>JAVBHV010000079.1:1257500-2514864 GCA_033992175.1 Spiraea crenata | reverse complement strand
TATGCACTTTTGTACGGATGATGTGATAATATATGGCAGTAAAGAGACCTAAGTCTCAAAATTAAAGAGTACTTAAGAGCAACTTAGCATAAATTGGGTACCAAATCTGCTAAACACATATGTAATATGTATGTTTATGTATAATTTCAATTGTGAAACTCCTAATTCGAAACAATTCTGAGCTTCCAGTCATTAACCCAACGCCAAAATTCATAATTTTATCCTGAAACAAACAGCAATCAATCAAAGAAATCGAAAAGCGAATCGAAATTACCTGAAACCAAAATCGGCCACTCAGCTTCAAATTGCAATGGCACTTCAACTCCAGACATGAAACGGCGGCGCGCGGCGGCGGACGTCCTTGAGTACGGCGGTGAGGTTGCCGGAGACTCGGAGAGGCGGAGGGGATTCCGTTATCGGACACGCTCGACTATCAGTGTACATTTAGACGAACTCGGGTCGGATCGGGTCGGATGTGGATGCTCCAGCTCTCCGGTGGTGCAGAGAGTCGATGACGATCGACAGAGAAAGAGAATGAAGGAGAAAAGGTGCGTGCTTTGGTTTTAGTTGAGTAGAGTGCAGGATTTTGGCGCCAATCGTTCTAGCACGTGTGATCTTTTTTTACTGGAGCCACACGTGAGAACTGACAAAATTAACTTGTGTTAAGCTAATAAAACCCCCTAGTTGAATTGTCAGATGTACGATCTTGTAAAATTGAGTGATTGAAAGCCAAAATGAGATGTGAAAATAGTTTCTTAAGTCACCACTAACAATGCGACTTGCTTAATGAAAAGGAGATTAATGTTGAATAAAATTAGAGTACACAACTCTAATGTTGGAGAAACCAGTAAACAAATTACTTGTTATTACACACTCAAAATATTACAACACAAAAGAAGGAGCCACACAATCTTTGTGAGAACACAAACACCCCCCAACCCCCCCCCCCAGAAACCCATAAGGGGGGGTGGGTGTGTATAAGAAGATTTGCTCTTCTTATGTTAGTCTTGTAGTCATAGTGGTGAGATATGAGTGCTTGTAAAAAGGTTGTTCTTTTGAGTGTTGTTAGAGTTTGAATACAAATTATTTGTCTACTTTTTGTTTGTCCCCAACAACCTTATATTAGAGTTGTGTACTCTAGTTTTATTCAACAATTGGTATTAGAGTTGCGAACTCTACAATTAATAACGAGTCTTTTAAAAAGAATTAGAAATTCTTCGATTTGAATATCACACCGTCATGTGAAAGAGTAATAATTTTGGACCACTCTCTTGTAATTGACCGTCTCAATAATCAAAAGAATGCCCTGATTTTTTGAATAAGTGAAAGGAAACAAAAGGAAACTTTGAAGAAAAAGAAGTGAAAGGAAAACTCAATCTACTAAAGTGCTTACTACATAAGGTATTAACCCAGCAAGACGGTTTAAGTAATAGTCTCCGGGTGGTTAACAGTAAGTTGTTAGTTATATCAGATTTAGTCCGGACAGCAGACAATTTGCGCTCCATTTTCAAGATTCAAGAACTCGGTATTCTGTATCATAAAATGCAACGGCAGAAAGAGGAGGAGAAAAACACCTCCTTCGCATTCCTTCAACAAATTCTCCCCAGAAAAACACTTTCTCCTCCTCTGAAAACCATTGTCAAAGAAAACAAGAACTCTATCAGCCATGGCTGATGATCAGAATGATGAAGGCCCCCGGAATGAACCCAAGGCAGAAATTGAGCCAACATTTACTATTGCAGAAATTGAAGCAATGCTTCAAGACGCTGAAGTTGATGAAGCCCCTGCTGCACAAGATCAACCAGGCCAACAGCTAGCACAAAGTTTCTTCGATGGAAACAACAGCTACGCCCCTACTCTTCTCTCATCAGGTTCAACATCCCAGCTGCTTCAAGACCCTGGGTTTTCTGCACCAGGACAACCTCTAGAGCCTCAACCAAGTTCTTCTTTCTATCAACTTGAAGAATTTGCAGACTTACAACTACAAGCCCAAGGAGCCATGGTAGCACAAGATTCGTTCTGTTTCGATACCACTAACAGCAATGTCCATCCTTACCCATCATCCCCAGGACCCGGACCCTTGATTCAATTTCAAGAACCTGCAACCCAACACCCCCAAGATGGCGATCAATGGGATCAGCCTGCTGCTGCAGAAGATGGACCACAACAGAAACCAGCATTTATTGCTCCCCAACTTCCACCGGGTTCTCTCTATCATCAACTTCAAGATTCTCCAGCCCTGCAACCACAAGGCCAAGAGCAGCCTCTACAACTTGAACCAGGTTCTTTCGAATATTTACATGGGTATAACAACAATGCATCATGTTATATCCCATCTGTCCCAAGCCACCAACAGTCTTTTAACCTTCATGAATCTGGAGCACCACATCCACATGCCCAATTAACCATTCTACCACAACGTTCCTTCTCTGGATCCAATGTAGCAGAAAACTCGGGTGCACAATCACAACTAGGACTGAGTGCATACACTGGAGGTCATCCTTATCCATCAGTCCCAAGACTTGAAACATTGATTCAAATTCGACAAGTCAATCCAACACAAGCCCCACATACCCGAGAAGCCCAACAGGCCACTGAAGCACAGGGCAGGCCTCAAAATCTACAAGGACGAGAACAAGGTTCCTTATACGGAGGCTACCACCCTCCTGCCTTACCACCAGTTGACAGCAGCTTTAAAGACTTCATCACAGGGTGCAGCAAGCCTTTTGAGAAACAGTTGGCAAGGACTGACGTCACTGGTGGTAGCCTCCGCATTCACAACGGTCACTTCGATAATCACGTCAAGCAACTGTTGAATAATGAGGAGGATCCTAAAGATGGCTTCCCGGTCAGAGTGTATGACTGTCATGCTAATGAGTACCCAATGAAATTCAAGAGGCGAGGAGAGGGTAATGGCTATTACATTCAGGGTACAGGCTGGAAAAGTTTCTGTAGAGATAATGGGCTGGTAGCAGACCAAGATTGGCTCACAATCTGGGCATTCCGGCATGCAGTATCTCAAATGCTTTCCTTTGTCATCGCTTGGAGAAGGTTGGAAAGATCTACTAAGCATATCCATGTTAGCAAACGTAAGAAGAAGGATACATAGTTGAGATGTGGACTGCAGCATGATAAATTGACAGGATAGATACACAAAGGTAATCACATTTGTTTAGGTTGGATTAGCAACAACCTTCATTCGATTAGGAGAAATGAACAATGCCAGTGTGCGAATGAAGATTCGAGAAGGTCCTCTTCCTAGTTTGATAGTTCTGCAATCTTTTATCATCATTGTAATCCAATTGAACTTGTTTAGTAATTCTCATAGTGCTGAGTTTTTGTCTTGTTTATCAGTTAATTGCATTAGTATTGATATCCGATAATTTCGGCAACCTTCTATGTTATCTTGTTTGGAAAATGTGATAGTAGGTATAACTTCAGAGCAACTCAAGAGAAATTGGGTGCCAATCTGCCAAACCAATTGTAATATGTATGCAAAAATTAGGGTTTATGCATTCCAATCAGATAGAGAACATTGCAAAGAACATTTCAAATTCGAAACTTTTTTCTTCCTAATGCTAAACAAGTCTAAGATTCATTAGCCCAACACCCAAATTTCCTAATTTTCTACTAAAAAACAACAATCAACGAATGGAATCGAAAAGCAAAGGAAATTACCTGACCTAAAATGGGCCGATCAACGAATCTCTAGGCTTCAAATTGCAACGGACCTCCGTGAGCGCGATGACTCGGAGACAAGGCTTTCCGATACAAGTTGTTGCAGGCACTATATCCGACCCGGTTCGTTGAATATCGAGTACATTTGGACGAATTCGGGTCGGGTGAGGATGGTCCGACTTCTGGTGGTGCAGAGAAAAAGAAGACGAAAACGGCGCGCTTTGGGGGAGTATCAGTAGAGTTTAGGATTTTTGGCGCCAATTGTTTAAACACGTGTGATCTTACTTTACTACGACCACACGTGCGAACTTAGAGATAATTTAACCAAACAGAAACCCAATACCAACTGGCAACATCCAAATTTCCTAATTTTCTTTTCAACCAAACAGAAATCAGCAAATGAAATCCAAATACAAACCTGGCCAATATCAGATAATGCCGACTTGCGGTGGACGGTCGTTTTGCGGTGGTGGGCCGTCCTTCATAACGACGGTGAGATGGCCGGAGAGGCCAAGGCTCTGGATCCGAACCGATCAACTTTCGGGTGACTTCGGGTCGGGTGTGGTGGATGCTCCAACTCTTTGGCGGTGGAAACAAGTATTTTGGCGCCAACTTTTCAAAACATGTGAGATCCTTTTAACACTGGAACCGCACGTGAGATGTTTTTAACACTGGAACCCCACGTATGATCAAAAGAATGTTCTGCTTTGCTGGGTAAATCTCTGACATGGTCTTAAGTAAAAAACCAAAGGTAACTTTGTAGAAAAATAACTCAGGTAAATTTACCAATAGTATTTACTACTGTAAGCTATTAACCCAGCAAAACAGTTGGTAATAGTCTCCGGAAGTCAAAAGAGGTAGTTAATACTTAACAGTAAGTTGTTAGTTATAAGAGATTGTTAGTCCAGAGAGAGTAGCAATTTGGGCTCCATTTTCAAGATTCAAGAACTTGGCATTGCAATTGGAAACCTCTCTAAAAACGAAATCTCCCCCGAAAACACTTTCTCCTTTAGCCATTGTCAAAGAAAACAACAGTTGTATTACCAGCCATGGATGGTGACCACAATGATGCTCGTGAACCACCTGTGTGGACTAACGAAGAACTTGATGCATTCTTTGAAGTTGATCAAGCCGCTGCTGCACAAGATCAACAACAACAAGGCGAAACTGAGAATTTCGCCGCAGATGGAGACTTCGCAGAGCTTGGAAGAATCTTACATGGCGATCAGCCTGCTGCTGCAGGAGATGAGCCACAACAGATACCAGCATTTGTTGCTCCCCAACTTCCACCGGGTTCTCTCTATCCTCCACTTCAAGATTCTGCAGCCCTGCAACCACAAGGCCAAGAACAGCCTCTACAACTCGAACCAGGTTCTTTCGAATCTTTACATGGATTTAACAACAGTGTGTCTTCTTATATCCCATCTGTCCCAAGCCACCAACAGTCTTTTAACCTTCATGAATCTGGAGCACCACATCCACATGCCCAATTAACCATTGTACCACAACGTTCCTTCTCTGGATCCAATGTGGCAGAAAGCTCGGGCGCACAATCACAACTAGGACTGAGTACATTTACTGGAGGTTATCCTTACCCATCAGTCCCAAGACTTGAAACCTCGGTTCAAGTTCGACTAGTCAATCCAGCACAATCACAAGGACTTGTACTGAGATTATCCCATGGAAATTTTTTAAATCATCAAATTCACATTCAAGAAGACGTTCCAGCACAAGGCGTGGCTGCACAATCACAACTGGTTCTGAGGTTACCTGGTGGAAACTCTGTGGGTAATAATGAAATCATACTTCAAAATCCAGAAAATATAGTCCAAATGGCAGCCCAATATATCCAACAAGCCATTCGAGCACAAGGATCACTACAGATAGAGCTGAGATTATTCAGTCGAGACCATATACCTCCTTCTTTCGATCAGATCTTGAGAAGCCTCCGATCCTTCATCCGACGCTTTCAACCTGCAGTCGGACATGCCCAAGGAGCCATTCCAGCACAAGGCCTGGTTCTATCACCACAACTACAACAGAGTTCATCATTAGGCCCCTATCAAATTGGGAACCGTGTGATTCGTCATCCCTCACAGGTCCAAAGTATCCAATACCCAGTACCTGCAGCCCCACATACCCGAGAAGCCCAACAGGCCACTGAAGCACAGGGCAGGCCTCAAAATCCACAAGGAGTAGAACAAGGTTCCTTCTACGGAGGCTACCTCCCTCCTGCCTTACCACCAGTTAGCAACAGCTTTAAAGACTTGATCACAAGATGCAGCAAGCCTTTTGAGAAACAGTTGGCAAGGGGTGAGGTCGATGGTGGTGACCTCCGCATACACAACGCTCACTTCGATAATCACGTCAAGCAACTGTTGAATAACGAGGATCCTAAAGATGGCTTCCAGGTCAGAGTGTATGACTTTCTTGCTAAAGAGTACCAATTGAAGTTCAAGTGGCGAAAGCAAAAAGGCTATTTCCTTCAGGGTAAAGGCTGGAAAAATTTCTGTAGAGAAAAAATGTTGGTAGAGGACCGAGATTGGCTCATAATCTGGGCATTCCAGCATGCAGTGTCTCAAATGCTTTCCTTTGTCATCTCTTGGAGAAGGCTGGAAGAAGTTACTGAGCATATCAAACATGGCATACGTAAGAAGAAGGATACATAGTTGAGATATGGACTACTGCAGCATGATATATTGAAAGGATAATCACATTTGTTTAGGTTGGATTAGCAACAACCTTCATTCGATTAGAAGAAATGAACAATGCCGGTATGTGAATGAAGATTCGAGAAAGTTCTCTTCCTAGTTTGATAATTCTGCTTCTTGCTGGTGATCAGTCACTATTACCTCAAAAAGTTCCAATCTTTTATCATCATTTGTAATGCAATTGAACTTGTTTTTGTCTGGTGTATCAGTTAAACTTAATTGCAATAGTATCGATATCCGATAATTTCGACAACCTTCTATGTAATCTTGTATGGAAAATGTGATAGTAGGTATAACTTCAGAGCAACTCAACAGAAATTGGGTGCCAATCTGCCAAACTAATTGTAATATGTATGCAAAAATTAGGGTTTGTGCATTCCAATCAGATAGAGAACATTGCAAAGCACATTTCAAATTCGAAACTTTTTTCTTCATAATGCGAAACAAGTCTAAGATTCATTAGCCCAACACCCAAATTTCCTAATTTTCTACTGAAAAACAACAATCAACGAAAGGAATCGAAATGCAAACGAGATTACCTGACCTAGAAATTAGAATAGGCCGATCAACGAATCGCTCGGCTTCAAATTGCAACGGACGCGAGTAATTTCCAGGCTCAAAACGGCGGCTGACCTCCGTTGTTGTAGGCACTATATCCGACCCGGTTCGTTGAGGGTCGAGTACATTTGGACGAGTTCGGGTCGGGTGAGGATGGTCCGACTCTGGTGGTGCAGAGAAAAAGAAGAAGACGATGAAGAAGACACGTGTGATCTTTAGGGGGAGTATTTAGGATTTTTGGCGCCAATTGTTTAAACACGTGTGATCTTACTTTACTAGAACCACACGTGCGAACTTTGAAGTACTTGAGCTGGGTTTCTCTAAATACAGAGAATGGAATACAAATACCCCTCAGCTGAATTGAAAAGTTGCAAAATTTGAAAAATGCCGACTGGCTGATCTGAGGGCACTTCGATTTCGGCTACGGAGGAGGGGACCTCTGGTGGCTTTGTTCGGTTTGGTTTTGGTTCGCCATGGTGGGTGTTTTGCTACTTAGGATGTATGCCTATGAAGTGTTTGCTGTAATGCCTGTGAGAAATTAGACTGCACTTTTCGAATTTTCGGTTTTAGAAGACTGTGGTCTAGTTCGATACCAAAAGAAGAATTGTAGTTTTTGAGTTTGAGTTTTTGACAATTTGGGCTCTATAATTCCATTAACAAGGAAACATCTCTATAAAAACAAGTGGAGAAGGAGAAAAAACTTTCTCCTGTGATAGCCATTGTCGAAGACAACAACGGTACTAGAGATGGCTTACGATGACAATGACGAAGAGCCCCCAAAGGAAGGTGACATGACACTGGAGCATTACAGGCTTTTAGATTCTGAATCCCGCTATGATGAGTTGAAAGGCACGAGACGAAACAATCTCAAGGGAAATGGGCAGGCCAAAACCGAGAAATTAGCATTGAAGATGCAAGAACTTTTAGCGGCCATACAAGGCAATGAAGTTGATGAAGCCACTGCTGCACAAGACGAACCAAAACAACAGCTGGGACAAAGTTCCTTCAATGGAAGTAACCGCAATGTCCCACTTGTTCCCTCGCCAGTACCAAGATTCCTGCCATTTCAAGAACCTGCTATCTCCAAAGACAATGTCCTTTTCTATCCCTCACCAATCCAAAGCCTTGACTACTCATTCCCTGCGTGTCCACATGCCCAGGAATCCCCACAAGCCATTGAAGCACAGGGCACCGCCTGAACAACCACAAGAGCTAGAACAAGGTTTCTTCTGTAGAGGCCTCCCTCTTGAAGACAAAGAGATGGAGGAGATGATCAAGGCTGCCTGGCTTCTTCTATCACTAAAGA
Source organism: Spiraea crenata (assembly GCA_033992175.1). NCBI lineage: Eukaryota > Viridiplantae > Streptophyta > Magnoliopsida > Rosales > Rosaceae > Spiraea > Spiraea crenata. The sequence continues at coordinate 2,506,611 of JAVBHV010000079.1, read as the reverse complement.
ATAAACCTCTCAACGAAACAGCTAAAAATTTGGAGGCCATGAAATGCAAATGCCTTTCTCCACTTGACGTACATTCAAATGCGAGAACCAAGAGAAAAGCAGTACAAATCCAAGAAGAAGAAGAAGGTTTGTTCTATCGAAACTACGCCCCTCCTGATATGCCACCAGCCCCGAGTCTCCAGTGCTTAATTAAAGAGTGCAGCAAGCCTTTTGAGAAGCAACTGACAAGTAGTGATGTGAGTGGTAATCTATCTAGGCTCTTCATGATCAAAGAAGACGTCAAAAATCACATATTCCCTTTGCTGAGAAAAGGTGATAACCCCAACAAGGGTATCGATGTCATAACTTATAACATGGATGGCAAAGAGTACCTATGGCGTTTTTGGGGGAGGGGTGTGTTGGGGGGGGGGAGGTGGGGGGGGGGTGTGGGTGTGTTTTTTGCTTTTTGGGTGGGGGTGCCGAAGGGTGTTGAAGCAGCCAGAAATTTGGAGGCCATGAAATTCAAATGCCTTCCTCCAATTAGAGAAGCAGTACATATTGATGAACTGAAAATCCCACCATCTAAAAGAGACTTTAATTATACTGTTGCGCGAGGAAGAAGAGAACTGCGATTACAAGAAAGAGGTTTGTTCTATGGAAACTATGCCCCCCCTGATATCCCACCAGCCCCGAGTCTACGACGCTTAATCCAAGTGTGCAGCAAGCCTTTTGAGAAGCAACTGACAAGTAGTGATGTAAGTGATAATCTATCTAGGCTCTGCATGATCAAAGAAGATGTCGAAAATCACATATTCCCTTTGTTGAGAAAAGGTGACGACCCTGGCGAAGGCATGGATGTCATAATTTATACCATGAATGGCAAAGAGTACCCTATGCAGTTCAAAACTTGGGGGTCCCGAATCTATGTCCTTAAGAGAGGCTGGAGAAGCTTTAATCAGAACCACCGGTTGGTTGAGAAGCAAGATTTTGTGACAATGTGGGCTTTTAGGAATCTTGCCAACAGCCTTTGCTTTGCAATCACTTCAAGAAGATTGCTGGTGTTCAAAACCATCAAGACGAAACGATTGAGGCAGAATTGATTGAGATATGGACTGCATGAAATGAAAAGTTATACGAGTTGATTACACTTGTTCATTTTGATTAGGAGAATTGGCAACACAGAACTAGGAATGAGGGTTCAAGAAAAAATATTCTTCGTTTCATCTAACAGTTAATGTTCCTATTTGGAAAGTACATTTTCTGCTTTGTACTAGTGTCAGTCTCTTTAACCTCAATTAGTTTAAATTTTTCTTTCATTTCTCTCCATTTTTTTACAGCATTGATGCAACTATATCATCAGCTTTTGTTTACTGAAATATTCAGTTCAACCCTTGTCTAATTAGACCTCTTTGTATCTGTATATTACCCTGGTCTAAGAAGCAGGCAGAGTTTCCGGTGAACCCATCAAACCGGACTGAGAAAATCTGCACACCATTAATTGCTACACCGGTTCCAAACCGACGGCTTCGGTACTGCTGCAAAATCACCACGTCAGATTCGAGACTCAAACCAAGAAATTATTAACACTCGTAAATTGACTAAACTGACTCAAATCAGCAAGACGGTTAAATCAGTTAAAAGGCTTAGAGCTTAACTTTTAGTTATAACCAACTTAGTCCTGATCATTTCCTCTTAACATCTCTTAATTAAAACCCAAGGTTGAGAGAAGAATCAAAGCAAAATCACAGCAAACCCATTTCTTGAAGAAAATCTCCCAACCCAAAATCCCAGGAAACAAACACTTTCTCTTCCAAGAACCAGTGAAGAACTGAAACATGGCTTCGGGGAAGCGGTCAAGTTCAGGCACGGCCTATCCTTTGCCTTTGAAGAAACGTGGTCGAATTGGGCGCGCAGAATCTGAGCAAGAAGATGAAATAGAACAGGGCTCGTTCTATAGAATTGGAAACTACAACCCACCTGATCGCCCGGAGGAGGTGCCAGAACCCCTGAGAAGTTTGATTGGTGGACAAGAATGCAGCAAGCCTTTTGAGAAACAGATGACGAGGTCCGACGTCGAAGACGGCCAATATAGGAGGCTACAGCTCTGGAGAGAAGACGTGCACAACCACATGTTCCCATTGCTGAATGACGGTCAGAGAGCAAGTCTTAATGGAGATGGAATTCCGGTGAGAGCATACGACAGTGAGGGGCGAGTGTACGACATGACTTTCAAGATTTGGGGGAACAAGACTAAATCCTCCAAATCTTGGCTTTATGTTCTTTTTGGGGATGACTGGAAATCATTCAGGGAAGATCATGGTCTTGTAGCCATCCAAGATTTCCTCACTCTGTGGATGTTTCGAATTCGGAATGCCGGAATCGAAGAGTTTTTGTTCTACATCACTTCCAGAAGGATGCCAATGGTTCAGGGAAAGATCACAAGAAGGTAGGGGTGGTGGCAGAATTGAAAGATGATCCAACAAGAATTCAAAGGTCTAAAGCTTGCAACTTTCTCAACTGATATGATTTGTTCGGAGTCGAATTAGATTAGTAGATTTGGGTTTTTATTGGGTTTGATCCATTAGCTTTTGGGGTTTAGTGCATTGATTGACAGTAACTGTTGCGGTTCAGGGGATGATGTTAAGAAGTTCAATAGAAAACAGAGCATGAATTTTGGTTTCGGTTTTTTTTTTTTTCGCTTTAGCATTGTTCCAATATAATCAGTTTTTAATGCATGATATATATGAATAATGATTGCCTATTACTGTAGAAAGATTCAATCTTTTTATTGATTTGAAGCAATGATTTTAAATCATCAAAATCAATGGTTTTGATGGGTTTTTAACTTTTGATTGATTAGAGGAGGGGATGCAGGATTGAAAGATGTCCAGCATGAATACAAAGATCTAAAGCTTGCAACTTTCTCAGCTGATATGATTTTTTCTAGTCAGAATTCGATAAGAATTGATTAGACCACATCTGGTTTGGTACATTTTGGGATGTAGTGCATTTATCACGAACTGCTGTTCTTGTGTGAATGATGTCAACAAGTTCAAAAGAAAACACAGCATGAATTTTGGTTTTGGTTCTTTTTGCTATAGCATTGTTCCAATATATTTGACAGCTTCAAATTCAAAAATGCATGATATCAATGATGACAGCTTCAATCTTTTCTGTTGTTGATTTGAAGCAATGTAATTTTACCATTAGTAATGGTTTAAATTTGCTGGGGAGAGGAAAGGGAGGGGTCCGTCCAAGCTAGTTGATAGTTCTGATTTTTTCTGCAAAATGTTGACACGTTGACTCTTCTCAGTCCTTGTGGTAGTAGTTGACCAATCAGAAGCAGGATAAACGGCGTCGTTTGAAATCTTCACTTAGTTTTCCTTGTCTCTACATTAACACACTAACAAAAAAATTACTTACGATATCTTGACTAACACGGAAACCCGAGAGCTCCTTCGATATTAACACGCGCTAACCAACCCAAATGACCTAATCATATTCGGTTTAGGAAACAAACACTCGCATACAACATTATAATAATACTCCCTTTACACTACCAATTTTTCCACAACAACTACACTACTGATCTCATGGCTTCTCTTGATACCACTCAAACGGCAGCGATCTTACTAGTAGTCAGTTGTATATCCTTCCCCCTATTCAAGATATGCGAGAGTGTAATCAAGAACGACACCGTTTCACGTTGTTGGAAGATCATAGTCGCCCCCCTCGCTTTCATTACCGGAGTCATTCTCTTGCCGTTATTTTTCCTACGCCTTTTGTTTTCGAGGATCGCGCATTGTTTTCGAAAGCTGAAGCGTCCGGATCGAACCCCCGGTGACATTGAATCAGGCGTGCCCGACGCGTGCTATCGGACTTTCAAGTACGCAACGGAAAAGAAGAATCAATACTTTCGTAATGGTGAAGATGGCGATTGTGTTGTTTGTTTAGGGGCATTTGAGGAACAAGAAGAGTGCGCGATGCTCGTGTGCAAGCACGTGTATCACCGGGAATGTATCGATAAATGGCTGGCGGCGGTAGCTAAAGATACGAAGATGAGTTGTTGTCCGATTTGTCGACATGAGATCATATAGTTACAGAAAAAAAAATGAAAAGAGATGATCGTATGATGATCTCTTGAGCTTTTACATAGTTTGGCTTTAGCAATTTGTTTATAACTAGTTATATGATCTCTAATAATTTACTGTATATCTGGCTTGAAGAAATTTTAAGTACCGAGTGGGGTCAACTCCAGGGCGGAACCAGGATTCAAAATGGGAGGGGAGGAGCCACACTAGGCTTAATCAAGGCAATTTTCCCTCATACATAGAGGAGCTTACAATACAATTGAAGAACGTCACCTCCAACGTACCTCTGCGCCTGGTCGACTCAACAGCCTAAGCGTCAAAGTCTAAAGCCATGGCATGAATTATTCGAGTCTCCAATTGATAAGTAGATTTGGTTTTGATCCATAATTAGCAATAAGTTCCATTTTGTTCCATTAACATATAGGTCTCTCATATTGTTTCTTTTTAAATCCTACATTCATTTCATGTTTTTGAACAATCTAATCCCAAATATGGGAATTGTTCCCGCACAAATCTATCGTCAACTATTCCTGTAAGAATACAAAGTATTCATGCACAAACGCCGAATGTAGCTGTAGAAACACATGCGAAGTAGGAACTTAAGTGTTCAAGAAACATAAATCGGATGATGATGTAAAGAAAAAATACTAAAGAGGACTCTGATTTTTCCACACAAAAATTGAACCATACATATATCTAATTAGGAATAACAAATTTTTTTATTTACACCTCATGAAATAGTATTAAAAACAAACTCTAGAACCTAAATACGAAACGTACGGAAACCCTGCAAAATGCCATTTGGTTTCATTGTCCCGTAAGGATTTAGCTAGAGATATCCTTATCATATACGGTTTAGGAAAACAGTCATAATACAATATAAACAGGGCATATATATGTACCTACCAGTATTTCCACAACAACTATAATCTGATCTCATGGAGACTGGTACTCTTAATCTCATAGTACTGACTCTTGCTTCGATATCCTTTCTCGTATTCATCATATCGTTTAATGTATGCACGGACGACCGCGTCTCGGGTTGTTGGAAGAACGTAGCCGCCTCGTTTGCTCTTATTACCGGAATTCTTCTTTCCCCAGTCTTGTTGCCACTCTCTCTTCTGGCTTTCTTTATAACGAAATGTTGTGAAGGGGATCAAACCTACGACATTGAATCCGGCCTGCCGAGCCGGAGGACAACTTCTCCACCTGCACGACCTGTTACTAACACTGGACGACCTGTCGTCCAGAAGCATCCAGCAGGCCTTGGGTGCTATCGGACTTTCAAGTATACGGTATATAAGAAGAGTGAGTATTTTGGCGGCAGCGGGGACGCTGATGCTGACTGTCCTATTTGCTTGGGGATGTTTGAAGAAGAAGAAGAGTGCGTAGTGCTCACGTGCCAGCACGTGTATCACCGTGAATGCATTGACAAGTGGCTAGCTGAGAAGCGGAGCTGTCCGGTGTGTCGTCAGCAAGTTTGAACGGTTGCACTGATTGAACTGAAGATATAATTATAGAGTTGAGGAGGAGTGTATATATAATTTTGGCGCTTTATTTTCGTTGTCATTTGTACTGAGCTTTAATTGATTATTGGTATACCATTGCTAATATATAGGAGCACACAAGCTAATATAAGATTGGGGTACTTTGTTTGCACTCCTTGGTCAGCCTAATGTTTAGATCAACACTTTACCCCGTTCACAATATACGAAAGACCACACACATACTTTGAGCCTTTCCTAGAAATCAAATAGGAAAGAACACACACATGCATATATAATAGCTCCCATTACACTATCAAACGTACCAACATTTCCAATTCAACACTAGCTACTAGCTAGCTTGTAGCTTAAAATTTTAAAATGGCTGATGATATGGCTTATGTGGGCCCCTTCAGGGCTCTTGTCGACTGTTCTTGTGTGATCATACTCTTCCCCGTCTTTTTGATTATTGGATTTCTCCGTTGTCTCCGGGAATTGGTCTTGTTTCTCTTGGTATTGGTCTGGTTTCTCTTGCAAGCTGTCTTGTTTCTCTTGGTATCGGTGGTTTTGCTCTTGCTATATATCTGTACCCTACGGCATAGCAGTTTGTTTTTGTAACATGTGCTATTGTTGTCCAAGGGCTCAAACCAATGACATTGAATCCGGCAGGGCAACATTCACTCAGCCGGCTTCTCCTCTACCTGGACGACCTGTCTTCCAGATGGTGGGTACTATTACTTCAGTGCAACCCACAACAGTACTGCCGAAACAGCCGGAAGGTACGCACTATCAAATCTTCAGGTATACGACAGATACGAAGAGTAAATATTTTGCTAGTGATGGTGATGAGGGTGATGCTGCTGACTGTCCTATTTGCTTGGGGACGTTTGAAGAAGAAGAAGTAGAGTGCGTAGTGCTCACGTGCCAGCACGTGTATCACCGTGAACGCATTGACGAGTGGCTAGCTGAGAAGCGGAGCTGTCCGGTGTGTCGTCAGCAGCTTAAACGACTTTGATTCGAAACAATAGATATATGTAGTGACGGAGAAAGCTGTAATTAATTAGTAATGACATGAATGTGTACACACACGTAGGTTTGCTGTCTTTATCATGGTTGAAGATTTGTTTTGCTTTAATAATTGATATGGAAGAATGGAAATCGGTGATAAATTTAAACTTTAGGTGCTCGGTCATTAAGAGCATTTCCACCCATGAGGCAAGGGGCAAGAGGCAAGGGCAAGGAAATAGTCCGAAAAGATGGGTACTATTCATGTATGATCCATCATAATAGTAATTGTCTTTCGTTTTTTGTTCTTTGAAGATATGCTTGGCTTAGCAAGAACCCGGATGGTGACTAGTTAGTTTTGTTGTCTTCAAGCCTTTAGGCTTCTCTTTATACCAAAAAAAAAAAAAAAGGGCAATGGCAATTGGTGATTACTATTCACGAAACTCATTTTTAGTTTCTTTTATGAACTAAGATAGTTTGCACCCACAAAATGTTTTTTTTTTTTAATAAGAAATAATTTGTGAAGTTTTGATGTAGAGAGTGAAAAATTTTGATTGGCTATTTATAGAGAACAAATTAATTTTCTTTCTTAAAAAAATTCAATTTTATGCACGAATCAATTTTAGTCGTTGGATGCAAAAAAAGATGCAAAAAAGGAAGCTCCAGATTAAGCCAGGTTAGCTTGCCCGAAGGTAAGGAGGCAGACAACTATCTGTCTTTTGCCCCGCCTTTTGCCTTCTTCATCTCTATAGTGAATGACAAAGTTAGCAAGGGTGGAAACATGTTTTTTGACAAAGGCACAGATTTTCTCCTTGTCAATTGCCCTTGCCTCTCTTGCCTTTGCCACAAGGGTGGAAATGCTCTAAAGATAGCACAACATGAATTATGCAGCCCATGACAACTAGAAACTTCTGTGTAGTAGCGGACTATATCTTTAAAATTAAGAATCATATTAGGCCTCTTCCGACTAGGGTTCTCGACCCTTGATAATTTATTTCCCATTTGCAGTAGGGGATCTGGGCGTTTTCCCCGTGGAATTTGGTTATTTCAAACTTGTTTGATGGATTGGGAATTTCTATAAATTGGGAGCTGGGAGGGGATTTTTGGGAATTCGAGATAGATCTGAGGCCTCCTTGAGCCGTCGATTAGTCATCATGTCCTCTATAATCAGATGGAGGAAGAAGCAGAGGACGAAGTCGCCGCCGCCGCCGCGACTGTCGACGCCGCCGCAATTTCCTCCTCTACGGCGGTGTAGACATGAGATGCCCCAAATTCAACATCTAGCTAAAACGACGACCCTGGATCTGGAATGTGAATCAAACTACTACAGCTGCGAGTTCCCTCAAGAGCTCCTGCGCGAAATCCTGTTGAGATTGGCGCCGGTGGAAGCTATAATCAAGTGCACCGCCGTGTGCAAGTCATGGAGATGGGTGATTAGAAGCCCGACCTTTATCGACGCCCATCTCAGTCGCAGCCTCCACCGCTGCCGCCCCCGCCATCTATTTCTACTGCAGCGTAAGACCATTTGGGATGATGAAAGGTACGCCTTGTATTGGGATAAACCATCTGCATTTGGATTTGGTGGTGACTTATGCCCTTTCAATAAAGGCGATATCAAATCTATCCTGACTCCACCTGCTTCGACTCCTATTTTCGATGTTGGAAATGGTTCAAGGCGCCATTTTTATCGAGTTCACGCCAATAATTTGTAATCCTTTGCTTAGGAAGTTTGTGGTTTTGCCTAGCCCTAGGATTCCCTTTCCTCAGCACCATGGGGCTGATTATCATAAATCTGTTGTACGAAGGAGTTGGTTTGGCTATGATCCTCGGACAAATGACTATAAGGTCTTGAGAATCTTGGCCACTCGTCATTCTGGTCCTGCCGGAGATACTCCATTTGGGGTTGAGCTCTACTCCTTGGCCAGGGGCTCCTGGAAGACTCTTCGTCCAGCTGCTTTTCCTGGTTGTTTTGATTTGTTTGACTGGAACTCTAAAAATAGACATGTTTTTTGCAATGGTGCTCTGCATTGGCTCCTATTCCGTGACAGAAACTACAAGGAATGTGTCATTGTCTCCTTTGATATGGTCACTGAATCATTTCGCGAGATAGAGTTGCCTGAGGCTATGAGAAGTTTCTGCAAGTTTCGCAGAGTTTCCCTGTCGATACACGAGGAGGATTCCCTGGCCTTGATTCAGGTCGACCGCCGGATCCCCAAGCGAATTGATCTCCACTTGTGGATCATGCAACAGTACGGTGTGGTGGACTCGTGGACTAAATTATCCCTCGTATCCCTGGGTGACCTATCTCAATACAATTCTTCCAGCCCATGTCCCGAATATTTTGGTTTTAAAAGCAATGCCAAACATGTGCTCGAATTCGGACAGTTAGGAAGACGTCCATTATTGACTTCTCCGAGGTTGCTACTACAGGTGGATTTCAAGACCAAGCAAGTTTGTAGTGGACTTCATCATGAGTCTGAATACAAGTCCGTGGACTCTTTCGTGGAGAGCCTTGTATTACTGAACCATCCCAATGCTCTGTCTTACTAGTTAGCCGCAGGTGATTAGGGAGATAGGGCAGTAATCAAACTATATTCATCTTGGTATATGTATGCAGTTCGTTCGTCACTTCACTTTTTACTGTTTTTCATTAAAGGACCCATCGGTGTAAGCATTCTATAATTTTGGTTCAAAATTCTGCATATGTTTCTGAGCAAAAAAAAAAAAAAAAAAATCACATCAACTCTATTATGCCTCGTTGGACTCTGCTTTGGTGACTCTTGTGATTTTGATTTCCTTGGCTGATTAGGAAAGGCAGAAATTCAACATTACACACTCTAGTTAGGAAAGGCAAAAGCTGTCCGATTATACGAGATACATTTCCCGTCAATTTGGATATATTCGTACCGTTAACTTCGTGATATTCCAGGCCGTGGTGCAGTGTGTCATATAGGCCCATATATGTAGCGTGAGACCTTATTAAATTCGTTGCAAAATAGGATTAGGCTCCAAATGGATGCAAGGTTAAAAGCTCGACAGTCAAAACGACAGTTCACCATGAAAAATTATTATTGAATGCATCTCTAACGAACAAAATTTGTGTACAATATAGGGAAAATTCTACAGTCCGCAGGGCGCCTTACCGGTTGACCTGTTTTTAAGAGTAATTTGGGAAAACATGTGCAAGGCACATGATGTTTTTAAACAAAAAAATAAGTAGGTGGACCAATCCACCTGGCGGACCGTAGAAAGTGCCACAATATAGATAGATAACCCAATTATATTTGGTTTCTGACTCCTTTTTCACTAAATACTAGAAAATAGAGGGTAACAGGATAATAAGGACCGTTTACAAACTTCCCCTATAATATTTCCGCAACTGCAACAGCAACAGCAACAAAGAAATTAGCTTAGATGGCTGATGGTCCCTGTCTAACGGATCTTGAATATCTGATTGCCCTAGTAAGTCCGCTTCTCATTAGTACATCCGGCCCCATATACGAGAAGTGCCTGGAAATATGGAAGGACGACAACGTACGGCTTCATCGGAAGATCCTCATCGCCCCCGTACTTGCTATTTCTGGACTTTTGTTTCATCTCTTGTTGCTCCTTTTTTGCTTGGGTTGCGCCGTTGCTCTTTTGCTACTGGCCCTTGCTTACTTGGTGATCGGCCTTGTAGTTGCACCCAGGGAGGTCCTGGTTGATCCTCTTGACTGGCTGAGAAATTTTTGGCGACCGCCTCAACCCCTTGACATAGAATCCGGCGTGGGGCGGACTTTCAAGTACACAAGGGATACCAAGAGCGAATATTTTGCCAGTGACGGCGATGGCCACGATGGCGAATGTGCTGTTTGCTTGGGGACGTTTGAGGAACAAGACGAGTGCATAGTGCTCATGTGCAAGCACGTGTATCACCATGAATGCATTGTCAAGTGGCTAGTTGAGAAGCGGCATTGCCCGATGTGTCGTCGGCAAGTTTAAACGTGCATCGATTCAAATTAACGTCTCCATGAATGTCCTTGGTTGGGTTCAATTTTGTTGCAATTTGTGTTTTTTTTTTTAATTTTTTTTTTTATTCAAATTAATCAAGAGAAACGTGACGACTCACAGTTTCCTTGTCTATTTGGAATTTATCTACATATCGATATCTTTTGAATTACACAGTCTCCATTGATCGGTAGCCTAATCCTATACAATAACAAACACGTAGGATTAATTCATACTCTTCACTTAGAAGAAAAACACTTTGTTAGCTTCCGTGGGTCCTTCCACGTACGGCTCCTCAGCCTCAACATCCCTCTCAAACTCTCAGCTACGATGGGTTGATGACCCTCATTTCACTTTCCGCCCTCGTGTCGTGGTGATTGTGGACATGGGTGGCAATTTCATGCCAACGGACGATGACCGTTCGGATCGTTTTGTAAGTAAACATAAGATGTTGAAGGTTCAAATTCCCTTGCTTATTTTTCTTGTCTATTTAGAATTCAACTTCCGACAGTATGTATGTATAAGTAACGCAATCCTACACTACAACAAATGGAAAAATCGATCATACTACTATAACAACAACTACACTAATCGAAGACTTTTAGCTTGTCTAGCTAATATCTATGGATTCCATGGCAGCTCCTTCCATGGCTCCTCAGCCTCTTCTTATTGATGATGAAAACTTTCAGTGGCTCCCCTACATCATCCTCGCTGCCATATCCCTCGTCCTGCCCTCCTTGTTCTGGAAAATACGGCCGCCGACGAAGGATTTTTGCACGTTCGAATTCGGCGGATTTATGCTCACGTTCTTTTTCGGCAAATTTGTAATTACAGCTCCCAAAATTTTCGTCCCCTCATATTCTGCTATCCTATTGGCCGTCCTGGTCGTGTATTGCCGAGCCAAGAGTACGTCAACCGTGATCCAACCCCTGACGTAGAATGCGGCAGGCGGCGGTGGCTCTACGTGGCTTACATTCATACATTGGCCAAGGATGACAAGATTGATGAGAAGATTTGCGGCGGCAGCGGCGGCAGTGAAGAACAACGTGACTGTGCTGTTTGCTTGGGGGCATTTGAGGAGGAAGACGAGTGCGCGATTTTCGATAGGTGTAAGCACGTCTTCCATCGAGAATGCATTGATCTCTGGCTATCTATGGCTAAAGAGAAGCTCTGTCAGATTTGTAGCCAAAAAGTTGGGACAGAGAAGTCCTCCAAGTAATTGTATAGACCAAGTCATGTGTGAGCTGAGCTTTCGTGGAGTTTTGTTTGCCAGGAGAGGCAGGTGTTTGATGAAATGCCCCAAAGAGACCATCAATTGCAGAGGAGAGGCAGCGATGATCAGTGTACTCATAGTTATGTATTTTATACATTTCGTGGAATTCTCTTGCAATTTGTCCATATTTGTTTAATTGTGTCGTTTGCAATGTTAATTATCATGTCTTGTGTTGCAAGAGATCGCACTAGCAACAAGCTTTTTTGTTGTTTCCCTCTCATTCCATGACTGATTAGAAAAGCAAGAAATCTCAACATTACACACTAGTTACCTCAATTACCAAAGTTTAGGAAATAACACTGAACTCAATTACCCAACCCTACTTGGTTTAGGAAATAACACTACCATTCATACTTCCTTTCACTATATATATAACAAAACAACCAATATCAATACATTCCCACAACTTGAAAACTTGTTGCTTTATCAATCACTATTGTCCAATTCCAATCAATCTCATGGCTTCGACGGCTCCTTCAATGGCTCCTCTTCTTCACACCCAACCTTCTGAAACCGAATCTTATTACGCAATTATTATTCTCTTTACGATATCTGTCTTCATATCGTGGTTGTGCGTCAGGAAAATATGCGCCAGACTTGGATATTGTTTCGGGATCATATTCGCCCCCGTCGTGTTTTGCTTGACCTCCGCGCACGTCGTCGGCGCATTTTATCTTCTAATATTAATAAACGACCCCGTTTTGATCTTTGTCTTTTTGATATTCATGTTCCTAGTAGCCGACCTGGGCGTGCGCTTGTACAAGAACATGACTCGTCTCGCTCCAACGGCCCAAGCCCACGACATCGAATCCGGCCTAGGCCTGGTACAGATCGCCACGGCACAAAAGTCGCGGCGGTGGTGGTACTATGTAGCGTTTAATTATCGACCGACGGACGACGAGAAGGCGATTGAGTTGTGTAGCGGGAGTGGTGATGAGCAGTGTGTTTTTTGCTTGGAGATTTTTGAGGAAGACGACAAATGCGCAATGCTCAAGTGTAATCACATGTATCATCGGCCATGCATTGATAAGTGGCTAGCGATGGATAACCAGGAGCAGCTTTGTCCTATTTGTCGCCAAAAAGTTTGAAGCAGATAGAGGTCCAATTGCACATAGAAAATGTGTTGATATTGTATGTACTATAAAAAGATCTTATAAGTTACAAATTATGTTGATTGTTCAATATTATTCTATAATTTTTTATTGAATTCTCCACACGCTGAAAAGCCAAAATTGATAATGAGTATCTTGTATATAAAGTCAAGTCATGTGATCTAAAACTGTACTGTCTTACTCTATAATTTTTTATTAAACCTTTCACTCACTCGAAAAGAATAAGGAAGTCAACCGAATATTCCTGAGTTAAACAAATTAAAGAAATTGATGGAGAACTACCATAATTGATAATTCCTATTCCTGCTGCATTGATCTCAAATCTCTCCATATGGTAATTATTGCCAATCAATATTGAGACTTGTACTTGGACTTTTTGGTTTTCCCTCTTCCCTAGTTAATTAGGGTTAATTTTCCGTTTCCTAGTAGGTGATGCAAAATAGTGTAAGCGCATCTATATATTAATAGGCAGAGTTCTAGGATTTTAGTATACTCTAATCAAATAGAACCGATATGGAGAACGCCACTCAGAATCAAAACCCAAATTACAATAAGATGCAATTGCAAAGAAACTCCCAACCACCACAGTCGAGGACGCCGCCGCAATCTCTTGAACTCAACAATACACATCCAGAACAGCATCCAAACTCATCAAGATCCAATGGGATTGTAAGTCGTATTTTTTTTGTCTCAATAAACGCCCAAACCACTAAAGTCGCTTTTCAAATTGATTACACAAACTTTATACATATCTAGGGGATTTTTTTCTATGGTTTTAGTGTTTTGTTGAACCTATTGTCACTGATTTTTTATTTTTTATTTTTTGTAGTTGTTACCCAATTGTATCTGTACTTGTGGCCATATTCCTATGCAAGTTGGCTTATTCTTTCATTTTCCATGTTACTAGGGTCAGGTTGTTCAAAATGTACAAAAGCCTGCTCAAAATGTACCAGCCAATGTCCCCGTGTTGATTGGTAACCTTACATATCTACAAGACGATGTAAGTCTTGTTCAAAATCATCTTCTATTTGTATTTTGTCATTTTCCCTAAATCTCTAGCGATATTCTAACAATGTTTTTATGATATATATCCTATGTTCAGTTTGGAGCGGATTTTGGACAACCTTTCGAGGCATTTGTAAGTTTTGTTTTACCCATTTTTCTCCTTCTTACTCCTCTTGTTATGTTATCGCTAGTCTAACAATTAAATTCCTTAATAATGTTCAGATGGATTGTCCTAACATCAATCAAAACATTCAGGATTCCAAGGATGACGAAGGAGTCATATGTATTGATGTAAGTTATTAAAGAACAAATCTCTTTTTGTATTAATTGAGATATAGATGTAAGTTGTTAGAGAACGCATCTCTTTTTTGTATTAATTGATATAATTTTTGTTCCGATCAATTTACTTTTTGGGATTTTTTTAATCCTTTGCAGGAGCTCTGGAGCTACTAGTGAGTTCGTGTTCTTCAACCCGCGTTGGATTGTGTTTAAATTTGCATTGTTATGAATTGTTCAAATTTTTGTAACATTTTAATATATTGTATACTACACAAGTAAAGCTAGTTCGATTTATTTCCTGTCTATTTGTGTTATTCTGTAGTTTAACTTGATTTACTTGGTAATTCGAGGCGAAAAAATTGAAACTTCTGCCAAATTCACGATAAAATAGAAGGAAATGAATTTTTGTCATCATTTGGCCACTAAAAGTCTATAGGAACGAATAAAATCTGCAGCTATAAGTTTCCGCGGCGACAAGCGACGCCTTTTCTACCTTTTTTGACGAATTGTATATCCAAAATTGAAAATGCATATTAGCCGCGGCATATTTCGCCGCTAAGCGGTGCTAAAAGTACTTTTTCGGGCTGCATACATTTGCGTCGCTAAAAATCGAGCACCAAATCTAAGTTCCGCCCCTCCCCCATTTTGTAATCCGTGAAAAGCACTAAATATCAATTCCAGCCGTTTATAGATTCTATTTTCTCATATTTAGAGATTGATAGAGTGGTTGATTTCGGGAATACAATACAACAAATATTTGAGGAATTGTCCCTTTTTATATCAAACGTGGGGATCCTGCGTTGGCATTCTTCAAAAGTGATTCCAGTTCTTCTCTCGTCCTTTGAATTGCCACTCCCTGCGGCAAATGGAGCGATGTGCTTGATAAGTCTGCAAGTTTACCCATTTTAAGATGCAATGAAGATAGAAGAAGTGGTTGGATGCTCCTTAAACTGCAAGATAAGAGAACAAGTTAATGAATTATCAAGTTGTCCAGTTAAAGGATAAACAATTACTCTCTCAACAAATGAGCAGGTATCCAAACCAAATAATAGGTTGCGGGAAAGAAATAGAATCTGATACCTCTAAACTAAACTAACAATGGAGGGACTGTATATTATGTTTTGCTACAGAACATTACAACAAAATTTACTGGCCAGACTGAACATTGAAAATATACCTCCATCTCTGAAGAAAAATGAATTTCTATAGGCAGGGGAGAAAGTCTATCCGCTGAACAAAAGTAGGCAATCAGTGCTTGGAGCTGTGATGTCAAGATCATTGCTCGTCTCCCCAGAACCTGATGAATATCCATATTACTCGTCTCCCCAGAACTGGACTGCAGGTCAGATGCCTCCCTGAGTACCTGTTCACAGAAAGAGACCAGTTTCTGTTCTGCTAATCCTTCGACTTTCTCTTCTGATAGTTCCTCTTCGTTGGAAACTAAGCCCAGAAGTTGCTTTCTGTAAGATGTCAAGATATATCTGCCTTCTGCGATTGGTATATAAATTATAGGAAAGAATATTCAGCAGTGGCCTGCTCAAAGGTGAAATAGTCACAAACTATGTTCTTGGTTTATCAAAAAAATATTTCTTTCAGCAGTAGAAAAATTCAACACAAAAGCAAACAATCTGCATTCAAGATTTCAGCCTACCTTCCATCGCGAATTTGGCGCATGCCTGTTCTGAGCTGGGCATATGAATTATAGGAAGCTGCAAACTCTAAAGGAGACAGCAAAATATTCATAATAGCAATCTTCTCTCCTGCTTTCAACTTGCTCCAGTATTTCTTCTGCAAATTATAGACTGATTTTATTAGGCAAACAGTTCTGGGACACTTTTTGATAGAACCATGAGAACAGCATGGAAATTGTCAAACAGAACCACAACTGTTGTGGCCTTCCAACTCAAAGGAACATGTTTACCATATTACAGTAACATTTTCTACAAGAAGGCTGATGCAAAAGACTCCTCTTTTGAAGTGAAAAATCCAGTCTTTCTAATTTGAACAATTTTCAACTTGTGATTAATCCAATATCATCAACTCAAAGGCCATTCTACCAAGATCAAATTCAATTCAGTCAACACCAACAAAAGACAGATTATACAATTATCAATCGTGCATTTGACAGCATTTAATGGAATTATCAAAAACCCAGAAGAACCCATAAACCCAGAACCCTAGAATTCCTCAGATTTTAATATTAGGGCTCTAGTTGGATCATATCTATAATCTAGGGCAATTTCACCAAACAATACCAATTAACAACAGCAATTCAAATTGAACAAAAGCATGAAATCAAATGCTACAAAAACTCGAAACCGAAATATATATTCCAGATTGTTAAGAGTTGTAGTTCAATAAAGAGTCCTAGAGTGTGGACCGAGTCTATTTCCTAGTTAGTAGGAGTCTGCTTATGCAGTAAATTGTTTGTGCTAGAAGTTGGTCAGCACACGTTTTCTAGTGGAGATAATGTTTGTTTGTTTGTTTCCACAAAATCTGCAACGTTTAGTAGTGGATGCAGATATGTTATTTTATATTTAAGTTGTACTGTTTCTCATTTAATGAAGATAAGACAAATTGCTCCAAGCTTCTGAGTTTTGTTCCCTTGTTTGATAAATTTATTTACGCTTTGTTTTTAGCTGCTACCAACAACTGGTACCAGAGCTCGATCTGGGCCTGGAAACAGATTCCAAACCGAGCCTTGCATAAGCAAGAATGGCAGCTGAAAAACCTATTGACAACTTCATCCAACCTTCTATCCCAAGGTTCGATGGTCACTATGATCATTGGGCTATGTTGATGGAAAATTTTTTGAGATCAAAGGAGTACTTTGATATGGTGGAGACGAGTTATGAGGAGCCAAAAGAATGAGCAATTCTCACAGCCGCTCAGCAGCAAAGGTTGGATGCATCAAAGTTGAAGGACTTGAAGGTCAAGAATTACTTGTTCCAATCCATTGATCGGACTATCCTGGAAACAATGCTTCAGAAGAAGACTTCCAAGGATATCTGGGATTCAATGAAGAGGAAGTATCAAGGATCAACAAGAGTGAAGCGTGCACAGCTTCAAGCAATCAGAAGAGACTTTGAAGTTCTTCAAATGCAGAAGGGAGAGACCATTAATGACTACATTGGCAAGGTTATGGGGCTTGCAAACAGAATGAGGATGCATGGTGATCAGATTACTGATGTTGCAGTAGTGGAGAAGGTATTGAGGTCCCTAACACCTAAGTTTGATTACATTGTTTGCTCTATTGAAGAATCAAACAATGTAGAGGAGATGCAGATTGATGAGCTCCAAAGTTCCTTGTTGGTGCATGAGCAGAAGCTCAATCGCACAAGTGCAATGGAGGAACTGACAGCCTTGAAGGTGTCCACACCTGGTGAAACTTCAAGCTCTAGAGGAAGAGGGCATGGAAGAGGTAGAGGTCGTGGAAGAGGCGGTCGAGGAGGCTATCGAGATGGAGGTAGAGATGCTGGCAGATCATCATATCAGTCAAAGAAAGATGATGACAGTAAAGACAAAGGCAAGGGGCATTTTGACAAGTCCAAGGTGGAATGCTACAGATGTGGTAACCTTGGACATTACAAGAGTGAATGCTACACCAAAATGAGCAACGAAAAAGGAGAAAAATCAAACTTTGCAGAGAAAAAGGAAGAGGAGACTCTTCTGATGGCATTTCATGCAATGGAGGTTGCGACTGAAGGTGTGTGGGTCGTGGATTCTGGTTGCAGCAATCATATGACAGGCTACAGGGATTTTTTCTCAACTCTTGATGAAGGCTTCCGCACCTCTGTGAGTCTTGGAAATGATTCAACAGTTCAAGTGATGGGAAAAGGAACTGTTGACATTAGAACTAGAAATGGCTTTGTAGAGACCATTTCTAATGTGTTCTATATTCCTGAGTTGAGGGCCAATTTGCTCAGTATTGGTCAGCTGCAAGAGAAGGGTTATGTAATCACATTCCAAAACAATGAATGTGAGATATATGACTCAAGGAGAGGATCGATTGCTGTGATGAAGATGACTGCAAACAGGTTGTATCCATTGAAATTGGATACAGTAGCAAGGAGTCTGATGGCGAAGGAAGAGGATCCAACCTGGCTGTGGCATTTCAGATATGGACACCTGCATTTCAATGGGCTCAAGACGCTGTCAAGGAAGAACATGGTGATCGGTTTACCATAAATCACACCTCCCTCAGAGATATGTGAGAGCTGTGTAGTAGCAAAGTATGAAAGAGACTCATTCCCCTCTGGAAAGTCAGCAAGAGCTCAAGAAATCTTGGAGCTGGTTCATTCGGACTTGTGTGGTCCTATCTCTCCAGAATCAAATGGTAACAAGAAATATCTCATGACTCTTATTGATGATTTCAGTAGAAAAACATGGATTTATTTCTTGCATACTAAGTCAGAAGCCTTTCAAAGTTTTAAGAACTTTGTTGCATTGGTTGAAACTGAAACTGATAGAAAGGTTAAGGCTTTAAGAACTGATAGGGGAGGAGAGTTTTGCTCTAATGAATTTGCTGAGTTTTTGTGAAGAAAAAGGTATAAGGAGGCAGTTGACAGCAGCATACACACCTCAGCAAAACGGTGTGGCAGAAAGGAAGAACATAACCATTCTCAATATGGTTCGAAGCTTGCTAGTCAAAGGAAATGTGCCAAAGAGATTTTGGCCTGAAGCTGCATTGTGGTCAGTTCATGTGCTTAATAGAAGCCCTACTTTTTCTGTTAAGAACATGACTCCACAGGAAGCCTGGAGTGGAAGGAAACCTGTTGTGGATCACTTCAGAGTTTTTGGTTGCATTGCATATGCACACATTCCTGATGAGAGAAGGAAGAAGCTGGAGGACAAAAGTTTGAAGTGTGTGTTTCTAGGAGTCAGTGAGACCTCTAAAGCTTATAAACTCTATGGTCCATTGACCAAGAAGGTGATAGTGAGCCGTGATGTGATTTTTGATGAAGGAAAGACGTGGAAATGGGAAGAAAAGGTCACTGTGAATCAGCAAATTCATGTTGATCTTGAGGAAGAACAAGCTGAAAGAGAAACTCCTATTCATCTTCATGATGATCAAGGAGCTAGTTCATCACATTTTCAATCAGAGGAGTTATCAGAAGCATCAGAGGAGCATGAGTACCATCTGAGTGAATCCAGGATCAAGAAAGAGACCAGCCTGGATGATGGACTATGAGATGGATTATGATTCAAGTTCTGATAGTGCTCACTTTGCACTATTTGTGGATAGTGATCCGATTGTCTATGAGGAAGCAGCAAAGGAGCACAAGTGGAGAGAAGCTATGGATTGTGAAATCAAATCCATAGAGAAGAATCAAACATGGGAGCTGACTGATCTTCCTAAAGGGCAGAAGAAAATCGGTGTAAAGTGGGTTTTCAGAACAAAGTTGAATGAAAATGGTGAGGTAGACAAGTACAAAGCACGTCTGGTTGCAAAAGGGTACAAGCAGAAGTATGGAGTTGATTACAAGGAGGTGTTTGCTCCAGTAGCACGTCAAGATACTATAAGGCTTGTAATCTCACTTGCCTTTTTGCATGGAGAGCTTCAAGAGGAAGCGTATGTGGAGCAGCCACAAGGATATGTACAGAAGGGTGAGGAAGAAAAGGTGTATAGGCTGAAAAAGGCCCTATACGGCTTGAAGCAGGCTCCAAGAGCATGGTACAGTCGTATTGATGCTCATTTTAAGAAGATGGGGTTCATGAAGTGTCCATACGAGCATACACTGTATGTGAAGATTGAAAAGGGAGGTAAAATTCTCATTGTTTGCTTGTATGTTGATGATTTAATCTTTGCTGGTAGCAATGAGGAAATGTTTGATAACTTCAAGAAAAGTATGATGAAAGAATTTGAAATGACTGATCTTGGACTAATGCGATACTTTCTGGGAGTGGAAGTTGCTCAAACAGCTTCTGGCAATTTTATTTGCCAGAAGAAGTATGCTCAGGAGGTGCTTGAGAGGTTTGGGATGAACAACAGCAAGCCAATTGGAACTCCATCAGAACTGGGATTGAAGCTGAACAAAGATGCAGGAGGTCGTGAGGTTGACAGTACATACTACAAGCAAATTGTTGGAAGCCTGATGTACTTAACTTCAACAAGGCCAGATATTATGTATGCTGTGAGCATCATTAGTCGATACATGGAGCAACCAACAGAGAAGCATCTCAATTCAGCTAGAAGAATACTCAGATATGTGAAGGGTACTTTGGGTTTTGGGGTGTTTTACAGAAAAGGAGACAACTCCAAGATGGTTGGCTATACAGATAGTGATTATGCAGGTGATATGATGATCGCAAAAGCACTTCAGGAAGTGTTTTCATGATGAGTTCTGGTGCTATTTGCTGGTCTTCAAAGAAGCAGCCAATCGTGACACTCTCAACTACAGAAGCTGAATTTGTGGCAGTAGCAGCATGTTCATGTCAGGCCATTTGGTTGAGGAAAATGCTTGAAGTATTGGAACAAAAGCAAACATGTTCTACTGTTATCTATTGTGATAATATGTCTACAATTAAGTTGTCTAAAAATCTTGTTTTGCATGGAAGAAGTAAGCATATAGATTTTAGATTCCATTTTTTGCGTGATCTGTGCAAAGAAGGAACAATTGAGCTGGAATTCTGCAGAAGTGAAGAGCAAGTTGCAGATTTGCTCACAAAGCCATTGAAACAGCCACTCTTCGAGAAGCTAAGAAGCATGATGGGGATGTGTACAATCCAAGATATAGATCAGGAGAAGGATGCTGAAGAAGACTATGTGATTGTGCAGGAAGTTTAAACTGATTTCTGAAGAATTCAGTTTAAGGGGAAGTGTTAAGAGTTGTAGTTCAATAAAGAGTCCTAGAGTGTGGACCGAGTCTATTTCCTAGTTAGTAGGAGTCTGCTTATGCAGTAAATTGTTTGTGCTAGAAGTTGGTCAGCACACGTTTTCTAGTGGAGATAATGTTTGTTTGTTTGTTTCCACAAAATCTGCAACGTTTAGTAGTGGATGCAGATATGTTATTTTATATTTAAGTTGTACTGTTTCTCATTTAATGAAGATAAGACAAATTGCTTCAAGCTTCTGAGTTTTGTTCCCTTGTTTGATAAATTTATTTACGCTTTGTTTTTAGCTGCTACCAACACAGGTTACGTACCGAAACGAATCAAAATTTCGCGTATCGGCGTTTCGGATGAACTGAATCGGATTCGTCTTCAACCCAGAATTCCGATTCTTCTTCGAAATCGGCGTTGTAATCGGAAATTGCAAATTCGAAATCTAACGGCTACACAGAAGCTTGAAACGAACGGCGTCGTGTTGTTTGTTTCTGAGCTCCAATTCAAATCCCGGTTCGGATGGATGCCCCAAAATCTCTCTCTATGCAACCCTTAATTGTACAACGACGTCGCTTCTTCTTTGGTTGTTTTTCTATTGCTAAAGCTTGGGCGGGTAGAGCTTGAGTCCAATCTAGTAACCAATTTGGGCCAGACCTCTATTTGGACCCATCGTTATTCATATTTTTTTTGGCAACTTGTGGGATGTCGGAGGTACTATTTTGCATACCTACACTCTAGATAAAGAAATGTTTAAATGTGAAAGAGCAAAAATGGGTATATGTGAAGACATAAAAATTATTAAAAAAAAAAAAAAAAAACTCAATCAAAATTTATATGGAAATTGCACATGTGGATTAATGATTTGAATACTTTTGTAAAAAATATTAAATTTTAGATAAAGGTAAAATAATAATTTCATATTAAAAACTAAATTGGGGTGTATTTACTAAAAATTAAGGTGTAAATAAAATTTTCCTTAGAACTTTTGTTAAAAGTAAGTGCTTTTACTAAATTTTAGGGCTAAACTCACACCCCGTCATCTAAATTAATAAAATTGAGGTAATCTACGAGGAAGTCTTTTTTTGGTGGAAGAAGTCTGAAGTGTGCTTTTACTATAAGTGTTTAATAAAATTGAGGGAATCTACGAAGTCTTTTTTTGGTGGAAAAGTCTAAAGTGTGCTTTTACTACGAAGAAGTCTAAACATGCAGATAACAATAACCTGTCGAAAATTTTGAAGTCCACAACATTGACAGCAGTCTTTTTCGGTTCCGTACAGATTTTGAGTCTATCCACAATTTTGCCTTGCTAAAATAACATTTATTATTTGTCATTTTGCCCTTGCAGATCTGGTGTCCACAATTCCAACTCATCACGATCCAATGAGATTGCAAGTACTTTTTGTGTCAACCAGGAATAAAAGTGTTGGGCGACGTCGGCGGAGTGGTGTGTGCTGTGGCTGGGTGGGTTTTAACTTTTTGCTGATTAAAAATAAAAAAATTGATTAGTGTACATGTGTCACTTGAGGATTGGAGGACAGAAGATCCCTAGCCAACTTTAAAACTTCAAGATCCGCGTCGTCCCTTATTTTAATGTATTTGTAAATTGTATGTGTACTTGTGTACACAAATCGTATGTGTACTTAATTCTTATTTTTTTCCCATTTTATAAGGGTCAGGCTGTTCAAAATGAACAAAAGCCTGCTCAAAATGTACCATTTGCAGACCCCATAAATCAAGCCGAATTCAGAAGCGTTCGTGCAAAATATCCACCACCTGTGTGACTGACGAAGACCTTGATGCATTCTTTGGAGTTGAACAAGCCGCTGCTGCACAAGATCAACAACAACAAGGCGAAACTGAGAATTTCCCCACAGGTAAAGACTGGGCAGAGCTTGGAAGAATGTTAAATGGCGATCAGCATGCTGCTGCAGGAGATGAACCACCACAGATACCAGCATTTGTTGCTCTCCAACTTTCACCGGGTTCTCTCTATCATCCACTTCAAGAGTCTGCAGCCCTGCAACCGAAAGATAAAGACCCTCCGAAAGAACCCGAGGCACAAATCGAGACAGCATTTACTGAGGAAGAAGCTGCAATATTGTGGGCATGCAATGAAGACGATGTAGCCGCTGTTGCACAAGATCAACCACTCCCACAACAACTACAACCAGGTTTCATCTGCTTCAATGGCCCCAAAAGAAACGCTGCTCCTGTTCTAGTACCAGTTCCAAGACAACCTATGGAGTTTCAACCAAGTTCTTCTTCGTCTTCTTATCAACATGGCGATCAATGGGATCAGCGTGCTGCTCCAGAAGATGAACCACAACCTAAACCAGCATTTGTTGCTCCCCAACTTCCACCGGGTTTTCTCTATCATCCACTTCAAGATTCTGCAGCCCTGCAACCACAAGGCCAAGAACAGCCTCGACAACTCGAACCATCTTTCGAATCTTTACATGGGTATGACAACAGTGCGTCTTCTTACCCATCAGTCCCAAGACTTGAAACCTTGGTTCAAACTCGACAAGTCAATCCGGCACAATCACAACGACTTGTACTGAGATTATCCCCCATGGAAATTGTGTTGATCATCATATTCACATTCAAGAAGACGTTCCAGAAACTCTAGTCCAAAAGGCAGCACAATGTATCCAACAAACGATTCAAGCACAAGGCCTCCAATCCTTCATTCAACGCTTTCAACCTGCAGTCGAACATGCCCAAGGAGCCATTCCAGCACAAGGCGTGGTTACACGGTCACCACAACTACAACAGAGTTCATCATACGGAGTACCAAATTGGGAAGCGTATGATTTGTCATTCCTTACTGGTCCAAATATCCAATACCCAGTACCTGCGGCCCCACATGCCCAAGGAGCCATTCCAGCACAAGGCGTGGTTACACGGTCACCACAACTACAACAGAGTTCATCATACGGAGTACCAAATTGGGAAGCGTATGATTTGTCATTCCTTACTGGTCCAAATATCCAATACCCAGTACCTGCGGCCCCACATGCCCGAGAAGCCCACCAGGCCACTGAAGCACAGGGCAGGCCTCAAAATCCACAAGGACTCGAACCAGTTTCCTTCTACGGAGGCTACTTCCCTCCTGCCTTACCACCAGTTGACAGCAGCTTCCAAACCTTCATCAAAAGGTGCAGCAAGCCTTTTGAGAAACAGTTGGCAAGGATTGAGGTCAAAGCTGGTTTCCTCCGGATATTCAAAGCTCACTTCGATGAACACATCAAGCAACTGTTGAATGATGATGAAGTTCCTAGTAATGGCTTCCCGGTCACAGTGTTTGACCTTCTTGCCCAAGAGTACCCAATGAAGTTCAAGTGGCGAGGAGAGAGTAATGGCTTTTACCTTCGTGGTAAAGGATGGAGAAGATTCTGTGAACATAAAGGGCTGGTACCAGACCAAGATTGGCTCACAATCTGGGCATTCCGGCATGCAGGATCTCCAATGCTTTCCTTTGTCATCAATTCGAGAAGGTTGGAAGGAGTTACTGAGCATATCATAGCTGGCAAACGCAAGAGGAAGGATACATAGTTGAGATATGGACTGCTGCAGCATGATATATTGAAAGGATACATACACAAAGGTAATCACATATGTTTAGGTTGGATTAGCAATAACCTTCATTAGATTAGGAGAAATGAACAATGCCGGTATGCGAAAGAAGATTCGAGAAAGTTCTCTTTCTAGTTTGATAATTCTGCAATCTTTTATCATCATTATAATCCAATTGAACTTGTTTAGTAATTCTCACAGTGCTGAGTTTTTGTCTTGTTTATCAGTTAATTGCATTAGTATTGATATCAGATAATTTCAACAACCTTCTATGTTATCTTGTTTGGAAAATGCGACAGTAGGTACAACTTCAGAGCAACTCAAGAGAAATTGGATGCCAATCTGCCAAACCAATTGTAATATGTATGCAAAAATTAGGGTTTATGCATTCCAATCAGATAGAGAACACTGCAAAGCACATTTCAAATTCGAAACTTTTTTCTTCCTAATGCGAAACATAATATACAGTCCCTTCATTATCAGACTTGTATGCACCACATAGTAATGTCCTGACCAAAGATCTTCATGCTCCTATTTTTCAACAACATTAGCTAAAAGCAACTGCATGCCACCTAGGCATGACACAAATAAAAATTAGAGCTCCATAGGTAAATTAGAACTTATTCCAACAAAAACATACATCAGTGTTAGAGATATACACAGTGAACAAAGAATCGATTAGTTGGAAACTTTCATTTTTCGATTCGTTCAATACCGTCAATTCAAAAGTCATTCTACCATGATCAAAACTCAATTTAGTCAATAGCGTACAAGCAAATAAAGGGTGTTTAACAAAAGATCAATTATACAATTATCAATTGTGCCTTTGAAAGAAATGGAACCCAGAAGAACTTTGATTTCAAAGCAGGGAGTTCAATGCGGAATCAATTGGGGTTTGACATTGGAGCCCAAAAATCAGAAATTGCAAATTCGAAATTAGGGTTGAGGCGATTGGTACTTACCCAGAGGAGTAAACTCAACGGCTACTGATTCAAACCTTCAAACAAAACTCCTAACTGCTGAAACGACGTCGCGAGGTCTTTTGTTGGTTTTCTACTGGTAAAGGTAGAGCGGAGCTAGGAGCCCAGTCCATTAATCAATTTGGGCCGGGTGTAAATTCAGTGTGTGTATTTATTCACCACTTTAATTAGTAGTCAACTTTCCTCATCTGCTTCTTTGATCACTTTCCTAGTCGTAGTAGACAAAGTTTGACTTTTTCCTCATTGTCTTAGGAAACTCTACACACTGCGATCTTCCTACTCTATGTATATATCATACAAGCCAATATTGGACACTCCACACTCACTAACTATTCTCATTATGGATTCGCTTGATCTCCTTCCTTCATCACCATCCCTCCTAACCCCACTCCTCGATTTCCTCTACGACTACTCTCCGATCCTCACGCTCGTCGGAGTACTCGCCTTGATCTCCACCCTCCCCTCCCGCCACTTGAAGAAACTCCGCTTCGTCGCGGCGGCTTGTTTATTGACTACTCTCTTCGCCACCGTATTCGTTTACATGGCAATGTTCTCCCCCGTCGCACTTTGTTTAATCATAGCGGTTGCTCTCTTCCTTGTACTATGTTGTCCCGTCATTATTATCGTCGCCTCGGACGAGGAGGCTCGAGCCGTTGATATCGAGTCCGGCCGGGAGGCGCCAATGATAAGTTTAACGACAACAACTCCGCCCGAACGACCTGTCGTCAGGCAGCCACCGCGCTACATAACTTTTTGTTATGGGATGGACAAGAAATGCGCGTATTTGTTTAGTGGAGAAGAGTGTGTTGTTTGCTGGGAGAAGTTTAAGCAAGACGACACGTGTTTGTATCTTAGGTGTGCACACGTGTACCACCGAGAATGCATCGAGAGGTGGCTGGATGCAGCTGACCAGAAGCTTTGTCCCATTTGTTGTCGCCAAGTTTGAAAGGGCAGGGCGATCCAATTTGAATTAAAGACAATGTAATGTACATGAGAATGCTTAGGGAAATTTAAAATACTATATTGGCTAAGCATGAAAATGTAAAAAAATATTTTTCTACATTATTTAATTATGACTTTTACTTAAGTTATAAAAAACTAACCTTAAAAGTTGAATGGGTTTAAAAAAAAAAACTAACCTTAAAAGTTGAATGGGATACCAACGACTCAGTTAGGCAAAGAGGAAACAACAAAGAAGAAACAAAAGGGTATAAATAGAATTAAGGGTTTAAATAGAATTAAAATAACTAATATTAATTATATAAAAAAAATTTGACATTTTGGTGGGCCCCACTTGAAGTGGGGGCCTAGTTCAAGTGAACCTACTGCACCGCACCAGCGGCGGGCCTGTCAAAGACAATGTAATGTATACGAGAATGCGCTTAGGGACATTTTAAAATTTATATTGGCTAAGGATGAAAATGTAAAAATACATATTTTTTATTTTTTTTTTATATGGAAGTTCTTTATTGATAAAAACCATCAGAAATACAGCACAGATTACATGGTTGGTCAGTGTAACCAAACCAAAACTCAAACATGAAGCCAGGAACTAAAGAAGAATCTTAAAAACATAAAATCCTCTGCCTGTCAATCACGGGGAAAAACAAAAAACAAAACAAAGCCTTAAACCAAGGCAAATAATCACATTCCAAGCTACATAGCACATCTCCATAAAAGAGCAAACATCATTGCATTCCAAGCAATCCTAAACATCTGCACAGAAAGTAGAACTAGAAAAAATTAGAAGAGAGAAATAGAAATAAATTAAATTAAAATAAATAAATAAATAAATAAATTTAATAACTTAAATAGAGAACAAACCGGAAGGGGAATAACCAAACAAAATAGCATATTTGAAAAATTAAAATTAAATACTTAGATAATAAAATAAAATAAAATTAGAATGTAAATTTAAATCCTAAACCTAAAACTAAAACTTATCGCATAGCAATTAAAATTAATTAAACAAATAAAAAAATTTATCTTCAATACAGTTGGACAATTGAAATTCAAAAAGACTTATCTGAAAAATTGTTAGTAATCGCCTCCTTCACACAAATTTTCCGGCCAGACTCAAGAACGCCGAAGATTCAAATTCCTTCACCACACAGAAACTGTAACCAACCACTACGAATTATAGTAACTGTTTGAACAAGGCAATAATTTCCATAAACTGCCTCAAATCAATTTCGAAACAATCCGTCGCATCGGCCCGGCTAAAATGCAACTGTCTCCTCCGTATCACCACCCATCTCTGCCGTAACTGCACTTCCACAAAACCACCCAAAACCAACGAAATGCCACAATAGCCAGAGAAACATGGGCGGAAAAAAGTACAAATTGCTAATATAATAAAAGATCAAAATACTGTCTGATAACCGCAACAATGCCAGACAAACATATGCGGCAACCACCGGACCAAACGAACGCGGCAACCACCGGACCAACAACGCGGCAAACGCCGGACCAACAAAATCAAAATCATACAAATTGAGACAGAGCACAATCGACACCCAGAAACCCAAATCAAATCAGCCCAACAACAAGAAGAACAACCAAACAGATAGCATAGATAAATACCTTTGGCCTTGCCGACAGAATTCAAGGATCGTCGGGTAAGAATTTGACCCGCTTACGAGAATCCGGCTCGTATTCTTGCCCCAATTCAATACTCATTCACTTCTCACCAGAAAACTTTGAAAACAACCCATCGGAAACTGCTACGGACTTGAAACGTTTCTCCATAACCTTCAAACCCAAATCAGAGTCGCCCCTTTTTCAAGAACCAAGAAACTGGACTCAACGGCGCGGAAATTCAACCTTTTGAATTTAAATATGGATTAGGCCAAGCCTCGTCCCGGGACGGGAATGTTTGAACCGGGCAAAACAGGAGTTCGCGTTTCGGCTGGGACAAGAGGGCCAAGCATTAGTAATTTAATGTTTGAACCAAAAAAATACATATTTTTTTGAAGACGTGAATTAGATGCTATACCTTTTTATGGTACCAACTCTTAGTACAATTTATTGATAAGTCTTGTACTCTATTTTATTGGATCATGTAAATTCGTACGTACAAATTTAACAGCTATAGTAACTTCAAAGGGGATGAATAAAGTAATAAAGTCAAAGTTTATTCAGTCTTGGCAAAAAAAAAAAAAAATTTATTCAGTCAATGGATAAAGTTTAAACCTTTAAAACAATGCATTGGTTGAAATGCAACGAAATGCAGAAAATGTGGAAAGTGCAAATGTGGAGGCTTTGGAGTAGGAGATAACACAAGAAAAACAAAAGAATTAAATTGAAAAGATAATCTTAACCCAATTTCCAAATATATCTCAACTTGCTAAACTTTTCTTTATCTTCAATATTCCATTTTAAATTCTTCTTCTTCTTTTTTTTTTTTTTCATCTTTTCCTACTCTCGGTAGGCAAACTATCTGTTCCTTTCTCCCCAAGAAAAGGTTTATGTCTTTCCTATTCCTTTTTGGAAAGGATACACCACTCCAAACTATTATATAAACCAAACAAGCTACTGCCTATTGACCCAAATCACTACTAGCTACTTCTCTCTGAAAACTCCCTCTCAGAAGAACATAATGGCGATGGCGGAACCGATGGCGTTACAATTCCTCGAATTCGTCTTCAAGAACGCTTCGATCATCGTCCTCGTCATCATGTTCACCCTAATCTGCTTCCTTCCCACCTACTTGAAGAAACTATGTGCCATCGTCGCATATTGCCTCACGATCGTCCTCGTCATCTTCCTCTTCAGCTTCACCGCCGTATTCCACCCCGACCCCACGCCAAACATATTCAACTTCATAGACATTTTCGCCGTCACCGCAGTTTTATTATCCGTCATACTCACCGTGGTCCGGTTTGCATGTCCCGTCATAGGTGTCCCCGCCCAGCGCGAATTACGTAACATATTCGCCACCAACGAGGAGCTGGCTCAACAAGCATTAGAAGATCTCGAATCCGGCGCCGGCGATCTACTAATGATCACTTTGAAGAAAACAACTCCGCCGCTGCCGCCAACTGATGAGGTTGTTGTCAATTTCGTTTATAAGGTGGACAAGAAGAGTGCCGTGTTTGGCGAGGAATGTGTCGTGTGTATGGAGGAGCTTGCGGAAGAGGACAAGTGCGCCATGCTGAAGTGTGCACACGTGTACCACCGAGAATGTATCGGAAAGTGGCTGGAGACGGCTGACCAAAGGCTTTGTCCAAGCTGCCGAAGCGATCCGTTTGAACGGATGTCGGATCAGGTTAGACAATGCAAAGCATTCACGATCGAATAGGGACAGTGAAAGGCATAGATATATAGTAATGTAGAATGTCATGTTTTCATGGCCAAAAGGCACATGTGTATGTAGACTGAGATGAAGGCCTCTGTGTATGACAATGATTCTTTTCTCTTTTTTCTAGGTCAAGTGGTTAACGATTCTTGTACTCTTAATCAAACTAATCAAGTCCCACAATCATGAAATTTTCATAGTAACCCAACTACAAATGTTAAGTATTTTCAGCTGCTAGTGAGAGTTCGAAGGCGTGCAAACCATTGAAGAGCAGTTACTTTCATTTCCAATTCCCCATTGTGTCAATCTCTCAAAACCCAAAAGAACAATTACACAATGAAAGTAAGCTTGAATCCGCGAAGCAGGTTTTGTGACCGTTGAAACTCTGTTCACTCAGTGGTTAGCATTGGTTGGAATATCTCTAGTTCGGTTTGACCAATTAGTTTGATCAACAGTTCAAATTAGTTAAGAGTGTGTCCATGAATAACGAACTTCCCTAGCATTTATGATGCGTATGTTTATGCATGAAATTTACTTGGCCTATAATGCATGATATCAAGTACTAAAACGAAAAGTTCAATTATTATTATGGAAAAATTGAGTCCATTTAATATGGAACATGCCAGGAAAGCACTATATATATTCCCGCATATTAACTATTTAAATGCGATAACCAAAAACTTAACAAAAGCAAAATTGGAAATCGGAATCGTAGCGTGAAGAAGAAAGCACAAGCCTCCGGCGGCCATGTAATCGTTGACGACCAATTTCTCGTCTCTCGAGAAGTAATACGCCCCCAGCGGCACCACATTCTCCTGATTAATCTTCCCCATCCAAGAAGACGAGTTTGCTCCTCTCCGCCTCGACGGTCCCGCCGGTGATGTCTTCCTTGGACGACGACGTTCCCTCCTCCGCCTCTGCCGCCACCGACCGCGTCGTCACCGGCCGTTTCGGGGGACTTCGACGGCTGATTAAGCCGCTGTGTCCGGAGGCAGAGCAAAAGGATGAGGAGCACCAGGAACACGGACCAGCTAGAGACAACTCCGGTGCAGCAGCGGCTAGCTATGGCTGGCTATTCCCAAGTGTATTCGAGGTGAGAGAAGTGAAATTTCTGCAAAATTCACCATAAAATAAGAGGACATGAACTTCAGTCAGAAAATGGCCACTATTAGTTTTTTACACCGGCCTAATATGCAGCTATAACTTTTTCTTGGCGACTACCGACGCCTTTTTGCCCTTTATTGACGAAATCAAGGTCCAAAAAATGAAAACTGACAGTAGCAGCGGCTGTTTTCGCCGCTAAGTGACACTAATAATTTTTTTTGCTGCATACTATAATTTCGCCGCTAAAAGTTGCTATCCAATTTTAAGTTCCGCCCCTCCCCCTTTTGCAATCCATGGAAATCACGAAATATCAATTCCAGATGTCTATAAATATTACTCGAATACATTAATCCAGTAATCTGTCCAATAAACTGGGCAGGATAGGGAAAAAAAATCAATTTTAACTTCCACATCAACCTGCTTGCAGCTTTAGCCATCCATAAACTAATCAATGCATCCATAGAGCCGGCTGGAGAAGTACTATTACTAACATGAAAACCGGTAATCTTCACCTCCCTTTCATGACTGATTAGCACGCAGATTTGGATGCTTTCATGCCTCTCATTATGCAAGTACACCTGACCTTGTGAAACCTGATGCACAAGTATAGATCTTTAGCCGAGGTTAAAAAGGAGCTCTTCATGTGATTGTAGACTTGGTATTCTACGGAAAAAGGTGATAAGGTCATATATACCTGTATAGAAATGGCTGCAAGATACGGTTCAAGAATTGCTTTAACTTATCTGCTCACATGTGCAAGAGCTCCAGCATTCATGTACATGTACTACAGCTCAACGAGAAAGGGTACCATTATTGTGATGGTGCAAACCACCATGTATGGTGCAAGATCCTAGTTAAATCACACGTAACTTTGAACGCAGAAAAGACCAAACCACATATAGAACTGGGATAAAAGAAAGATGCAAATGCAAGTTTATAATTCTAACATGCTACAGAAGAACTTGATACTACTTTTTCGGGACAGGAGAATTAGGAAAATGCGATTGGCTGCAACTCATCTCCTGTCTTTGCTTTAGAACCTGTATGAGCAATGGCTTTTATTTCAACAGAGTTACAACAGTAAGTAAATGGAACTACAGACATAGTGCTTGTTTTCCCTCCTGGTTTCACCACTACATTACTCAGATTGTGTCCATTCTGCTTGAACTTTTCACTAAACTAGGTTATACTGTTGAACATGAAAATGGGGTACATGCCTATGCCCATTGCATCGGTATATACCTGCGTGCGCGCTCATGCTTCAAAAAGGAACAAAACAACTAACATTAGTACAGCGCGGGAAGAGACAATGCCGATTTGCATTATTCCTCCTGTTAACAATTATTCTAATCTAAGTCCCACATTATGGATATCTCAACAGGGAAACCAATTGATAATAATTTCTTCAATTGGTTAACATTATTCTACTCTTAATCATGGTTATCAATATTGGATCTTTCATGTAAATCGAACTACATATTAAGCATCTGCCAGTGAAAGTTCTAAGGTGCAAAACATTGAATAACAGTTACTTTCATTTCCGATTCCCCTCCCCCCACCCAATTGCCACCAGATAAAGAACAGAAATTTCGGACAAGCAAAATGAAAAGATGGAATCTTTACCTGCAAGTACGGACTCTGCGAATTACGATTCTAACAGCCCTCTAAGAGATGGACAGCTGCATAACATATTACAGCAGAAATCCGCATTCTGCTTCTTCAGGAAAGGAGGCTTAAGAAAGTCTTGTGGGTTGTGACTTGCTAATCAGCCTGTGTCTTTGCTGAAACACAAATTATTCAGAACCACCATCAGGATTTTATTTTTAACAGAGTCCCAATAGTAAGAAAATGTATCAATAAGATATAGGCATACAATCTATTACATCAATATCTACCTGCACATAGGCTTAATGCTTCAAAGAGGAACAATTAACAATATCAACTTGATACAATTAGCGATATTATCAAATTGAATTAGTCCTCCTAATGACCAGAATATGAACATCCCAATTGATAATTTCTCTTCAATGGTTAGCAACTCTTCATCAAACTTATTAAGAACCAAATTACGAACTTTTCATACAAACCCAACAAACTATTAAGTATTTTTAAACTGATAGTGAAAGTTCTAGGGTGCAAAACATTGAAGAACAGCTGAAAATTCCGGCAAGCAAGTGAAAGATGAAATCTTTACCTGCGCTTACGGACTCTGCCAATTCGCCATAGCCGGAGCTTCACCTGCGGAAACCAACCCCTAACTCCAATTCGCCGACAAAGCCGAGCGCTTTCGCGATGAATTTGTTGGAAAAGACGGTGGTGAGGACGGAGAAGGTGGTGGCGGAGACGGAGGAGGAGAGGGCGGGGATGAGCGAGTCGGCCGAGCCGGGTTCGGCGAAGGGGATTTTTGACCGTTGAGAGATTCGAAGCGAAAAAAACCAATTGTGTTTTGATAAAGTTGGGGTGGGAAGCCCAAGAAACAAAAGGAAGTCACTTGGCCCATTGGGCTCATACTAGCAGCTCTCTAGACATTTTTATTTATTGAACTGACCTATCTAATCTAAAATTTAATCTATCGAGAAAAAGAACGCTAAAATTCAGTTGTCAATAAAATGCACATTGTTCTTTCCAATTTGGTTACGTGGATTCAGAAATACCATTTAGACCATAGAGGCATACACACTTACCATCCAATGTTTAAAGATTCAGAATTGAGATTTCCGATATGTGATAATCTTTAAATGATAGATTTCGAAAAACTCTCAAATACAAAAAAAAAAAAAAAAAAACAAAAAAGTAACAAGAGAGAGTAAGATAAATAAGTTAAACTTTGAATAAAAGTAACAACTTCCTCCAAAAACAAATCCAAGACCGGAAACAAAATCTTTGTTTAAGCAAGTTAGAAAACAAAATAACCAAAATTAACTGCCCCAACAAAATTCTAAAACAATTTGTATCAAACAAAAACAAAAAATGCATGACATTCACGTGCGCTTAGAGAAAATAGAAAAAAGAAAGAAAAAAAGAGAAATGTGGTATTTTCATTTCTGCACATTTTTTTCTTCCACTATACTAGTCTCTGTATTCAATTTCAATTTCAATTTATCAGCTGGTTCTCTCTCCCTTCACTGTTGTATGGGAAAACGACCTTGACTTAGGGTTTCATCATTTCCCTTTGAATTCAGGTTTGTATAGCTTCCCCTAGTTTTCATTTCTCATTTTGTTTTGGATTTTGATGGAAAGTTTTCAGCTTGTTGGATTGAATCTGTAGTGGTTTGTTGATTGTTTTTCTGTGAATTTTTTGGAAAATCGATTCGTTTTAGATCGAATTTCATTGAGCAGCTAGTTTTTAATGTCATCCGACTCTATGGGGCTCGAATTCTACATCTTTTGTAGCTTAAAGTTTCCAACTTTTAGTTTTGGGGATTCTGATTTATTTAGTTAAAGAATGGGCCTTTCATGGATAATCTGGTAAGGAGCTGATCTGGGTGCCCTTGTTTGGATGCTGAGAAAATGGAAATCTTTGGCTAGTTTGGTTCAGTTGCATGGATTTGAGGTTTGGAATTTTGGGTTTTGCTTTCTCACTGAACACATGATTTTTTAGTACTAGATGGAGTCTAAGATATCAGATCGATTTAATTGCGGAAGACTCTCTGAATTGTTGTTTATGATTGGGTTGGTGTTTGTTCTGGACATATTCCACTGATAGATAGTGTCATTGCAAGTGTAAGATTGCTTTCTCTTTGTGGTTGATTGATCTCATGAAGCTCTCCGATTATCTGATTTGTCGATTACAGCTTCGACATTGCTGTCATCACCATTTGTAGAGTTTGGTGGAATTGACTGCATGCCCTCCATATATTTTGAAGTTCTTGCTTTTGTGCAGTTCAGTCGTTTGTGTTTACTGTTAGTAGAAACTTTGATGTTTCTACCTAATTGTCTGGCTATAATGATCTATACTAAGGCACTTCTAAAAGCCATTGTGTCTGCTGTAGTCCGACCAAACCAGATGATGGGGGACCCAATGTTACAATTTGAAGTGAAGCTTAAGTTCATGTCTAATGAAGAGATGTTTAGTTATATAGTGGTGCTAAATAGATTGCTTGAGTCATTTAATTTTATAGCCATTCGTTAGTTCCATGACTTTTTCTCATCTGTATGTCGTTGATCATGTATAGAAGTGATGAGGCCTTCAGTGTTCGTTGTTCTTGCAGGCACCAGTATTTTTAATGGTTGCTCTTTGAGTTGCTGTTGATGGTGGTTGGGATTATAGTCCAGTGAGAATAGAGAACTGACCAAGGGATTATTGTTGACTAATACTGTTCAGTTCTATTTCTTCCATAATGGAGGATGAAAATGGACTTGAGCTGAGCTTAGGTCTTTCTTGTGGTGGACCTGTCAAATCTAAGGGTAAAATTGGTGCTCCTCAAAATACTCAAGGAGACGAAGTTGATAGAGGTAGCAAACTAGTGGATGATTTCAAGGATTTCCTTCATGGTGGTGCTCAGAAACAAGACTCAAGTAGTAGCTCTCAAAGAAGTGGCTCACTGAAACCAAAAGAAAACTTTTTCAATGACCTTTCCAAGGCCAGCGTTGATGCAGATGCGTCAATGAACTTGAATGGGAGAGGAGTTTCTATGGGAAATAATAAGAAGTCCGATGAAATAGAGGAAGAAAAGTGGACAGAGGGTGGAAACAAGCGCAAGAGTTTGTTTGACGAGATGAACCATCAGAAGAAGCAGGAGAGAGAAACTCATTACAAGGATATGCATGACAAGACAAGAACATCACACATTTCTATAACAGAAGATGGCTCAACTGCTGAAAATGAAGATGTGGCAGATTCTGAAGTGGAGGGTTCATCCTCAGTGGCGGTTTCCCAGCATGATGAGGGCACTAAGAGATTTGTCGGATCTGGTGACTCTTCTGATGCTCAGAAGGAGGTTCGCCGATTTGCTGATTCAAGTGTTGTGGACCTAAATGGGCAGAAAAGGTTTAATCTTTCATCAGAAAATGAGTATAAGCTTGGAAACATGGCGTATGGCAGTCCATTCTCAATGCAATCAGTAAACATGATTAATATGCCCTACTCTCTCCCTATGAAGGAGTCTAGCTCTGTTGGTGCAGCCACCCCATCAGGGCAGCCGATACCTGGAATGATGCAGGTGATGCCTCCTGGGTCTAGTGAGCGATCAGGGACTCAACCTGTGAATCCTGGAAACTTGCCAGTGTTGTTTGGCTATTCACCTGTCCAGCTCCCAATGTTGGATAAGGATAATTCCTGGGGTATGGTTCCTCATACTCAACAATTCCACCCTGCCTATGCTGGCAGAAATCCACCAAACTCAGGTAACTGTAATTACAGATTGGAAATTGTGGTGTGTTTCGTACATGGTGGACTCGAAGCATGGATGACCTTGCCGTTCGGCTGTACTCATCTGTGTTTTACACCGTATGTTGCATCTGTTGCATGCATCTCTTTTGACATTTTGTAATCTAGTCATCGAGATATGTCTGTCTGATAGTCTCATCTGTTGTCCCTTTTTTTCGTGGTCACTATGATTGAGACGTGATGGTTGAAAGATATACTTACCCTTCTTGTATTGATGCAGCTGGGATGCAAGTAATTTCGAATAATCCGTCTGATGTTACACAATATGATGGGAGGATGTTAGAACGGGCTAGAGGTGATGGCAAACAGAATGTCACTGAAGGGGGCTCCTCTTCTCAGGCAGAAGAAGACGTGAAAGTAAGCACCACGAACCTCAGGACACCTGACCGCCCAACAGCAGAGGACTTCTCTCTTGATTTTTCAGCTATTAAACCAGGAATTGCTGCAGACATAAAATTTGGGGGATCTGGTTCCTGCCCAAACCTACCATGGGTTTCTAC
Source organism: Spiraea crenata (assembly GCA_033992175.1). Lineage (NCBI taxonomy): Eukaryota > Viridiplantae > Streptophyta > Magnoliopsida > Rosales > Rosaceae > Spiraea > Spiraea crenata. Next base: position 2,469,725 of record JAVBHV010000079.1, on the reverse strand, counting down.
CAAAGGTCCGGGCCCAAATGGTAGGACGATTTCTGGCGTTACTTACAGATACAGCGCAAACCAAATCAGGATAGTTTGTGCTTGTCATGGCTTGCACATGTCCCCTGAAGAGTTTGTTCGTCATGCAACCGAGGACCCTTCTAATCCAGAAAGCGGCACTGGCTTGGCGACATTTTCGAACGGCAATCCTGCAGCCTCTGCTCCGAGCTGATTCTGTACCATTGCATGCAGTAAGGTTAACCGAACTAATAAATACTGATAATGGTCTGGAAATTTGATCAAAAAAGATAATGGTCTGCAAAGCCGGGCGGTATTGCCCTATGTTTAACTCTTATCTTTGTACTTGTGTAGTAATAACCTTCTATCAGTTGCTTCATCTGCTGCAATGCAAGTATTGCAGGTGCATGTAATAATACTGCATCGTTATCCTATTGCAATATTAAGGCCAAATATTCACCTCGACCCTACTGTTCTTGAGCAAGCCGTCTTTACTTTCAAAATACAAAACTGGAAACGACGTTTAATATACTCCACTGCTGATTCTCATTAGTTGACATTCAGAAAAAATGCATAGTTCAGAGTGTTTTTGTTTACTTTTTTGTTCCGGAAGGAGATGAGAATTCGGAAAATGTGTTTATAGTTTAAAAGTGAATATTAAATAGGATTGACTAAACAAAAACAAACAAATATGCGTTGCTTTGTGTCAACTAAGTATTGGATTTTGCTTCTGCCTCACCATCCTTCCACGTGCCTTTGAAACATGGCGTTCTGTTCTGTGTTTCATACGCAGCTGCTTGGTTCCAAATGAGCATCAGAAAAAATTGTTTTTTAAAAAAATGAAAAATATTATATAAAAGAGGTAGGTGGTATTGATTACCTTTCCTCCAAGGCACTGTAAATGATTGAAAAAAAAAACAGAAAACCAACAACTTGTAATTTAAAAATGCTAAATGTAAATTATTAACAAATCTTAGCTCCAATTTATTGAACGTAGAGCTAAACTGATCTGCCCGCAGTTCAATTAAATTGGAGAAACTCTGGCATGAAAAGCATCATAATATGAGGCAAGGACTGCTTGTCCCTCAAATTTAACTCAATGAGCTGGTCTGTAATTCGGACTAGGTGAAAATTTTGATTCGTGATTTGGTTATGGTACATGGTGATGAACATGCAATAGTACAATCAATTACTTTAATATCTTACTTATAAGCGTGTGTTACCAAGGCTTGGAGACTAGTTCAGATTTTAATATTCTTAAATTCATGCCTAATTCATGCCTAAATGATGTTCTATGCAGTGAGGTCATTTAAGCTATCTCCAACTCAGACCCTTGACTTTCCAAAGCTATTATACTAAGCAGCTAGCTAATTCATGCAGCTGCAACCAACAAAGCATTGACTTCCATTTGCCATCATAGACCTTGAACCCTCTTAATTTAATCAAAACACAATGAAGTAGTCCAGATTACCAAAACTCTGAGAAGACAAAGCAATCCAGTACAAAAAATTACAGCTCCTAAAGATATTAACTAGTAAACTGCTTGACTTGGTTTATTGGGTTATCTTAACAAGATTGAACATTGATGTGATGTTGCAGGTGGTGTTTATGTTTATAAACTTTAATAATGAAGGATATGTTTAAGGAAGAAAACACTACAGCCTACCATAAGAATCAATACTTGTATACATCCAATCAATCCTCTCTCACCTTGCTATCATTTTCGAAGTCTGCAATTATCTCAATATAGGACTGCAATATAAAATGATTCATCAAAGTAGGAAAAACTAGAACAACCCCAGAACAAACCAAAGAAAACTGACGAATCTCAACCCAGCTTGATGCTTTGGCTCTTCGCCGAACTTTCAATTTCTCCACAAGCATATATGCAAACACATATAAAAAGTGCTTTGTGCACATCTGTATATACAGTTCATTTTCAGCTTTTGCAGAAAGCTTCCGAAGATGATTAGAGTTTTGGTTCTGTTTCAAAACTTCGATCTTCCTATGTTTCACTTCAGCATGATTGTTTTACTACTTAGTTCTGCGATCATTCATGTTGAAGCACAATCTTTTGGCCCAAACTTTTCTACAGATGAGCAATCAAATTTCGAACCAAGTGTTGCTGTTGTTATTGGTATTCTGTCCATCATGTTTGCATTGACTTTTGTCCTCCTTGTCTATGCCAAGTTCTGCCACAGAAGAGCTACTTTTGTTGGTAACAACAATCACCAGCGAACCGCAGCTATCAGTGCAAGTTCTCGGTTTTCTGGTGTAGACAAGACGGTGATTGAGGCACTTCCCTTTTTCAGATTCTCTTCTCTTAAGGGATCAAAGGAAGGTCTTGAATGTGCAATCTGTCTATCCAAATTTGAAGATATCGAAATCCTGAGATTGCTTCCCAAATGCAAACATGCCTTTCACATCAGCTGCATTGATCACTGGCTCGAAAAGCACTCGAGCTGTCCTCTCTGCAGGCATAAGTTTAGTTCTGAGGATCTAGCATTCATTGCCTACTCAAGCAGCATGAGAGTCTTGTGGAATAGCCAATCAGAACGTCGACAAGATTCAAACATAGAAGTCTTTGTAGAGAGAGAGGAAGATCAACGCGGTTCTTCCCGATTCAGCATAGGAAGCAGCTTTCGAAAAACAGACAACTTTGTTGGTAAAGATGAAGAATCCTTAATCCCAGAAGAAGTTGCTGATTTGGAAAAGGAGGATCAGAAAATCCTGCACAAGCACAAACACAAAATCGTTGTGTCTGATTTTGAGTTTAAGAACAGGTGGAGCAATGTTAGTTCATCCGACCTCATGTTCTTGAGTTCTGAGATGCTTAACACAGAGTCAAGCAACAGATTCTCTTCCACAAATTTAGCGAATGAGCAATTGTCGTCCCCCAAAGCAATCCGGAATGATGAAACTCTGAAGACTGGGGAAGAGATGGAGATGAATAGAATGTTTGAGAACAAAGTTGGTACAATAGAAAGCCTAATTTTTCCTTCTACATTAACTAGCAAAGCGACTTCATCTCATGCCTCATGCTCTATGAATCAAGGTGAGAAAAGATCAATGTCCGAAATCACTGGTTTTTCAAGATTTGGGAATTTGGGTTTCAAGAACAGAAATAGAGACCCTTCTTTGCTTGAAAACAATGTAAATGAGGAGAGAAGGAGGCGGCTGTGGTTGCCGATTGCCAGAAAGACAGTGCAGTGGTTTGCCAACAGAGAGAAAATGTTGAAATAAGTACTCCTGCTGCATGAAGATGGATATTTGGGATTTAAGAGCACGAATAGTGATTCTTCTCTTCATGAAAACATTGTGAAAGAGGAGAGAACGAGGCAATTGTTGTTGCCAATTGCCAGAAGAACAGTGCAGTGGTTTTCCAATGGAGAGAAAAGGCCTCAGCAGCCTGTGGATGTATAATTTGGATCAATGCTCCCCATGTAGAATGTTATTTTCATGGAAGCATAATTTTCGTAGATTTTAGGCATTTTTTCTTGTGAGTTTAAATGGCGTACATGTCAATAGAATTCTTATGAAATTTCAGATACCAAACTCTTGTACCAGTTCGCTGATGTATTATTGTTTACTTTTGCTTAGTTTGACATATTCCTTCTTTCCCAAGACAGATTCTTGCCAACTCATTACTAGAACTCCGAGAAGAGACAGCAATCCATTTTCTCAAACAGAAACTGAAATTTTAGAAACAAAAGTTGACCTGCTCATAACCAAGATTTAGATTTTCTTAACAGGTTCCACCGGTTGCGCTTGATAATTGATATATGAAAGAAGTACTGTTTTATCTTAACATAATTAATGTCATGTTGCAGTTGGTGTCTATATTATAATGTAGGAGGATTAAGCAAGATAACCCTTCCGCATACCCTTCAGCTGCTTATATTCCTCTCTCACCTTATTGACTTTTGAATTATCACATTATCTCAATAGTGGACTACAATATAAAAAAAAAAAAAGATTGATCAAAGTAGGACAAACCAGAAAAAGCCCAGAAAAAAACCAAAACTGACAGATCTCAAATCAGATTGTTACTTCTAGGCTTTTCACCTAAACTTTCAATTCACGAACATATACACTTCTAGATAAATACATGTACAATTGATCGTATACTTGCATATTTTGCAGAAAGCTTGGAAGATGATAAGAGTTTATGGTCAGTTTCGAAGTTTCAACTTTCAAATGTTTCATTCAAGCTTGATTGTTTTAGTACTCATTTCCGTGATTTTCCATGTTGAAGCACAAACCTTTAACCCGAACTTACCTAGAGATAAGCAATCAAATTTCCAACACAACCATGCAGTAGTTGTTAGTATTTTGGCATTGATGTTTGCATTGACTTTCATTCTCCTTGTCTATGCCAACTGCTGCGGCAGAAGAGCTGCTTTGGTTAGCAACAACAATCACCAGGAAACAGCAGCTATCAGCGTAAGTTCTCGGTTTTCTGGTATAGACAAGACAGTGATTGAGGCACTGCCTTTTTTCCGATTCTCTTCTCTCAAAGGGTCAAAGGAAGGCTTAGAATGTGTAGTCTGCCTATCAAAGTTTGAAGATATTGAAATCCTCAGAATGCTTCCCAAATGCAAGCATGCCTTCCACATTAACTGCATTGATAACTGGCTCGAAAAGCACTCTAGCTGTCCCCTCTGCAGGCATAAGGTTAGTTCTGAGGATCTAGCATTCGTTGCCTGCTCAAACAGCATGAGAGTCTTGTGGAATAGCCAATCAGAGCATGGACAAGATTCAAACATAAAAGTCTTTGTAGAGAGAGAGGAAGATCAACACAGTTCTTCCCGATTCAGCATAGGAAGCAGCTTTCGAAAAACAGACAAGGTTGTTATTAAAGAAGATGACTTGTTAATCCAAGCAGAAGCTACTTATTTGGAAAAGGAGGACCAGAAAATCCTGCACAAGCACAAACACAAAATCATTGTGTCGGATTTTGAGTTTAAGAACAGGTGGAGCAATGTTAGTTCATCCGACCTCATGTTCTTGAGTTCTGAGATGCTTAACACAGAGTCAAGCAACAGAATCTCTTCCAGAAGTTTGAATAATGAGCTGTTTTCATCCCCAGAAGCAATGAAGAATGAGGAAACTATGCACATAATGGAGGATATGAAGATGAAGAGATTGTTTAAGAACAAAGTTGGTACAGCAGTTTTAGGTTCTACATCAAACAGCAAAGGGACTTCGGGTCATGTCTCAAGCTCTATGAATCAAGGTGAGACAAGATCAATGTCCGAAATCATTGGATTTTCAAGATTTGGGAATTTGGGTTTCAAGAGCAGGACTAGAGACCCTTCTTTGCTTGAAAACAATGTGAATGAGGAAAGAAGGAGGCTGCTCTGGTTACCTATTGCCAGAAAAACAGTGCAATGGTTTGCCAATAGAGAGAAAAGGCCTCAACAGCCTCAGCAGCCTTTAGATGTATAATTTGGATCAATGCTTCCCTAGAATGTTCTTTTCATGGAAGCTTTAAGTTTCATAGGTTTTAGCCCTTCTTTCTTATATAAGTTCAAATGTTCCTTACATGTGGATAGAATTATTATAAAGTTTTAGATTCCATCTTCTTTAATCAAGTCAGAGATGTATTTTTGTGTGCTTTTGGTAAACATATTCCTTCTTTCCCAAGAAATAATTCTATCAAGACTAAGCAATCCACCTCATCAACCCTAGAAGTAACATAGCAGCGAGAGTTGACCTGTGAAATGGGGTGGGTGAAGTTTGTAACCGAGATAGCAGAGATGTAAAGCATTAGTTTACTGGTTTATCTTAAAGTGATTAATGTCATGGGGTGGGAGAACTTTATATAAATATTATAGGGTAGGATGGTCACACAAGAAATGCCTATAGCCTACCATAAGAAGCCATATTTGTCTACATCCAATTTATCATCTTCATCACTTCAAAACTCTACACTTTAAATGCTGCAGTTTAAAAATGATCTGTCAAATGAGGACACATAAGAACGAACAACACCAAGAGGAAACCAAGGAAACCATAACGTCACAAATCAGACTGGTATTCACCCTTTCCGGAAGAGAAACAAAAAGTCCACCCTCACAAATTCTTCCTCACCGTTTTGATCTGAACTTCAAGTTATCTCTGTATGTATATTCATAGCTAGATATCAGTCCTTGTTTGCCTTTAGAAATTGCTTCAGAAGATGAATAAATGTTCGGCTCAGCATCAAGATAGAAATTGCTTCAGAAGATGAATAAATGTTCGGTTAAGCTTCAAGATTTCAAGCTTCCAATGTTTGGTTCAAGCTTGATTGTTTTACTTCTTAGTTGCGTGGTCTTCCTTGTTGAAGCACAATTCTCAGGCCCAGATGTTGCTCCGGATAATAATCTAACTATTTGAACCAGGTGTTCGTGTAGTTCATCCGACCTCATGTTCTTGAGTTCTGAGATGCTTAACACAGAGTCAAGATTCTCTTCGATGCAAATGAGCAGTTGTCGTCCCCCAAAGCAATCCGGAATGAGGAAACTATGAAGACTAAGGAAGACATTGAGATGAATAGAATGTTTGAGAACAAAGTTGGTATAATAAATAGCCTAATTTTTCCTTCTACATCAACTTGCATAGCGACTTCATCACTGGTTTTTCAAGATTTAGGAATTTGGGTTTCAAGAACAGAACTAGAGACCCTTCTTTGCTTGAAAACAATGTAAATGAGGAGAGAAGGAGGCGGCTGTGGTTGCCAATTGCCAGAAAGACAGTGCAGTGGTTTGCCAACAGAGAGAAGAGGCCTCAACAGACTTTGAATGTATAATTTGTATCAATGCTTCCCTAGAATGTTCTTTTCATGGAAGCATTAAGTTTCATAGATTTTAGGCATTTTTTCTTTCAAGTTATAATGTTCCTCACATGTCAATAGAATTTTTGTCAGGTTTCAGGAACCAGCTTCTTGAATCAATTCAATGATGTGTTGTTTGCTTGTGCTTAGTTAACACATTCCTTCTTTCCCAAGAAAGAATCTTGTCAAGTGATTACTATACTCCGAGCAGAGACAGAACTCCATTTTCTCAAACCAAAACTAAAGTATAGAAGCAAAAGTTGACCTATGAAATGCTCATAACCAAGATTTAAATGTTCTTAACCGGTTTCACCTGGCATGCTTGATATCAGAGACAACAAAGAATTACTTTTACTGGTTTATCTCAACATGATTGATGTCATATTGCAGGTGCTGTTTATATTCTAATGTGGGAGGATTAAACAACCATAAGAACTATACTTGTCTACATACAATCAATCTCCTCTCCCACCTTGTTGACTTTTGAATTCTGAAATCATCTCTATAGTGAACTGCAATATAAAAAGGATTGATCAAAGTAGGACAAACCAGAAGAACTATAGAACAAACCAAAGAAAACTGACCAATCTCAAACCAGATTGGTACTTTTATATACAGTTCATTTTTCCTTTTGCATAATGCTTGCAAAGATGATTAAAGTTTTGGTTCTGTTTTGAAGTTTCAACATTCAAATGTTTCATTTAAGCTTGATTGTTTTAGTACTTCTCAGTTCCGTGATCTTCCATGTTGAAGCGCAGTCCTTTGGCCAAAACTTTCATAGTGATAAGCAATCAAATTTCAAACCAAGCCTTGCTGTGGATATTGGTATTTTCTGTGTCATGCTTGCATTGACTTTTATTGTCATTGTCTATGTCAAGTGCTGCCACAGAAGAGCTGCTTTTGTTGGCACAAACAATCACCAGGGAACAGAAGCTATCAGCTCAAGTTCTCAGTTATCAGGTATAGACAAGACCGTGATTGAGGCACTTCCCTTTTTCAGATTCTCTTCTCTTAGAGGGTCAAAGGAAGAACTTGAATGTGTAGTCTGCCTATCAAAGTTTGAAGATATTGAACTCCTCAGATTGCTCCCCAAATGCAAACATGCATTCCACATTAGCTGCATTGATAACTGGCTCGAAAAGCACTCTAGCTGTCCCCTCTGTAGGCATAAGGTTAGTTCTGAGGACCTAGCATACAGTGCCTACTCAAAAATCATGAGGGCCTTATGGAATAACCAATCAGAACGTCGACAAGATACAAACATGCAGCTCTTTGTTGAGAGAGAAGAAGATCACTGCACTGCTTCCAGATACATCATAGGAAGCAGCTTTCGAATAACAAACAAGATTGATGGTAAGAATGAGGAATTGTTAATCCAAGAACAAGCAGCTGATTTAGAAAAGGAGGACCAGCATGTCCTCCAGAAGCACAAACAAAAAATCGTTGTCTCTGATTTTGAGTTTAATAACAGGTGGAGCAATGTTAGTTTATCCGACCTCATGTTCTTGAGTTCTGAGATGCTTAACACAGAGTCAAGCAACAGATTCTCTTCCACAAATATAAAAAATGGACAGTTTTCTTCCCCGAAAGTAACAGGGAATGGGGAAACTATGAAGGTCAGGGAGGAGATGGAGATGAAAAGACTGTTTGTGAAAAAAGCTGGTAAAGGGAATTTCCCAGTATTTCCATCTACATCAAATAGAAACGCCACTTCAGCTCATGTCTCAAGCTCTCTAAATCAATGTGATACAAGATCAATGTCCGAAATCACAGGTTTTTCGGGATTTGGATATTTGGGATTTAAGAGCACGAATAGTGATTCTTCTCTTCATGAAAACAATGTGAAAGAGGAGAGAACGAGGCGGTTGTGGCTGCCAATTGCCAGAAGAACAGTGCAGTGGTTTTCCAATAGAGAGGGAAAGGCCTCAGCAGCCTTTGGATGTATAATTTGGATCAATGCTCCTCGTGTAGAATTTTTTTTCCTAGAAGCATAATTTTCATAGATTTTAGGCATTTTTTCTTGTGAGTTTAAATGGCGTACATGTCAATAGAATTCTTATGAAATTTCAGATACCAAAATCTTGTACTCAGTTCGCTGATAAATTGTTGTTTACTTTTGCTTAGTTGACATATTCCTTCTTTCCCAAGATAGATTCTTGGCAACTCATTACTAGAATTCCGAGAAGAGACAGCAATCCATTGTCTCAAACAGAAACTTAGAAACAAAAGTTGACCTGCTCATAACCAAGATTTAAATTTTCTTAACAGGTTTCACCGGTTGCGCTAGCTTGATAATTGATATATGAAAGAAGTACTGTTTTATCTTAACATAATTAATTTCATGTTGCAGTTGGTGTTTATATTATATAGTAGGAGCATTAAGCAAGATAACCCTTCAGCCTACCCTTCAGCTGTTTATATTCTTCTCCCACCTTATTGACTTTTGAATTATGACATTATCTCAATAGTGGACCACAATATAAAATAGATTGATCAAAGTAGGACAAACCAGAAAAACCCCAGAAAAAACCAAACTGACAGATCTCAAATCAGGGGGGGGGGGGGGGGGGGGGGGGTGGTGGGTGGTGTGGTGTTTTTTTTTTTTTTTTGCAAGCTTTGCTTTTTGTTTTCCCCGGTTTGGTTTTTTTTTTTTTTTTTTTTTTTTTTTTGTTTGTTTTTTTTTCTCCTTTTGTTATTTATTTCCTTTTTGTTTTTTATTTTTTTTTTTTTTTTTTTTTTTTTTGTTTTTTTTTTTTTTTTTTTTTTTTTTTTATTCTTATTTTGGTTTTTTTTTTATTTTTTTTTTTTTTCTCCTTTTTATTTTTTTGTTCTTATTCTATTATTGTTTTTTTTTATTTTTGTCGGTTATTTGTTTGTTTTTGGTAGGGGGGTGGGGGGGGTGGGGGGGGGGGGGGGTGTTCTCCTGGTTTGGTTGGTTGGGGGGGTTTTTTTGTGGTTTTTTTTTTTGTGTCTTGTTTTGTTTTTTTTTTTTTTTTTTTTTTTTTTTGTTTTTTTTTTTTTTTTTTTTTTGTTTTTTTTTTTTACTTTTTTTTTGTTTTTTTTTTTTTTTTTTTTTTTTTTTTTGTTTTGTTTTTTTTTTGTGTTTTTTTTTTGTTGGTTTGTGTGTTTTTTTGATGGGTTTGGGTATGTTTGGGGATATGGTTGATTTGATATATTTTGGATGAGGGGTGGGTGGTGGTTTTGAGGGTGACTAATGGGGTGTGGTGTTTTTAATTGGTGGGGGTTTGGGTGGTGTCGTGTTTGCGCTGGGGGGTTGGGGTTTGGCTCTATCTTGTAATTTTTTTTTTGGTTTTTGTTGTTGTTTTTTTTTTTTTTTTTTTTTATTTTGGATTTTTTTTATTGGGACTGGGGTGGTCTTATTTTTTGTTTGTTTTTTTATTTTTTTGTATTGCTTTGTTTATTTTTTTTTTTTTATGATTGTGTAGTTTTTGCTGATGGGGGGGGGGGTGGATTTTTTTGTATATTGTGGTTTTTGTTTTTGAAGAAAAAAAAAAAAAAAAAAAAAAAAAAACAAACCAATAAAAAAAAAAAAAAACAAGAAAAAAAAGACAATAAAAAAAAAATACAAAAAACAAAAAATAGATGACTCGGTTAGCTAGAGAAGTCTCTGGAGCTCCTAAGTCTCCTTGCTCTTGGTCCTGGACTGCGGGCGGCCCGGCTGATGGCGATGAAGGACGATGCTCTTCACTTTTGCTACACGGATATGTATGTGTATGTGAGTCGAGCTGGACTGTAACGCTGTATGTGAACAAAAGGAAAAGAGCTAAAAGCCTGCAGAGGGCGAGACGAAGTCGAAGATAAGGGATCAGAACTCCAATGTGAGCTGGAGAAGAAATAGAACATCTATATGTGGGGGCGCAGGAACCTTCTGGGGTGTGCTAGCGACATACAACTAGTGCATGGCCCCCCTTTACTTTGATGGAAAAGCCAATGGAAGGATGGAGCTGGCTATAATATGCATAGTGAATGCAGAGAGTAACATATCTTAGATATCGAAAGCCGAAGGCTATTGATGTATGAGAACATGGATGGAGGAAAACTGAAATAGAGCGGATGTGGTAGAGAATGAATCGAAATGGGATACAAAAAATCTTGTCCCTGTGAGAATAATGAGGAAAATTTGACATCTCGAGCGAAGGAGGGGAAGAATTCCTATTCCATGTCGCGAAGATAATGCAGGGAACTTCCTTTGTGGGAGTGCCACCTAGTGGGAGTGCCATCTAGTGGGAGTGTTCCACTAGAAACTCAAGATTTTCAAGTACGCAGGAGTAATAGAGGACACATTCTTTCTATTGATACTTCTGGGCTTTTCACCTAAACTTTCAATTTCTCCACGAACATATACACTTTATATAAATACATGTACATTTGAGTGTATACTTGCATATTTCATGTTTCCCTTTTGCAGAAAGCTTGGAAGATGATTAGAGTTTACGGTCAGTTTCGAAGTTTCAACATTCAAATGTTTCATTCAAGCTTGATTGTTTTAGTACTCAGTTCCGTGATCTTCCATGTATGTTTAATTGTTTATAGTTTTTTTTTTTTATTTTAGATTTTTATTATTATAGTGAAGTGATAGTGTATTATTTTTATGTTTGATGTTTTTTAAAGTTTATATATAGAAAGTATTAAAGGTATAAAATAAATATATAGTGTATAGTAATGGTAGGTAAAAGAGTGATAGATGATGGTGTTAGTGATTGGGTGTAATTATGAATTATCTGGAAGGAATTAAGTTATCTATTTACGTATGAAGAGATGAGGGAAAAAATGAGAGATTGGCTATGAGAGGTAGAGGGGGTGGTGGGTAGATGTTATTTGTATTTGATTTGAATAAATCATTATACAACAAGTAATGATAAATAAAATATTAAGTTAAATAGTTAAGATGATATGGTTGTTATATATAAAAAAAAGATTTGGTTGTTATATCTATAGATAGGATGTTATAAGTTGTTGGAAAAAAGATAGAACAAATCTCTATTGGTAAGATAGAGAGTTATTTTTTAGTAAAATAAATATATAAGAAAAGATGGAGAAATAAAATAAATGGTATTTTGTGTCTCTCCTCTAAAAGGAGGTTATTAAATAGTGTGGTGTCTGGGAATCAAAGGCATAGGAAAAGAAAGGGGAATAAGGGTAATTATGTAGGCAACCTTGGTTTCGAGGGTCCGACGTAAGAAGGCTGTGAGGTTCGTGCTAGAAAGAAGGATAAGAGGGGGAGAAAAAGGGAAGAAAAAAAGGGGGGTGGTATTAGGGCATTCCAGGGTAATATTCTACCCTTTTGATAAGATGGAATTCTAACATATGCTAAGTGCTTCAAGCACCTTCTAGAAAGAAAATTCACCCCTGCTGTAGTGTAGATTTGGATGATGTTTGCATTGACTTCTTCTCCTATCTATGCAAGTGCTGCAACAGAAGAGCCGCTTTGGTTGGCAACAACAATCACCAGGAAACAGCAGCTATCAGCGTAAGTTCTCGGTTTTCTGGTATAGACAAGACGGTGATTGAGGCACTTCCTTTTTTCCGATTCTCTTCTCTCAAAGGGTCAAAGGAAGGCTTAGAATGTGTAGTCTGCCTATCAAAGTTTGAAGATATTGAAATCCTCAGAATGCTTCCCAAATGCAAGCATGCCTTCCACATTAACTGCATTGATAACTGGCTCGAAAAGCACTCTAGCTGTCCCCTCTGCAGGCATAAGGTTAGTTCTGAGGATCTAGCATTCATTGCCTGCTCAAACAGCATGAGATTCTTGTGGCATAGCCAATCAGAGCATCGACAAGATTCAAACATAGAAGTCTTTGTAGAGAGAGAGGAAGATCAACGCAGTTCTTCCCGATTCAGAGGAAGCAGCTTTCAAAAAACAGACAAGGTTGTTATTAAAGAAGATGAATTGTTAATCCAAACAGAAGCTACTGATTTGGAAAAGGAGGACCAGAAAATCCTGCACAAGCACAAACACAAAATCATTGTGTCAGATTTTGAGTTTAAGAACCGATGGAGCAATGTCAGTTCATCTGATCTCATGTTCTTGAGTTCTGAGATGATTAACACAGAGTCAAGCAACAGATTCTCTTCCAGAAGTTTGAATAATGAGCAATTTTCGTTCCCAAAAGCAATGAAGAATGAAGAAACTATGCATATAATGGAGGATATGGAGATGAAGAGATTATTTAAGAACAAAGTTGGTACAGCAGTTTCAGGTTCTACATCAAACAGAAAAGGGACTTCAGCTCATGTCTCAAGCTCTATGAATCAAGGTGAGAAAAGATCAATGTCCGAAATCATTGGATTTTCAAGATTTGGGAATGTGGGTTTCAAGAACAGGACTAGAGACCCTTCTTTGCTTGAAAACAATGTGAATGAGGAGAGAAGGAGGCTGCTGTGGTTACCTATTGCCAGAAAAACAGTGCAATGGTTTGCCAATAGAGAGAAAAAGCCTCCACAGCCTCAGCAGCCTTTAGATGTATAATTTGGATCAATGCTTCCCTAGAATGTTCTTTTCATGGAAGCATTAAGTTTCATAGGTTTTAGCCCTTTTTTTCTTATATAAGTTCAAATGTTCCTTACATGTGGATAGAATTCTTATAAAGTTTTAGATCCCATCCTCTTTAACCAATTCAGAGATGTATTTTTTGTGTGCTTTTGCTTAGTAAACATATTCCTTCTTTCCCAAGCAAGAATTCTATCAAGACAAAGCAATCCACCTCATCAAACCGAGACAGTAACATTGAGGCGAAAGTTGACCTGTGAAATGGTCCTAACCAAGATTTAAATGTTCTTAACCAGTTTCACTCGGTGTGCTTGATAGCAGAGATATAAAGCATTAGTTTACTGGTTTGTCTTAAAGTGATTGATGTCATGGAGTGGGTGAAGTTTATATAAATATTATATTGTAGGATGGTTACACAAGAAATGCCTATAGCCTACCATGACAAGCCATATTTGTCTAGATCCAATTTATCCTCCCACGTCTTCATCACTTCAAAACTCTAAACTTTAAATGCTGCAGTTTAAAAATGATCTGTCAAATGAGGACACACAAGAACAAACAACACCAAGAGGAAACCAAGGAAGTCATAACGTCACAAATCAGATTGGTACTCACCCTTTCCGGAAGAGATACAAAAAGTCCAACCTTACAAATTATTCCTCACTGTTTTGATCTAAACTTCAAGTTCTATCTGTATGTATATTCATAGCTAGATATCAGTCCTTGTTTGCCTTTAGAAATTGCTTCAGAAGATGAATAGAAGTTCGGCTCAGCGTCAAGATTTCAAGCTTCCAATGTTTGGTTCAAGCTTGATTGTTTTACTTCTTAGTTTCGAGGTCTTCCATGTTGAAGCACAATCCTCAGGCCCAGATGTTGCTCCGGATAATGATCTATCTAATTTTGAACCAGGTGTTCGTGTGGTTATCGGGGTTCTCTCTATTATGTTTACTCTAACTTTTACTCTCCTTGTGTATGCTAAATACTGCCATGGAAGAGCTTCTGTTGCCAGAAACAATCACCTGGGAACAAGATTTATCAGTGCAAGTTCTCGGTTCTCTGGTATAGACAAGACAGTGATCGAAGCACTACCCTTTTTCAGATTTTCCTCTCTTAAAGGATCAAAGGAAGGCCTTGAGTGTGCAGTCTGCCTATCAAAATTTGAAGATATTGAAATTCTCAGATTGCTGCCAAAATGCAAACATGCCTTCCACATTAATTGCATCGATCACTGGCTTGAAAAGCACTCAAGCTGTCCTCTTTGCAGGCATAGAGTTAGTTCTGAGGATCTATCCTTCATTACCTACTCTAATAGTATGAGGGTCTCGTGGAATAACCAGTCGGAGCATCGTCAGGAATCAAACATAGAGCTCTTTGTTCAGAGAGAAGAAGATCAGCGCGGTTCTTCAAGATTTAGCATAGGCAACAGCTTTAGAAAGAACGAAAAGGTTCTTGATAAAGAAAAGGCTATGTTAATCCAGGAAGAAGCTGCTGGCATGACAAAGGATGAGGATCAGAAAATCCTGCACAAGCACAAGCACAAAATTGTTGTGTCTGATTTCGAATTTAAAAACAGATGGAGTGACTTGAGTTCATCTGACCTCACATTCTTGAATTCGGAGATGCTTAACACAGTTTCAAGCAATAGATTCTCTTCCAGACACTTAAGCCCCGAGCAGTTTTTGTCCCCGAAAGCAACTGGGAATGATGAGATAATGAAGATTAGGGAGGAGATGGAGATGAAGAGATTGTTTGAGAACAAAGTTAGTACTATGAACAAAAACAGTCCATCTTCAAGCCCGATTCTTCCTTCTTTTACATCTGATGGCATAGAAACTTCAGCTCAGGCATCAAGGTCTTTCGATTCAGGTGACAAAAGATCAATGTCCGAAATCACAGTTCTTTCAAGATTTGGGAAGTTGGGTTTTGGGAACAGGACTAAGGAGCCTTCTCTGCTTGAAAACAATGTGAGAGAGGAAAGAACGAGGCGGCTTTGGTTACCGATTGCCAGAAGAACAGTCCAGTGGTTTGCCAATAGGGAGAAAAGGCCTCCTCAACAGCCTCAACAGCCGTTAGATGTATAATCTAGATCAAGTGGAAACTTGAAGTTCCATAGTTTAGGTAGCTCTGTTTATAAGTTCAACAACAAGAGAGAGAGAGAGAGAGAGACTCACTTTGAATACTGTATTATGGTCATCAGATTTTTTCAGTTATCGACTTTCCTGCATCAGTCTAAAGATCAATCTTTGCTTGCTTTTCGATTATTAATCATATTTCTTCTTTGCCAAGAAAGAACTATAGTTCTTCTCTTGTGTATTTCATCTAAAAACGACTTAACCAAGCTGAAGATCATGTTCCTTGAAACAATCGAACTAAAACATTTCATCTCTAGGTGAGAAAAATTCAAAACTTTCAACTTCTTGTCCTCTCATGAAATCTATAATCCTCAAAATATGTCATCTTTGTATAAGTCAATCACCACAATTTAACGTTGTGACTATAGTGCATTGAGCCTCATGGAATCTTGACATAAAAAAAAAAAAATAGTTGATTTTGTAAACCTATCTAATCTAAGTTGCTGGCGCAAGAGTTGTAAAATTAATTAATACAGTATATTTATCACAGCTGCGTGTTGACGTAAGAGCTGAGCTTGTTTTGTTTGTTATTAAGGAAAACACCACGAATCAACTTTGCAGTTTTGTGTTAATTAATCATCATTTTTATTTTTATTTCTTTTGTCTTCACATGTTGTCGGTTTGCTGCTCCTAAATCGTTTATTGATTTAAGATTACCAATTAGCGAACGTTGCTATTAGATTATGTGGAGTAGGTGCTCACTTCTCCATGTCCTAGTTAAATAATTAATTTGCCTCTGAATTTTACATGTAAGGAATATATTAAGTAAACACATGACGCAAATGATCTTGTCTTGATGAGTTTTGAAGACCACTATTTGGTGAGTCTTTTGTATCCACAAGCTGTAGATGGATGCCATTTGGAGGAGAAACTTACCTGCTCTTAGATGCAGACCCTGGTGGCATCACAAATCAACGCGTACTGTCATGCATTTTAGATTTAACTCTGCGTGATCGACTTGAATACTGACACAATTGCATCAGCGGACTTCTCACTATTTGGAGCTCCGAATTGGAGTTGCTTGAACCAGTGAAACATGTTCATGAAGCAGTTGCAAAGACTGCACCTAAAAGAAACTTGCTATCTTAAGAAAGTCTGCCTGCGTTGATATTGCACCTAAAGATAGAAACTTGCAATCTTGACTTGAGAATGCCTAAAACAATTTGAACAAGCAAAGCACTACAGAAGACGAGAACAAGATGCGAAACTTTTGCTGGAGACCAATAAACAAGGATTTCCATATATCACTGCTCAATTATTTACAGCATAGAAGAATATGGTACATGAGAATTGAATACTAAACGATACAAATAAATGATAACAGAAGAATCAAGAAGCCGCTCAGCTAAGTCAATCAAGTTTCTGTTGGCTGCTGCTATTACAGAAGTGGAAAGGTATAATTTCAAGAACGAAGGACTATCATTCATCTACACATATATCATGTACTTACAGCAACTAAATTTATACCTCCTACCCAACTGAACTAATCGAATGGCCAAATTAGCAGCAGCTTGTGATCCCAAAAGATATACTCTTCTTAAGCTATATATAATCGGGTAAAATAGAATGGGATTGGACCACAAAAAAGTCTCCATCTCACGCTTGTAACTTGTGCATTTCATCCAATGATTTTGTATGTTTGGATGGGTTCTCATTGTTCAAATGTTAGTTAAATCTCACAGCAGAGAAGAAAGCCACCTGCCAAATTGTCTGCTAAGGTGGAAAATCATGTAATTTTCATCCTGCTACCAGTCATCAAACCATTCAGGAATGCCAACTTCTTCAGCATTTCGAGATGGAGAAGCTGGAGGAAGAGAACAAACCTCGGAGTGACTTTCCAAATGTTGAGTTATGCGAGAGGTGATCTCATGGGGAACGGGAAGATTACGCTCTCTGATTCCTTTCCAATCAATACCATCAAACCAGGGATGCCTTTTGATAGAATCATAGCCTTGGCTACCCAATCGGATGTTCTCATCAACCTCGAGTAACTGAACATATTAATGGAATTAGAAATAATATGGAAATTCCTTAAGAGAGAGAGAGGGGGGTGACTTAAATATTTGTGCAATACCTTAGTTATGAGATCGACAACTTCAGGACTAAAAGTATGTGGAAGACTTAGCTGTCCCTTTGCAATCTTTGCAAATATATCAAGCTCACTTTGTCTCCACGACCCGAATGGCAACTCACCTTGTAGCATGAAATATATCAAGACTCCCAATGCCCACCTACAATTTTGCAAACATATTCAGGGCTGCAGACGGACTCAAAAGTATAATGTCCAGACAATAAATGATATTCAAAGAGAGGTTATATTGCACCATTTTGTCCCAAACATTTCCCAGAGATCTTAAAAACTAGATAGGTGGAAGTCTCACTGGGTTCTTAATTGCAGTATATTTTCTCAGACCTGCACTCTAGTCTAGCAACATATACTCTGCATTAACATATAACCCTGATAATCATATCTATACTTTTAAGAATATTTCTTTCAAGAATCTCCCTCTAAATTCCCCCAAGTACTTAACGGTTCCAGGCTGTCTGCTCCTGGATAGTTTAGTTTTATACAAATTATTTACCTTTCTCCTCAAAAGCTTAAGATAAACCAGTGATCTGCAACATATATTATGGTTTGGATACACAAGGCATGAATCATAATTACCAGTCAGCTGGGAAACCATGGCCTTTTCCCTGGACTATCTCTGGAGCTAAAAAGTCTGTCATCCCAGAAATTGTATAGGTTCTTTGGCCAGACAACTTCTTCCCAAACCTGAAGTCTACTAGCTGCCATACAGAAAAAAATTTAGTGATTGAGCATAATTTCATCAAATTGTCAATGTTAATCCAGATACTATGAACACAATTAAGTATGGGAGCCAGAGAACTGCAAACCTGTAGATGTCCTGTCCGGTCCAACAATAAAACATCAGGAGATAATCCTCTGTAGAGAACGTCATTCTGAACATCAAAATTCAAAAGGAACAGAAGTATCAGAAAAAATATAGATGATAAAAAAGCAATCAGAGGAAGAGTTCAAAAGGGGGTGTGAGGGGAATAAGCTATTTGCAGATACTGGACCTTGTGAAGATCTTCCAAGGCAGCAACTAGACAAGCAGCACAGAATTGGGCAGATTGTTCAGCAAGAGGAGTGCGAAGTATCGAGGCCAATGGACAAGCAAGGCAAGTATTCAGCAGTATGCCAGCATGTGTCTGGTCAACACAAGTGCACAGAAACTGTGGCACAAAAGCTGAAGAACTCAAACTCTTCATTAGATCCTTCTCTTTTAACACTTGGGCTTCCTTTCCCAGGCTTTTGACCTTTTGCTTTGAAAACCTTTTTAGACTGAGTAAGTTCTCTGAACCAACAAGAAGCATTTACATCAGATGTACGTTCTCAAAAGAAACAAATCCTTCTCAAATATTGCATCTAATATAGAATTGTCACATCCTGTGCAATATATACCAACCTGAATGTCTTAAAAGTACAAGTCCAATCTCACTGCAGTCATTGCAACATAAACTTGTTCTCCATTCCTAGACAGGAAAAGCATACAGCATCAAGAAATGATAACTCAATTCAGCATTTATCCTTAGAAACCTAACCACACGAAGGACAGTGTACTCCATACCAAATCAGAGAGCTGAACTTTGGTCAAAGCAGAAATATCAATATTCTTGGCAGATTCTTTTGAAACTTCGGAAGAATAATCCCTTGGCCTGCATAATGGCATCAAGCAACAGCATCAGATAAAACAGTCATGAAATGGCATTACAATATTAAAAATATTTCTAAAAGACTACAACATACTTATGTTCATCGTGAGAAACCTTTGCCAAAGAGCCAACAACTGAATCAAATTTTTCTTTTGTTAAAACAGCACAAACAACGTCACCCACAGCAACCGTACTGAACAAATCAATATGCTCGCCAAGAAGTGCCCATTCACCAAAGTAACTTCCCTCTGTCTTCTCCACTGTGAGCTCCTTACTGCTCTGAGGATTATCACCTTCTTTTGGATTTTCAGACTTGAGGCTAGAAACAACTGGATTACTAATTAAATTTTCATCAAAAGTAATCTTCACTTTTCCCTTTTGGATAATGTACAAACCAACTAGGCCTTCATTCTGCAGATACATATGAAATACACATAAGATAGAGAAATAAGCGTAAATGATAGTATTAAACGATCATAAGCTTACCTCTCGGACTATTGGCTGCCCTTCTGAGAAGGAAACCTCAAAAAGAGAATCAGCAATATGACTCAGCTGTAAGATTGTCAACCTCGATAAAAGATCCACAGATCGAAGCAACTTCAAGTATGATAGATTAGAAAACTCTGACATTAGAATTCCACGGAAGTCTTCTCTTTTTAAAGCCCAAAGAGTTCCACTGGTCACAGCACGAACAGAGGCCTGGAGTGGTTTGTTATACCTGTAATACCATTTTCCCAAGGTCAAGTAAACAGAAATTAGAAAACACCAACCTATTATGCATCTTACAACAACAAACAAACAGATGGAAAAAGAAAGGAATCTAACAGCTTTCAGAAATATGCATGTTTCATTTCCCCTGCTGCCACAATGACAGATCAACTTTTTTTTCCCAGAGCATAGATGAACAGGTTTACAGAATTTAGGCTAAATTTTTGCAAGAAATTCTATGATACAGGTTGTACTCAGCTCGGAGGAAACTGTAATAGAATTATTTAATGCACCAATTGAGTGAAAGAAGGGAGAAATAATTAACTCACATCAGTGCTAGTTCTCCAAAGGACGATTGTTTATCAGCTGTATAGTTCTGAAGAACCCTCGGAACCTCTCCATTCTTTTCTTCCTGTCAATTTTGTATCCAGTTAACACAAACACTGTGGGTCTTCATGAATTATTCATCCGAATGAGTTCAGCACAAAAAGGATATATCTCAAACCTGGGTCGCCGACACCTCAAATTCTCCACTGCCAACAACATAAAAGCAGTCACCTTCACCACCCTACAAAACACAATAGTTGTTAGACGTAATAAATCCATATAGAATCATAACATTTTAACTTCTCCATTTTTTGCACATGGAGTCCATATGTTGTTTATTGAACAGATTGTAACTATGAATGAAACCTCAGATAAGAAACAATATTGCAAGTTCCAACCATAATGATCAATAATTCAAAAGTCAAACTCATCTGAGCAGGGGTTCCCTGGAACTAACAAAACTGCTTTCTGCATAGTTAAATATATTTCTTACTCATACAGGCAAATATATTTCTGCACATTTATTTCACTAGTTGTGTATAGTTAAATACATTTCTTACTCATACAGGCAAACATGACATTGTATTCGTTTTGTCTCTTCTTTTAAAAGTTGACACATAAGTATAAGGGGTTTGTAAGGCTAGTACATTATAAAGAAGAAAAGTAACCTGTCTAACAACAACTTCACCCGGCTGGACCTCAACCCTTTGCATGCAATCCAGTAACACATGACACTGAGACTCAGTAAGTTTTCTGAAGAGGAAATGGTCGCGCAAGGCCCGCTCAATTTGTGCCTGTAAAGAAAGTTCAAATTTAGAACTCATAACTAAAGAATTTGTACCATTTCTTGTCTTTCGTACAAGATTACGATAAGCAGAAAGCAAAAAAGTACGAAACAAAGTATACCTCTTCTTCCCAAGTCTTTCTGTGGGACGGACATGGAGGAACCCAAATCTGCCCATTTTCTAGAGAACTCTCAATCTCACGAAGACGCGCCCTAGACAAATCATGTCTTGTCCGCTGCTTCCTAGAGTTCCAGCCAACGCTCGAAGGAGATTCTGACCCTGTAACCTCTACAACTTGAGGAACAGGTGGACGTAAAGGAGCAGCAGGACTTACTGATTGACCAACCGATGTCTATAAGAAAAATTCATCATTAATTGACACCATGTTAGGAAAAAATATATTTGCATGAAGGACATATACTTTCACCATGAGTACAGAAATAACTCAAATATTGTGGACAGTAAGTCCTCTTACATTAGTCAGCCCATTTACATGCACAACTATCACTGTAATATCATCTGTACGAGTTTCATATTGTAGCCAGAGTTTATAGGATTCAGCCACAATTGCAGCACAAGCATCACGGGGATCTTTAAACTTAGCAACCTGTTAATATAGAACACAATCAGGAAAACCGCAAAATTTGAAAAGTTATGAACACTTAATAAAACTCATTATGCCCACCGAAAAAGCACCAAACAAAAGATCATAAGCTGCACCGACAAGCTTATAGCATTCAATGAAGCAGATAGAAGAAACTCTGACAGAATTGCAATAAAGTCAGAGCAGAATACCTTACCATATCAACCACAGCTTGGCTAGAGAGGAACTCAAAAACCCCATCACTAGCAAGGACAAAGAAAGGATGATTTTGTGTAAGCTCTAAAACCATAATTTCAGGGTTGGCAACAACCCCGATTGTCTCAGCAAGCGAATCACCAATACTTCTCGTAAAAGCCGTTCCAGGATACATTCCATTGGGCACCCACAGCCTCGGTGGATCACCATCATCACTTTCTTCGGTGCCCCAACAAGGCACATCTGGATTCTTCAGCCCTTCAATCTGATCCAGTGTAAGAACTCTTGCACCACAAAGCTTAACCCTTTCAAGCTCATCCACTCTAAATGGAGTTTGATCAATTGAAAGGTCCACAGCCACAAGATCATTCCCTCTTCTTTCTGCTATAATAGCTCTTGAATCACCCGAATTTGCAATGCATATTGTCCTGCCTCGAACCAAAACAGTAATGGCAGTTGTTCCACTCATGCTATCATCCAAACTATCCGCGTGCAACTGAGAATTGGTTGCAAGAAATGCGGCATGGCAAGCCTCAACGGGATCAGACTGGAGCTTAGAATTCCTAAGCAAATTCTCACACAACTTTCGTTTAACAAACTGTGAACACTGAGCTCCATACTCTCCATGACCATCAAAGACCCCAAAGAAATGGTCATCTGGGTTTGTCCCAAATGGAGTATGGATGCAAAAGCTATCTTGGTTAGCCTTATCAAGAGCATCAGGGTAATACCCTCTCTGAGACAAATACGAGTACTTTAATTCGAACATCCCCGACGGAACTTTCACAGTTCTTGACCCATTAGGAGGTAAAAACTGGGATGAAACCCTACGAAGCCTTGTGATGCCAGCCTCAGTGTCCCCAGCTAAGCTTGACTGATTAAACTGGTCCCCATTTTCGCCTTCTTCGCCATCAGAAGAGGCTGGAGAGAACACTGGGATCTCAGTGCTCCTCACATTTTGACTCGCTTTGATTCTATAATGATCCTTTGGAGTACAAACCTCCCCAATACAAATCCTCGAATACACACAGCCCATCACTCAAAACCGAAAATCAAAACCGACCCAAGTTCCAAAATTTATCTGAAAATTCATCACCTTTCAACTTCAAAACGACCACAATCACTAACTACTCAGCTTCTCCGAGCTGTGAATCAAATTCCAATAGCTCCAAACAGAGCTGTCGATATTAATTCTTCGAAAACTACAGAGAAGCCAGCTCGATTCACACCTCCGGCCTTATCATCCACACACAGCTGCTCAGAAAATTACAGTTTCAGAAAACGAACCCAAACCGACCCACCAATTAAAAAGTCCCAAAAGTTCAAAGCTTTAATGATATTTTTTTTAAAAAAAACTGTCAAATATCGCAAAACAAATGGAGAAAGTGACGTTCTTGATCTACTGCGCCACAGAACCGTTATAGAAGCAGCAAACAAAAACCAATAAAATAAACAACGAAAACGATAAATTCACTGAATAAAAATTGAAGGGTAAGTTACCAATTTGGCGATGGAGCAGTGGAGAGCTGAAAAATTCAAACTTTCGATCAAACTTTGAATGAAAATGAAAACAGAGACGAACCCAGAAGTTGTATTTGTCTTGCCTATGAGCAGAGGCGATTGAAATTCGAAATGCAGTGGAGTGGGCTTGGAGGTTCGGGATCGGGGAAGGCGCGTGGGGAAGGCGCGTGGTGGGGGCACTCTCAGAGTTGTGGATTAGGACTGAGGCCGGTGTGCACTGTGCAGTGCAGGTGTGGTAGTCTTTCAGCTTTTTGTGGACGTTGCTGATGCTACGCGCGCGGCGACTGGCGGGTAGGTATTCACTGTCCTTTTCACTTTTCATGATTCATTCATCATCACATTTTATGGGAAATGAATTCAATTCACCATTTGGATGTAGAAAAGATTGATATGGTAGGTTTTTGGAGGCTAAGAGAAAGTCATATCGGATGTAATTTTCCATTTACCATATATGCTAATGCTTTGAGGATTGATGTTGATTGCATTTCTTAAAATAGATTTCTTATTATGATTCATGATATTGTTCAACTGGTGAGTAACTTTCTAGTTACAATTTAATTTATATAACATATGTATTCCATCTTTGCAGGGTATTGTCCCCTTTAGTGTCTAATCACAAAGCAATATGCGACATAAATTTTTGAATCTGATGTCACACCATTACGTTGTATACCTAATTTAATCTATATGTAATTTTCATACGCCGAAAGATATTATCTTCAACCTTTCATATCGAAACAACAAGAAAAGACAAACTTGGACTAGTATATGTACTAATTATTTAAGATGAACCTAACTTAATCATATAGTACACTATGAAAACGACTTGAAGATGAAGAATGCATCCCTTTGTCACCCTTTTATTTTTGCTTTCCATGCAATAATTCCAATATGCCTTTACCAAAGTGTGTGTGTGTGCATATGATCTTTAAAACTTGAATAAGAAAGCCACAGCAACCCATGTTCATTCATAATCACATATTCTTGCCCTACCTAGTGGTCCTTCTCTTCACTTTAACCTTGAAAATTCACTAATTTTTCTCCTATTTCCATTTTGTAAGTACTTCTTTAAGACTTGATCATGAATCATGATCTCGTTCTTGTGGGCGTGGAACACCCAAAAGGTGTAACTTTCAGCTATGGCCTTTGAGAAACCTTTTTATCTTTTTAAACACAAATATAGAGAAAAGGGACAATTTGCTAGTTTCAGTGTGGATTTCCATTTCAAGATCAACAGTAAAAATGGAATGACCTACCATTCATTGATGCTGCGTTGTTTGTGCAAGGTCACATCAGCTTTACACATCCCCGACACCCCCACATTCGACCTCAACTTTATGGTCACCGCCCAGGCGGCTGAGCCACCACGAGTTAGCAGCTCAGCACCTCATGTGCATGTACATTGTACTTTGCATGCTAGCTTGTGTCATGTGACCCCTTTTGTTAGTTAAATTGGTTTTGGACCCGTTCATATCAATTCGAAGTTGGGTCCATCTTTTAAACTAGTTTTGTTTCTTGCTTTCTCAAATGAGTAGCCTAGCTAGGAAAAATCCATAGTAGTTCACATCTCTTAGAAGAATAGTATCCATATAAGCTCCTCCATAAAAATCGGGGTACACTTTGGCTTGGATTGGCTTTACTTCAAAACTACGGTGTGAATTTAATAGAAAAAACTTCAAAGAAACTGAACTGTTACTTTAGTTTGCAGTTGTAGAAATGCACCATGCAGATGTACAATTTAGACCTTCGTACCTGGGTGTCTGTATTATGGCAGCTCAAGTCACAAACCAAATACACCTCCTGTCGAGAGACTCGCATAGGTTAAGTGGATTTAGTAACATCATGTAACAATAGGTTAAGTGGATTTAGTAACATCACGTGACAAAGTCACCTTAGGTTTACGATTGCCACGGAAGAACATAGTTATATTTGGGTCATGGGCCCAAGGAGGCCAATTAATTGGGCCTTTTTTTCAGCCCAGCCTCAAAAACTCTGATAGACTCGCAGAGACCAAGAACAAGACAGAAGACAGCAGTTGATGGCTTGAAGGTCGTCCCACCATCCTTGGATCTCCGAATCCGAATCGACTACTTCGCCTCTCACTTCACTCCACCAGTCACCCCTTTATTCTCTTCTCTTCTCTTCTCTTCTCCCAAAAACAAAAACCAAAATAAAAAAACAAAACATAAAAAATTCACAGAGCTGCCCTGTCGGTCACTCAGATGGTGGGGATAATTCCCATGGCCTCCTCAATCAGACCTTCCCTCTCCACCTTGAGGTTCGCCGGAGCTTCCCGCCTCGGCCTTTCCCTCGCCTCCTTCGCCCCTTCCCGGCGCCTCGCCTGCTGTCACCTCGCCAGTGGTTAGTACTCCGATAAAGTCTCCGCCTTTGCTGTTTGCTGCGGATAACTTTTCCTTAAATCCTAAATTTGTATGTTTTCCAGCTGATTTCGTGGCTTTTATGCTGAATTGGGGTTTGGGGTTGTGTTAATTTGCCTTACTGAGTGGACTTTGAATGTAAAGTTTGAATTTTTAATGCTTTAGATGATGAAATTAATGTTCTAAGTTGGAATGAATCGTTATTAAGATTTTGAGACATGATAATATGAGTAGATGTAGGATATGAGGTTGTTTTTGCGAAGTTTTAGTCTTTTTAGAGGTGGTGGTTGATGCTTTTGAGTTGTATTGTATACCAGCTGTGCCGCAGTCGCAATCGTTTGGTCTCAAAGCTTCTAAGCTGTTGAGAGGAGATGGTAAAACTATGGGGGTTGTTGCTGCTGGAAATACGGCACAAGCAAGCACGACGGCTTCCCCGGAGAATGTACTAGAGTGGGTTAAACAGGACAAACGGCGGTTGCTCCATGTTGTTTACCGTGTTGGGGATCTGGATAGGACCATAAAGTCTGTTTATTTGATGCAACTTGATACATTATGTTGTATTCACATTATTATAAGAAGAGGGAGTGTAGAATTCAAATACAAAAATGTGTTATATCTGCAGATTCTACACAGAGTGCCTGGGAATGAAATTGCTGCGAAAGCGTGACATACCAGAGGAGAGATACACCAATGCTTTTCTTGGATACGGGCCAGAGGATTCCCACTTTGTTATTGAACTCACTTACAGTAAGTCACCTAACTAGTTTTTTGTTAAATTTTCCCAAAATCTGAAGCACTGAATCTTACTAAAGACGTACTATGAAATACTACCATAAGCAACTGTCCTGCAAAGTAGATTATGATATTGATGTCCATTTTGATTTAATGGTATTTCCAGATTATGGAGTTGACCATTATAATATTGGAACTGCATTTGGTCATTTTGGTGTTGCTGTTGAGGATGTAAGTCACTATTTTCTTCTGAGCATGCATTAACTTCATTGGCGATGTTGAATTAACTTTCTGTTGCTAGGTTTGTAGACATTTACTTTATTGGTCATTCTTAATGGGGCACCTTTTCGTGACTTTGTATGCGTGTTCTTGTGGTTAGGTTGCCAAGACCGTGGAACTTGTAAAAGCCAAGGGTGGCAAGGTAACTCGAGAACCTGGTCCGGTCAAAGGTGGAAAGACTGTAATTGCATTTGTTGAGGATCCTGATGGTTATAAGTTTGAACTTTTGGAAAGAGGCCCTACCCCTGAGCCCTTTTGTCAAGTTATGCTTCGTGTGGGGGATCTTGATCGTTCCATAAACTTTTATGAGAAGGTGAATTTTTTGGGCAGAATATGCTGTTTTCCTTCAGTACATACACTATTGACTGCTGTTTTGGAAATTATTTATCGTCAGTTTTGAATACTTATTTCGTCTTCATTACCCAGGCTTTTGGCATGGAGCTTCTACGCAAAAGAGATAATCCTGAGTACAAGGTAACTTTGCTTCTCTAAATCAATGTATTGCCTTTTATTTTGTACTTGTTGGAATCAGGATCCAGATCTTTGACCTTTTTGATACATTAGACTCTAGATTACAATCAATGATGCTATACCTTATGGTATTGTGGTACAATATTCCTCAATGACATAATTTTGTGCTTATTACTTGTAGTATACTGTAGCGATGATGGGTTACGGCCCTGAAGACAAAAGCGCTGTTCTGGAGTTGACATACAATTATGGGGTCACCGAATACGACAAGGGAAATGCTTACGCTCAGGTAGAAGCCAGAACCGCCCCTTTCTTATTTTGATAGCATTCCCTCTATCAGATGATCTGTTGTTAAAAAGTTTGCTTTCTTGAGTATGCATGGTTTCTTACGATTTGCGAGAATTTATTGTGTTATCTCTATGTTTTGTGAACTTTGCAAGTGATTCCTTTTTATCTCAACAGATAGCAGTAGGTACAGATGATGTCTACAAAACTGCTGAAGCAATTAAACTCTGCGGGGGCAAGATTACCCGGGAGCCTGGGCCATTACCCGGCATCAACACAAAAATCACTGCATGCTTGGATCCTGATGGCTGGAAGTCGGTATGGTTCATGGCTTCATGCTTCTATTGAACACATACTGCTTCACGCTAAAGATGATGCTAAAACAGGATATAATTGTTGTCTCATGGACATTTTTCATCTTGCAGGTGTTTGTGGATAATGTTGATTTCCTCAAGGAATTAGAGTGAGTTATAAGAAGCATACAACACCCCCAGCTTGTGATATTGAACAGAGATCTCGGGCCAAGATGATTCCATTCCATGAAGCTGTTCTCTTGATAGAATGTATTAAAATACCATTTTGTAGATAAAATTATAATTAGATTTGAATAACCACTGTAACAAATATTTATCGCAAGATTAGCTTTGCAGCTGTTATAGAAAGGAAAACGATTAGCTTTGCAGCCGTGTGCGTTTTAGATGCTAGTATTACTAATCTGTCTTTGGTTTGTTACTTTCTTCTATCTGCTTGCTGTTGTGTGGGAGAAGATATCCTCCTCTCAAATAAACTAACCTGGCCAACATGCTCTAAGGTTGTGGGACAAAAAACACTTCTGAATAAGCAAAAACATTTGGATTTCTAGCAAGAAGGTTGAACGTTTAATATAAGTACTTGTTTCAAAAGTGCTGATTCGTATAAGTGCTTTCTACGCAAGGAATACGAAAGAAGTGCTTTCAACGTTTAGTAAAAGAACTTGTTTGTTTCAAAAGTACTTCTTTTTCTGTTTGTGTTTGAGTTTGCCGGTAAAAATTTAGATGCAAATCGACGTACTTACCTTGTTTGTGCTTTCTTCTTTCCTGCTTAAGAGATTGTAACCACCATACCAAATTTCTTTTTTGGTTAAAAAAAACATAATTATGTGAGGATTCGAACTCTAAACCTATTAAATATTGATCATTCGGATGCATGATAAAATGCTTTTGACCAACTGAGCTACAAACATTTAAGATACTTCTTTTTCTGTTTGTGTTTGTGTTTGTGTTTGAATTTGCCAATAAAAATTTAGATGCAAACCGACGTACTTACATTGTTTGTGCTTCTTCTTTCCTGCTTAAGAGATTGTAACAACCATACAAAATTTCTTTTTATGTTAAAAAACATAACTATGTGAGGATTCGAACTCAAAACCTCTTAAATATGGATTATTCGAATGCATGATAAAATGTTGGACCAATCGAGGTACCAACACTATAATAATAAATTTTGGTCGAGATTTTAAACCTTGGTAATGACCATACCAAATTTTTTTTTTAATTTAAAAAACAGAATTATGTAAACCTCTTCAATATGGATTATTCGAATCCATGATAAAATGTTGGACCAGCCGAGGTACCAACACTATAATAGTGTAACCATATTTAAATCAAGCTCCTTCCCTTAAACCCTTAAAACCGTCGTAGAAAAAACAATTCAACTGTTCATTATTCTTTCATTCTCCTCCAAACCCAAAGCTCTCAAAGACTGAAACTTTACCGACCTCCTCGTCGGAAAAAAACCAGAAGGTTCCGATTCCGGCCATGGGCAGCAAAGAGAAAGAACAGAAGAAGAAGGGCGGAGAACAAAGCAAAGAGCAGCAACAAGAACAACAACAACATGGGCAGAGCAGCAGTAAGAAGCGCAAGGAGGTTTGCCCCTACGGCAATTACAAAGCCTACTATGGCTATCGGGTAATCAATCTCCAACCCATCACTTTTTGCTATACTCGGTTGTTGAGATAGTGTAGGCAAGTCGATAAAGATGGAATTTTGATTGTTTTTTTCTTTTCTGAAGCTATTTACTTTAGCTGTTTCATGTTGTTATTGAAGTGGCATTAGTGTTTAGATTGAATTTTTGGGTTCAGGGTTTTGTGTTTGATGAAGATTGGAACAATGGGATTGAAGTTCAAGTGTATATTTGAAGTGGGTTTAGTCTTTGATTGAGCTTATAGGTATTTTATTATGGTTTTGGTAAAGATTAATTGACAGAGACAATGGCATTAGATTTGTATTTGTTGGAACTCTAGTGTTGGGGTTTTAATGCAGTCAATTGGTGAAGCTCTACGATTCATGTATCGGTCTAGCCCAATTGAAGTATTTGAGTGAACCAATTTGTAGAAAATGACTGAAATGTGAAACTGTAATGTCTTCATATAATGTTGTAGATTGGTGGTGGTGAATTGGAGGAAGATCCTAGATTGAAAGTGTTCAAGAAGGAATGGTTCCAAGGCAAGGATTGTCTTGACATTGGCTGTAATTCCGGAATCATGACCATTCAGATTGGTACGTGTTTCTCAGTTAAAATCATATTTTTCGAGTTGATGGATCATGCTTAATTGCATCTTCTTAAAGCAAATGATAATTCTATATGGATATAAGTTGATAGTTTGAAGTCAGGGTAAATGTAGTGAATTTCATGGTTGTTTTAATGGTTAGGGCCTTTTTGTAGCTGTGGGGTAAGATGCTTTCTTTATGCAGGCTGCTCTTGCACATGTTTATTCTCAGTCATGCTAACATTGTTATGTACTATGTACAGCCAAGAAATTTTGCTGCCAGAGCATTCTTGGAGTTGACATAGACAACAGTAAGATCCTAATCATGGTCTTAATATCTGTTTGTGAGAAGTTGACAAATTTTACTTTGTTTTCTCTGTTAAATGTAAGCTTGTCGAGCAAAATGTATAATGTTTCCTAATCTCTTGTTAGCGATTTTGGAGCAGAATCGTGTTCTTGTACACATGCACATACCACACACATGAAGATCTTACAAATATGTTTATGTATTCTATAGTATGTAAAGATCATTTGAGATCTCATTGGAAAAGAATGTAGACTTCAGCAGGTTCGGTTTCAGTTTCATTGTTGTGTGCTGGAATGTCAGGCTAACGGTTTATACGAATTTTATAATCAGTATTTATTTTAGTTCTTTAATTAGTAAAACAGGTAGAGTTGATATGATGAGGATTTCATTGTTGAGTTGAACTCAAAGGCAGCCGGGTTCTTATTTCATAGTAATGATGATGTAATTTTCCTTATCTGACAGATCGAATTGAAGATGCACACTGGCACCTCAGAAAATATCAGAGAATGAATACACAAAAGATGCCCGGAAAGGCTTCCAAGTCAGATAATGCAGATATCTCAGAGGACAATATCGAAGGTTCATTAAGTGAAGAGACGAAGGAGATCCCGACTAATAGTTCTAAGAAAGATCTGTCTGATATAGTATCGTTCAAAAAAGAAGATTTTGTTAATAGTCGGACACCACCAAGAGATTTTGATACCATTATTTGGTAAGCTCCTCCTATTTCTTGTCCAGTTAAATATTATATTTTGTATCAGTTCTGTAAAGGAAAAGTAATAGCATGTGAAAACTTGCCATGATGTGCAGGCTTTCTACTATACATATAAGAAAAAAACACTGTTGTTTGCTTGTGAATTTATTTCTCTCATGAAATACAGTTTGAGCGTGACAAAATGGATTCAACTGAACTGGGGTGATGATGGATTGCTGACATTATTTACCAAGATTTGGAGACTACTTCGTCCGGTAATTGATATAAGTGTTGCTCTACCATACATATTCCTTCCATTCTTCTTTTCTCATTTGCTTTTAACTACCAATGAAATTTTAGTTAAAGATAATCTTGATTATAGCATTGCCTTGTCTAAAAGATGAGGAAAACTTCTTGTGAGCAGGGTGGAACTTTTGTGTTGGAACCTCAACCCTGGAAGTCCTATGAAAAGAATTATAAAGTTTCTGAGGTAATCTTCTTTGCAGTTCTGAGTTCATGGCTTAGTCCTTACTACTTAATCAAGCAAGTACAATCAGGAACCTTTTCCATTGATTACATTATGACATTGAAGTTTCATAAAGAATTTTTTTGTCCTATTGTGCAGACGGCTAAAACCAATTATCGCAAAATTATGTTCCGTCCTGACTTTTTTCAAGACATACTTCTGGATAAGGTATCCTCCAATCTTGTTATACTTCAAATTCAGGATGAGGTTGCTATGTTTTTATGGCATTTCTGGTAACTATAGGTTGAGAGTGGAATATCTGACATGTAACATGATTGCAGATTGGATTTAGAACAGTGGAGAACGTCACTACCAGTGTGTCAGGTAGCAAAACTGGATTCAATAGACCAATTTTAGTGTTCCAAAAATGACTTACCGCGGTTTGTGGAGCAGGGTTGATTGTTGATCAGAAAAGCTGTTGTTAGGCTCATGAAACTCGACTGTGGTGGGAAGCATTGACTTGATGGGAAGTTCGGAACCTTGATTTATCAAATTTTGACGAGTATAGCTTGTGTTTTTGTGCTTCAATACCTTTTCGGTTGGGTTAATTTAACAAATATACAAGTAAAGAACTAGAATGGTCTTATATCAGGGTTGGAGCTGCTCCGAGTACTGTACATATGCACTCTAAATCCAGAAGTGGTTCTAATTTTAAGGACTACTGTTTACTTACAGTTTTGCGATAAGCCACAGTGCTCTTCCAATGGATGTGATTTAAGTCACTACAGAGATAAACCAACCCAGAAATGCATTACCTGACAAGATTTACTGCATAGTATTGAGGTTGATATATTCTATGATCTTGGTTAACGGCAGAAACGTGTCATTATTGATTCACTTTTTTCTAACCCGTACAAACTAATTAAATGCCATTAATTTATTTACCGAGAACTAAATGATGATTGATGATTTGTTTACAAAATCCAGTCAAGTTTTTCGTTTCACAAGTCCTCACAGCAATGGAGGCTAGCAGAGCATTAGACAGTATGCTAGTCAATCAGTGGCGATAGTGAAGTAATGTCTGATGTTGAATCTTGGTGCTACCGATGAATTGATGTTGGTGAAGGCAAAGAAGATGGTGCACCAGCGGACACAGAGCAATGTATTGATCGTTTGTTGAACGATAAAGGGGTGTAGACAAAACTTGAGCTGTTGGCTAAGATGGTCGGAGTCAACAATCCAGAATATGAGGTTTGCTGGCTGCACAGCTGTAAGAGTTATCAAGGATTTAAATGTTCTCTGTTCCAGTAGTCTTCAGTCTTTGGAGCACGTCTTGATGCACTGAGTTGATAGCACGTCTAGATACTAGAATCGAATTGCCCTCATGTTTTCTCCCGTTCAAGATGAATTTCCTCGAGTTAATCTTTCTATTTTTCTTCCGTTGGTGCGTAAGCAAGATAAAATGGATAGTCGATGGACTAATCAAAGTTTGATAAAGAATTCCATGCTTCTTCTTGAATGGTAAACTGGAAGAACAATCTAGACAACCAGAAGACCCTCCCAAACAACCAGAAGCAATTGCATGTGTTAAGAGGTTTAAGATCGGCAAAGATGTAGGGTCACCGGCACCACCTTGAGCATATATGCAATCACTTTGTTCAATTGGTGTCCCTGAAAGTTAACAAACAACACTTAGGCGAATAGCTTTCCTAAATTTACCCACTGACCAGATAGCGAAGCACCAATTCGGCGAATACACTGTTTCAACTAATAAGCATCCAATCTCTAAGAACATAAAATCTCCATTTGAGTAGCACACCATCATTTCCAATGGAGTGTTAAATAGTAAAGATGTAATACAGGCAGTCAAATAAGATCCATAGTGAAAACAACTACCTCTGATGACCATGCCTCAAAGTTCAAGGGTGAGAAATGAGAACATGGAAAGCACCCTCGATTGTATATCGCCGACACTAGCATTGATCGTCTTGTGCCCATGCTCCTTGAAACGTAGTAATATTTCACAGAGATGCATACCTGATGATGAGTTCATGAGTTCACATAGGCCAAGCAAGAACCACCAAAGTGGTATATAACTTCATCATAATAAGATTATCGAGCACGGACTTTGTTCCTCAGCTGTTAGATCATTTTTTAACAACTAAACTGCAGAGTGGGTGAAAGAGAAATGCTTACCTGATCATGACCATCTAAGAGAGAAATAGGTAGTCAAGAAATTTGAGAAAGTAGAAGTCCTTTTGATGTCGCAAGCGCCTCTCACCTTCTGTGTTTTCAATTACTCTGATAAGTTATGGCTGAAAAAATTTGAAATGTCTTCATGCATATGTAAACAGATATTAGAACAGCCGCTTTTAGGAATACTTAAATAAATATACACTGTAAAGAACCATTCAATGGTTATCTAATAACACAAATGGGAACAGAAATAGTTACACACATCATTATATTACAAGAAAAAGTTAAATACAAGATTGCTGTGCCACTTATGAGGTCTATGTACAGCACAGAATTCAAGCTTTTGGGTATTCTGTATTTCGTAACGGACACATTTTAGGCCACAATGAAAAAACAAAGTAGGCTCGCACAAACAAAGGAACTAACTTGATGGCTCCATTGATGCATCTGTAAGATCTTCATGAATAGATCCAATTTCGAATTTGACCACTAAATCACCGTACATCTACATAGAATCTTCTAGAGAACATCTGTTGCCAAAACACAGTGGAGAGCATCCAGTCAAGAATAGTGTTGAGATGTTACAGGAATAGTACATAGATGGATATAAAAAACTACAGCCCAAATAATTATTCAACTATGAACCAAATTAATTTACCATATTGGTCATTTTGCTGAAGATATGCGTTGCAGTGATTGAATCCAACTACTCGAAGGACCTACTTTATTGCCATGCACCTGACCAGTATTTGCACTTTCAGTTGGCATAAGAGGCTTCGTGGGGTTCCTTCTTGAGGTGCCGGAAAGTGAAGTAGAAGGAGGGTATGCTTCATTTGAAATCTATAATAGGAATTTTCATCAAAATGTATTTTGGAGCTAAAGTTTGATAAGTTCATATCATAACAGTGTACTAGAGTAATCAAAATTCATAAAAGAGTGTAAGAAAAAAAAAATTATTTATTACTAAACTTTGTACTTATTCCACAGTAGTATAACTTACATTCTTTTCAAGAGGATTATCATAATTTACATTCCTGCCGGTAGGTGACTTAAATTGCATCCGAACACCAGGACCAGTGGCCTTTCCTGATCTAATTCGATCTGTGACCTCAGATTGATAAGGAGCACTAGCACCTCCTGCCATTTGTAATTAACAAGAATAATGCAATATGTGTAAGCAAGTGATATTTGTTTTTATATCAACATGAAGAAATATGAAGTCGAACGCCGCTAATGATACAATTATGACATAAAGAGATTTTCTTTTGCCGTCACACTTTTTTATGCATTTATTAGCATCTACCCCCCCTCAAAGGCGCATAACCTGAACCTAGAGAACTCAGATATCTGAGATATATACAAAATTTCAGTAGCAAACCTCGATGACTATCTACACGCGCTGGAACTGCATGACTGTTGCTTCCTCCAGGAACCGGCTGTATCATGTGGATTTTCAAATTATAAGGTCAGCAGTAACCCATCTTGAAAGAGTGACATCAGTGAACAACCAATGAACACCAAAGAGCAATGAACTTACAGATAATTGAGACTCAGGTCGACCCTTTTGTGACTGTTGGTACTTTATGATGGTCCAATCAAATATGTAATCAAATTCATATCCTGCAATTTGCCCAAAAAATCCAGAATATCATCAAGCTATAGCTCTAAAATGTAGAGAGAAAATTACACAGTTTTTATATTTCGACCAAAAAAACATACTTTTTATACAACAGACTTTAACATGTCGTAACTCTAGATAAATGGCAGATTGACACCATATGAAATCAGATTGTTTTCAATCTAAGAGGACATATGCAATAGATGTAAAAATTCAAAAGGACAGGAGTTTGAACACCACTACCTTCACGAGTAAACAAATCACGGAATAGGCGCTTCAAGAATCCATAATCAGGTCTCTGATCAAATGTCAGTGAGTGGCAGTAATGGAAGTATGATGCAAACTCCACAGGGTGAGATTTGCAAAGAACCTTAAGAAAACATCAGTCAGACCACTTGACGCTACAAACAACTTTTAAGGTGCACATAACTAGTTGGCACATACCTCAATAGGTGTTGATAACTTCTTCTCGCAAATTTTGTCATATTTTTGCTTTTTTGTGGCTGCTTTTAAACCCTGCCATGGAAGGCTATAAACAGAAGGAAAAAAAACATTAAGGGAAAAGGTGTTCAACATAAGATGTCATAATCATATATCAAAAACAGAAGGAAAGAGATACGTACCTTCCTCTGAGAAAATACAGAAGAACATATCCTAGAGACTCCAAATCATCCCGCCGGCTTTGCTCTAGGAAGACACCAATAAAATTAATCAGTATCTTTCCATCAAACTTACAAGCTTTAACATCACGTAGCTTACCAATTCCAAGATGAGTATTGCAGCTCGCATAACGTGCAGTTCCTGTTAAGTTTTTGTTCTCCCTGTATGACAATATAAATCAATACAGTATAAAAGGTTAAGCTTTCATATTGAGTTTCAGCAGAAGACCGAAAAATGAGATTGTGTTTATATGAAACTCCAATAAACTGTAATTACTTGTAAGGGATGTGGCGATTGGTTGTGGAGTCACGATATCTTTTTGCAAGACCAAAATCAATAATGTAAACCTAAGAAGAAGAACGCAAACAGGAGATCAATCACAACATAAAACCAAGAAATAAAATTTGAAATACATTCTCAAAGGAAAAAGGACAAAGAAGAGGCAGCACCTGATTTGCTTTTCGACCAAGACCCATAAGAAAGTTATCAGGTTTTATATCTCTATGCAGAAAGCCTTTTGAGTGCGCAAACTCTATCCTCGTGATCTTGAATTAGAAGGATCAAACAATTAGTCATCATAACAACTCATAACTTTGATAAATGTGCTGAAAGTGGCAATGTGGAACCACTGAAAAGGAGCATAACTATCTTTACATTACACGAGACGGACTGCGTAAGCTCCACTTAAAGGCGATCACATTACAATAACACTAATTACCATTTGATCGGCAAGCAACAACACAGTCTTGAGTGAGAACTTCCTCCCACAATACACAAACAAATCCTCGAGGCTCGGCCCCAGTAAATCGAGGACCATCACATTGTCCTCGCCGTCTATCCCCGACCACTTGATGCTCGGAATACCACCTAAAACAATCACACATAACTAATTAACACAAAACTCAAATTTCACACAGCATTACATCAATATGTACTAAAAAAAAATGCACACGTAATCAAGCAGCACATACTTCCTCCTTGAAGTAAATTATACAACTTCGCCTCGTAAAGCAGCTGCGGATGCTTCGTTTTACTGTTCTCCTGCACTCACCACCAATCAAAATGAACTTAATTAGCTAATTAAAGTTTAGACATGTAATTAAACTACTAAAAAATGCATCTTTACAGAGAGGACTTAACAGAAAACTTCAAAACTGCTCAAAACTGAATTTGAATTCCGACAAAACTGAAAAAATTCAAGAGAATTGTGAGCTTACAATCTTGACGGCGACGATCTCGAAAGTATCGACGTGAGTAGCTGCAGATGGAGTTCAACAATTTACAGTGATCAGTGATTGATCGATATGATCAACGGCTAGAATTCAACAACTCACCGAGGAAGATTTCGCCGAACGATCCGCTGCCGATCTTGCGGCCGAGCTTGAACTTGCCGCCGACGATCCGCTCCATGGCCGAATTCGACGGATCGGGTCAGTCAAATCATAGAATCGGAGCTCAATTTCGGACTCCGGATCCGAATCGGAAAAACCCGATAAATTTGAGAGAAGAAAAGTTATCGTTTTTATTCGGTTGAACTGAAAATCTGAAGCCACACAGAGGCAGAAAAGAGACGGGTGGCTTTTAGCGGGGGATAGAAGGCCAAAAGAATAGGGGTAGTTTCGGAAGTTCGGGTTGCGAGTTAGTGGCAAGGTGGTAAATATGGAGGTGTATGGCGGGTAGGTGCGGGATGCGCGGCAAATTCCCGCGCGAGTTTTGATCGTCTGCGGTGGTTGTAGTGCTTCTTCGAAAAACATGTGCTTGTATCGTTTGTACGTGTTTTCTTGTATGGAGTCTTTCAGTGGTTGAAGCGAGGGTTTACGAGAGAACACGAAAAGATGGGTACAGGAGATTCCTATCCGCGCCGTCGCCGACTTTGTTTGATGGGATCCGCTGTTTTATTGCCAACTAGATTTTGGCCCCGTCGAAACCGGCCGGCTCCACAACATACAATAATATGTGAGTTGGTTGACATAGGTACCCTTGATAACATAGGCTATTTACGCAGTTGGGCTTTGAAATGATGTGATCCTTTGGGAAGACATTGTGCCTTTTTGGAAAGGAAATAAAGAGAAAAAAATTATTGAGATGTGATTGTTTTCAATACAATTATATTGGACGGAGGAGTTTTGAACAAATCTCTTTGAATTTTTAGAAGAGAAAGATCATAAAATCATTATATATACAATGAGATATGATTTGAACGTCATAAGTAGATATTTATGATTTCATACTATTTCATTCACCCAAATCAAGCATTATCATGCCTACTAATAAGTTGCTAGTATTGGTGTCATTGTCACCATTCAGGAATGAACAACCAAGGGTATGACTCCTTTGATGAGGTGTTTTTTAAATAGAATAATTTCTAAAAATAATTAAGGCTGAAATCAGGGGGTACCTATAAAATGTGGTTAAACCTTGATCAAGCATTATTATGCCTACCAATAATTTGCTAATATTGATGTCATTGTCACCATTCAGGAATGAACAACCAATGATATAACTCCTTTCTTGGCAAAAAAAAATAAAAAAATGATATAACTCCTTTGATAAGGTGTTTTCTAGATAGAATAATTTCCCAAAAATAATTAAAGCTAAAATGTACCTATAAAATGTGGTTAAACCCTGATCTAATCTCACTCGCTTTCTTCTCTTCTTCTCTTTTGTCAGATCCACAGTCCCTTTTCTCGCAATGAGTAACAATGGTCAGGAGTCCAAAGTAGGAGGACATTCTTCAGGCAAATCAGGAGGACAAAGAAAAGGAAAGAAAAAGAGTAATAGAAACAGAAAGTACTCGAGCAAAGGTCATGTAGGCAAGTCTCCAGATTGGGGTGTGCAAGAGGAGAAAAAGATAATGGTAGAGGACGAGGAAGAGAAGAAGAGGAGGGAAGAGTTGGATGAGGAGATTGAGGCTAATTGGGACAGTTGGGTCAAAGAGGTTGATGAAATTAAGGCGAAGCGGGCAGTGGAGCTGAAAGTGGACAAGGAACAGAAGATCAAGGAGTATTCAGACTGGGACTGGAATGAAGATTGGTAGAATTTATGATACCCCATATTTATTTTTATTTTTCTAATTTGCATATCGATTATTAGTAATTCAATGTGAGATTCATTACTTGCACACTAATTTTTTTTTCTCGCTTGCTTTATACTAGTCGATAAACTTAAAAATTTGGAACCAATACAATGAATTGTACGCAATAAGCTACAAAGCAAAATAATACATTCAATTTATTAAACCATCTTTCATTATACAATCAAAGAATAATTTATAAATACTTTTGCCCATTGTATACATTTCAATGTTCTACATTATTGAAGCTTAGCTCGGATTATCTTGGAAAGGCTTCAGGTACGGTGCCCATTGTTTACCACCTTGCCACTAACGGGCAGTAGAATGCAAGTCCACAATACACAATCTTCCCCTCTTCGTGTTTAATTTTGAATGTCTTGAACCACACGCATTGATTATCGTCAACATCAAAAGGGTCTTCTTGCGAACTTTCCACAAGAGAAAAGTTCAGGTTCTATCCCCAAGCCACAGAGGATTGTGTAGCATCTCAGTTTCTATCTCGGGTGACGTCACGGGTCTCTCCAAACAATACTCAACAGTACTAGTAGTATTATCATAATCCAGTCTTGGAGAAAATGAAATAATCCTCCGATCAGTAGATAAGGCATACATAGTATCGCCTGCAACCACGGCCCGCCCTCTGGAAGACCAATTAACATAACAACCCTACCAGTAAACCAATCAACACCACCATTACTAGCAGTACTACTAGCGAGGTGGACCTCATGCCATTCGTCACTGGCTATATGGTAGGCCAAAAGTTTATCTCCTGTTACTAAAATCAATATACAGCCATCACAAACAGCATAGCCCCATTATCCGCGTAAATCTCTTGGTGTAACCCTTTAGGAGACGTTTCCAAGATTTGCCATTATGGCGGCCAAATGATGTTTTGAGGGGCTTAAATCCAATGTAGAAGTCCGAAAATGCAAGATGGTAGAAATGCCTACGCTCAGATAACTGTGGGTCCTCCACTCTAGCCAACTCTCTAATCTTGAAATCACAAGTGGGTAACTGTAAAACACTGTAGAACGAGGAATTTGCCGATGAAAGACGATGCTTTGTTTCTGAAGACTGACCGAGTTTCGGAATAGTTGTTATCAGAGAGGTATCGGGTTGAAGATGAGCGCGATTTGGACTGGATGCGTTAGCTCTCCCGTTGCCCAAGTTTCCTGATTTCTTCTATTATGCCATTACGGTTTAGGGTTACGGATATTTTGGACGATTTTGTAGATTGCTTGCGCAAGGGGCAATCGAGAGATTGAGGTGTATTATGATTCTGTCTTCTCCTACTGGTACTTCTTGTATTGAGATTTAGTTTTCCACGACCACTGGTCAGCTATATATGCATTACTAGTATTTGCCATTGTTTTTCGGCTGCTGGTACTTCTTGTCTCCTCTCTATATCATTTCCTTTTGATAGCTGGGCCGGAATTCTTCATTTGCTGGATAATGATGAGAGGAAAAGCCCGTTTGAGTGTCCGCTCTTTGTTTTTTTGGGCTCCGGCCCGTCAGTTAAATCTCAAAAGAGAAATGAGAGAGGAATTTGACTGATAAGAACTAAATGTCACTGACGTCACCGATGTCGGAGGCGATGATCGGAGATATTGAAAAGATGATCGCCGTCGGCCTCGTCTGGGGCGCCACCAACGCCCTCATGCGGCGGGGCGCCCTTCTCTGGGACCAAGCCCTCAAATCGTCATCCGACCCGGTCCACGCCCGAACCCGACCCGGCCCGATTCACCACAAGCTCCTGGCTTCTCTCAACAGCTGGCTCAAGCTCCTAGCGATCTGGCAGTACACCGTCCCCTTCGCCGTCAACCTCTCCGCCTCCGCCGCTTTCTTCGCCCTCCTCGGCCGCGCTCCGATCTCCCTCGCCGTGCCGGTCACCAATGCGACGACTTTCGCCGCCACCGCCGTCTTTGGGTTGCTGTTGGGGGAGCGGACCCACCTCGGCCTCGCTCTGTTGGGTACGGCTTTGATTGTTTTGGGCATTTGGCTTTGTATCACGTAATTAGGATTTCATCTTTGTTAATTATTGTAGAAATTTTATGAGTAGATTGTTAATCCTTGTTTGGTTGCTGAGAAAATCAAGAGAAATATAGAACTGAATGAATAGTCATTGTTTTTGTATGAATTTTAATGTTTAGGTAGCTTGTGTTGGTTGATTATTGATGCTTGAGTGTTTGGATGCTAAGAAAATGAGGTAAAATCAAGAGGAAGTTTTCTCATTTGATTGGTGCTTATTTTACTCTCAAATTGTATTGATTGAAGTAACTGAAATACAAAGTAAAAGAATGAGACAGATGTGAATGAATAATCAACAAGAAAAGTTTTGTTTGGGTTCAAGTAGAATACAACTTAAGTAGAGAAAACCACAAGAAAAAATTGTTTCTCAGGGAAGACATGGACTGATTTAGGCTGAAGCACCATTCGTCTGGCTGCAACCTGGTTTGGGTCTGTTTCTATAGCTTTGATTGCTTAGCCGCAAATTAGAATTGCTGTTTAAAGCATTCCGGAGGCATTTGTCCGTTGAATCGTTTAGTATCTTTGCAGTAGTCGTAGATCATGAAGTTGTCTCTGACCCACTGCAGCTGGCCCAGCTTTGGACTGCTCAGTTGGCTGTAGATAGGAGAGGTCCACCAGTTTCCCGGGGAACTGGCGGCGCATTGACTAATGCTGGCATTTCCGTTCCACTTGCAGGCTCTTGCCCTGAAATTTCGAAATCTAGCTGTGAAGGGTGCAGAGGTCCAGTCTATCTTTTCTAGCCCCCCTCTAGTTGCCCAGTTATCAGCATTCCATAAGCTGGAGTAAACCCTCATCCCTTGCTTGTTTGGGTAAGCAATCCCTTGGTTCTCATAGTTTCTGAAAACACGAATTGGAAAACTGTCGACATACCACCTGAAATCATAAAAGTGAATTTGAAGTTTAGGAAATGTCAATATATTGAGGAATTAGATAGAATGACTATTGGAATCAGGTGTCTCTGCTATAAGTTTTAACTTACACAACTTCTGTAGGGTTCCAATGGATGGTGTAGTTGTGGAAATCAGCAGTTGGGTCAAACCAGAGGTAGAACTGCTGCTCCCTGCTTCCATTTCCTTGTGTGTATATGTTTGTGTGGACAATGTAAGGTTGTCCAGAAACGTTCCCCAAGAATTCAAAATCTATCTCGTCATGTTTCGTTCCTGTTGAGGATAGCTGCACAAATTTGTATGCGGATGATTAGAAGGCGCATTATGTAGGTCCTCGGACATGGAACTTCAAGTTGGTGTAACTTACATAGTAGGCTGTTACTGTTCCTGCGGAATTATTAGGCACCAACTTAATGAGCATCTCAATGCTTCCATATAAGAATGCTCTCTTTGATTGAACAGCAGACCCTGCAAGAGAAAGGCAGTATTGTACTCTGGTTAGAGGAGAAAACGGACATTGGTATGACCTTAAAATGAAAATTTGTTTCATAGACATTTTATCGACAGATGTTCAAATGACGAGATAAGTTCCAAATTTAGTGAAAAATGTCAAAACATGCATGAACTAGCAGTTTAGGAACACACTAATCTGTCAACATTTATCCTGGAACATCTTGATAATGCAGATATGCTTTGTTTTCTAGCTTAGTAATTTTTCGTTTGCATAATCACTTGGACCACATTATATCAACAAAGTAAGAGGTTCTAACCTGAAACCTGATCCAGCACGAGGCTGAGATCCTCGCCGTTTCCTTGAATCGTGGCATGCTGGGTACCCCAGGTGATGTAGATACTCTTCGAAAACTTCGCATCAACTAAATTCTGATGCAAGACAATGATACACAGAGCCACCAGAAAATTTTGGAAAGTTGCCATTTTCAGCTTCCCACTGTCTTAATACAACAGAATATATGTTGAAATGGGATGTTTTGTCTTTCATTCTAGACCTCTCTATATAGCTTTGCCACTTTGTATAAACAAAACTCTCATAGACCTCGTCAACTGACCTTTAGTTTAGAAGAAAGTGTATGTATACCCAAGTAAGCTCGTCAAAAGCTTGCAAGTTTACAATAATAGTTTTGTTGACGAACTAGTGGAATGCTATTTGGTAAGTGGGGTCGTGGTGCAATGTCTTATGTGGTAAAGATGATGTTCAAGTGCGCGGCTTAGCTGGGACGCGGCATGGTTAGGAGGAGCAAATCGTGCTTGGGACTAATGTTGCAAGCAGTAATGCTGGCCAGCTATGAAACTCAAACTCTCATCTCATGACCTATTTTTCTTTGGTGAACGAGGCTAAAAGCCCGAAACAGAACTAATAACTAAGCTGGACAATACTCATCAAAATAGAGAATGCCTTTGGATGGACTAAGAGAGGCAAGCTATTGCATTTCTTCCTCTATTATACACTTTGCAGTTCTTTGGGCATAGATGATGTCAATATTGTGTTAAAGAAAAGGACATATTATTGTCAATGTTATTGTCGATAATATGTCAATAACACATACTGTAATCGCATATTCAGTAACACATAATATAAGCACATATTTACAATGCTTTATTGGTACAAAATCCTTTTCTTGTATCAATTAATCAAAGTGTTACATAAAAACTTATCTATGGCTAGAAAGAGTATATGTATATAATTCAATATTTGTTTATTGGATGTACATGATCAAACTTATAAGAGAACTGGAGAATAATGGCATATAATCAAGATGATGAATTTTAAATTGATTGATTTATACATGAATGAACAAGCAGATCAACGGTGACATGGCGATCCTTACTCTCTATCAATTAATTAATTAAGAATCTGCACCCACAACCCCACGGAAGGCACACCGCGGTAGACAACAAAAACCAAGTAATACCCAGGCGGAGCCAAAACATTCGACGGTGGGGCCGCCACTTGAAGCCTGTAAACTCCCGGCCCAGCTTCGGCCAACTCATTCTTGGCCAACACAAGCAACCTTTGGTTCATGGAGTAACCGTGAGTGGTGAACGGCGGCGCGTACATTGTCACCTTGAAGTCTGCCTTGGTAGCCTTCTCGGCCAGCTTGAACTGGACGTTGAACGGCTGTCCGTACTTCAATTTGGCGTCGGACTCCGCAACCACGATCTCCGGCCTGTGGACGGCCAATGCAGGATCCAAGTATGGCGGTGCAAAGTGCTCGACACGAAGCTCGGTGGGGTATTTGGCCTTGTAGTCGTAGCCGGGGTTGGTGTTGCTGCCCGCGACAAGGATCTTACCGTTGGGGAGGACGGCGGAGGATGAGTGGTACATTCTTGCGATCTGGGTCGGGTTAAGCTCCCTGAACCGGGCGCCCGGTTTGTTGTTGGGGATATACAACACAGGTGTGAAGTTCGGTTGCTCCGCTAGAAACCATGCTGACGCACCTGTTACGAAAATAAGGGCCACATTAATAATCTTTAGCAATGGTATTTAGCCACACCCTAAACACTATTAGCCTTTATTATTTGGAAAAATTATCTTTACCAATGAGTGGGATAAAAGGGTAAAGAGTCACTTAAGGTGTCAAAGGGCTTGAGGGTGG
Organism: Spiraea crenata; assembly: GCA_033992175.1. Lineage (NCBI taxonomy): Eukaryota > Viridiplantae > Streptophyta > Magnoliopsida > Rosales > Rosaceae > Spiraea > Spiraea crenata. The sequence goes on along the minus strand of JAVBHV010000079.1, from coordinate 2,425,195 downwards.
CTACTTCTAACCCTTTAACAAGCTCTTTAGCCCTCTACCAAGCAAGTTCACTCTTTTTAATGCATTTTGCCTACCCTCAAGCAAGCCTCCTTAAACCACTAAAGATGAATACCCCAAATCTCACAAAATCATTTTTTAGAGAGCTAAATTTAGGATGGTAGCCTTTTACCTCCTTTATTGCTAAAGATGACATAAGTGACATTTCCTGATTCTTCTCTGGTCAAGAAAAAAAAAACTTTTAAAAGACTGAGAGTAGCTAGTACCTTGGTGAGCCCCGTTAAGGAGCAAGAGGTCGCCGGTGGGGAGGATGAGCATATCACCCATGACACGGGGTGAGGGCATGAGCTCTGTGGCCCAGACAGGGTTAGGATCAGTGATCTTAAGCCTGGCGCAGTCTTGTAGGGCATTTATGAATTGTCCCTTCCCTGCAAGACCATAGGCCTCGGGCTTGGCCCCACCGCAAACTATGACCTCAGCGGGAACCAACGCGGGGTTGGGGACGCTGAGGTCTATTGGGAGAAGTGCCGACATCCCTGATGCAGGGTAGTTCCTCGAGCCGCCCTGCAGGACGGGGAACTCCTTGATGACTTTGTTGGTCTTGGGGTCAAGGAGGACAGACCGGCTGTTGGCAAGGATCCAGAGGTTGCCGTCAGTGGACACGTGGACAAATGGGTAGAGATTGTTTTCATCCAAGTCGGTGGTTTCATCGAGGAGTGGGAAGAATATGGCCTTCTTATTGACTTGCCCCTCTGGTGGTACGTACTCGAAGCTGTACGACTTGCGACCACCAACCAAAAAGAATCTTCCGTCTGGTAGGGTGACTTGAGTTGCGTACCATCTTGGTTCTGCCAACACCATGGCGACATCATATCTAAAATCACACGTGTCGCATGCGTCAAAGTATCGAACGCTTCTGTCTCCGCCCATCCAACCACCGGTGCTGATGAAGTTACCTTCCGCCGTCAGCCCTCCTGATGAGCACCATGGGTCAGTGAGAACCTGTTGATAGAAGTCACCATTTAAACTTGATTAGTTAGTATTCCAGTACATTGGAAATAGATTCATATACAAAAACAAAAATGAAAAAGACAAAACCGTGTTTTCTCATATTGGCATGCAAGTGTGCATGCTATTCAAATTGATATGAAAAATGTAAGTTTGATAAAAGAACATGACTTGTCGTATGATTTGTCTGTTAATGTACCTTGAGTGGCCTAACTTTGTTGGTGAAAACATCATATTCGACCGCATGAGACCAGCAATCAGTTTGATCAACGCCCTTATCATCCTTGAATGGAAGGCATTCTCCATTAGGCAATTTGATGTTGGAAATGTGGAAGGCTGAGGCATCGTACATCATGATCTTGTTGTTGGGCATTAAGTTCAGGTGCATGGCGGACACACCCGAATCCAACTGCACGACTTCCCACGCCCCGGCGTACTTGGTTAGAAAGTCGGGCTGCGGAGGTGCATCCGGCACTGGCTTCGGCCCTGGCTTTGGCTCTTCATCTGGCTTAGGCAATACACCTGGAAATACTATCGGAATCACCGGCTTCACGCCCTTAAGGCCGCCACGTCCCTTGAAGGGCTTAGGGTTAGGGATGATAGCTGCATTGTGAGCATTAGGATCAAATTCTATCATGTCACCTCCTCCAGCCTTGGCAACGTCGATTCCTGCAGTGCGGGAGTTGGTAACAGTTCCCGCACTGCCGGCAAATCGGCCTTCGTTCTTGCCGGCTAGGGGATCAAAGCGGGTCCCTGCCTTGCCGGTTCTTGGATCCAATCCTTCCGCGAGAGCGGCTGCGGATGCCCCATTGCCGCGGATGCCGCTGAAGAAAGGGTGTTTGAGGAAAGGGAGATGAGGGAAGTGGAATAGCTGTGCATTAATCCCATTGATGAGCAATAGAAGAGGGAGAATTGAGAGAAGCTTGGGGCGCAAGGCAGCCATTGAAGCTATTGAATTTCTCCAATGGCTCTTTAATTGCTTTGCTTGTTTGCGCTTCTCGCTTTTGCTTCCCTGCTTTAACTCTCCATCTCTCTTTTATAATTTGTGAATGTCGTCCCGAAATCGGTTAATGGCCCTCTGCAAAAATAGCAATATGGTTGTTAATCCTCCGTTGCAGGAAACCTAAAGTAGCTAGCAACCAAACAATATATGTCTAGATCATGTTTAAATGGGTTGTCATTTACAAAATGCTCCAGTTCATTTTAGTGTGGTGCAACAAATTTTGTAGACGGACAATAAGCTATTGCTATTTGTGCGGTGACAATTGAATCTTGCAAACTTGTTACATTTGAATACTACCATGAAACTTTTTTTATGGCCCGTTTGATACCCATTTCATTTTCACTTTTCACTTTTCATTTTTTTGTGAATTAAAAAGTAAATGAAGGATGGGGGAAGGGAATAACATACAAAATGAAAACTTAAAAATCAAAAAGTGATGAAAACAAATAAAACTTGAGTTCACTTTCAAGTTTTTTGTTTTCAATTTTTCTTCTTCATCTCCCTACTCCCTCCCACCTGTATCCTCCACCATTCCTTTTCCTTCCATCATTCTTTTCTCTACATGTTTCATTCAATCTATATATATAGCACACAAAAATTGAAAATTGAAAAGTGAAAATTGAAAAATGCAATTATTACCAAACAGCCCTGCGCTTTTCGTTTGTCTTACATGTAACCACTGCTTAATTGACGCGGGAATGAAGCATAACTAGAAGATAACTACGTATTCAACCAGGAAAACCTTGAATCCACCAGAAACAGAACACTCACAAACTTGAAAGATGCCAAAAATGAATACTGATAACCAATTACTAAGAGTACAAGCCACCCTTATATAACTGTGCATGAATACTAAATAAAGATTATTGATTCATGAATCCTAAACAAATGCATATACATGAACTAGGAGAGATACATGATATGATATGAATCTAAGCTAAAGCAATGAACCTTAACAATAGCAAATGGAGATGCAGTAACCATGTGGCAGATGTAATGAACCAAGCCTATGTTGAGTCGAACCATTTTCTTACCTTTCCATTCTAAGAATATATCTCATTTTGACAAATCACGCACAGTGGGCGTGAATCTCCCTCTGTTTATATGAGCAATGCTTCTTTCATTATTGATTATGGAGAAATGATGGTGTTTTAACCTTAACTCTTTTTCAGTTCCTCAGTTAGGTGACAACACTGTTGGGAAAAGAAAAAATAATTCCAAGTAACGAGCTGTTTAATGTCAACTAATCTTTCTCGTTGATTGGTGTAAAAAACATGCTTTTCCAGTACTAGTATTTTCCGGATTACGTTGATCCGAACAACCTATTACAACTAGCTATAGCCTTGCAGAAAAGTAGACAACGTTATCTAATTGAGATTCTAATTCATTGTAGCATGTTGAGTTTACCGACAAATTAATGCATTGGGATTTCTTCCCTTAATCGTTGATACTGTCAATTAGTCTCTGCTTTGATTGTACTGTTCACTAATACACCTTGCATATATATGTATGTTGGTTGTAAGATCATGGACGATCTGAAGCATTTACCAGACCTTGGGATTACAAAGTACTAGCATGATATTAAAGTGAAACCAACTGGCAATTTTCTTCCAATATTGCAGCAAGCAAAAAAGGTAGACAATCCTAGAAAGATTTGTCTATCTTAACATGCAGACGAGTATTATACCACGTAATTGTAGTAAACAGTTACGTACTAACCCATAACTTCTCGAAAGGAGGATTCCTTCTTGAATGCACATATTTCTTGATGAGAAGATAATAAAAGGGAGTTGATTTTGGCATAATTTTTCACATATAGCTCACCTCTCTTTAATGTTGACCGTTGGATTGAATGATTAAAGCGGAATCAACGAGTATGGTTAAAAAATGGTGTGTTAGAGGTGAAAAATGGTGTATGAAAATCATTTCTCTAAATAAACCGCCACTTTCAAAAGTTCAAAATAGATCAATTGAAGAATAAATTAGTCTTTGTATTATGAAGAAAAGGTCAATATAAATTTGCATTACATGAGCTCTTCCACATGAAAATTGAAAATGAAATTATGTGTTGTTTGCCTTGCTCGACTACTTGAACCGCCATTTTGATCAGCTCCCGAAATCGCAAGCACAAGCACACTGTGTAGTTGTGAACCCAATGAATGCTCTTTGTTACTGTGGCCAGCCGACATTGGCAGTCCTAAATCAGAGTGAGAGTCTGAGCTCCAAATCTACATCTTGATTGTCACTCGATTCCGAGTTCTGACTGCTTGATCCCATCGAGCTAGTTCGATGGTTTCTCCTATTGTCCTATACATAATATTTACAATGATCACATTAAAATTCAAATCGACATATTATATATTGTAATACAACATAGGATCCCGAGTCTCTACATTTGATGTTGTAGCATAATATGAAGTACCTGTAATAGTACTGGAGGTGGATTTAGAAGGTGCCTAGTCATGCTGGGTTGCACATAATGTTGGGAGTTTAAGATGGTATTACCGGGAACGTCCCATCTGGATTTCAAAAAATTTATGTACCAAATTGGAATCATGGTGAAAGTATATGTATACGCATAAGTGTAGGTATAAGTGTTACGCACCTTGCTGTTGTACTAAGGTGGGAATGATCTGCAGCACCATAGATTGCTCTTTCATATTCACCCATCCCCATCTGCAAATATATACCAAAGTTTAAAGATGGATTAGTTTGAAAGTGCTCTATCTACAAGATGATTGAAACATAATCAAGGAAATTTCGTTTGAACTAATCTTGTTAGTTTCTTATAAGCAAAAGTGCTACATATGGCAAGAATCCAGCTAGGGTTGGTGTTGTCCCTGCCGTAGAATTCGATAAAATTGGAACAATACAGACAGCTAGGGTTTGGTGTTGTCCGGGGCATCCCATAAAATTGGAATGATACAGAATAGCTAGGGTTGGTGTTGTCCCTATGAGGGTATTCAATAAAATTGGAATGATATAGAATAGCTAGTTGGAATTCCAAGCAATAAGGAAACAAATTTATAAGACATACTATACATGAAAACTCAAATCATAATTAATTTGTCCAGATTTGCATTCCCAAATTAAGAAGTCCAGCTCCATTTCCAAATAAATGGGAAAAAAGCATGAATCTCTCCATTTTAGGTAAGACTATTATGGTGGTGATGATGATGATAATACCTAAACTAGATGAAGTTCGACATATGAATTCCCTTTTAAACATCTATCCATAAAATCGAGACCAAAAAAATTGGAAAATTGTTGTGAGAGTGATACATACCATGATGTTAGGCTGGAATCCATAAGAGAGAGATGAAGATGAATTAGAGAAAGATGATGATGGGATTGAAGAATAAGCTGCTGGAACTCTGCTCTCCTCCTGTATGAATCAAAATGAATCTACATTAAAATCCAATCACAAATCAAGTAAACGTGTACTTCTGAACAGACTGATTCTTAGTTATACATAAACCCGTAAACAGATAGAGATAGAGAGAAAGTATACACGTACGACGATGTTGTTGAAATTGGTAGGGTAAGGAGTATTGTGGAGGGAGGGATGATAAGTGCAACCCATCTGGCCATGCAATCTGATCTTCTCCAATTGAGCCACACCAAGCCCTCTTTGAGGTTGCTTTGGCTTGTCTGAATTGCTACTCTTCTTTCCTTTCCTTGAAGAGGAAGAAGACGACGACCCACCACCGCCACTGCCGCCAGCACCACCACTGCCTCCTCCGCCCAGGTTCGGCTCCCCAAAATAACTACTCCCCATCTGAGCAGTTGGTTTTGCAAATCCCAAAGTTTGTGGTGAAAAGGAGAGAAAAAAGAGCAGCTGAAAAAATGAGAGATCTGCACTAGTCCTTTTTAAAGCTGTTTGGGAAAAGCCAGTAATAATTGCATCGCTGGATATCAGATTGTGTGTAGATTCTATTGTTTTTATATACTTATTAGATTTTATGCTCCTTCTCTTTTGCCTTAATTTCAGAACTTCTATATTATATCATTTCCTTTTTTAAAAATATTTACTTTCATATTCATAATAATTATGACATAATTATAATTTCTTTTGCCTTAAGATGTGGACTTTGGAGACTTCCCACTTGAAAGCGATTGTCTATATGATTTTGAAGTGTTAAAATATCATTGTGTATTAATCAAAAACAACAAAACTAACCCCACCATGCATAAGTCACTAATCCATATTATAAACATATTTTCTTGGATGGGTTTATAGTTTATTATAAACATTTAGCTACCCCAATCATTTTTGGGTGATAAATTCAGTCAAAGAAAAACATTAGGTAATATTTTTTTAATGCCTGTGCTGGTATTTATTTATCAAAGTACCATATTTTAGAACCTGGATAGAAATCTGGGGTACATTCAATTGGAAATAACATATATAGGAAATTAATTCCATAAATTTGTTTCTTCAAATGAATAGATTCATATATTGATGGCATATGACCAGCTGGTAGCAGTATTTCCTTTCAACTTTGTACTTTAAAATGTGTTAGTTTTGACTCGCAAAAGCTCTAAATATTGACACTGAGGTCAATACCAAGTTAGGAGTCATTTGTGATTTTCCCATACATGTGATAAAAACAAGTATCTCAATTTGTAAATACTCTATCAGTTGTAACAAGAAAAAAAATCTAGATATAAATTTGAGGTATATTTGACCGTAATACGGAAGATACATGAAGTTAATTCTAGATTAATTTCTTCAAATGAATAGATTCATGTTAGATTATCCATGACACCAGTTAGTCTAGATTTATTTGTTCCGACCTTATTAGAGGTTTTCTCAAGTTTCACTCACACTCACATTAGTTTGAGACTTGTAATGATTATACATAAGTAGTAATCTTTCTTAAGTTGTAGGCCAATGAAAGTGGGTCCCACATAACATGTGATTTCCAATACTCGCATGATCGAGTTGTACCTAGAGCAGTTGCAGTGTGCCCTTAAAGCCCCAGCTGTAACATTCTTTAAGCAACAGCTTATTATGAAAGGAAAACAACATAATAAAATATACACAACATTATGAAGCTAGCCAAATCACGTTTAAAATTGTAGATTCTAGAAATCTTTTTGCAGCTTCATAGGGATTGTCTAGTACTGAAGAGGATTATATATTGGCATCTCAAGCAGCTTTGCTGTTTAGATCCATCTTATTAAATTATCTAAAATTTGATTTTTTTAAAAAAAAATTTTTATCTTAGTTGCATATGCTCTCTCTTGAACTTGAACTGTCAGATCTTAGTTGGTATGAGGATATTCCTGGCGTTATTTCACGATATCTATATGTCCTACTTCAAGATTGTAATGGAGTTAATTTCAAAAAAAAAAAAGTTTGTGAAGTGAATGGTAATATAAGGAGAGATGAAATTATTTGGATTGGATTGGATATGTTGTTTGTGAATGGGTAAGAGACCGAATCTAATTTGAGCTGTTCCACGCATGATCTGTGGGTCATATTATTATATTAAGTTGATTTGTGTGGTGATAAGTGAGAAATGCTTAACTTTTTCTTTAAAAAATTAACATGTGAACTCATACTCATACAATTACGAAACAAACCTCGTATAATAAAAATGTCATTAATTATTTGTTGGGTAATGAGAAACAACTGAATATATCAATAAACAACGAGAAATCGGATTAGTACAAATTTGACTCGGAAAGATCGAGTACGAGTTCTCCAATGAATCCGTTCAACCGCCAAGAAGTTACATTGCTTGATCACATTATTAATGTAAGAATTTATCAGCTAGGTAAATATGAATTGTGAATTATTTGTAACTTATTGTGTAATTGTATACAATACCATTAAAATCTAACAGTTTATTGCTCACATTTCTAATATTCTTTCTGCGGTGCACATGCAACGATCAATTTCAACCATATACTGAATTTGTATAAATTATAAATATTCGCTAGCTAACCAATGCTAGAAGCGTACCTGTGGAAAATGCATTTCTTAGAAGAGATTATTAAAATTACATATCGGCATTACTAAGTAGATAGACTACGCATAATTTATCATATTCAACTCCATGTCGTGAATCATATGATACACTAAGTATAATAATAAATAAATATTGTTACATTTTTAAATTGTTCGATAGTCATATACTAATGTGACTACTATTGTGCTATTGGTGTGATTTCCGGGCGTGCTGTTAATGGCATGCCACGTGTATGGTAGTCATCGGGCACTGACGTACCCCAATTTACTTCACGACAAAGCTAACATGATAAAGAATAATTATATTGGCATGTACCAAAATCAAGCTTTCTATTGACAATGACAAGAAATTATAGTCTCCTACTTATTCAAAACAACATAAAGTTAGATACCATACTAAATTTGAACGTTTTCAACCTGTTTAAACAGTGACATATATGAATTGTGTGTCTCAACCAGATGATATTAGGGTTCGCTTCATGAACGTACGTACAGTGTCTTGTGCATAATAAGTGATTCTTCGCTATGCATTAGAAATGTACTTTTTTGGTAACTTCGAAGAATGTTTTTACCTATTTCCGTCAAGCATCACAAAAAATAAAATTGTTCTTATATAGTTATGTGAAATTATATTAGAAATCTAGAAAAGGCAGTACAAGGAACTATTTAACGAAAGTGATGAAAATGATATGATCAAGTAGTGGAAGAATATATATATGTTATATATAATTGGGTTTGATTTGATAATAAGTGTTCAGGATTTAGTATATATAGCATAGAGTATGAAAAAACAAAGACAAATGAAAGTGGAGAGTGATGCAGAGAATATATGATATCTACTGTAGATTTGGAGGCACATGCATGCAAGCTTACAGAGTGGATTACTCCTCACGATTCGCAAAGCAAAAAGGATAAAAAAAAAGGAAAGAGAATTCGAACTCATACAAAGATAGTACACACAGGAAGCGGACTTGTGAAGAACGAGTGGAGGCTTAAGAACCCACTGATACTTTTCTTTTCCTTAATATTATGCTTTTGATGATAGCGACATCCCGACAAACTTGTAAATTTTACTGGTGAGTAACTCATGGAGCTTGAAGATCAACGTACTAATTACATTACTGATATGCATCTAACGCCAAGTTTCAAGAATTGCAAGGAATTTATCATTTTGCAAAGAAACTAGTTGAGACATGAAAACATAAAGTATATCGATTCTCGAAATACCAACTTATATTAGATGACTATATATATGCGTTACCCAAGTTGAAGTTTTAAGACTTTGAATTTATGAGTTTATGTGAAGCCGTCTGCCTACATGGAAAAAAATTTCGAATCCACCACTGATACACGCATGACTTTAATCCACTTCAATACGCTCAACTCTAATGCGTATACAGTGAAATCATGTTAGGTGTCATTTGAAGGGACAAAGGAAGGAGAAAATTGATGAAATGTGAAAAGGCAAATCCAGCATCCACCACTTCCAAATCCATACAAATCAGCCTTAATCCTATTTTTAATGAGATTCCCACGGATTAAAAATTCGTCAATATACAGCCCACGGGTACTGTTTGCACAAAACTTGTAATTTTTGGTTAAGGTTTGTGATGATGGAAGAGGAAGAGAAAAAGCACGGTCGGTTGGTTGGTGTGTGCGTACGTGTGAATGTGTGGGATTGATTCATTATTGCAACTTTAATTAATTAGTTTAAACTCTCTGCTCTGTCTCTCCAGAAACTTTTGTTGGATCAGTTTAATATTCATAAGAATCCTCCAAGATTTCTTGAAAAAAGATTAATCCATATCGACCACACACTAGCTTGCTACTACTCTAATATTTTATATTTATCCGTTGACAATAAAGATTGGACTAGGAAACTTCCCATGGCAGGTCATAGACTAGCGCAATTACACTGTCATAAAACTCGGGTCTCTATTATTAAATATCATTGTAATAACCTCTCTAGATTGGCAAAGTAAGTATAGTGGTTGGTACCGAAAACTACTGGTGAATTTTAAAAACGGAACATAAAGTGTACCTCAGACGAAAAAATATTAATACCAGAATATGGCCTCTCCAAAAGAAATCCAAATGACAAATCCCTCCTTGATACATAGGCCAATGTAGCTTGCGGTTTGGTGACCCAATTCTTAAACTAAGCTGCATGATTATTGAGTACTTAAAGAAACCTTGTAGATGCCTAGATCTCTTTATATATGCTACTAGCAATTAGAAATATTGCCCATGAATCAAACATGTCAAGCCTGGATGGGAGATTCTCTTCTATCTTTTTCCATGCAATACAAAATTGCAAGATGGTTTTAAATTTAGGGCTTAACTGGAAATGGGGAACTTGGAAACTACAAATTAAGAGACCCCCACATGTGGAGATGCTACACAATTCAACACTTGGCCTCTCTCAAGTGATATATCTCTTGTAGGAAAAGTTAATTTTTTTTTCTTATTAAAAAGGGCCTCAATGACTTGGAAATGAAGCACAACATTAATGCAGCTGCCCTCATTGTCTCCTCCACTTTCCAAACACCAAAATCACAAAACCAACATCCCTAGTGCTCTTGTGATCTATCTTGGATATCATTTCTGATCTTGTTTCATTTAATAATCCATGATTGTGATTTCCCTAATCTTCCCTTTATTAAATTCTAATGATAGTCATTATATATATGCTTGATTGCTTAATTTTAGAGGAGATTTCTTTCCAAGCAGATCACAACAAAGAGAATCCAAACATATGATAATTCGAATTCTTGAATTAGATCACAAATTCATATGTATGATTTGAGATTGAATTTGTGATTAGAATGTTACAACAAAAGTATTTTTCCATTCCTTGAGAATCGGATACCCAAGCCCCCTCGGGAATGGGAATGGGAATCAGATACCCAAGTCCCCCTTGGGGATCCGATTCCTATTTCTTGAGGTGTTTTGATGTTTAAATTGAAATAGGGCCTACTGCATTTTGATTCTTAAGTGGGTTAGTAAACAAGGGGGAACAAAAGAAAGAGAATGATTCCCGATAATTCTCATTCCTTCCCTTCCCTTTCCCAGTAAGTAAACGTGCCATATTGGACTGTTGGATGAGCTTGTACCATATGTATTTGTTTCCTTTCCACGTGTAGAAAACCTCTATACATGGCATATGACATTGGGAATATATATCTTGCCTATAAAGTTCTTTTCTTTAACAAGTGAAGGAGTATGCAAGAGATGATGTCATCATCTTAACAGGCTTAATTAAGTTATGAATAATATATAGCTCCACCCATGCTCACATGTTTATTTATTACTGATCTGGTGTTCTGATGAATCTATATGGAATTTGCTTATATGCTAGTGCCTACTTGATTTGTAAAGTAGACAACTTTATTGTTTGAACTCCATGCATGCATGTGGTCTTATAGCAATGCTATAAAATTATATAGTTTGTACCCTTGTAGATTTTTATCATCTAGGTCTTGAAATAAAAACACTTAACTAGATTATACTCATAGTTGGATATTCCCTCGAGTACAATTATATTCACAGTTCGATTTCCTCGAATATAATTACAGAGACATTTGGGACACATTGGACTTTTTTTGGTGAAAGTAATGGGACGACCGAAAACCAATATAGGCCCAAAAAGCAAGAAATGTGACCCTTGTGCCCCATTGGTATCTATATGTTTCACATAACTATCACTGCTCCCACATGAGACCACCGTGTCGCGCCATCTCCGGCAGGCTATTTCGGACACTTTTCCGATCCAAAAAAATTTTGATCTGTAAATCAAAGAACAAATTGAAAATTTGGACTACTTGCACAGAAAAGTGGCATTTCTTGCGCTTCTGCCGGTACAAAATATCCATTTCTCTTCAAAGGTATTGGGCTCTTGAATTCTACCCATTACGTAGGCCCAAGGACAACTACGGGCCCGCAGAACAACAGTGCTATTCAGCCCAGCGTAGCAAGAAATCAACCGGACCGGGTTGAACCGAGAAGAACCGCTCTGAATGTAGAGACTTTAGCTAATCTTCGGAGCAAGCGGACAATGCCACCACAAAAAAAGATAAGGATTTAAAGCCCCGCCTTTCATTTGCAGAATCGCCAGCACTGAAAATAATATAAGCTTCAACACTATCGTTAAATTTGGAGGTTGAAATTTGCTGTTTTTGCTTCGAAGGTAAACAAATTCAGCTGCTTTGACCACTTGGGTCCTTCAAATTCTGCTCCTTTTTGTGTTTTGGATAAGTTTGCAGTAATGGGTTGTTGAATTTGTGTTGTTTTTCTGCATAATCCACTGCCAGTTTTTCTTTGTTTTGCTTCTGGATGATGTAAACTTTGTAAAGAGTTTATCTTTTTCTCTTTCTCTGTTTGTGGAAACTGGATTGTTAGTTATACTCTTCAGTGGGAGTTGCAGAAATGGAGGTTTATCTGAATGGAGGTTTTTCAGTGTTGAGTTTGATACGCACGTTAAATTTAGTTCAGAATTCGAATGCTGATGTTGTTCAAAGATAGAATTTTTTGGGTTGTGGATTACGACTTCATTTCTAACTTATGGGAATTCATACTTTTGGTGGAACTAACGGGAGGATGAATTTTAGTTACTTGGGCTGTTGGCACTTGTAGTGTACTTTTAGTTTAGTGTATTTGAGCCAGGTGCATGAAGTTGAACTGAGATGTTATCTATGTATATGTGTGTTCATACTTGCACAAATGTTACTTGTTCCATGTCACTGTCATGTTTCATATACATTCTGCCTCCTGTTTTGCTGTCATACGCTCCAAGATGAAATTTTTCCGTCTTGTTCATCATTTTGATATGCTGTGCAGATTAGCAAGGAATGAAGGGCTTATGTTAACAGCAGACTTAACTTCTGTTTAGCAAGTCAATATGACACCTGTGATTCCATACTCTATAAGCAATGTCTCACATATACCTGGAACTGCCTTTTCTGTAAGAAAGAACAATACGTTAACAAGATTCAGTTTTTCAAGGAAATCATCGAGACATACTCTATGCCCACGGAGCTTTCTTTTACCTGCTTCAACCTCTATCAAGTTGTTCCCGTTGTACAACAGTAGATGCTCTGTGCGTCAGAGATCTAGAATCCCTGTATCTGCCACAGGAACCAATGTAGCCGTTGAGGAAGCAGATTCGCCAGTTGCAGATGCAGAGTCTAGTGAAGCCTTGGATAATTCCTCTGAGGGCAGTCCCAGTTCATCTCAACCACGGCGTACAAAACCTGTTAGGAAAAGTGATATGCCACCTGTAACAAATGAGGAGCTAGTTCCGGGTGCAACTTTTACTGGGAAAGTAAGATCAATCCAGCCATTTGGTGCTTTTATTGATTTTGGAGCTTTCACAGATGGCCTTGTACATGTTTCACAGTTGAGTGATAGTTATGTCAAGGATGTTGGTAGCGTTGTTTCTGTTGGGCAAGAGGTGAAGGTGACATTAGTTGAAGCCAATACGGACTCTGGGAGGATCTCTCTCACTATGCGTAAAAGTGACGACGGTAGTAAGCCACAACAAAGGAAAGATGCTTCTGCTAGTAGTGACAGGCCTGGATCTGGGAGAAGGCCTGGCCCGAAGAAAGGGGATAGGAAAAATGAGGTGAGGAAAGCTACAAAATTTGTACAGGGGCAGGACCTAGTGGGCACGGTAAAGAATTTGGCCAGGGCTGGTGCTTTTATATCTCTTCCTGAGGGAGAGGAAGGATTCTTGCCTACGTCGGAGGAAGCTGATGATGGATTTGCAAACATGATGGGAGAGAGCTCAGTCCAAGTTGGCCAGGAAGTAAATGTTCGTGTCCTTCGTATTACTAGAGGACAAGTAACCTTGACGATGAAGAAAGAAGAAGATGTTCTAAAGTCAGACTCGCAGGTCAGTCAAGGAGTCGTCCACACAGCAACAAATCCGTTTCTTCTAGCTTTTCGCAAAAACAAAGAAATTGCTTCATTTTTGGATGAGAGAGAGAAAATAGAGAAAGCAGCTAAAACAATTGCAACCCAAGAGAGTTCAAAAGAAGTGGATGAGCAGGCAAGCAGTGATGAGGGAACACTTGGCATCCCTTCTGCAGTGGATGAAACAATTGAAAATGTTAGTGCTCCTTTAGAGGAGGTTGACACTGGAACCAGTGCATTAGATGATGCAAGAATTTCTGTGAAGGACAAAGATGACCAGGAAAGTCCAGTTTCTACTGCAACTGAAGTGGTGGAAACTACAGTCGAAACCATAGAAACTACAGTTGAAACCGTAGAAACTACAGTCCAAACTATAGTAAAGGAGTCTTCTTCAACAGATGTAGCGGAAAATGTTGCAAGCACTGAGTTGTCTAGTGAAATTGATGGTAGCATACTCCCTTCAGAAAGTCCAACAGGAGAAGAGGTTATAGAGCATCAAGTTGATGATACCATAGCAAAAGATGAACTGCAAACACAGCCACTCACTTCAGAGAACGAGGTTCCTTCTATTGCACTAACTGAAGAAGCAAAAGGTTCATAACTTGGTCTTTCATTTAAGTGTTTTCTGTATCATGCATTCAATGAAACTCCGGAAGCTGCTTTAAGTTCAAGATGGTAACAAAAAACATGATATATCTATTTTTTGCAAAGTAACATGCAATTTTGTGACGAGATAAAATCCTAATTATTATATGCTTAGACTTTGCATAGTTTAACATTTATATTTTGAACAACTGATGCTAATGAGATGTGTCTCTTTTAAAGAAAATAAATAGATAGATAAAATCACAAAGTTCTGATCCGACTGGAGATTTAGCTGATGATAAAGTCCTTTTGTCAGAAAGTCAGGCCATCGAAGTTGTAGAGGACCTAGCTGAAAACACTACAGAGGAAGTGCAGATAAAAGCATCTGCTGCAGAGGGTGAATTGCCTTCTATCCCACAAGTGGACTCCGAGAAGAATGAAGGCGTTTCTAATTCAAATGGACAAGCTGAAAATCCTTCCCCTAAGGGAACTGAAACTAAAGGTTGTTTTGCCCGATCATCTTGCTTTTTTTAATGCAAATTAAGAAATTACTACAACAAACCAGGTTAACAAACGAGTAGTGTTGACCTGAAAACTGATGGACATACTTTACATTGAATATCATATGCACAACCATGCATATATTTTATATTCAAGACATTTACACCATTCAAAATCTCTTCATGTGTTGGGTTGAATGTCTTGGACTATTTGTCTACCACACTCACCCACGCAATATATGCAGTAGGGAATTGCATGGCCCAAAAGCTGTTGTAATGTGTATTGCGGCTTTCAAGATATTGATTCTATAAAAAGGATTACACATTTTAGTGTGCAACACAATGATTCTATCTGAGCTGAATCCTGCTGCTGCTGGGCTAGAGAGGATGCATAAGATCCTGTACAATTTACTTGTTTGCTAAGTGATTGATCATCCGATTCACATTGCAACGTGACTTCCAATTACTAATTGTATTTCTTTAATATGTGCATTGCAGCAACTATATCACCAGCTCTTGTAAAGCAGCTGCGTGAAGAGACAGGAGCAGGAATGATGGACTGCAAAAACGCTTTGTCAGAGACTGGTGGGGACATTGTTAAAGCTCAGGAGTTCCTTAGAAAGAAAGGCTTAGCGAGTGCAGAAAAGAAAGCCAGCAGAGCCACTGCTGAAGGAAGAATAGGGTCATACATTCATGATAGCAGGATTGGTATCTTGGTAGAAGTGAACTGTGAGACTGATTTTGTTTCCCGGGGTGACATTTTCAAGGAGCTGGTTGATGATCTAGCCATGCAAGCAGCTGCATGCCCTCAAGTACAGTACCTTTCTACAGAAGATGTTCCTGAGGAGCTTGTAAACAAGGAAAGAGAGATCGAGATGCAGAAAGAAGATCTTTTATCAAAGCCAGAGCAAATAAGGTCAAAGATTGTTGACGGGAGGATCAAGAAAAGACTTGAAGAGCTAGCATTGCTGGAGCAGCCATACATTAAGAATGATAAGGTGGTGGTGAAGGACTTGGTGAAGCAAACCATTGCAACTATTGGAGAAAACATGAAAGTGAAGAGGTTTGTGCGCTACAATCTTGGAGAAGGCTTGGAAAAGAAGAGCCAGGATTTTGCTGCTGAGGTGGCAGCCCAAACTGCAGCAAAACCAAAGCCCACAGAAGGAAAAGAACAGCCTGCGGCTGTGGAAGCCAAGGAAACTGTTCAGAAGTAAGTAACTGTTTTCCACAAATCCTTATTTGCTTTATATCAGAGTTCTATAATATTGGGTCATCAATGCAATGGTTTGGACTTTTCTATTGGAACGTATATTGCGGATGGTTTTGTAATAGAAGAAGAAGGAAGTGCATCACTCAGTTTCTGGTGCCTTAAGTGAATTTTTGTATACTTGAGTAATTAAGCCTTGGCCATTGATAAACACGTGTTTATTGCTTGTAACCTAACCTGTTTATATTTTGTGAATGTTGCTTACCTACTTTAAACTTTATATTGCAGGGCACCAACTGTAGCTGTCTCTGCTACTTTAGTTAAGCAACTACGTGAAGAAACTGGAGCGGGGATGATGGACTGCAAGAAAGCTCTCTCTGAAACTGGAGGCGATCTTGAGAAGGCACAAGAGTACCTCAGGAAGAAGGGTCTTTCTTCTGCTGAAAAGAAATCCAGCAGGCTTGCTGCTGAAGGCAGGATTGGATCCTACATTCATGACGCTCGCATTGGAGTTCTAATCGAAGTAAACTGCGAAACTGACTTTGTTGGTAGAAGTGAAAAATTCAAGGAGTTGGTTGATGATCTAGCAATGCAAGTGGTGGCCTGCCCGCAGGTGCAATTTGTATCAGTTGAAGATATTCCAGAGAGCATAGTGGCCAAAGAAAAAGCAATTGAGATGCAGAGGGAGGACCTTCAGTCAAAACCTGAGAACATTAGAGAGAAAATTGTGGAAGGGAGGATCTCAAAGAGGCTTGGGGAGCTTGCTCTTTTAGAGCAAGCTTTTATCAAAGATGATAGTCTCTCAATAAAGGACTTAGTGAAGCAGACGGTTGCTGCTCTCGGGGAGAATATAAAAGTTCGCAGGTTTGTCCGCTACACTCTTGGGGAGACAGTTGAGGACGCCAAAGCCGAAGCCGAACCATGAAACAAAGAAAAGCCTCCAAGTTAGCACGGAACGAATGGGGGGGATGGGAAGGAGTGGTCTATTTATTCATGGTGGGTAACAGCTGAAGCATAGCAAGGATCAGTGAAACTAATTTTAGACTGAAGCAACATGATTCTTTTTTGTTTTTGTTTTAGTACGTGTTCATCATGCTGAATACAGTCGCGAAAGGTACCTTTTTTGTCATCTCATATTGGGAGAGGAGAAAGCATTAGGCCTCTCTGGTTCGTTTTTTGTTTCACGGTCACCAATGTTAGAAATACATTTCTGCTGAGGCGTTTTTGTAATAGTATATATTCTTCATACTGCAAAATGAAGCTTATATTGATCAAAAATTTATTTCAGTTGTTACAAAAGCAGTCTCCTGAAAATCCAATTACATTGAAGAAAACAGGACAAACTCCTGCATCGGACTTTCACACGTATATTTTGTTCACCTATTGTACACCATACATGATCGTAGGCCTCAAAACCGTACATCATCCTAAATGCGGTGCTAGATACTCTTGGGAACGAAGCGCCACAAGTCCACAGCGATATCCACCTCCTTTTTCTTGTGAAATTTGTACAGTTGCGGCACATCATATCGAAGCTGACAACACCGGAGACAATAAGATATCATGCCAACAACTTAAGCATGTTCACTCATCACAGAAAACAGATCATAGCATTGTCTTTAAAGGGAAAGCAATGACAATTTCAAGAGATCTATATTCACCCACCTCACAAATAACTTCAGCGCTGATTGCACTGTACTGCTGCAAGGCGGCCCTTTTCACATGCTGTGATGAACAAAAGAGAAGTGATCTAATCATACAGTCACAATAAGAATGCAAACCTTACCGCACTTTCATTTTAAATAACAAGGAACTTTTGCAGAAAATGACTTACATCTCTTGTGGAAGTCTTATGCAGTGAATAAACTGCTTGAGAAGCAATCTGCAAAAGCAAACAATATGAGGGAACATTTCTATCAGAACAATCAAGATACTGTAGAAGCTGATTGGCTTCACCTGACCAAGGTATATGCACTGCCAAAAATTGTATTACACAAGCAAATCAGAGATCAGTCCCTGTACTTACCTTCAAAGCCACGGACAGGAAAGCCATGTCAGCACCCTTTATACGAGTTCCAAATGGGGGATTCATCACAACAGTATCAACAACTTGAGCTATAGTAAAAATTGGGGCCATTAGATGAAGCCATTAGATGAAGGTTGAATTTAAAACCATGCCTGGTGGAACTATGTACTTTAAGAATCATATTAGAAAGTATCAAATAACATATAGGGACCAAAAGATACTAAGATAAGAAACTGTAAAAGAGGCAATGCTAACTATAGAACATCCCTGAACTCATCTCTGAAAAGTCACCCCACACAACACAAAACCCACAAAGTCTGAATTTCTATAACTAAATGATATCTCCTCCCAACTGCAGTATTTGCAGAGGGATAAAAAGTTCAATAAGGCATAGTCAAGATACAATTCGCCTTCAAATTGAAACATGAGCTTCTAGATATCATAATAAATGCCCACATAGACATATCCAAAGAGAGGAGTTCTGTTACCTCTCCATCCTAAGTTTTTGATGTCGCACTGAATAAAATCAATGTCCAACTGCAGGATTACCAACAAAAGAACACGCACTAGTTCACCAGTACTGATGCAATCTACTAACCGAAGCAAACAGGCCGTAAAGAGCAATAAACATTACTATTATAGAAATTAAAAAGGCGACAGTACCTCAAGATCCTCTGCATTCAGTGATGCTAATTCAAGAGACTGAGAATCAACATCAATGCCAACAACATGTCTGTTCCAATCAAGAAAACATCAAACCAACTACAAAAATGAAGAAACTACATACAAAATTCATAACCTTTAGCTCTAATATTCTTTACTTTTGTAATTAAACAAAAGCACATGGAAAGATCAAACTCACTCTGCACCCAAGAGTGCAGCTGCAACACCCAACGTACCGCAACCGCAACCGAAATCAGCCACTACCTTCTCACTCACATCCCCGAACGAATTCTCGGCCTAATCAATCAAAACCCAAGTGACCAAATTGATCAAAATGAATCCCAAACTCAAGTATTCATCATAAAGCCAACAACTTTATTCTCTATTCAAGCAAAAAGGCCAAGACTTTGAGCACAAACAAACGACCCAGTTACTTGAAACTTAAGAAATTTGAAATTACAGAGCAGACGAAGAAGCAATACAGTGAAGAGCATGCGAGAAGCAATGTGGGGTCCAGTTGGGTATTGTTCCAGCTCCACCTGCAGAGAATAATTATCCATTCATCCATCAATCTCTGTGTATATTAAAATTTCTGTTTGTTGGTTTGGATAGAGAGAGAAAAGAGAGAACCTTTGGGTTGGAGAACTGTTGGAGGCCGCCAAGGAGGCCCTCCAGCTGCTTCAGCTTCATCTTTTCGATTTTGTGGTTTTGGGGGACAACCAATAGATTCACCCTCCAAAACCCTCTACTGTTATTTCTCCGTTATAAACCCTAATTTTGAGGATTTTCTGAGATTTTTTATTAGACTTATGGTGGAATTTCTTCTTCTTCTTTTTTTTTTTTTATTAAAAAAAAATCTTGCAGTTTCTGAATTAAATGCATTTTTCTAGTTTCATTAGTATTTAGTAGTGTCCAAAAATTTTGTATAAGGTTTTCATTCTAATTTGGTCATAGAACATTTGACTTATCATAATTCTTAAGTCGTCGAAATAATCTATGCATTTGAATTATAGTTGAAAGTGGAACTTCAGAAGAATGCACGAATGTGTAAAGAACTTGTAGCTCAAAAGGTCAATTGAGCTAGAAGGGGCATCCATGCATCCAAGGTCATGCCTTCAATTGGCCAATAATTCCTTATATTGAAGATTAAAAGTTGGAAAAGGACCAAAGGAGAGAGTAATGCCATTCAGTGTATTCACGACCGTTTTGTTAGGCCGATTGAACATATTCATCATAACTATTTTAGTAGAGGCATGGTCCACATGGAGTTGCCATGGCAAACAAACCATTTTCATACATTTCATACATAATAGAATAAGCTTCAAGCAACCAACTATATCAGGATACAATAGAGAACTGATCAAACTAGAGCAGTTGTTTTACAGACCGTCTCTCCTACTAGATTGAAGTCATATTTTGTTACACAAAACACTCAATATTGAGAAGCATAAGTTAATAAGAAGTAGCAGGGCAGCTCTATTTTCCAAACCATTCAGGCTTTGACCTTGATCATAACAGCTGCCTCCGACATCATTTGGCTAGAGAATGTTACTAATTACTATTTTTGCTCTTCTGCATGGCTCGTGGGGCTGTAAGAAAAAGATAGACAAACATGAGGATGCTAGTTAGGGATTCCTAGTTAGAATAAAACACCTAAGGGAAGATGGATTGCAAAATTCAAGATACTGCAACTTTTACTCTTTATATGGCTTGGTAACTAAATACGACGAGAAGACTGACCATTACATACTACTATTACAGATGACAAAAGATACCTAGCCCTATAGCCTCTGAACTCTTCATGATCCTCATCCTCTTACACGAGTCCGTGAACATCCTGCAAGAACAAACAGTCACAGAACTCAGATGTAATTCTCATCATCTTCTGGTTTTGACTATGCACAAAGAAAATTCAGAATCCTGTCTGGAAATTCAGATTAATCTCTGACCAAGCCATTAACACTGGCCATTTACTGAATTAAAAGTGCAATAATACCAATGTACTAGATTCTCTTAGATGGAGAAAACAAAAGCTTTTATCTAAAAAGTACGATAACAAGGATTAGTTCTAGTATAATTTAGTCTATATTCTTTGACAAATGAACACATAATGTACTTAATTGTGTCACAAAGTCACACTTACTCCCAGGGAACATCACCAACTAGCATCCAATCACCATCCTTGTCTTCATATGTGAGGACATACTCAGCACCATGTAAGAGATCCATTAACCGACTTTCACTCAGTCCGTCTCTTGAAGCTCCATGTCCACCACATTGACCTGATCAAGTTAATGTTAAACGGGAAAAGATCAAGACAAAAGATACTATCAGCATTTCCAGTGATACATATCAAGTGCAAGAAAGCAACATAGAGAAGGTATTTACTTGCTATTAGTAGCCTGAGATTTAGGTTGGGCAAGCATGTTAAATTCATGGACATGATCATCAAGAAGTAAAAGAATGCTACTAGGACTACGTGTTATAATGACAGCGACCAAAACACATTTGCCAGCACAAATCCCTGTTTAAAAATTGCTTTTTTACCAATTAACGATTTCTGGTAACTTCCCACAACAAGAGCACATTCCATAAGATCAGACCATCCATAAAGTATAATAGAACATTCCAACATCTGGTGAAAAATGATTAATTCTATTAGGTTTGACATTAGCATGAGATGAACTAATTGAGTTTTCCTTGGGTTTAATTAAGCTAATCAGAATTCAAATGTTTCTCTAACCATATGCAGAATCGGAAAGTGGATAGACAGCAAGCAATACGGCAGGTGAAGAAGAACAAAGGATGAGTTACAAAGAGAATTACCAATTGTAAAGCAGGTGAACATCTTCTCCAGAGCTGAAGATAACTCCATATAGCTACCATAGGTTTTCAGATCAACCTTCCTCAGGTATGGTGCACCATCCATGCTGACCTTAACATAAAGACACCCTGCTCCCATCTTGCCTTCTGCATCATCATCACTTTTCGGAGGAACGGAAGCCATTGAATTCTTCCTGAAAGAACGAATTGGTGGCCATCCTGCTCCCATCTTGCCTTCTGCATCATCATCATTTTTCGGAGGAACGGAAGCCATTGAATTCTTCCTGAAAGAACGAATTGGTGGCCATCCTACAACCCGTGCTCTGTTCCACACAAGTAATAAACAAATTAGAGTTTACCATGAATATCTATAGCTTCTGGCATGCAATCTATGGCAGTGTAATGCACAAGTTTACATCAAGGAGAAGCCTAGAAAGTAGTAATTTCAAACTAATGAACCCAGGAAACAGATTAAAGATTTGGCTCATACAGGTCAAAAACAGTTTCAGACAAGAAAATAAGCCAAATTATTCACACAAACTGGTCACTTGAAAAGAAATATATACAAATATGAGAGATGCAACAACAAATTTGCAAAACAAAGAGCATGCACAGAATTATTTAATCTAACAGAAAGAAACAAAGAAAAAAAAACAAAGAAAATCCACACAATATTGTCTAATCCACTAGATTGAGGCTTCTTTAGTGACAGATAAACACAAACTAATATAAAAGGTGATATAATGAAAAATTAAAAACACAGCAAGAAACGAATGCGATGGAAAATTCACATCAACCATACTAATTCACTTTCTGTACACAATTCTCTAAACAAAACTTACAATGAAAGACAGAAAAAAAAAAAAAAAAAAAAAAAAAAAAGCTGATTACTTTGCTGCAGGGGCAGAAACCTGAGGCTTCTTCTCATGCAATGGCTTTGGAGACTGCTGCACACCATCTTTCACAGCTGAGGCAGATAAACCTGCTGGTTGGTTGTTCCCCTCAGAACCAGCAAGCACTTTTCCACCATTAACGCCTCTTGGAGAAAGCAAGTTTCCACCTTTACCCAAGTCAACTTCAGATCCGCCATTTCCAGAGAAAACCCACTTCCCAGAAGCTCCATCAATGGCGTCTGAGAAGCCCCTCTTGGCCCCTGACATCCCCAGCCCCTTGAGAACACACACTGGTGAGTACCCATTTTTCTCCTCCACCAACCCACCAAACCCACTGCCACCGCCGTCTCCGCCGTCTCTCTCCGGCGACTCAGAGCCCGGCAGGCCTAGTCTCAGCTCAGTGGCTTTGAGGTTCAAAGCAGCTGACTTTTCAGTGGCTTCCATTTTAAGGCCTATGTAATCATGCTCTATAGACAAAGACATCAAAATATTTCAACAACCCAGAAAGCATTAAATGGATCTAAACCAAGAAATCGGAAAAAGATTGGAGCTTTGTGTTTGCAGATTGTATGGTGAAGAAGATGAAAGAGAAGCTTCTTTGGGCTTTTGCTACTCTGTCTTTTGTTTTCTATATAATACACACTCCACTCTCTCACTACTCAGTAGTCTGTACTGTGAACTCTGAAATAACAGAAGAAATTTAATATAGAAAAAAGCATGGAAAATGAGAATATTTTCTAATAATTCAACGAAAATGGACAGGTTGGAGAAATAAAAAGTGGAAACCGTTTGGGTTTGGCTTTTGGCTATTTTAGCAAAAAAAATGTAAAATAAACTAGTAGTAATTTTATGGACTTTTTTGGGGGCAACCACTCCGACAGGTCACAGAAAGTTCCCGGCAAACTTTACTATGTGTCTCATTGTTTATTAATTTGGCATTTTACAATATTATTAGAGATTAAAATTTTAAAGGAAAGGGATTGGACGGGAAAATGTAGTCGGAGTAATCAAGGTGGATATGGAAATCGGTGGCCGGGGGATGTTTTTGGCGGATTTGCTGTTTGGATGCCAAGAAAAAAGGGAAAAGTCGTGGGAAAGTGAGGGAATTTGACAAAGCTGACATAGATGGAGATGCTCTCAAACCGGCAGTTTGAGGAGTTGGAACGAGTGTGTTGGGTTGATAGAGAAGTGACTCTGTTTGTCTCTTTGTTTGCACACGATCGAGCTAGTTGGCTGTTGTTTGGATAACCGGAAAATTTTGAAATTTCCCGGAATATCTCAACGGTGGAGACATAAGTAGTACGTAACACGACTAAAAGATATTAACTTGTCAACTTTTCTATCTGTGCTATAATTTGAAAATGCATCCAAGTTTACTGATTTACAACTGCTTTTTTATTTTTGGTTTGCTTTGATTTGAACTCAATTTTTACATAAGTTTACTTATGTTTGTTACTATTCCAATTTGAGTATTTACATAAAGTAAAGTGAAAAAGTGTTTCCACGCGAATGTCTCTGATTAAGACGACAGAGTGATTACAAAACGAATTATTCACTTTTATTTCTTACCATAATATAGAAAGTATGTATGATTCATCATAAAACTGCTGATATATCTAGAAGAAAAGAAGTTCTAAATGTAAAAGTTGTTTTAAGTCATGAAACATGTAGCATTTGAAAACAGTTTAACTTGTCAATGAACATTTTGGTAATCAAGTTGAGTTTTCATCCAAACCCTAATGTAAAGGTTAGTTGATGGTGGATCTAAAAAATGCGTTTCTAATCGATACAACATAAACACGCGAAGAACTCGACCCGTGTACCCTACCATTTCAATAATGTAAAATGTTTAGAGAAAATTGATGTAATTAATTGGTAAATATGGGCTATCCAATCAATCAAATTCGAAAATTAGAGGACAAATAACTGGACGGCACTAAATGTTTGCACGGGTGCAAAGAAGATGGGTTGGTGGGGGACAAACGGGGTTATGTTTGTGTTGTGTATTGCACTATATAAAGTAATCTATCACGGTTAAAAATCTAAACTTCCTTTTCTTTTTTATCGAAATGAAAAAGAAGTACATCTTTTGTGACAAATTAATGAAGTAGAAATTGGAAACCATTTTGTTACCTAATCCAAAAGTTGAAGCAGACTTTCTTGAACTTAACCCAAAAGGTTCAAAACTTTGATGGATGTTCATATTAAGAACTTACCAATTCAAAACTGAAGTTCATAGGGCAAACTCAAGGAATAAAATTTCGGTTTCGATGGAAATTTCGATAGCTAAAATTATGGAAATTTCGATGGAAATTTCGGTATATTTCGGTAAATTTCGATATATTTCGATAGTTTCGGACCTCTAAAATTATGGAAATTTCGATGTTTCGATGGAAATTTTGTTCCTTGGGCAAACTAGAATTTCTTGCTCGTCTAATGAAATAACATCATTCAAAGCTATAATTTTCCACAGTTTTACGTCTACCGACAAGATAAAACCGTGTAAGCAATGTTCTTTGTGAGTAAAACTAATCTCTTAACTATAATTCTTTTGTGAACACTAAAACGGCAAATGGTTAAGATGCTATCAATAGTATGTTTGAGATGGGAAATGATAAGAGTTTCACTAACCATAAGTGGGCCTTTAAGTACCAACCTTGTTGCCTTCTTGCCGGTGAGTGTGATGTCCAAGCAGCAAAAGGCAACCCACTTCTTCAAATTCAATTGCAAATGCCTTAATTAAGTTGACAGTTCACATCTTTGTCAAACCTGTGCTTTTGGTTGCTTGGGCAACTTCAATTGGGTGACATGAACAATCTCAATTCTATAGTTTCGTGATTATATCTCAATTCAATCAAGTATTGGCAGCTGGAGAAAAATCTCACTATTAGAGTTTAGTGGCGTTTGACAAGTTGCGGGTCCTTTGTACCCTGTACTTTTGCTACAGTGACATCACAGATGAAAACAACATGATAAGATAAGCTAGGCCTTCCAAACCTCCACCAGTATCTGAGGATTCTAATCTTTCTCCTCAATACTCAAACTAGGGTATCTATCTACTTTGGAATGGTGGGGATAACTACATGTCCTGATCTTAACGAATTTGAATACTTTAATCCCATGGTCAATCAATCTACAAATCTTAACGGCAACAAACCAGTTGCACTAATTACTATTATGTTATGATACGTACATTAAGCTAAGTCTTCCTCACACTTTGTACATGAGTAAACATATATGTGGGGATGGGGCTTCGGAGAGTGTACCGTGGAGTCAAAACTCTATTATGATGTTAGGTAACCGTTTAGTTTCGAAGAGCTAACATTATTTCTCACGTCTAGCACATTTAGAAAGATGTATTTCATTTTTCACTAGATGTTTGACAAGAAACCATTCGGAAGTACGTCCTCGAATCGCAGGTCGATCCCCTCCTATTATGTTAAGACAACCATTATGCCTAGAATAGTATTATTAGACCAAAGACAACGAATATTAAGCTAACAGCGGAAACGAAAGAAAGAAATGGAAAATGCCCTACTCCAACATGCCAAATGGCTGTCATAATCAGACCCAAGACTTTCTGGTAAGGGTTAGGAGACAGCATGAATCTTCAAAACAGCACCCACCTGACCCCATGCTTGATCTGATTAAACATCAAAAGGAATATATATAGCTTTCCTTTTAGTCCCAAATGGACATTCCATCATAGCATCATAGCTACCTATAAAATTATAGCACGTCTTGCACATCAGACACACTTCATAAGAGGGCAATGGAGCCCAGCACCTCATAGAGTTGTAGCCGTGAACACTTCTCTGTCACGAGTTTATTTGTTGCCCTCTCCGAATAGTTCATGACAGAAACCCAAAGTACTAATAATTATGCGAACAAAAAAAAGTAATAATAATTAGGCTTTGTTGCAGATTCAAAACAGCAAAAGTTATTTGTAATCTTGTATTACAGTGGATGAACACTCGAAAAGTATCAGCATATCACCTTTGGTGTTACCGTGATTAAGTCTGAGTGTGAATTATAGTGTCCTATGTCTTTTCAAGTCAATCATAAGTCCCATTAATTCGGTTTAGTTTTCCTTTCTTATGGTGGACCTGCCCCATTTCCTCTTCTTTGTTGAGAGAGAACAGGTGAAATGAAAGCATTCCAGTTATTCACCTCAGTATGCAAGCAATATGATTGGGTTGAATCCTAAAGCACGCTGACATGCCACATGGCTTACCTGCAGCAAAATCCCAACCAAATCAAAAGCATAGAAACGTTTGTAACTGTACAGTTAGCGGCTCTGATGTTAATGTTAGAATCAGTCATTCTTGTGTGTGTTCATATCCATGGGTCTTGCAAAGCTTCAACGGTGCAAGTTCTCGTGTAATGAAGTTGAAGGAGTGGGACTTTCTTCAACATTGAGCTCCGAATGCTGGAAATAGTTGCTTCTCGAGAGTAAAGTGTCATCTAAGAGATGGCATTGCACCTGTAACACACAACTTCCTCTCACATACGCCCTATTTGTACCTTACTCTCCAATAAGTTAAAACTAAAAGATTCAAGCATGTAATAGGCTTGTAGCTAGCACATCTAAGTTTAGTGAGATCCTACAACAAAAGGCTTGCAGGCCCTTTTGTACTAGCACTACTTTTTTTTTCGAAAGTACTAGCACTACTTGAATCCATATGGAATGGATCCCACCATACCAGTATGTATCAGGAATTATTGGAGTCAGGGGCTCTGAATTCCTCTACCAGCAAAATAATTCAGGGTACTGTGTAAATTGGTAGTTTGTCAATATCACGAATTGCTCTAGTACCTCAGAAATCACTGAGCAACTCAACAAGGTAAACTTGGGAAGTGGGTTATAAGTTATAACTAGCAGAGAGCCTTCGGTAGAATGTTCATCTTAAAGGTCTCAGTGCAACTAAAGAAGATAGATAATTTCAACAGATGAGGACGTATGACACCGGTAACTATGGATAGCATGTGACGCATATTTTTTGGAGTCACTGCTGTTTTATAGAGGAAGAGTACGTGAGGACATACAATTACTTTTACCAAATGGGATCCCTTCTAGCAATTTCCAAGCTAAATTTGGCAATCTTTTCAGTGGACTACAGTTGGATCTTCAGAAACAAGTGCATATTGGGATGACATCGGAAGGCACAAGAAAATTCCAGAAATCAATCATCATTTGGAAGGATCCATCCTAAGTGGTGTGCCTGCTCTAAGACTTTTGAGTAGCATGAAGATGGCAGCTTTTAAGAGTGCATGAAAACACATGGATGATTTTGACTTTGAGCCAATGCACCTAAAAGCATTTTTCAAGAAGACTTGAGCTCGAGGAAAACTAATTACATCAAAATGCATGTAACAAATGAAAGGAATTCAGGATGGTCCGAAGGGATCTCACAATTTCATACATTTGATGTGCGAAACGGACATATCTGAAAATGACAGTAGAAGATGCTAGAGAATACTCTTTTTTTTTTTTTAATAGGCTACTAGAGAATGATTGTAGCAAAGGAATCAGAAAAAAATAACTTTATTGGTTCCAAATTTCAGATTCATAACATTTTGTATTTCAACTGAAGGAAACAAATAATTTCATTCTTCTTTTCCTTTCATTCATTGTCATCTATTTCTCAAGCTCAAATGAATACTTACTCAGTTGCTACTTTCTGAAGCTCCTCCAATGCAGTTAATTTTTCCCGGGGCTTGCTTCTTAAACTCCCAAGCCTTCTTTCTTCTGAGTCTATCTTTTCCCAAGCACTAAATGGAACAAATCTGACATTTCGATTATCCAGCAATTGGAGGAGGCCCTCCCTGCCGGAACTAGATGATGATGCCCACATACCTTGCTTAAAATCTTCAGATATGCTTGCAACCTGCAATGCCAGACTAGTGAAGTGAGCAAAGTTGGTAATCATTGTTCAATAGCCACACTTGAACTGTAATAGTTATGCGATTCATGCTGATGATCGTCATCAATAGATCTTATTGAACATTGCCTTCCAATCTAAGTAATACAAAAGACCACTTACAGTTTCTTCCGCACAATAGAGGTTTGTAGCAATGATTCCAGTTGGTCCTCTCTTCAACCATCCGCATACATACAACCCCTTCTCTAGCTGTGTATGGTCTCCAGATGTATGACTTAGAACTCGCCCTCTAACATTTGGAACCACACCTGCAAGAAAGCCATCAGATGAACCTAGCTTTGTTTGCTTTCTTATGAAGTGTATTAGCACATCTGAGTGGTATATATTCGCCATATTTAGTACAAAATTATCAACTCTGACCCTTGAACATAGAGTTCTGAAGGAAACCTAAGTTCCATTTAGAACAGTATGCTGTACTTAATATAACAGCATCTGCATACCTTTCCGATGATCGAAGGGTAAGCCATCAACTGGTACTGATTTGTAACCAATGCTCTTTAGCACGACCCTGGAGAAAGAAAGCAAGCATGGGTTGTCAGTACATTAACCTGACAACTTAGGTGATAGAAGAATATACACAATCATCTGAAATGACATTCAAATCCCAATGTAATATCTGTTTGGTTTTTCTTCCTTAGAATGTCAATCCCTTCATACTAAGAAGTCGTAAAGAATGATTCTGAACTAATACGACTTCAATCATTTAGCATTCTGAACTCCCATTGCATGCATATGCCTCTAGTATGAAATTGGAAGAACTTGATGTTTAGATGGAAGTACCCGCATCCAATATCTTCAAACTGTCCAGTGCCTACAGCTATTTGCTCTCCTGGGCTAACACCTACAAATTGAGGTTGAAAGAAGCAATTTAATCACTTACTTGGGCAATTGACATCTTCAATAATAATATAAACTTGATGCTTGACCTCTTTCATTTAATATCATCAGATATGTAAGTTGATTATGAACATGTGGTACAGTGCCTCAGTGCTGTATTTACATGTGGTATGGCCTCCCTTGGGTACAAAATACATGACAAATTCTATACCACAAATATTTATAGAGGGCAAGTTACCTATGAGTTTGGTCTTCTCAAGCCTAACACCAGAAACATATCCACTTCTGTCATCAGATTCTAGAAACTTATCAGGTTTCCGAAAGAAAATAAAGTGCAGTTCACGTGGATCCGAACTAGGGTTTGAATGCCTAGTTGTGGCTGCCTTAGAAATCAACTCATAAACCCTTTTTCGAATTCGATTATTCTTCATCTCTTCCTTACCAAATGCACCAACAAGTCACCCAAAACACCAAGGAAAGCAACATTAGTAACAGCAAAAATGCCTCAATAAAAATTCCATATTTCAATCTATAACATTGTGAGAGAGCTAGATACCTGGTCTGCTGGGGTTGTGAGTAGATCAACTTCATTTATGTGAACATGCAGATCTTTGGTACCTGAGAAACAAATAAATCATGTCTTTTTATTCCAGATTGAAAAGACGTCTGCAAGAAGATCATATTGTAGCTGAGAATATGATGACAACCATCACATGACTGATACACAAACAGTCACTGACATATCTATCTATCAGCATAGAATCTAATAAAGACATTCTAGAAAGAAAACATGTAATATGCACTGCTTAGAACTAGAATGGATATAATATTAAGACTCACCAAGAATTTCACGCAGCTCTTTTGCAGTACACGCTGCTTGCACCGGTCCCCTCCTTCCAACCAAATACACTTTCCTGGCATGCCATTAATATCATTCAACACGAAGCCTTGATAAAGTAGCAATTAATTTTAACTGCTTGTTCCGAAACTATGAGATGGCAAACCTTATGGTGCTTTCCTTGAGAGCTTCCAGGGCATGGCTGGCAATATCAGTTGTGGCCAATTCTGTTGTTGGTCGTAAAAGAATACGTGCAACATCAAGAGCTACATTGCCCTGAAAGCAAAAATAGCTGCTCGTTAGGGAGTCAAACTCCTACATTATAAAAGCTATATGTTCCTATATGTCCTTTATAGGCTCTATGTTCATAAATTATTTGATAACATCTCGGTAAATATGAACATGTTACATACCTGACCAAGAATTACAGCTGAATCAGAGCTTTTCAAGTCAGGATTAAGGTCTCTGCAATTTGGGTGCCCATTATACCACCAAACAAATTCTCTGGCGGCATATATGCCATTCAAATCCTAGAAAGCGACAAAAACCGATTACTTAAAAAGATGTAGCAACAAAATTCGCTGCAAATCCTCAGATTACCAAAATCAGTGAACCAAAAAGTTTCTTTGTGCATAAACATTGTCTGATCAATTTGGTCAGAGACCACCACAATACAAAAGAAACAAGACAGGAACAAGCATACATACTTCTCCTGGAATACCAAGATTTCTATCACTTTCAGCACCGTAGGCAAGCACGACCTGCATATTCAACATAGTGTTGGTAACAAAATAACCATACCAAGAACAGCATTGCCAGCCTATCAACACGTATCGTGTTAGAAGGTTACCACGTCGTACAGCTCACGGAGCTCAGGGAGAGTTACAGATGATCCAAGAGTGACATTTCCAAAGAATGAGCACCGTTCGTGTTGCGCAACCCGCGTAAACTGGTTGACCACAATCTGTTGCAAGTTTTCTGATAAAATAAGCTCAAATAAGACATTTCCTTCCCCACACCAACTTCAAATTCAAAGCATTGGCATTCCAAAAATTACACCTTTTTTCATACTTCTAAACAAAATGTGCATCCACAAACTTCAAATTTCTCCCAACTAATTAAAATCATTACAAACTCAACAAGTTTTCGAAAAAACACACCTTTGTTTCCGGATGATCCGGCGCTACGCCGGAGCGGACTAAACCGAACGGCGTCGGTAATCGGTCAATGATGTCCACCTGAGCTTCCTGGTGCGCCTTCAGCATCTATTTTCAGCTCAATTCAAAATCAATCAACATCAAACTCCAATCCTTTATTTAAACAAATTGTAAAGACTCTAACTTTACCTCAATTTTAGCAGTTAACCAACGGTTTTAACAGTAATTAAACGCACAAACTCGAAAGAGTTTGGTTTTTACCTTCTCGGCAGTGTAGAAGCCGGCGGGTCCGCTTCCGACTACACAGACTCGGAGGGGCCGGGAACCGACGGTCGAGAAGGTTCTGGAAAGCCACGTCCGAGCTTGGAAAATCGCCATTTTCGTTGAATATTTGAATCTCTTCAGCTTCCAGTCTGCAAAGTTCTTCGCTTTTGCTGGAGAAGGGTGTGGGCTGCTGAATCTTCGAGGTGAGTGAGCAGTCAGCATTGGGCTCCCGGCCCATTTGTTCCTTCCACATGTGGCGTTCGGCCCGTTTGAAGCCCACTGAGGCCACTAGACCGCGTGCAACCTCCATGTGGAGGAATTTTGCGACGACCATGATATCGGAACGTGGTGGTACCAATTCACTTACGTTACAAGATTAGATTAATAACATATGAACGCTGTGATCTCAGATCGGTTCGTAAACTGCACTTGATCTTAACCAAAATTTTCAATATGCTCCAATGTTAATCCATTTGCTGCTAAACTTTCTTGGCATTATGGATAGAATTGGGTTTGGTCCACTTTGTTTTTCACTTTAATCATTATGTCATGCCAACTGAGATCTCAATCAGACTTTTAATCATGAAACTCATGGGGTCAACCTCAGTCGACCAATTCTTCTAAGTCAGCTACGATTAAGGAAAGAAATACCTATGTCACGAAAGTTCAAAGGTGAAGTCATTGTAGAGTTGACCATAGTCGTCTATCAAATACTTCGAAAGTATCAATCCGGAGAGAAACATCTCTTATGTATTTTCAATTTTGCTCTCCACCTGTCCTTACGGACCGGATGCTATTTTTATTTTACACCGTTAATTAAAAAATGTATTCATCATCTAACAGGTCAATATTAGAATCAACAATAACTAAGATAGCAATAGCCATTGTAATGAGATGACTTTCATGTCCACTATCAAATTGGATACGGAGCTTTAAGGGGAGTGGAAATCCAAGGATGGAACCCCATTCCCATCATTCGCACGTTTTACTAACATAAAGTAAAGGCTCTAAGATCCATTCCTTCGACTGATTATTTGCATCGTGAAGAACAAAAATCGGACAGAGTCGGGTTATTAAGGACAGATGGAGAGAGAAGCTGTATATATTTTTTCATGTAAACATATCTCATGCTTCTTCTGCAAATGATGTATTTTATTGCAAAATCACTTTTGAATTAATCGTTTCTTTTTTTTTTTGGGCAACTAAAGAACCGTTTAGTAAATAACATCTTGCTTAGTAATAATTTTTATTGATGTTAATATAAGCACACCAAACACATTCATACGAACCCTGTATATAATTTGAGTGTTTTTCAGCCACTTGCATTAAATTATGAACTACAAACGACCCAAAATCCATAATTATGTGTTGACCCCTAGCACCTAACCACAAAACAAAACATAGAGTGGACCAGAGTCAAAATATGTCAACAACACGAGCATGCCATGTCGTTTGCTTTTTCGGATGTTTTCAGGAAATAAAATAGAAAAAGTAAAGATAACAGAAGCACATAAGACGTCATAGTTGACGTGTAAGTCGCGTCATAATCAAATAGTGAAACAAAACAACCTTACATTTTTTTTTTTGATAAGTAGTTGTATTAATAAAAGGCAAAGCCCAAGGAGAACAAAGAAAGAAAAGGGGAGCACACCATACACACCAAGCAGCAACACCACCAAAAGGAGCTACAAGGAACCCGACCCCAACTAAAAAACAACCTTACATTACCCAAGTTAAAAATAGAAACAATAATTCCTAAAGACAAAACAAACTCCATAATGCTATGCTATGTCATTTATTTAAAATTTTTACTTTTAAAAATAAAATAATAGAGACTGCTCCTGAGTCCTGACAACCAAATAAAACTCATGCATGAGACTCTCTTCTTAAAAATCACACTCACAAAAATAGTTGTGCCACATATAAATAGTTTTTGCTAACACAGAAACAATTTGTGCAATATAAAAATAGTTGTGCCACATAGAAATAGTTTTTGCTAACACATAAACAATTTGTGCAACATAGAAATAGTTCGTGCCAACATAGAATCAGTTGTGGCGTCACCATTATGGTTTAATGATGATTCAAATAGGTTCAATAAAAACTCAATTAAAACTTAAAACAAGTTATGATTATTGTAGATCTTGAAGAAACAAGAAGATTGACACCTCACTTGACGTTAGGAAGATCGAATTTGACCAAAATCTATCAATTTTGCCTGAAAACGTCGAGAAAATTGCACTATCATTTTTCTTCTATACTAACTTTCAGGATACGATCTTAATATTAATAAAAAATAAAAAATGGTTCGAGGCTAACGTCAGCGACCTTGCATCAATGAAAGAGTTATGATTAAAATAACTTGTTGAAGTTTTTGGAGGATAATAGAAGAGAGAAACGGGAGGGGAGAAAGAGGGGCTGAAGCGCATGAATGATTGAAAGATTTTTGACCAATATAATTTTTTTTTTTATTTTTTTTTTTTTTTTTTTTATTTTTTTTTTTTTTTTATTTTATTTTATATAAATTTTTTTTTTTTTTTTTTTTTTTTTTTTTTTTTTTTTTTTTTTATAATTAAAAAGAGAGGGGGGGGTGTTTTTTTGTTTTTTTTTTTTTTTTTTTTTTTTTTTTTTTTTATATAAAAGTTTGTGAGAGGGAGATTTAAAATTTATTTTTTAAAAATGGTAAAATTTGGGTATTATTATATAGTTAACCCTATAATTTTTGTCCTTATATAAAATTATTATTTTATATCGTATAATATATACAGAGGTTATTCTGCACTGTGGATAATTAATCCTAACAAAAAAAATGAACCATGGAATAATTTCTCTATGGGCCCACCGATGATTATATGCAGGAAAAACATTAAAAAAACAAAGGGGCAGTTGTTGAATGTCAGTATCCCAGAGGAAGTTTTGGGGGGCAAATGGCTAGGTGGGCCTTTCGGTTAGCCCCACTCCAATAAGGACAATATGGTCCTTAAGTCCCTTTCACGGATAGAAAGCCCAATGAGAAAGAATTTTGTTAGTCTGCAATTCCTAAAGACGGGAAAGCCCGGGCCCACAACCGCTTTTCTTGATAATTTTTTCTATTTTTTCTCAAGAAAAAAGAAAAAAAATAATTTCGATGACGGTGAGAATGTCTGTATTACCATCGAAGTGATCTTGTTAGTTAGCGACCACTCCGATTGATCAGCTTATATCTCAATCTAATAGTATAACCGAATAATAATGCTAGAATGACCATATTTTTTAAAACTATTTCTTAAATTATTTTATGTGGTAAATGATAGTTGCATAAGATTTTAATTGATTATTATCTCATTAAATGTTAAACGGTTAGATTGATTGACGCGTTGAAAGATGGTTTAAAATAAGATGGTACAACTTAGATTACTCATACATATAAACGGTAGATTGATTGACACATCAGATGGTTTGAAAGATGGTTTAAAATAAGATGGTCACATAGCATTACTCATAACCGAATCAAAGTAAGTTTGGTTTATTTACGATGTGATCCAAGATTGCACTCATTTTGTATATAAAAATGGAGGAAAACTCATATTTTATTTGACCTGCTAATTTGTACCTTTCCCAAAACCTAGTGCCATTGGACCAAGAAAGAAAGAAAACTCTCTTAGTTGCCATGTGATTTGGTAGGGCTGGGCACATGTCCCGAAATTGTTGAACCATACCGGATTGTTCTGAAAAATTACTGGACTATTATTCAGGACATGGGAATTTTGTCTCGGACTAGTCCCAGACTGTTGTGAACCGGGACATGACCGGTTTCATCATATTTCAACATGGACTGTCCTATTTGTCCCTGTTGCTTCAACCTTATACACATGACATATTCCTATTAGTTGTTTATTGAAAATATTGTATTCTCACTGGATGTTAGAGGCGAGTCTATATTTATAGTATAGACTTGGCCATAGAGCTCTCCATCCTTTCTCTCCATTTCTTCATCATTTCTTTCCATCCCCATCATCCAATCCAGCTCCAAAACAAACCCCAACAATCCAACATCCCCAATTTCAATTCGAACACAACATCCCCAACTGCAATTTGCCAAAACATCCCCAACTTCAATTTGCCAAAACCCTAAATCCCCAAACTCTCAATTGAAACCAATTGAACCTCTTCATTCTCCGCCAACCTCCATTCCTCCTTCGAATGGTAACTGTTCAAATTAGGTTGTTCAAATTGACGCATATTTCCTCGAATTGGGTTGAATTTATTAGTTGAATTTTATGTGTTTATGGTAAACGGGTTAGCATGGTATCAAACTAGTTTGTCCCAATTCCAAATGGGACAGAACCAACCGGGACGAGCCTCTGTCCTGGACTGTTCCGGAACCGTTGTATCTCACTGGGATTGATACCGGAACTAGTCGGATCCTAGACTGTCCCGGACCGTGCCCATGCCTATTTTGGTGGTCTCACATGAAAGAGCTGATGAATCGTTAGGAGGTTCTTTTTCTTTCTTTTTTTGGGTCAACAAGGTTCCTTTTCTTCTTGTTCTTCAATTTGTTACAAGTTTTTGCTCTGTAAAAATCATTTGGTTACTATTTATTCGAATTGAACATACTCATACTTTACACGTGCGAGACCATGTGGGCGCTGACCCATATCAGCAATGGCTCGTCTTCTTGTGTTGCGGACTGGACCATCGGCATAAAGTTCGGTTTCTGGCTGTCAGGCACGTGATCTCGCATGTGAGGTATTCTTTATTTTCTTTCACAAAACAATAGTCTAAAACTTCGAGGGTGGACGAGCACATTTTTACAATGTCAAGAAAAATTAGTTCATAAAACTTTGTGTCAAATATGTGAAATACATTGGAGTAGCTAAAACACTTTGTTGAAAATGATAGTCCAATAAATCCTAACGTGTCCTCCTTCGATTTTTTTCTCTTATAAAAAAAGTTCAACATCTCACTCATCTTGTCATTTCTAACACTAATAACGAAATGCTATTGTAAATTAATCATTTAAATTGTCTCTCGTTTGACTTTTCTTCTCTTTAAGCAGACTGTCTTTGACATACAATGGATGAACAAAAAGTAAAAGTAGCTTGAAATAATTCCCTCCAAAGTGATTTACAAATGGTGTATAAATAAATATTGTACAAAAGCAAGGGTGGGGCAAAAAACTGGAAAGTGGGAAATATTCAATATATTTAGATATATAAAGAAGACAAAATTGTGTATGATATTAAAATAGAAAAAGCATGATATGAAGATTATTGGGATCCGTAGTTAAGAGGGAAATCGGATTGTTTATATGCTAATGAGAATGATTGATGGATTTGTTTATAGCTACTAAGATATGGTCTTTGCTTGTCTTCCAAGATTTATTCCTTTCTAATTTTTTACAGGTATTTATTTGTTACTTTACTTAAGTGACAATACACAATATAGTATAACAGATTCCTGGTACAATCAAGTTGGCTATAGTAAATAGCAACGTGACCTTCTTTTGCAATTGAGTTTTCGTATATTTTCATTATTGTCAGCTAGCATATACATTTGTCAGGAGAGAATGATAAAATTTAGGGATGATTTGCTGAGAGAAAAACATAACAGATTATATAGCATAAAATTATAGGATAAGGATATGAGCTTTGAAATGCGTGCAATCAAAGCCAGCAAACGCAAGCTGACCGAAAAACATCATTTTCTCCTATATGTACGTATGTAGCTATGTACTGGATCATATATCTAACATAGCTCATATATCTAACAAATAGCCACTTCTAGGGTTATGGTGTGAAATGATCTAGATGCATATTGTACCAAGTTTCTTATCAATGCAGAAAAAGAGAAATAAGAAAGACATGGAAACAGTGTAGTGGGTCGGTTTGAGATTGTTTCTGTAAGAGCTAAAAGAGTTTCCTAAAGTTACTTTTGCTAGAAGCGCATAAGAAAAAATCAATGAAATATCATTTTAGTTTCCTGTCGAGGGCCATCAAGATAGCTTGGCAGATTGATGCATTCACGTAATAAGGATCAATACCACAAGAAAACGTAAGTTAACGAAATTTGGATTCAGAGTCAGTTTGATGTTGATCAAACTTGAAGTTGACAACATGTTTGAGTCATGGGACGGACAAGTCTATCTATACTCGTAATTGTATATGATTTGTGTTCCTTTCATCATATAAGCTGGTTATTACATGTGTAAACATTAAGATACATGATTAAGATGCCATCTTTGTGTTAATTAAGCATCAAAAATATTCTATTAAGATAAATTAAAGTTGCTTTACTATATGCCATCTTTGTGTAGTTTCTATGTGTTTGTCTTCACTGTCATAGATGGGGGATTTTTTCCCAAACCCTATAGTATCACCTTTTGATTAAAGTTAGCATACTTAAACGAAAATAAAAGTTTAAATTATTGTTTAGTAGCCAACAAAGTTTAAATCAATGTGTCTAGGGATCACAAATTACAGGGAATAATGGATGAAATATAATGGATGAAATATATCATGGGTTATATTAAGCATGTGATGAGGAATCCAATGATCAAGCGCATGAGCAAGATGAAACAAAAGAACACACCCTTTTATGGGGTTTATATTCGCGTTTGAAGGAAACGACATACCCGGGTTTCAAAGATGTCGACTTGATTAGCATTTGTTAATTACGGTTATATATGAACTTAGGGTATTGATTGTTGCTTATGAAATTGAAAAAGATGGGAGCTACAGCTATGTTTTCTATAGGGCAAATAAAACAAGACAAAAAAATTAGAGAGGTCATAATGATGAATGAAGGGTGAGGCATGTGTTGCCGTAATGGGGAAATATTGTCCGCAAACACACACTTATTATTTCTGGAAAAAGAATCACACAAAATGATAATATATATCAATGGTTAATAATCGATCATAGAAACATAATAAGTAATGCAACAAATTTAAATCGCAGGTTCAATCGAGCTGCCTGTATAGAAAAATCAAAAGAGTGGAATTAGAAAGGGAAGAATAAAATAGAAAAATCAGAAAAGTGGAATTAGAAAGAGAAGAATAAAATGGAATGAAGGTGAGGACAAAGAGGAGGAGCTTGCGCCTTTATTGTTTTTTGTTTTACATCGTTGGAGATTTTGGGGAGATAGCCAAACAGGAAACAATGGGGAAAAGGGGTGGGTGTGTGCTGGAAAAGACACGGCGCCCCCGACAAAGATTTTGGCAGTACGGACCAGACATGCCCATTCTTCTTCACACCCCTATAGCAAATGTGCCCAAAGCTAATAGGGTTTGTTGGCAAGGCAAGGTAAGGTATAGCTCGCGATTTAAGGGCTTGTTTTGTTTGTTTGTTTCTTGCATTAAAATGCGGTTTAAGGGAATGTATGTCGCGGAACAAAAGGATTATATATTATACACACTTAGCTAGGAGAATAATTTTAATGTTGTTTATGTTGCTGTGGTTTTTGATGAGTGGGCGCTTTCAAATCTTAGACTCTAATTAAGTGATTTTATATTCTATATGTAGTTTCCTCGCTTACTCCTCTATATTCCTTTCATTGGAGCTCATTTGAAGTGCTTCTACCGGACACTTAGGGCTCGTTTGGCAAATGTTTTTTCAGTGTAAAAGCACTTTTGAAAATTTTAGAAATACATGTTAGGTGTTTCTCATTTGAGCAAAAATACTTTAAAATAGATTAAAATGGTTTTGTGTGCGTAACTTGGTTTGATTAATTGAAAAACGCTTTTGGTAAAAGCACCTAGGATGTGCTTTCTGAAAAATCAAAAGCGCTTTTGACACCAAAAAAGCACATGCCAAACAAGCATTTCGGGGAAAGCCATTTAATTGGTATATAAACATGCATTGACTGAGAAAGTAGCAGAATTTCTAAAGTTTTTATGTAAAAATATTGCCAAAAACGTTGTCGAAAACTGCTATTAAAGCTCTCATAAGTATAATTGCAAACAGGTTACTATCGTTAAAAAAAAGTAGTATGGCAACAAGAAAAAAGGGGAAACGTTTACCTTTGTTTGCTTTTGGAATTTCGAAGGTCGATATAGAAAGGTATCCATTTATCAGGTAAGGGGTTGGGTCCAAAATTGCAAATATAAAATAGATATATATGCAAAAAAAAAAAAATTCAAGGAAAATTCAATCATTCTCTTGGAGACCTGAAATTAGGGATCATCTCCAAACCCTAGATATTGACCCCTCGAAAAATGTAGACTAGTACAGTACTACTGTGGAATGTCTATGTCGGTTGTCTCTATACTCTCACGGGTCATCACATTAACTAATTAAGTAACTAGATATAGTTACAGGCTTGAAGCAAACTTACAACAAGATAGGGTTACTAAGCAGCACACATCATCCACTAGAGTTTATACGGGTGACAACAATTCTAGTAATTCCAACATTTATATTTTCGTCAACCTCATCACTATCAATTCCGTAATCCTCATTCTTTGTTATTATATATAATCCTAAACTCCTGATCAATCAATCAAACATGATTAATACTCCGAAGAAATTAAGTCCTTGGTAGGGACAACACCTGATTAATAAATATACTTAATTAGCTGCAAAAGTTAATGTGGTAGAGGAATGTGAGAGGAGGACGTACGGTATACTCGTAGACGATTGTTGATAACATGTGGCCTCTCCTAAATCCGTGACCAAATTGGGCACTGTCCGAAATGGAAGGTTTGGGTATCGTATGTATACTAGCAACAATTCGTGTAAAGACAAAATCAACAAGGAACTATTACTATATAATTCGGAATTTCAAACTATATGCATGGCAATATACGGAAACTACGCAGCATGTCTCATCATTTACTAGATTAATTATATAGTCTATTTATATTACTTGATCTCCTTAATAAGTCAGAAAAAATTTGATAATTTGACACGTTATATTATCAGATTAATTAGCTGATTGTCTCTAACTCATCATTTATAAATAAAGTAAATACTTGTTTAAACGTGTGACTTAACTCAACCTAAAACATGTATATATATTATAGCAGATGAAGCATA
Source organism: Spiraea crenata (assembly GCA_033992175.1). Lineage (NCBI taxonomy): Eukaryota > Viridiplantae > Streptophyta > Magnoliopsida > Rosales > Rosaceae > Spiraea > Spiraea crenata. The sequence goes on along the minus strand of JAVBHV010000079.1, from coordinate 2,384,551 downwards.
TATGCCAGATGGGTGATGGGATGGAGAGAAATTGTGTGTACTCAAGAGTGACGCTAGTGAGGTTCAAAATTTTCGTTTACTTAATTAATTGAAATTGCTAGTATCACCTTTTTCGGACCCACTTTGAGATAAAGCAGCAAAAAAGCAGAGAGGAAAAGTAAAGAGAAGGAAAAGAAAAAACATAAAAGAAAGGAGAGGAAAAAAGGAGAATAAAAGCAGATCAAAGTAATAAAGAAAGTGATGAGGAGGAAGAAACAACAAAGACAAAAGTTCTCAAGACTCCATGATTATTATTCAAATTCTCTCTTGAAATTGAAAAGAAAAAACACATGGGGTTTCCCCCTAGCTAGTACTTAATCCAGTACAAGAAGACCTCTCAAAGTTTCTATTGTTCTGGGGGAGCTTCACCGAAAAACCCGGAAAGAAGCTGAGCCTGAGCGGGAGAGCTACAGCTTATGCAGGGACAGATCCAGGATTTCCAAATCAGCCTCAGTAAATATTCAGAAAGGCATGAATAGAGGTGTAAATTTGCAAAGTTTGCCGGTGCAACAAATGATGGCGGCCGGAAACCCTAACTGGTGGAGTGGTACTATCAACAACACGAGGCCACCATCGTCGACACAACCATCTAGTTTCTTTCAGCCTCCTCCACCTAGTTTTCTAATCCCACAGTTTCCACCCAACACTTCTTCAGGACTTGCCATTCCTTCTTGGAATCTTGACACCAACAATCAGGATCTTCCTGAGTCTTGGAGCCAACTACTCCTGTAATATTAGTCATCTCTCTTCCTATTTTGGTTACTAGTGCATGCATGCACTTAGTTTCGATTCCGATGAGGTGGAGGCTCCCAGAAGTGTAGGTTCTCTCTTTTTTGGGATCCAGGGTGGACACTTACCTTTTTGATCCAATTACAGTGAATAGGTTATGCCAGATTAGCTTCTTAGTGAAAGTTTACAGGAAGCAAAACTGCATCTACTCTAGATCTCAAAGCCGAGAGAACCGACACTTCTAGGAGCCCTCCGCTCATCAGAATATAAGGATATAACTCAAACAAAAATCGTTTTTGGTAGATTTATCGTAGCTAGATTAATGAGTCACTAATAATGAATATGTGTGGTTTGAACTTTTGCAGAGGTGGATTGGTAGGGGAAGATGAGAAGGCCGGAATCATGAGGCAATTTCATCAAGCAGCTGCTAAGAAATTGGAAAATTGGGAGGAGCAAATCTTGTTAGGTAGTAGTCAAGCTCCGACTGCTTCTTCTGTTGATGTGAAGCAAGAAAATTCCGGAAACAGCGGCGGCGGTTTTGTGTACGGACGTAATCATCAGGCCGGAGGGATGAATGAACATCATCAACTTCAAGATTTTCATCAGTCAGCGGTCGCCTTGTTATCTCATCAGATTATGCAATCAAGCGCTGCCGCCTCCTCTGCCGGCGGTTCATCTCCTCCGTCTTCAAGTCTGACGAGTTTCAGCACCCCCAACAGCATGTTGGATTTTTCTAAGAATAAGTCCGATCAGAGGCATCCGCCGCCTCATCGATCCTCCGACGACCAGGTAAAAATTAATTAAGAGAACATTTATGAACATGCTCTTGATTTTTCTAGGGTTTCCGGAATTAGCCCCATCTTCTTTCTTAAAGATTAGTTAGCTAGGTATGAGTTATTCTGTCTCTTTTGGTCATTATTTGGAAACTTTAAGGGCTTCATTAGAATAATTTGGAAATGGTCGGACTGAATTAGCTTCCTTTTTCATGTGGAATTAAGCAGAAACTTGTTAATCTAGTTATACTTTTATATATGGATTATCAGAAACAACCATAATTAATTCTTAATTAATTATTGATTATATTATTCCCATTTGTGTTTTCCTTCCTTTGTGTTTGTGAAGAGCAACAGCAGCAGTGCAAATGGTGGGGCAGTGAAGAGAGCAAGGGTTCAACAACCTTCTTCAACCACAACCACCTTCAAGGTAAAATATAACCAATTATTAGCACACCCAGAAACATCTACATCTCTGATCTCTGATTTCTAATTCCTTTGCACACAAAAACAAACGCACAGAAACACATGCGTCCATCTGTACATAGTACCGTGGAAATATGCACTTGTCTTTCTCCAATGTCTATTTCTGATCAATCATCATTATTCTCTATCGATATAGATACATACACATATAGATATTCCCCCTTGTTTTGTTTTAACCAAAGACCTCCACCTCTTATTTTTTTCTCATCTTCACTTGTACATATTCAGGTCAGGAAGGAGAAATTAGGTGACAGAATTACCGCCCTTCATCAGATTGTTTCCCCATTTGGAAAGGTATGCCCCACAATTTACTCCTATATCATTTCAGTCCTTACTGTTTGTTTCTCTGCCAAATTAATCAAGGTTACTAGTCTCACATATTACTGTGACATCAGTCCTTATAGTTCATTTTTCAGAAGATTAATCAAGTTTATTAGTCACACTCAATATGAATAATAATATATGACATAAAGGTTTCCTTAGATTAATTAATGCGGGCAATGTAGAGGCTCGGAGTTTCAGATTGAATGTACAATGAAGGGTTCTTTGTTCTTTATTTTTTTCATGTGACAGTAAGTAAGTATGTAGGGTTCTTTTTGACCTTTTAAGCATTAAAGAGGAGGGCCATATTGGAAGCATAGTGTGTATGATGTAAATTTGAGTAGCAACTTTGGAGTTTTGTGGTGTGACTCTTTTTATGTCTTGTTTGCAGACTGACACAGCATCTGTCTTGTTAGAAGCTATTGGCTACATCAGATTCCTTCAGAGCCAAATTGAGGTAATATTAAACTAATATTACTGCCTTCAAACACACCGTTAAAGTTCCATTTATTCTCTCTTTCCTTCCCAAGTTCTGAAAAACTTAACCCTTTTCTTTTTTACCCCTTGGATGCTGCAGGCTCTGAGTTTACCCTACTTGGGCAGTGGATCAGGGAACATGCGGCAGCACCACCACCCACAGCACCCTGCAGTAAGTTCCTTTTTATTATAAAAACAAAAACGAAAACAAACTGCAATATCTCCATCTCCTCTTTTACCTTCTCACACTTGCAAGAGTACTCTATACAATTTACCCGTTTTCTTAATGACATTTCAAAATTTATAGTCGTTCTGCATTCATTACTAGAATATGAATCGATATTTTCAATCGAGCAGCAATGCAACTCCTTCACTAACATTGGCCAACTATTAGTCATTATTAATTGATTCTTTTGTTTTGCTAATTAGGTTCATGGGGAGAGGAGTTGTATGTTCCCTGAAGACCCTGGTCAGGTATATATGTACATTTCATTAGTTGAATCCCCATTACAACCTTTGGGTTTTGATGAGCTACAAAGCTTAAAAAAATTTTTTTTTTCAAAAGCCAAAAAAGAAAATAAAAAAATAGAACACATATCCACATATCAAGAGACTATTTTTTTTCTTTTTTTAAAATACAAGCTATACTAGGGGTTTAGAAAATTTGAACGGATGACCCAACTGAGCTACAAGTCCTTGAAGAACATTGTCTTAATTGCATTAAATTAGTGAATGCCAATTGAATCAATTGCTAACTATTCTTTTTTATTATTGTTTTGATCCTCGCTAGCTACTCAATGACAATTGCATGAAGAGAAAAGGAGCTTCTGATCAAGATCCTCATGAAGAGCCAAAGAAGGACCTGAGGAGTAGGGGGCTGTGTTTGGTTCCGGTTTCGTGCACCCTCCAAGTCGGGAGCGATAACGGAGCAGACTACTGGGCCCCAGCTCCCGGCGGCGGTTTCCAGTAAACTTCTAGCAAAATGCAGCTAAGCACACACTACTCTCATTAAGCTAGAGGGAGATTTCATTGATCGAGCTTCATGGAAATGAATGATATAACATCATGAGCAGTCACTCTGTTAAAATCCAAAGGCTGATTGCTCATGATGCTATACTATTTACTTTTACAAATTCATACGTATCACGTATACGTACATCGCACGAATGTGTGTGTGGTTGCATTTGGGGCTAGGGTTTTTATTACTCCTTAAACTCCCTGTCTTGCTTTAATTTAAGTTATTTAGCTGCTGCGACAATATTGCCAGATGTTCATGTATATCTCCAGCACTACTGGTTAGTATGAGTACTATGATTTGAAGTTTTCCTCAAAGAGAGCAGCACTGATTGATCTTATTGAGCACTGAATTAAATAAAATTGTCAATTGGCATCTATGAAGAGTCTGTTGAGAGGCTAGTAAAACTGATAGTAAGGACGTGAAGCACAGAAATATTTGATTATGACTACATGTCAATTGATTTGATGCAAAATAGATTCTGGGAGGAAAAGCAAAGGAAAAGAACAAAAGCCTATTGATTGTTGGGTCTAATTAAGGTACATGAATTGAGCCATTGGTTCCCATATGTGGCCCATCTCAAATTCTCGAGTTCTTATTTAACAAAAAATAAAATAAAATTCTCGAGTTCCATCCGACAAGAATACTCTGGCATCTATCTCTTCATAATTTGACACGCGTCACCGATTAAAAGGTGGTATGGAAAAATGGAACATAGCTTTGGCTGGATAGGACTTCGTCTCCATGTGTGCATGTTGGTTCACCTTTCCTTTACTAAAAGTTAAAAGAAAATTCGCCATTTTTTCTTTTGATGATTGAATGAATTTGAGAAAAAACTTAGGGTTAGAAGTGGTAATTTGACGACAAGTTTTCATATTGCCTAGGCTGAGAGGTTCAAGAGACTAGGGAAAATAGGCGAAAGTTGATTTCTCGTGATGACATGTTTGAATCTTTGCCTCTGAATGTTAAAGTCAACACTAATTCATGGAAAGTTCGGATGAAAAAAATCCCAAAGAAACCATATAGAGTTGAGTTTTGTATTTCTTACTGAATTGCATTACCTTTGTTTACTTAGGCTTCCTTTGTTTAGAATTTGATGTCTATATAAAACAGTGTCTTCCTAATAACTTGGTCTCCAAGTCTCACACTTGCCTTTTCATCGTCTTTTTTAACCTAGTAATTAAAGACTGATCAAGAAGTCAATTGCCAGCAGTGAACATGGCCTATTCGAAATCCTTGTTCGATTGCCCCCAAAACCGCTCCTTCGCTTCAAATTCGTGTCGAAACAGTGGCCTTTCCATAAGCCCAGGTCCATACTTCACTGAAAAATTAGAATACGTTTCTCTAAAACAAACAGATATTGTTCCCATTTCTCGATTCAATCCCCACATCAGAATCATTCAATCCCGCAATTGTCTTCTTCTGTGCTCTACCAATGATCCGAAATCGAACAAATATTGTCTATAATCCCACCCTCAAGCAGTCTAGGCCTCTGTTTTTTCCCTGTTCTAAAATCGAACTGATACATAGTGTGAGTGATGTAATCTTGGCTTTTGATCCATTGCATTCACCCTACTTCAAAGTAGTATGTCAAATTCCCGACTAGGCGAATTCGATTACTTCTTTTCGCTCCTTACTTACGATTCCCAAACCAACATTTGGAACACAACTCCAATATCTTTGTCTTTGACATTGTATCTACATGACAAGGTAACTCCGCCCTGTGTTTTTCCTTGCAATTCACTGGTGCAGCATAGTTAATACTGCCCTTTACTTTGATTTGGACAAACAATGCTTCAAGATGATACCGATGGTTTCGGACCTTGATTGTACCACTGGCTTTTACGAGTCTCGAGGCCATCTGTATCTGATCAAGAAGACTCGATGCCCTTTTGTTGCATGTTTGTATCTTTATGAGTTGATACTCTAGATGGAGAGTTAAGCACCATGTCTACCTTGATGCATTGAGCCGTGAACTCAACGCTTCAAGCTTTCTAAAGCTCGGCAAAGATTCTGTTTTGTGTGTCGTTCCATCAGAGAAGGAAGAGGAATCCGAACTGATAGTTGTCAATAAGAAAGGTACTATTGTGTCTTATAACGTGGAGAATAGATCAGTGAAGAAGCTTATACCGTTAGATTGGTTGCAAGCAACAGTCCGGAAAGCTTGTGGAGTGCCTACCAAGTTCATCTCTTACCTGTAGAATTTCTGAGGAAAAGTCATCTAATGCAGCAGAGAGAAAGAGCTTTACTTGCAGAAAGGGGTGGCGCTAGATTTTGCAGTCTCTTCATGTATCTAAACAGTAATTTGGACAAGATTTTTAGAATAGTTAAGTAAATACGTGTATAACGTACAAATAGATCAAAAAAGAGGTAATTTCTTTGTTTTTTTTAATCCCTTTTAGCCTCTGAAATTCTGCATTAACGGATAGGCACTCCACAAGCTTGCCGGACTGTTGCTTGCAACCAAATCTAACGGTATAAGCTTCTTCACTGACCTATTACTGTGAGCATCCCTCGCGCAAGTTCAGCCCGTCTACATGGTAGGAATGGGATCCGACCAGCCATTGCACCTAAAATTCACAAAAAACATTAGGTGGAAGCTGAAAAGTTGAACTCTGAGCCTTTTGCTATCACACTTAACTTCCATGATCCACCCAATGAGTAACAGTACAACAAAGAGATTCTTTTCGCAACAAGAACAAAGACAATTTTCTTGATAACAAGAACCATATACGAATTTAGTCCTACAGTAAAAAGTTGATAACACAAATCAGAATCCATACTTCACAAGTTGATACCAGTACTTGAAATCTTATAAAATATTTGCTTGCCGTACTCAGATACTGTCCAATCCTTCAAGCCTTCATAGAATATATAACCTGCATAAAGCAGACACAATCGTAATTTCGAAACAAAACCATAGAAATATGAGCCGGAGCATACTATTAAGGACAGAAGAACAGAACAATGAGCTAATCAGATAGAAACAAAAATACTGTAGCTGCCTACAATGCACCAATGAACATCAGATAAGATGTGGACATCCTCCTTTCTGGGATAACATAGAGCAACATACTTTGGCTTTTAGGAGTTGCAATTCTATTTTCTCAGTACATGTGGAAGATGAAACAAAACATTAACCCACCATTATGCAAGAACAGAATGGTCATAGTTCATATGGGTCCAGTATTTTACAAGGGATTATTGGAGTCGTGGTGAAATTGCATGGCATGTAGCACAACTTCAAACTAAGATACTCGATTTCTCCTCATGACATAGATTCACACGAAGGTTGAATTAGATGTCCATCTAAAATGGTCTTAACAATCTTAATCCCAAACCAAACAAACATTAGAAATCAAATCATACTTAACTGATCATTGACTTGCGCACAAACAATAGCTATGAAGAAAGTCATGACTACGCTTACTGTTCGTCATGTTCCCAAAAGGCAGATATAATTACCATTTTGTCCTCCTTCTCAAGTAAGACGTACTTTTTTTTAGTGCGCTTCCTCTTCGTCTGTTTCTCTCCAACCAATGAACTCACTCACTTCAATGGCGGACCCAGTAACTCCGACGTGTTCTCCAAAACCAGAAAAACCCAGGTCCGAAAACCCATGCAAATCCCTTCACCATCGCCGGTTCACCAGTAGCATCATCAGCAGGAAAGCTACGGAGGCTGATCAAAGAAACCAAAGGCAGCTTCTTTTCCATAGATATTTTTGAATTCTGTTTTATTCAGATGCTTTGTTGGTTACGTTTAGGGAATTGTGTTGTGTGATCGGGTTTGGTTTTATTGAATCTTTGTCCAATGCCCATCAATGGCGATGAAGAACATGAAGATATGATCATGTTAACAAGAGCTTATATTTCCAAATGCATATATAGAACTTGTGCTCAAATGGATTACTTCATTTTGTTGATTTTGAGGTGTTCAGCAAGTTCACTACTTGTTGAGACCAAAATTGTAAGAAAACTCATCACTTGACTTCACTGAAGTCAAGTTGTGATGACGTCTGCGTGAAGTTGCGTAACGTAAAGCTCCTCTGGCTGCCCATGTGGTTTTTGGGGGAATGGAGGAGAATAGAGAGGAGAGTTCTTCAAGCAATGCATTTGAATAGTCTTTAAACAGAAACAAACCATTGTCTGTTCTGTTCCATTTGGATCAGTTGAATTTTCCTTAGTCTAGACAACTCTCTTTTGTTTTCCTACCATGACCAGTTGCAATCTTAATATTAAGAAAGGGGAGGTGTAAATAAAGCTTATTGGCAATTCAACCGGGAGTTCAATAAGTCAGATTTTGAAATTATTCAAAAGTATAAACAATTTGTCACCATCCAGTTGAATAAGTTGTTTAATTGACTAATCAACTCGATCTGTGTGCTAATCCATGGATGATGACATGATACATGCCAGAAAATGCCCGCTAAGTTTGCCAGTTTGGTGTTTAGTGTTGAGCTGTTTAAGTAATCAGCCAATCAAGTTCTAATGTTTGAGGCCATCCCTAAGTTTTTGGACTTCTCACGCAGATCAGGATTCAGATGTACCAAAAGATTCCTAGTGTTGACCCTCATACATAGACAAATACTAAGAATATTATTCATACTTCATAATTTTCTAAGTTAATTAATACTAAGAATATTCATAAATCCTGACTTTCTAAGTTAGTTTTCACTTGCTTGATTAAAACCACCATCTCAAGTGCTTTGTTTATACAATAAATGCACCACAAGCCACTGCAAGTTTGCAAGGGTCATCGAGATTAATTAGAGGTTAGAGAGAGATGAAGAGCCACTTGAGGATGGAGTTAATGGTTTTTCTGGTATTGGTTTTGGGGATTGGCAGTAGAGCCTATGGTGAATTTTCTCACAGTACCATGAGAAAGATTGATAGAATAAATAAAAAGGGCCCATCTTTGGGTATTGTGGTGCCAAATTTGTTTGAGCTGAACCCTCTTCTTCAATCTTCAAGCTTTGTGCCTGATCAGAAGCTTCCCTACTTAGATTTTTCTGGTACCATTGAGTGTTCTTTCATTTATTTTTACATCTGTGAATTGATCAAAGGTTTCTCTGCTGAAGATATGAGTTTTCATATTTGCTGTTTTTGGTGTCTTTTTCTCATTGTGACCACTTTCATTATCCAAAATTTAACAGGAAGAAGGTTTCGAATTGGACGATTGGAAGATGAGAGTGTTATAATTGTTATGACAGGATTGAGCATGGTATGTAAATCTAGAAATTGTTTTACTTAATCTGCTTTCTTTGGTTAAGCCATCATAGTGTAATTATAACTCCTTTTGAAATCATTGAATAGCTGAATGCAGGTATCACAACTCAATTGCTGCTCAGCCTATTCAAGGTGAAAGGTGTTGTGCACTATGGAATTGCAGGAAATGCAGATCCTCAACTCCAAATTGGAGATGTGACTATCCCTCAATACTGGGCGCATGTAGGCCTTTGGAATTGGCAGGTCTTAACATTTTTAGTTCCCTTTTCTTCCATATCCTGTCAGATTTTTATAAAACACAACGAAGAACATGAAAATGTAAAAATCTAGAATTCTTAATGTTCTTTTGAATTGAAGCTACAATAAAAGAAATACTATTACTAAAGAACATTTCTTTTGTAAGAAACTCTTTCCAGATCAAAACTTGCTTTTTCATTACATTTTTTCCTGTTAATTAACCACCCCCAAAACACCACCGACTTTTACATCTTTCTTTGACACTTGAATGTGTGCAGAGGTTTGGAGATGGGCCTGATAATGAACTGTCCTTGGAATCGTTTGGTGACTACACAAGAAAAGTTGGGTACCTAAAATTTTCTGATTTCAACAACAAAACCGAAAATGGGGAGCTTGCTCCCAACTTTCTGAACAATGTGTGGTATCAACCAGAAGAGATCTTCCCAGTTCACGGGACTCCTGAAGTTAGGCAACACGCCTTCTGGCTTCCAGTCAACCACAAATACTTTGCAGCTGCCAAGAAACTAGAGGTACTTCTTTTGGCACCCCCCTCACGATCTACGTACGCTTTGATGTTTCATTTTGTTATAGTTCTTTTCAGTCTTCTGATAATAATTCGAATTCATCTTGAACACAGGATATGAAGTTGGAGGATTGCGTCAACACTACGTGTCTGCCAAGAACACCAACTGTGGTGAGAGTCGAAAGGGGAGTAAGCGCTAATGTGTTTGTCGACAACAGTGCTTACAGAGAATTCTTGAACTCCAAGTTCAATGCCACTTCGATTGACATGGAGAGTGCTGCAGTAGCTCTGGTCTGCCACCAGCAGAACACACCTTTCATTGTGATCAGGGCTCTCTCCGATCTGGCCGGTGGAGGCTCCTCTGTGTCGAATGAAGCCAGTACCTTCTCATCATTGGCTGCTCAGAATGCATTTGATGTTGCACACAGATTCATTTCCTTGTTGTCTTCATAGAAGCTCCATATATGTATCCAAAAACATTGACAATTGAACACTTCAAGTGATTGTTAATCAAACTGTACAATTTAATAATTGATATGTTTACATCTGATGTTCGATTCTGATAACATTAGCTCTCATTCTGTTATCTTGTGCTTGCTGGTAGTGCCCACTAGAGAAACTTACCTACAATGACACCATAACAAAACTGTTCATATATCACTCATCACGCGTCGATTTTCCCATTCAAGAGTAGGATCAATTCTTAAATCGAAACTCTGCAGAATCCGATGGGAGCCGAAGTTTCGCCGCATGCCAAATGCCGCATCCACTAGAAAAACAGCTGTGACAAATGGAGGAAGAACAAGAAGATTAGTAAACTAATAAAAGGATTATAGGCCATCTTAGTTTACCATTTCACAAGAATTTGGAAAATTGCTTAGATTTGATGATCTGATAATCAAATCAAACTAAACAGTCAAGCCGGCCAAGGCGGCATATTATACTTATACATGGGCCCCACTGAATCGACTCCCTCCTCCCCTTAAACTGCCGTCCAAGGCGGTTCCCGCCACTAAAATATAAAACGGTTATTTCCGTTAAAATTCCAAAATCCAAAACCCCAAGCTTTTTACTACCATGAATGATAACATTTCTTGAGCCGCCACCATGACCACCACCACATCCGCCGCCCAAATCCTCCGCCACACCACCGCCTTCGTCTCCGAAGCCCTCTCCCAACAAGAACTCCGCCTCCATCTCTTCTCCACCCTCCGCCGCAAGCTCCGCTCCTCCACCGCCGCCGACCAATCCGCAGTCAAGTCCCTAAACCTCGCGGCGGAGACAGTCGAAAACGCAATCTCCGACGCCGCCAGCCCCGCCGTCCGCTCCTCCTCCCTAGCCCTCTCCGAAAAGCTCCTCACTTCCAACCCACCAACCCCATTTTCATCCCTCCTCCTTTCCCTCATCCACTGCCTCTGCCGCCGACCAATCGACGCCGCCGTCAGCCTCCTCGACATCTTTAGCAGCGACCCTTCTTTCGCCAGAACAGAGCTCGCCCCTGTTCTAATCGAAGAGCTCTTCTTAGTCCACCTCATTCCTGTTCTTCAATGGTACAATGAGCAAAGATCACAGATTTTACCGACGTTGTCTCCGAACATTAGTTATGAAAACGATGATTGTTCAATCTCCGACATGTCTGTCGTGTTTTCGTGTTCGAAATCGCTGTCGAAGATGAGTGGGGGGCAGACTTCGGAGCTGAAGGAGTTGGAGGCGAATTATGAAAAAGTTCTTGATGAAAATTGCAGGGTTTTCAGTAATTACTTCAAACAGGTTTTGAAAAATAAAGATGGGGGAAGATCGATTGATCCGCCCCAGGTGATATTGAAGAAAATTGAGAGCGGTGAAGAGGTCGGAGATGATCATCATGGGAGCAAAACAGAGGAATCCGGATTCGAAAACGGACGGTATAATGTAATGAATTATTTTCGTTCTTTCACCTCTTTGATTATTTGCTTCTTCATAAACTCAAACTTTGATCAATAACTTAAGATACTAAAAATAGGGGCTAATACCAATCAATAAGTTAGTTAAGAACGTCATTCTTTGCTTTCTTTGATTGGGGCTAGGGAAATTCCAACCTTAACTATCTTTCAATATTGACACGAAATATATCACGAGATTAACATTTACTGATGAAAAATATCATTCTGTCGAGCTTAACATTCTGTGAGAGCATAAAAAATATAATCAATTCTCAATTCTCTTAATATTCATAATAATTAAAGGTATGAACTTTCTTATGTATTGAGGAAAAAGGATGAATTTTGTTATTATATGTCGAATGTTCTTCCAACTGGTACTTTTTCATGGTAGATGATTTTTTGACTTTGTCAAATGAGAGGGCTAATAATATTATGTGGTTTTTTTTTTTGTTTTGCTATTTTCTTTTATTTTCTCTGTGCATGATTAGGTCGTTGAATTTTCCAGCTGGTTGCACATGGGTGGATGATGGTTGCAATTGGGCCACTTTACCCAAAGCTAATTTGGCTTAATACAAAGATGTCATTATCTAAAATACCTAATGATTGTCATTAGGGTTCTAATTATATTGTGAGATTCTGTTTATTATGCACAAGTCAAGCTCTGTGAAATTTGTCCTCCTTAATTATGCCTAGGTAGTTAGGTTATTTGATAATAGAAATGAAAACCGTGGAAGCTCAATATCTTCATAAGATAAATCACAGCTTCACAGATGGAGGAAAGCACTTGATACGCACACCAAAATCACTCTCTTAGTGTTTTTACTTTGTAATGAGTTGTTCGTACATGTGCTAGACTGCAATTTGCATGTAAAGATGGTTCAAAATTGTTCATGACTAATGAGGACATTTCATAAACTCCTACCTGCTATTTTCAGCAATACTATATGTTATCTTAAGAAAAGGGATTGATAAACTAATTGGATTCTTTTGGAACATTTGAAACTTCAAATTGCAGATACTGGTACTGAAAGTTTGGTACTATTTTACATGTTTTACATAATGGTATCAGAAAACAAATGGGATTAGGAAGTTTAGGATTATACTCAGCAGTGTCTGCAGATTTTGGCACAAGACTTTAGGCTTTTAAAGTCAACTTTTAATTTCTGGTTGGGTTTTTGGCACAGCAGCCAATATGGGCTGAAGCAGAAAGATCAGTTGAATTGTTCAGCAGCAGAAGACCCACGTCTCCTCCATTTTATCCCCAAAGAGTTTCAGTCAACAATATCTTGCCAGGCCAGCAAAATGAAGATTCTTCCTGGAGGTTGTCGAAATCATCGCCCAATGTGAATTCGGATTCTGAAGAGGAGGAGTCATCAGTGGAGGACAACAACTCGGTTGTTGCTTCTTCTTTGGACTCGGAAGCCGAAATTGAGGTAACATTTCGATGCTACCAAGAAATAAACAGAACAATCCCCTCTGTTTTGATGATACCTATGTTTGCATTGTTTTTTGTTTTGTAATGGAGACTTTTGAAACTTACAGGAAAACAACAGAGATATGGAATTGTTTGAGCCTACACCAATCCAAACTCGAAAGCTAAAGCAACCCCTTTCTGCAGAATCAAGCCGGTACGTGCCTGTGGTTATGTTTATATAATCCTGTATTGGCCTTGTTATTGTTGATTTAAAAAAGAGTACTGCAAACCACCACTCATTAACATCACATTGTCTGTTTTCATGTTATGCTACTTTTTGGGTTCTTCTTGTTGTTTATCAGTTCAGCAAACCGGCTCATGGCAGATTCTGATAACGCCTCTAGTGGTGGAAAAGTACATACACCTCCCAAGGACTTTGTGTGTCCAATAACCAGCACCTTGTTTGATGATCCTGTCACACTTGAGACGGGGCAGACGTATGAGCGAAAAGCGATCCAAGAATGGATTGAAAGGGGGAACTCTACATGTCCAATTACCAGGCAGAATCTCCAAAGCACTCAGCTGCCTAAAACCAACTATGTGCTAAAACGTCTTATCGCAAGCTGGCAAGAACAGAACCCTTCTGCTGCAGTCTTCAGCCGTTCTGAGAATACAAGTGCGGTTGCTGAGCCAGTTGTCAAGTCCATAATGCCTTCTAGTTCTCCTGACAGTGTTATAAGCCAAGCCAGCATTGATGGCGCGGTTGGTGAGTTGAGGCTTGCAATTACCAACCTTTGTATGTCAGAAATACTCAAGGAGTCTGAAATGGCTGTTCTTCGCATTGAGCAGTTCTGGCAGGAAGCAAATGTGGAGTGGGATATTCAAAACTTGTTAACAAAGCCCCCAGTTATTAATGGTTTTGTGGAGGTTCTTTTCAATTCTGTTGATCCCCAGGTTCTTGCAGCTTCGGTTTTTCTCCTGTCTGAGCTGGGGTCAAGGGACAATGCTGTCATCCAGACTTTAACCCGAGTTGAATCTGATGTTGAATGTATTGTGGCTCTTTTCAGAAAGGGGTTGATGGAAGCTGTAGTCTTGATATATCTGTTAAGGCAGTCCATCCCTAATCTAATTGAGTTGGACATTGTGGACTCTCTCTTGATGGTTATTAGAAAGAAAGACAATGATTTGATCAACATGTGCCTAAAGCCGAAAACTGCTGCAGTGGTTTTACTGGGGCAGATTCTTGGTGGTAGTGGAGAGGGCATTGCCTCTTCAATTGTTGATTCTGTGGTTTCTGGAAAAGCACTCGAAAAAATTATTAGCAGTTTGGAATCTGAATCAGCCGAAGAGAGAATTGCAGCTGTTGGGATCTTATTGAGATGTATGCAGCAGGATGGAAAGTGCAGGAACACAATAGCTGATAAAGCTGAGGTTGCTCCTGTTTTGGATAGCTTCACCGGTGCAAGTGATGGAGAGAAGTTTGAGATTGTTCACTTTTTCTCTGAGTTAGTTAAGTTAAACAGGTATATACATCTCAAGTTGGTTTGTGTTTATCCAAAGTTTTCGATGAATCTTGGACTCGAGTCAGCATTACAAATTTGAATCTTTGTGTTAGACAGAAGGACATTCAATGAACAAATCCTGCATATCATAAAGGATGAAGGTCCTCTCAGCACAATGCACACCCTGCTTATTTATCTGCAGACAGCCCTACAAGAGCAGTGTCCTGTTGTGGCCGGCCTACTACTTCAACTTGATCTTTTGGTTTGTAACTCTCTCCCGCTTTCGTCTATTCTAGAACTTCGTGAAATCTTTGCTTGAACTTACTATTGTTAACTGCTGGAAGTAGTCATGTTGCTGTTTTAAGTACAGACTACTTGTCTAATTGCTTGTACTAGGGTAGTGAGTTAATGATTCCTGGCATGGGTTGGTTTGTAGGCAGAGCCGAGAAAGATGAGCATATATCGTGAAGAGGCAATAGATACTCTCATCTTGTGTCTCAGAAATTCGGACTTCCCCAATGCTCAAATTGCTGCTGCTGAGACAATCATGTCATTGCAAGGGAGGTTTACCACGTCCGGAGAGCCTCTTGCCAGGGCTTTACTTCTCAAACGCGCTGGCCTTGACAGAAGTTATAAAAGTCGTGTACGAAAGGATCAGCTTAGCAGCATTTCTGGAGATGATGAAACTCTTGTGAGTTTCTTTTGTACATTTCCTTTGTTTCTGCTGTTTGATCATCTTCATGTAATTCATTTCCTGATGAATTTCCTTTTCTGGTTGACACCAAAAGGAGGAAGAGAAGGCGGCTGATGATTGGGAAAGGAAAATGGCGTTTGCTTTAATAGGCCACGAGTTTGGTCTCCTTTTTGAGGCTTTAGCAGAAGGCTTGAAGAGCAGGTATGCAGAATTATGTTCAGCATGCTTTGTGTCAGCAACATGGCTTGTACACATGCTCAATAGTCTTCCAGACACTGGAATACGTGGAGCAGCCCGGGTCTGCTTGCTCAAACGTTTCATATCAATATTCAAGTCTGCCAAGGACACTGAAGACAAGGCCCTCTCTATGCTTGCACTGGACAGCTTCATCCATGATCCTGGTAAGAACATGCCATTTACTTGAATTTAAATGACGTGTTAGAAAAAGTTACTTTAAAGTGATGAGTTCAAATTCTTGACAATGTAAATTACACAGAGGGGATGCGGGAGGTAACTGTTTACATGAAGGATGTTGTAAAAGGCCTGAGAGAGCTTAAGAGATCCACTCCGTTGGCATTTCAAATGCTAAAAATATTTTCTGAGGGGCAAGACTCTAGTGCTGTAAGTCCATCGTAATCTTGTACATTACCTTGTTCTGAAAGAAGGCACATTGGAAACTCATATGTTCTTGTTTGACAACAGGAACTATGGGCTCATAAAGAATTAGTCCAAGTAGATTGCAGTGAAAACGGAGAGGTTCTTTCAGTTGTTTGCTTCAAGGATAAAATCTTCTCGGGCCATTCAGATGGAACTATTAAGGTAACTCAACCAACACAGCGGAGATTTGTTCTTCTACTTTTCACATCTATGGTTTCATCTTGTCAAAACAATGCTTCTTTTCTTCTGATGTCTTTCTGTTTTGACTTATGAAGGTATGGACAGGTAAAGGTAGCATTCTTCATCTAATCCAGGAAAGCCGAGAACATACAAAGGCGGTTACTAGCTTGGCAGTCTCAGGGGACATGCTATTCAGTGGTTCACTCGATAGAACTACAAGGGTATGGTCTAAAATCTCGATACTTCTTATGACTTGACAATTTAGAGAACTCTGAGACTAAATTTCCTTTGCTTGATGAGCAGGCATGGTCTGTTAGCAACGAAGCAATGTACTGTGTACAAGTACATGATATGAAGGATCAAGTTCATAGTCTAGCCGTCACCAATAGCCTTGCTTGCTTCATCCCACAAAATACTGGTGTGAAGGTACTTAACGGAATAATCATAATCAATTCATCAATTCACTTCTTTTTTACTTTAAAGAAACATTAGAAACAAGAAATAGGGTGAACTTTTGATTAATGTGCTCTTTTCTATTAATTACCAGGTTCATGCATGGAATGGAGGATCCAAATTGACAAATTCAAGTAAATATGTAAAGTGCTTCGCTCTAGTACAGGGGAAATTGTATTGCGGATGCCATGACAGCAGTATTCAGGTAAGATCTATGTGTAATTGGAGTAGTTTAAACTTTAAATCCGGCTATAATTGTTTGTTTCTCTCATTGTGCTGATAATCAAACTGTTGTGGACTTCCAGGAGGTTGATTTGGCCACAGGAACAACAAGTACCATCCAAAGTGGCACGCGAAAGTTACTTTCAAAAGCAAATCCTATCCATGCCATTCAAGTGTACAATGGACGCATATACGCAGCCAGCTCTTCGGTTGATGGGGCAGCTGTGAAGATTTGGAATGCTGCAAATTACAGCATGGTTGGATCGCTGCCAACATCGTTGGAAGTGAGGACAATGGCCATAAGCTCTGAACTGATATATTTGGGAGGTAAAGGAGCAAGTGTGGAAATATGGGATAGAGAAAAGCTGAACAGAATAGACATATTACAAAGTGGGAACAATTGTAAGGTTCTGTCCTTGGCTCTTGATGCAAATGAAGAAGTTTTAGTGACTGGGACTTCTGATGGCCGCATCCGGGTAAAGAATTCTTCCTCCTTAATGTTATAGTCTCCACCATATAGAAACCATGAGTATGCACACATACAACATTTGCCTTGTAAAACAGTAAAAAACTATCTGTTGGTTTGCAGGCATGGGGGCTGAGCTAGGGAAAGGACTTGGTAAATTTGAACACACATATACAAATATATATTTGGCTGGAGAGCAGCTGACGAAGCATGAAGATATATACATAGATGATTTTTTGAACAAAATTCTTTGCACTATTTCTTGCTTTTTTGGAAAAAAAAAAATATATATATATATATATATATATATATATATTGCTAAAGCCAGAATAAAGACATCAAATTGTAGAGTTCTGAATTGTAATGTGTTTTGTAACTTTTGTTGTAGCCTTGTACAGAAAACTGACCTTACACGGAAAGAAAGAAACTCCGAAATATCTATATCATATTACATGTTATAGCACACTCGTGGATGTCATTTGGCCAAGTTCTATGGAATTAATTTTCATCTTTTAGGTTTGATTCTGTACATAATGCTTGCTTTTGTGTAGAATGATTGGTTTTCAAATGGATCTTTCGTACAATCCACCATTTTCGTAGCACATGGCCACATAATGGTTGGCCGGGTCCGGTTTAGAAAAGAACTGCTCTTCTGATATCTTAAGTATGTGATCGTACTAAGATTGGATGAAAAGTAATCTTAGTTTGGGTATGAACTTGAAATGGTAACTTTCTCTGGCTGGTTCTATTTCTAGGATGCAAGAACAAATTCCAGCAGTCGGTTTGTTTTTCATGTAATTAATGAGGCTTCTCAGAAGCACCAACCATCAAATACCGAATAACTTTGTGTTGATCTTCTTTGAAATGATCGGTCCTTCGTCGAAATAAACCTCTGCAAATCCCTCATGCATTAGTTGCCCTTCCTGCTCTACCAATCTCAAAGCAATCACATTCTGTTTAAACCTTGTCACAAAGGGAAGCTCGTATCTCGGTTCTCTAAGAGCAGTTATTCTTGTATATCCAAGGTCTCAGATTTGATCTCCCACTTCCAAATCCAAAGAGATTATCACAAGATGTGATTAATAATTGCTTTCTTTTGTTCTGCTGTATTAGGAAAGATCGTCAGAGATCCATTCCAATTCAGGAATTAAGCTATTATCAGCACATGTTTCTTTGATTCTCTTCTCTTAGCATAGACTGATACTGTAATCAAAGATTATGCCTTCCTGTCGTAGTTCAGAGACTTTCTAGGAGACCCAAGATCGCATATTTCGAGAAACATAATCCAGATTTTAGTATATTTTTGGTTCAAAATGTTCCGATATGATCTTTCCTTGATTCCCAAGAAATGAATTCAAAGCTAGTGATCATCTGCATGCTATATAGCTCTGCCCCAGTCGTCTCATCCTCCACGCTTTGTTCTTGCTAACTTTGTAGTTTTACAACTTCTTTCAATCCTCTTCTTTCCTCTATTTTTCTCTGCTCATGGCACCTCATAATTTTCATGTTAATCCAACCCCAAATGTGTCAAAAACCGAAACTTTAGAACAATACTTTGATTTGTCTAACGGCAAGTTGAGTGTTAGAGGTGTTCAATTGCTCTCTGAACTTCCAAGCAATGTCACTTTCAGTCCCTTTGATTCAATCTGTCAGCCTTCTGATGACATTCCACTTCCCCTGCTTCACCGTGTCAGTGCCTTGTCCCACAAGGGAGGGTTTCTAGGGTTCAAAACTGACCAGCCTTCCGATAGGTTGACGAATTCATTGGGTAGATTCAGTGATAGGGATTTTCTCAGCATCTTTAGGTTCAAGACATGGTGGTCTACAATGTGGGTGGGAAACTCCGGGTCGAGTTTGCAAATGGAAACTCAATGGGTGCTTCTTGATGTCCCTGAAATCAAGTCCTATGTCATAATCATCCCCATCATTGATGGCTCTTTCCGATCTGCTCTCCAACCCGGCGGTGATGGCCACGTCTTGATCTGTGCCGAGAGTGGTTCTACGCAAGTGAAAGCATCAAGTTTTGATGCAATTACTTATGTACATGTCTCTGAAAATCCCTACAATTTGATGAAAGAGGCCTTTAGTGCTATTAGAGTTCATCTCAATACTTTTAGGCTGTTGGAGGAGAAATCTGTCCCTAATATAGTTGACAAATTTGGTTGGGTGACTTGGGATGCCTTCTACTTGACTGTAGAACCTGTTGGGGTATGGCATGGTGTAAATGAATTTGCTGAAGCCGGTGTGCCCCCTCGCTTTTTAATCATCGATGATGGCTGGCAAAGCATCAATTTCGATGAGGATGAAGACCCAACTGAGGATGCTAAAAATCTAGTCCTTTGTGGGAGTCAAATGACAGCTAGGCTTCACAGGCTTGATGAATGCAAGAAGTTCAAGAACTACAAAGGTGGATCAATGTTGGGTCCTGACGCTCCTCATTTCGATCCCAAAAGGCCAAAGATGTTGATAGCCAAAGCAGTTGAGCTAGAACATGCCGAAAAGGCTCGTGACAAGGCTATTCAATCTGGAGTCACCGACTTATATGCTTTCGAAATGAAGATTCAGAAGTTGCAGCAAGAGTTGAGTGAGGTACTTGGTGGACAAGAAACAAATGCTTGTAATGAAATCTGTGGAGCATGTCCTTACTTGGATGAAAGCTATGGACTAAAGGCTTTTACAAGTGACTTGAGAACCAAGTTTAAAAGTTTGGATGACATATATCTTTGGCATGCTCTATGTGGTGCGTGGTCTGGTGTTAGGCCCGGTTCAACGCATCTAAATGCGAAGATCACTCCCTGCATCGTCTCTCCTGGACTTGCCGGTACAATGAATGATCTTGCTGTGGATAAAGTTGTAGAAGGTGGGATGGGGCTTGTTCATCCTGATCATGCTTCTCTGTTGTATGACTCTATGCACTCGTACTTGTCTGAAGTTGGTGTCACAGGAGTCAAAGTAGATGTTATTCATGTAAGTACTTAAATTTCTCCTTTGTTCCTTCTTAATTTGCACATAATCATTATGAATTGCACATTTTTTTCATGTGAATTTTTCATACAGACTCTTGAATATGTGTCTGAGGAATATGGTGGGCGTGTGGAGCTTGCAAAGGCTTATTACAAGGGGTTGAGTGATTCTCTTGTGAAGAACTTCAATGGGAGTGAACTTATCTCCAGTATGCAGCAATGCAATGACTTCTTCTTCCTCGGGACGAAGCAAATCTCCATGGGAAGAGCTGGTAATTAAGAAAGTCTAAGTCTTGCATACAACACAACCTACATTTTCGTTCTCAATAACAACCTTTTAATTTTCGGTTAAATGCTTGTGTTACAATTCGCAGGTGATGACTTTTGGTTTCAGGATCCAAGTGGAGATCCGATGGGAGTTTACTGGCTACAAGGTGTTCATATGATCCACTGTTCCTACAACAGCTTGTGGATGGGGCAGATGATTGTGCCTGATTGGGACATGTTCCAATCGGACCATCTTTGTGCCAAATATCATGCCGGTTCTAGGGCCATCTGTGGAGGTCCTGTCTACTTAAGTGACTATGTTGGAAGTCATGATTTCGATCTCATCAAGAAGCTTGTTCACCCTGATGGCACCATTCCTAAGTGCCTCAACTCTGCCCTTCCAACCAGGGACTGCCTCTTCAAGAACCCTTTGTTCGACCACAACACTGCTCTCAAAATCTGGAACTTGAACAAGGTAAATATACATATGCTTGTCGACCAAAAAAAATATACATATGCTTGTAAACTTGTTCATATCTGATATTAGGACTTCATATGTTCTGTAGTTTGTTAAATTCGATTCTAATTTGTTTCTTGTTTCACAAGTATGGAGGAGTGATTGGAGGATTCAACTGCCAAGGGGCGGGTTGGGAACCCAATGAGAGCAGGATCAAAGGCTATCCACAATGCTACAAGCCAATCATTTGTGCAGTGAATGTTTCTGATATTGAATGGGATCAAAGTGCAGAAGCTGCCCTTATGGACAAGGCTGAAGAATACATTGTCTATCTGAATGAAGCTGATGAGCTACGAGTTATGACTCGAAAATCCCCTCCAATTGAAATCACTCTCCAGCCTTCTTCCTTCGAGCTCTTCACCATTGTGCCGGTCCAAAAGCTCAGCCCAGGGGTCCAATTCGCACCAGTTGGACTTACAAACATGTTCAACAGTTCAGGAACAATACAAAAGGTGGAGTATGAAAGTGAGGGTGCGTTTGGTGCCAAGGTGATGGTTAAAGGTGGCGGTAATTTCTTGGCCTACTCTAATGTGTGTCCAAAGGATTGCTCCTTGAATGGCGCGGAGGCGGCTTACAAGTGGTCTGAGGGCAAACTAGAGATGAATCTTCCTTGGGTTGAAGAAGCTTCTGGCATCTCAGAGTTGGTTTTTGTGTTTTGAACTTTGCTTAAGGCCTAAAATGAGAACTATGCTATATAAGTTCAAGGCCAAGCTTTCTTTTACTACACATCAATTCTAGGAAGATATTTGATTGCTACCCATTCTAATCTTCTTCACCTTTTGCATTCACTCTTGTGTGATTTCCTTTCTACCTTTGTCTTACGTGGACTTTTCTCTGAAAATTAAGCTCTTTTCATGTAACAGAAGAGTTGTGTTAGAATTCTTGGCTTGACTTTTTGATGGAGAGAAAGTCTCTGTTCTATGACCCCCTTGATCCTGTTAGCGCATATTGTGGAGAAATTTTTCAGTGTGACTTGTAACTCGTGACAGAAGCAAACCACCGTTACTGCAACGGAATCTTCAAGCGGCACTTGAAAAGGGTGACAAGAACAATGATGTAGGCCTTGAAGTTTAATTAGTACCAACCCAACCCATCACATAAACATTTGTTTACTGAGATTGTCTCTAGTTTGGAGGACCAAATTATTATTATATGATTAGAAAGTGATGTAGAATATACCAAACCATAATCTGATGACAACCCTTGTTTATATCTTTTTATCTATAACTACAAAGGGACACATTACCTCGGAAAATCGTGATTAGTACTAATCAATATCTAAGTTATTTCGAATTAACGATGAAAAGGCAGAACGAAATTGCAGTTAGTGATTGTTTTCTTCTAAAGCAAGATTCGGTTTTTAGATGCAATGAGACAAATATCAGCTGACCATTAGAGTGCCTTGATT
This sequence comes from Spiraea crenata, assembly GCA_033992175.1. Lineage (NCBI taxonomy): Eukaryota > Viridiplantae > Streptophyta > Magnoliopsida > Rosales > Rosaceae > Spiraea > Spiraea crenata. Next base: position 2,362,058 of record JAVBHV010000079.1, on the reverse strand, counting down.
TGGTGACCTCGAAACCATCCACACTCTCCTTCCTGCAGCTAACACAGAGCTTTGGATTCGGTGATGATAAACTCAATGCGACCATCTTGTACAGCTCCAATTAAGCACTTATCAATCCAAATTTTGTCATTATTTAAGTCCCTCTTTCGCATTGTGAAATCCAAATTCCAAGATGCCGTGGCAGAACAAAAATTCTGAGTTGATTTCATTTTCTCTGTTTTTAGGGGATTTATCCAATTTGCCCTTTTAACTTGTACCGTACTTTTGATTTGCCCCATCAACTTGCACTTTAGAAAATTAACCCCCTTAACTTGTATTTTTGGCCAATTCCCACCCTTTCCATCCAAAATTAACCCAATTCCATCAAATTGAGTTACATAACCTATACGTGATGAGCATCTTATCGTGTTTCTTGCTTTTCTTCTTCATTAACTTCTTCTTAAGACCGGCAACGCCATCAATGGCGTCGACGAACTTCAACCAAATTAATAGCACATAAATGTCTCGACGGTGGTGAATGACGAAAAAAACTCTTCACGTGCAAGTCACATGGGTGTATTTGACGGAAAATTGGATGAGAGGCTGTTAATTTTGATTGCAAGGGGGGAAATTGGCCAAAAATGTAAGTTAAGGGGGTTAATTTTTCAAAATGCAAGTTAAAGGGGCAAATAAAAAATAAGGTATAAATTAAGGGGGGAAATTGGCTAATACGCCTAAAAAGTAATAATGAATCAATGGTTTTGGTGTTGTTGTCTTCATTCATAGAGTGAGCAAAGCTTTGAATCTATCCATCTCTCTTAAGTACATGCTTGATCGTATCAGCGCCTAAAACATTCATTTTTCGAACAATTCCATGGTTGCAGAAATGGAGGTCTCTTCAAAGAAATACAAAGAAATCGAAAAGGTCACAAGGATGAAGGGTGGCCTTAGAACCATGCCTTTTATCATATGTAAGTTCTCTTATGGTGAACCCATCTTAAGTTTGTTTTGATATTGTTGCATCGTTCTCTGATAGCTAAAACTTTTCGGACTAGTGGTTATCTGACATAACTGTGAATGTGTGTAGCTAACGAGACGTTTGAAAAAGTTGCAAGCTATGGGCTTCATGCAAACATGATCTTGTACTTGACACATGAATATCACATGGATGCCGCCACAGGAGCTAGTATCTTGTTCTTGTGGTCAGCTATGACGAATTTCACGCCTATCATCGGAGCTTTTCTCTCCGATTCCCTCCTAGGCCGGTTTCGTGTGATCTCATTAGGAACAATCATTAGTTTACTTGTAAGTAAACTCCCTCTAATCCACGTATAAATTCCTCAAAACATGCTTAGATATAGCATAGGGTATAATGTAAAACATAACCAATTCATGAAATTTGTTGCAGGGAATGATTGTGTTATGGTCAACAGCAAGATTTCCAGAAGCAAGACCGGCTCATTGCGACGATCCACTCAAAGAAAAATGCAGTCAAGCAAACACAGCCCAAGCCATGCTTCTCTTTTCCGCAATGGGACTCATGTCCATTGGGTCTGGCGGCATTAAACCATGTTCCTTAGCCTTCGGTGCGGACCAACTAGACAAACCCGAAAACCCCAAAAACGATAGACATTTGCAGACTTTCTTCAATTGGTACTACGCCTCGGTTGGAATTTCGGTCATGCTTGCCGTGACGGTTATAGTCTACGTTCAAATGAAATGTGGTTGGCTTATCGGTTTTGGGGTTCCTGTAGTGCTCATGACCTCGTCCACTGTCCTGTTTTTCTTGGGATCTAGACTTTATGTTAGGGTGCCTCCAAACAAGACGTTGTCTTCTGGATTTCTTCAAGTGATTGCAGCTGCTTGGAAAAACAAACACTTGGCGTTGCCACCAAAGGACTTTGATTCGTGGTTTAGTCCCAAAGGTTCCAAGTTTGTCACTCCGACGGACAAATTAAGGTAAGTGAACATAAATATCAATATAGTCCTATCAATACAAAACCCGTTATTTAACAAAGGACAAAAGCCTTGCATAGAAAATTACCGCAGAATTACACAAACTCAATATTGTTTGACGTATTTTAAGTTGGTTTACATTAATTAGAAGGGGATCGAACTCTGAACCTATCTCAATCCTAACCGAGTTATGTTTTGGCTGATTTTAGGTACCTAAACAAAGCTTGCATCATAAGAAGTCCAGAGAATGACATAGGCCCTGATGGCCTGGCCAAAGATCCATGGAGTTTGTGCACAGTTCGGCAAGTAGAAGAGTTCAAGGCACTAATCAAAGTCCTGCCCATCTGGTCCACCGGCTTTGTAGTTGGGGTGATCATCGCGCAATACGGGTTCCCTGTGCTCCAAGCAGACTCTGTGGACCGGCATTTCTTCGGAAAATTTCAAATCCCAGCAGCCTCCTTGTCCCTCTTTAGCATCCTCACCTTAACCATTTGGGTTGCCCTCTATGACCGGATAATAGTCCCGGTGCTGTCCAAGTACACGAACCAGCCCCGCGGACTGAGTTTCAAGCAGAGAATGGGAGCTGGACTTGCCATCTCCTGCTTGTCACAAGCAGTATCAGCTGTGGTTGAGATCCACAGACGTAACTTGGCGATCAAGCAAGGGTTTTCGGACAATCCATCTGGCGTAGTGTCCATGTCAGCATTGTGGCTGGTCCCACAGCACTGCATAATTGGACTAGCTGAGGCCCTGAATGCAATTGGTCAATTGGAGTTTTACTACTCACAGTTGCCAAGGAGCATGTCAAGCATTGCCGTCTCACTCTTGTCACTTGGGATTGGAGTGGGGAGTTTGGTTGGGAGTTTTCTTGTGAACGTTGTGGATGATGTGACCAAGAACGGGGATGGTGTGTCTTGGGTTTCAACTAACCTCAACAAGGGGCACTATGATTATTACTATTGGGTTGTTACTGGGATGTGTGTGGTGAATTTCTTTTACTATTTACTGTGTAGTTGGGCATATGGGCCTTGTGTGGATAAAAAAATGTGGGATGAGGGTGAAGAAGAAGGGGTGAAAGAGGTGGAAGCTATGCCCCCAAAGTCTCCAGAGGACGCAGTTATCTTCTCTGCTTGATTTGGGTCATGTATTGTAATTTCTTGAATTGCAATTAAGTTTGCTCCAGCCTTGTAATAAGTTGTTTTCACTTTTAGGTTCTCAACTTATTAGCAATTCAAAGAGCATATGTACTGAAGTGCAATTAATGGTACTTACTCTGTTTTTGTACAAATGCAATGGTACGTTCACCATTAATATTGATTTCAGACGAAGAAAAAGGAAAAACATGGACTGAACAAACCAAAGAATACCGAAGATGAAAAGAACAAAGTGGGGATGAACGAAAAAGAACAAAAGATGAAAGAGTGTTTTGGATGATTTAAGAGATGTATTGAAGTATAACTTCATTCTAGCAAAAGTGAATTTCGTTTTTTGAGATTGGTGAAGGATCACGCTCAAATTTACTCATTTAAGAGTGGATAAGTGTGTGGTGGGCAAAAATGCACGTAAACTCCCAAATGTTGAATAGAACTTAGTCAAAATCTACTAAATTTTTGAAGATATTTTGGTAACAATTGAAGATATCTTAAGTGGTGGTAATGTACTGATACTTTTAAAGTATTTTCAACAGCAACCTCTAAATAAATACTAGTTCATTTTCAGTGACGATGCTTCGAATGTTGTCGGTACCTTTGGTGTCTGCAGGCATTTTCGATACCTGTCCGAAAACCTACAAAATTTTAGGTTCTTTTCAATTTGGTTCCCTAAACTAATAAAATTAGTGAATCGCCGCGCCCCCCCCCCCAGCATTTAGAGCATTTCCACCGCGGGGAGGAGGTCGGGTGGAGCATTTCCACCGCGGGGAGGAGGTCGGGTGCAGAGGAGCGGGTTTCCGGTGGTGGCCCGCCAGAAATCGATCCTCACGGCAAAAACGGCGTTTCCACCGCAGAGGGGCGGGGCGGGTCCTGTTCATCGAGGTCGGGGCGGCAGGTCGGTGCAGAGGGGCGGTTTTCCGCCCCAGTACTGTGCGGAGATGGTCGTCGGTGCAGGTGACGTCAGCCATGACGTCACCGCGCACTCGGCCGAGTTTTATTTTTTTTAATTCTGGCGCGTGTATTACACGCGCCGGGCGCGCGCGTGAAAGGTCGGAAGAATCCGACCGTTTGAAAGCAACGGCTCCTTTTGCTGACGTCAGCACCAACGGCTAAAAACGGCCATTTTTTTCCGCGTGACACGTGGCCTCCTCCTGGCCGTCGATCTCCAGATCGGACGGCCAGGGTTTATTCAGCCAAAAAATCCCGAAAAATTATAGGAAAAAAATTGAAAAATTTTTTAAAAAATTTTCTATAAATACCCAATCAGTTTTTTGCATTTACCACAACAATTCTTCAGAAATTCTCTCTCCCTCTTATATCCATCTTTCATTTGTGTGAATCTTTTAGTTACAAAATGTCGGCATCCGATTCCGCGACTTGGTCAAAGGAGGAAAACACCCATTTGTGTGAAGCTTGGTGGGTAACTTGTCATGATCCAATTACCGGCAATAAGGTAAAGGTAGATTCATTATGGAGTAAGATCACGGAGGAATTCGACAAGCGGTGTGGCGGAACATCCCGCACACTAGTAGGTATTCAAACTCATTGGAAACATTTGGTCATACATTTCAATGCTTGGCGGTATGCTATCAAAGAAGCACATAGCATTGTACCACCAAGTGGTTCAAATGCACAAGCTTTGGTAATTTTTTTATCCTTGTCATTTATATAAAGGCAATTTATTTATCTTTATATATTTGTCTAAGTTTGCATGATTTTTTTTTTTGGTAGCAAGATGCCATACAAGCATTTTACAAAGCCAAGGTACCAACCACTAAGAATTTCACCAACCATCATTTATGGGATATTGTGAAGTATAGCCATCGCTTTAAACTTGTGGCAACTACACCGGTCGTTATGCACACCCCAGAAGACACGCCTGATGAAGATTCCCAGTTTCGGAGAATTTATCTGATGATGACACCCCCATTCGGATAACAAGGCCTATTGGGAGAAGATTGGCCAAGGAAGCAAGAGCGGCAAGGAAGAAAACTCCCACTGAGACATCAAGATTCTTTGAGCAAATTGTACAGCAAGGTGCAATTTCCATTCAAGAGATCAGGGAAAGAGAAACGGGACAGAAAGGCGGAACTCCAACAAAGATTGGATAAACTTGCCGCGGATCATCAAGCTACGCAAGATTTTCAAATTATGTCAATGAATAAAATTGCCAAGGATAATCAAGCTATGCAAGATTATCAAACTATGTCAATGGATACATCCAAGTTTTCTCCCCTAACTGCCAAATATTGGAAGGCAAAACGTATGGACGTCATGAGGAGGGAATTGTTTCCAGTTGATGATCCCGAGGTAGGTGGAGGGTCAAGCGCTGGCGGAAGTCATGAAACCCCGTACTACCCAGAGGTAGGTGGAGGGTCAAGCGCTGGCGGAAGTCATGAAACCCCGTACTACCCAGAGCAACCTTGGAGGAATGATGTTGAAGAATAAGTTGGATTGTAGCGGTTATTATTTTGGTTTTAATTTTATGTAATGTTGAAGAATAAGTTGGATTGTAGCGGTTATTATTTTGGTTTTAATTTTATGTAATGGTTTGTTTGAGAATTTAAATAAAAGTTGATGTATTCATTTATTGGATGTCAATTAATTATATAAGTCCTTAATTTATTTAAACACACATAAATTTGACTTCAATTATAAATTAAAAATAAACAAAGCGTTTACAACAAGTTTGATGGAAATGTTGTGAAAATTTCCTTCATATTTATGACGGGTAAGAAATTTTAGTAAAACGTCTGGACATATCAGTCGGTGGAATTTTTAGGATATTTATCTTTTTTTTTTATTTTAGTGAATAGTGATTACCCCTTTGCCCCTGCCCGTGTGGGTGGAACGAAAAATAAAGGGCATGAGCAATTCGGGTGAGTCCCACAGGAATAGTACCTGCACTTGGGGCAAAAAACTTGCCCCAAGCACCCTTGCACCCCACCCTAGCGGTGGAAATGCTCTTATGTGTCCACCTTCCTATTTCTTCACGTCCAAGCCCGGACCCCAAAACATTTATCAAATCCAGCAAATAAAACCCTTCCAATCCGACACACACTCCACTCTTCCCTATATAAAACCTCCACACAGCCATTTCCCGGACACCAAACTGCAGTCCCAATCGATCATTTTCCACTGTCCGATCAATCACAGAATCAATCACCGCAACCCCTCAGATCGAACCAATGGCTCCGATTGCAGCCGGCGACGTCATCCCGGACGGCACTCTATCCTACTTGGACGAGGATAACAAGGTCCAGACGGTGAGCGTCCACTCCCTCGCCGCCGGCAAGAAGGTCGTCCTCTTCGGCGTCCCCGGCGCCTTCACTCCCACTTGCAGGTAACAAACCCTAATCTTTCCGATTTCGATTTTAGGGATTCGAAATTTCTAGAATGTGTAGTAAAGTTGTGAACTTTCTGTTTGGTTTCCGAGAAAATGGGAGGTAAATTTTGCTTCTTTGCTCTGAATTTGGATTTGTCTAATCTGCCCTTTTTGAATGCCTACAGTCAGAAGCATGTACCGGGGTTTTTCGAGAAAGCGGAGGAGCTCAAGTCGAAGGGCGTTGACAAAATTCTCTGCCTTAGTGGTATAACTCGAATTTCATAGTATTCTGCTAATCATCGCATGTATTCTGCTAATGTACTTTAGTATGATGTAACTTGGGTAGAATGGAATTTAGGACATTTAGTTTGCCTTTTGTTGATGAATGATCATTGATAATAGGGTTATGTTATAGGAGAATGCTATGTGGGTTTATTCGTTTAAGTTCCGAGAACGTTACTTTAGTAATGGTTACTACTTCAAGTAGTGTTCATGTAAAAGAAAGAGGAGTTGTTAAAGTGGTTCAAAGTGTTTGATTTGGTCATCCTATGTTGGCTTGAATGTCTTTGGTCGAATGAGTAATCTTTTCGGACTTACAGTTGGTTCTGTCACGCTAGTGGCGTTAGACACGAGCACGGATTCATATATCTTAGATAGGATGGTGTTTGCTGTGTATTCTGTCACCGGCTTGTTGCGCATTACCGGTATATTGTCTTTACTCAACGTGGCATTCAGATAGAGAATGCCGCATCAATTCGGGAAGGAAAAACAATTTGTTGTTCTTGGTCCCTCTGTTGAATACTCACGGGGATAGGATGCAACTTAGTCCATTGAACACGCTGGCTTTCTTGCTTATGTACTTGGTAGCTTATTCTTTGGCTGATTCATGGAATAGCTGTTGAATTTGATTGTATGATCTCACTATGGAAACTAGTTGCCCTATTTGCAGTCAGGTATCTAACTTAAGGCCTTGTTTGCAGTGAATGATCCTTTTGTGATGAAGGCATGGGCAAAAACATACCCCGAGAACAAGGATATCCTCTTCCTTGCAGATGGGTCAGCAAAATACACCCAGGCTCTTGGCCTTGAGCTGGATCTTTCAGAAAAAGGTCTCGGTACTCGTTCAAAGAGGTTTGCCCTCTTGATTGAAGATCTCAAGGTGAAGACTGCAAATGTTGAGAGCGGGGGAGAGTTTACCATCTCCAGCGCTGATGATATCCTCAAGGCTCTTTAAATATATCGTTCCTTTACTTTTTAGTCTGCTCCCTCATGTATGTGAGAGTTGAACCTCCCATGCTATGCTGTCTCTAGCCTTTTGTAGTCTAGTGACATTTTATATCTTATGTGGATCATCAAATATTCAGCTTAGTAGTTTCTTAATGAAATAAAGGAGTTGTTTTGTGAATTGGCATGAGATTTCTACTTGCATATGGATATGGAATATCATCTTACTTGGCACCAGCGTTGATTTATATGAAAGTCGCTAGTGTAGACACAAGATAAGCTTCTCTCGCAACAGAGGGTTCAAAAGTAAGATAAGATTAGATTAACTCAAAAGACCAATGTGAACATAAGATAATGTTGGCTGCTAGATTTGGGCGAATGTGCCTGCAGCTTCATTTGAGACAATGGCAGATAGCGTGCATTTGTATAAAGGATGCAGGATCACCTAAGAAATCACAATCAGTCAAATCGAGGAGATTATGTTTACCAATTGAACTTGGCTGCATTATTGAAAAGTTAATTAGATTGTGCAATGCAATCTGTTGATTTGTAAGAGTAAATTTCTTCAGACAAGACAGCTATAAAGATGTTGGTTTGTTATTCAAATGCTACTGAAATAACATTTCTTTTGTTTCGAAAATTTGAACAGCTATCTGATGCAAATTTGAGATGCGTGCCAAACGGGAAAAAACGGTCGGCAATCAAGCATGTGGTTCCATAGTTTAAATTTGAATATTCGTTCCGGTTGTTGTATATGGAAATCAACAGAAACAGTAAGCAATGAGCAAGGAAAACTAAGGAATAAGGATGATGCATGCACAAAACATATGCTAGCCAGGTTCTCTTTGACAAAGGTTTACTTAAAAGCAAAAACAATGTTAGGAAAAAGGTTAGGGGAACATGATAGGAGGAAAAATGTATGAAAAATACAGAATTTGTTAATGATGAAGGGAAAAATAAGGGAGGAAAATTTGTTCTTCTTCCATCACTATGGTATTCTCGTTCTTTTTTTAGCTTTGGAATAAATTTCAATGAATGAAGAGAGAAAGAATATTATTAATTTATAGTTCATGGTAATTATAGGATTTAGTTTTCAGAAAATAAGTTTCAACTTTTTTATTTATTTTTCTAAATTTTTTATTGCGTTAGATGCATGCTGATTATATATTTTTAAATAATGATATAAAATATCACTTCAACTTTTATACTATTTGTACGTGACAAGCATAAATAATAATAAAATGGACACATTTGTTCTTTGTTGATTGTTAGTTTGTGTGACTTCACAGCATATAAAATACTTAGAATTCTATACATCTTACCATTCTTTCAAAAAAACATATATACATCTAACCAGAAAAAGCCAAAAATTGAGGGACTCCAGGTAGTGAAAAGTGGGGAAAACCCCGAAAGCATCATCAATTAGGGATCAAATTTAAGCATTTTAGTTCTTTTTCTTGGGTTGAAAGCTTTAGTTAAAATAGCAATCTACAGACAAAAACTTCAGTGAGGTTGCAAGAAATGAAAGGGTTTTATTTGAAGACCATAACATCAAGAAGACTCGAAACTTCTGGCAATTAGATGAATTGAAATACCTTAAGCACCTAAGTAACTATTAAAAGATAATGGAAAACTATGCTAGCAATTATTTGAACACAAAATTAAAGCCTCTTTTGAACTTTAGAAAATACCATTTACTTTCCAAGGTCTAAAAAGCTCACATAATGCTGATGAAGTTACAACAAAGATGGTTGTAGCAAAACTGAATCTATCAATTTTGCACAGGACCAATAACTCAGGTGAAAAATGATATAGACACAGTAAAATTTGCCGTGATCATGATTTTACTACAATATGTATTGAAACGATCGAACATATCTTACTAGTCACTAATATAACTCAAGTTCTTTATTAAATTCTTTTCTTGCCATCAATATGACTGCAAGTTGGATACCAGCAATAAAGGGACCATAGCCAAGAAAATGAGATGGCCTATGGGTACCCTTTCAGAGAAAGAGAGGGCCCCATTTTTCTGTAAATTCAAAAAATATTTCTGTTGGATTTTGAAATTTATTTAGAGGGACTAAAAAGTGCAGCTACACCCTTTGACCACAAACAACACAACACAAATCTCCAATATTTCTCTCTCTTTGCTTAAATTTTAAATATTTCTTCTTGAAACTACAACAGCACTTGGCTTCTATATCATCTCCCACCTCAGCACAGTTCTCACACTTCTCTTTCTCCAGTTCCACTGCTTCTGTTCAAACTTTTTGCTTAGAATCTCTTTATTTCTTTAATCTGAAACTTTTAAAGATCATAAATTTAACTTTGAAAGCTCATTCAAGTTGTGGGGTTTGGAGAATGAGTGCTTCAAAGTTCATTAAATGTGTCACCGTTGGGGATGGAGCTGTTGGGAAGACTTGTATGCTCATCTGTTACACCAGCAACAAATTTCCTACTGTAAGAAATTCTCTATCTTCCCTTGTTTTTCCTGCATTTATGGATATTTCATAAGATTTCTGGCATGCATTTTGCTTTTCTACAGTTTCAGTTTCTACTTTTTTGCTTCATTATTTGGTTCTACTGAAAATGTACAGTATACATCAAGCTAAAAACGGTAAATAAAGGTGAAATTTTGATTAGCTGTTGTGTAATTTTTGTGTGGCAGGATTATGTACCCACAGTTTTTGACAACTTTAGTGCCAATGTGTCTGTGGATGGAAATATTGTCAACTTGGGGCTTTGGGATACTGCAGGTGATTTGGTATTTTCTGGGTTTGAAAGTTTTGATTTTGGTTGATTCTATATAGTTTTGGGTGATAATTTCCCTTTGATTTACAGGACAGGAGGACTATAGCAGGTTAAGGCCACTGAGTTACAGAGGCGCAGACATATTTGTGTTAGCTTTCTCTTTAATCAGTAGGGCAAGCTATGAGAATGTTCTCAAGAAGGTAATGATTTCATGGCAAATTTCTTTTTCCATTGGATAGTGAACAATGTTTGATCATGTAGCGAGTTTTTTTTCCCTTGAGATGCTTGGATTTGGTGTTTCACCGACTTAAATTCATCACATTCTGATGCATTTCTCAGTGGATGCCGGAGCTTCGTAGATTTGCACCTAATGTTCCAATTGTTCTTGTTGGGACTAAGCTAGGTAGACAACAACTTGGCTATTTTGTTTCATTGATAATGCTTCAGGGTGTCTTTGTGGAGTAAGGTTTTAAGTAATGCCATGCTTTTATCTTCTATATGTTCAAGATCTTCGCGACAACATGGGATACCTATCTGATCATATGGGATCCAACATCATAACATCTGCTCAGGTAATCATGTTAAAGTTATCTTTCGGTTCTTGAAGATTGTTGTCCTTTTCGGAAAGCGTATTGGTTATGTAGAGGAGTCTCACCATGCTTAATGAACAGGGAGAGGAGCTGAGAAAGCAAATTGGTGCTGCAGCATATATCGAGTGCAGCTCTAAGACCCAGCAGGTACACAACTTCGAAGATCAATACGGAATGCTACGGATATTTAGTGTGAATACGTTCAAAGACAAATTTAATCTAATGCTGATAATTAGTATATAGAGATTGCTTGAGAAAGACTACTGAATGATGAACTATGCTTGTTTGATTAGAATGTCAAAGCTGTCTTTGATACGGCTATTAAGGTTGTTCTTCAACCTCCAAGAAGGAAGGAAATGGTAAAGAAGAAAAGGCACCGAAGGTCCGCTTGCTCAATTGCGTAAGTGCTATTTTTATCCTCTGGTGTTTTCTATTGCTCCAATATAATCTCATTCATCCTCAAGTGAAACTTCCATGAGGAGTGTCCGCCATCTAGGCATTGAAAATTATTCCACCTACGGACTGTTTTCTTTCAAGGACAAAATCACAACTCCTTGTGAGCTGGCTCAGTTGATAGAACCCTAAGTAACTTAGAAATGTAGGACGCACATTGTTGTTGCATAGGGTAAAGAAAGTGATAGACGATGTTGAGAACGATTGGGTGACTGTTTATCATCTCCATATGTTGAGTGATCAGAGCAAAGTGTATATTATCCATCATATGATTCATCAACCATAAAGTTTATACTCCCTCATACATCAGTCTTGCATGCACTGTTGTGTTGAATGATCCCTCAACACGTGCAATTTACCGACAGGCCGAAGTATAATGTACTAAGCTTCTGCTGAAAAACATATTGCAGGAGCATTGTGTGTGGAGGATGTGATGTGTAGCATGAAGCCAGATAAGGAATCCTAACCAACAGCCATTGGGAATATAACATCGTTTTGCAGTTACTCTTGGGGAATTTACTGGCTTAATCATGACTGATATTTATATTCTTATGTGTGTATTGTAATTCAAATATCATAAAACAGAACTGATTGTATTTGTTCGTCATTTTGCACCTGGAATGGGAAGGGGCAAGTGGAGGGAATTGTTCATTCTCTCACGTATTGCTTGTTACCAGGCAAATCTTTTGTCAATGTATGGTATTTTGTTAATGACTCTCCAATTCATTGTTCTTCCCTCATTGGATGGGATCATAAATATATATGGCTGCAGGTAGAGACATTATCAATACATTGGCCCTACTATCTCCTTTATATGTGATGATGATTTTGCACAATCTAAGTCATGTGACCTGTAGGATTCTGAGCTTGCAGTGTCAAATCTAATGGTATAATATGAGCATTCATAGCTTCACTTGCTTGCAATCATTCACTGATATATAGTTGGGAACCAATTTTTACATCCAAGTGAATGCGTAGTGGAAAAACAACTTTAGGAACATAAAAAGACAAAAAGGAATGGTGGTAAAAAAAAACTTGGCTTATTTGTAGCAGTATATCCCACTTTCTCACTAGAATTTAAAATACGTCATCTTGATTCGATAGAGGTGTTCACTTTATGGATTGAATCAATCCGGGCGGATGTGGTATAACCGTTTAAGTGAATATTTGATCAGTAAGGGATATGTGAATAACGATCTATGCCCCTGCGTGTTTGTCTAGAAATCACATTCCGAATTTGCGATAGTTGCAGTGTTTGTTGATGACATGAATCTCATTGGTACTCTAGAAGAGCTTGAGAAAATTGCCTCGCACTTGAAATCGGAATTTGAGATGAAGGACCTAGGGAAAACTCAATTACGTCTCGGCCTTGAGCTTGAGCACTGCAATGATGGTATTCTGGTTCATCAGTCCAACTACACCCACAAGGTGTTGCGACGTTTTAAAGAGGATAAAGCGAAGCCTTCGAGCACACCCATGGTCGTCCAAACACTAGATGCTAAACGAGACTCATGCCATCCTAAAGAGGATGATGAAGAGTTATTGGAACTAGAAGTTCCATACCTAAGTGCAATCAACGCTTTATTGTACTTAGCTCAATGCACTAGGCCGGACATCTCGTTTGCTGTGAATTTGTTAGCTCGATGTAGTTGCGCCAACACACCGCCATTGGAATGGTGTTAAAGACATTTTCTGCTACCTTAGGGTACGACGGATATGGGCTTATTCTATCCCTATGCGTCTCCGGATGGATCATCCCCCCTTGATCATTGCAGTGATGCTTGCCTTGTTAGTTATGCTGACGCCGATTACTTGTCAGACCCGCACAAGGCACGTTCCCAAACTGGTTATGTCTTTACCATTGGGAATACCGCGATATCTTGGAGGTCTACGAAGCATACTTAGTTGCGTGTTTTTCGAATCATACCGAACTCATCGCCCACCATGAAGCCACACGTGAGTGTGTTTGGTTGCGAGCTGTTATTGAGCATATTCGGCAGATTAGCGGATTGTCCTTCGTTAGTGATGTCCCCGAAAACTATCTATGAAGACAATGCCACATGTATCGACCAGATTAAGAAAGGATACATCAAAGAAGACGACACCAAGCACATCGCGCCGAAGAATTTCTTCTCACATCAGCAACAAGAGCATCAGAAGATTGAAGTCAAGCAAATCCGATCACAAGACAACCTCGCAGATTTGTTCACCAAGTCTCTGCCAAAGGCTACTTTCCAGAAGCTCGTTGTGGAATCAGATTGTGTCGATTGTCAGATATGACACGTATGTAGTCTTCAGGGGGAGCATTGTCGACTTCAGGGGGAGTATATGAAAGTGTACTCATTTGACCTTAATGTACTCTTTTTCTCCTTATCACAGGTCAACTTTTTCCCACTGGGTTTTGTTGCCTGGCAAGGTTTTTAACGATGCACCCGCATTGGGTTGGTCATACCTCTGACTGCTTGTCGACATGCGCATGCTCACCTTTTTCCCCTTCGCTTTGGCTTTTTCCCACTGGGTTTTCCTTAGCAAGATTTTGGTGTTAGCATATCCCTGAATGGATCCCTTTTGGACATACGTATTCCCCAAGTGCCTATTGTGATGGCTTCATCGACTGCTTTCATTTTCTTTCGAAGATCTGATGCGAGTACTTCTTGAGTTCTACACATTCAAGGGGGAGTGTTGTAAATTGTATTCCAGTATAACTGTGTAAACTAGAAGTAGGAATACTGACTAGATACGATGTATCAAGTAATAGGAATCCTATATGGATTCTTTATAATAGCTAGGCTCATTCCTATTAGGGTTGGTAAACCCTGGGATTGCTCCACTATAAATACAGGCTATACAAGGGGTAAACACACATTCAGATATGAATCCCCATATTCTGACATCTCTCTCTTTCTCTCTACAACACAAACTCTTTTGAAATCCATAGATTTTGGAGGAGTTTTAACTCATTACAAATCCTTTCAAATCTCAATTGAATACACACTCTAAGAAAAGAATTGTCACTAAAAGGAAAATCAATGAAAGTATAAGGAAGACTTCAAGCCATTGATTTTGTTAACTCCCGGTTTCTTAAATGGCAATTGACCATAAATTGTATATATGTATATGTACAATGGATTGATAATTTTACCCTCATTTAAAACACTAGTTATTCCTTCTTGCTCAGTAAACTACCTGTTATGCCAACCTAAACCACCAAAGTGAAAAGCAAAAAGGAAAACAGGAAAAGAGAAGAAGGATCGAGAGAGCTCGACCACTCTCTCTCGACAATGATGATTGAGAGCAGCGACATCGACAAGCGCACGGCAAGCGATGATAATGATCAATGAGAAGTATGAGTTTTCAATACCGAGAGCAGTGACAACGAGACATTAGGGTTTTGAGCTGTTCTTTTTAAAATTTTTGGTTTTGTCATTATTTTATGACAAAATTTAATGCAATTTGATTTTGTCATAACCTTATGACAAAATTTAATGCAATTTGATTTGTCATAACCTTATGACAAAATTTTGAAATTTTTGATTTTGTCATAACCTTATGATAAATTTTGAAATTTTTGGTTTTGTCATTATCTTATGACAAAATTTTATGAATTTATGATTTTGTCATAACCTTATGACAAAGTTTTAAAATTTTAGTTTTGTCATAACTTTATGATAAAATTTTATGAATGATTTATTTTTTTTCATAATCTTATGACAAAATTTTATGAAATTTTTGGTTTTGTTATAACCTTATGACAAATTTTTTATGAATTTTTGGTTTTGTTATAACCTTATGACAAAATTTTTGAATTTGTCATAAGGTTATGACAAAATTTTCAATTTTTGATTTTGTCAAAACTTTATGACAAAATTTTATGAATTTTTTAATTTGTCATTTAAATTTTTTATTTTGTAATAACTTTATGACACAAATTGAATTTTTGATTTTGTCACAAGATTGTGACAAACCCTATTTTGTCACAATCTTGTGACAAAACCCAATTTTTTCACAACTTTGTCACAAAACTAAATTTTTGTCATAACTTTGTTACAAAATCAGAATGGGCCGATTTTAAATGAATGTTTTGTATGGCCCAAATAGGCCCGTTGCTTATATGTATGGGCCAAACGTCTGAGCCCAAATTCATTATTATTTCCTTCGCACGTGTGGTTCCCCAAAAACAACCTCCTCACGTGCCTCAAAATCTGACAGTTTTGATTTTGCGGGCAATCCCTAACCACTTACTCAGAAGATCAAAGCTCGCGCCTTTCTTCTTCTTCTTCTTCTTCTTCTCTCCGTCGTCCGATTGAAAAATGGACTCTCCGCCGGCGAAGAGCTGGAGCATCCACACCCGACCCGAAATCATCGCCAAGTATAAGATCCTCGAGCGGGTCGGGTCGGGCACGTTCTCCGACGTCTACCGCGCCGTCCGAATCTCCGACGGCCTCACCGTCGCGCTCAAGGAGGTCCACGACTACCAGTCGGCGTTCCGCGAGATCGAGGCCCTCCAGGCTCTCCGCGGCTGCCCAAACGTCGTCGTTTTGCACGAGTACTTTTGGCGGGAGGACGAGGACGCCGTGCTGGTCCTCGAGTTCCTTGCGACGGACCTCGCCACCGTCGTCCGGAGCGCCAGGAGGAGGGGCGACGGCGGGATCGAGTGCGGCGAGGTCAAGCGGTGGATGCTGCAGATCCTATCGGGGGTCGACGCGTGTCACCGGAACATGGTGGTGCATCGCGATTTGAAGCCGAGTAATTTGCTGATTGGTGGCGATGGGGTGCTTAAGTTGGCTGATTTCGGTCAGGTAATTAATTTGCATTCTGTTTTTTTGGGTTGTAAATGTTATAGTTTCTAATTGCAACAATAATGTCGGTTGTAATCAAGTAAGGATTTTTAAGTGCATATTAGTGAGGAGCTATTGTCTGTTTAGAAATTATAGTTCTTAAATTCGTAATGGTATCTATCTGATTAATTGGTTTTCCATTCTGGTTTAAGTGGTTTTGTATATTTCTTGGGAAAATTATATCTCATGGAATAGTTGTTTGCATTTGGTGTTTATATAATGGAGGCAATCAAAGCACCAAGTTTGGTAGGTTTGGATGTTTGATTCGAAGAGTTTTGAGGTAGAATGGTACCCGAACAAGCCGGATTTAGCTCAATGTTTAGCTAGGAAGCCTATCACATTGTTTTCTGTAATTTGGGAAAGGCTTGGTATAAGTTGTTCTACACATGCGCTAGCTGCAGAAGTTTGGTGTCTTTTATCTGTAACAGAAATTCATCACTTAACCTCATTACTTGCTAGCGAGTGCCTGTTAACTAGCCGTTCACTTTTCTTGTGTTCGAATTTGGATAGCTTCATTTTGAATTCATATCAGAATTCCTGACAATGAAGTCCATCGAAATATTAATAACTTTGTCTTAGTACTTTTGGATGTTAGGTTTTGATTGTTATGTCTTCATTGCATTTTGAGGGAATGAATATTTGTATTGTCTAAACTTTTAGGCAAGGATACTGTTGGAGCCTGGATATGTTCCTGATGGTGAAACTATGAGCATCCCTGGTCAGGCAGATTCCTCTCAGGCACTTGAAGTAATTTCCGAAACAGCATCTCAAGAAGGCTATGGAGTTCGAGAACATCAAACTATGAGCAAGGAAGAATATTTTCGAGTTTTAGATGAGGTCAAGGCCAAAGATGTTGATAAAGACACATCTTGCCTAGCAACATGCACGACCAGTGACACGGAGGATGATTTTTTCAAGGGTTCTTATACATACGACGAAGAGGACGGTGGAGATGATAGAAATGGAGCTTTGACATCCTGTGTTGGAACTCGATGGTTCAGAGCCCCTGAACTACTGTACGGATCCACAGACTATGGTTTAGAGATAGATCTATGGTCATTGGGCTGCATTTTTTCCGAGCTATTGACACTAGAGCCACTTTTTCCTGGAACTGCTGATATTGATCAACTCAGCAGAATCATCAGTGTCCTTGGCAACTTAACTGAGGAGGCGTGGGCTGGCTGTGCTAAACTTCCTGATTACAAGATAATATCATTTAACAAAGTAGAAAATCCAGTGGGTATAGAGGCCTGCCTGCCCAACCGTTCCCCCGATGAAGTCTCTCTGGTGAAGAAACTTATATGTTATGACCCAGCTAAGAGATCTACGGCTGTGGAACTGCTCCAGGACAAGTATTTCAGTGAAGAGCCTCTTCCAGTTTCTCTGTCTGAGCTACACGTCCCTCTGACCAAAGATATGGGTTCCGACTCTCCTGGTGGCTGGAACGATTATGAAGATATGGGTTCAGACTCCGATTTTGATGATTTTGGCTCCGCAAAAGTTACTACCTCCTCAACTGGTCTGACCTTTCATTATCCCTGAGTTCAAGAATACGGTGATATGAATTTTCAATCTTGTTCAGGTCCAATCCCATCTTGAAATCGACCCATTTCAGCCATGTTAGAGTGAGTTTGGTTCTTCGGCTGTCTAGAGGTGTACATTCCCCTCAACTTGGGACTGGTATCTTAAGTCAGATTATTTATTTACACTTTTCCGGGTCTTTGGGTGCCCATGCAAGTATTACTACAAAGAACAAAGTCTAGTGGGGCAGTCCCATGGATTTGGGGCATCATATGATGTCTGGTTGTACCTACAATTTTTTATCAATCCTTATTAGGATTGTTGGACTTATGAGCATACCAGTATTACTAATAAGGCTTTCCTCTTGGTACTTCTTGTGGATTATTGTTTTATGCCCGCAGTATTGAACCAACAACTCAGGTTTTGAAAATATTTCCAGGGTTGTACACACATTTCACTTGTTTGAAGATTCATATCTGTAAACCGATCTTCCTTTACATTGCTGTCTTCGCCTAACTTTGCAGCGAATAATAGTATTGGCGCAGCGCTCGCATCAGTTCTGACTTTGGACACAAGTTTTGATAACTCAGCAAGGTGTTTTTAGTTTCAGCAGTACATGGGACAGTGGATTGAGAGATTTCGAAATACATTACGAACGGAAGGATTAATCTTAAAGACGGATTAAAGTGCAACTTCAACGTCTTTAATCTCAGAGTGTACCTAATCATCAAAACCAAAACACCCACAAGAGAGTTTCGAAAGCAAACTTGAACGGACCAATCATGCTAGATTAGATTGTGCATAAAAAAGTGCTGCTAGCATTCAGAGAGAACAGTACTAAGGTATAAATTATAACCATATTCTTCCTTTTTTTCCTTTAAGTAAAAAGATGTTTCTTGACAGTCAAATTCGCAAAAACAAGTTCCCAACGTTTATTTTTCCTCATTCAACAAATAAACAAGAGTACAAGTTCATATAAGAGAAAGAGGACTACAGAAACAAAAACTAAAGACCTATGGCCAGCTTACCGCACCGGCTGCTGATTGTAGTGATTCTTCTCTTTTTTCTTCGCAGCAGCTAGCTTAGCGTTCCTTGCAGCTGCTTCACTCGCAGCAGCACGAGCGGCGGCATCCATTTCTTTGCTTGATTTCTTCTTCTTCAAAGATGACATTTTCTTTAGCCGCTCTTTAACATCACCAGCAGATGCGTTTTCTCCTTTCTCTGTCCCAGCATCTTCATCCCCTGCTGCATTTCCAACATCTGTGCCATCAGGCTGGTCTTGGGGATCTTTTGGCTCCTTCGATGCCTTATCCTTCTTCTTCTTCTTTTTTGCACTTTTGCTCTCACCAATGGCATTCTCCTTCTTGTCTACCTCACCATTTAGGTTCTCTACTTTCTTCTCTAATGCCACACCTGCATATAAATTAAGGAAAAACTCAGCTCATGTTTAATAACAAAAATCAATTTGATCAAATAAGACGCACATTTAGTTTTTTCCCCTTGCTTCCTCTCTGACCGATTATCACATACAAAGGTATAGTTTATGCCCCCATCTATAACTACTAGCTGCTATTAAATTAACAAGATCATTAACCATAATAATGATATTCCATCACTAAAAGGGAATGAAAGTTTTTTATCATATAAAACTCGAGCTTGTTTAGTTTAGTATATAAGTTTCCGGAAAACAGAGAATCATCTTCCATTATGCTATGTAAAACATTAAACAGCACAATTAGTAACAAAAACAAGACCTTGCATGCAAAATAATGTTCATATAAGCTATATTACCACTGGATTCATCTTGACCACTGGTCTCGCTCAATCCTAGCTCAGCAAGAACAGCTTCAAGTTCCTCAAGCCCCTTTTTCTTCAGTTCCTTTTTGGAGAGCTGCCGTTCTGGATCCTTAGGGGCTGGAGCAGCTTCAGGGGCTTTCTTCACTGGCTCAAATTCCACAGGTGCTCCATGTTCATTGTCATGTTCCTCTTCAACATCATCAACTTCATCAATACCTTCCTCCTCACTTTCACTTATCTGTAATTCAGACTAGGCATAAGAATTCCACAATCTAACCAGAGAAATAGTACTAACTCAAATGAATTTGGAGACTGCAGAAAACATGGTATGTCAAATATTGAGAGTGATGAAGTAACTAATTTTCACTTGACATACAAAACCCTCCTAATGAGGGTCAGAAATAACTGAATTTGAATGTCCAATACCATTAAACTATCAATGCAAGGCTTCCGTTTAGAATGGGGGACTAAAACTCTCAATAAGCCCCCTCACATATTGGGGGACAGGGAACATGTGAAAATTAGCCCCTCTTAAAATTGAAATGGAGTTACTAATACGAAAATCTACACGTGTTCAAAGAAAAGTGATCATGGATAATCCATGGATGCCGACAACAGAGATATACCTATTTCCTAACAGAACAACGGCAATTCAATTCCAACAAGTCAATGTGGCAAAAAGACAGAATCAAATGTCTTCACAAACGCGACAAAGAACCATGTCATAACGCAAAAGACACGACGACTTCACACGTGTATGCAAAACGAAGGATATTCCAATCCTTCACAGCGAATGCAATCATGGTTCGAACATTAAAAGATTCGCATCTACTACCGTTACACCAAATGATTGAAAGAACAATCCAAATTAGACAAGGATTCCATAAAATCCATGTAATAAAATTCCATATCTCCAACCACATGTTATCATCAAAACCCTTTCACTAAACATTACCTTATTCTTTCACAAACCAGATCACTTATTCGCATTTCCCATCACTCATTTCCTCATCAAATCTCCACACCCCATTGTCATATCATTTTGTAAAACAAATTAAACAAAAACAAGCCAATCGACATCTCATTTTGGCAATCTACTACGTCACACGAAAAACGACCAACATTACAGGATTATATATCCAAATTAGCTCAACATAACCATATCCAAACGCATGTTTTTTTTCCAAATCAAGTACTAATCCCCAAAATCAAAATGAGATCATAAAAAGTAAAACAAACAAAAAAGATAAAAGCTTTAAGGATTTTATATCAATTCACCGACCGCCGCATGCTCGGCTTCGTCGTGCTCGCCCTCCTTCACCGCCTTCGAATCCTCGCCGGCCCAGCCCAGCTCCGGCGGAGCCGCAGTCGCAAAGTAGTCGTCCTCATCCTCGTCCTCAACATCGGCCCATGACTTGGCGTTGAGTGGCGCTGGGGCCCAAAACACCGCCTTCTCGGCCTCGCCGGAGTTCTGAGCCGCTCCGCCGCCGCCCTTGGAGCTCTTCGACGACGCCTTGTCGGACTTCTTCTTCTTCTTCAAGCTCCCGAGCGCCGCGAACACGTTCGTGCTGTTCAAAACCACCGAGTCGTCCTTTTTGCTACCACCACCGGCCATTTCTCGCCCCGGCGATATCCGCGTCGCCAAGCAGCGGGGTTTGGAGCTGAAACGGGACCGTTTTGGCGAAATCGAAAATGAGGCGGGGGAAATGTTAGGGTTTTCAGAGGATTTTCCGATCGATGAAGATCTGGGAAGGGAGGAGGTGAAAACGGTATCGTTTTGGGGGTGGAGCTGAGCTCAGCTGGAAAGACAAGGAGCAAGCAACCCTGGTGTGAGGTCAGTGACGACCGAGAGGAGGAGGAGCTGGCGTTTTGTGTGAAATTTATGCTGCTGCGTTTGGTTTGGTAAATTTTTTTTTTTTTTTTTCAACCAAACAGTGTGTTAGCAGCAGGGCGAGTGGATCTGTGATGGGCCGAGGTTATGGGCCTGGGGTGATATCTAAAATCGGGGATGAGAGTGAAGGGTGACCGTTGGATGGATTGGTGACGAAGATTTTGATGTGTGGTTCGGATGGGTTGGTTAGATGTGGGGTATGTTGGGTCTTTGGCTTTTTCTCGGGGGTAAGAGGCATCTGGCTTCCTTGCAGGTGATCTCCGGAGCCTCTTTTGAAATGTAACCGATCTAAACGTCTTAAAAAGGTGCTTGCATTCATGCTTTCAATCCGTTCATCATTATGTAATTAATGAATATTTATTAAATTTATGTCACAATCTGAATTATTGATGATTGTGTACACTTCATAAGGACCTTGACCAAAAAAAAAAAATAAGTAAAGGACAATTTTGGTATAGTAGTTTTCGAGAATTAGAAAAGGAAATGAGCCACTCCGATTAGACCATGTGTGTGTTGTTAACAACAAGGGGAAGGGCAATATCCGTGCACTTGGCATTTGTAGTGAAAGCGCGTAGTTATAATCTTAAGGTGTCAATAATCAATCTCATTTTGGACTAGTTTACAAGGGAGCTGTCTAGCTTGGCCAGCACATTTTATCTGCGAATTTGAGTCCAACGGTGAAGAATATCACATACCATATAATCTGATTTTTTTTTTTTCTCCAAACGACAATCTGATTGAAGATTTTCACTCTGCACCAGGAACTAGAAACGTAGAAGGAATGATCATTGATCATTTTCAGATGAAAAGGATGCAAATTGTTTCAAGATCAACTTAAACCAACAAATTGACCGTACATCCTTGTCGACCTAACATAATCAGATAAGAATGAAACGAAATCAAGAAGAAACAACTGGAGTGGAGTTGTCAAACGTCGTCCCAACATGTTGAATAACAAAGCCATAGATCTTCCTCTTCAGCCCATCAACCTTTTCCTTCACTAGTTCCTCCCGCTTCGAAACAGCTCGATCCAACCAGTCATTCACTCGTTTCAGCTGTGACAAAACAGCTGCAATGGAGCCACAATCAAGAGGTAGTTTGACACCATCTGCAGCAGCCCCTCCAAACACCTGAAAACCGGCATCCATTGCCTTCTCAACAAACTGTAGAAACCACATTTGCATCTCGGATTGCAGACTCATTGCGAACTCAACTGTCTCCTTCATTCCATGACCCTTTGTCCACGTTCCAACACGAGCTTTGGACTGCGGCGAAGATGATGAAGAAGAAACCATCATATGGGTTTTGCCATGTGCATTGACAGACTGCCGTTTTGATAAACTTTTCTGCAATGTTGATGGAGATTCGTTCTCTTGGTTGGTAAGAAGTGAGACAATCCCAAGATCGGTAGCTAAGGCTGCTTCAACCCAGAGAGAGACAGATTTTGATTGGTCGGTTGGAATGCTATCACTATAAGGTGTATCAGCATTGTGGTTGCTGGCAACTGATTCAACCAGTGTTGTTGATTTAACAACTTCATCGTATATCGAAAAGAACCGGTCAATGGCAGGCAAAGGGTTCCCAACCTTGGATGTGGAAGAGAGTTCTGCAAACATGCTGAAATACAGAACGAAAACTAAGTCCGAGTTCACATAACAGAACAATCTCTTAAGGAAATTCAACAGCACAACAATAGAATTACCTTAATTTCCTAACAAGAGACTCAGTAGCAATGGCCTCCTCCAATGCTTCAGCTGCAGCTGTGGAAGCAACAGCTTTCCTTTGCAAAGCCTCCTGCAATTGGATATGGTTTAAAACTTACTCCACATCAATCAAACCATGCCTAAATTTGTGTCCAAAATAAGCTTGCCCAAGTTGAATCTAATGCATAAATTTACTTCAAACATTAAAAACCCAATTCATACCTTCCCAAGCCTTGCAAGGTCTGAAGAGACTGCATCAAGTGAAACACTACCATCAGTCCATTTTCTTTCATGAACAGTAATGCCTAGAGCTGCACAGCTTGGTTTCTCTTGGGCCAAGAAATCTTCAGGCGACCCACATTTCGCTTTCTCATTGCTCGAAGAATCATCACCACCACTAGGACTTCTACATTTCGCATCGCTTAATCGTCTTGAAAGAGCAGCCTGCAAAGTGCGAAGACACAACCATAAGTAAATTCGAAAAATTTCGATGTTAACTGCAAATGCAGGTAAAGAAAACTCACCTGAGTCCTCATAATTGCTTGCAAATCAGGTTTGTTCTTGGACACCGGCTTCTCCTTCTGCTCCACCGCCGCTGCCGCCGGCGACTCATCCCAGCCCTTCCTACTCCCCTTTCCAGCTCCAGCAAGTGCTTCAGACACTTTTGAAATCCCCGCCACAATAGTCGCCACCTTCTTCCTGGCAGCTGAGTCCTTCATTCCCCCAGACAACCGCCTCCCGGGCGAAAGCGAAGCCCTCCGCGGATTTGGTGACGGCTGTCTCCGGCCAGCCACCGGCGATGGCTGCCTGTACCTCGACGGCACTATAATCGCCGGCTCCCTACACACCTTCCGATTCTCTTCTTTCGCCGCCATTAAGCTCGGAACCACGCATTTCGACGGCGCCGGAGATCCGGATCGCTTTCCCTTTCCGGCCGGTGACGGATCTCTCTCCACAGGAGCCACATTCTTCTTCCCGACCGACACCGACCTCTTCGCCCCGGCCGGAGATGAAAACCTAGCCGCTGGCCGATCCGATTTCTTCTTAGCCTCTTCCGAAATTGGATTCGAAATATTCGAATTCGAATCTCCCAAATTCGCAAGAGGCTGTCTTGATGGCCTCTTTGCTGATTTGGACAAGTAGACGGCCATGAAATCGGCGGACTGGTCGGAATCGGAGACCGGCGAGATGACGAAGTCGCGCTTGGAGGCGGAGATTCGGGCGATGAGGGGCTCAGGGGTGCCGACGAAGGGATGGCGGCCGGCGATGGGGCGGATGCCGACGGCGCGTGGAGCGGGGGAGTCGAAATCGAAGCGGTCGACGTAGGCGAACTGGCCGAGCTGGAGGCGGTTGGTGAGGATGAGGTCAGCGTCGCGGTCGGAGAGTGAGACGTAGGTGGAGTTGACGGAGTCGGAGAGCTGGACGTAGAAGCCCTGGTTGGGGCCGAGGTCGGAGCCGGCGAGGGCGGGGACGATTCCGATGACTTGGAGGAGGGCCGAGCGGTGGTCGCCGGTGACCTTGGTGGCGGAGTTCATTGATTGGAGGAGCTTCAGGAGGATTCCCGGAGTGAGCGACGCCATTGTTGTTGTGGCAGAGGGTTGAGCTCCGTCGTGGAGTTTGGGCATATTTATATTTCTTTATGTAGAAATTGCTTGGGATTTGCCGATGAAAAAGGGTGGACCCCAGCAACTGAGTTTGCCGTTACGAAATTTGAAATTCAAATTCCCGCTAATGGATTTAACCTTTGCTATTTTAGTTGTTTGAACTTTGAAATGCAGGTCCTAGTCCTCCCCGTTTCCGTTCTGTTATCCCCAAAAATCCCAACTGGAATATGTATGGTTCAAAAAGGATTAACCTCCAATGATATAATGCCACGTCAGGTGGTCCCAATCTTACAATTTTCTCCAAGCATCCTCTAGGTACATCGATGTATCCAAGTACCCTGCACAACAGGTTGCTGAAGCTGCGTTTCAAGTCGGCCTACCCAGTGAAAGACCATCCCACAACGGCATACAACGATCTTTTCACAGCAAATATGTGAGACTCGTTGTGTGTAACGATTGTGGGTTTCCTTGAGAAGGTGGAGTGACAACTTTTAACTATCCAAAGTAACATTCCACATCATGAATTTCAACAAAACTTACATTGTTTACTAGTTTCAATATCAGAATAGCCTGTGATCCAAGAAAAACTTTATATAATACTTTACACTTTCTCTCACAATTGGCATGTACTACATGTGAATTTTCGCGTTTCAAGTAACAGAAGATACAGGAGGAATGTGGAAGTACAGAAATGAAAACATGGCTTAGATACTATACTAGACTTTGTATAACTTTTATTCCCCTTATGCCGCAAAAAATACGAAAAAAATCAGAAATAGAATAAGTACAAAGAATATCTTGATCATTAGCCATCGGTTGGATGATATACTGTTAAGGTACCTGGCCAGTTGCCCTTGTGCTCCTTCAACGTGTGATAGTGTCTCGTCCATGTTCTCATCAATCCTGCCAGTCACACAAGAAATCAAGCTTAATCCTATCAATGTACTCATACTGAGAATTCCAGTAAACATTTGATCTACAAGCTTGCTTTCTCTTTCACACGTACGCTTTAACATGACTGCCAAACTAACCTGATTGCAAGCTCTCCTTGCTGGGAAACCATGGTTGCCAATTGAGTGAATATGTTACCCAGCTCATGAATTGTTGACTCCACGTTATGAAGAGCTTCAGATCGGCTATGCATATAGCTGTCTTGTTGTTCTACCTGTTGTTGCTGCTGCAACAATGGCCTAGATTCCATATCTGTTTGCTTCCTGAAAGACATACAAAAGAATCCTGTTGACATCTTAAAGTAAATGGATCTAAGGCATATGATTCAATTCAGGCAGGAGTAGGATGATCGTGGCGGCACTATTCCTATCCAGCTTCCACAGTGAAAGGCAGCAACCAAATGGTTACATGTAAAAAGCACACTGCTTAGTAGGTCCATAAAGAGAATACTAGGCATGAATTACGATGCAAGTACTGTCTAAACACTATGATCCTTCAATCTGATTACTGGAGAACTTACTTTATCACAGAAACTAAACGAGGAACTTTGGAAACAAAAAGGAGCTCCTAACAAGAAGTTGCCCTTAGAATAGAACAATATGGTTATGAAACCAACCAGTGTAAAAACATGCTGATGTCTACTGGGAAATTTACCTAGGAAATAACTGTGATGAAGATGCCGAATCATTGGCCCATGGAGGAGGAGATGCCGATGCAGTAGCAGCTGATCTTGCAGCCACTGGACGTTGGCGAACAAACGGATTTGTTGACTCTGTGGAAGTGTTTGAAGTAAACAATTGCCTTCTATTTTCATGAACCTTTAAATTCTGTCAGATAACAAAGAAATGTTAAAACTTGGATTCTTCTAATTATATAGAAAAGCTCATAAAAAGTGCAGCACAAAAAACAGACCTCTGTCCGCATGGTGAGAACTTCTTTAAACTCCTTAGTGGCACCCATCAGCCGGTTCTTCAGGTTATCTACAACCGTAGTGGTATGATTCGTGGTGTCGCTCGACATGTTTCCACTCTCATGTTGCGAATTGCAAGTCAGCTGCAGATCAATCACTGCTGAATTAAGTCCAGTAATGTCTTGCTTTATAGATGCTGTCAGCTCCTGGATCTCCAGAGCTGGATCATCAAACACCGATGTCCTTTTCGCCACTGGTTCGATAGCAAAGCAAATGTTTCAGCAATGAATAGCTCTAATCAACATCAATACATTTCAAACTCATGTAAATCACAAACATTTTGTAGAACATCCACTCACCATAACTTCAATTCTAAGGTAACAATTCACAAAATTAAGCATGAATTCATCTATTCTAAATCAACAATTCACCAAATCAAGCATTCATAAATCAACAATTCACATAAATCATCAAATTTCCAGAGTTCACTAATTACCTTATGCAGTATGATTCAGATTAAAGCAAAAGTAAAAATTGGGAAACTGCAGAGATTTACATTTACATACATTGAGCGAGCTTGGCGAGCTTATGGGAAGTCTGGTGAATTCCGAGCCCAATCTTGGAAGCCCGTTTGTTGAACTCCGATTGAACCGCCGCCGCAGATCGAGGCCCGTCGAGCTTGGCGCCAATACTGCTACTCGACGACGGCCCATCGTTGGACGGCGCCGACGACTTCCGGAGGCGATCTGTTACGCTTAGAAACTCGTGCGTTCGATCTCTGAACGACGATTGCCCCGATTTCCCATGCATTTCTCCAGCTCTTATTCACTGATTTGTAACCGAATAAAAATGAAAAAAAAAATGAAAAAACGAAAAAAACTGTACAAATTCCAGTTGGGTAGCAAGGAAGGAAGTGGGTTAGAAACGTAAATAGAAGCTCAGCTATGGGCTGTTAGGAACCAAATGTTAAAGTTCACCTTAAAATTCTCGTAATTAAACCAGTTAACTTTCCATTCAATGAAAATAAATATGAACAAGGGTTCGATTATCTCCAATGTAATAAAAGATAATTGAGATGCTCTAATAGTTTGATGTTTAATGACGTACTTAATTTGATATTGAGAGAATTCGAGTCTAAACATATGACAATATCAATCGAATATTAGAAAGCAAAGTGAAGCAAGAAGGTAAAACCTCTGTACTAGGGAACCACAAAATTTTCAACAAAAAATTATAAGCTGTAAAACTACATCAAACAATGCACACTATGCATCACCCTATACTATGTTTGATCTTTTCTAGCTATGTTTCCATGGCTTCCTAAAAAGTAACTAAATGTCATAGCAGAATCAAATACAGAAGATATCCTCCAACAAGTTTGATCACCATATGCAAAAGGCCCCTGCTGGGCAACACCGAAGGAGCCAAAGAAATCATCACAGGGAATTGGCAGTCCCCGACAGAGGGATCTTTATCAGTCACCTTGGCCAAACCAGAGAAATCACAGGTCCAGTCCTTCTGGCTATGCACTTGGTAATACATGTTGAAAGCATAAGAAGCGTTCTTTTGGACGGTGAGGTTATTGCAAGAACACCCGTAACCCAAAGCAGTACAGTCTGATAGGCTACAAGCATAGTCAATGCTTCTTGCCAAGTCATCCAAATATTTAGCATCTGGATCCAGGACACACCACCTCCTCGGCATGTAGTCGACGTCTTCCACGGCTTCTAGGGCCTTGTTTTGTAGGGCGCCAGACAAATCTAGCTCGTATTTTGGCTTCCCATCATACTCAAATATCCCCCAGTGCCTCTCAAAGTTGCCAGGAGCAATGCTTTTGGCATTTTCATCGATGAGGCTGAATAGATAGGCATCAATTTTGCCTTTTCTTGCTGGGGTTCCATTTCCACTTAAGGCATGTTGGATCATCCCCTGATTGAACCGTTTCGCGTTTTTGACATTGGCGTTTATGTCACCATCAGTAGGCCAACCAACCTCCCCAACTGTGATGTTCATCTCAGGGAAACCAGCTTTGGTCAGAGCCCAAACAAGGGTGTCAAAGTTTGCGTCAAACACATTGGTGTAGAGCAGATCACCATCTTTAATCGCCTTGCTTGTACCATCAAAGAACGCAAACCCGAAAGGAAAATATCTGTTGCCATAGAGGCTAAGGAAAGGGTAGATGTTGACTGTGAATGGAGCTCCATTCTTAAACAGGTACTGGATGATCTCAATCAAAGCATCTCGGATTTCAGGCCGGAAGTCTCCGGTAGATGGAACGGGGTCCGAGTCAGGGGAGAAGTAGACGTCGGCGTTGAGAGGCACTGTAGCTTTTACTTGTGCCCCAAGTCCTGCATTGTTCAAAGCTTCTTGGATGTTCTTCAGTGCTGGCAATGTGGTCTGTAAATATGTCCCATTGTACGTCTTCAGAAAGGGCTCATTGCCTACAGCAACATACCTAAAAAAACAACTCATTAAGGCATAGTTACAAACAGTTAACAGACACAGTACTAACAATCCCAAAAACAGAATGAAATTGACTACCCAATAACCAAATCATCACTAGGGAACACAATGGCATCGAAAACAGAACGAAAAACATTGCGAAAATCGGGTTTAAAAACTCAACTTGATGTTGACTCCGCCAGTGTAGCAATAGCTTGTGACGTTGGCATCAACCCAAGTGGCTGCAGCAACAGGGTCTTGGCTCATCTCCAGCAACATGTAATTGGGTACGGCCAGCATAACCTCAATGTCAGTCCCCAGTAGAGCAGCCAAGATCTTCGGTTCAGCTTCGAAAAGCTTCAGCTTATTGAACCCGTTATCCTTCAGCATTCTGACCACCTTCTCCGGCGGGAGCTGCTTGGTCGCCATGGTTCCCCAGTTCACTCCAAGGCTCGAGCCAATTTGCACCATGGACATGAACACAACAAGTACTAGTCCAAATTTTTGAGCCATTTTCATCAACTTTGGGGTTGAATTGAAAAGATTGAATATTCAGATGGGTTTGCTCTTGGAATCTAAATATTTTGTGAATGGGGCGAAAATCAAGGAAGATTTTGGAGGGAGAGAGAAAGAGAAGAAAGGGGGGAATTCTCGTGGTGGTTTGTTGCAGAATATGTAAGTGTGGAAAGTACTTGTCAGGAGTTTTTGGTCTTTGGCTTTACAAAAACTTTCATGGCGAATTGGTGAGGGGGAAAGCAGAGAAAAAGAATGGAAGATTCGTTCCTTAATTCAGTTATTCAGTTATGGTGGCCAGCCCATGCTAATTGTTTTCCAACTGACTAATATTATTAAAACTGGTATGAACTAAATAAATATATTTTCAATGAAAGTCATGAATCGGGAAAGTTAAAGAGTATAAACTAATGAAATAGTACCATTTCAACTACTATTTTTAATGAATCTGATTTACAATTCTTAATTATTAACATGCTTACTTATCTGAAATGAGAATGAGAAAAAAAGAATTAGTTATCTTAAAAGTATGTAACAACGTATCAATTAACATACACGTGTCGTAGGCAAGTAAACAAATCGTACTGTTTCCATTCCAAGAAGAAAGGAGTGAAACTGCTTACGAGTTGCGGCTTTTGGCAAAATGGTGGCATGAAGACTTATACAAGACCAAGGGGAGCAGAGATAGTGGCTTTTCTCAAAATGGTGGCATGAAGACTTACACAAGTGATCAAGAAGATGACCATTGACTCCTCTTTTGAGAAAACATAAAGAGAACACTCCAAAATGTCAGCTTTCCAGCCAAAATCTACGTGTCAGGTTTTTTTTCCAATCAATTTGCAGGCCCGCACTTTCTTGCTTTGCATTGAAAAGTTCACACTTTTGTTGTCACAAAACAGGGTTGCAACGAAGAATGCCATAATAGTGCAATTCCAAAGAGAAAAGATGTCTTTTTAGGTTTTCTTCAGGTTGTCTTCTAAAAAAGAAAATGCTATATTCACATTGAGTCTCTACTACCGCCACCGGGAGTAGAATCGGTCACTGGAGTACTTCTAAATCGAGACAAACAGTTAGAAAGCTTCTGAGGCGAGTTCTCCAATCACCTATCTACGTCCACACACTAGTGGCCTTTTACTTTCAACACTTTGCAACTCACCTAATCGCATTTCAATTTGCTTGTGCAATGGTAAACATAATCTGAGCCTGCATCCCAGGTACCTCTGTGATAGGAACTGCTGTGGTAAAAGTGAAACAAAAGGTGAATTATGCAGATTCTGTTGCCTCCTCCCTAGTCCCCACAGGGTTTTACCTTCGACTGCTAGTTTTACAGATAGATGAACTTTACATGAAAGTTGTGTGTTTTGTCACGAGCAACAGTACAGAAAACTAACTACTGCGGACTCAGGACATGCACAAACCATGAAATAAAGTTTTTTTTGCAGAAAGATACATGTAATGAAAAAAGCACCCATAAATAAAAATTTGTTACAAACTGAGTAATCGGTAAAATTACTGAGATAACAATGTGTTACACTTTTCAGAACCTAGTCTATATGATCTTCGACCGTCAACCTGATTCTCAAAATCGAAAGGTTACCATACAGCAGTTGCTCGTATACTACTGAAGTGAGGCCTGCTTGTCCTTCCCCAGTAGATTAATGAGACACTTAAATAAGGCACCCTTCTGGAAGCCTAAAGCTTAAGCAAAACATTGCCTGCAAGATGGATGGAAGATCAGAAGACTGTGTAGTATGACAGCAGATTTGTGTATCTGTGAGCTAAAGATAGTATTTAATAGCCATGCAGATAAACCTTACCTTGTTAGGAGCGACATCCCTAACTCTATGAAATATGGGGTTTTCTATCTGGGAATTCAAAGCAGATTCTGCCACCTGCATACAGTTAGAATAGTACTTGATGTGAGTGATAAAGTATAGAAGATTACACCTAGTATCGAGACAGAACTGAAACATGTATGCGACCGGACTACTACCCTGGCTCAGTACGGAAGAAGGGAATGCTAATAGATCATAGAGCAAGTGCCTAATGCTACCAGTGAATGTTAAAAGCCTTATGTAATAATGAAAAGATTTTCTTCTTCTGAAGAAAAAAGTTGAACAGGACTTAATAGCCATGCAGAGAAAACTTACTTTAGTAATAGATTCTTGAGTTTCACTTGCCCTTATGAAGCAATAGCAGTGAATCCAGGGAAGAGGCCCCATCCAATATTTTCTCTGGATCCGACCCCTAAATGCATCTGAATGAAAAATTATGTTATATGTTAAAAGGAATCTCACTTATCCTACAACTAAATTCCCAAAAAGAATTCTTGAGGCAATGTGGAGGTGTAATCAACCAAAAAAAGGATGTGTATCAAAAGGGAGTGAATTATCAAACTTTATCCTCAAAAGTCATCTATACCTAGAAACTCAATAGCAGAAGCAGGTAAATTCATTATCACATGATCAACATGCTCCCAAGTCTTGACATTGGAGATCTCAGGGCATCTCATTCTCTTTGTCTTGCTTCCTTTTCTACTACCAGCTACAAGAACATTAGTGCCATCAACACTTACAATGTCTACAAAAGGAAGGGAAGCAATTCAGTAATCCCAACAAAAATAAATGGCAGACAAAGTGAGAGAGTACATGCTATGCGCTGATTCATGATCTCCACCGTACCTGATTGACAGCTATCTGAAGGTCTTTTAACTGGAGGTACTAATGAATCGCCATTTTGACTGGAACCTTGTAAAGTGTCCACATTACTAATGACATTATCTTGTACTTCTTTCGCCTCGACTGCAAAATTCCAAACATTAATTAGGTTGCACAGAAACAGTACACACAAACTGAAAGATCACAATATCTTCACATGTGTGTTACCAGTTAGCCTTCCATTTTCAGATTTAGATTCGAGATTGCCCTGAATCCCACTTGTCTTGCCACTTTTCAGCATGGAGACGTCCGCATCAGATTTAACCTCACAAGCAGGCACTGCCATCAACTGAGAAATGAATTGTCTTGCATCAAGATTGTATGCACGAACATGATCATCAACCTTGTTAGTTTCCGCATTGATCTTTAGATAACGAACGCTATCCGGATTTAAGTCATTTGCATACACTATGCATCCTTTCTGTGCTGCAGGGATAGCAAAAGGACCAATACCAGCAAACATATCACATATGATTTCCCCAGCTCGAAACTGAGAAACCAATCTTATGTGTTCATGCTCCAACCTAGAATTCCAATAAACCAAGCTGTAATCAAGCTTGAAAGTCGCTCCATATTGCTTTACTTCTGTAACCATATCATTTTCCCCAGCTAAAACTTCAAACTGTGGCACCCGGAACTCATTTGTAATCGTTCCAACTTTATTAACAATGGTCTTGATTCTCGGATAGTTTTTCTGCTTATACAAAATGGCCAAACAAGATATAAATATACATATAGATATATGCATTAGAAAATGAAGCCAGGTTTATATTGAGGCCAGAAGTAAGTGAAACATACATCATAGATAACTTTTGCAATCACATCCTTGTAAGGAAGTAATTCGTCATGTATATTCAAATGAGCGACGTGACCTGCATTAACATGTAGCAATGTTAGTCCAGCATCAGATGTCAACACAAACCATTATTACTCACCAAAAAACGGAATCATTAATAGAGTACTTAACTATTGTTTCAAAAGATGAAGGAACCTCCATTCCAGGAGGCAGAATCTGCTTCAATATGTGGTCTGAAAATCATAAAAGCCGATAAGAGAACCGAATATCATTCGACGAATACGAGGTTGAAACTTCAAACACAACCGAAATAGATAAACAAAAAAGGACACCAAAAGAGCATCAAATCGACCTGCACCCCAGTATGAGTACCCAAGTGTCAACGAATAAGGAACTACTTCAATCTTGCATAAACCCTTCAGTTCGTCAAGCTTTTGCTCCGGAATTTCAGCTAAATCTACCTCAAAATAAACCAAAAAAAACACTAAATTAGTAGGAAAATTAAATACAACTCTATGAACACAAAAATTTCAAAATCTTGTTACCAGCATCTTGAACCTTGTCGGATAAGATCATGTATCGGTTCATTTCGGATGTCGGGTCCTCTGTAATTGGTTTGATTCGGGGTTTATCAAGCAAATATCTGCAAAATTAGATGAATTTTTAGTACACAAATTCATCGCATTAATAGTAGATTCACACTAAGATTGAGTACTTCAAAAAATTACCCATTTAGAATTCGAGTGGCGACTTTGCAGAGCTCGCGGGGGATCCGAAGTGCCCATAATTTTAATTTCACATCGAATTTGCTTTCGTCCAGCATTTTTGCTGTAGTTGCATGCAGACTGCTCCGAGAGAAGAAAGAGGGCTTAGGGTTTAAGCAGCTCAATGGCGGGTAGCTAGATACGATTTGGCGGGCTGCTAGTCAAAGTAATGGGCTTATTATTACCCCTTTTTGAAAGTGAATTGGTCCATCTAGTTCACTTTTTGGGCTGGTTGTTTGTGTTTCATTAGCTTATTTTGAGTTCGATCTTAATCACTCGTTCTGATTCACTCCACAATTTATAGTATAATTATTATGATTCAAATTTTTCTTTCTACGTTCTTATTTAAGGGTCATTCTTGCAAAAGTTTGTCTCAATCGGCTATCATTGTTTACCTAAAAGAGTATCTTCTTTGCTAATTTTTTGGTTGCAATCTATTCACAAGTGGTCATCGTTGTTACATAAAGGCTTTTTTTTTTTTTTTTTTTTTATATCTAAGATCTCTGTGCTCTTGTCACTTGTCTCACTTTAGTTCCTTGCTCTAGTGTGTCTCATGAAGCAGCAGCCCATGAAGGGTAGCTACCAGTTTTTGTAGACCATTGTTATTAGTTTATGTACACTTGCTATGATGTCGGTGGCGAGTTCCCTCCTACATGTCGGAACACGACGTGTCGTATTTATCCATTGTCGTAGTGGCCGACCTGCATGTTGCTTTCAAGACGGCCTCTCTCGCGTCTGGAAGCACAGTAAATAAAAGAAAACCGTGGATAAAAAACACATGGGGGGCCACAAATACCACGAGGGAAAGTCTTAATTAACAGTAGTGGGGGCTGTATGTAATAATATAATATATATGGCCAAGTTGCCAACGGGTTCGGCTCCTCTGCAGACGCAATGTCTGCAGAACCGGTGCAGATCCGGCCAAACGGCCACCTTCCACGACGATGAACAGTGATTGGAACCGTTGAGTTTGTAGCTAATATAGTAAAGATCATCTCCACAAAAAATGAATCAATTCCGACATCATTTGATCACCTAATTATGTGAAATATACACCGAATATATGAACGGTCCAAATGTGTGATTATACTAGCCGTCCATATATTCGGTATATGTTTCCTACAATTAGGTAACCAAACGATGTCGGAATTGATTCATTTTTTGTAGAGATGATCTTTACTATGTTAGCTACAAACTCAACGGTTCCGATCACTGTTAATCGCCGTAGAAGATGGCCGTTTGGCCGGATCTACACCAGACCTGCAAAGGCCGGATCTGCAGAGCATCCGGACCCGTTGCCAACTTGGTTTCAGCTTCTCTCTATAGCGTCTTTATCAGTTTGAATGTCCCCTCCAATATTTTGACTGGAATATTGTTCTGTTTCATAGTGACTTTTTTTTTATAACAAGGTTTCATAGTGACTTAAATACCCTTCACATTGCATCCATGTGCTACGAAGCGCAAGCGACCACACTTCGATGGCAATATCACTTAATAGTAAATGTCGCACATTTAGATAATCACTGTTAAACTATTTCATTTGACCATTCAGTTGGGTTAGAGTTGAGTATATTACTCGTTGAATAGATAATCACTGTTAAACTATTTCATTTGACCGTTCAGTTGGGTTAGTGTTGAGTATATTACTCGTTGGAGATGAAGGCTTACTATGTTATATCATATTAGAGTTATAGTTATCCATGTAAGAGTCTTTATAATGTTATATATTTCGTGTCACTTAATTAAATTGATCACGCATAAAATACAATAATATCATGAATGAGGGATATATTGAAAATATCTCATATAACTTAATAGCATTAAATTATAATAACCTTGAGTGATGGAAGCCCAATATGATAAAAAGTTAATTCATTAGTTTAATTAGTGTTGAAGCGGAACTAAACAACCAAAATCATCATTTGTTTAATAGGACCGATTTAATTGGTTCAGAGAGGGTTTTACCCTCTACCCTTAATAAAAAACCTCGAACGAACAACAATACTTTTAACACCACTCATTTAATGGATTCATCAGCGTTGGCTGTAAAAGGGGATCTACAAAACCGAGATACATGTTTGCTAGGATACTCCGTGGCCTTAGCCAGCGAGTTACTGAGAAGTAAAAGAAAAAGCAGCCAAGAACACAAGCAGTTATGGCAAGCCCTGAAGAATGACAACCCAATACTGCATAGGTCCCAGTAAGGAATGCAATCACCATTAAGATCAACGAAGACATGGTCAAAATATCACCACTTCAAAGGTTTTACCTCTAGATATCTTCTCGTTCTTGTCGTTCCTTGGCTTTGTGTGAAGTGTAGAATAAAGGAGCACAAGGACAGAACAACTAGACATGGCCATGGCGATTGTATTTGATATAACAAATGCTTTGAAAGCTGCATACCTTGTTAGAACTGCATAACCCTCGTCTGCATAACCACCAGGCATGGCGATTCCTGCCGTGAAATGGAATTCTATCTTGAAACTATGCTCCTGCGTCTTCATCTCGATCCATCTTCTCTCTTTCACTCCCCATCTCTCCTCCTCTAATCGATTCCCTTATCATATCCTATCACTCAGGTACATTGTCTTACTTTCCTTTCGCGATTCGTGTTTGGTTGCCGAGAAAATTGAGTGTTGAATTTTCGTTGATATTTATCGTTTTTTCATTTGTTCATTTCGGATAGCGTAGGGTTTCTGAAACTTGTGTTGGATGGTTTCAAATTGGTGTTCAATTTTGCGATGACTGCTTGGAGTGATTTGATTTTGGTTTCGGTTGAGATTCTATTAGATATGGTTAGGTTTTTGGTTCAATTAAAGGTCTGATTTTGTTGATTGATAATTGGTGTTTTAATAGTACCTCAATTCATTAGGTAGCAGATTTGGAGTATTTGAAGGTTTCTTGGAATCAATTAGGTAGCAGATTTGGAACTAAATGAAAACATAGGGAAAGAGTTGTTGAAGTTTGTTGCTAATTTTATTAAAGGAAATTGAGTAAATGATCTGCAAATGATCTACAAAGCAGATAGTTGCTCATAGAACAATTATAGCCAGATCATGGAGTTAGTGTGTGCAGCAACCCAGTGAGCATGCTATTCTCATTATCTAATCTAAGGAGCTTCAGTTTGTAACTAATGATTATTGTGCATTCCCTAGGATGATTAAGTGACATCTGTGCAGCGCTGAAGACATGGATAAGTGAGACTCCTTTCAAGTCATTCATTGCTTCATTTGATTTGTCCGTCCCGTTGTTAATGGATCCCTTGATCAATTCAACCGAGAGTAATGCTGATCCATCAACATCAGCCCCCGGATCAGCAGCACAGTTGTACTAAGTGGCATGAGTTTTGATGTTTTCCAGGCTGCAAAGAAAGGCAATGTTCATTTCTTGAGGGAATGCGGAGTTCGTCTGGAGGAAGAATTTACTGCTGCCAAGAGCACGGTCCTCCATGTTTATTTGACACGCTGTAGCATTCCAAATGGAGATCAAGTACGACAATCAACCACCATAGTGAAGGAGTTTCTGCAAATCTGTCCTTCACTACTACTGCTGCAAAATGAGAGTGGTGACACTGCATTGCACATCGCTGCAAGACACGGGCTCGCAGATGTAGTTGCGATTCTTATTGAGGCGGCAAGAGCTCATCATGATCATAGCGACCTTGAGCAAGGTATGGAAGAGGAAGCGAATGACAGATGCTTGCAGAAGATGATCAGGACGACCAACAAGGTCAAGAACACAGCGGTGCACGAGGCAGTGCGCTTTAGGAACTTGAATGTGATGGAGATATTGACCATACTAGACCCTGAGATTTGTTACTCCACGAACGATCTTGGCGAGACTCCGCTTTATTTTGCTGCCGAGAGGGGATACCGTGATATTGTTTCTAAACTGCTCCACAATTGCACATTTGCAGCTTGCAAAGGCCCCAGCGGTAGAACTGCTCTGCACGCTGCAGTGATCTCTGGCGATCAAGGTAAAATAGTTAATGTATTTGTGTATGTCTATATATTAGCAGATGATCATGGTTGATGATAATTTTCATACATTGATAGATTAGCTGCAATTTAAACAGTTCTTATTGTTCCATATTCATTGTTTGTTTTCTTGTTATGGCGCTTAAGAAATGACGAGAGTACTGCTATACGACCATCGCACCTCTTTGATAAAAGAAACCGACGATCAAGGATTCACCCCGCTTCACCTTGCTGCATCCTATGATCACGTTTCAATTGTTCAACTACTGCTGGAATTTGATAGATCTCTTGCCTACGTTGCTAAGACAGATGATAAGATGACAGCTCTTCACATGGCAGCCAGCAAGGGCAATATAATGTCAATGGCAAAGCTTATGAACCAATGTCCTGATTGCAGTGTATTGGTGGACTACAAATTTCAAAACGCACTTCACCATGCCATTATGAGCGGAGATCTTAAAGCAGTGAAATTTCTTTTAAGTGGTCTGTGGCATGTCGACGTTCTCTTAAATAGCCCAGATCTGGATGGGAACAATCCCTTCCATCTGCTTGCTGGAGCTCCCTCCCTCCATGTCCCGACTCTGGTTAGGCTGCTAAAGAATGCTAACCTTGATGTATTAGCATTTAACAAGAAAAGCTTAAACGCCATGGACATCATTCTAGCTTATGAGAACAATTCTGTGAGCGCTTTTACTGGGCGGGTACGGCCCTATATTACCTTCTAACTCCCTTGTTAGTACACTAAATAGTAACACGTGGAGTTTTGTTTTCCAAATTAGTTTCACAGATATTATGCTTCCGCTGTCTTGCAGGATCTTCTTAAATTTGAAATGCAACGTTGCGGTGTCGAAGAAGGTCACAGAATAAAAAGTGTCGAAGACGAGAGAAAAGTACACAAAAAAAGGAGTTACCGAAGGCCATAATGCAGTTGAGATTTCAGATAAAGCAGAGCAAACCCATCTGTTAGTGGCTACACTCATAGCAACAGTAAGCTTCACGGCAGGAATCGCCATGCCTGGTGGTTATGCAGACGAGGGTTATGCAGTTCTAACAAGGTATGCAGCTTTCAAAGCATTTGTTATATCAAATACAATCGCCATGGCCATGTCTAGTAGTTCTGTCCTTGTGCTCCTTTATTCTACACTTCACACAAAGCCAAGGAACGACAAGAACGAGAAGATATCTAGAGGTAAAACCTTCGAAGTGGTGATATCTTTGACCATGTCTTCGTTGATCTTAATGGTGATTGCATTCCTTACTGGGACCTATGCAGTATTGGGTTGTCATTCTTCAGGGCTTTGCCATAACTGCTTGTGTTCTTGGCTGCTTTTTCTTTTACTTCTCAGTAACTCGCCGGCTAAGGCCACGGAGTATCCTAGCAAACATGTATCTCGGTTTTGTAGATCCCCTTTTACAGCCAACGCTGATGAATCCATTAAATGAGTGGTGTTAAAAGTATTGTTGTTCGTTCGAGGTTTTTATTAAGGGTAGAGGGTAAAACCCTCTCTGAACCAATTAAATCGGTCCTATTAAACAAATGATGATTTTGGTTGTTTAGTTCCGCTTCAACACTAATTAAACTAATGAATTAACTTTTTATCATATTGGGCTTCCATCACTCAAGGTTATTATAATTTAATACTATTAAGTTATATGAGATATTTTCAATATATCCCTCATTCATGATATTATTGTATTTTATGCGTGATCAATTTAATTAAGTGACACGAAATACATAACATTATAA
The DNA here is from genome assembly GCA_033992175.1 of Spiraea crenata. Lineage (NCBI taxonomy): Eukaryota > Viridiplantae > Streptophyta > Magnoliopsida > Rosales > Rosaceae > Spiraea > Spiraea crenata. Next base: position 2,322,455 of record JAVBHV010000079.1, on the reverse strand, counting down.
AGACTCTTACATGGATAACTATAACTCTAATATGATATAACATAGTAAGCCTTCATCTCCAACGAGTAATATACTCAACACTAACCCAACTGAACGGTCAAATGAAATAGTTTAACAGTGATTATCTATTCAACAAGTAATATACTCAACTCTAACCCAACTGAACGGTCATAGTTTAACAGTGATTATCTAAATGTGCGACATTTACTATTAAGTGATATTGACATCGAAGTGTGGTCGCTTGCGCTTCGTAGCACATGGATGCAATGTGAAGGGTATTTAAGTCACTATGAAACCTTGTTATAAAAAAAGTCACTATGAAACAGAACAATATTCCAGTCAAAATATTGGAGGGGACATTCAAACTGATAAAGACGCTGTAGAGAGAAGCCGAAACCAAGTTGGCAACGGGTCCGGATCCTCTACAGATCCGACCTTTGCAGGTCCGGTGCAGATCCGGCCAAACGGCCATCTTCCACGGCGATTAACAGTGATCGGAACCGTTGAGTTTGTAGCTAATATAGTAAAGATCATCTCTACAAAAAATGGATCAATTCTGACATCGTTTGGTTACCTAATTGTGTGAAACATATACCGAATATATGGACGGCTAGTATAGGGCAATATAATGTCAATGGCAAAGCTTATGAACCAATGTCCTGATTACCTGTTGAATTGGATTTCGCCCCTATATAAGGAGGTCCCTGGTTCCATGAACAAGCACGCACTTTTCCCCAGCTATTCCATCAATAGCCTGCAAAAGAAAGTTCAGAGGACTCAGAAGATCTTCTAATCGAGCAATCCAATTAGTACAGAGGAGTACCGGGCAATCTAATTGACAGAGAAGCAAGATCAATTAACTTACCTGAAGAATCGAGAGGCTATGGCAGGAGGTTAGTAACTGGGTTTTAGCAAAGTGTTTATGTTTCTAGGTTTTCCGCGTTTCATTATAACATGTGGTATCAGAGCCTTGGCTCTTGCTATACCAGTTCTAACAAAACCTTAAGAAACAACTTCGGTTGCTGTATGAGTTTTTGTGTTTCTCTTGAATAATATAGATGACTGTCATTATGAGTGATTGGGACGGTCATCTGTGCATGCATCAACTGTTAGAAGTCACTCGCACTCCCATCAACAGCTGGGAATCAAGATGACGGGTGCTTGGGACAGTGTCTGCGTGTGTATTGACAATTATGAGTCACTAAAGTGCCAATCAACGGTTGTGCGTCACTCAAATGTGCATCAATAAGTGGTTGCTTTGCTTATATATTCACTCAAGCAAAACCAGTAGATCCAGATTGCAGAGCCTACTTTGTCTGAAAAGTTCATTGAAGTTTGCCATTAAACCCAAAAGTTGGAACTCATTCAAAGCAAGAGAGCATTGACTGTTGGCAAAGGACAAAAAGGTAGTTTGAAAAATTGTAAGCTAGTAAAGGCTGGAGGCAACCAAATGCAAAAAGGTCCCAACTTGGCGAATTGACCGGCTTCTTTTCCTCAAGTAGGGGGCTGCGGCAGGGTGACCCAATCTCTCCTTACCTTTTCATTGTGGCTATGGAATTGTTCACTCAGAAAGTGAATGACTGTATTGCTAGGTCTCCAAGGTTATTGGCGGTGTGAGAGAGTCAAGGTTACCCACTTGTCGTTTGCGGATGACCTGATCATGGTGTGTCATGGGGATCTGCCTTCTGCTCGTGTGCTCAAAAAAGCCTTGGAGTGGTTTTCTACGAAGTCAGGGCTCTCTCCCAACTTGGTGAAAAGCAACATTTACCTAGCGGGTCTGAGTGAGCACGGTGCAGCTCGTTTAGCTGACCTTTTTGGCTTTAATGTGGGTGTCTTACCCATTAGGTATTTGGGTATTCCGCTAATTACTACAAAGCTCACCTCCGCAGATTGTGCTCCACTAATTGAGAAAGTGGAAGCTAGAGTAAGGGGGTGGGAACATAGATTCCTATCTTATGCTGGCCGCCTCCTCCTTATTCGTGATGTCCTTTCCAGTTTGCATGTGTTTTGGTCGTCGCATCTCTTCCTCCCCAAAAAAGTTCTTCGGGAGATTGAAGCTCGAATGCGCAAATTCCTTTGGTATGGATCTTTGGATAGTACTTACTCAGCGAAGGTGGCTTGGAGTGATGTGTGCTTATCTAAAGAGGAGGGTGGTTTGGGTATCCGAGCGCTCATTCCTTGGAACAATGCTTTGATGGCTAGGCACATTTGGCATATTTTTGTTGGTGAAGGTAATTTGTGGGTAGATTGGGTCAAGGCTTACTATATTCGTGAGAAGTGTTTTTGGGCCCTTGAGCCCTCTTCGGTGTGTTCTTGGAATTGGAGGAAGCTATTGAAGCTTTGCCCCTCTGTTCAGCCTAATTGGTGATGGCGCCAAGGTTTTCCTTTGGCTGGACAATTGGCTTCGTAATTCCCCCCTTGCTGAAGTCAATTGTCATAATTGATGAACACATCCGCAGCAAGTGGAGTATCATTCGAGTATGATGGAGGAAGTTCCATACCAATCAGAGTGTAAGGGGTTTCAACGATTTTGAAGTGAAGAATTTTCTCTCGGAACTTGCATTTAAACCAACCCAATGTTTCGAACCATTCATCACCCAACAGATCACAACTAGCAATGGGGTAAATTCGAAAAGCTGAAGTGAGCGAATAACCTTGAGCAGAGATTGTAACCAGTTCGGTGGAGCCTCTGGTCTGAACCGGTTGATCATTTGCCGTGAACAGGGTGATGGGTAATGTGTCACGGACCGGCAGAGACAACCTCTTAACAATCAGAGGGTGGAGGAAATTGAAAGAAGCACCACAATCGATGAAGATATGAATGGGTAAGTTCTGAATCTCTCCGAGCAATCTCATTGTTGACTGAAATGTAGGTGTGGTTAAGGAATGAATAGTTGGGACAGTTGAGGAAACACCCTCCGTTGGTGGGTGGGTCGGAGATGTAGGCTCGCAGTCATGGAATTCGAGTTGTTCATCAGCGAAAGGACCAGCTTCAATGATGGCGATGGAGGGCTTGTTGCATTTGTGACCCGGTTTAAATTTCTCATCGCAATTGAAACAGAGGCCGCGAAGACGTCGGTAATTGGATTCGGCTTGAGAAAGGCGGCGGGACGTGATCGTAGAGTTAGGGGCAGTGGTGGTAGGCGGATAGGTGGTTGGTGTAGGTGGTAAAGCAGCGGTTGGGGGAGTGTATTGAGGATAGGAAGGGCTGGTTGTGATTTGACGAGCTTGAAGTTTGTGATTGAATACTCGGGCCAATCTTTTAGCGTTCGAAAGATAAACGGGTTATTGAGCTTGAACATCATGTTTCAAGTCATCTTTGAGCCCACCAATGAAGATGAACTTGAGCTAGGAATCAGACCATTCAACAGCACGACAGGACAGACGAGTGAAGGTGTCAATGTACTCCTCTAAGATGCCAAGCTGTGTGATGTGCGACAATTTAGTCTCAAAATCGCCGGAATCGACGCCACCAAAGTGCTGGAGAAAAAGGTCTGCAAAAAGAGGCCAAGTTGGAGGGTGGAGAGTATCAAACCATGTAACCCAGTGTGCGGTGTGGCCGCAAATTTGAACACCGGCGATGGCGACACGTTCGTGGTCTGGTACATTGTAGTAGGCAAAGAATCTTTCAGCCGAAAGGAGCCAGCTTTGGGGGTCTTTGCCGTAAAATTTGTCAAGGTCAAGACGGAACGGTTTCAAGTGGGCTAGGGGTGGTGGTGGAAGTGGAATTTTGGTGTGTAGCTGCGGAAGAGGGGTGGATGCAGTAGGGACTGAGGAGGTGTATGTATATGTTGGGCGGTAATGAGTGGTGGAAGTGGGGGTCGGGGAGGAAAATAGGGCGGAGTAAAGAGGGCGGTGGGTTGGAGATGGTGAGTAAGGTCTTGTGAGTGGAATAAGGGTTGTGGTGGGTATTTGGGCAGTTGCTATCGGCGGTGATCTTGAGGTGTGGGACTCAGCGGCGAGTAAGGCGGTGAGTTGGGCGACAACGGCTGAGATGGCGTCCACCAATTGTTGTAGAGTGGAAAGAGAGGCGGCATGAACCTCCTGGTGAGCTCGGAGTGAAGACACAGTGTCTCGCGTGTTGTAGAGCTGCTCCTCCAATAGGTCATGGCGGACTTCAATGGAAGCCATCGCGGATGATGATGCTTCTGCAGGTCCGGAGCCATTTTTGGCGGACATCGTAACCTGGCTCTAAATACCAAAATGGTAGAGCAGGGTTGCGGCAGTCATCAATGAAATAGCATTTATTCTCTCTTTATTCTAAGTATTATTTATACTATATGGTAACCCTAAGTTTGGTGTAACATTGCCAGCTAGGTTGTACTACTAACGGTCTTATCTTGCCAGGTGACAAGGAGAACGTTCTGGAATAGTAAAGGTGAAATTGGCCAAAGCATGTGCTTTGAAGATATGTGAAGTGGAATGAGATGGGCCTAGACGAGTAATCCCATCAGCGGGGGATCCGAAGTGCCCATAATTTCAATTTCTCATCGAATTTGCTTTCGTCCAGCATTTTTGCTGTAGTTGCAGTCTGCTCCGAGAGAAGAAAGAGGGATTAGGGTTTAAGCAAGCTCAATGGCGGGTAGCTAGATACGATTTGGCGGGCTGCTAGTCAAAGTAATGGGCTGGTTATTACTCCTTTTTGAAAGTGAACTGGTCCATCTAGTTTTGGGCTGGTTGTTTGTGTTTCATTAGTTTATTTTGAGTACGATGTTAAGGATCATTTTTGCAAAAGTTCGTCTCAATCGGCCGTCGTTTACCGAAAAGAGTGTATTTTTTTGCCATTTTTTTGGTCGTTGTCTATTCACAAGACGTAATCGTTTAACTAAAAAATGACTTGTGCTGCATCTGACATATAAGTCCACCAGTTGGAAGTTTTGACTACCGAATATAATAGTACACACCATCTTTCTGACTTTGGCTATTGGTGCATGTTGCAGCTGCTCAACCAATATACATTTCTCATCTTAGTAGATAACTTGTGAGAGTACAATAGCTCAACCAATCAATCTACCAATTATACTCAAAAGTTGATGCTAGTGACGGGGTTAGAATTAGTATGATGTTATAGTAAAGCCAAGTGGGCAAGACTTTTGGAAAAAAAAAAAAAAAAGTGGGCAAGACTGTCATCTGGTTAGAAAGATAAGCCCCGTCCTATGGGTACGTAGCAAATCAGCACAATTGACAATCAATAAGAGTATTCTCGTGAAAATATGGATTTCGTTCGTTCGCTTGAGTATCGAGATTTTGATTTCATTGTAAGAGGCATACAACTCTCAATATAATTTCCTTGATAAAAAATAAAAAGAAAAGAAATAGAATATATGAACCATTCTCTTCCATTTGGTCTTTCTCCTTTCAATTTGAAAATCGAAATATGTAAATTTACATGGATTGATTCGGAGCAATGAATTGCTTATATGATCGGATATCTATGTCGCATGAAGCAAAATCTAGGATCACACATACAAAGAATCCTTTAAATCTAGAGTCACATATACAAAGAATCCTCTTTTTTCCATACAAACAAGAACGTGGAATGGAATAGGGACCTCAATTGCATTCAATCTTTGGCCTTAAAAGATCTTGCCGCCTGGAACCTGCCCTCTTGGAGGACAGCAAAACCAAGAAGATTCTGCCACTTGGACCAACCAATTTGGAACTCTTGAGCTAGATAGCTATGGCCTGCAGCTCTAATCTGATATGGAGTGGTCGTGCCAGCAAAGGAGCATCGAGACGCAGCGTCCGAGGATGTAGAACCTGGTCTTTTGGTGCTTTGCCATCATCAAACACCGTTTTCGGAACCCAATCTTCCGGTGGCTTTTGTGGCGGAGTTGGTGAGTTTGAGATTGTTGGAAATAAGAAGTTGTCATGGCGGCCGACCGGCGGAGGTTGGTGGACAACGGACTCAAATTGACTAGTATTCGAGGAAGTTGGAACACGAATTCAGTTGTTGTGGGTTCGTAGTTTTTATAGGCTCATCCGCCCGAGAAAGTGTAGACATTTGGGGCCCACCTCTTCAGATTTGATGTCATTTCGTGGAAACGTGACTTGCTCAAGTTGGCAATATTAGCCTTTCCCTATATTGATGTTTGTGATTGCGTGTCAATGTTGTGTGGTGTTAAAGTGTTGGTGGAGAATATATGCGTTCGAGGTTTTTATTAAGGGTAGAGGGTAAACCTGTCTGAACCAATTAAATCGGTCATATTAAACAAATGTGTGATTCTAGTAGTTTAGTTCCGCTTGAACACTAATTAAAGTAAACTAATGAATAAATTTGATCACTCAAGATTATTATAATTAAAGGTGATTTTATGCACACTCATCAATTTGATCTTTACACCCGTCACTTATTTTATTTCTTAAATTACTATTTTGTTCTAATACAAAATTACACTTAAAGACCTAAAAGAAATAACAAATTGATCACTACACCGAACATCATTAACATAACCCTAACCGTGTTCATCAAACATTCTCCCATTGCTTATTTGGTATAACTCCATCTTCATCACTCTGATCATGGCCAGTATTTGGCGTAATCTTCTCCCATCAGAGGACCGATATTTGGCTCGAGATGACAACTACATAAATCTCATAGGCCACACATCCATGACAATCCCGATCGGTATCAGCTTTCGCACCACCAAGTTGTGCGATATTTTGCTCGTCCATTATTGGTGAGTGGAGGAATTCTGCCTCATGAAGTTTTGGTGCATGTAGTGCCTATTTATATATCTGCACCAACCTCTATGTATGGTACTCAAAGAGTTTTGTGCTAGGAATTCATTTAATTATATCTGCACCAATCTGCTGCATTTTCTTCAAGACCATAGATCACTCATTGATTAGTTTCACTCAAATTGATGATTCTCCTATGAGCTACAAATTATATAGAGACTACTTTCAATGAACCAAAAGTTTCGATGCCTTAAAAGACAATTCAATTTTATTTTTTTTGTAAGTAAGAGGTTATATATTATTGATGGGTGTAAAAATCAAATTCGATATTGAATAAGGGGTATTTTTGGAACATAAAATGAGTGTAGTGATAAAATTTAAATTAGCCAAAATTGATGATGAGTTTTAAAATAAGATTGAGTGTAAAGATCAAATTGATGGGTGTAGATAAAATCACCCTATAATTAAATACCATAAGTTAGACTTTCATCTTTAATATGAGATATTTTCAATATATCCCTTATTCATGTTCATGATGTTATTATATTTTATGTGTGATCAATTTAATTAGGTGATACAAAATACATAAGATTGTAAGGACTCTTATATGAATAACTATAAATCGAATATTATCTTAACATAATAAACCTTCATCTTCAACGAGTGATAGTCTCAACATTAACCTAATTGAACGGCCAAGTGAAATAGTTTAACAGTGATTATCTACTTGTGCGACATTTACTAGTGATAATGACATCGAATTGTGGTAGCTTCGTAGCACATGGATGATGCAATGAGAAGGTTATTTAAGTCACTATGAAACAGAACAATATTCCAGTCAAAATATTGTGGGGACATTCAAACTGATAAAGACGCTGTAGAGAAAAGCCGAAAGCAAGTTGGCCATGTACAGCCCCCACTACTGTTAATTACGACTATCGCTCGTGGCATATTTGGTGCTATCGCCCCCCTATGTATTTTTTATCCACGTTTTTCTTTTCTTTACTGTGCTTCTAGACGCGGGAGAGGCCGTCTAGAAAGCGACATGCAGGTCGGCCACTACGAGTTACGACAATGGATAAATACGACACGTCGTGTTCTGACATGCAGCCGCCGACATCATAGTATCTGTTCATAAAACTAATAGGAGAACTAAAAGGCCAGCAAGAACTTGAATCATGCAAATGAAGAAATTTACATCTGTTTAGGTAAATTGTCATTTCGTCTGCAAAATACTATGGAGTATTTTGTCGTATAGATAATCATACTTTCACTGAAAATACGCAGAGGTCTATGTTTTGAGATGGTAATATTTGTCAAGGAGCTTCTCTGTATACTCTCCAAAGGTAAGAGCACCATTTGGTGGAATAATCTGAAACAAAAGATTGTGATTGAATGTGAATGAGAAGAGAACAGGATGAACATCATGAATGATGTGCATGCTTATAGTGGTTAGTTTTAGATTGAAATTGGATTATTACCTCTTTATGGATATGAACCTCTTCTGGAAAATTAAGCTTTTCATCCCTGCAAAACGAGTCGTGCTTAGATACCATCAACCCGCTTGAGATATCACATGTCTGAGGATAGATGTACATACCAGTCTGGTTGCATAAACAACGCAAATGTTGAACGATCAAGACCAGAAGCCTCCTCCCCCTGGGGTGCCTGATGTTGAAATAGGGACATGAGATTTTTTTTGCAGAAACTAGACAGAAGTATACTTTAAGGAAATAGATGAATGGATAAATGACTGAACTTTGATAGATCGAAAAATAGTGCTATTTGACTTGTGACTAGAGGACCATGTTCTGGGCACCTCAAGAATCATGATTGATTCGAAACAAAAATATCATAGTAGAGAAAGTACCCGGACACAATGAGGTGTTGCACAAAGATAGCCTCTTGACAGAACTTCAGTGGTTTCGCCAATTTGGTATGCTATTGCATTTTCTCCAAATACAACCTAAAGCATAAATTGAACCAAGTTAATTCCAAAGGCTATACTGCTTTTCTCAATCATATCGATCATTGGTCTCTTCACAGGACGTCAGAAATTATTTAGAAATAACATCCACCAAGCAAAATCTTGAACTAAACAATCATGGTTGGTCATTGTTTTCAACTGTGTCGCACATGATCAGAACTTCAAGAATAAGAAAACGTACTTTGACAATCTGATCAGTTCGTGTCCTAATGTAAAGGCCAGCACCACTATCAGGGCAAGGTATTTCAACAGCATCTCTCGTAAACAGTGCACAGGTCAGACCTGCATATTAAGTAGAAGCAAAGAGTAAGAAAAATGAAATAGTCCTAGCTAATAATGAAAACATTCTAGAGAATACACATCAACTATGTACTAATAGTCTTATGATATTGTTTTCGTCAGCATAACATGTCATCAAGCACAGTCATGAATAAGTTAATACAATGATTTGGGAGAAAATGATCACCTGTCAGTGAACCATGGTCTGTATGCCATCCGCACCAAGAAGACATGTTTTTGTTATCTTCAGTAGGATTACTGCAAGTAGTACTACACTTTTTAACACACTTCCTTTGCGAGCCAATAGATTACATAGCACAGGAAATCAAATATAATCACCTCTCCTTTGTAGGAAAATAATAAAGCAGACGCCCTTTATGACACCGAGAACGGAAAAGTATTTGTTCAAGGCCTTCATCCTCACCCAACTTGATTGATTTTGACACTGTTCAATCAACCATCGAAAGGTGAAAGGGGGTCACCACAGATCAACACCTATATAATAACGAAGACAATAACATCAAAGCAAAAGAAGCAATTGCAACAATCTAAGAATAATACTATTCAGGTCATTTATGTCTCAGCTGTAAGCATTCTTTATCCCTTGTGGATGACAGACAAATTTACTGGTTCTCGTGATGTAAACATGTAAAACATCCAGAAATCTTGATTGAAAACTTTCCTAAAGATCATAGCTGGTGCCAACACAATTTCTGACATTCTTTCGTCTGCTTCACTCATCACACTATACTTGTTTTCCAGCCAGGGCAAAAACTATTTATGCATGTTATGACAACTTAAGGGACACTAAAAAGAAGACATTGTAATGTTCTCTTTGAGTAGAAGCATTAAAGTTAGAAGACTTTACCGTATCTGTCACAGTGAAAAGCCACCGTAAGCCCAACTCCAAAGATCAGCTTTCCCAGAGCTTTGAAGGCTACAAATGAATGTAAATGGATTTAACATGAAATAACCACAATGTGCAGCCTAGAGAAACACATAACTTAGAGGTATACATACCAACTTCAAGTTCCGGAAGTTCACTATTAGGCCATATATTTGATCCGCAGTATGACGGGTACCTACAATACAGAGTCCAGACTATGAACAAAAATATGAGCAAACACAAAGTATCATGATTGAATTCATCTGTAAATTTTATAAAGTTCTACCTCTGAATTAGAGATTCATTTGTTGTAGGCCTATCTAATATTGGATTTGCATAAAAAGAGCCTTTTAATGTATCTGCAAAACCAAAACAGAAGATAGAAAGAATAAAACAACAACCAAGTGCCTAAGCATGATTGTAAATTGTTCTTAGAGTTTCCAATATTTTGTAACCACAAGAAATTAGAAAGGTGATACCTGGCCTTCCAGATTCCAGCTTCTCTTTCCCATGACTCCATCCAAAATTGTACCTACAGATGGATTGAGGGTAAAAAGAAGATAAGTAATATATCCATCCAGCTAGCTAGAAAAAGTAGGATTACAGTTCTTATCAGAGGAAGACTACAACCACAGAGGGGTTCAACCAAACAATAAAACTAATGTGAATAGCAGTTAAAACATTTACACCACAGATTATGAGAAATTTAAGAGTTCAGACGAAGCATCTTTTTCTTGGGGATGTTGGACTTTCACTATTACATAAAGAACGCTCATAATGTTCGTGCTTACACAAAGATTATGTCAATGGGATAAGACAGAAGTCAAAGCATAATGATGGGACAAAAATGCATTACCTACTATGAGGATCCTCAAGTTCCTTCTTCACATCTTCAGGCAGATTGGCTAATCTGATAAAAGAGAGAAATCTCCGATGAGCAATACTATATCCAATTGTCTTCCTAAACTCATAAAAATTGCTGGTAAGATGAACATGAAAAATCCTATTTCGATGGTTATACCTAGGTGACAGGTGTAGAAGATTTCGGCGCAATGAAGAATATCCTGGAACCTGCAATTGGCAACTCGAGTAACACGTTGTCACTTAAATACAATACGCACAGGTTCGTAAGATCAAGGGCATTATGAAGTGAATGCTTAAGACATGAGAATAGAATAATGGATCAAATGTTCTAGCCAAAGCATACAATCTACACAAGACATGTCGTAAATGCAAGTACATTAAAGTGTTGACGAAAACAATCGGTCACTATACTGATGAAAATCAAAACCAGCATTGAAACAGCTAACCACTAATCAACAATGGTAATAACAAGCAATGTAAATGCGTAGAGAAACCATACATCAGTGATTGATATGATCCCTAACCCATTAGGCCCAAAGCCTTCTTCAATCCTCAACGACAAGTCCGTCTCCTTATCCTGTCCCAATCAACCAACAAACGAATCACAACAAAATGAAAACTCTGTTTGGTTACTAGGAAAATGAAGAAAAAAAAATCAATAAAGTCAACTCGAAACCCTTGTGCTCGATTCTCTAAAGTAAACCAACAGACAGAGGTGATAGAAAATCGGGAGCGATGCTTACTTGGAGTTCCGTGTAGGATATGGTGACCGGCGTGACGGTTGGGACGGCGGTGGCGGAGGAAGACGGCATGCTTCGACACGAAATTTGGCGGGAAGGGCGGCGATTGGGCAGTGACGGAGCGGGAGATTCTGTAGTGGAAATTAGGAGGAATTCGGTGGGCGGGGACGCTTTATATAGAAGCGAGAGCGAGAGATGGAAATTCATTTCATTGGCGTGATTGTCAAATTCAAATTTTTGAAGGAATAAAGAAAGAGAGCCAACGCCTTCAGCATCTTTTCCATTCCCTCCAAAGCAAAATGATTTGCAATGTAGGGTAACTTTTGTATTGTGTATCGTGATTTGAATTGTTTATTTTATAATAAAAATGGGCAAATTTCAATTTCGTACCCTGTGGTTTGGGTTGAATTTCAAAATGATACCCATGCTTTTTTTTTTTGCATTTTCGTACCCTGTGGTTTCAAAGAGTTGCAAATGTGTACCCACCGTCAAAAAAACGTTAATTGAGCTGTTAATTGGTAAGCTTGGCGATGTGGGCTCCACCAAATTAACAAATCGTTAAGGGATAAAAATAAAAAATAAAAACGGCGCCGTATCATAGCGCACGCTTTGGTGAAGAAGGTCCGCGCCCTGTTCCCAGGACGTTCGACCGGTGGTGCGTCGCGGGCCGCCTGAATCACCGGCGACAGCTCGGAAGCTGAAGACCTCTGGCGGCGAAGAGGGGGATACGGCGGGTTGGCCAGGAAGTCCGGCATGTACGCTGGGTCGGCGTTTGCGGTGTTGCCGGAGCCGAGCTCTTTGCCTCTGCCATCGTTTTGGAGGAAGGTGCAGGTGTCGGGGGTCGCCGGAACCGGAACACGTTGCCTCTGCCGGAACCGGAGCTTGAGGAAGGTGGAGGTGTCGGAGCTCGCTTCCTCTGCCATCGTTTGGGTCGGCGTTTGGGGTGTTGCCGGAGCGAGCTCTATGCGTCTGCCATCGTTTTCGAGGAAGATGCAGGTGTCGGGGATCGGGAACAGGAGCACGGCGCCTCTCAGAAGGAAGGGAGCTCGAGGAAGGTGCAGGGAGTCGGAGCTCGCTTCCTCTCCGTCGATCCTGGATCCATACTCGGGTCCTTATCGGCTCCTCGGATCCGGCTCATCTTCCAGATCCAAGCAGAGCAACGCGGAGGTCTTCATTGCCGAGTCGTCGCGGGTGAGTCAGGGGCGGCGAGCGCAGGCGGCGGTCGAACGTCTGGGAACAGGCCGGTACCTTCGTCACCAAAGCGTGCGCTATGATACGGCGCCGTTTTTATTTTTTATTTTTATCCCTTAACGATTTGTTAATTTGGTGGAGCCCACATTCGGCTAGCTCGCAATTAACAGCTCAATTAACGTTTTTTTGACGGTGGGTACACATTTGCAACTCTTTGAAACCACAGGGTACGAAAATGCAAAAAAAAAAAGCATGGGTATCATTTTGAAATTCAACCCAAACCACAGGGTACGAAATTGAAATTTGCCCAATAAAAATTAATTAAATTTGAGATTGTTTGAAACTTTTTTATAAATTATTTGAAATTTTATAAAATATATAAATAATACAATTAGAAGCCAAATGAATCATCTATATATATTTACTGAATAACCGAAAATATCAGATAACTAATTGAAAATGTATGAAATTACCTAACTTTACTCTGTTAGGCCAAAGAAAACACTAGGCGCATGTAGGACATTATCAGATAACTATATATATGAAACTTGTTAGTAACGTGTATATAGTATATACATTAGTTAACGCTCGTATTCCTCAGCTAATCCTTTTACTGATTTGTACATGTCAAACATGTATGTACTTCCTTAAGCCTTAACCAAAACATACTGGATTGTAAGAAACCACTAAAAACGTAACGTTACACATGATCAATTAATTTAGCAAGACCGCCACACTAACAACATTTCCTAGTTAGCTCCCAATGGTGAGACTGCCACTAAATCTCGTTATAGCCGCACCGCACCCACCACTTCAATGGCCTGCAGCGGCACCATTCACCACATCTCTCACAAACTCGCCGACTCTTTGACGGCCTTCCGCTTCACCGCCAACTCTTTTCCCGCTTCCCCGGCGGCGGCGCTCACGACGTCGTTTCCAGGTCCTTCCTCCACCCACTGCACTTTTCACAAAATCCTCACTCGCCGTCGTCTTGCGACATCAGCCGCCGCAACCTCCTGCGGCTTCACTTGGGACGACGCCGTTGCGATATCCAAACCGGAAGCCGTTCCCGACGACCCTTCAGATCTCACAGGCTATGCGGAGAAGATCAATATCTGCAACCGGAGACTCGTAAGTCATATATATATACAGACTGCATTTTCTCAGCTGCCAAACAGATTATTGCTGATGTGTAATTGCTTGCAGGAATCGCAATCCGAGTTTGTTCCATTTGTAATTGAGGACCAAATCGTTGGTTACGTTCACAAAAGGTAAAATCTTCAAATTTCATGCTCAAATGTAGTGGTATTTTTGATAGAAATTCATTGACCAATTGGTCTAGTGGCATTTCGGGATGATTCTCTTTCCAATGTTGTTGGAAGAGGTCTCGGGTTCAAATCCCCTCACCCCGGGTTTTTTTGTATAAAGAACTTAGTGATGTTTGCATCTGATTGATTTTACCAATTCTGCAGTTTTGCTGAGAATTTAAGGAGTTTTGAGGGTGTCTTTACTTTCCCGCCAGAAAATGGTGGCTCAATTAGCTTGCATTCGTCCTTGAGCACAGCTGAAGATAGGACGAGAGCGGTGGGAGGTGTAATCAGGAGCTTAGGGGAAGAATTGATTCCAGGTATAAGAAATGAGGTACTACTATTGCTTGTGCTTACTGAATCGGATAGTATATAATCTGCTTATATTTCGGTGCTGCTAGTTTCGTTGATTGTTAACTTAATGTTTGTTGTTACTTGGGCTGACTATGGAATCATTTTGGTTCGATGACCAGCTATACCCTGTGACATCTTGCTTCGGGGCACCTGTGTTTTTCTCTCTAGAGCGTGCAGCTGCTCCTTATTTTGGAATAAAGGTTCGATTTTGCACTTTTGCGCGGCCTTTTTACTGTTTTGGTTAGAAAGGAATATAAGAGCTTATGAAGGGTTAGAAATTTCAGTGGTGGTATAGGAAGCCAACTGAGTCTTTTATTAATGTTCAATGTCCTTGGTACTTTTCTTTGTTAACTTTTTTTATGTGTTCTTCTTGTTGGAATAGGCTTATGGAGTGCACATATGTGGCTATGTTGAGAAGGATGGGAAGAAGTTCCTATGGATAGGAAAGAGAAGTCAACAGAAACAAACTTATCCAGGAATGCTTGATCATCTTGTTGCAGGAGGACTGGTCTGTAGTGAGGCTTTTTAGTTTCTGTTTTTCAAGTGATTCGGCTGTTAAAGGCAGGTTTCTTGAAATTCGTTTGCTTATGTATTCCATTATGATAATTGCAGCCTCATGGGGTTGCATGTGGGGACAATGTTATAAAGGAATGCGAGGAGGAAGCCGGAATACCCAGTTTCATTTCTAATGTGTAAGTTTTCGTTATGCATTGAGCTAGGAAATCGAACACTCTCAATTCAGAACTAGTTTCACTAAATATAGCTTTCTCTTCTACTGATGGATTTGGAGGTGCTTTGCATACAGAGCTAAACCAGTTGGTGCTGTTTCATATATGGACATTGAGGGGTATAGATACAAAAGGGATGTTTTGTTTTGCTATGATTTAAAACTTCCTGAGAATTTCACACCTAAGAATCAAGGTAAGACCCCTTGGAGCTTCTTAGCATTTATCTTTTAACCATCTGTAGTTTTGCCTTCAACGGAGAGACTTCAATAGTAGCCTTATCAAACATGTGCAGATGGAGAGGTAGAGAGCTTCAAGTTGATCCCTGTGACGCATGTTGCAAACATCATCAGAAGGACACAATTTTTCAAGCCAAATTGCTCTCTTGTCATCATTGATTTCCTGTTTCGACATGGGTACTCTTAGTCTTTCGTTCTTACGTTTTACAGATAAGTGAGATATGTTTGCATGTACCAGACTGTTTAGCTTACCCAACTGCACACTAAGCTTTGAGAGATCATCTGCATTAGCTTAACATGTGATGAATAAGTCTGATCTTTGACTTCCATCAATGCAGGTACATCATGCCAGAATCCTTTGGATATTTGGATCTACTCCAAAGCTTGAGGAGCGGTGACTGTTCCTAATTGTAGTGTAGTGGTGACACCATACCCGTTTGCAAAAAGAGAATTGCTTCCAAGAAGCTATATTCCAAGAAGCTATCTTTTAAACCGTTTACCCTGCTATATACAAGTTCTCGCATTTATCGTGTTAGGGACGAATGGTCTTTGCATTTCATTTGTGCTATCACTCACTGAATTTTACAAAACCTTGAAAAATTTTCATTTTGGGTTTGTGTTTGGGATGAAAAGTGCATAATTGATAGCTCAATAAAGACGATGCATTCATACGCATAATTGATATTCTGAGTCAGGGAGAGCACTCTACAATGGCGTCCAAGCGAAAACCCCATTTATTCTCATCTGGATTCAATTTATTTTCCACCAATGTAAACACACTGTGATGACATCTACCATCCCCTGTATTGCTGTAACAAGTGAGGGTACATTCCGTGTGGCACACAAGATGGATGGTTTTCAAACCATTCATACACGCAACTCCTCGATGTTTGGGCTCAATGGTTCAAAGATAGCTTCCACTTCGCTCTCATTAACCTCCTCTAGCTTTGCCGGGATCCACTTTGGATTCTGCAAGAATTGAGAGACAAAAACCAACGATTAAGTTTCTCTGTCATTGTGATATATGGAAAATGAGATGAATATATAACTTATGATGGTCCAAAAACTAAAAAGGAACCGTTATAAAAAGCATCATGGGAATATTGAGAATGTACTAACCTGATCCTTATCCACCAAAACTGCCCGCACACCTTCGGCGAAATCATTTCTCAAAGACGATCTCAGGGCGATGCGATATTCAGTTTTCATCACACCAGGCAACTAGAATTGGCCAAGTACAGAATGAACATGCATATGTTACTGTCCGGAAATGTAAGCTCCCGAAAAACAAAACAAAGCTACCAAAAGGAAGCAGCTACATGATGAAATCAGATCGTAACTCCAGACTTACAGTGGATAACTGATTGTCATTTTTCCCAAGTGCAGATGCAACTTTGGAGAAATACTTTTGCGTCAAGACAAGTGAAAATGGAGCACCCTTTCCAAGACCTTGAAGAGCTTCATTAGCCCACTCCACCACTGCAACAGAAACAGTGAATCAGGAAAAACAATGAAACAAAAAGACAAACCACAGTCTGAAAGACAATGCTTCACAGGATATCCACCCCCACATCTTTCTAATAAACGAATTTGGTAGATTTTGTTTCATCGTCAATAAAGAATGCTGTTCACAAACTTGCCAGTAGCATTTGGACTCTGTTGGTGCTTTTTAAGTTCAGCAATTGTCTCCAGAACTGATTTATCTGCACCAAATGCTGAAGTTATTTGAGGTAAAAGCAATTTTAGTTGAGCTTCAGAATCAGGGTTGCTGCTGAATTTCGCCAGAATTGCGTCAATGACCTGATGCGGATCCTCGGAACTGCATCGACATCGACAATAATGTTACTTATCTCAACTCAACCAAGCATTTGACCATGTGATGAGGCCAACTAAACTGAATCTATGAGCACAAAAAGTATGAAACAAAGAACAAGAATTGTAAGAAGAAAGATCAGAAACATACAAGTTCGCTAATAAAAGGGCCTCTTTGAGTGAACCCAAGTTTTGAGATGGCACAAAATGTGACCCAAGACCTACATATAGTGCATCCGCTGGTGTTGAAATCCTTTTCCCAGTCAGTCCAAGATAAGCACCTAGAAAGACATAACGCAGTCAAACAACTACAGAGCAGAGAACGGATACATGAACAAATCAAAGAAATCTTATACCCCATTCTCCTTAGATTTTTGAAAAACAAAGTACCCTTACTCTTCAGTCAAACTATCTAGTTTTTCTATACTTTTGTAGTGCCTATATCCTCCTTTTGACTAGTTTCTATAGTATGTCAACAGTGGAAAAACAGCTTACTCCAGTTTAAGGAAAGAAATTGCAGCTGAGGATGAAAAATGCATACCAACAGATCCTCCTCCTGGACTCTTTGCTGCAATGTGTGAGAACCCAACATCGGGGAACAAACCAATTCCATTTTCTGGCATTGCAAGAACAGTCCTCTGAAATGTACCCATACAAGTATAAGAATTTACATTGGCAAAATCAGGAAGCCATTGTGACACAATGATAACATCAATAATCTCTTTCTTCCAAGGCAGATATACCTCTGTAATTATCCGGAAGCGACCATGACCGGATAGGCCAATTCCGAATCCCATTGTTATGCCATCCATGAAACTTACATATGGCTTCTTGTACTCAGAGATTTTGCATATTAGAGAATACTCTGCAGTGAATACCTGAAATATGTGCATTCCAAGTATTCTATTAGGAACCTCGTAGTCAGCTAATACAATAATAGCACCCAATTCATTTTAAGCCAAAACAAAATGAAAGACTAGATGTAGGGCCCAAGAATCTCCTACATGAATCTAGTTAACTGTAAGGGTCATGCATTACTTGTATCAAGTCTTAATCACCAATGGTTCTGCAAGGGTCCTTGGCACTTCTAGAGTGAATTATACCAACTAAGAAAATTACAAGACTTGCATATAATATGGTAGACAAGGCAGGCAGTCATCTTATATTAGCTGGATTTTATCAAACTGTAAGGTTATGAGTTCGTTATTTTATAGTTAAAGGGCACAAAAAGACCTCAATCATATCCGGTAGTTGGTTTTTGGTCGTGATCTGCTTCACATCCCCGCCTGCAGGTAAACTAAATTCTGGTTTATCAATGATACTACAAGCAGACTTAAGGGAACCTTGTATGGTACAAAAATAACATAAAAAGGAACAGAGCATACAACGAACACCAACAACCTAGCAACTAACAAGTAACCACAAAAACAAGAAAAAATTCTAGTTCAAAGCAAGCGTAACGTAGAAACCTTCTGCACAAGAGGTGTGCTTTTGTCCTTTTGGATTTCAGCAGCAACACCTTTTATATCCATTCCTGCATTTACCGTGATTGGTCACTCTCAAAATCTCACCTAAGACTCAAAAACAAAAATAACCGCCAAAACAGCTATCCAATTACAAACACTTCTAGGCAAACTAAGTTAGCCAACTTAGAACTATTGCCTGCTAAAATGGAAGTAAAATGAGCATGAAAGAAACTACATAGACTCGAAATTCGAAACTGTATATCATCGCCTTCTTACCGGCGCAATAGGCACGAGCCGAGCTGCTATCAACCACCACACACTTCACACTAGGGTCTGATTCCCATTCATCCAGATAGCTTTTGTATTTTACATCCATATCTACATTAACAAAAACCATTTCCACTTTAACACAACGCACAAAACCGAAAATTCGACATTTTATCATAAATTGAACAAACAAAGCAACGATCTTCACATAAAACGCAATCCCTCGGAATAATATTCAAGCTAAAAAAAGATAAACAGCTAGAATTTATCACAAATGAACTAAAAAATCAACAATCTTTACATGAAATGCAATAACAAAAAACTTATGTGATCAACGAAACGCAATGAAATTCAAGCTGAAAAAAGAAACACAATTTCATAAATGTAAGTACCGAGATTCATGGCGTTGAGAGCTCGGGGCCGATCGAGTGTGATGACGGCGACGCCGTTAGGGTGGACGGCGCCCTTGACGAACTCGTCGGCGGCGGAGGTGGCGGCCATGATCGCGAAGTTCCGAAAAAAGCTCGGGGATTTGGAGAGGTTCGGATTCGGGTTGAGGAAGAAGAAGGCGGACGATTTGCTCAGAATCTGGGTCGCTTCGAATAAGCTGCGCATAATTATCCGGGTTTAATCTGATTACTCGTAGAGTGGGGATTCTCAGTGATTTAGTGGAATTCATGACCGGATTACCCTTACAGTTTTCATTGAATTACCGGAGGAGAACTGGCTTGCTGACGCGTACGTGAAGTCGTGTCGTGATAGTGTGATGGGGAACCGGATCCTCTCTTGATCCCATCTCTGTTGGGCCGAATAATGTTGATTCGGCCGAAACGCCACCTTTTTTACCTGGAATTCAATGATCGAAACTGTTGAGTTTGTAATTAATTTAGTAAAGATTATCTCCCCAAAAAATAATCAATTCCGACATCGTTTGATCACTTAGTTGTGTGAAATATTTATCAAATATATGAATGGTCCAATTGCGTGATTATACTAACCGTCCACATATTTGGTATATGTTTCACACAATTAGGTGATCAAACGATGTCGGAATTGATTTATTTTTTGTGAAAATAATCTTTACTAGATTAGTTATAAACTCAACGGTTTTGATTATTGAATTTCGGCCAAAAAATGGCGTTTTGGCCAGATCAATACCGGCCCAATAGAGGCCGGATCAGCAGAGGATCCGGAACCGTGCGATGGCGGGTAGTGATTGGATGTTGGTGTTTGGCGAGAGGGTGTTAACGGTATTGCAGTTGGTGACTTTGAACGTAAGCCCAAACATGAGGTATATGGGCTTTAAGTAGACAAGTTGTTGGGAATGATAAGCCTAACAGTGATTTTGAATCTCTCAGAATTGTTTTCAACCACGCCATTAAACAATACGTTCATTCCAGTTTGGCTCTGCACCGGACCATTTTCTAGCGGACCGCATCGGACTTCTAACGTGAGCCGTTAGATCAAGATTTGCAGAGAGAATTTTCGACGTTCATTCAACCCTCTACAGCCAACTTCTTAGAGGGAGTGTGAAACGCTTAGACCAGGTGAGCTCGGGGCATTCATAGGTTTGTAACTCCCAACCGCACACGCTAAAGAATCAATTTTTGATTGGTACACTAGTTGGAAATTAACAGATGAAAACCTCAATTAAACATAAAGTAGACACTGAACAAACTCCATATTTTACAAGTCAAGCATATTTCATCTATATATAAGGACAAGGGATGCCTTAAATGGGCATTTCACTTTGACCTTATTATTACTATTCTGCG
This sequence comes from Spiraea crenata, assembly GCA_033992175.1. Lineage (NCBI taxonomy): Eukaryota > Viridiplantae > Streptophyta > Magnoliopsida > Rosales > Rosaceae > Spiraea > Spiraea crenata. The sequence continues at coordinate 2,301,882 of JAVBHV010000079.1, read as the reverse complement.
TTGCTAAGTTCTTAATACAACCGACATTGGAGAAGTGGAATTAGACTGGGACCTCAAAAGCTACTAAATTCCTCATTAACGAAAGAACAAACTAGGAAATTAGCTTACAAACTTAGGATCATGATCAAATTCAACGGCCAAGATTCGTCCAAGCACATCAAGCAGCTCAAGATGAGCAGTCAACTGTGGGAAGTGGCCATTAGTGTTCACAAACTCCACAGTGGTTTTGGCCTTGATTTTCTTCTGCATGTAAAACGGCACTGATTTTGGAGCCACAATGTCGGCGGTGGTGCTGATGATTGTGCACGGGGTCGAGACCTTGCCGAGAATGTCGCGTTCGTCGCTGTAAAAGACTATTTTGGCCATGGCCAGGGCAACCTCAGGCCTCATTGTGCGCAGGCACTCGACAAACTTGTCCACTGAGGAGGGGTCATTTCTGTCCACAACAAGGGAACCAAAATAGGCAGCCCAGTTGTGGAAGTTGGTTTCTATGGCTGAGATGATTTGTGCTATCTCTGCCATCTCAAATCCTCCTTCATAATCGTCTGTATTTATATACCTACAAAATTATATGTCTGGTGTTAATCTGTGTCCACAATTTTATATACATCTGAATAAAAGATGATCTAGCTATGACCGTTTTATAGCAGAGGAGAGAGATGAGCTCTGATTCTCGTGACAGTCAAGTTTTTCTTTTGATTTTTTTTGTAGTATATACGGTTAGAATCTACAAACATGATACATCAAATGTCCTTCTATATAGCTGCTTCTTCACAAAAGTGAAAAAAAAAAAAAAAAAAAATCTTTAGCGAAAATTAGCTCAATTGCCATTTATACCTTTATCAGCGTATCTATGGTAAGAATTTCTACTTAGCATGAACAGAATCCAGTACTAACAAGTACAATTCGTACAATAGAAATAGTAAACTATCATGCCTACTTGAACCTCATAAGTGTAAGAATGAGTACCTAGGAGAAGCTCCAATGAGGATGAGGGACTTGAAGAGGTCAGGTCTTTTGATGGAAGCAATGCATCCAATCATACCAGACATGGAGTGACCAACAAAGACTATGGACTTCAAGTTGAGCTCATCTAACAGAGCAATCAAGTCATGCGCAAAAGCATCATAGGAAGAGTGCTTTGCAGGATCATAGAGGCTCAGCTGGCCCTCCTTGTTGCTGACAGCGCCGGAGAAGGGCCAGTCGAAGACTAGAACCTGGTAATACTGAGCCAAGTAAGGCACAATTTTGTCCCAAACAGATTGGTTTCCTCCATAGCCATGTGCTAGGACTATGGTATCTTCTTCAGTGCTTGATTTGCCCGCGATTTTCGTGTTCATGGCGGTTGAGAGGCTCTTTTCTAGCACCATGTTTGTGTTCTGGATTTGATATGAGCTAACTGTGTGTTTGGAGTTGTTTTTTTCGCTTATGTATTGGTCTAGCATTTTATAGGGACAAGGGAATGGATTATTGGGCACATACAGGTAAAAAGGAAGACTTATTTTTTTATTTTATTTTTTTGCTTAGAAAGGAAGGAAAGGAAGACTTATTGTCATTAATGATTGAGCTAATATTGGTTGGTGCTTATTGCCACTGAGTATGAATGAAGAAATACATTAGTTTTTGTAGTTGGGAGTCCCACCTGGTTTGGTATGGTTGTTTTTAAACTTAGTTTACGAATGGGGTTGAAATTTCTAGCTTTTAAATTATCGAGTTCACTATTTTATAAGCATGAGAATACATAATGTATCTTATGTATTACCCTATCCAATTTGAAATGTGAGGTCAAAGACGAGCGCATCACACGCCTATTAAAACAGAAGACTTTCTAGTCGGTTTGTGAGTTAGCAGAGAGAGGCTGCTGATATGAGCAAAGTAGGAACAACAGATGATGAATTTGTGGCGGCTGCTGGGATCATTTAGTTGCCTTGAATTTTGGTTTCTTGTCTACTGTATTGAGGTCATAGGCTGCGATATTTTGATAGCACGAATTCATATTTAATACAAACGTGATTGTAGTTGTTAGATTGACAAAACTAATAGAATTTAGAGCTGCATAAGGTGGTGTGGCACTAATGAGCTAGGAAGCAGAACCACAAGAAATGGCAAAGTTTACTGGTAGTTTGTACTGGGGGTGGATTTAAGAACATGATTGAAGGTTCAAAAAGGACCCCTTTGTCGTTTATGCTGACCTTGTTGTGACATTAGAGAAGTTTGGAGATAAGTCCAAAGCATACCTTTTTCCGTCATTAGAGCTGTCATGCCCCACCTCCACGTTCTTCCCTTTCATTATCACAATTTAATCAACACCAGATACAGCGGGAATAGCAGATACATGAACATGAACGACCTATTAATATTATATTCATGCATTGATGTTTTTCCTATGTTTTCCTTCCCTTTACTATCGTCATTTTCTGCGAATCAAACCTCACCTTTCAATTTTCAATATGTAGTTCTATATCAACTCTAAGCTAGTAAGATGATTATACACTCAAATATATCGAAAAATGAGATAAAATATCGAAAATTTCATTAGTACTTACTGTCGTAAATTGAAATTTTATCGAAAAATATCTACAGTAGTGAGACGATGAGGATCGTGAAATTGTGATGACAAGATGAATGATGTGATTGTAGATTTAAAAGCTAGTTGCCAAGGCCACAATTAGTGGCAAAGACTGAGGAGAGAGTGGTCATCAACTTTTGTGATAAACTTCTTGTTTCCAAGGACGGAGTTCAAATCTTTTTGGAAGAATATGTCCAGATTCTAGCAACGGATTTTGGACTCTTTAATTAAACAGATTTGGGAAAGATTCTTTCTCTTTAGAAAATATAAAAAACAAAAGGAGAGGACAAAATTTAAAGCAAAAAGGAATACTCCAGGCTGCCTGCAGATTTCTTTAATATTGAACAAAGGCCTCAGCTCACCACTAGGTTAGGTATTTTCTGGCTTTTATAGCCTTAGAATGGAAATAATTATTAAATTAAAGCCACTATTTTGGTTGTTTGGGTTGAAAATTGAGGCCAACAACAATTTGCAAGTGTCTGATATGTTAGCTTCATATGAAACTAACCCCAACTAGACAGCAGACAAGAGATTAATTTGAATGCTATCTTGTTTTGATGGGAGTAATAGATGTCTGGACCAAGAATACTTTTAAAAACATCATAGATTCCTCGGATTTTTTATGTTTAAGAACAGCATGCTCAACAAATTTGTATGTTTTTTTAAAACATCACAGATTCCTGGGATTTTTTTTTATGTTTAAGAACAGCATGCTAAACACATTTGTATGTTTTTGAGAAAAACAAGATGAGAAAAACTTTCCTGCATCCCTATCATATGAACCGGATGCAAGAAAGCTTTTTCTCGTGAGGCCACATCTTGGCAAGTAGTAGTGGCAATCAAAAGATGTTATATGTCTTTTATCCTGGTCCAGTCACTTTCTGTTGATAGTAACTTCTTTGAACAGTTTTTCTACTGTGGTAAAGTGTTCAAGTATACATTGTGATTGTGTTGTTGATATCTCTTTTCTGTGCTGGTGTTACTGGTGTATGAAGGCATGGAGGCCCCAGTTATGCCATGTGAAGTTAAGGCCTTGTTCGCGGACAGATACCCAACAAAACATGTTTCACAAGATTTAGGAGAAAAAGAAAAACACTTTTTTTCTTTTCTGATTAGCTATACTTTGTTGAATGTTGACCAATCATCACGAAATAGATTTGAACTCGAATTTGGAATCTCAGAACAAGTCAAAATATCCCTTTTTACATGGAGGTTGAATCAAGTTTTCTTTTTCCAACAAGCAGTAGGTAAAAAGTAATATGATCACACATGTGGAGCTTTCTCATTCTAAGCTTATCCCTGAATTATTTTCAGAATTAAGGCATCCCCTGGTTATATCATTTATGGAGCATATAGGGTTGTTAGAGTCTCTTGAATAATATAGATGACTGTCATTATGAGTGATTGGGAAGGTCATCTGTGCATGCATCTACTGTTAGAAGTCACTCGCACTCCCATCAACAACTGGGAATCAAGATGATGGGTGCTTGGGACAGTGTCTGCGTGTGTATTAACAATTAGGAGTCACTAAAGTGCCAATCAACGGTTGTGCGCCACTCAAATGTGCATCAATAAGTGGTTGCTTTGCTTATATATTCACTCAAGCAAAACCAGTAGATCCAGATTGCAGAACCTACTTTGTCTGAAAAGTTCATTGCAGTTTGCCATTAAACCCAAAAGTTGGAACTCATTCAAAGCAAGAGAGCATTGACTGTTGGCAAAGGACAAAAAGGTAGTTTGAAAAATTGAAAGCTAGTAAAGGCTGGAGGCAACCAAATGCAAAAAGGTCCCAAATGAAAATGGTTGAAGAAGATATTTTATAGTTCCTTGTGGGATTCAAAAACTTCTTTTTTCTGGAAAAGTATCTTCAATGAGATATGCTCATTAATTGGACGGTTCCTAATTTTAGTATATACTGTAATAAACAGACCATTTAGTCATCCTTTTCCGGCTTCTCTTTATAGTTTCTAAGTCCTCACTGTTGCCTCTGCATTAATTTTGAGGCTGGTAGCAGATGCATCAAAATGGTCCTTTTTTTATCTGCGAGTTAAGTTGTCTTCTCAGTTTTCTGACAAGCTAGTAAAGGACGTACAAGAGGGACTTGCATGTTACAGGAAAACATAATCAGTGTGCCTATATAGGCACAATACCAATGTAACCCTTGATAGTTAAGCACTTCCCACGGCAGACACATCTGTGTTAAATTATGGAGGGCAGCTGGTAATGCAGTAATTGGAATTTCTGTCTAGATGGGCAGCAGCACTCTCTTGAAAAAGGACATTCTATTTTCTTGAAGACACTAAAATTAAGTTTTTGAGTTTGAACAAGCACCATAAGGGGTCAAATTTGGAGTGATAGAGGCTAAGTCAACCAAATAACTTTCATTATCGGAATGGTCTTCTACAAATATCCCCGAATTGAGGAAAATCAGAACTGAGTATAATTTTTACAGAAAGCCTAACTGTGTGTAGGAAGGATCTTGGCACCGTATATCCGTTACTATTCACTTGGAGCTATCATACCTGTACGAAAGAAGAGTAAGAATAACATTAGTTATTTACTATCAAGGCTGATGCAGTAAAAGAAATATATATAGTAAGAATGTTGACATGCCTGAGAAGTAACTGGTTGAAGAACACCAACTAGCCGCTCGATTGTCTGCAGCTGATCGTAGGGTGCAATCTGCACCATAACATACAAAATCCATACATTGATCATAAATCACTTACTTTTCAGTTTTGACTGTAGAAAAAAAAAAGTACATGCTTTTCGGTCTAATTAAGCCATTCTAATCTGATCAATCCTTATTTGATCACATTTGGCAATTGCAATGACATAAACTCACGCTACTCGCAGAGATTTGGCATGCTTTGCATTTTTGTCAAAAAGGCGTTAGGTTGTTATGATTCTCATGAAGTTGACACTCATCTTTGCACTAATGGTGGTCCAAGTCAAAAACTTTGCATCGTGTGCTAGCAATAAGATCATCCATGATAAGGTTCTTTAGTTGATTAGTTCAGACTAGACTTGTCTTACCTGACTAAATCCGTCTGGCCACGTAATTGACACAGCATAATTTCCCATTGGCCGGATGTCTTCAGGTTCAATATCTTCTGGAACATCCGCAAACTGCAACTTCTGCTCCCCTGACCACTCATCCTGATTTTGCACAAAATTAGCAACTAAAAGTTCAAAAACACAGACGAATAGCCGTGTAGATTAGTGGGAACTTTAGAAAACAGAAACGTTTCAACCATTCAAAAGGTCCAGCGAAGAATTCTATCTTTCCCCATTAACTACTGTCTCTTCAAAGTCTTATATCACATGCTTTTCAACTTCCACTCTAGATTATTCTATGGATTTTATTAAAGGTACAGATGGATTATTACGTCCTTTTACTGTAAAATATACTTATTGCTTGATGTGGACGACATTGAAGGGTGAATGCATTTTATCTAAACATAATCTGCATGTTATCTTGCAGCACTACTGTGGTATACTTTGAAAAAGATAACTGTACTTGAAGCTTCCAATATAAATCTGTACATACCACACTTTGGGCAGAGCGGTCATTCCGTCTCACAGTTGCAGGATGTAGAAGAAATTCTTCATCTGAATCCGGTACCTTCACTCTTATTGCCTTGAGAGATTTATCATAGGTTACAGCTGTCGACACTAAAATGAAAACAAGAAGTGATTCATCAGAAAAAAACCTAACAAACTCAAAATACATGTTCCAAAGAAGAGTAAAATTGCAAGCCTCTAAAATTTGGCAAGGTACGATAACCTTTCAAAGAAGTTACTAGTATCCTGGAAGTTTTCTGATACACTTTCTAAACTTGAGAGCAGGCCTACGATAGGATACCTTGTTGCCGAATCTTCGCGCACTGCTGTACCACACAAATACCGAGGTCCTGAAATATCTTAGAAACTTCTCCTAAAGGGTCAGCTACCACTTCAGGTGTTCCACTATCTCCAGAAGCAGATAGCTGTCAGACAAATGTTACAAAAAATTTAATTAGGTTCCTGCATAGGAAATATGCTAAATACTCTATCCTAGTTGTAACAAAGTAGTCCCAAGAAAGCACCCAAAGCAATGGCAGATGATAAGCTTAACTGAGAAAACTTACAGTTGGCCTAATGGGAAGATCAAACAGATTCGGGATGCCAAACTGCTGTACAACCTGCAAACATGGGGTTCAAACTATTTCAAACTTCAAATACATATAACAGCACATAAAATTATCCTGGTATTGCATAAATTTCCAACACTAGGATTGTCCAGAGATTCTAGAAAGTATGAATGCAAATTCTTCAATAACATGCATGCCTGAGATCCTGATCCTCTACCAAACGGGTAGTAGCGTTTCCCATCAGCTTCAAAATGGCTCATATTCTCAACAACAGCAACACATGGCACCTAAATGGATGAAATAACAATAGTAATGTGTTAGAAGGTTGTAAATGAAATTATCATGGACATCATCACCATAAACTTGCTACTACTTGTTTAGCAAGGGACAAACTCATCCTTTTTGAACTATGTTACAAAATTTGCTCATTATAGTCTGGACGAGTTACTTTGCAATTGCGGGTGATTTCATGGCAGAGATACACACCTTAAGCTTTGAAAACATGCGAACTCCTTTTGCGACATCAATGAATGCTAGCTTTTGAGGTGTGGTAACTATAACAGCAGCTGTTAATGGAACAACCTGAAAGTCCGACTTTGTCCATATCAAAACATAGACATTTTCAACTGAAAAAGGTTCAGGCAGAACCTCCACATAAACATACTTCATGACTTTTACTACAAATTGATAGTCAACTGAACAGAAAATCAGGACCTGGCATAGAGTAAGCTGAATATCACCAGTTCCAGGGGGCATATCGATAACAAGATAATCCAGCTCTCCCCTACACAGTGAACTAATCAGCATTAGAAGCCGACTGACCAGAACCATAATTCACATAATGATAACATAGAGGTGAAAATTGTTCATTTGGAAGCATGTTATACCACTCGGTTGTAGTTAGAAGTTGGTTGATGACCCCAGAGACCATGGGGCCTCGCATTATTGCTCGACCTTGCCCAGCAAAACCAAATGAGACCAATTTTACTCCCAAGTATTCAGTAGGAATTATGGTTTTCTTCTCTGGGTTCTACAGGAAGGTTTGAAACTGTGAGAACTGCAACACTTCGCAGATTACAAAAAAAATTCTGCCGAACTTTGCAACATTACCATCACTAGTATTCGGTTCTCAGGGGAGACCATTGTTGGTAAACTTGGACCATAGACGTCAGCATCAAATATACCAACTCTAGCTCCCATACCAGCCAAAGTATATGCCAAGTTTACTGCTACAGTTGATTTTCCGACCCCTCCCTGCACACATTTCACAAACAGAAGCAGGAGTGCAGAGTTAGCAGTTTATACTAATTAGCTAATAGTTCTGTCAAAGTAGGAGTTGGGTCAAACAACAATCTAACAGCAAAAGTTGCACCAAAACATAAAGAGCTCAAACAAAATCTGAAATGATAGAAAATACCTAAAAGGACATGGAAAGTATACCTTGCAACTAGAAACTGCTATGATATTTGAAATCGTCTGTAACCCTGCTGGAAGTTGCCCCGCATAGATGGGTTTTGCTGGCTGCGCTGACATAGTCACAGTGACATGCTTAACCCAAGGAAGCATGTTCACCACCTCATTTGCTTGTTTTTCGAACTGTAAAGCAATTGAAGCTTGTCACGTTTGTTAGTTGCTCAGACAATCTCAGAAGCCCATAAATGCTACAAGCAAAAGCATTACAAAGTTGAAGATTTTTCTCATTGATCAAATAAGATTGAAATCATAGAACTGCTGGCAACAGTTGCATCCTTCCTTAAGACATCAAAGAAACATCATATAACTCAAATCAGTAAGAAATATCAAGTGCACTTATGAATGAAACTCCCATATCAAACATATACTAGTTCTTAATAAAACAATGTTGATTGTATCAATTACCATGTCCTTTACTGGACAAGCTGGTGTGGTGAGCTCTAACCGAAATGAAACCTGAGATGAAAAAGTCAATATAATCTGGTAAGGACATTATGCTATATACGTCTGTCATTGAAAATTTTCTCATACACGTTCTAAATGACCTCTCCCGAAGCCTCATTGACGTTCAGATCTTTCACAAATCCACATGAGACAATGTCGGTCCCAAAGTCTGGATCAATGATTTGAGACAATGCCTTAAGTACATCACTCTCAGCTGCCCCCTTTGATGACATTGCAACATCTGACCAAAAGGAACAAAAAATGTTAAGCAACTCGAAAACAATATCATCAGATGAATCTATTGAATTTGTCATGAAGTTCACAGGTTATAGAGAACAATTCCTTTTTTGTGACGCATTCCTTAAATTTTCACTACATATAACTCTAAATAGCTCTTAATTCGAAACAGGGCACTTCTTCAAATAAGAACTAGCACATGCCATTTCATTGGAGACTCAAAGTTACCCACCTAACAAAGCGAACTGCGCAATCTCTGAAAATGGGTTCTGTAAAGAAGAAGTTACAAGGTAGAAAGAACCGAAACTTTACCTTCCAAAGAAGTAGCTTTAGTAGTGAAGGAGCTCAACCCGGGTCCTCTAAGCGAAACCCGTTTACACCTTCCGGGTCTCCTCTGCTGAAGAGAACAACACACAGCTGCAGATTGCAGAGGTTTATCATACGAAGCAACACCTGCAACAACAGACCGAACCAAAGAAAATTCATTGCTTCGAATGAAGTTACAAGTTAAAACGAGTGTAAACTGAAGAATGAGCCGAATGGAATCACCTGGTTCTTCATGCGTTTTTATGGTTTGGTACGAGAGGTAGAGTGAGGAAGGAACGTGAAGAATTTGCATGTTTTTGTTTGTTTTTTTTGGGAGGGAGAATTAAGAAGAAGAACTGGGAGGTGGAAAAATGGCAGCAGCAACTGCAAGCGATGAGTGGCCTCTGTGATGAAGTTTGAACCTCATGTTTCGTACTTTTGCGTCTTGTGACATGTGTAAATGTAATCTCATAATCTCATTCAGAATCCAATCCGCTTAGCCCATACGACGACGCATGGCCTTGTTTGCTGACTTGGCACCCTATGTCCAATCTCGGGCTGTGTTCCTGACTGGGGACCTACACACTACACCTACAAATTAATGGAATTCCCTTTTTGAGGGGAAAGACTTTCATGCAATCACTATTTATTTTTTGGTCCAATTAAATGTTGTCATATAAACTTAAAGTGACACATGACGATACCGAATTGGTCCAAAAAAATGAATAGTGAATATACACAAGTTTTTCTCCTTTTTTAGGGATTGTGAGATGGTCAGTCAACTAGTTGATCGAGCATTTCACGTTTAAAGTCAATTATTAAGGAACAAATTAACCAATTATTAAGGAACAAATTAACGATTAGAAGGGCGTGAGATTGCCGGTCAACTAATTAGCACACGACTAGTTGGTCTGCTATCTCGTAGATTTCTCCTCCCAATACGAACCAACACACCACTAGTTGATTGACTGTCTCACGTCCCAGGTTGATTAAGGAACAAACTCACGTTCAGAGGATGTGAGACAGCCGGCCAACTGACAGCACACAACTAATTGGTCGACTTTCTCATCGATTTCTCCTCCTAATGAACCACTCATATGGCAGGTGAACGATAAGTTAGCACAAGCACCAAGACCTGTAATAATCTTAACCAGAAGGCAAGCATCAAAGACCACATTGATTTTTTTCACATACTTCATAATGTAATGAAAGAGAAGACAGAATAAAAGAATAAGATGAAAGAAATGACCATTGAGAAGAAATGTAGAATATTGTTTACTACATGCTAAATTCATGTACCCTTCTTTGAATCTAAGAAGGCAATGACAGCAGTGAATATAAATTATATCTTGAATGATTAAATTCTACAGCTTCAAATGGAACTAGGATAACTTCAGGAATGACAAATGCGTCCTACAGCCAGAATCCTTGCTTGGAAAGGCCTCCTCTTCCCAAGCAAAATCAGTCTTCTCTATCAGTGACCCAAATCATTTAGCCGGACGAATCTTGTCCGCAGTACGAACTAAATCACTTGTGACGATGACTAAGAAAAAATGCCTGTACAAAGACTGGCAAAATTAATCAGAGGCTATTTATCTTTGGAGAACTAGAATCTCAATAAGAAGGATATAGTAATTCCTAATCAGAAAGCCTTGCCTCGCCTTTATCTAATGCCACAGCTTACTACAGAATCCATTCCGTGGCCTCTTGTTGGATACAATATCTGAAAAGGAGTCAACTAATTGTCCTGCCAAGCTACTTGGATCATCAATCATAGTTTGAATAAAGGTATTAACCACCCTACGCTGCTGCTCAGTTGATCTCAAACTGAACCATGTTAGCAATTTCAACCTGAATTCCTGTGTAATGTGACCCTCACATTCCAGCCATCGGATTATTTTCACACAGTACTCAAAGTTCTCATCTAAGCAATAGGAACCATTAGAACTATGCCCCGGCGGCCCATTTATCAGCGTGCTGTCACAGTCATGTATCTCTTCATTTCTGTCTGCTGCCCTCTTCCTGCAAAGTTCTGTCCGAGATTCAACAGCTGGGACATCCCCATTCTGCCCACGAGTCCAGGTCTGTGAATCACCACTACCATGTGATCTTGCTAAACCATCCTTAGCCAAGTCATGAGAAGCAGCATCATCATCTGCTTCAACAGTCTGCTGCAAAGTGCATCCATTATCTTCATCTCTGGATGATTCAAATGGCGGGGTTAGTTCTTCATTCAGATCGGGCATTGAAAGAACATTCAAGTCAAGCCCACGCGAAACAGGAGGCAACTGTTCTTGTGGAATTTCAGTTTTTATCTTTTTGCTTGCTCCACAGCATTTTTCTATATTGGCACTACAGAATCCATCAGTGTAGCCTTGTTCTTGAGCCCAAGCCAGGTGAAGTATCTTTCCAAGATCCCGAACTTTGAATTCAGAAGGAGGACCAACTGCTGGTGTCTTGGCACTAGAGTTTTCTTCGCTGGTTAGATTCTCTTTCTTGTGATTCCTGCCGACTGGTGAAATGGCAGTTTTGCGAATTATCTCAACACTCTTAGTGAAACACTTTGCCTCAGAGTGACCCAAGTCACCAGCCTCGGTGTAAGATATTATCCTGAATGTGTACTCTGTGCAAGGCTGCAAATTCGATATCAAAATCCTTCTTTGAGATCTTGGAAAGATACAACTAGGCTCTTTTGTGGGGGATTCTTCTCTACTCTTGTAATACCATAGCTTGTAGCCCTTAATATCATCAGATGACGCATTAGACAATTCAAGCAATATAATCACAACAGAGGAAGATGCTACTTCTTCAAAGAGAAACTTGCAAGCTGCAGGAAGTGAACCCTCTACAGAGAAGTGGACAAAGAAAGAAGTAATCATTTAAGTTTTCCATGCATGATCAAGAGCCAGTAAGAAAAAAGGAGACCAAGTAGTACAGTTTCCTACCTCTGCAATTTGGATCCACATTAGAAATGTTGGCCAGCCATTCATCTGCTTTCTCAATTGCAAGAGAGCAGAGTTTCAGCACATCACCTGCAATAGATAGTCTGCTGACTATCCCGCGTGCCATCTTTGCAGAAACGCCATTCACTGGGCCCACTTCTTTCTCTAGTTTAGACTTTGCTTCTTTCACAATATCATGTAGTTCTTTAAATCTTGACGTCCCATCCAGGAGCCTGTAACTCAAGTATATCCTTTCACAAAGTACATCAACTCGGCGAGCATCCTTTGCTACCATTAGCTGCTTCTTCCAACTTCTGCCAGAATTAATCAAATTGCACCAACAACATCAGCCCAAGGCTAGAGAGCTATTAGAAAAATAAAGAGGGCACATGCAATTACTGTGCTCACTAAATTAGAAAGGGGTGGAAGATCTAAGAACTTTCTATATTCTACGGTACTCAAAAACCCAGTTTAACTTCCCTTCCGCAAAAGGAAAAGCCTTTTTTTTAATTTCAGTAAGGATTTAGACAGTGTCAAACTGAGCACACAACCAAAACTCACAATATGGAAGAGAATTACTTACCCAAGTATCCCAGAAACTTTGCCACAAGAAGCGCAACAATAGCTACCATCTAGCTGCATCAATTGCCCAAGATCAACAACTCCAACCTTCTCACGTTGAAAGGCACACTCAATGTGGCAAGATAACCCACATGATTCTCTCTCACCAGATTCAGATGCGCACACTAACCAAAGACTAGGGTCCTTGTTGTCATCAAACAAATGACAGATACAGCAAGAGCACCTCTTGCAAAACGTGGTGTCTATGGGCAGAACAGCTCTACAAGCAGAGTTTTTACATATCCATGAGGTTGAGCATCCAAAGTCTTCAGACTGTTCAGAAGCCGATGACAGTCGAATGGGATTTTCCCCCTTTCTGCCTTGCTTTTTAGGAAGATGATTATTTGGACTAGACGACGATTTCTTTGTTTCCTGCTTCTTAGTTGTCTTATTAGTACTCTTCAGAAGTTCGGACATCTTACTTTTTGGTAGAATCAAGTTTTTCTTGTCCTTTTCACAGCATGTTCGAAGAAGTTCCTTCCGGGGACCTGATTTCACAAACTCTTGAAGGAGCTCTGGACTCCTTGAAGCATCATCTGAATGCCCATTCTTCTCGGGAGTGAAAAGGGCAGCGAGGCTTTGAGTACCTGGAAAGAGGAAAAAACATGAAAAAAGAAATATGAAATGTAGCAACAGATGTCAAAACAACATCATACTACAAATTGCAACTGAACAATTTTAGCATTTACAACTAGTGATTCAGTGGTGAAGAATCTATCAACAAGGTATGCAGAGCCCAATCAAAATTCATTTTATCCTTGCTACTCTTAAACACGCAACCGAATTAGCGATGGCCAAACTAAATACTTTTTGGGTAACAAGTTTCTGCCTCCAACAAGATGTAAAGTACTGCATCTCCTCGCATGACTCATTCCTTAGATTGCCTGCGTAATCTATTCACTCAACAACCTATCAACAGCCCTTACAATCTATTATAATTTGAGTCAGATATCATCTCAATTGTTAAAAAAATACCATCTTGTCCCACTTCACAATACTAGCTTCATGCATCTGTCGTAGCTATCCGACCGGAACCTCCCTCAAACCCTACTCTGCTCTTCATCAATATGTAAATAAGTTCCACCCAACACGCATTCAAACAATCTTAAGATCTCAAACATCTTATGTCACCAACATGAAAACCCCCTTAAAATTACGAAACGAAAAATAGCGCATGAAACACAAACATCACACCTTTAGGAAGAATTTCTACATCCATATTATCCAATACTTCAAGCAGACCTCCCCTGAAACAACGAATTCGCGTAAACAACATTAACAAAATAACTAAAGGGTGCACACTAGCACATCAACTCTCATAATGTAGCTCACAGATTAAGCTAACCAACCCGAAAATCACTCCGAAAACCCCGTGCATCTAAAACAACAACAATTTCCCAGACTCATACATAAACAAATCTGCTCTAACTACCCATGCAATTACAAAATACGATTCTTCATACAAATCGAACTCTTTATACAAAATGCAAAAAGCTAAATTAACCGCATTTTTAGGTCCATATATCGTCTTTAGCAATCTTAAGCATGCACATTGTGTGTAATTACCGCAAGCAAATCAAATCATTTTTACAAAATCAAAACGCAGTAATTCGAGTACACGAATGAACAAAACGACAAGTAGATTAAAAATTTTGGAGTAAACGAGAGCGAAAAACGGATCTGCGCCGTACAAAGAGGATAAAAATCGGGGAATTTTTTGTACGGTGAAACAAAACGACGGCGGATTGAGCGACGGACCTGCGGAGAATGGGGGCGGAGCTAGGGTTCCGGCGCTCCTCGGCCGCCGAAGAATTTGGTTACGGCGAGCAGAGAATCGGAGGAGAGAGAGAGAGGAAGGAGAGAGAGACTCGGTTGTTGTTAGTTGGGTTTGTGAGCGAAAGCTTGTACGAGTTGTTCACGTTTTTGGAGAAGCGCGCTGGGCGGGTGGAGTCACGCGCGGGGGCGGCGTGTGGAACGCGGAGAGCAGGGTTTGGTTCTGCCGCGCAGGAAAAGTACAAGGAGCACTGCCCGGCGATGTGATTGGTCGATGCGTGAGTTTGGGCTTTCTTGGCGCGTGAGAGTTGCATTATCCTTAATTGTTTAAATCCACCAAATTTTATTTTAATTTCTTTCCAGGACTCGCTGGAAAAAGTGTGTTTTTAAAGTCCATGTCATTCACGATTCAGTTGGTATTTCATGAATTTCCTACAACGAGAGAATCGTAACCGTTGGATCAAATTCTTGAATCATAATTACTAGATAATATCATATCTGTTAATATTTCATATTAGTAGGGATAATTTTCGACTTTGTCTCATGTGTTACTCTATATTGAGAAATTACATAGTATAACACCTAATCAGAAGAGTACTGTTATTGACACTTCAAAAAAGTTATTATACACTCTATATATGCATAAAAAGTAAAAATAAAAGTGAAGTGTACAATAACTTTTTTGGAGTGCCAATAACATTTCTCAATCAGAAGACGATATTACTTTAAGAATATTGTAGTTTGAAAATTGACATGTGACCCTATACGGAATCAATCATGATTAGTGAGATTAACCATACTAAAATCGGTGGGATTAACACGTGTCTAGAGAATCTTGAAAGCTAGGAAAGAAATGGTCAGCCAAAGTGTACACGTCAACCACAGTTGTGGTACCTTTTCACGACTCAGTTTCAGAGAAAGTGTACCACTTTTTTGTGCATTCCCCAAACCGTCCTTGTGGTTTCATTGGTGCGTGATTGGAGATGACTAGTCTTTCATCCTGAGGTCAGATCAGTGTTGGTACAAAAATGGTCAAGAAAATGGACTCGAATTTTCTGGATGCACGTACCCATCTCAACAAGTAATGAAATTTAGACCCAAAATGTGGACTTCCACACCAAGGTTGTTACTGGTGGTTTGGATGTTGAGAAGAAATGTCAAAGAAAGTTAGCTAAGTGACAAGGATGGTTTATTGTTTTGTGTCTTGTATGGATATCAAACAAATCCAAGCCTAATAGGAATCAACATATGGTATCAAAATGGCTCATGGCGCAGAAATATATTCACTTGTATCTCATACATCAATTTTCTTATAGCACGAATTCGTACTTAATACAAATCCAATGGTAGTTATTAGATCAACCGTGTATTTTTCTTCATTGGATTACGTTAGTACTAAGACCAAATTTGTATTATGGATATGCCAACCAACTATTGCAGCTACTGTAGGTAGTCGAAATCCATGTATTCTCAGGTAGAGGGAAGTCACTTTCTAAGATATTTGAAGTTCGAATTCCATATCCGCACAAAAAAAGCGACGACACCAAGAATGCGCCCGGTGTTTTTGTTTTTTGGACAAGAACGCCGGTAAACTGCTAGCATGATCAATGCACATTATTTGCATAGGATCGAATTCAATGGCCTTCTAGAACGGCCTTTTAGAATGATCTAGACGTCACCTCCTGCGGCCTTTGGGAAACCCTAAATGACCACTGACCGTCTCTGAAAGAAATGTTACTTTATCCTTGTAAAAGTTGGGAGAGGACTGCTAGTGTATCCAACTCTCTCAGAACACGATTAGGTGTTTGCTTCTGCAGGAGCAATGGCTGCTAAGTGGCTGAGAACATGCACAAATAAGTAATCAGAGAGTAGTAACTATGGTGTCAGACAAGGACAATGTCCTTTACAGAAAAGCATGGCCAATGTCCTTTACAGAGGAGCATGAATTCAATCAGCACCAAAAGCAGAACTTATTTATGTATCATATCACCCACCAAACTTTAATAATTGTGATCCATATTTTCCCCACAGCAGCATTCTCATTCCAGGAACAGGACTTACACACAAATGGGGATATATCACCTCTTCCTATCTCGCTAATCACGCTTAACGACATGAGTATTCAATTTTATGACTCAAATCCAATCACAGCTTCTTTGGTTAATCATTTCCATGGTAGATGATTAAGTACATGGCCAAAACGTACATGCTTAGAAAGTGTGGACCAAAACGAAAAGAATAAGAAAAACTTGCATGGTACGGGTTCATAAGGGGGTATGAAACGGGTATAGCCAAGTCTTTCCCACAATGCATGTTTTAGTACAGTTGAACATGGCGACAATCTTATTAAAATACTAGGCATGATTCTTCTATAAAGAGAGAAACATATAAGCAGGGAGTCAGATGAATAAATTAATAAGTCAAACAGATTCAACATAAGACTATATAAACATCTTACAATTTTTAATCAACGGAAAATAATATCACTGCAGCCTGCAGACCGCGGCATATACAAGATAGTCCGCGTTGTTCTGATCACACAAACGTGTTATACTTAGTTTGATTCGTACTAGTTGACAACTGGACATCAATCCTTAATAATGTAAAGTTGATGGGGACTCCGCAGCTAGAGACCCTGCAAGGTGGGGGAATAAGGACCAAAGAAAAGTTCTACGTCAATTTACAAACAAACAGCAGACATGTTAAAGTGGGCATTAGTCAACTAGTTAATTATTCCACAAAGTTTTGGAATCTACTTTGAAGATATGATCCATTATATATAATGTCTGGTGCTGAACCTGCTCAATAGTTGATAAGCAAAGAATCAAAAGGATTCACCTTTATCACTCAATCAATAAGAAGCTGCTTCAAGGCAAAGCAACACAAACAAATTTCATGCATATATTTCAGATCCATATCCAATCAAAAGATCTCCAGCAAGTAGCATTTTAGCAGGACAGGGGCCTTCCAAAGATCAATTTCCCCAATCCAACAAATCTGACTTCTAGGTCTACCAATATCAAAAGAAAGGTTCCCCAGTCTATAACAATTAGGGGAGTGCAACATGCACACATTTGCAGTTTGGACTCGGCTTCAGCCGACCCCAATCCTGGGCCCATGTTAATAACAATATACAGAAAACTCTCCAATCCTTTTGTTTTAAGGCCAGACCAAAAGTGTAACCAACCAGAGGAAAGAAATGAACTGTCCTCACTAACGAATTTGAAGTTCATGTTTGCACCCAATAATGGTATGTTTTGAATGTTATAAGTGTTGCTAGGCTACTGTCTTTTCATTTAAGATAACTTACTTACCCAGTAGTCACCAAAAGTGTAACCAACAAGAGGAAAGAAATGAACTGTTGTCACTAACGAATTTGAAGTTCATGTTTGCACCCGAAAATGAAATGTCTTGAATATTAGAAGTGTTGCTAGGCTACTGTCTACATTTAACATAACTTACTTACCCAGTAGTCAGCCCTATGTACATATTTAAGTTCATTGCTGTGGCCACGAGTTCACAAGCATCCTAGTTGATAAGGTGGACGAAGCTTAAGCCAAAGTAATTCTATTAACCCTTTACTATTCCGTGGAAGCAGTAGTTTCCACAACCAGCAAAACTGATTGCCAGAAAAACCCAAACAAAGATGAATTAAGAGGTCATGAGTCATGAATTTGCACCCAGTTACTCCAACAGAAGTTAATTTAGAAGACGACGAGAGCGCTCATTTCTAACATCCCACCACTTATAAAACATGCCAAGTATGTCCGCTCTCTGCTTAGCATAATCAACTTAAATTTGGCCAAATTGCTTTACGGTTCAAAAATCACCAACACTCGATACCCGCCTAACCAATCACTAAAGATAATAAAAATAACTATTACCAACTGCACCCCTTGAGCATTTTTCAAGTTAACCTAATCTTTATAGTGATTTGAAAACTTTGAGTCCTTTTCAAGCAAAACATTGGACATTCTTCAAACACTCAGTGATTGACAATGCCGAAAGTTGACACAAAAGAGATGCAAACTATCAATTACTAAAACAATTCTCATTTCAGAATAATCCGAGTTTGGATTCGACTCGACGACTATTCGAGCTAAACACAGCAGAAATTCGATTCCTTAGCTCAAAGAAACTAGAAACAACAACTCAATTTATGCACAATTCATCAATCTTAACCATCGCTTTCAACCTAACAACCACAAAACCAACATAAACTCAAAACCCTAGCTAGCAAACAATAAGCAGCGAATTAAAAAAACCCTAAATTGTTTTGAAGAATTCAAAAGAGCAAAAACCTGTTAATTACGAAGAGGAGTGGCGGCCTTCGCAAGCGGGGCTCTCGTCGAAGTTCTTCGACGGGTACTTGGCGGTGACCACGCCGACCTCGAAAACCAAGTTGTCGCCGGAGGACCTGATTCCGGTGATCGACCACCACTGGAAGAAGGCCCGGACGCTGATTCCGTTGATCTCGGCGATCCGGCCCTGCACGATCTTTCCGGTGATCTTCTTCGAGTAGGTGGCGAGGTAGTTGTCGGGAGGGAGAGTGACCTTGCACGCGCCGCCGAGGTCGACGATGAAGTCGCCGGTGTCGCGGTTCACGGTGTAGTTCTTGACGGCGGAGGGGAGGAGCCCGATCGGGAAGCCGTACTTGGTCAGCTCGGTGTGTGCCGGGGAAGGGTTCGCAATCGGTTTCGGGTTCGGGTTCGCGGTTTTCGGGTCGGCGGTTTGGGAGGAGAAGGGTGCGAGGAGGAGGAGGAGAGAGAAGATGAACAGAGATTTGGCCATGGCGGCTTTTTCTATTTTTCGTTTATTTTTTATTTTTTCAATTTTTGAACTGTGAAGAAGAAGAAGAAGTCCAGACGGTTAGATTTTGCTTATATATCTGTTTGGCGCTGATAACTCGCGCGCCGGCGGTTTGAGCTGGCGGGTGAAAGTTATTAATTAGTTGGTAAAAGTTCGTTTAAGACTTTAGGAGGAGGATTTTGTTGACTTTCTCCGGAGATTTTTATGCCAGATGACCAATGATGGGCTTATTAGACTGGGTCGGCTTTTGTGTTGAGGCCTGGAAGAGGTGAGTCATTGTCATGTCAATTACTTGTAAACAAGAGAGTTGATATTTCTTTTGATGTGAACACGATATATCATGTGAGTGTAAGATTGTACTACTTCGTAGTTTTACTTTGAATATACGTATCTGATGCTATAAATTGCAACGAGTTAGAGTAAGTTTATCCCCAAAAAAATTTTGAGAATGAAATGTGGGATCTTCTGGGTCTGCAAGTGGTCTTGAGCAATTCTCAAACTGATATAATGTACAATGTGAGCTTACAATCAAGATGCCAAGCCATTGACACGAGCTAGCATTAACAGATTACATATTACATCCTTCTTTCCACAAGATGGAAACAGAACGGTGACTAACATATAGAGCATCTCTATGATACTGTTTCCAAACATATAGAACATCTGTATGATAGTGTACATTACGAAAATGGACATATATATAGAATTGTGCATGATCACAATCATGGGGAGCTCCAAATCTCTGCATTCTTAACCTTGGAGATACTCGCTAGCACTTCGAAGGGAAGAACATCTCCGATGACAACCACCATCTTCTTCTCCAAGTCTACTTTGTACGACGTCACTCCTGTTCAAGGATTAATCAAAATTAATATCAGCATTTGGTTGCAGAATTTAGGTACTTTCAGATCACATATATACCTTCAAGCTTGGCGATATGTTTCTCAACTTTTTTGGCACAGCCATTGCAGTGCATGGAGACCCTTAACATTACAGTCTGCATAATATTTTTCACCATCAGAAGATGAATCAAACTTTTTCCATGTTATAAGCCATTAAGTTATACATTTACCTAAAGCGTAACGAAAAATAAGGTTACCTTGGGCTTCAATTGAAATGCTAATGTCTGCTTTCCAGCAACAACATCCTTCAGTCTCATAGACTGATCTTTCTCACCAGTTACCAGTGGACTTCTTTCAAACTCATCTTGGTTTTCCATGGAGTTCATGCAGAAACAAGACGTTGAGCTAGGAGAAAGACAGAATCTGTCTAGCACTCTTCCCAAACTAAGCTTCCCCATTTCAACCACAACTTCTTAACCAAAGAAACAAATCTTGTACGAAACAGAATTTCCCAACATACGAAATCTGTACTCCCGATCTGTCGCTCCCGGTCTTCTGACTTAGGGCCAGTGTGGTGTTGTTGCGCGTTTTAAAAAGAACTTGTTGGGAGAGAGAGGAGCTGAAGGTCAAATTTTCCTTGGGGGAGCCAAAAGTTGAACAGAACCCAATGAAGCCTATGAAGGCCTAATAGTTTATATAACTCAGCTGGTATAAAAAAATTTAGAAGGAGATCCAGAAACCCAGAAAAGCAATACTTTTAACCACTTCTTAGACCAAAAGCAAAACCTCAACTAGATTTTGTCATGTGATGAACATAAACTCCTTCAGATTAGCACCAACTGAGATGAAGCAACTTTACTGCAAGTGAAGTCTTTCTCATGTGACAATTCTGCTAAAGAAAGAAATCCAATATGCAATTAAAGCTGATCTGCAGGGTGCCTATTTCATATGATCAAGAGTTGGATGAAGGAAGGAGCAGAGGAAAAAGCTCATAGTGACAAGTGAAGGAAGTAGAAAACATCACACTTTATGGCATGTGATGACCGCTAGGTACGGCCAAGCTTGAGTCGAAGAATAAACTTACATATAATATGTAGCTGAACGAGGTTGGATAGAAGCAAATCTACTACGCTTAATTCAAGATATGAGAAACTTTTAGGTGCAAGAAGTTTAGAAAAGAAAAAGCAGTAATATTTGGTGAGCTTTGGAGCAAACTATCCAATAATTCTACATCTACCAGACAACATGAGACCTTGTGTGTTACTGTGAATGTGCTCAGCAAAATTTACATGCAAGACTAGACTTACCTAAATTAATTAAGGGATTGTACTTCCGTAGTTTAGAATACTCAAGGGCCCCAAAACTTTGTTCTATTCTTGAAGTAATTGATGACATGGTTAGTTTAATGCAGGAATACTATTGCATCTAGGCATAAGTGCATTCTAACATAGTTTTTGCATTTTAACATAGTAAAGTAGTGTGTAATTAGCCACCTAATCCGCATAGAGTAGGAAACCCCCCAATCAAACCAAAGAGTGCTTGTGATGGATAATATAATTCAGAAACACTACAAGACTTGAAATGTGTTGACAGTTTTGTCTTGGCCTTCAATATGAAACTGGAAATGGGACAGACGGCCATCCATTATTGGTGTCCATGCTCACTAATGTTTGTCAATAATGATACGATAGAATAAATTTCGACAGAAAAATGAATGGTTCAATTCTACACAGGTTGGTCCATGTGAAATAGTTCTTTATAACGAACCAAAGAGCAAATGTGTCAAAAGCCAATAGTGAAGTCATGTTAGGCATGTGGTTGCTCACATGATTATTTCTACATTTGCAACGATAAGAATTGGGTGGCAAGACGCATGTGGGTTTTTTCTCAGTAAAATAGAGAACTATTCGGAATCGGCTATTCAAGGTGTGAGATGCAAGGGACCATCCTACTCTAAAAGCTAGGGGTGGGAAAACCCGGCCAAAACCCGGAGCCCGGCCCGAAATACTCTAAAGGGCCGGTTTTAATTTCAAAACCCGACCCGAAATCACAAAAGCCCGACCCGGCCCTAAAAAGTCGGGCCCAAGATCGGGCCCTATTTTTCAAAACTCAGCCCGGCCCGAAATAACCTAAATAGTAATATATTAATAGTTTATCCAGCTGTCAAGTTTTTATTGGCTGAAAAAAGGTTTCATCCTTGTTACAATAGAACCTAAACACCAGATAACTACTACAATCGGATGGCTGTGATCAACCCTAAGGAAATCGGACGGCTGTGAGGATTCCTGGGGAAATCGAGTCGTCGCCTCCTCTTCCATTGTCGTAGCCGCCTTCCTCTCAAAACCCAATCTGCCGCCTTCTCCTCTGTCGTCGAAACCAACATCGATCCGCTTCCAGTCGCGTTGTTGAGCCACGAGCGACGAGACACAGCCGAGGGCCGAGTGACCAGACACAGCCGAGGGACGAGCGACGAGATACGTAGCCGACGAGGGACCAGCGACGTGACGATGAGCGACGCAGCCTCTTCCGCCGACTAGCCACACTGCCGCTGGCGCTTCTGTCGACGAGTGGTCGCCGATTTGCTGCAGATTTGGAAAATTCAGGCTTAGCCCAACTCGACCCGAGCCCGGCCCGAAATTTCACACTTAGAACCCGACCCGATAACGTTGGGCCCTCTAACGGGCCTGAAAATTGAGAGCCCGACCTCTAGCGGGCTTTTTTCGGGCTCACCCAAAACCCGACCCGGCCCGGCCCGATCCCAGCCCTACTAAAAGCCTGGTTCGTCCCTCTATAATCTATATACTTGCATGTGAGTTCATCTAAATAAATTAAAATTTTGTGTATAAACAGCCAAAAAGAGAAGGGATATGTTCTATCATATTGGATTACTAAAAAAAGGACCAAAAAAAATAATATTGGATTTCAAAAGGGAAGCAGCACCACTCAGATAGCCTGCTTTAGTTGGGTGATCAACAGTGGTGCACCTTTGGTCATGGAGTGATGGAGAGCACGGCAGACGAGATATTAACAGGAAGTTTTCATTTCTATTATCTGGGAATGTGGCCATGACGACGTGTGATGTGGCATTTATTAGGTTGTCCCACTAACAACCCACATCAATGGGAAACACATCAGGTCTCACTAGTTTTCAAGTACGCTCATGGTGAAATTCATGGCGACCTAATTTCTACTCACATTTATTAGTATAAAGTAAAACATGAGACGGAAGGCGTATTTAAAGAAACACTTAGCTCTGTTCGTTAATGCTTTCACACTTCGTTTTCACACCATGAAAAGGATCAAATACGCGTTCAACGGGCTTGAAGTGAAAACAACAGCAGAAATGGAGCAAATGAGCATCATTTCCATTTCGCCAACTTAATAAAGAAAACGGGAAGACTCCACTTTGACGTTTTCACTCAAATCAGATACGCATCTAAAACCAGCAAAATTCAATCTAACTCAATTCAAACCTACTCGAGAAGCAAAAACTCCCAACCCTAAAACCCAGTTTTAGCTGACAGTGAGGGTCTCGAGGGAGGCGTCGGAGCTGCTCATGTCAAGGAGGACGCCCCCAAGAGGCCGCCGAAGGCAGGGTCTAGGAAGCCGGAGAGGACGTCGAAGGGGTAAGCGATGAATTTGGGGGAGTCGGGGATGTGGGCAAGCAGTTGGGCCTTGGAGAATGTGCGGTTGAAGACGGTAAGAGCCCTAAGATCGGCGAGCTGTTGAAGACAGTTGAAGACGATAGAAGACAGTTCCGGTCCAGCCGATTTGGGTGTTTGATGGGCTAAAAGTGGGCTCGGAGGAGTAGCGTAGGTTGGAGTAGTGGCGGGAGCGGAGGAAGGGAGGCTGAGGAACCAAAGCAGATGGGTCATCAATTTTTTTTTTCTCTTAAAATAAATTAGGTGAGTAGTTATTTTGATACATTTGTACCGAACACATTTTCATTATATTTGTTTTCCAAAAGTGTTTTACTGTTATACTAACAGACACGTTTTTAAATATTAGAAATGTTAAATTCATTTTATTATTTTTATTTTCTGGGTACAAACTGCGAAAATACCATGTAAGAATATTATCATACGGGCCCCTTACTTTGCATATCATTTGTTTTTATCACTCTTAGGGCACGTTTACTAACTCGGAATCGGAATGAGCAGGAATCGGAATGGGCAGGAATCGGAATCAGTCATTCCATTCCAGCGTTTACTAACTGTCCGAAATCATTCTCCGAAATCAGAATTAGTGTAATTTGATTACCAAATTACCCTTTTGTAAAGATGAAATATTGTTAAGATAAATTCAATTTTGATAATATTACCATTTAATCCCATTTTAATAGCATAATACCCAAAGAACTCATTACATTTTAAACTTAACTATTTAGTCCTAAATAACAGATGTCAAGTTTTAATTCGCTTATTATATTCACCTAAATAACCCAATTACACATAACGCGCCCCCAAAACTCTCTAAAACCGGAGCGTCTAACCGCCACCATGTCTCAGTGCGGAGGCCGAGACCGTCAATCCTCCTCCGACCGGTCCTACTCCTCCTCCGACTTCCCCTCGTTCCCTCGCCGCGGGGGTGGCGGCGGCGGCCGTGGCGCTAGTCGATCCGGCTGTTCCGTTCCCACTCCGACTCCTGCCGAGCCGCCATGTTAGAAGGCCCCGATCCAGACTCATGTCGCTCCGCCGCGTCAACCGGCGCCGGCTCAGGCATCCTCGAGCTCTGCCGCTCTCCCGCCACCCGCGGAGACTGCGCTCATCGGCGAGATGGAGCAGAAGATGACGATGACTGCGCCACCGGCGTCGTTAAAGGCCGTGAGGTGTCGGAGAGGGATCTCCATCACTACGATGTAAGCCTTCTTTTGCTTTTCCAGGAAAAGGGAAAATGATATTGGATCCTATGTTGCTCTCTCAAACATGTATGCCTCGTTAGGAAATTGGGAGGCAGTTGCAAAGGTTAGATTGCTGATGAAAGATAGGGACATCAGAAAAGACCCGGTAGGCAGTTGTATTGAAGTTGATGGAATGATTCACGAGTTTCTGGTAGAAGATGAATCACATCCTAGAGCCGGAGAAATCCACTCAATGTTACAGGAAATTTCGAGCAATAACCAAACAAAATGGAGCACCAAATTGCGAAAACCGTTTCGATATAGAATGAATTGAGCATGATAATCAATGAATTGAAAGAAGAAAAAAGAAGGGCATAATGAAACACCGTAGTTTCGGAAGTGTCCCGGTAATTGGGGGAATTGCCCCGGTAAAATGGGAAGTGCCCTGGTAAAATGGATAAGTGCCCCGGTAAAATGGATAAGTGTCCCGAAAATTAAACCTCTGATTTTCAAGAAGAAAGACAACAAGAAATGAATTTACCTCTAATTTGCAAGAAAAAGCACAGAAGATTCTTGAAGAAGAAGAGCTTGAAGAACAAAAGTGCGGCTGGAAGAACATAACAAAGGAGAAGGTGCGGTTGGAAGATGTTTTTTGGTTATTTCATAAAAAATGGGAGGGTAAGTTTGTAAATGACAAACTCATTCCCATTCCTTTTTGAGCAATACCATCTCCCCATCCGGTTTGAAATTTGGCCAAAAAGTGGGGAATGGGAATGGTTTTTTCTGGTGGGACCCACAACAATTTTCATTCCTTGTGTAAGTAAACACCGGAATGGGAATCGTTTCAATTCCATTCCCATTCCGGTGAAGTAAACATGCCCTTATTGCTTGACTTCCCGCTTCCCAAGTGACAAGCTTGATAGTCTTTCGGTCAATATACATTGTCCTATCAAAAAGTCAAGCAAAAACAAGTTGGAGAGAAGAGATAACTTATTATCCTTTTTGCCCACTGCAACTCACTTTGAGAGACTTTTTGCCCCCTGTGACTATATTTGTACCTCATCTGCCCCTTACAACTCATTTTTTGGGAATTTTTGCCTCTTTTCTGTTAAGTTAATTGTTTTTCTTAACTTTACTGATGTGGACATGCCAAATATCCATTAAGAAAAATAACAAAATAAATAATTTAGACATAATAGAAAGGAAGTAGGAATTTAAAATTTATGATTTTCATTTTGTGGACCTTTTATTAGTTTGTCTTGCTAGTTTTTTGTTTCATAAGTTACTTAATATTTTGTGCATTTTTGATGTTCAAGTGGAGAAAATTTTGTACATGTGAATTTTTTTTTTAAAAAAAGAGTTATAATTTTTTTTAAAAAAATATTAATAATTTATTTAAAAAATTTTTTTGCTTATGTGTATATAATATGAGACCCATATTTGCTGATGTGGCATGTTCATGTCAGCAAAGTTAAGAAAAACAGTTAACTTAACGGAAAAGAAACAAAAATTTCTAAAAAATGAGTTGTAAGGGGCAAATGGGATACAAAATAGAGTTACAGGAGGCAAAAAGTCTATCAAAGTGAGTTGTAGGGGCAAAAATGATAATAAGTGAGAAGAGATCCAGAGTTATAAAATTCAGTATAACTAAGTATACAATAAGTTCATTTCATACACAAAGAATAAAGTATTACCTAACCAAGAATGGGATGAACAATTTACAATGACTGTCACTCGGACTTTTTGAGTTTTCTCTGACAATAGTTCATTAATTACATAGTTAAAACAATAAGAGGATTTCATACCTACCAATGGAACTGGAAGTGCAGATCTGACTCAAAAAGAGATTAAGTACTTAAAATTAGTTGTATAGAGACAAACAATCTATATTATCCACAGTGTAAAACACCAAAGTTCACATGGCATGGAAGGTAGACTATAACGTTTAATTAAAGCACAAAACTTCATATCTCAACAGCTCTTTCTACATTTTTAAGCAATTCATAAGTGCAAGAAAAGCTATTCGTTTATACAAGGAACTCCACTTGTCTTTTCACATAAGTGACAATCCGAAAAGAGAATTTGCATATCACGAAACGCAATCTATCTTGTTCCTTATCTCACTTCTCACTCGAGACTTGACCTACCACATAAACTCGGTACATAGAATTTCCTCTCGACATAACCAAATCCCATGTGTGCCAAAGCTATATTGTAAACCAAAGTCTGTAGCTTCATTATAATACACGCAATACGAGTAGTTAAACTGCCCTGAAGTGCCAGATCAGTAAACTGGGTACACCAATTAAACTAATCAAATTCAAAACCACCCTGGACTTGATCCCCCACTGAGGAGCACTGTCCGCAGGTTTAAGAAATTCATCCGTTTGGTGCGTTTCTGGTCCGCAATTAGACACATGTATAATCGAATTATATATAAAGGGGACTGCTATGTACACCCAATTTTCTATTTTGGACACCAAATTTCTTTGTACATTCATTTTTTTTAAAACTACTTTGAACACCCAAATTTGATTCAAATATTCCACTTATACCCTTCAAACAATTAATTTTGCTCCAACTATGCAGATTGTGTTATGTAATCCCCATTCAAACAATTAATCGCTTTCGCAGCTGCATCATCCAGATCTTCAGCTGTGATTGATGCCATTCCACTTTCCTGTACATGAATTAAACAGATTGTTAAGTTGCTATTTACCATCAGATAACCTTTTCCATGAGCCCATTTTTCTTTCCATGTCTTAGGATCCTAAATAAAATCAGTACCTTGAGAATTCTCTTTCCTTCGTCAACATTGGTGCCCTCAAGACGGACAACCACTGGCAGTTCTAGTTTTAACCTTGAAAATCAATGAACAAAAGTTAATTTTTCTAATAAACTAGAAAAGCTACACCATTAATTCAAAGCTTCGGTTTCTAAGAAAAATAACAACATGCATCTTCAGGCAATTACTAACTCAATTACTCAAAATCCTTAAGCATATCTAGAATCAGTATTGTATTTGAGAAAGTAATTCAAAACATTTATAAAAGTATATCACCTGTTTAGTGGGATTGACAATTCCATTAGGAATCACATCACATTTCCTTATTCCATCAAAGATATTCAACAAAATAAAAAAAATAAAAACTTTGTTCGAATTCATCTAGTTTGCTCAATTTAATTCCCACAAAAAAATAACTCTGATATAATCAATGAAAATTCTTACCTTTTCTTCTTCGGATTCATCATCTTTCATTGTGTCTTTCATCAAAAATCAGAGTTTGTTTTAGACTTAGGGTTAAGAAACTATGATATAAGATGACATATTTTATTTTTTTAAAACCTAAATGGGTGTTTAGGGTGTACAAAAAAATTAAGTACATATATGTAATTTGACATGAGGATATAAATGTAATTACATCTCATAAAAAAATTTGGGGTGTCCAAAGAAAAAAAAAGGGTGTACATATCAGTCCTTATATACAATTGGGTTTTTTTGCCACCAGAAATCTAGCCGCGCGCCAAATTGGGTTGGAAGCAATTCTTGAGTGGGCTTACAATCTAGCCTAAAGTTTGTATGGGCCTATAATCTGGCCTACAGGCCGACCCAACATTTCAACAAGTTTCTCAAGCTTTCTGTCCAAAAAGATTCTCGACAACGGGACACATTCAAAGATGAAATTCAGGAACTAAAGCTAAACAATGATTAAGAGATTCAATGTGTGACTACAGAAGAGGGGACAGAACACTATACTAAAAAAATTTCCACCCCTAAAAGTGGAAATTTTCGTATTTATTGTCTTATTAAAACTTTACTCAAGTGGAAATTACATGGTAAAATATTAGCGAAGGAAAAAGTGATACATACAAAATAAACTATACAACTTCTATTGGGGTCCACGACCTCATTGCATGTTGTGCGACTTACCATACATATTAAAACGTCACTATATTTTCTCTTATTGAGTGAAAGTGAAGAAGAATATACAAAGATGATGGATAATGTTCTTTTCTTGTGGTGACTAAGATAGATTGAACTGAATTTATTTATATTGCGAATATTCAATTAGCCAAAATCGTAATAATGCAAAATGAGAGGGTCAAGCATGAAATTTAATAATGATAACTAGATGCCCTTGTATATAATAGACCAATAGGGAAAAGAGATTTGTATGCAGCATGCCCACTGATTAAGATTAGTAATGAATGATGATTATGACATGCATGCGTTAATAGGCAACAGCTTAAATACATAGTACCAAATTCATAAAGGTGTTGCTATGCAAGGCGATAGATTTAAATAAATTTCATGAATAAAGAAAATTCAAAAATTACATTGTTATTGACAATTAAAAAAAATTAAAATACATACACATTCTTCATAAACCGTAAGTGATAACTTGTACATATGTAGCATGATGACAATTTTTTAAGTTTGGTTAAACGATTTGCAAATTCTTGAGGGTTTATAATTATTATGAATTTATGATTACGAGAGTCTATATTTATTTTTTAGATGATACTCTAGTCTAATTTAATCTGCTTTATATAAGCAATACACTGATCTAAGCCTTACTTGGCCATGCCCTAGATTTGGAATATATGCATTGAACAAGAATCTATTCATTGAGCATCGAGCAAGAACAGCTAGAACCCATGCTTCAAACTTTCTTAAATGACAAAAGAAAGCTGTCAAACAGCTCATGATAAAAAACCCGAGAGTATCATGAACAAGTAATTAATAAATTAATAAAATAAAAAACGCGAGGGTAAATCTTATATTCCGTTAATGGAAATTGCGAGAGTAAATTGACCGTTAATCAATCCAGTCGCCTTGTATGACCACGACTGTCAACCCAAAATGCTGCCGTCAATATAGGCACAGCGTAAATCCACCGTGCGTCCGAGAACACCGTAAAATATCCCATCTCCTCCTTCCTTCATTACTCACTCTCTCTCCTCTTTCTCTCTCTACAACATTTACACGAAGCCCCAAAAAAAAAATTATATCAGATTTTGGCTGAAGCTCTGAGCTACGCGCCCTCCGAAGATCTGCGAATTGATAGGCGCGGTAAGCTCGCGGATCTCTTGAACGACTTCGTACCGGCGGCTAGAGGACGACTGCGGAAGTCAAGCTGCTTCTTCGTCTGCATCGAATTGAGGTCAGTCGGATTCGTTTCTCGAAGTTCCGTACACCGTCCGATTGGTTTTGATGCGCGTCGGCGGTTTCTGATTTTTCAGATCCGGTGTAGTTCGGTTGTAGTCTGTTTGGTTGCTTGGAAAATGCTGGATTAGGAAAGAAAATTTGGACTTGATTGTTTGGTTTCGGTCCTCAGTGGATTGAAGCTCTTGATTTGATGTGCTTATCGGGTTTGAGTTCAGTTTAGGTAATTTAATCTGTTTGAAATCAATGCGAAGGTTAAAACTGTGTGTTATCAAATTAGGTTAATGACTTTGGTGAAATTTTGGTAAGGTTGTTAGTGGATTAGTTAAACTTTGAACTGAGTTTCGTTTCGAAATTCGTGTTTTTTTGTGTGTAGTAATCTTGGCTTGTTATGGTGAAATAGGAAGTGAGGATGACGAGTCGAAAGGAGGACGAGAAGAATGAACGAATTATTCGTGGCCTGCTCAAACTTCCCGAGAATCGAAGATGCATTAACTGCAACAGCCTGGTATGCACTGCATTGCTTTCTTGTTCATTTGTTTTCGCTGCATTTGTTCGTGTTTCACTAGTGCATTTGGTGATTGCATTGTTGGTATCTAAGTCGGTTCGATGGAGTAGATAGAGTTTAGTAAAATGAATATGGCTGCTTCTTTCTTTAGTTTTAACAGTTATCGATTGTGGTTAGTGAAATTATGTGAAGTAATCTAATATATAAAATGAGTGCAATGCTAATGGTTTTGAGTTCAAAGAGTGCATCTCCGCGTTTCTGTACTTAGATGGTGACATTTTGGGGTTACATTCTTTCTTTCTTTGTTTTCTGCCAAGCAGGGGCCACAATATGTTTGCACGAATTTCTGGACATTTATTTGCACAAACTGCAGTGGAATACAGTAAGTCCTGATGTGCTCTACTGCATGCTTTCTTAAGATTTATTCCTTTTCGTTTGCATGTGGGGGAGGAGACAGAATTAAGCTACTTAATGGTTTGCTTGTGCTGTGTTAATTTGCTGAAAATGTTTCAGCCGGGAGTTCACACACAGAGTAAAATCAGTATCGATGGCCAAATTTACTTCACAAGAAGTTAAGGCCCTTCAAGAAGGTGGAAATCAGGTATTCAAGCATGTCTCTTCTTCCGTGTTAGAGTGTAAAAGTCTTTTTTTATATCTGTTTTTAATCTTCTGAATTATTCTCGGGATCATCTCTGCTATCACAGCGTGCGAAGGAAGTTTATCTTAAAGAATTGGACCCCCAACGTAATTCTTTTCCGGACAGCAGGTTAATACTGATCTGGTTCTCTTTTGTGTGGATGATAGTAATGAATGTGGTTCTAATGAAAATGTTTGCTTCCAGTAATGTCGAAAGACTTCGAGACTTTATTAAGCATGTATATGTGGATCGAAGATATACTGGTGAGAGAAACGTTGAAAAGCCTCCGAGAGGGAAAATGGTAAAGAAGCCTACCATATAATCCTACAGTCAATGTACTGGTTTAGTTGATATTTTATACGTTTACGAAGATGGAAGTTTTTTCAAACTTTTCTGGCCTTAAGTTGTAAATTACATCTCATTCAGGGGGAGAAGGAAGACTCCTATGAAAACAGAAGACTGGATTCATATCAGGGAGGTTCTCGAAGCCCACCGTATGAGGATACATATGAACGCCGGTTCAGTGACAGGTCTAGTCCTGGGGGAAGAAGTTATGATGGGCAAAGAAGTCCTGGATCTGACCAAGAGATTCGGCAGTATGGTGATAATAAGAAAAGTCCTGGTCGCCCTGAAGTTGTGAATGACTGGCGTCGAGAAGATAGATTTGGAAATGGGAAGCGGTTTGATGACCGCAGATTATCTGATGGAGATTCTAAGTTGGATGGCAAATCACCTGACCGAACAAGAGATCTAGATTCTTCCAGTCCTCCTATTGTAAGGCCTGTTAGAGATATTTTGGGCGACAACACAACACCTCTCCGTATAATTGAACCTCCAAAAGCTAACAGTGCCAGGGGTACTGATGGCTCTGTGCATACACAGGTGATGCTTCTTCTTACCTGAACTATCTCAGTGTTAAAATTATGGCTTTTGCGTATTCCTAAAGGTCATTATTGACATTTTTTGCAGTGATCCGTACTATATCGAAGATGATTGCGCATGTATTCATATTGTTTACTTCTGGAATTTCAATTAAATCTGTCTTATATTGTTTTTGTACTGCAGAGATCGGTATCATCCAACAGTTTGGGATCTACCAATGGGAACCCAGTTGAAGTTAAACTGGAGACTCCTGGAAGCTTAATAGATTTTGATGCTGATCCGGAACCTGCTCCTGCTGCTGCAATTACCCAAACGCAACAAACTAGTGTACCTCAATCCTTCCCACCACCAACACATTCAAACAATGACAACAATTGGGCCTCTTTTGATGTTGTTCCAGAAGTGAAAGTTTCACAAGCTCCTGCCAATGCAAATTCATTGGAATCTCTGTTTTCACAATTGTCGGTTTCAGCACCTCCGCCTTCTGGAACTCCAGGCAATATGGGTGCCCCCACAGTTGCGCCAGTAAGCAGCTTGTCAGCTCCTGCGCCTGGATTGCCTCAGGTATTACCAGTCAATGGTGGTAACTTTCCTATTAAAGATTCTGCTTCCGGGCAATGGCCTGCCATGCAGCATCAACAACCTTCTTTGTTCCCTGCTACTGGTATGCAGTCTGCTGCTCAACAATTTATACCCTCAGTTGACGGAACTTCAAGCAATCAGGTAGGCTTTCTAGGGTGGCCTTATGATATTGTTTTTGTTTTCTGTTACATAGTTTTAATTGTTCTCCTTGTTTATTGTGGGCATTGGCAGCCATGGAATGTAACACATGCTCCACAAATACAAGGTCAACCAAGTCATCCAGCTGCACAAACACAAGATGTTAATTCTGCATCACAATCTTCAGCGGGGGATGTAAAATCAAGTGGCAGAAGAGAACTGCCTGCGGTAATTTTCTTTATGTAGGGCTTTGTGGACAAATAATGCTATTTCATGCTTTGTTCTACGTTCTGGTCGTGTAGTAGTTTAGGGGCAATTCCACCTTAACCATTCACCTACTTTCAAATAGATTTTCTATAGTGGCTAGCATTTTCTGTTTAGATCGGTCTCATTGTTTTACAGAAAAAGTCATTCACTAATTCCACCAAGCCAAAATGGTCGAATTGACCATTTCCAGGAACCATGATGCAAATTTGGGCAAATTGAAAATCTAGTGCACAGTAACTGTGTAATCTGGTGAATTACAGCTACAGGACCAAAACTTTAGTGGACAAAAGTTTCACTGTCTGTTTGTATGCGTGTATTCGTATTTTCTTACTTTTCTAATGTTGAATTGGTTGCAGGATATTTTTGCTATGTATTCATCCTTTCCTGCACCAGTTCCAGGATGGCAAGGTGCTCCTCCTCGTGGCATGGGGTTCAATATGCCATATAACAATGCAGTGGTATTGTCTCAGCAACATTTTTAAAGATAATGAGTTAGTTCCTTTCCACCAAATATCCTGTATAACCTTTAACTGTATTTGAATGTCTGTTTCTTTATAGCCCATCCCCACTTTTCAGCAGTCATCAAGGTCAGCAAACCCATTTGACGTTAACAATGGACCTCCAGTACAAGCCTCCACAGTATGTGATTTCAATTTATTTCAATTTATACTATCCATTGCATCACTTTGGAACCTACCAATTTCGCTTTAGCTTAATAGAAGTTGTTGATCCATTTGTTATATGCTTTAAGTTTTTTGGTCCAATGGTGGTTTGATAAATTGGACTTAGTTCAAAACTTTCTTTCATTAGTTGAAATCAGTATCAAGAATCTTTTAGCTGTACATGTGCTTCAATCTATCTGAAGCTTCTCTGATGTGTTTTACCTGTAATGCAGTTTCCTTCTGCAGCATCCTTGCAACCTCCCCTACCAAATGTCTCGCCTTTTTCCCAATCAGGTTTAATGCGCACATCCAGCCTCGGTAATCCCTCATCAGCATGGATGCCGCAATATGCATCACAACTGCCTCCCCAAGGACCACAATATGCATCACAACTGCCTCCCCAAGCACCACAATATTCATCACAGATACCTCCAAGTAATATATTGCTGCTTCTCTCTTATTTCTTCTAGTTGATATACTAAATAAGGACATTCAATATTTGTCACTATGTCTATGGGTGCTAAATTCTGGTTTGATAATCCCAGGTCCTTATATGATGCAACAAGTTCCAAGTGGAATGCCGTCTTCGGGGTAACCATAATTTTTTAGTTTTTCTACACATACAGAGTAATCTGTTGTTAGTGGTTGCTTACCCAGTAAATTTTTGTTCTTGTAGATATCAAGGAGCAGGGGGCTTTGGCAGTGAGGGAGCTGCTTTTGGTTCGGTAAATATGGATCAACAGCTGGGAGGCAGATTCTCAGCGCCTTCTACTCCAAATCCTTTCTCGGCTGCCGGAGGAAATCCATTTGGCTAGCTGCAAAGAACATGGTGTCTCCAATCCCAATTAGGGTGAGCATTATCTTGTTGCTGCTGCCTGTCAAATTGCCAGGTGGAAAGTTTTGGTTTCTATCTTGGTAGTTGTTATCTGATGCCGCCTAATCAAAGACGTCTTCTATTGGATTATCCTGAGGGGTCAAGTCTCCAAAGGTCGACATCAGCTGTGTACAATTTGTTTGTTGCTGTAACAAAGTGAGAGGAAGAGTATATATAGTTGAAACGGGGATAAAGTGGTAGAGTTGCGTCCTGGATATCGTTTTTGCCCGCCCAAGTGTTTATTGGTATTTGTAGCATTCTATTCTATTGGGTGGTCTGCCTGTTTTTTCTAGCTTCCCCTTGTAGATTTTTGATAATTTTGTTCTCTTCGTGCTGTAAGATTTTGTGATATTTTCATTGTGTCGCGAGCTCGGTAAGTCTGGGAAAGTCATGAAACTGTAACAATGATTTTATGGTGAAATGCAGTTTGTATGTTAATATGAACGAGTGCTATGAAAATTCTTTTCTCGTTTTCCACGAAATCTCAGGCTTTTTTTCTTCACTTTCTTCGCATGTAATATTAACTTGCATAAAAGTGGTTATACCACGTAGATAGAAGACGACGATTGATCGTGTGGACAGATTATATCGTGTGGTCGTGGCAAAGTACTACTCTATATATATACGATGATTCGCCTATTAAGTTCTTCGATCAAATTCACCGCATCCAACATGATTGAAATCCAACTTGATTGAAATCGTATGGTCTAATGTTGAAAGAATTGGAACAAAAAGAAGCAACCAAACTCCACACATGGACCCAAAATATATTTGCTTTTCGGAAATGCAACGAAGAATATCATGCTAGCTAGTTTCTTCTACTACATTTGCTACTACATGCAGAAAAGTGTTATGAATTCACAACACTATGGTAGGAAGGAGGAAGATAACTAAGGTTCTAGCTAGGTATTGGAGTAACTTGTATGTGATTTCCCCTCCTTTGTACCCTTGCGAGGTCCGTAGAGGATTGTGGATACTATAGGTATTGGAAGCTGCAATCAAATTCATGAGTGTAAGTGGCGGATGGCCGATGGCCTGAGGCTCTTCTTAGTATGCAAATAGTTCTGATCCTCGGCGCCATGACCGGACATTCACATATGTACAATGGGTGAATGAGGCAGATGTAGAAGAAACTTGTTTGAGTTATGCGGATTCACCTGCTTGTCTACTCTTCCATATGATTGGAGCAACCACCATCCATACTGCAAACAGAAATGTCTCAAAACAAGAAGTTCAATCAAATCTAGAACTCAAACGCAGAGTTTGATTTTGAGTAATACTCACAATACAAGCAGACGGCGATCCACTCGTTCACAATCCTAACCCATGTGCTAGCCCACCCCACATCAATTGTAAACCTGCACAAGGGAGTAACTTGCTGAGGAAGCAACAAAGAAAGGAGTTTGAAGTAACTAACAATGTAGATGGTGATCTTGAAAGTCAATAGAGTAAAATCACACAAGCATGCCATTTTCTTTTGGACGTTTACAATTGTCATGAAAGTTAATAGAGCAGACACAGGACAGGAGAAGATACTTTTTCATGGATTGCTGAGTATTCCACCCGATCAACAGCATTGCAAAATACATTGCTCCCGTAGCAAAAACGAAATGGAAGAAGCCATAACCGTATGGAACATGATCCTCGGATTCAGGTTCGTGATTCTCGCCCTTCCTGAACTGCAGATCATGTCAGTTGCATTTTCATGATACCATAAATGACCAATTAGAAGTTATGCAGACAGTAGATCAAACCTGAAAGCATTTGGAATCTATGCCTGTCGAAAATGTTGCAATCACCATTGCAAGTACAGCAATCACAAAGCTCTGGCGACAAATCAGTCATTGTCACTTTTAGCTATACAACAGACTCAAAGTTCATGTTCAAAATTTCAAATATTGAGTAGAGAATTACTATAATGGTGAGCCAGTCTGTTTTGCTTGACGGGTCTATCTTGTTGCAACTTCCTCCTGCTGGCTCACTGCAAGTTGATGCAACAAATTTTGATAAAAGATGCATACCAATACAATGTTCAAACTCAAAGATCAACCAATAGGCTTAATAATCTCTAGGAGACTAGAAACTGTACCTTCTAATGGCAAACCAGCAGATGAATACTATGTAGAGTCCCATCAGCCCTGGAGTCAAGATGCCAGCATTCACCTGTTTCGGGTGGAAATTACACATTGGAACAAGAATGAACTAAAATGTAGGTTGCTCACGGTTCACTAGAACTTACTTGTGGGTGGAGAGAGACGCTGGTCATGAGTTGAAGAAGTACTAATGTCCAGGTAATGAAGAAAATATTTAGGAGGCAAGATGGTTCAGGCGCATACCATAGGTACATCATTATGATCCCCACCAAGCATATCACATATGCAGCAGTTGCAAGTAACATCACATGGATTTGGCTGCAGTGGAAACCTAAATCAGAATCAGCCAAATGGTCCAGTAGGAGCCACATGGAATCTGTTTGAACAAGTCTTACCATCTCTCTGATTTCGCCGACTGACAACAATCGTTCAGCCACGTAATGAAACTGATTATGCTTATTAGCTGAATCAGGAGAAACACCCTGATAAACAATACTAAACCTTGTTAAAACAGTAGCGTCTGGACTAAGATATTTGCATTTCAAAAGAACAAATTACATAATAAGGACTGGAAGCAAATATAACATAACAGGATAGAATGGTACCCGGCACCAAAATGAGCAACCACCCCTGCCAAAAGATTTCTATCAGTCAACAGGCTCAACACGAAAACAAAGATGCATACTTTTGAAATAAAATGGGAAAATGGAAATTGTACTGACCATATAGCTGAATGATTTTAGAAGGAAGCAGAAAGGGAATAATAATGTAAGAAATCCACAGAACTATCTTGGCAGACCACCAACCGGATTGCCACGAATCTCTGGGCTCTTTCAACTTTGAAGTCCCGGCAGTTGAAAGAAACATTGTGATATAAAACATCTGATCATGAAGTATTAAGGCTTACTTTGATCCATTGAAGAGTTGCATAACAAGCTTGGCGTTATATTAGATTATTAGTCTCCTTCCAATAAGCAGCCACACTCATTTTTTACAGCACAGTATAAATGACTCAACAAATTTGGGTGCAAAATCATAACTGAAAAGGATACAAAACATCCCAAGCTCACACGCAGAACTCCTTGTGCACCCAAACAATCTTTCACCCCACGACATCCTTTGAATCCTGTAATCACATTAAGTAGATGTTAACATTGTATACTAATGCTGTCATTATATGAACCAGCTGTCATCAAAATCTAGAACAAGTCCTCGAAATGGGATGATCCCGAAAAGAATCTGTATACAAACATCGATACATGAATCATTAAGTCCAAAATGTGGCATTAAGGAGTAGAGAAATCTTACTTTCCATCTCAGTTAACACACTACTCCCATAGTCCCGGACAAGCCATGCCAACACATTAGCCACCAAGAACATAAATCCATACACATATCTGGCCATCCAGGGATTCGAGCCATTGCGAAATTGGCTGAACCATGACTCAACCTTGAGTCTGGTGGCACCCCTCTCGTAGTCACCTCCGCCACTCTCCATTTCTACCATTCCATTCAAATTTCTCAAGCTCTCTTCTTCATCACAGGTTATAGCAGAGGAACCAGTGAGTTTCTTGCCAATGTCACTTTTCTCTTGCCCTGCATAGTAGGCAAAGAATCAAATGCATACCCCAGGAGATCTGCTACCTGCTGTTACCTAATTGTCAGTACAAATCTCAGTAGCTATCAACAACATGGGTTCCGATAGATTCTGTCCAGCCTGAAAATTTAATTTAATCAAGACCCCCCAAAGACTATAAAACTGTCACAAATTTCTGCCCAAAAACGACTTTTGGTTTGGAAATATTTTAAAGTGCCAAATTCATATGAAAGGTGTGGAACTTATGGAAAAAGAAAAGCATTTTCCTTGATGGGTTGGTTTTGCATTTGGATTTAAAACACTATAAAGATCACAGAAAAAGTGATCCACCACAATTACTGGATGCTTGTCAGTTGAGTGGGAACAAGTTATCACAACAGATACGTGGAATCCACGAAAAAGACCATAGCTGATGATGGACTCCGAGTATATATTCTTAACTACGGCAATCTAAGGAAAGAAGAAGTTGAACTGAGGTACTTAAGGGCAAGCCTCACCAACAGACCTTACGACGCATTCGAAAGATTCCTCCTAGTTGATGGAGGCCTGATTTTGAGCACAACATTGAAATCAATCAAATTCAGCATTAGAATACATGTCAAATGGCACTACTTGATGCCATTGGGTGAGCTTTGCGGTTGGACCCACAAGTCCAACACCTTTGATGAATAGCAGTCCTAATTTCATTGATTTGTTCCACTCCCGGGAGGGGAAGGCGTGTTAGTCCGACCAAGCAGAACTTTTTGTGGCTTTTTATTTCTGTGCCTCCTGAATTTCTTCCACTAAACTCTACCACAACTTTTGTAGTCAAAAGACAATTAGGCAGAGCATTTTGCCATTTGAGGTTTGCATAAAATATCTATGCTAAGATAAGCGCTCATGATTAACAGAGTAATGTTTTGGGAAATCAGAAATCTTTTCTTTTGCTTTGGCCTGTTGCCAAAGAACAACAAAGAAGACAACCCAAGAAAGCAAAGAGGAAAAAATTCCCAGAGAACAATCAAATACTAATAATAGGAAAAATGTTGACTGTATCTTTGTTGGGTCGCTGAGAAAGTTACAAAGAAGACAAAGAAATAGTAAAAATAATTGTGATTGACTGAATTTAAGGCCATGTACAAAACATGATTCTTTTCTTTTCCGTTGGTTTCTCACCAACCAAACATCACAACACAACACTAGTGGAAAAATCCAGCATTTGTGCATAGAGATCACCGGAGGCAATGTCAAAAAGGTTCCTTTCTGCTAAAACGGAAAAACAAAAAAACTGAAATGCAATCAAAGAATCAATCTCAGCAAACAGGCACAGATTAACATATTATAGATAGATCACTGCCAACAATACAGAGAATGATTGACTGCAAGAACTCAAGAAGCCTAAAAAGCTAGAATGTCTTGGAAACAACTGACAACAACCCTACTCTTAACAAGCTAAAACGATAGAGATTCATACCTGAAATCAAACTGAAAATGCAGAAATGGAGGTAGGTGTGATTCTTGAGTTGGGCTTCAACTTCAAGAATCAAAGATCAAAGAGCAGAGGCTCTCTGTTCTGCTCTGTGATTCCTCTCTGTTTTGTTTTCGAAATCTCGACGACAAAACAGAGAGAAGAAGCTCCCTTGTTTTTTATTTGTGGGTGAAAAATGAAAGATAAAATGTAAAGAGAGTTCGAGATTGCTTTGGCTTTATGGAGGGTTCGCTTTGGCGTCC
This sequence comes from Spiraea crenata, assembly GCA_033992175.1. Classification (NCBI taxonomy): domain Eukaryota; kingdom Viridiplantae; phylum Streptophyta; class Magnoliopsida; order Rosales; family Rosaceae; genus Spiraea; species Spiraea crenata. The sequence goes on along the minus strand of JAVBHV010000079.1, from coordinate 2,261,776 downwards.
TTGCTTTTCTTCCTTTTTCCCGCCGTAAGCGTACTCTCTCGTATCTTTCAAGGTTTGGTTTCCGCAGTCTTCAATCAATTATTATTTTGTCAGGCGCGCACTACACTATAATCGGCATCAATACTCTTTCTTTATAATAATGAAATTGTTATTATCACTCTCCTTTTATTTTTGCCACATAAATAGCATGCACGCAATGCATAATGAAAAAAAAGGGACATCAATAATATTTCTTTATCAAAAATAATGTCGAACAAAATGATACTGTCTCTTATCAGTGTTAAATAGTATTGAACGATATTAGTTTTTTTTTTTTACAATAAACAGTATCGAATAAAATAAAAATATGATATTGGCATTTCTTAGGTAAACTTACACAATTACATATTGGTGTATCAAATATTTCATTCCGTCGTCACAACTAAGAGTTCATTGTGAAGTCATCCAAATTGTTGATTGACAAAATGTCAAACTACTTCAACATTACTCAATCTAGATTCTTGATTGGAATCTTTTTCAAAAAGAATAGCGGTGATTAGTTACTTTTAGGTTAAATGCAATCATTGATCTTGATTAGGTTGCATCATGCGGAAGGTATTCGGTATACATGCTTAGCATAATCATGTTTTTAGCTATAATGGCGAGCACCTTCTTTCCCTAACTACCCTCTAATCAAGAAGAGGCATGTTGAGAGCCTGTAGACCGGCATTGGTGGAAAAACAAATCAAGAGTATGAATCATCATGACATCATGTAAGCCTATGTATTTAAAAAGAAACCATACGTTATTTTCATTTTTGGGTAAGTATTTTCAACAAGGACGTACCAACAATTTTAGTTTATTATCAGTAGTACTAATACAGAATTTCTGTTCAACCTAAGAGAGCATTTTTGCCCCCCACCAAAAAGTGGTGGTGAGGTTAACCACCACACCATTAGATGAGTAAAACTTGTGCACAAATTTCAATAACTCTACTCATTCAATGGTAGAGAATATAGTGGTTAACCTCACCACCACTTTTTGGTGGTGGGCAAAAATGCTCTCCCAACGTAAAAGCCAAACAACAGAGATTACACTAAACTAATTAAAGTTCGAGCTTAGTTGATGATTAAAGTATAAAAAGCCTGCTTAACGAGGAACTATCCCAATAGACTCCTCCATGTGTTCCCAATCGACACCAATCGGCTAATTAAACAAATGATGATCAACGGTCGATAATATCTAGCGGAATATATATAGATCAACGTGAACATTCCACTTTTCTCAATTCGGCGGAGCTGCATAGAACTAATTCATATTTTAGAAAATTATAACAAAAATAAAAGAGGAAGAGACAAATAAGTCAGGAATCTTTCAGCAATTTTTTGACTTGGAAGTTTTTCTTTTGCGTATGGATCCGTGCAGTCACGTGCTCGTAACTTGAGCCCATTTATAGAGCAAACACTTCTCTATATTCAGGTTTTTTTTTGTTTAAAAAAAAATCACTACAAAATAAATATGTGATAGTCTCAAAATAACTTTTGCTTGCGTATCAATTTTATTGACTTGAAATAATTATTTGATAGTGCAACGAGTCCATGAAAATTTTTCTTCAATATCAATATATAACCAACATTAGTTGAAAATATTTTTTACTACTTTCACTTTTCCCTTTTTTCCTATGTAAATTTATCATCACTTTTTTACACCATTAAATAAGTCACACGCAAATTTCAAATGATTCACACATTCAATAGTAAAGAAAGTAGTGATGAGTAAAAATACATTCAATTTGTGAGGTTGAGGTTGGGCGATCAGCGTCAATCAAGGGTTGAACTTTTATTAAATCAAGATTGAACTTTAAGTTAATGGTATCAAGTCACAATAGTCATTGGTCTCATACTTACTAATGAATAGTAATGAAACTATGAAACTGGCCTGTTGGTCAAATGTACAATCATACCTTCAAATTTGGGTCTTCAATGTTCATATGAAGTACCAGCTGCTGAGGTGTGTTTCTTTGGTCCCATCCGCCTTTAAATTCCAGATATTTTTTTTTGTTTTGGAAAAGTAAGCTCAAAATTAAAGATGATAATGGGTCGGTTCGGGTCAGCGGAGTATTATCTCCATAGCTATCTCCATTTGTGATTTTCACTTCCATACATATATCCATACTCATAAATTTTTAATTGGGTATCCACATACCCGCCTCCATGGATGTTATCACCTCCATACCCGCCTCCATATTTACCCCATATAGAAAAAAAATATATATATATATATATATATATATAATATTAACATTAAAATTTCATATATAATGTTCATATATTAAATATTTTTATTCATCTTTATTATTTTATATATTAATTACTTAAATATATATACTAATAATATATATATAAAATCAAGTCGGGTTCGGTTTGGGGATAGTAATACTATACCCATCATGGGGATTTTAAAAATCTTCTTACCTACCTCCATCCTCATTCAGCTCATCCATACTCTATCCATACCCATAGAGATTTTTGTCATCCCTACTCAAAATAAATTTAGTTCTTATGTAATTATTTTTTGAAAGAAAAAAGATCGGTTTTAATCTTGGAACGGAACCGAAATTGTTTTGCTAGCTGAGATGTGAGAAAGAAAAGACGGCATTGCGAAAAGTGAAAAGCGAAAAGCAAAGAAAACAAGTGAGTGCGAAACACCAAAACATGGGGTTGGTTAGTAACTTAATATTATATGGAAATTGTTTGGAAAACGATACGAAAATGAAAGTGTACATCAACATTACGATTTTTGTAAAGATATAGAATCCCCAATGCAATGAAAAACTTGTGCATGTAGAATGAAAGGGAAATGCACATTTGATAGTTACTGTGGGGAACTTCGAGAGAAGTCGGCAGGAGATTTTGCTATGGGCATGATTTCGGGATGGTTGGCTTGTTTGATGATCGGTATCCAGATCCAAAAGAACTGCAGGCCATTTTTCAATGACTACATTCATATAGATATTAGATAAGAAGAAAGTATCAGGTAGGGGTAGGGCTACCGTGCCAATGCAACGGTTAACTCACAAAGAGGTGGGACTGGTTGAGACCGATATGAAAATCGGAAGCCTCACCTCCTTGTGGGTTAGATGCCGCATTCGACGGCAGCCCTACCCAAGGCGGCATTCTCTTGGATCATGGGTCCTTAAATGGTTGGGGAGTGCCTAGACAAACAGCTCCATGCTGGGATAGGTGCTGAAGAGAAACTGTAACATCATCATGTAGTGGTGGTAAGACGAACCTACATTATGACTATAACATGCGTATTAGCAACTTCACGTATCAAGATTAATAATTCCACGTAAAAGTTCCAGAATTTTAGAGAATCAAATGAGTTATAAACGGGTTCCCTTGTGTTTCACAACTGAAGTTTGGGCTGACTATGCTATGTTGTTCAGCCCATTGGACTTCTTTTCGGGCCCGTGCCCGTGACTGATGACAAAACCCATTGAATCCTCAATTCCGCATATCAAATAAGAAGAGCAATTACTGTATATACTATATTTGGTGCGTGTGGTCGTCTACCATAAAGTTCTTACACTACCTGGAAAGAGGTACACAGTACACATGATATAACCTACAACATTCAATTGTTGAGTCAGTTCTTCTACACCAAGAACCATTAATAATCCAGCGCTCCAAATTTAATTTTCATCATCTGATTCCTCCACTATTCAAATGAGACTTCTTTTTGGGTCGAAATAATTAGTTTAAGTAGATGCATTCCGTGGAATTAGTTAGAATTTGCCGGCCATCTTCACCAGTTCTTTGCCAAACACCCTTTTCCAAAAGTAATGAATTGTTTATAAGCAAAAAAAAATTAAATATATTATTTAAGTTCAAAATGACTTAAATGGCATCCATGTTCATCTTTGTACTTTTTCTTTGTTAAAATTCTTTTTGTTTTTATGCACATATCGTATATTCACCTGAAAGCCTGCTTGAAGCATATTGTTTATGGCTAGATGTATTTAATCATTTTCCTATCCGATGGAAAAATAATATAATCAGGAGGCATGACTTTATGATATGCCATTTATATATTTGACCTAATCACAGGCTGTCCATAATAAATAGGAGTTATGTCATACTTCAGGTAAAGAAACTAAGTCAACTAACTTCTTAAAATTGAGTTTGCTACAAAAGATTTGATGTGGAAAAAGCCCCTAAAACATCCCATGTGGGTGTTTATCCAATTAGGCCCCATTCCCATTACGCTTCACTCTACTTTGATTAGATATCCTTGCTTCTTGTTTTCCAGACCACAAGAAAACGACATCTAGAAACCCGTCTAATTACATTTTAGGACCTGATCATTGCACCGTCATGTAATATTACTAATTCGATGAATTATTGAATTTTAGGGGTGTGTGGAGGGACTGTGAGCCTAACCGGATTTGGGTTCTGCATGGGATTTAAAGTTGAGACTTTGAGTGGCGCAAATGAACGACAGGCCGTTGTGGAGGAGTAATTTACAGCACAAGAAATTAAGTTGGGAATATGGTCATCTCCATCAAGTACCAATTTAGGTGGAGACATTTTCACTTTTGTGAAGTATGTGATGCAAAGTGGATGGTGGTAAATGCAGCATTGGTGTAATGGTGAATCTAGCTTAGGATATTGTTGAAGGTTGTTGGTTGGTTCCACTTGCATAGTGTCCACGGTAAAAGTGTTAAAGTTAGGATGTGCGCTTAATAATGTAGGAGAAGATGCTCTAGCCAGTCCCTCGCCCGCGCGCTCATTCTATTGTAAACTGCACAAGCATCAACGTCTGGAGTGAGCTTGTGTGCATAATGCATGGTGGTCTTAACCAATGATGCATTATGATTTCTACAAACCCCAACGACCAAAGACAACCAACATAACTGATCATGAAGTATAATTGTTAGGCAACGTTTGATGATGTATATATTTCTTTGGCCTCGTGAGAGAAGAAAACTTGGGCGCGAAATTCAGTGACATGTGATAAGCGGAGTCGCATGCTAAAACATAATGATGTTAATTCAATTTTTTATTTCAGTCATCATGTCACGCTGGTGGTAGAGAAGCCTTCACCCAAGTTTTTCCGATCTGTTATTCACAAGGGAGGACAATGAGATTTGAACAAGAGTGTTCATAAGAAAAGTCGTTAAAAGTATAATGACAACAGTCAACGACAAACACAAGCTTGATGATGATGAATAGGAGTTAAAAGATGACACTTTTGAAGCTTTTTCATGGACAAAGCAGTCTCAAAGTGAGATGAATGAGGATTTCAAATTCCAATGGGGAAGAAGTGTGAGGTTGAAGCAACCAGGTTTCAAATTCGAAATTTCAAAACCACATGATTCATGATGAAAACCCGCTCCTAACAATATTAATCTAATGAGAAAAGCTCAGATCAGAAATTGAATGTAGAGCATTATTCAGGTCCTACCCATGATCTCCAGTCCATTGCCGATTGGGACCTGCACTCTCTCTCGATCGAAAATTAAGGACCCCCAAGCCCTATGACTTAGCACCTTGACAAAATCAACCAAATCATGGATCCTTTGCCTTCATCCCCGTGAATTATTGAACAAAAATATACATGCGGGCCACTAAATTCTAGTCAATAATTAGCCGTCCGTGACTTTGTGTCGTTACACATCTAGAAGACCTACACATGTAGCGCCGGCCGGCCAGAAACATGGATTAGGCAAGGAGACCGATATACCAGTTTCCGATGATCGGATTACTGAAACAACCTACACTCACCCACACCGGAATTAGACAGGAACCAAGCTGCAAATGCAAATGGTTCCTCATTCCCTTGCCCAGAATCCCAATGACACAAACAACAGACAACAAAGCATTGTATTTGATTTGTACAACTGATAACACACCAGTGCTGCAATGCACATATGGATCCTCATCAATTCAATTCCATTTGCACAGGAAACAATCAATCTCATCACAACAAATGAAATAAATTCCAAGATAGCTAGATATATATGAAGTCTGAGAAACTAATACAAGTAAAATGTTCATCATGATTATACTATAAAATTTGGAAACTGAGAAGAAACAAAAGTATGAAATGAAAAAAAGAAGAAGAGAGACAATAACAATAGAATCCACCACAAACCCAGCAAGCCATTGAAGCCATTGAAGCCAATGCAGCAGCAGCAGCAAAGGAGGAAGCTGCTGGTGTTTGTAGCCAGAATAATGGTCTCCAAATTGATCCCCTATACATACACATTCTCTGCAACCTAATCTTTCTCTGCCATTTTTATTTTCCACAACTCAAAATATATCATCATCCATAACAAATTTTCCAATAAATATGGGAGAGACCTTTCTCCTCTTACCTCTACCTCTCTCTCTCTCTCTCTCTCTCTATACTGATCATCATATTACATTCTATGCTTTCACCTCATCTTGTCTGTTGCCGAAAAATCCGGTGAATTGCAGTGCAATCTCAACTTGATGTTTTTTTTTTTTTTTGTAATCTTCCTCTACAAGAGCGACGAGAATTGCCCAAAAGAGAAAGAAGCCGGGATGTTGACTCATAAGACTCTGAGTAGTGTTTTTTTTTATGTGTGATGAGGTTAGAGGAGGAAAATTCTCAAAAGAATCAATAAAAGGGTGGCGGCGGAGGAGAGGCGTATGAAACTCCAAAGATTGGTGGCAATGGGCCCTCATATACAGGAGTGGGTGGCGGTGGGCTTTCATAAACAATCGGCGGCGGCGGTGAGCTGTAATGAACAGGTGCTGGCGGCGGTGGGGTTTCACATGGAATTGGGGGCGATGGTGATGGTGGGGGTGGAGAGCTGTAATGGACAGGTGGCGGTGGAGAGCTGTAATGGACTGGCGGTGGTGGAGAGCTGTAATGGACTTGGGGAGGTGGGGGCGGAGACTGGTATACTGGTGGAGGTGGAGAAGCATATACAGGAGCTGGTGGCGGCGGTGACGGTGACGGTGGGGGTAAGTAAACAGTTGGAGGTGGCGGTGGGGAGTACTCAATACAAGGTGGTGGCGGAGAAGGTGGAGGAGGTGGTTCTATACAAGGGGGTGGGGGAGGTGGTGAGAGGACAGGTGGAGGTGGGGAATGGCCAGGGGGAGGAGGTGATGTGTAAGGATATAGTGGTGGCGGTGGAGAGTGTGGAGGTGGGGGTGGAGGTGAATTGTATTGGTAAGGATGCGGAGGGGGTGGAGAGTGTGGGGGAGCTGGTGGCGGCGGTGAATTTGGCGGCGGCGGCGGTGGAGACCGCACGCAGTATGGTGGCGTTACGGTCGGTGGAGGAGGTGGCGGAGAAGAGTAAACCGGCGGTGGTGGTGGCGGAGAAGAGTAAACTGGCGGTGGTGGTGGCGGAGATGAGACTGGCGGCGGTGGCGGCGGAGAAGAGTATACTGGCGGTGGTGGTGGTGGTGGTGGTGAGTAAACCGGTGGAGGAGGTGGTGGTGGCGATGGCGGGGGTGGAGGTGGTGAGTACACTGGTGGCGGAGGCGATGGCGGCGGCGGTGGTTGTGAGTAGACTGGAGTTGGAGGTGGAGGCGGTGAGTAGACTGGCGGGGGAGGTGGTGGAGGAGAATAAACCGGTGGAGGAGGAGGTGGCGGAGAAGGAGAGGGCGGCGGCGGAGGAGGTGGAGATCGCGGCAAAACAACGGGAGGAGGCGGCGAAGACGGAGGAGGAGAAGGCAAAGAAGGCACAAACGGCTTACACCTGAAAGAACCACAATCCACCGGCTTAGACAAGAACGACTTACACTGCACCGCCGTCCTCTGCGCCGGCCTATTCGGCAAGCAATTCCTCTTGTCGTCAAACCCGGCCAACGCCAAACACGCCGGGGGCTCTCCGGTGAAGAAGTTATACGAGTAAGTGAAGTTCTCCAACCTCGGCAGCGAGCAAATACTCGCCGGAATCGAACCGGAGAGCAAGTTATGCGCCACATTGAGCTGCTCCAAGCTCACCATGCCGCCAACCGCCTGCGGCAACGGCCCCAACAGCTCGTTGAAGCTGACGTCAAACACCGTCACGTTTTTGAGCTTCCCAATCTCCGCCGGCAAGCACGACCTGAACCCGTTATTCATCATGATAATCTCGTTCAGATTCGACATGTTGCCCAGGCTCGCCGGAACGCAGCCGTGGAATTTGTTGTTCGCCAGCACGATAACCGACACCGGCGAGTTCCCGAAGTTATCGGGCAGTTGGAATCTGAAACGGTTATGGTTAATGAAAATTGCATCGAGGTCCTTATCGAAGAGCTCCTTGGGCACAGTGCCTTCGAACTCGTTGAACCTCAGATCTAGAAACTTCAGCTCCGGCAGCTGAAGGACGACGTGCGGGAACTTTCCGGCGAAGCGGTTGTTGCTGATGTCGAGCTCGAAGAGGAGCTTCAGGTTCTTGAACTTGTGGGGGACAGTACCGCAGAACCGATTCGAATTGATGTGGAACAATGCGAGATCTGAGAGGAGGCCGAGCTCCTCCGGCAAGTACCCGGCGATGTCGCCGTGGTTGAGGTCGATTCCGGCGACGGTGCGGATGCTGCTGTTGTCGAGGGCCTTGGTGCAGAATACGCCGTTGTAGCTGCAGACATTTGATCCGACCCAATTATCCGTCAGATTGAGCGGGTCGGACAAAATGGCCTCCTTCCAGGCCTGGAGGGCGATGTAGGCGGTCCGGATTCGGTTGTTCTCGAAGGTCAGGGTCGGGTCGACAGTGACGAGCTCGCCGCGGTCGCCGTACTCGTCGCGGTAGTAGAGGAGCTGCCTCTGCTTGATGTAGTGAGCTTCGGCGTCGGAGAGGGCGCCATGGGTGGCAATGTGGCGGTGCTGCGGCTGAGGAGCACCACTGACGGCGGAGATTGATGAGGTGGCGAAGACCAGGGCAATGAGGAGGAGGGGGAGTGAGGAGAGATGGAAGAGGGAGGTGGTGGTCTTCTTCTTCATCTCACATGAGACATCTGAATCTCAAAATGCCACTTTAAAAATGTCCTTTCAAGGTTTGAGTTTTTGCTCACAAATTGGAAAGTAAAGCCCCAATTTTAATTCTACAAACCCTAGATTTGTGCAGATTGGGGGATTCTTGAGATCTGAGGAGGAGGGAAGGAAATGTGGGTTTGTGGGGGGTTTGGGGTTTGAGGAGGAAGAAAGAAGGGGTGGGATGGGGGGAGTGGGGGCAGTTTTCTAGGGATTGTTTTGGAGATGTGTGTTTGTATAGTTTGTGCATAAAAAAGACAGCTAAATCACAGCTCAAAGCCCACCAGATTCTTTTGTTTTTCTTTTTGAATTTTTGAATGTTTGATTTCTCTCTCTACCAAATTACCAATCTGCTTCTTTTAATTATTTTTTTCTCAGAATCCCATTCCCATTATTCAACTCTCTACAACTACAAACTAAAGTTCGGAATAAAGTCACATACCCAACTCAAAAAATATTGCAAATTTGTTCATTTGGGTGGCTTGTTAATCATGTGGACTAATAATTATTGCAAGGGTTTAAATTAAAGTTGTTGAGGGGGAGTTGGTAGATTGTGAACGGGAAAAGTTTTGTTGAATAGAGATGCAGTCACTTCGTGTTTCTAATTCTACTGTAATAATATCTTAACAGCTTAACTATTACGATACATACACTTTGGAATGATGTACATTGCTTTATCGAAAGATATTCAATATCTCACTTTGCTCTATATTATTAACATCTTTAACTACATATCATCGGTTTTGATGGAGTATTACAACCTAATTTTCGGATGGCATGTGAGGAAAAACGTAGATCAATGGAGCAAAGTACATCATCTTGTCTACAAACGAGCAGTATATAGAATTTGATCACAACTTCAAAGAATAAGATGGTACATTTTTAATTAGAATTAGGGTGAATGTATACCAAAGAATTTTTATTTAAATGGGTAATCTCACGAGAATGAAATGGGTTTTTCATGAAATGTTAAAAATTTGGAGCCATTGGTGGTGGTGGTATGGTGGATGAGAAAGATTTTAATCTCACTTTATGGAGGAGGTGGGCGAGGAGGTTTTGTTTTTGTCAAAAGAGACGCACGGGCGAGTCGTCGGAGTAAATGAGCTGCCAGTAACGTTATGCGGAAATTACGTGATTAGCCCTGTGCGTTTCCGTTGCTGAATTCTCACGGGGGCCACTGTCTTGGCGCGGGACGGCTCCCTTTGATAAAAACGACACATGGGCAATTTGGAGCGCACTTTGACCCTCCACCCTTGTCCGTTGGTCAAGTAGTCCCAAAAGTTTCTAATTAGATATAGAATTTGGAGCGCATGGAACCAAGGAATTAAAGCTACAAATCACTTTCACAATTTCATTTGTCGTTTGGCTATATTCTTCAAATATGTTGTACTATTTGTTTTATTATTTAAAAGTTAAAACGGATATATGAGAAAATAATAATTAAAGTTAATAAGAATGCCGTTCGCTAAGTTGATGGAACAATAAAAAAAATATGAACTTACATAAACTCTTTTTATTGAAACAGAAAAAAGTGTATAGTCAATACTAGTCTATAATCATTATCTGTTTTTTTCAATCTCAATTCTCTATTACACGCAGAGCATCAGTCTCTCTCAAATTTCGATATGTTTTCGCATGTCGAAATTTGAACTAGGGCATACTTATACAACTTGAAAAAAAAGGTATTATCGATCATTTTTTATCTACTGTTTATTACAATGCGAACATATGAGTGAGTAAATCCCCAATTCCCCCAATACGGCAGCATTAATGTTAGGCGGGTAGGTTTGGATCGACAGAGAGATGAATCGCATGCATGCAATGTATGATATGATGGTGCGCGTCCCCATCACAGCCGATGCTGATGCACTGTGATCATCATTCCTTTTCCCATCATGATGTGATGGTAAAAATCAGGTGATGCGTTTTTCCCGTCGGATGCCGGGTCTAAAAACAAAAAATCCCGGGAAAGCGACAGGGTCGCCATGGCCCATGCAATTGTGAGTTTTAATGGGGGCCCACGCGTCACGTCTCGCCCGGCTGGATCGTCGGCGTTAATAAGGGGCCCACGTTCGTGTTGTGCACCGCGTCACAGTAAGCATCCACACCCAACCGCAACACCATCCACTCTACTGGAAATGACCTTTATGCCCCAAACCACCGTTTCTATTTCCTAACGCGTTTTATGGTCCCCGAGCAGCTACTTTACTTTGGCACCACCGTTTTGAGTGTTTTCGTGGCTTTTGCTCTCTCGTTTTTATTTTATATCATTTTCTCTGTTGAATTTTGTTTTAAGGGTTTTGTGAGGTTGAGTAATTTTGAGCTGCGGTGGTAAAATTAAATTTGTGAACATGAGAGATGTGTGACTTTTGTTACTGTGTGTGATGGGAATGGATGATTGAAATTGTGTTGGTAGGGCTCCACTTGTCTCAAAATCTTGTGCATATCATTATGCTTAATTACTTTGTACTAAGATTTAAATGATAGAGCCGCTGCACCCACCGAACCGATCCAACCCAAATGATTTTTGTTGATTGTCTCACTCAACTCATATTTGTGCTCAAACAAAAAAATTAACATAACAAAGCAGATTTAAGTTAAATCAGTTAGGTTAAATTATGTGTTTATAATGTGATTAGATGAAATGATTGCACATTTATTTTGCATTGTCCTACATGATTATTTCTTAGCGCCGGTGTCTATATAATCCAAAAGTGACAGCTGTCCTTAACAAAGCCACTAACGGAAAGTTAACTCTCAGCCCAATCGTCCGTCTCTGCATGCAGATAGAGGCACTTGGCTGTCTCTGTAGTGTCTCTGTAGATACATTTGACTGTCTTTGCAGATTTCTAGTTTTTTTTTCTTATAAGTTTTGAATTTGGTGTCTCTGCAGAGACATATGACTATCTTTGTAGAGACAGTTGAATGTCTCTACAAAGACACTTTATTGTCTCTACAGAGACAGAGAGACACTTGAATTTGGTGTCTCTGAGACATATGATTGTTTTTGTATGCAAAACTTACGAAATATTTTATGCTTTGGTGTCTCTGAGACATATGATTGTTTTTGTATGCAAAACTTACGAAATATTTTATGTGAAAAACATACTCAATATGGACCTTAAAATGTAGAGCTCACTTATACGAATCTATCGGCGAAAACAAATTTTCATTACGATTTTATATCAAAAGTTATGATTAATATAGAGAAACAAAACAATGAAAAATAGGAGAGTGAAAGAGAAAAAAGAAGGGGTTGTTAGGCACGCAGATGTTGAAGGCGCTAACGGCGTAAGTTTACTTTTTACTGAGGTGGCGTTAGTTATGGGACCCTTTGGACCCCTAGGATATTTTTATAATTGAAGTTTGCATTATCTAACATCAAAGTTGACCAATAAAATTATGATACATCGAGAATTTGGACTATTTGAATATTACAATAAAATATTTTATTTTTTAGATATTAAGAGTGTAATCTAATATTTTTTAAATATTATTTCTATTTTTTATTTTGTTTTACTAATTTCCTTTTTGGAGTATCGAATGAATCACTTTGCAACCATTTTGAGCTCGAACAAATTACGTTCATTACCTGTTGCCAAACGCTATTCCTCTTCTTCTAAAGAGTTCTTTAATTGTGTTAGTTAGGAGGTTACGTAATAATAATATATGTAGATATTCCTCCAGTTATATGAAATTAGCATAGAAATGTCAACCAATTAACAAGTTGGTGAATGGACCGCAAAATGAACGGTCAAATTAAACAAAGATTCTGAACTTGTTTTAGCAATATGCCAATTTGTTGTAGTACCAACGACAATATAGCCGAACGGTAAGTAAATTATCTCAGTTAATCTAGACTATTTATTTATGTTTATTCGAAGTACCAAGTTTGGGTTTTCAGACGGCAAAGTCTCACTTGACTTCGCCTAGGCTACTAGAAGATTTTGTAGTTTAGCCAAATCGCTGTGTGAATCCAACCACAAATCTATGAAAGGTAAGATTCTCATATGAAGATTGAGAAACGCGCAGGTAGTGAATTCCAATAAGAATTTTCTACTGACAACAACACACTATACAAAAATGCGTGCTTCCTTTGTACCTATACATTCATCTGGAAAAAAAATATATATATAGTTTCATATCTTCATTTGAAATTCTTTGTACTTTCACCCTTTTCTGATTATGTAAATGTGAAATATAGCTCGTTAGTTTGTGTGAATGACTGATCCTAACATTAAATATTACAGATATAATGACGTCCATATGTTATGTCGATAGAGTATATGAGCTACCGAAGATGTGCTTGAAAGTCCCATGAGTTGATGATGTACAGGTCATTTGATTTAAGCTGAAAACCGCGTTGGACCAAATGTCCACGTAGGACATGCAGCAGTAAGACAAAGATGCCAGCCGCAAAATCCAGCTGTGATTAGGCTTAGTTATCACACTTGTCATCTTCAAAACACCTCTCATCACTAAAACTTGGCTAAGTTGCTATGCAAAACAATTTTCTATTTTTGGTCATAATGTAGACCGGTTCCTTATTGTAGATACGAATACAAAGATACAAAACTTGCGTACTCTAAATAAAATATGAGTTTTTTTATTTATTTTTTAGTTTTTTTCATCTTATGATATTATACTATGATCAGAATTATTTTTTTTGTAATTTAAAAAGACTACTTACACAACTCCAATAAACCAAAAAAAAAACTCGAATGTACAATTAATTAACTGAAATTAGTTTTGTATTCATTTATGAGGGTAATTCTTGACTGACCATGACCAAGTCAAAGTAAGCATGCCATTTGTCGATTGTCATGCCAGTCCATCAAATTGGTCAAAGAAGTTTAGAGAATACTCCTAGCAAAACTCAAAGTGAGGTGAGCAAATTGGCTAAATTACAAAATGAAGAGATGGAATTTATTGTCTCATTTGATTTTCAATGTGTACGTTAGCGTTTTTGCTGGATTTCAAACTTCGTTGTCATGCATTACAATTTTAAAGAAAACAACCTGTGGTGACGTCGACTAGAACAGCTCAAACTTCATACAAAATATATATATCTCCGTTGCCATTTTTCATCAAAATATATTCTACTTTAGTAGTTTTGACTCACCGTCTCAACTTGGAGCCTATTTGAATGGATATCATAATATAGTTGACATTTCGTATCATGACGAAAATAAGAATTTAGTAGAGGAAAATACATACACTTGGTTTCTAATTTTCTATAATTTTATGATTACAAACACTATGTCGGTGTAGTAATCATCTCCGTAGTATTTTGGGAAACTAATTAGTCTTGGTGTTGCAATTGAAAATAGAAAAAGCAACAAAAACAAGTAAAGCGAAAAAGAAAGCCGCGTGGGAAATAAATAAGCACAAAAGTTGAAGAAGGAAGAGAAGAATCAAGCAAACGCAAATTACGGACACAATTCGAGACCGGAATTTATGTTTAGAAAATCCTGCAACGTTTTTGTGGTTAGCTTATGGTTTCCAGAGAGTGATTCAATTTTGTGTTATAAATATTGTTATTACTTATATTATAATACGTGAATATTTTGTTAAATTGACAAATGGTGGATCCTACATCTTCCATGGGGGCTTGTCGGAGGATGGAGCCATATGCATTTGTTTTGTTACTTTGGAGCTGTACACCAAAATTCCACCTAAGTCTTCTACCACCTTTTGATCTTTGGTTTTCATCGTCGTTTGGGTGTGAACAAATGGCTAGGTCATGCCAATGCAATGCACAAATAATGTTGGTTCACTGTGAAATGGTCCTATGAGTGCAATGCTTTGTTGTCTACAGCAAAGACAATCTATGTATTTAACCTAAAATTTGAGTGCACATAAAATTAAGTGTACTCAAGATGGAATAAGTGTTTTCTAAAAATATCAGTAATGAGTAAAAAGTAAGTCGCCACTTAAGTAAGAGCATTTTAGAAATTTCATTTGTTTTAAAATTCAGTTTCATACATCACCATAATTAAAATACAAATTGTCACACAGAAGCGTAAACTAAGATGCTAGTCTTATTTATACAAAATCTAGAATGTCATTGTGCCAATATCGAAATCAAGTTTACATTATACATTATATATTCCTTGTGTACTAAGATGCTCGTCTTACTTATACAAGATCTAGAATGTCATTGTGCCACTATCGAAATCAATTTTGCATTATACATTGTATGTGTTTAAACTTTCTCATATAATATAAGAATGCGTAATTAGTAAGGAGGTAATGCATTCACAATCCCTATTGCATGAAGGCTCTTATCCGAGAGTGACATGTAGCGAGCTACCAACAATTTTAATTTGGACTGCATGATAAGCCCGAAAAATAAGGCATTACATTACATCATGAGAGTGGAGAAGAGAACATGAAGGAAACAAAACGGAGTGGTCCCAAATACCAACTGTTTTTTTTTTCTTTTCGTGGGTGCCATGTGGTGGTCTCTCATCTTATCAAGAACAACTTGGTACATTTGGAAAGATAAGATGGCTAGCATCCTTATGTAAAAGGAACCCCTCCCCTATGGCCTCTGTTAAGACTGTGACCACCATCTCTACTTTCCTTTCGAAAGGAGAACATTTGTAGTTGTCTTCCAATTTGGCTTTTAGGACTTTAGCTGTTTGATTCGAGAAAAACTTTGGTGGAGCTGTTTTTACCACGCAGTAGGCCCGGGAGATTCTTCAATGTAGAACTTGGTAAAACCATATAGCAATGTGATGATCATGTCTAAATAATTTGCCTTGTTTCTCGTGTAAATGCCAGTTTACCCAAGTTATTTTCTTTCTTAATGTTATCCAAGAACTATTTCTTCCACTAAAACTAGTTTCACCTTCCAGTAAGATTGCAGGAGGAGCTAGGAAGGACAAGAAATAAAGCAGAAGATGGTTGCAATTGCATGCATCAATTATCATTCACTGAACATGAAAGCAACCACCGACTAGCTTTTTAGGCTATTTTTATGAGCCACCTGCTTCTCTCATGTGGGAATTATGGATTGGAGCTCCACCTGTTCCTTTATTTTTTGTATATACCATGAAACTGTCGGCACATGAGACTCAACCAACTTTAGATTAAACCCAAACTCAATCAATGGTGCTATAATTCATACCAGGATTTAATAAAAAAAAGGCTAAAATCTCATTTTAGGGATGTTTGTATTATTTTCTTTTATAATTGAAGCACAATCTAATCAAATTAACCAAAGAAAGAGAGATTTGATTTTGGGTACGTAATTGTAACGACACTGAAATAAACCAAGCCTAATTCGGAGTTTACTAACCCTCTCAACATTATTGAACCTAATGCACATATGTCAGGTACCTACCAGAACACAAAAGTAATGCCAGCTCTCTTCTCTTACCTGAGTGCCATATACAAAACTTAAAGCAAATAAAACTATAAAAAAAAATAATTAGCATAACAACTACTTATAAAAGCTTAAAACCATGAAGATGACTTTTTCAAATATTCATTTTACTTTGCACCGGATAATAATCTGATGAGAAGGAAAACCAAATGATTGGGTATGACAGAAAACATTCTTTAACAATAATGACCAACTTTACGAAGACAAATCGCATCACGCTTAATCACAGAAGCAGATAGGAACAAATATATACTAAGATGAACTTTGAACAGGCCATTACCAAACAAAACATGCTCTTTTTCATAATGTCGAACAACAAATCATTGTACAGGTTACGTATGATAGAGATTTCATTTAGCTGCAAAATCACAGGCCACAAAGAAAAGAAGCAATGGTCCCCGTTGGGTTCTCTTTCTGACCTCTTTATGCTCAACCTAATATACGGTGTCTAATAGTATAAAGCGAGAATCCGATCAAAAAATCTTTACAGGATTTCAATATTTAAGGGACACTTTGTCCTTTTGAAGTCCTTTGCATCTATAAAAGTGTCACGAGAATAACTAGTTGAAGGAACTACATGAGAAACTTTCGGGTTGTACATGGGGAGATTTTACAAGTCGTCCTGCAGAGAAAAGAAAAGGGAAAACTCATATAAAGGTCACAATCTGGAATTCACAAGTAAACATATAGGAAACTAGCAAATACAATAGATTATGGGTCCAATACATTAGACGGAATGCGCTGCATTTGACGGGACACAATTGAAGATGCAAGAAAACGTTTAATGAAAAAGGCGCGATACAGATCCCCCCCAACTCAACTTAAATCGATATGTTAGAATAAACAAAAGGACCGATTTTTTGAAACTTTAGTACCCTTCAACATGTGAATGCTTTTGGTTCTTATTGATGAAGCTGGACAAAGAATGAGTGGCTGCTAGTGGGTTCCAAAGAGCCTATGTAATGAGTTTGACTTTCAGCTGAGCAAACCACGAAGAAATATATAATTTGTTCTGTTTAATATATGCATTATATCCTAACTGAAAATGAACTACATAAGTGACTGGAGTACAACAGGGCTTGTGAGAACTTAATATGAAAATACTCTACATAGGAAGACATTTATCTCACCAGGAGTATAACAGCTGGAGCTAGCTGTTGTCATTAGAACTAGTGATGTGGCCTAATCACTGCAGGTTCAGCCAATAAAAACAGAAAATGACAAAACCATCAGCATCAATTGACTTCTAAACCAAATGAAATAATAGATAGTTAAGATACGTGCCTGGAATAAGATCATTCAATAGCATATCCGAAACACCACCAAATTCGTTATTAGAGACAATAAAAAGGAACATTAAACCTTACTACTAAACAAATACAGCATACTTTAGGTTCAACATGATATTGCTGACCAGAACTAAAGCAATACAAGAGGAACCTTTTTATGCAATTTTAAGTTCGACAGTCTTTGGTTTTACTTCTGAAGTTGTGTTAAAAGATAAGAATTGAAAACGCATAGAGGGATATTAAGGAAATGGACGCCAAGGAGTTCCATCATTATAGTATAGATCAGCTCATGGTATGGCAGTAAGATGAATAGAATGGATTGATCTTTCTTCAGATAGAGCTCATAATTAGATACTCTTCTCAGTACCATGACAGTAGCAGAGCATGTTTGTTGAAAGATCTAAATTAAAAGGTGATGCGGAGCAGATCCGGAAGTGTCCTGGATTTAGATTTCGTTTACTTGATTTAGTTCGATATGTTATTGTATAGTTTTAGTAGGAATTAGATTGTTTTCCTGATTTCATGTACTGTACGATCTAGGAGAGATTGCCCTTTGTTTATTAGGATTAGGGTTAGACTACTATAAATACCAGCTTTATGTAATCTGTAAAATCAGTAATGAGTTTAAGTTGAGTTATGAAATTAAGAGTTTTCTCATCGGTTATCTGTGTGAAATTACCCTTGGTTATCTGTGTGAGGCCAAACCCTAGGTATTCTTAGTGAAACCGACCCCTTGGGCATTCTTTGTGAGCCAAACCCCTAGGTGATTTGTGTGACGCCTAACCTATCATTATCTTTTCTGTGTTTATCCAATCGTTCTACCTTTGATTACCCTTCCGCATATCTACAAATCTACCATAAAATCCCAGTTTGATGTTGTCCTACATCAAAAGGTTGGACTTGTAACCATGAAACATGACAAGAAAGAAAGCATAAAAATTAATTACCAAAAATTTGGCACATTCTTTGTTTGCCCTTAGGGTGATGAAACAGTCTCATCATTTGTATACCCCTCTTCATCCTGGTTGCCATTCACAAGCACAACCCCATTTGTGGAATCAGCATCCTCCTCAACAGTTTCTCCTTCTCCTTGGTTTTCTCCATTTTCCTGTAACTCCTGGAACAAAAACACATACAGTGATAAGTAAAGATCCCAAAAACCATCATTTCATTGCACAAGGATTAAAGAAACTAAGCTACAGAGATGCTGAAAGAGAAGTCGTTTCATAGTTGGTAAGATTTGCTTCAACTACATAAAAAGTCCTAATGCACGGCCAACCATTAGACAGTCAGCAAAATGACAAGTTTCAGAGTTGAGTAGTTCAAATACTAGGATATCAATTTCCCACCCAAAGAAAGGCAAAGTAAACAAGAGCCCAATTCTGCACATTTTTGGGCTCTTTCAGTTGTCTCTAGAATATTAATTATCATGAAAACTTGGCACAGAGATTCTCGCAACTTTAGCACTCAGAAGGTGAGTGTGACAAACTACGTAATTATAACTACATAAGTGAATAATTGAGATGTGAATCAGCTTCCCCCTTTTCTTTAGTTCAAGACGTTTAGTTGGATCACAAACATCTATTTGTAATCACTCAGCAAATTATACCTTGTGATCAAAATCTCCATTTTCAATTGGAGTGTCTTCATCAATTTGCATAATTCTGAACCTTTCAACAAGGCTTTTGTTTGACTTCTCATCATAGGTTGGGAATTGGTCAGCAGGAGAATAGACGTCCCTGAAAAAGTCATATAAAAGCAACCCACAATCACACCATGTAAGCAC
The DNA here is from genome assembly GCA_033992175.1 of Spiraea crenata. Classification (NCBI taxonomy): domain Eukaryota; kingdom Viridiplantae; phylum Streptophyta; class Magnoliopsida; order Rosales; family Rosaceae; genus Spiraea; species Spiraea crenata. Next base: position 2,242,341 of record JAVBHV010000079.1, on the reverse strand, counting down.
ACAAAAGCCAATCAATAACTTGGAAAGACTTCCAATGAAGACAATACTGTTTCTAGAAAAAAAAAAAAAAAACCAATTTCTTCGTGGATTAATCTGCAGTTCTAAAGGATACCATTGTACATGAATGATATTGAACAGTGAAGTGAGGAGAGCATACCTGTTTTGTGCACTTTTAGGCTCAAGGCCAAGAGAAACTTGCCAGTCCTCAAACAGATTAGGATACTCTTGTGGATCAGCCAATGATTCTACAGCTATTTTGTTAACCTATCATATTGCACATAAAAGTAAATAGTTGAACAATACTTCAAAGGCCCAATCGTTGAATATTTTACTTTAATTTCTATATAAATGAGAGATCCACAAAGCACAACTTTCTGTTGACATCACTTCCAAAAATATGGATGTTTGTGAACTGAAAAAGGAAAAGATTTAGAAGTTCAACCTTGTTCAGGTTATCTCTCCAAATTGAGACTATTTCTGGAACCTTGCTTGGCAAGTAAGATCGTGCCATCAAAGCTGCTTCAGGTATTCTCTCACTGTGAGGAAAAATGTTAATATTAAAAAATAAAGATGACAACGCATGGAGAAGTTAGTGATCATACTTAGGTATTTCATTTACCTTTGTAGCAACAGCTGGATGCATTCTTCCATTTTGCCCAACATGAATAAACAAACGAATGAAACATTATTCTTTCCTTGCTCTTTGGCGAGGGAGGCAAGTTTCAATATTCCTTCAGCATCTCCAATAGAAGAGTAGAGAAGCAACAAGCCAGAAAAGTCCATGCCGTGTGATAGACAATCTTCAGCCATTTCAAGCTGCATAAGCCATTCAAGGTTATAGATAAGGATTTTGGATGTAAACAGACGTGAGGCATTAATGGATGTTTAATCATCACCAAATTCATGGCCTCTGATAACAAGATAAGAGTTTTTATATGAGTTTGATGGGTCGAAGAGTTCTCTGTGGGTGTTAGTGAATATGAGGGTCTCAAGGTTTTTGGATGGAGGTTCACACAGAATATGAGGGTAAGGACCTACCTTCCCGCTGGACATAGCTAATTCTCCCAGCTGCTTCCACTTCGATTCACTTCGTGCTTCCGTAGCAATTTCCTGTCAGCGAAGAAGAAAACTTAATATTTTAGAACCACCACCAAATAATTATTGAAAGGAGCTTTCTGTAAAAAGGAAATACATAACACAGCTCGCTTCAAGTGAGGACTAGACTCCAGAGCAAAGCTTTCTGACAACTAGGAATAACTAAGTAAACATCTCACCTTTGCAATCTCAAGTCTACCAAGCTGTATAGCAAGATCAAATTTGTAGTTGGCATCTGTGGCAACTTCTAGTGCATCCTCCAACATACCTCGAGATTCCAAAAAACGGGCAACACTAGAGAAAAGAACGAGATTTACATCAAAATTTTCAGTCAATTTTCTTTTTTAAAAAGGATCTCAACATGGTAACATCTTTAGATTGAACTGATAAATATACTTGTATCAGGACACAAAAAACTGAAATGCAGTTGCTGCAACTGAACGAATCTTTAAGAAAAAAGAAGTGGCTGGGTGCAGAATGCATAGGCTCGCTACCATGGACGGTGTAAAAGCTACCCTCCATGGTCAGCAGAGGCCATAAAAGTTGGTCTCTGTAAGCAAATTAATGCAAACTCTAGCCAGGATGGGAAGGGGACAGGACAGTCGGGAGGGAGGGAGGACTCCAGCATGCTTGAACTCCTCTTATGCAAGATCTATATCCACTAACACTTTATGAACAACAGTTTTCCAATCCAGAATACGATTTCCTACCTATTGTGTTGCTCAGGAGGAATTGTTGGAAAAACTTGTTTGGCACGCTCTAAATCTCCACGCATGACAAGTGTTTTGTACTCAATCAGGCTGAGAAGCAAGGTGTACCCCATGACACTGCATACATAACAAATCAACTAGTTAAATGAAAACTGAGAATGGCAAGAACTCACTCCCATTCAGAACTGCAGATTGCAGGGGAACACTCACTTAAACTCTTTATCAATAAGATAAATGCGACTTTGATTGGCCAGATAGCCCAGCAAGTACATAGGCCGATCCAGGTGAAACATTGTGGTCACCTGTAAAGTCACCGAGTCAAAATACCATCCTACATCAATAAATACTAAAAAAACTTTGTTCAAAGCAATGCCCAGAAACTACAATGGCACGATAAAACCAGTCCAATTTTCAGAACACCGATTCTAAACTTCAAAATTTTGTATACCTCACCACCAACACAATAGTTGAGTCTCCAAGAAGAGTTATTGTAAATGAAACAGTCCCCGACCCACAGTCCAGTTCTGACACGTTCATTTATTTCAAAGAGGAGCTCAAAAGCATCCTCAACACCTAGTTCGTCAACAGGGCTTCCACTATCAAAATGTGATGAGACCACATCCCTCTGCCAAATATTCCACATAAGTTAATCACTTGAATTAATTTTAGCTCACATGCATAACGAGAACCACAAAATTCTAACAAACAAGGGATAGAAGAGCTTAAATGGGAGGAACTTACATTGTACTTTAAAATGTAAAATGATGAATCACTAGAAATTGCCACCAAATCACCGCTGTCAGCCCAATAAATATTCTACAACAGTAAAACAACAAGAGGAACTGACAACATTAGTACCCATGTGACCAAAATAAGAATTCTGATAATGCAATAAGTTCCTAATGGTGTTATAGCATACCTTAACATTGACATCAATTCGTCTAATCAATCTGCACTCCGCCCAATCATAGAAGCATACAAAGTCATTTGAGCGCATTGCCAGTAAGACCCCTCCATAAATGTGTTCGACAGAAAATGTTGGCCGAACATTCTTCTTTTCCTGAACAATGAAATCAAATTTAACTCAAATCAGATTTTTCCCAACAAGAAAGTATCGTGATGACAAGAATTCAGCTTTTTTGATGGGCAATGTATCTGCATTTATCTAGCCATTGATCTTATTCTCAGAAAGCAAAGCTTTTTTAATACATAATTTCAGATAACTATCCCCATTCCGAGTTCCAACTTTGCATCATTCACCAACTTTGGTCCAAGGTGGTGCTAACATTTAACCAATTCACCCATAAAATGGTATATTCTCCCCACATGATCAAGGCATTGCCTTGCTTGACCAGACCTTCAGTGCTTGACTGTATTCTAAAGAGCGCAAGTTGCAAAGCCAACAAGGGGCAAAAGAATAAAAAAATTTCTCATTAAAGAGACATTTAGCATAACTTACAGAAATCCATTAATGTAACACTAATGAGTTATGTGTTTCAAAAGGGCGCAAACCTGGAATGCTTTGCTGAAAATTTTTATCTTGGACGTAGTTTCCCTAACAGCGTATTCTCCATCCAATGACCAGACAAATTCTAATGCAGAGCCAAAAGATCTATTTCTCCATGCTAGAGCTGTATATATTATGTACTCGCCGTCTCCACAAACAACAACAAATCTTCCACTGGGGTTGTGCTTCAAACTCTGAACCAAATAAAATCCAATTGTCACAAAATGTAATTGAGAATGCTAAAGAGGTAGGTAAGCTGGCACAATAATAGTGGGCATCATATATCCGAGATACATGTTCATCAAACAGAGAAACTTACAAGAGGATAAAGGTCACAGGTTCCCAACTCCTTCACAGCCAAAGGCAATCTTTCTCCATCTGTAACCTGAATTTAGCAAAAGTAAGCAAGGTGCAGTTCGAATAAATAAGAACCTAGACTATCTCAGGCAGAATGATGAAATTCTGAGTAGGTAAGGAGAATGAACCTCAACATCTGCTCCGACACTTTTAATATTCACCGTTTGAATTTCATTATGCTTAGCCCAAATAATCTTCCCACTGCTATCCATGCTAGCAACTGGTACTTCTTTACCAATTTTTACCATTATGGTCCCTTCATCATAACCAATTACAATCCTGGATACAAAATAGGCATCTTATGAATCATCAGATCAAAGGAGCAGTACAGTGAATATAGTACACATTCTTGTATTCACTCATGCCAAGGTATCATGATAATGAAGTTTTGGTCTTCAACGGTACATATCATAAGCTAACTTGAAAAGTGAACATATAGAAGATAACTAAAAATATAAAGACAACAAACTGACCTACGTGAGCCTTTCATATACCCAAATGTCCAAACGCGTTCCAATCCATAGTTCAATGTGTTTTCAAGCCTGCAAAAGTGATTAGTCATGTAAAATTATTCCCTTTGCTCTAAAAGAGCCATTCCATCAATAAACAGACGTATACAAACATGGAGATATGTATGGTGCAGATCACAGAACCTTCAGCTTATAGAAGGTCATGGAACTGAACAGTATTGACTTACTCATTAAAGAGATAAAAAGAAAAGATCAATAAACTGGAGTGAAAATATGCAGTTGGCAAAGTATTTCAAGAAAGCAATAAACTGATATACTAACATTCTCATCAGATGGTGTAGGTGAGGTTTGGGAAAAGTACTATTTTACATTCTGAGGCCTCAGCAATTCAATAACAAGCAAAGAAATCCTTATAAACTATGAATAAATTAATTTGACAAACTTCGATTGAAATAAAGAAGACTACATTTGAATTTAAAAAATTACCGATAAGTGGTTGAGTGCCATACACTAACAGTTCCATCCTCAGAACCAGTAATTATAACTGGAAGTCCTGGATGAAAGCATACTGCAGATACGTTGTGAGTGTGCCCTTCAAGTGTCTGAACACAAGTTTTTGTCTGATAGTCCCACACCTGTTTCCACAAATTCCGATTACAGTCTTTTCAGACTATATGTACATACATATACAAACACTGAAGCCTCAGTAAAATAATGTTGCATACCTTTGCAGTATGATCATCTGAACCTGTAATTAAGTAAGGTTTATCACCACCAGTGAAGTAATCAACACAATTTACCCCTTTTAAGTGAGCATCCAATGTGAAATTTGGGTCAGGGGAGCCAAGATTCCAAATCTGGAAACAGGATGGTGAAAGCAATTAATAGTATGAACAATGTGAAAATTTCCAACATTACTCACACGGGTTTACTGAGAAATATGCAAATGTACCTTCACAGTGTGATCCAGAGATGCACTCGCAAAAGTGTTGGTGTCTTTCGGATTAAAAGTCACTTGCATCACATAGTGAGCATGCCCTTCAAATATCTGAGTACACATCCAACCTTTTTCCCAGTCCCACAGCTTGATAAGCATGTCATCCGACGATGACAAAACATACGGAAGTGTTGGATGTACAGCCACACATCTAATATAATCCATGTGAGCTTCGAACATCTTAACCTTATCCATTGTATTATAATTGTATACACGTATGCACATGTCATCTGCTCCAGCTACCACCCACTGCTTACGAGCTACAAATTTTGCTGACCGCACTGCAAATAGAGAAAACCCATACATCAAACAAGTCCCCATGTCAAGAACAACGAGCTATTAGTTACAGTAAAAGTAACATTCAAGTACCTGGCAAATCAGAGACTTCAAAAGACTTCGCCAAGCTCTGAAGTAAATTACGAACATTTAGTCAGCACGAACAGAATTACACCCTCAAAAGAATTCATAAGAAAGAAACCATTTGAAAATGCAACAATGTACCGATAATCAAAACTGAAAAGCAAGCACAAACCTGTGATTGGTAATTGTAAATGTACACAGTTCCTGAATACAGACTTGAAAGGATCCTGCAACCAATGAACACACAGCATTAGCTCTAACAACTTACGGTTACAACGAATTCGAAATAGCCTAACGTCAAGAATGCAGTAACATTACCATGGCTCAGTAGGATGTAGATCCAAAGACTTAACTCTCTCGGATCGCTGCGCAAACTTTTTCTACAAACAATTGCAATTACAGTCAGCATAATAACAATCGAAAATTTTCGAATACCAAAAAAATCTCAAATTCGAAATGCAAGAACACAAATTTAAAACTACCTTGATATCCAGACTGAGCGGCTGCGAAATTGCCGTGGAAACCATAGACATTGAAGAAAAACGAATTAGCTAAAGCTCAAATAAGTAAAAAAAAAATTACTTTTGCTGAAAACTATACAGTTTCATGGAGTTTTGAACAGAATTCAAGCAGAAGCGAGTGAAATTTTGGGCCACATTTTCAGATCCGAGCTGAATTCAAAATCGAAAACGTTACCATTGTTGCGAGCTAGACGACGAAGGATTCGGATTGGAGGAGTTGTTGAAGAGCTCGGAGAACGGAGAAAGCAACGCCGGCGACGGCGGAGATCGGAAACGAAGAAGCAGTGGTGGAACAATCTTCGCGGCGACTGTGGAGAGAGTCTGAGACGTCGTCGCGCGTATTGGTTTCGTCCGCAGTGAAGAAACAGAGTTTTTTAGTATTGAGTTTGGTGACAGATCGGATCACAAGGCTAGTGTGGGCTTGGGCCTAACGTGGAGTCCAAACATTTCTTTTTCTTTTTGTTCATAAAAACATTTAATGTATAATTATCAAGGTTTTTTTTAAGGAGAACCATTACTATCGTACTCGAAATTTCACATTTGTTTTTTTTTTATTATTTTTTTTTTAATTATATAATATATTGTTTGGAATTTTTTTTTTTTTATTATATTTTAATAATTTTTAAGAGAAAGAGAATTTTTTTTTTGATGGGGGTGGTGGTGGGGGGGGGGGGGGGGGGGAAAGGTTTGGGGGGGGGGGGGGGGGTGGGGGTTGGGGGGGGGGTTTGGGGATTCGGGGACGGGGAGGGGGAGGGGTTGTGGGCGTTCGGCGACGGCGACGGCGATGGGTTGATGAGCTTCGTACATTGCGGAGGCTGGGCGACGACAACGATTGGATGGAGGAGACGGGGGGGGGGGGGGGGGGGGGGGGGGGGGGGGGGGGGGGGGGGGGGGGGGGGGGGGGGGGGGGGGGGGGGGGGGGGGGGGGGGGGGGGGGGGGGGGGGGGGGGGGGGGGGGGGGGGGGGGGGGGGGGGGGGGGGAGGGGGGGGGGGGGGAGGGGAGGAGGGGGGGGGGGAGGGGAAAGAGGAGGGGGGAGGTGGGGAAGGAGGGGAGTTGGGGGGGGGGGGGAGGGTGTGGGGGAGTGGGGGGCAGAAGTAGGGGGAGTTCAAGAGCCACTCACAGTTTAGTTTGATTTAGTTAGGTTTGGTGTGAAATGAATTTTACCAAACTATGACGCTAATTTGGACCATTGCAATGGTTAAGTCGAAGAATTTTCCTTTCATCTTACCGGTTATATCAAAGAAAATGATTCAAATACATATTCATACCGTGAGATTCCTTGTGTACTGAGTTAAAACATTGATGTAAAGTTTTAGCTGCTTATAAATGCAAATAATGGTTGATGAACGAAACTGACTACATTGTACTATTAGATTTCATGAATATATTTGCCGTTTTCTCATAAAAAAAAAAAAAAAAACAAAACCTTGTTACACTTCATCTCCTATGAAAAGATTTACACTCGTTTCCTAAACGTCACATATCAAATTTGCTGGGGTACGTCACCGCCCTTAGCTATCAGCAGTTTTCGATGAGTCCCCTACTTCTTCACTAGGAGATATCTCTGCATTGGAAACCAAAAGCTTGCAATTTGCAATTGCTTCATCTATCGTTAAGTAGACACTTTCTTTACCAATCTTGTCCACAAAATGAGAGAGTAACATCTTCTCCATCACCTTCATCCTCGGGTTTATGATTCCCAGCTAAAACCACAATCACAAAAGAAGACTACAACACAATGAGATATGAGAACTTACTAATGAAAAACTACATGAGTTTTTTAGCTTACCTTTATCCCTCTTGCACCCAAGGTCTTGTGCACCTCCTTCAACGTTGCAATGCCAGTCTTGTCAATGGTTACAACTCCTATTAAAATCAAGTTTTGAAACAGACGAGTCAATATTTATCGCTGTACAATGTCCGTAAACTTTGTAGGACAAATGAATATTTGTACCTGACAATTCTAGCATAACATGCTGAAGCACACCTTCACTAGATTCTAATTGTTCTTGCTCATCTCGAACCCATCTCAAAATCCTAATTCAAATGTCATCTAGTTAGGCTATTCACAGGTAGTTACGCACATAACCGTAGTACCGTACAACTCTATAGGTATTTGTTCAATTATAACTAGGATGTTACCTTTCCCTGACATAGTTGCCATTTGCGAAGTAAATTGGGGAGCCAATTTGAAGAACCAGGACCCCTGTACTCTCTGCGTCAGGGTATTGCTCAATGTCACGGTACAATAGAGTTTCTGGTAATTTTCCAAGCTTACAAGTGCCAGGCCTAGCCACATAAAGAAGTGCTCGAACAATACCAAGTGCCACCTAACCAATCAAAACCACCAAATCATTACACATCAATTTACGTCAAGAAATCACTTACGCGATACAGAGGACTCCAAAACTTGTAACTCAATTGGTTCTGAACTTACTGAGAGGCCGAGACCGAAAATCATGCTTTTGAAGGCAACACCTAGGAAGGCGGCCATACAAATTAGAAAGTCGAACTTATCGACCTTGAAGAGTTCAATGACTTCTTTGTACTTGATTAGTCCGAGCATGGCGGACGTTATAATGGCAGATAGCGCGACGAGAGGGGTGTAGCTGAACACTGGAGCCAAGAACAGAAGCACCATCAACATAAACACTGCCATCACTAAGTTCGACATCGCCGTTCTCGCTCCCGAGTTGTAATTCACCGCCGTCTTTGAAAACGGTCCTGTACATATATACAGTGCCACATTTAGTATGAATTAGTTAATGAATTATATTCATTATTGTTAAAAGACGTATTAAGTTCGAATTCTAATAATTATACCTACCAGTAGTCAAGTAGCACGAAGTGAAAGATCCGATAATGTTCATTAGGCCAAAAGCTATCATTTCCTTGTTTCCATCAACTTGTTCATTTCTCGCTATGCCAAAGCTCCTTCCAATTGCTATTCCTTCCTAAAAAATTTGTTTGAAAATTGAAGCATAAAATGGATATGGAACTAATTATCCAAAAGGTGAAATATTAGGTGTTTGGTTTCTTACAGCCAAAGCAATGAGGGCAGTAAGAGCCCCAGCTTTCGCAACAGCTGGAAAATATTTGCTGTCAAAGTTCAAATAGTGAATGGAAATAGGATTGATCCCTCTATTCAAATCTCCCACCTAATTAAGATAAGTAAACCTTAGACATTAGAAAATAACTCCACATTTAAATAAATCATAAAAATCAATTTCATCTTCAACACTCACAATGGGGATTCCATGTTCTCCAACATGTCCAAAATAAGCAATTAGGCAGCCGGCTAGCACCACCACCAGCGGAGTCATAGCCGAAATCCAAAATAGCTTTGGCTTTCTAATACTCTAGAAATGTACTCAGACATTCCAGATAAGTAAATATGGGCAGGTGTACACGTGTTTAAACACGTAAGACCATTGTTAAGTTTCATTGAAAAGAGAGAAAACTCACCAGCCACCTGGTGAACAGAAGTAAACCAAGGAAGGAAGCGCCCATTACTGCGCTCTCCCATCTCCACTGGAAAACAAAATGTCACCTTCATCAGAAATAATCTAATTATGCGCGTCACACATCTATGTCACTAGGATATGTTATTACATGTTTCTTGGATACTGTATGCTCAAATTTCGGATTAGTTTGTGAGTACATACCTCTTTTCTATTAGCGAACACTGCTTGAAACACGCTTACAATGTCGGTTTTGGTCGTGAAATGTGTCAATCCCAGAAATCCCTTCGACTGTTGCAAGATAATTAGGATCGCCGTCCCTCCCATGAAGCCGATGATGGTGGAATGTGATAAGAAATCCACCAAAATCCCTAATCTACACAACAATAATCAACAACATTAGCCTAATTTTCGCATTAAAATACCTATAGGGTGATATTCTCTTATCAATTCAGTACCTTAGAACACCAAAAATAGTCTGCATGACGCCGGTGATAAAGGTGGCTGTAAAAACCAAGTGAAGGTACAGTGTGGGATCTGTCTTTGGTGACGCCACATCTCCAATGATTTCGGCAATAAGTAATGAGCATGCCGCCACTGTTCCCACAGCAAGATACTTGGAGTCTCCGAAAAATGCATAAACAATAGGAGGAACAAAGCTTGAATCTACACAATCATATAGCACACAGAAACATTAATTATTTGGACAATGTGAATCAAGCCGATCAATAGTACAAATTCCCAGTTTGGTGAGAGCCTTACAGAGGCCGATGGTAGGGGGAAGCTGGCCTAGCTTGGCGTAGCTAATTCCTTGAGGGATGGCAAGACTAGTGATGGTGAGACCGGCAAGGACATCGTATTGAAATGTACGTAGATTGTACGTAGGAAGCCATTTACATATGGGCATGAGGTATTGGAAACCTTTCCTGACCTTTCTAAGCAGCTTCTCATTCTCGAATTGCTTAAAGGGGTCGTCGGGGAAGAATGTCTCCTTGAGGTCGGTCCTCAAGGTGGTGCCAAAGCTTCTAGGCGTAGTGAAGTTGACCGAGTGTCTACCGGAATATTCCATATTGAGAGTTCAAACAAAGAGCATGCAAAAAGAAGAGAAAAAGGATGTGAATGAAAAGTACCAAAAATATGCCAAAAATACGCCGTGAAATTATATAACCAACGGAGTGGAGGATGAATCGGATTCGTGGCACGTATTAGCTCAAATTGACCTTACATGGATAAGGAAATATGCCTTGTTGGACTCTAACCATTTGCTTTTTATGGAAAATTACAGTCATGTTATACTTAGCGAAATAAACTGCATCGGACTTGGGATGCAGAAGTCAGTGCTCTTATCCAAATCAGCTAGAAATGTGTTGACACGTGCAACGCCATTTTACATTATCTGAATGCAAGAAAAACATTCCTCTCTTTCTTCTGTAGGAAACTATTACACTTTTCATATATACAATGAGGCAACCTTGAGTATTCTATTTCTAGGCACCATCAGTTGCAGTACCGAATTGTTGCCATACATCATCACTCTTAACTATCAGCAGTTCTCATTGAGAAATCTGATTCGCTTGTGGTTTTCTTTGCCTCATGATGAAGCGAAAGCTTGCAATTTACAATTGCTTCGTCGATCGATAAGTAAACATTTTCTTTGCCAACCTTGTCTACGAAATGCGAGAGTTGCATCTTCTCCATCACCTTCATCCTCGGGTTGATGATTCCCAGCTACAAACACAAACACATGAAACTATTTAGATGAACTACTAACTTGAAAAATTGATGAACCAAGTATGAATGGACTTTAGCTTACCTTAATTCCTCGTGCATTTAAGGTCTTGTGTACGTCCTTCAATGTTTCAATACCAGTCGTGTCGATGGTTACAACTCCTATAAAATCAAGTGGGAAACAGATCAACAACAGAGTAGTTAAAAATGATATTTGTCCAATTCTCCAAATGTCTACACAGTTTTGTACCTGACAATTCTAGCATAACATGCTCAAGCACATCTCCAGTAGCAGCCAATTGTGCTTGCTCATCACGAACCCATCTCAAAATCCTAGTTCATAATGTCAACTAGTTAGACAGTTTAGAGAACGTGACCGCATACAATCATTAACATTGTATAACAAAAATGGACGACATGATTGATGTTTCCCACTTTACGGTGTAGTATGAATCACTATACATTGATTATACCATGGTACTCTGTAATTACTCACTTTTCCCTGACATAGTTGCCATTTGCAAAGTAAACAGGGGAGCCAATTTGAAGCACTAAAAACCCTGCAGTCTTTGTTGCTTCAGGGTACTGCTCAACGTCACGGTACAAAACCGAATCCGGTAATCTTCCAAGCTTACTAGTGCCAGGCCTAGCCACATAAAGAAGTGCTCTAACCAGTCCAAGTACCACCTAATCAACCCCACAAAATCTTCGGTTAGTCCAGTGTATGCATTCATCTTTTTTAATCAACAGAAGAGGAGGAATTCGAACTTACAGATAGGCCTAAACCGACGTCCATGCTCACAAACGCGACGCCTATGAAGGCGGCCATACAAACTACAAAGTCAAACTTGTCGACCTTGAATAGCTCAATCGCTTCTTCATATTTGATCAGCCCGAGCATAGCCGACATTATAATCGCAGATAAAGCGACAAGAGGCGTGTAGCTGAACAGAGGAGCCAAGAACATAAGCACCAGCGCCATAAACAGCGCCATCACGGCATTTGACATTGCGGTCCTCGCTCCCGCATTGTAATTCACAGCGGTCTTTGAAAAAGGTCCTGTAAATATGTGCAAAGTTGGTCAAATTTAAAGGAATCAGGTAAATTGGAAGATGTCCGAAGTTCAAATCATCACGCTTACCAGTAGTCAAGTAGCATGAGGTGAACGATCCGACAATGTTCATGAGGCCGAAAGCTATCATTTCTTTACTTCCATCGACTTGTTCATTTCTCGTTATGGCAAAGCTCCTTCCTATAGCTATTCCTTCCTGGAAAGTCATTAATTAGATCTGAATTAGACTAGCTAATCCTCCATCATTAATTCATAGACGAAGGTGTTTGATTTCTTACAGCCAAAGCAATAAGTCCAGTAAGAGCGCCAGCTTTCAAAACAGTTGGGAAATATTTCGGGTCAAAGTTCAAGTGTTGTATGGAAGGAGGATTGATCCCTCTCTTCAAGTCTCCCACCTAATTAATATATATGTAATTTAAAAGTTAAAATCATAACGACGAAAAGTGAAAAATATGAAAGTTTCTGCAAAATGAGGGAACATGCGAGATAAAATATAATAGTAAAGGTCAAAGTTGGACATACAACTGCTATTCCATGATCTTTCGCGTGGTCAAAAAAAGCGAAAATGCAGCCAACGACGACCACCACAAGCGGAGTCATAGCAGACACCCAAAACAACTTTGGCTTTCTGTTCTTCTGATAACGCACGTAAACATTTTCAGGTCAGTAAATACGTCATAACATTAATTATTAAGTTGACTCAAATTGACTTTTGGTGATTGGAATAAATGACTCACCAGCCACCTGGTGAACTGAAGTAGAAAAAGGAAGATGATACCCATAACTGCGCTCTCCCATCTCCACTGAGGAAAGGAAAATCTCATTTTCATTAGAAATCATCCTTCTAAGCTAACTAAGGTTCCTAATCAACTCCCTAGATTGCTTTTAGGTGATTAATCAAGTCATTAATAATGCGCGTTCGTGCATCTATGTCAGTATGATCTGTGATTATTGTCATTTTAGGTAATCATATCTTGGGACCTTTACAGGCTATCAAGGTAACTTTCATACCAAATTTGTAGAGCATACTAATGTATGTACTCTAATCACAGATTAATTTGTGGATAAAAGCAACAAAATGCTAGAATGATCATATTTTTTTAGATCATCTCGTAAACAATCTTATGTGGCAAGTGATGAGGGATTTTAATTAGTTGTTATCTCATGAAATATTCAATGGTTAGATCACATGACACATCAGATGGTGTAAAATATGACTAAAAATAAGGTAGTTATTCTAGCACTGCTTTCAAGGCAAACCTCATCTCTATGTTCGAACACGGCTTTCAACACGTTTACGACGTCGGTTTTGGTCGTGAAATGATTCAATCCGAAAAAGCCCTTCAACTGTTGCAAGAAAATTATAACCGCGGTCCCTCCCATGAAGCCAGTGATTGTGGAATGTGATAGGAAATCCACCAAAATCCCTAATCTACATGATAATATCGACACAATTGGTTTAAATATATATTGCATTAAAGTACATAAAGAATAATGTTCTCTTGCTAGTTTGGTACCGGAGGACGCCAAGAACAGTTTGCATGATGCCAGTGATAAAAGTGGCTGTAAAAACCAAGTGAAGGTACAACGTGGGATCTATCTTTGGTGACGCTACTTCTCCGATGTTTTGGGAAATAAGTAATGAGCATGCCGCCACAGTTCCCACAGCAATGTAGTTGGAGGCTCCAAAAATTGCGTAAACGATAGGAGGAACAAAGCTTGAATCTAAATAATAAGAATTTACCACAGCAAGGAAGAATCAATATGATTAACGGAATAATGATTCAAATTCACAATCTAACATAAGAACTTACAAAGGCCAATGATGGGAGGAAGCTGGGCGAGCTTGGCATAGCTAATTCCTTGTGGGATGGCAAGACTGGTGATGGTGAGACCGGCAAGAACATCGTATCGAAAAGTACGTAGATTGTACTTGGGAAGCCATTCACATATAGGAATGAGGTACTTCAAGCCTTTCCGGACCTTTCCAAGTGGCTTCTCATTCTCGAATTGCTTAAACGGCTCGTCAGGGAAGAATATCTCCTTGAGGTCGGATTTGAACATGGTGCCGAAGCTCCTCGGCTTCACGAAGCTGACCATTGGTATCGGGTTACCGGAATCCATAATCGGAGTCTAGAGGAATTGAGCATGCAAGAAAAGACCGGAAGAAGAAATAATGGTTGTGAAAAATGTACCCAAAATGTGGTGTAATTATAGGCACAAAAGAGGTGGCCCACATTTGTTTGACTCGGAGTAAAAGTAAACAGTATATGAACTTGGCTAGGTGGCGCAGATACACGTTAGAATGATTTAGTTGTTAATATTCTAGATTAACTATATTTTTAACTTGTTTGATCTCATCTTAGTCAGTATGTTTGCTGTACATCATTTTGTTGGATTTGGATTTTGGTTATACATATATCTGTACAGTATGATGAGTATCATGAGAAGATGCGTCATTATACATCTACATCGTGTAAATGCATTACGCACTTGTGCATCCCAGTTCAATTGCTCCTTACATTACTTTCTTATCTGATTGAACTTATGTTCAACTTTTAAGACATTTATGGTATATGTAATGCGAGCCATGTCAAAAGGATAAGAATAAGAGATTTACTAGGACACTTAACAAATGAAACAGAGATCCTTGTTAAGCAGGAAATGGAAAAAATATCTATATGGCTCCCTCTATGGTAAAAGTATATGAAAGGGGACTGTTCAACAAAAATGTAAATTTTGCATATGCCTATTTGGATTACTCGAATTATCTCTCAACTGAATGATTCGGTAAAAAATTATACCGAACTTGATTTTATGTCCGTCACATTAAAATGATTATCTTGATCCAATGGCTATAAAGCCAAATTCGGTAGAATTTTTTACTCGACTGTTTGGTGGAGAGAAAGCATGTTGGACTACTAGTGTTGTTTGCAAAAGATAAACTTTCACCTAGAATTACTTCTTGTTCTAAGTCATTATGAAAACACTCAATTTTTGCTCTACACAACTTATCCTAGCCAACCAACCTAACTTCTAAGTATTTTTGTGAACATAATAAACGTTCTCGGTTAATAGAGTAACTATAAAGACAGATTTGCCATATCTCTAAAGCTTCATGACAAATTTTAAGAATTCTTAGAATGCTCTTAAATTAAACTACAATATTACTATATCACATTGCAAATTGAGGCGGAGTTTCTATTTTACCTAGCAACATTATCTAACCCGCACAACAAGATAGTAAATTCATCTTGAATTATTGTTAGATCAACCCAACTTTTCTTTTCTCAAATGCAAATAAGTAGTTGAGTTTCTACAATTTTGGCAAAAGAGGCAGAAGTTTAACCTTGATATAAGAGATGGTAAGCTAGCTAATTTACCATATGAAGAATTCAATTCATTTATGTATCTTCATCCAATTGATATACTTCTAGTCTTGAGTAGATATCAATTCATATTTTCTAGTCTTCTAGCTTAATCCAATTGACCTTTCGGTTAACTCCAACAACTTGGAGCTTTTTCATCCAACTTGGATATCCCAAGTTCAGTGGCAGCTGAGGTCATGGCAGTGATTCAAGCGATTGAGTTAGCTTGGGTTAGGGATTGGAAGCATATTTGGTTAGAGGTTGACTCCTCTCTGGTTCTTGATTTTATCCACTCTCCTCATCTTGTGCCATGGCAATTTCGGGTGGAGTGGAAAAATTGTCTGTTTCGTATCCCACAAATGCAGTTTCAGTCTTCTCATATTTTTCGCGAGGGTAATCAGGTTGCCGATGCTTTGGCAAATTTTGGGACTTCTTCTTCAGGCTTCACTTGGTGGGACTCTACTCCACCTTTTGCTCTTTCTCCTTCTGTTCGTGATTTGATGGGTTTCCCCAATTACCGTTTTGCTTGACTTTGGAGATTTTGTCAGGCTTGCAGTGCTGCTTTCTAGTTGGTTAGCATTTTAGTGGATTGGATATTGATCTTGGTCTGGGCCTAATTCCCTCTGATGGTTAGGCCGTAAGGAGGTCGACTAGGTTCCCGTCTTCTTTTCTTGATGGCTTTGCCGTAGGGAAAGGAAGCGGGTTTCGGACTAAGTAATATATTCAAGTCTACTTTTCTTGAATGTTTTTATTGAATCTAGGTGTACCTGACACTTTTTTCCTCGTATACTGCTGAGGTTTTTAATGAGGCCCAAGAATGTTATGTTCTAGTTGCTTTCCCTGTACTCATTTTGTTTGGCGGTTTGTCAAACTTCTTTATTCAATAATTACATTTTAAAAAAAACTCCAACAACTTCCATTGTTCTACATCATGCCTTCTGATTTTCTGGTTTACACCTATTGTTAAGAAGCTTTTGGTCACATGGGGACTTTTACCAAGCAATCATCTTTGTTCTTCGCGATCTCGATCTTCTGGATGCACAATGGTCAGACATGGTAAAAATTTCGATTTCACTGAACATGTAAATCAATATGATCGATCAATACAAATTAAACTTAGTTTGGTATCAAAACGAGGCTTAATTAGCTAGCTTAGAGTAAACATGTTTGCTTCAACAATGTAGTATCCAAAATGTGCTTTTCAATTTGATTTGAAATGTGGGTTTGTTTGTCGGGTTAAAC
This sequence comes from Spiraea crenata, assembly GCA_033992175.1. Taxonomy (NCBI): domain Eukaryota; kingdom Viridiplantae; phylum Streptophyta; class Magnoliopsida; order Rosales; family Rosaceae; genus Spiraea; species Spiraea crenata. The sequence continues at coordinate 2,225,452 of JAVBHV010000079.1, read as the reverse complement.
TACCAAATACAGCCTTCCTCAGTTAGTCAGGGGGAGGGCTGGCTGGCTGCACAAATTCTTGTTGGAAAGGGAAATCCATTTTGAGTTGGAAACGCAACTACTTGGTGAATTTTGGTGTCTGGATCCTCGAACAATCATGAACTTATCTTTTCAGCATCATTTCAACATTCTCAATCATTCAGGAAGAAAACAGTGAAAGGCAAGAAATGAGTGCTTATTTGCATTACAAGCGCACCATCGGTCCCCATGATCCGGCAAAATAGACTCTGCTCCTAAATATATATGCTATAATAACTGACAAATTGTTCTTTGCTTGCTTCTATTGCATGTGTTTGAAAACAGAGTGCAAGTCAATCTAACCATAATAGCTGACCCTAAAAATACTTAACGTAATGCACCAAAGAGGTCCAAACCCAATACTTTTGCTACCTCAAGTTATATGAGTGTGATGAGACTAATGGAAATACAGGTGGCCTCCACTAGACCTATGTCGATACACAGATATACATGGACGATTTGATGGACGATTTTGCCACCATTATCTACCAACAAAAGGCAGAGTTGCAATGTTTGAATGATTGCAAGAGGCTTCTAGTTTGAATTTCTCATAAACGTTCACAACCTGTTTATATTTAACACGTGGTTAAAACCTAGATATCACGAATTCACAGACTATAAGTCAATTAGAATATCCAAGTTTTGTACACATGAAGCACATATCGCACAAAATACTTGACGATTCTCTATGTCTTCATCCTAGTTGCATTATCGGGTTACATTGGTGCAATTAAGTTCATACCGGCTTCTGCGTGGTGTACACGAATTGCCAGAAAGTAGTTTAGGAGAAGTAGAACAAACTGCATACTGAAAACAGAAACACCTAAATCAATGCTAAAATGACGGTTTTCTAGATTTTGAAACGGTTTTGAAGTCTCGAGCCCGGTACAATATATTATTAACAGCGTCCTGTAGGCACCGGCGCCTAAAGTTGGATTAGTGCGAAAGCTCCTTCCCTCCACGTAATTAAATTGACTACTTTTTGTGCGAAAAGGAACAAATTCAGATTCTTTTTGTACATACTTCACAGTTTACAGGAGAATATTATTCTTGTATCGTCCAAAAAATTACTAATTGGCCACACAAAAATGCACTAATCTGAAAATTTTCAGATTAATAAGTTCCTCAAGCCGTGTTTTGTAAAGACGACTACTTTTCGATCTCTTGAAATGGATGAGGAAGGCGCTAGGAATTTCTTTCATGTTAACACGGCCCAATCGATCCTTCATTGAATTGCTTCCCTCTTCAGTATGTTTGTATCTCTGCATCTCTGACTCTGAGCATCGTGGTGCATACAACCAGCTGGTGTACCTATTAATGTTAGATAGAAACAAAAACATCGTTTTCTTGTTATAATATCTAACTTCCATCCTCGTAGTAATCCAAGCCTTGAAAGCTCTATTTGAAAATGCATACCGAATACTGTCATATATATACTGTAGGGAAGGGTGCAGTCACAGATTGGTTACTTGCAGTCACCTTTTCCTTGCCACAAATATAGTCCAAAGTGATGACTCCACACTGAGATATTTCCTGGCAGTAACCGCAAGACCTAACTCAAGTTGACAACATTTGATGGAAACCCCAAAACAATCTTTGGTATCTATCACATCCAAATTCAGTGAATGAGAAAGACCTGATTGATAAATGTTGCGTCCCCAAGTTGACCAATATTTTCAAAGTCCGGTTTGCAAATGTAACCGTCAGTGTACGCTTTACTTACAAGAGCTAAATTCTGCCATTGATGTTCATTCTGGTGTCTTTGTTCTCTTGTTTGTCCCCTTATGAAGAGCTCAAGATCAATATAAACTCTCTTCTACCACATAATACAGAGCCGGCAGAGGTGGAATCGGGGAAGAGGATTTTGGGAGCCCTTGAAAGTCATTTTAATCCATTGGGCTGTTACAAAGAGCTCTGGTTAAATTATGCTGGTGCTTAGCATTGGCGAGTTTGTTATTGACGTTAAAAAATGTTAATTTTCATTTCTTTATGAACGTGTTTTTTCTTACGGTTTCATAAGGTCTTTTAAATGGGCCACAAATTTTGGCCTGTACAAAAGTAGAAAGTTGAAGCTCAGGTCACTACCATAGAGTAAATAGATAGAGGAAACTTACACCAATACAACAATTTTGTAGTTTAGTGGTACATTCAGCCCTATATATGTATGTACAGAGAGGTCTCGAATGTGTCACATAATCACTTGAACTTGAACTTGAACGAGATGAACAAGAAGATAGATTTGGTTATTAATTTTACAAACAATATTACAGATCCATACAGAGACCATTCATTTTTTGGTCAACGAGAATATAGGAATACGGAGATAAACAAAAGCATTAATAGAATGCATGCAGATTGCAGGAGTACTGATCAATGCCTGGCTATTGGCACTTTGGCAGATAGGTGCAACTTTGTTCAATTCACATTCACAAGGTTCTCGTGGCTCAATAGTTGAATAGTGAACACCAAGTCTCAGCACCCTTATGTCTGGTTAAGCCATTATGCATGTCTGCCTCCACCACCGCCTCCGCCCCCGAATCCACCTCCTCCTCCACCACCAAATCCACCACCAGCACCACCGCCAAACCCGCCCCCTGCTCCACCACCGAAACCTCCTCCTCCGCCAGCACCACCTCCAATGCCTCCACCGGCACCGCCACCAAAACCTCCACCAGCGCCGCCCCCTACACCGCCTCCTGCACCACCACCAAATCCTCCTCCAGCGCCACCCCCTATACCACCTCCTGCACCACCACCAAATCCTCCGCCAGCACCCCCGCCACTACCTAAAGAATAGAACATATTACATATTTAATATATGTGGGAACTGGGAAAACACTGAAGTGCACCATACCAAGTAGTACTATTTGCTACAAACAATTGACATGAACAAAAAAAAAAGTGATTTTCACACATCTTTTTTATGTTATCTAAATAATGATGTTAACCCACCTATTCCACCACCTGCACCACCACCAATGCCACCGCCTGCACCACCACCGCCAATGCCACCGCCTGAACCACCACCTATTCCGCCACCTCCACCGCCACCAATGCCACCGCCTGCCCCACCACCTATTCCGCCACCTGCACCACCGCCAATGCCACCGCCTGAACCACCACCTATTCCGCCCCCTGCACCGCTTCCAATGCCACCTCCTGCACCTCCACCTATTCCACCACCTGCACCTCCGCCAATGCCACCACCCTCTCCACCACCAATTCCCCCACCACCACCACCACCACCTCCGACACCACCACCTATGCCTCCACCTGCTCCACCACCAGCACCCCCTCCTTTGCCAATGCCGCCTCCATGGCCAACTTTCGGAGTACCATGACCTCCACCACCAGCTCCCCCTCCTTTGCCAATGCCGCCTCCATGGCCAACTCTCGGAGTACCATGACCTCCACCACCACTTCCCGGAGTACCATGACTTCCACCTCCAATTCCTTTGCCTATGCCTCCCCCGATTCCACCACCATGACCACTTCGATGGTGTTTTTTCTCTTTCTTAGTCTTAGTCTTATGGCGGCTCCCACCACCACCGCCGGCACCAATGCCACCACCAGCCCCTCCACCCTTGCCAGCCCCATGAGATCCACCTTTGCCTATCCCATGGCCGGCCCCACCTTTCCCAACACAATCAGGTTTGTCAGCGGGTTTCCCAGAAGTACCATAACTATAACTATACGCTCCCTTCCCACCAATACTATACCCAAAGCCTTTAGCCCCGCCTCCAAAATCACCACCACCGCCTCCGCCGCCAACAACTCCACCCGGAACACTAGGAATATTCCCTGCCGGCGGCCCATCAAAGAACCAATCCGGCTTCTTCGCCACTTTATCACCATGATTCCCTTCTATTTCCCTTATTCCTTCCACACCCAACACCGAAATCAAACTCACCAGAGCCACTGCCACCCATAAAAGCACAAACGTATTAGAACCCCCCATATCTAGCTAGAAAATAATGTCGTATATTTCCTAGCTAGCTAGTCTTTTAAATTCATATATGCAAGGCTAGCTAGCTAGTGTGCTTATATATAGCCGTGGAGAAAAGCAGCTTCTACAAAACGCAGATTTCACAATCACAAGGAAGTCTATAAATTCTGGAAGTTGGGATGATAACAGTGGAGGAGACACTGACCAGCTCGATTCCTTGCTCCATTACGTGATTGGCTTATTTTTCCATTAATATTTTCGTATGCGACCTCGTGATACTTTCACCACTAGCCTGAATCTTCACTTTTTGATTGGTGAAACTTCAGAAGTTAGTTGGAGATTTCAACTTGAGGTATTCAACTACTAATTACTTGAGGTACATTTCACACATTTTGATCCTTCATATCTGATACCGTTTCACGTACAGAAAACAAGTTCCACACTATCTTACTCTTCACAAGTTCACAACAAAGTAAACCAAAATATCAAATTGTCCATACACTTACAACAATGTGACATCATATTGTTGATTATGCTAAAAACAATGTGTTTGAGTATTATCATGCACACTTTGGATAAACTGTATTTTTCTAATTGGGTACCGATTCGTCCGGTAACCCAATTGATAACATTTGATCAGCTCTAGATACCAGACTATCAATATAGTTACGATAATGTGACACTAATTATCGATTACATTGTTGAGACGATAAGATCAATGTGTCTATATCGATCTCCTTAAAAGATTGCTGAATACAATAATGTTCGTTTATTCATAAGTATCGAGCGTCCGATCTAGAGTTAAAAGTACAGAGTTCATTAATTGGGCTTGGGATGGGCCAAGTAGCTCATGAACAACATTGGGTCACACGTAATCTTTTGTCAACTACGGGCCCATTTTCTGTTTCCAAAGCTTTTACGAACTCGTTCGGGGAAAACTGTAGGCTGTAACCCGAAACCATCCGCCAAAATTAGGGTTTCGTTCAGCTAGCGGAGCTCATCTCAATCCCTCTAAATTCTCATAATTCTCAATCTGAATTCTTCTGCAACAGAAACAAATACTCGGTTTCGGATTCCGCAGATAAAACGCCCCCCAATTTTATCTTAATTTCCGATTAGGGTTCTTGCTGATCTCTAAAGTTGTCGATTTTGTGCTCAAATGGACGACATGGACGACGACGCAAGGTACCACCCGAAATTCTACGCCGGAAACCAGCACAACTCTTCGCACCGCCGGAAAGCCCATTCCAGAAACGCACCGTATTCTCGGCCGGTTCCGACCCGGTACGACGACGACGACGACGACGAGGAGCTGGAGGAGTTCGACAACGGAAACAACCGGCAAGCGCACGAGGAGGAGGAAGAAGATGACGACGTCACCCCTCGCGGGCCGAATCGTAATTTCCACCCCGAGCCCGATTTCCAACGCCACCCGAAGAAGCGAAAGCTGAAGACTTTGGAGTCAAGCTACGAGTTTGCGCCGCGGGCGAGGGCTCCAGCGCCGCCGCAGCCGCCGCCTCAGCTGCAGTACCGGCCGGCGAGCTCTCGCGGCGGCGGAGACGAGGAGTGGAGCGAGCACGCGGTGTTTGTTTTGCTGGAAGTTTGGGGGGATAGGTTTCTTCAGCTAGGGAGGAAGAGCTTGAGGTCTGAAGATTGGAATGAAGTTGCTCAGAAAGTTTCGGAGGCCTCGAAATTCGAGAGGAGTGAGTTGCAATGTAGGGCAATGCTGGATGTGCTCAAGAGGAAGTTCAAGAAGGAGAAGGCGAAAATCGAAGAAATGGGAATGGGGGCTAGCAAATGGGCCTACTTTAAGAAGATGGAGATGTTGATGGCCTCTTCGTTGAGGCAGGAATGTGGGCTTGCTTGCGGGGTTGATTCCGGCGAGTATGTGTTTATGAACACCAGGGTGTATTTGGACAGGTCTAATGGGTTTGATGAGATGAGGGATAGTCCCGGCGAGTCCGAAACGGATGGTGATGATGATGATGAGGAGGAGGAGGATATGATGGATGCAGAGGAAGGGTCTAGTTTTAGAGTGCTGGCGGATTCGATTCACAAGTTTGGGCAGATTTATGAGAAGATTGAGACTAGTAAGAGGCAGCAAATGAAGGAGTTGGAGAAGATGAGGAAAGATTTCAATAAGGAGTTGGAGTTGCAGAAGAAGCAGATTCTCGAGAGGGCGCAGGCGGAGATTGCGAAAATTCAGGAATCAGATGATGAGGAGACGGATGTGTCTGTTGAGGATCTCAGTGATTGATGCCGGTGTGATTCTGTAGGTTATCTGTCTCTGCTTCAAGGTTAGTAGGCATTGAATTGCATAAGATTGTGAGGTTCTGTTGTTCTTTGGCATCATTTGTTAGAGATTAGTGTGTAACTGAATAATGTTGTATTGCTTGTCATCGAATTATTGGTTTTATTCCATTGTTGACACAGATTCCAAAGGTTGTATGACTACACTTGCATTGCACTTCTCAATTGGTTGTGTAGTTATGTCTGGAAAGCATTCGAGGCTGCCATATTTTGGCATCAAAGAAAATAAAGTTATGATCTTTACTTTTGAAGATCAAAATCCCATGAATGATGTCGGGTGCTTGGAATTTGGAGGGAAAACTGTAGCGACTTGATTACTATTTGAAACTAAAGAAGAAATTTAATGCTTAGTGCAGAACAGATTTGGGTACAAGGACAACACCAACTTGGTTAAGGTCATCTTGGCTACATTGTTAACTTTATGACTTAGATAGCATAAAAAGATCCAATTCTGTGGTTTAACGACTTGCTAAGCCTTCGAGTCACGTAGAGCTGGGTAGCTTAGCAAGAAAGACCTCACTTAGTTGCTTTCATCATGGATTTTTTCATTGTTTGTAGCAAATACTACACTTGGTTTGGTGCACTTATTTATTGTTTCTAGTTCAGTTTTTTTTTTTTTTTTATTTTTTAAATTTTTTAACTTTGTTATTTTCTTTAAAAAAACAAGATTTTGTTACTATACTGTTCAATGTTTTTTGTCATGAGATGTAATGTAAAGACATCTTACTGTTGATAATGGAATTTCTTTGCCCTAATTTCTCGTCTCAGGACTTTGGCGACCCCTCTGAAGATGCTATTCCGAGGAGGAACATCTGCTTTCTACTCAAGAAGAGAAGGCTTTGCTAACATTGCGAGTTGTCTTTTGAAGATATATTTATATGTAACTACCGATCAGAATGAAAACTTTGTAATTTGATGAGCATAGAGGCTTTTGTTTAACATGCAACGTATTTAAGTGATATCTGTGTTACTATGGTCTCTTCTGCTATCATCAATACAAGCTATTTCAGGAATATGATTCTTCATAAACTTGGGTTTCCTTGAAAAGGATAGTTCATTTTATTGATATTGCCTGGATTTGCAGTATGTACAGATGAGTTAAGAGTAGATATGTCAAGGTTTACAAGCATAATAGAATACAACCTTCATGGCCACTTCGAAAATTTGCTGGAAAGAGTACAATGGAAACCAGCAATGGACCTTTGAAATCCTTTTAAGATGTAAATTTTGAACAGCACTATCTGTGTATGTGGACATCAATTTTATATGGTTGAACTGTAAAAGTATTGTCCAAGAGGAATAATTTATTTTCTTGTCAATTTACACTCTTCTAAAAGAAAAGATCAAAGTTGTATGGACCAAAATTTTCAAAAGGGAAAATAAAACACTAAAAAAGACAACAACAACGTTTACAAAGTTTCTTCAGGAAATAGCTCCTCCTTGAGCGAGGGAGCTATCCATTGTATCTGAATATGTGTTATGTCCCAAAGGTCATCGTCTTCCTTCTGTGCTAAAATCTCCTTTTCCTTCATCTCAGTGATCATCTTTCTCAACAACTCCGGGACAAGTTCCGGTAGTGTTGATTCACCGTATGTACCTAAATCAGCCTTCATACAAGTGTCCATTCTTCTCAACACCCCTAACCAGAAGGTCCGGAAACCACTACACTGTGATATCGGTATCAAGCGCTGCAAGTACACATCAGTCAAGAGCTCCATTGCAATCTTCAAGGTCCCTTCCATGCCTCTCATCTCCTTTTCTGCATTGTCCCTCCGCGAGTATTCCAGCATCTTTTCGTGCAAATCATCAACCATTGCGAAAACAATGAGGTTGAAACAGTTGATGCAGTTGGTTGGGGTAAAGTCCAACTCCTCGGCCAGTTTGAAACTTTTGTGAAGAGATAGGACTGCATGGTTTCTTACCTCTTCTCTCCTGGCTAAGCTGGTCTTTCTAAATGCTTCCCCAAGCTTGACAAATAAGTTCATGGCAAAGTTATTTGAGCCAAAACCTTTTGAGTCCTCAACAGAGGAGTTACTCGTGTTGCTTGCCACACTATAATTGTTCGCGGGATCTGAGCAGTGACTTTTGTACCATTGGATCAACAAATTCACAGAATCTGCCAGCAGGTCAAGTATCTTCAAGTTCTTATCCAGGGGACTGTTCCTTAGTGCAATAAAACTGAAGGCACAATCAATGCAGTAAGGATAATTCGTTCGTGAAACATGGGTCGCATCAGACATCAACATGGTCAACGCCTCAACTCCCTGTTCATAGGTTTCGGGGTGTCGTCCAGAGACTGATAACAAGTGGAGAACTGACTTCCATCCAAGTGGGGTTTGCAAATGGGCAGAATACTCAATGAGGATCTTGTTGACTGATTGTGTTATGAATTCACTACAGGTGTCTAGAATTTCCTTCTCCAGCTTCCACATTAGATTTATTGACTTGAAAATGAGCTCTTCAGGGACTTTGTCAGGCCGGTATGTCCCAAGCAGCTTGAGGCAGATCTTGAAGAGGCCTACAATGGCCTTTTCGGCAAATGGGATTGGGGAGAACATGGGAAACTGAGCAACTACCAGCAGATGATCATGAAAGTTAGGCCAAAAGTTCTGGAATCTATGAATGTTGCCAAAACAGATGGAAACGATCAAATCCCAGCAGAAACCAATAGTGTCTTCTTCTTCAACAGGTGTACTAAACTTTTGCCCTTTCCCAGCAGCTGCATAGATTAAGGAACGCCCAAGGTTTTGCAAAGACTCATTCAGAAAGTTTGAACTATTGCTGAAGATGTTCCCAATTCGGCATTGCTTTATGACCTTCAGATTCTGTTCAAATTCACTCATGCCCAGGGATACAGCATCTTCTGGACTCTCTAGTGACAGAAAATGTGAGAACCGACTAATCATTCCAGAAGCACGACCTCCAAATTTGGGATCATGAGCAGGGAAGATTATACCAGATTCAGATGTAGATTGAGCGTCAGATGAAGAGGTGGTAGATGCATCACATTCAAGGACATTTTGGGGAAGCAACTTAAGCCTCCTGAGTTTCAACAAGCAGTCCATAATGTTCCTCCAACCTCCTCGAACTGACTCTCCAAAATTGTTTGCTATGGTGAAGATAGCAAGTGTAGCCATTCTTGGCTTCAAGTCCTTGCTAAAAGCAAAAAGTGTTTCTTCTGCAGAGGCGTAAGGATTCAACAGTGTAGTGAATCTGGAGAATGTGGCAATAAGCTCATCCAGAGTGTCCTCTAGTCCATACTGTGCTATCCTGGCTACAGAGAACAACCCTTCAATGCACTCATGAAGCAATTCCTCTTCATCAGCTTGCTCGAAAAATGCAGAAAGCGCTGCTACTGATGGGCCAGCAATGCAAGCAAACATGTCTCTTCCTATCCTGCGATTAAAATCACACAGAATGAATGGCTGCACAATTTTGGATCGGTTCATCAACTCAATCCATCTGCTTGGGTTCATTACGTTCACTACTGACAGACTGGATTGATTAAAAACTGTAATTTCATTGTTTGAGATCGAGTGGAAAAGCTCAGATAGATACTCTCTAGGAAGATCCTTTCCTCCATTGATTGCTCTATTGTTTCTGATGAACTCTTCTTCTGTCATCTTCTTCTTCACTTGTGAATTGTGTAGATCAGTATTAAGCATAATGAGCGAGTAGCAAAGGATGAATACCGTATCCTTGTTCACGAAAAGATCTTGAGATTGTTGCTCATAAAAAGTCTCTGAAAATGCCTCAAGAATGCGCGTAATCTTCTGAGACTCTCCTGGCAAGCGGAAAGTCTCCAGATAAGTTCGAAGCGCACTGTCAAGATTCATGCCTGAAAATCCAAACGTTGCCGTGAAATCTTTAAGGACGTTAATGTGAAACTCATCAGGATCACCAAGATAATCCCCTATCATTATCTTGTCCAGTCCAGGTGTATACCGAAAGAAGTAAGCCAAAGTCTTCGGATCTGGAGTGTCAGAAACTATGTTAGAGAGCTTCAAGTACTCCATGCCCTTCTTCTCATCTCTATTAAAATGGTGTCCAGCAATCAAAATCTTCCTCTTCTGTGCTTTCCTCAACCCTACAAATTGCACCCAAGCTTCTGAGTCTTCTTTGGGCTTGTCTTCCCAAAAGGGCGTGTACTCAGTAATCTCAACCGGGTATGGTCCAGAAGGGCTAGTATCATTTTCTCTATCTATACTCTCTGCAATGTTGTGAATCATAATAACTAGCCCTTCAAACGCTTGTATCTGTAGCGTCGTCAAGGGGCTAGCCACCGGGAATGCGTGCTTGCAAAGCAACTTCCCAATCTCCTCAAACACATTATGGCGAAGAGGATCACAGTCATAGTTCACATACATCTCCACGACGAACGTCATCTGTCTGCAGAAGTTTATAATCCCTTCAAGCGCAACCTCTTGAAGCTGGATTGACATTCCGGGAGTTGCCACTCTAAACAGCACAAACGTGAAGAACGATTCTAACTGCAGACGAATGAACCTTCAAAACACAACCAAACCATTCTCAAAACTTTTTTTAAAAAATCGAAAAACCAGAAGAACAAACTGAATTTTACATACAGTAACACAGAAAATCGAACATACTTTCGAAGAAAGTGATACACATTCAGAACAGTACTGCAAATCATGGAGAAAACAAGCGGGCTCGATCGCGTCCCATAATGAACCAAATGGTGAAACAAGTCATCCTTTATCATCCTCAACAGCTTCGAATGTGATCCGATCCCATCTCCGCTTAATTCGATAGCGGAATTGATCAAAATCAATGCAAAAAGCTGCACATCCTCATCAGCAGTTTGCACAGTCGACCCCTGATCCGTCTCTATCACCTGAACCACATTCAACAGAGAGCACAAGAAATGAAAAATATCAACCGCACATCGAATTCCATAACCCGAACTCCCATCATCATCGGCATCTTCGGTATCAGTATCGTCATCAGAGCCGTCTGATTCCCTGATCTCGATTTCTGGCAATCTCGAAAATATGATCTGGATCAGCTCGTGCATTGTGTACCTCGCGCTCCTCTGCAGCAAGTCTCCTCGGTTCATCGATTGCTGAACCACCTGAAAACACGTGTTGACGATCGTGCACACGGCTTGATCGGAGAGCAAGATCGAAGAGCGGTGGTTCATAATTGCGTTTAACACCTGGCAAATGTTCATCATCACGGCGTCTTCGTTGATCGGGTCCGTCCTTTCGAGCCGGCAAGTGGTGATGGCCGTGACGACGCCGTTTATGGCGTCTTTGGCTCCCGGGGTCTTCTCGTCGAAGATTCCGAGCTTGAGGATCTTCAACGTGGCGGAGAGGGCGACGCGTGTCGCGGCGGCGTGGACGTCGTCGCTCTGGATGACGTCGAGGAATGGGGAGAGGTAGATGGTGGGGTCGATGGTGCGCCATTCTTGCTGGGGGTTGAAGATTAGGGCGCGGAGGGACTTGAGGGACTGGAGGAGGGAAGGGTCGACGGCGTCTTCGGCACGGGCGCCGGCAAAGCAGTGGGAGGTGGGGTCCAGAGGGCGGCGGATGACGGCGAGGACAGCGCCGACTTCGGTGTTGAGCATGCAGGAGAGGCCCAGCTCCTTTCTCTTGAGCATTTTCGTCTTCTTATCGGGGTTTCCTCCAGTGGATTTATCATCGATGTTATCGTCGCCGCCACCCATGTCCGGCGGAGGAAGGAGGAGGGAAATAGATGGAGAAAATTTTGAAACAGAATTCAAAATACGGTTAAGTCCGGTGGCTCTAGTGGTAAAAGGACCATTTAGGATCTTTGGTGTTCGAGTGTTGACTGGAGATTTATATGTAAAACACAAGGGTAATATTGTCATTCGACAATGTTGAGATCACCCGGATTACCCGGGAAAACAAGAGGTTAGTTTAAATTCCACCACTTATATCTCCTGATTTTGTTCCCTTCTGTTCAGCCTGCAAAAACCTACGCAGATCAAAAAACATTTTCGGAGTCGAAATTCGAAACCAAGCAGGGGAATTCTCTGCACTTCTGCAGCAGCAACCAACTACAAATTTACAAGTCTCTTACGATTAAGTAACCTTGTTACCTCAGATATCAAAATAGAAATTTTCAGAGTGCAATCTATACTAATCTCAGCCTTTAGTTAGTTGCCTAAGCTATATGAGCTCCTAAGCTCCTGCTGCAAACAAAACAAGACATCGAAACAATCTTCGTCTTTGTAATTACCAGTCTGCGAGGTAGTTATCAGAGACTTCAGCCAGTCCTCGTGGATTGTCGAGAAGCACGATCTCTGTTCGCTGGACCGGAAACTTTGTCCGATTGATTTCTTCATTACTAGGCCAGCTTTTGAAGCAGCTTCAACCACCTGCTCTGGGATGCCAGCCATCATTGCTACCTGCAATCCATAGCTCTCCGGGCATGCCCCGGAGGTGAGGCGATACAGGAAAACCAGCTCTTGTTCCCTTTTGGAAAGGCATTCAGATTTCGACTTGAAGGCGCACGCCATGTGTTGCAATGTAACGTGCGGATGAGAAGCGAATTCCTTTGTTAGTGGGTGATAGTGTGTTGCAAACAATAATCTGCAGTTGATCTTTTCGACAAGATGGCGAAATACCTGCCAAGTACATACAGATGAATCTATTAAACAAGGGCAATCGAATGGCAGATAAAGCTCGTTCTTAACAGGTTACTACAACATTAGCATAGAAAGTTTAGATGATGGCTTAGTAGTAAAGTGGAAAATCTCACCGCATATGCAATGGCATATCCATCAAAAGTGCTTGTTCCACGACCCAGTTCATCAAGAATAACCAAAGAATCTTGAGTGGCATGTTGAAGAACTGATGCTGTTTCTGTGCATTCCACAAAGAAGGTACCTACAAAATTTGAGAGCCCCTAGATGATTCAACTTTGCATTTCAAGTTCTCAGAAGTTTGTCTGTGTGTTTTGATGTATAAGCCGAAACTTCAACCATCAGTTAAGTAACTCCATAAAAATAAGCGATGAGAATTGAGAACGAGACTATTAGTTTGATAAAAGGACTTACTCTCGCCACTCATGATGCGGTCGGTGGCACCAAGCCGTGTGAAGATGATATCCACGAGTGAGAGAACACATGTTTCACAAGGCACATAACAGCCAAGCTACAAGCAATTAAAGAATTCAATCACTAAACATCACAACATGTAATGGTTTCAAAATGTACAAACCTTTGCTGACCAAGCTTCCAGGTTTTAAACTACAAAACAAATTACTCAGGGGAAAAGAAGAACCTGTGCTAGTATAACAGCAAGACATGTGGCACGAAGAAGAGTTGATTTGCCTCCCATATTTGGTCCAGTCAGGAGTAAAGTGCGTGCATGATAGCCATCCGTATCCTGACCTAGGACCACGTCATTTGGGACAGGGAGTCCTCCATTTTCCCCAAGTGCAAATGGATGCCATAGTCCTTTGATATTAAGGGTAGGACCGGAGTTTTCTCCATTTAAAGTCATATTTTTGGATTGTGGCAAAACAGTTGGTCTTGACATAGACCCACTTGGGAAACTTGCAGTAACTGCAAAAGATCTTAGTACATCAATACAGTTGATGGCATGTACGGCATCAGACCATTCCGTTGCTTTCTCAATAAATAGCTCGATCAGAATGGAGAGAGTTTCGGCATCCGAATCAGTTGCATCATGGTTCTGCACCAAATTCCATGTCAGTAATCTGCACAGAGGCCTTATGAACTAAAGCAAAATAGAGACTTTGATATAGAAAGATACGCACTCTGAAAAAAGAAAATACCTGGTAGTTTGGGAAATCACTAGCTACAGCTGCTTCAAATTGGGTGAGATATTGATCAAGGCCGTCTTTGCCACTCAGAACTGGAACTTTAAATACTTTTAGCAATGGTTTAACAATATGCCGTTCACTCTCTAATAACATTAGCAAATCTATTCCAAATCTGAGGCCTTTCACAAGAGTACCAAACACTTTCACCTGCACAACAGTTATAAATTTACAGGTTGTTAGAGCTGCTAAAACTTTGCTCGTATTGAATGCACAATCTGAGTAATTCTGCTAGGATACAAGATTATGGTGGATGTGAATGGATTATTTTAATTAAACCCTAAGCATACTCTCTAAACACTTAGGGATGGAAGAAAAAGGGACCTTAGTCCACAAGGCAATCAACAAAGCTCTCAACAGTTGTAAATATTCTTTCAAAGTTACAATAACTATGCCTTAGCAGAATAGAAAACGCTTACTCTCTGTTTCAATACTTTTTTGCCAAACAATGGCAGTAGGAGAGAAGCTGAGGACTGAACACTTGACCTAACCCGTCCAAGCAACCGTTCTAAGTCTGGAAGCTTGCGAAGATATTGAGCAATAAGTGGTATCATTTCTGAATGTGCCAGTAGATCTTCAACTACATTTAGCCTATTATTAATGGCTTCAACAGATTTTAAGGGATGGCAAAGCCACTTCCTTAAAAGCCGCTTACCAGATGATGTCACACAGTTATCAAGATATGAATACAGGGTACCTGAAACCAAACTACCAATGATCACGAATTAAAAATGAAGAAACTGAGTATTCTGATTGAAGCAACAGAAAAGATAATACTTGCCTGATGGACCACCATCAGCACTGTTATTAAAAATCTCCAGATTTACCATTGTCTGACCATCCATTTTGAGGCAACCCCTATAAACTTGGTAAGGGAATATATCTCCATTTCGTAGCACATCATCTAACTGTATGGGTAATGAACACGTCAATTACATATATGGCAGACATATATGCTGTATATATTATTTCTTCATATGAAAGATATGCAAGCGAGCTTACCATCAACCTGGATAGATGGCCAATAAGTGCACCAAGGGCATACAAGGTGATTTCATGGTGTACTGCACCGTCAAGCCCATCGGCCCATGAATTAGAGGACCCTTTGAAGTACCCTTTCAACTGAATGGCATTTCTAACTTCAGAAGCATTCAGAAAAACAGTGATTGGCAATGGAGTCAATTGCAGTGCAGTAGAACCTGCATGATATACAGAAACGCAGTCAGAATCGCCTACATCAAAATTCTATCTCACCCTGGTTCTTCAATCTGGAAAAAAAGATAAGATAATTCGAACCTGTTGAGTACTTTTTGAATGCCTTTTGAGCTTCTTTTGATAGCCCTGTATAGATTCGAGTGTTTAAGTTTCTATGATGAAGTGATACACACGTAAACTTCACAATGGAACTCTGAAATACCACGAGGAAGAAAGGACAGAAAAAGAATATTTACCTCTACTTTCATATATAACTTCTTTCGGTGACACCTAAGTCAAAAACCATCAAGACAATTAGAATATGATTTCTTTAGCCTTCGAGAATCAAGACTACTCTTCGAAGATAGCACCCAACAAAAAGGATGCAATAACATACCTGCATCAAAAGAGTCCCCAAAGCAGCACAGGAAGCATCGTCGCTGATCGCACCAATCCAGAACTTCAAAGCAGCACAATCAACAAAAGCAAACCCAAATACAACTGAACCATTATCCTCCCCAGAATTCATCTACACATCAGAAAATAGATATGCATTCCAGGGTTTATTATTCCAAAAAGACAAAGATAGGTATGCATAAAACAAAGGCAAAAACCTTCAAGCAGGATAAGCACACAAAGAAAAGAATCAACATTGTATACGATATCCAGAAACTGGAAAGAAATGGATCTTAATGGTCACCATGTCCATTATAAGATGACCATAATGATTCTTAGCAGAACACAAGTCTGGCTGGCGCATTCTACTACTTCTAGCATCTATGAGTTAAATAACTATTGTGTTCAGGGGATTCGAAACTGTAGTACTAGTGACTGGGTTAAAATCTAACATAACTAGGACGCCAGATGTAGTTAAGTGGTCATCAAATTGTGTAAAGCTTATTGAGCATGGACCATATAACACTTGAAATCGGTACATTACAAACCTCTTTAATTGCAAGGAGATGAACAGCATCAGGCCCAATATTTCCTTCAGTTGTGGTTGATGGTGTGACTACCTGAACCAATTTTCTCGGAATTACCTGTGAGCAAATGTCTAAGAGTCAAACCATGCAACTGAAAGGTGAATTAAACAATCATAAAGTGTAGAACTGACACTACATTTAATTTTAGGAATTCTACAAGCTTCATGAAGTGGCAAATGCATGGGTTAACCCAGATTGATTTTAAATTAGATTAGCAAGGTCAACTTACGGATTTGGCACCTCGTGCTTTTACTTGATCAGAAGTCTCGAGCTGCTCTATCCGTCCGACTTTATAACTGCGCAAAAGATGTAGCAAAGAACTAGTGAATTATGATGTATTGATGAAGGACATGAGGATCATGCATATGCACATAGAACAAAGGCATGTTGATATCAAAGAGCGCAGAAGCAGTAAACATGAAAATTTAGGCCTAGTCAGTCACATACCCACGTACAACCAGCTTTTCAACAGCATCATCAATCCCACTTTCAGAGATACCAACCTGACCACATGGTGAACTCGGGTGAGCAGATAAACATATAGTTTTTTGAAGTATTGATCAGCATACAGAAGTACTGTGAATCAAAACATTTAGTATGTCAAATCACCTGACGACATTTCCCCACACCACTTAAGGTCATTTTCCAATCAAGCTCCTTATGGCCAATTTCAGCATCTAGTTCATAAAGCTCATAAAATTTTCCCTGTGTTTGATAAGGAGCGATCAATTTAGGTAGTACTTATTTAGTGAAGGTTAATTTCCAAAATTGAAAGTGTAGGCAAAAACCAGGTCTAACTCACCACTTTGAAGAAAACCACAACATCCATGTATTGACACTTGACATCCCAATACTGTCTTTGTGATGCAGACATTTTCTTCAAAGCATCCGGTGGTATGTAAAGCGTCGATTTGTCATAGAGCGGATCATCAGGCCTTCGTCTTTTGGCATCCCTGATTCGGGATGGATCAAGCCACTCAAACTTGCTAGCCATTTCAGATACTTCCGCATGGCTCTTGTCCAATGTCGCCGGCTCCTGAAGAAGTTTCATTCTTTTGCTAGCATTTCCCAATGTACTTTCAAACCTATCCCCAAAATTAGAAATATCCTCCTGAATCCGTTTCGGACGCGGAATCGTACGCTGTGTTCCTGGTGTTTCTGGTCCAGCAATTTCATCATCAATTTCGATATGCACAACCGAGCCTTCATCAATTTTCTTTCTGGAATTAGTAACATTTCCATTAACCAAAGAATGTTGAGAATTCACTTGTTTGCACAATCCTTGCGGCTGATTAGGTTCACATTTCGATTGATTCCTACAAAAACGATTTAAACAAAACAATTCATACAAATCCTAAACCCTAAACTGAAATTGAAATTAACAAAATTGAAATTATAAATACGACTATACAAACTTTGATTAACAAAACAACAAATTGTACCTCTGCTTATCATCGACCTTTGTAAACTTATGCATAATACTGGAGAAAGGAGAAGACTCTTTCAGCCTTCCCCAGATTCGCCGGCAAAACCTGACGTGGCACCTTCTCCGGCGGAGTGTCGGTTCCGGTCACTTCGAGCGCCGCCGAGGTCTGATTCGAAACGACAGCCTTCTGGTCCGGCTGCGTCGCCGGAAACCTAGAAGCTCGGCGGCCGTTTGCTTCATTTCCGGCGGCGGAGCTCTGGTTCTCCTGCGACTGGGGTTTTCGGAAGAAGGAGAGGATCGATTGCTGACGTTGCATTTTTCCGATTTCAGAATTCCGGAGAGAGAATGGAATTAATTAGCGGGAATGTGGAATCGGTATTTATATAGGAAATGAGAATTTGGCGCCAATTTTTTGGGGGTGAAATTGAAAGAGTAAAGTGCGGCGAGTGATTTTTCATTTTTTGAGCTCCGCGACACTTTACCTTCTGGTGATACTGTACCAAAATGTCTTCGACAGAAAAAGGAAGGACCCATTGGAAATTTGTTGATAGTTTCGAGTCGAAAGTTGGAATCCACATTGTTAGGGGGCGCATTCATGAATGAAGGGTAAAGATGTATGGGAGGCTACTGCAGTGTCAGCAGCAGATACAGTAGAACTTGTTCGGAAAGATATCTGAACAACATTATGTAAGACGTTCGGGAGGGGACTCCAAACAGGCATGTTGTCAAGGCCAGCCCGGGTATTTTGGTGGCCCTCCTCAAGGAAAAAAAGGAGGCCCAAAATGTACCACCGTGCTCCGTCGTCCATCACCCCTTCCACAACCAAAAACAGGCTACCTTGATCCACTATCTTATATAACATAAATCAAAATTTTGGGGCCTCCTCCAACGTGAGGTCCGTCTCGACCGCATCTCAGGCTATATGGCAGGGCCGGCCCTGCATGTAGTCATTTGCAAAGGGACTTTCAATTGTCATCTCTAATCCAATGGTTGTTTAATACACGTAAAAGTTATCTTAACATTATGTTTTCTTCACATATGCATTGATCGTGATCAGGGCGGAGTGACTTCAAATGTAATAAGACGAAAGCAAATAGAAACCGATCTTATAATAAGAGTATCTCCACCGGCTGCAAAATCGGTAGGGCAATCGACGGATTGCCCGCAGAATCGGGACGAGCGCGAGAGAGACGGCCTCCACCGGTGCCAAATCGAACGAGGAATTGGACTTGCAGTCGCGGCCGATGTCAATTGCTGCCCTCGGACGAGATAGCGAACTCGGACTCGGCCTCCCGACAAACGGCTGTAAAAGCTGACGAGGGAGGGTTTTTTTTTTAAAATAAATTGTGAGTGCGCTGCTGACGTCAGCGCACTCACCGAGGGTTGTTGTGGGCCGTTGGATAAATCTGTCGAGCAGATCTGGGCCGTTGATTTGGAGGGTCATTTTGTAATTATTTTATTTTTTGGGTTTCTTTTGTAATTCTGATTTGGGGGTTTGTTTTGTAATTCTGATTTTTTGGATTGATCCTTCAAATTGCCTTTGTTGAGTGGAAACAACAAAGGCAATTTAGAGGGCTCCAAATTGCCCTTAGACCTAAGGCAATCCACCCAACATGGATGGAGATGCTCTAAGGAGAAGTAGTCAATGAGCAGTGACATTTTTGCAATCAATCTTATAGTTTATGGTCCTAATAACAATATTAAGATTTAGTTAGCTTCCAGTGATGTTTAGAGGTCACACCCTAAATCTCTATAATTATGTTTTATTTTGATTTAGTCTCAAAACTTACAATTTTTAGATCAATTCGTGAACAATGCTACAGGCGATGTCAGTTCTATCCCCACCAGAACACCAAAAACACTGGCAATATTGGCATTTCACTTCCATTTGTGCATTCAAACCTCAATCAGTGAGTATTTCTTGCAAGTTTTCAGCTTTTGTAGTGTTGGTCCACGCAAACTTCGCTTTATAGCAAGTGATAGAACAACGACATGGGCATCTTCAACATTTTTTTTCGATCAAAGGCATCTTCAACATTGAAGGACAGGCTCTTTTATACGACCTGTCGTGTATATATTCTTATAAAGATATCCTCTACGTCGCTGATACAGACAATTTCATCAAACAATGAATCACACACCGCCACGTTGCCAATGGAGTAAGGGTTTCGCCGCGCAGGACAAGAGGACAACAGAAACCAGTCGCACACTATAACCGCCCCCGCGTAATTTCGAATTTGTTCCCCAAGAAAAAATCTAAAAAGAACGTTTGAGAACGTTCGAGATTCCCCCCTCCCGCTATATAAATCGAGCTTCTGACACAACAGATTCTTAAGCCGATCATTTCATCAGCAAATTAAAAGATCAAATTCGCACTCTCTCTCTCTCTCTCTAAAATCAAACCTCACTTTCTCTCTCTAAGTTTTCCGACGATGCCGAGCCGATACCCCGGAGCGATTTCACAGGACTGGGACCCGGTGATCATCCACAAGACCCGGCCCAAGGGGCAGGACCTCCGCGACCCGAAGGTTGTGAACCAGGCCCTCCGATCCGGCGCGCCGGTCCAGACCGTGAAGAAACACGACGCCGGCTCGAACAAGAAGGCGGCGGCGCCGACGGTGAACGCGAGGAAGCTGGACGAGGCGGCGGAGCCAGCGGCGCTGGAGCGGGTGGCGGCGGACGTGAGGCAGGCGATCCAGAAGGCGCGGCTGGGGAAGAAGATGAGCCAGGCGGAGCTGGCGAAGCGGATCAACGAGCGGCCGCAGGTGGTGGCGGAGTACGAGAACGGCAAGGCTGTGCCGAACCAGGCGGTGCTGGCGAAGATGGAGAAGGTTCTGGAAGTGAAGCTCAGGGGCAAAGTTGGGAAATGAAAAACTGAAATTTGTGAATAAGTTGGAACGGCGTCGTAATTAGGCTTGTGTGTGATGAACATAATGGTGGTGCTATTAGTTCTCTGTGTGTGAGTATGTTGATGTACAAAGAATTGGAAGAGAATTAGGCTTTAATTCTGATGAATATCATGTGATCTTAATGGAAATTGATGTTGTTGTTGGTATATTCTTCTGGTTTTCTGGTCTTCAATTTGTATAGTTTTATGAAATCATGAATATATATGCTACCGAATTGTTCTTTTGATGTGATGCGTTTCTTTGTGTAACATAAATCGTAAGGGTAAATTTGGTCGCATGGTTCTACATAAGGGGATAGTGTATTTTATTATATTTACAATATAAGAGAATTTAAAGCCATGTTTACTTACAAAAGTAAAATTTAAGAGCATGTTTACTTAGGAGAGAATCAAAAAAAAATTGAGAATGAAAATTAGATACGCAATAGATTTGGGTATCTGATTCTCATTTTTTGAAATGTTTTTTATCAATAAATTAGAGTATGATTCATTAAATTTTGATTTCTAAGTGGGATAATTAAGTTTCTCGACAATTATCATTTCTTCTCTTTTGTTCCCTTACCTAGGAAGTAAATAATACACTTATTTATCAATTTGCCTCCTGCCACTCTACTTCAGTCTCAGTCTGCCTCCTGTAACTCAGTTGTCTCAATTTGCCTCTCGCCACTCTACTTCAGTCTCAGTTTGCCTCCTGCAACTCCAATTGTCTCAATTTGCCTCCTGCCACTCTATTTCAATCTCAGTTTGCCTTGACAGTAGTTAATTATGACTTAACAGATTTGGGTTGCAGGAGGCAAATTGAGATTGAAATAGAGTGGCAGGAGGTAAATTAAGACTGAAATAGAATGGCAGGAGGCAAATTGAGACAACTGAAGTTACAGGAGGCAAACTGAGACTGAAGTAGAGTGGCAGGAGGCAGGAGGCAAATTGAGACAACTGGAGTTACAGGAGGCAAACTGAGACTGAAATAGAGTAGCAGGAGGCAAATTGATATATAAGTGTAAATAATATATCCTAACTTCATTGCCCACCATACACACAATAAGGTAGGGCTGAGACCGGGTAGGGTCCCGACCTGAAAACCCCCACCCCGACTCCTAACCCGGTACCCTCTCGGGCTTGCATTTTCCACCCCGATCCCGACCCCGATATGCGTCGGGTCCCGATGATCGGGTACTCTGACCCCGTCGGGTATTTTCGAGTCGGGTGGGTGAAATCCCGACAGTGAAATCACCTTGTCTTCTTATTATTCTGGTCAAAAACTCATCAAAATTTTCAATTGGGTCTCTTTTTTTTCAGTGTTTAATCAACAAATTCGTAGCAACTCTCCAACCCAATATGGTGGATTGAACTATGACGCTACTGTGCCTCATCAAATGTAGAAGCTTTAGGTCATTTTTCAATAAAGGATTTGAGTTTTGTAGATACCATCAATACGACATCGTCTACGGACGGAAGTGAGGAAGAAGACGAGGTGCTCGACCTCCTCGACTACATTGGAGGACAAACGACGATGCCCCTGGGAGCCAAATATACGCCACTGCCTAGCTACCAAACCCGATGTGCCGCTCCTCGGATTGTTGAGGTCGAACGGAGGTTGTGAGTCCACAGCGATGGGTTTTTGGGGTCGAGGTGGTTTGTCGAGGTCGAACATAGTGGATAGGTGGAGGCGGAGTCTTTTTTTTTTTGGTTATGGAGGCGAAGTGAAAATAGGGTAAATGAACCCTACCTATAATATTATATAATGGGTTAGGATCATGGGACACACTATTTTGACACACCAACCCAAACATCCTTTCTTGTCCGTTGATTTTGCAATATGAATCCGATCCAACGGACAAGAAAGAATGTTTGGGATGGTGTGTCAAAATAGTGTGTCCTATGTCCGGACCCTTCTATAATATATATATATATATATGGGTTCTTCATACACACCATTTCAAAAACACCCTTTCTTGGCCGTTGGATTGGACCCATATCAATGGGTCCCAAAAAATTCCATCCAATGGCCAAGAAAGGGTGTTTTGAAAATGGTGTGTCCCTTACCTCACCCTATATATATATATATATATATTTTTTTTTTTATATATATATATAGTATATATATATATATATATATATATATATATATATTATGAGGACACACTATTTTGACACACCATGTGAAACATCCCTTCTTGTCCATTGATTTTGTAATTTTTTTATTTTAAAGTAAAAAAAGGGTTTTTCGACATGATGTGTCAAATAGTGTGTCCTTGAGAATATATATATATATATATATATATATATATATAGGGAGAGGATCATGGGACACACTATTTTGACACACCATGTGAAACATCCCTTCTTGTCCATTGATTTGTAATATGGATCCGATCCAATGGACAAGAAGGGATGTTTCACATGATGTGTCAAAATAGTGTGTCCCTTGAACCGATACATATATATATATATATATATATATATATATATATATATATATATATATATATATATATATGGGTCCGGTTCAAGGGACACACTATTTTGACACACCATTTGAAACATCCCTTCTTGTCCATTGGATCGGATATATATGGGTCCGGTTCAAGGGACACACTATTTTGACACACCATTTGAAACATCCCTTCTTGTCCATTGGATCGGATCCATTATTAATGGGTCCCACAAAAAATTGCAAAATCTATGGACAAGAAGGGATGTTTCAAATGGTGTGTCAAAATAGTGTGTCCCTTGAACCTATATATATATATATATATATATATATATATATATATATATATATATATATATATATAAAATTTAAGTCGGGTACCCGATCAGGTTTCAAACTTCAACTCAAACTTGAACCCTATAATTATCGGGTCGGGCAAAAAACCCGACTTTTCAAGTCGGGTCTAGATCACATCGGATAAAATCGGAATCGAAATCAGGGCGGGCGTCGGGTTGGGTCGGGTTTGTCGAGTTTTTTTCCCACCCCTACAATAAGGGGGATATGGGGATATAGTGTAGATCCTCCTGTTACCCATTGAGTAGGGGAAGTACTTTGCAACCATGGTTTTGGGATTTTCTATATTTCAAACTCAAACGTCTGTGGTTCACATGAAGAATAGAGAAAGAAAACAAAGCCTAAAACATAGTACCATTTGACTTTTGGTACTTTATTATTTCACAAGTCAAGGTTGCAACAAGTGAAATCCCAATTTGCTAACTTTCACTACATAGTAACTTAGAGCCAGGGGGAGTTGTAGATGGGAGTAACAACAGCTTTGGTGTGGAGGTACTTGTGGAGGGCCGGCAAACCAAAGTCTTTTCCGAAGCCACTCATCTTGTATCCTCCATACGGGCAGTCGCGATCAAAGGCGAAGTAGCAGTTGATCCATATGCTGCCCGCTCGAATTGACCTTGAGACGGTGTTTGCCACGTTCAAGTTGTTGGTTATAATGCCTGCTGCTAGCCCATATTTGGTATTGTTTGCTCTTTGGATTGCCTCCTCTATGGTCCTGCAATATTTGCACATATATACTATCAGTAAGACATTCTTCATTTGCAAGGTGTAGATGGAGCATAAGGAATCAGGCCTGTGCTCACTTGAACTTCATCAGCGCCATCACCGGTCCAAATATTTCATCCTGTGCTATACGCATGTCGTCCTGATCAAATTGTCACATCATTAACATTCCATAAAATTATTCTAGACAGTGATTAACCTGCGATTCTGAATTCGAAAAATGTACCTTAACATCAGTGAATACTGTTGGCTCAATGTAATACCCTTTGTCCCCCAAAGGCTTGCCTCCTGTTAACAATGTGGCTCCTTCATTCTTCCCAAGTTCGATGTAGGTTAGGATTTTGTGAAACTGCTGCTTATCAACCTACAAATTTTCGGGAATGTCACTGATGCGATCATACTTGTATGGAGTAATTGAATCATATTACCTCTTAATTGTCAGTCTGTATGTTACCTGGGGTCCTTGTTGAACTCTAGGATCAAAGGGATCTCCAACCACCCAAGCTTTTGCCTTTTCTTGTAACTTCTTCACGAACTCATCATAAATCCCTTCTTGAACAAAAACACGAGAACTTGCCACGCAAATTTCTCCCTGAAGATATGAATTACAAACAGACAGTTACATAATCTAGCCAAGCTAACAAAATGCTGGATCAAAAGTTGAACTTAAACTTGTCTACTTCACCTTGTTGTAAAGGATTCCCAAGAGAGCAAGGTCAGTAGCCATATTAATATCAGCATCATCAAAGATCACAAGGGGTGACTTGCCTCCTAGTTCAAGTGAAACTGATTTTAAGTTGCTCTTCGCTGCAGCCTGCATCACTTCGCGCCCTACCTCGGTGGAACCAGTAAAACTGACCTGAAAGATCAAGACTAAGGATCAATATTTTGCATAATGCAGCAAGCCCTGCAATTTTCTTTTCTCATATAAAGACATGGATGTTTTAGAGGAAAAACTAAATTTACCTTGTCGATGTCCATATGATGGGTGATGGCAGCACCAGCAGTCCGTCCAAATCCAGTTATCACATTGATCACTCCGTCAGGAACACCAGCCTTCACAAAGAATTTACAAAGTCACTACTAGTGGACCACATTGACAATCCAACTATAATACATGCATATAGAGCACGACCAAATGATCAGCTTACCAACTTAGCTAGATGAGCATAATACAATGCAGATAGAGGAGTTTGCTCAGCAGGTTTAATGACCATTGTGCACCCGGCGGCTAAGGCAGGGCTGACCTTGGTAAAGAGCAGGCTGCTCGGGAAGTTCCAGGGAATGATAAGTCCCACAACTCCAATGGGTTCAAGCAATGTATACGCTTGAAGCTCACGTGACATTTTAAGCACATCTCCATGAACTTTGTCAGCTGCACCGGCATAGTACCGTAGCATTTGAGCTACCTGAGGTATGTCTAAGGCCTTCCCATGGCTGAACAACTTCCCAGCATCAACGGTGTCCAAAATAGCGATTTCTTCTACATGTTGGTCGATTAAGTCCGCAAACTTCATCATTATTTTTCCCCTCTCCTGAGCATCATTCAAGGCAATATATCAATTAAAACTTCTGTAATGCATCTGTACCATTTTGTAATCTACCATTGTCAACAAACCTGATTCTATCAATTACTCCACTCATTATGACTTTGAATGAGCTATAGCCTATACGTTTAATGGGATATATAGCTACTGTGTATCTCGCTCCTTACGTGACTTACAATGTACATGTTTGATGAGTGAAACAAGTGTAATGGACACATAAATCCAAAAACAGAATAAAGGGCACATACCGCGCCGGGTAAGCGGGGCCAACGGCCATGGTCAAAGGCAGCGCGGGCAGCTTTCACAGCCAAATCCACATCTTCCTTATCTCCTTCTGCAATTTTGGCTATCACCTCCCCTGTTCTTGGATCTATAGTCTCAAATGTTTTCCCTTTTTGAATTTCCGGGTTCACAAATCACAAACGCATTTGTGTGTCAGTAAGTCATTCAGTTATATTCATTCATATACAATGTATGCACTATCTCAATAAACAAAGGTGGCTTCTTCATTGCTTGCAACTTGAATGACCACCTCTTTTTCAAGTCGAGCACAATTCTAATCTAATCTAAACTAGGAGCGAAGAATGGTAACATATTTACGCCTAAGTTTACAACTCTTTGAATAACCACGTTGAACTTTGAGAGTTCTTAGACAAAAGCACAAACAATGCAGCAACAGGAGAATTGTACAAACAGAAGAGAAACCTGAAACGGCATCGACGAATTCGCCATTGATGAAAAGCTTGGTAAACTTGATTGTTGGTGTCTTCACAAAAGACTCGGGAACGGAGCTGCCCTCAAAATCACTCCCCATTTTTCCTTGCTGGAATCTTCTCTCTGTTTCTCTCCTGGCTAGCTTCTGTGAAAAATTTGATTCTTTTGTGCTTGTTTGTTTAGGACGGACATTATATATGGAGCCAAGTGTGAGTGTTGTGGGCAGAGCGGTCAGAAGAGTCAATTTTGGAATAATTTGTGGTAAACTGTATTCCAATATGACTGTGTAAATTAGAAGTATGAATACTATTTAAATTCGGTGTTTAGTAAGCATAATCCTATATGAACTCTATATAATAGGAATGACTAATTCAATAGGATTGATTCATTAAAAAAAGGCATCATATAAGGAGATGAACACACCATGCAAAGTGTGCATTTTGTGGGCAGAGCGGTCAGAACTCAGAAGAGCCAACTTTGGAATAATCCACGATATGGTGCATATGAGTGGCATTTACGGACACGGTAAGTTGAGTGGCACTGTCCATTTAAAACTTTAAATCATGAATGAGAACATGACAGATAAAATTAGTCTGATAAGGAAGTCTTCATTGAAGTATGGGAAGTTTTTTATTGTGAAAATAAGGTATGTCATGTAAAAGGAAACAAAATTAACTGTGGTAAACAATAAGGTTGTTACTCGTATTGGTCAATCGGATGTATAAAGCAAAAACATAATGGTGGTGGTGGCCTTTCCATATATGTTAAGATGAATGACTCCTATATTTTGAGTTTTTAGTGTAATTTGTTAATACATGACATAGTAATTCGGTGTCCGATAAGGAAGTCTCCATCGAAGCTTTTCTTGTGAAAACTAAGGAAACGGCCAAGATGAATGTGCTTCTACCACCCGTTATCGAGGAGAGATGAATCTTATCAAGGTTGTGTGGGCTTTTCGCATGAAAATTGCTTGCTTGGCTGCTGGGCAGTGGCAAGTTAAGCCCGCAAAATTGATCTGTCATTCGGCCCACTCAGGTCACTATTTATATTCACGTCTCTATGTCACTTACCACGAGAATGAAACTACAATTGTGGTATACATCATTGTATCTGTGACACTCAGTTGCATGATGCTGTGGCATTGTGCCACATTCAGTAGGTGGGAGGGAAAAACTTCTGTAGTTTAAACTTTAACATCATCAACAACAAGCTTCTGTAGTCTAACATCAACAACAACAGCAGAGGAAAAAGCCAGATACAGAACTTGGGTAGTTTATTGCACAAGGCAAGTTGGTTGAAGTGATTTCTATCTCCCCAATTTCAGAGCATGGTAATCTAGAGCCAAGGGGAGTTGTAAAGGGGAGTAACAACAGATTTGGTGTGGAGGTACTTGTGGAGGGCAGGTAAACCAAAGTCTCTTCCGAAGCCGCTCATCTTGTATCCTCCATAAGGGCAGTCTCGATCGAAAGCGAAGTAGCAGTTAATCCATATGATTCCTGCGCGAATCGATCTGGAGACGGTGTTTGCCACATTCAAGTTGTTGGTTATGATCCCTGCTGCTAGCCCGTATCTGGTATTGTTCGCTCTTTCAATTGCCTCCTCAACGGTCCTGCAATAATTTTACTCATAGCTTCAGTAAATTTGTTCATTCGGATGCTAAGTGGACCAAAAAGGATCAAACTGTACAGTTGTACTTACTTGAATTTCATCAGCGCCATTACCGGTCCGAATATTTCATCCTTGGCTATAAGCATGTCATCCTGATGAAAATTGTCATAGCATCAGTGTCAACCATATGATATTTGCAGTGCCATCCTTCTATTTGGGACAGTGATACGCAAGAATTGCTAAAGTCGAAAATGTACCTTGACATCAGTGAATATGGTTGGCTCTATGTAATATCCCTTGTTCCCCAAAGGCTTGCCCCCTGTTAACAAAGTGGCTCCTTCATTCTTCCCATGTTCAATGTAGGCTAGTATTTTGTTGAACTGCTGCTTATCAACCTGCAAAGTTTAGTGAATGTCACTGACACCGATTTATCACGAGCATATAGATGAATGCATTTAGGCAATGGTGAATTATCTAATCTTTCTGAGGAAGTATGATCCTGATCTTAGTTATGATTCTGTAGTTACCTGGGGTCCTTGACGAACATTAGGATCAAATGGATCCCCAACTACCCAAGCTTTTGCCTTCTCTTGTAACTTCTTAACAAATTCATCATAAATCCCTTCTTGAACAAAAACACGAGAACTTGCCACGCAAATTTCTCCCTGAAGATATGAATTACTAACCCACAGTTAGTGCTGTTTCCTAATCTAGCTAAGTTATGAACAAAATGTTGAATCATAAGAACTTAAATAGTATCACCTTGTTGAAAAGGATTCCTATGAGAGCAAGATCACTAGCCATATTTATGTCAGCATCGTCAAATATCACAAGGGGTGACTTGCCTCCTAGTTCAAGTGAAACTGCTTTTAAGTTGCTCTTTGCTGCAGCCTGCATCACTTCGCGCCCTACCTCGGTGGAACCAGTAAAACTGACCTGAATATGGAGACCAAAGATCAATATTACAAATTAAATCAAGTCATTACAGTAGTGCTGCCCTGCAACCATGTTAGACATATTCGTATAAAGGAGATATGTTTTTAAAAAAGACTAAAATTTACTTTGTCAATGTCCATATGATGACTGATGGCAGCACCAGCAGTTGGTCCAAATCCAGTTATGAAATTGAGCACTCCATCAGGAACGCCAGCCTTCACAAAGAATGAACAAGCCAAAGTCACCAAACCTGAGCCACAGTACCAAGTATATATGCACTTGCGCAACCACACAGAGCATGACAACACGAGCTTACCAATTTAGCCAGATGAGCATAGTATAGAGCAGACAGAGGTGTTTGCTCAGCAGGTTTGACGATCATGGTGCACCCGGCGGCTAAGGAAGGGGCAACCTTTGCAATGAGCAGGGTGCTTGGGAAGTTCCAGGGAATGATGTGTCCCACAACACCAATGGGTTCAAGCAATGTATATGCTTGAAGCTCTCTCGACATTTTGAGCACCTCTCCATGGATTTTGTCAGCTGCTCCGGCATAGTAACGTAGCATCTCAGCTACCTGAGGTATGTCTACGGCCTTGCCATGGCTGAACAACTTTCCAGCATCAACGGTGTCCAAAATAGCTATTTCTTCCATATGTTGGTCAATTAAGTCCGCAAATTTCATCATTATTTTTCCCCTCGCCTGAACATTATTCATGATCAATTAGAACTTCAATAACATTTTGTCCAATATAAATTTTACAGTGACTGTCACATCAATCAGCGATTCATAATCGTCCCTACAAATGTGCATTGAGTTGATGAAAAGCAAATGCTACCGACCTATTCTACATACCCAATCATCCTTTTCTTTCCTGGATTTTGCATTAGAGTTTTTGGAAGTATTAATTATTGTAATACATAATTATTGTATTAATTATGTTATCTTTGTCTAATCATCATATTTAAACATTGTCAACGGACCTGGTGTTATCAAATAATCCACTCAGTGAGAGAGAAAACGTTGAAAATGATGCTCTGAATAGACAATTTATGCTTATTAAGTTATAACTCCGGCAACCAATAAATCTTTATAGTTCATAAAAGAAAAAAGACAACAAAGATATTTTATTTAGACCGTAAACGTTTGCTGAATTTTCCTTGTTGTTTAGCCATGGCCGCCATAACTGATGTAGAAATTGAATTCTGTCCTAACGAGAGAAAAAGCCTAACTAGAGCAGTTGAGTTACGAAGCTTCACCCAATAGGAGCAGCTACAATACAAACAGTTAATTAAACTTTTATATTCACCTGAGAATAGGGCGGTGAATTCGTTTACATGTAGGATAAGTTGAGGGTAAATATAGTATTTTGGTGTCAGAAGTCTTACAAAGAGATCTGGCCTTATCAATAGTTTATTACCTCAAACTCAGATTACAACACAATTATAGAAGTCTAATACAGAAAATCAAGCATTGGACGTAAAACACAAGTATTGCATCCAAGTTGTGTACCTAAAATATATTAAACTTCTTAAAATACTACATGAATTCCAATGGTGGGGATGGGGAGCATGGTCCACGACCTATACGTATTTAGTTTAGTCTGCTAGTGAATAGAATAATCCATTCTTGGGTTAAATGAATCGGTTACTTGGTACCTCTCATGTTTCATATTTTATTAAGAGTAGTTTGACCGATACTTCATGAAATTATTTGATATATGCGGCCCTCCAGGCATTATTGGATACAAGATGACGAAACTCTTCTGTCCCGAAGTATTATAACAATACAAAACAAGAGCAAAAGCAGCCTAAATAATTCTCTGAAAAGTTGACCCAAAACATACGAGTCTCCAAAGCAAAGCAATTCCAAGGCCCAAAAATGTATGTATGCGAAACTAAACTACAAAGATGAAGTAAGTAATGAGCAATTAACCAAGTAGATGAAAGACGTTCATGATGGTCAGAGATGGCAAATGATCATTGTCAATGTTGACAAGTACTTGATCGATGAAACGAGCTAAACAGTCAATGCAGCTAGCTGGAGGATAAAGAATAAGGAGAGGGACTTAAGGGAATGTCTAACATAGCTATTGACTATCTTACTACTTACGTAATAATTTGTTACATAAATCAAGATTTAAATTCCGAAAACCGAATAAAGAGTACATACCGCGCCGGGTAAGCGGGGCCAAGGGCCATGGTCAAAGGCAGCGCGGGCAGCTTTCACAGCCAAATCAACATCTTCCTTATCTCCTTCTGCAATTTTGGCGATCACCTCCCCTGTTCTTGGATCTATGGTCTCAAATGTTTTTCCTGTCAGAATTTTCGGGGTTCAAAAAATCACGAAGTCAATGCATATTTGTGTTCGTAAGTAGTCATATCTTCGTATCCATAACAAATCCATAACAAGCACTAGTCAAATTAAACGAGCAATCTTTTGTTTCATCCGATCGATATTCAAACTAATCTGAAGTATTTGGAAAATTCTAACTTGAGTACATGACAAAAATGCAAGACTCTAGCTAACGTAGTCGTCCAACTTGACCTTTGAGACCTTTCGTTGGAGAGACAAAAACACAAACACCAAGTAGGCAATAATGTAAAAGCTGTATATTAACTTGTTATGAGAAGACAAACCTGAAACGGAATCGACGAATTCGCCATTGATGAAGAGCTTGGTGAATTTGATTGACGGCGTCTTCACGAACGACTCGGGAACTGAGCTGCCGTCAAAATCGCTCCCCATTTCGCCTTCTTTCTTGGGATCTCGATTCTCTATGTTTCTCTCCTCTGTGAAAGAAGTTTGAGCTTCTCTTGTGTTGAGTATATGCGGATGGACATTATATATTGGAAATTTGGAGCCACGTGAGCGTATTGCGCCAAAGCGGTAAGAAGAGCCGTAATGTGGTATATGCGGTGGGACCAACTTTGGAATGACCCATGACATGCCACGTGGGCTTTCTCAAATTACATTACACTAGTAAAACTATAATTTACCAGG
Source organism: Spiraea crenata (assembly GCA_033992175.1). Lineage (NCBI taxonomy): Eukaryota > Viridiplantae > Streptophyta > Magnoliopsida > Rosales > Rosaceae > Spiraea > Spiraea crenata. The sequence continues at coordinate 2,193,481 of JAVBHV010000079.1, read as the reverse complement.
TAAACTATATTTCGAGTGAATTTTACATTACGTGACAGGTTGAGTTGGTATAGCATAATTAGCAGATTTTACTGTAAACTCAATATGTTCAAGCAAAAATGAAGTTTTCACTAAGCATTTTATTGTAAAAACGAGCATAACATATAAAAGGAAGTAAAACTAAGTGGACAAACAACAAAGGCCATTACTCGTGTCGGTCAATTTGGATATAAACTCTAAAAAATCTAGCGGTGACTTTACCCTACATGATCAGGGGAGTGGCACCATCTAGTCAGACTATGGCCCCGTTTGGCCACAAGAAGTATCATTGAAGTTTTTCTTGGGAAAAAAATGTCACGTAAAAGGAAATGAATGACCAAGATGAATTGCTAAATGGCAATGTGTATGCATTCTGGGGTATCAAAGATCTAGAACTCATCCACTATACATTTGTCACTACTTGCGTCAACATTTTAACATATTATCTGCTTAAGCGACGGGTCAATAGGCTCAATGTCTTTAAGAAACGACAGTTCCCATTAGAATACACAAACAAAACTAATGAAAATGGTTCATTCGGGCAATGAAAATAACAACATGTCACATGGTTTAGGACTCCTTGAGTTTGAACATGTAATAACAGACGCAAACGGCATGCTTTTTGCTTTCTTTCTTTTAAGGGCATGGCTAAGGCTTAGTTTGGTAGGGTTTAATTTATTTTTAAAGTTGATTAGAAAATAAGCTGCTTAAACTTTAAGAATAAGATGCTGTGAAAAAAAGTAGTGAGGTGTTTGGTAAACTAATTTTGAAAAAGTATTTAAATATGAAAAAATATTGGAAAGAAGCTTCAATAAGAAGCTTCAAAAGTGAAGTTTCTTAGCTTCCTTTGTTTTTTGCTATTTTAAAAAAAAGCCAACTAAAAGTTAATTATCAAACATATTTTTCCCACTTGAATTAAAGTTTTGTTGTAGGAATCTTTATTTGGGTATGATTGTGTAAACTAGAAGTAGGAAACCTAATGGACTCTGTATTAGCTAAAGCCCATTCCTATTGGGATTGGTGGAAACCCTAGCTTGTTTCCCTATAAATAAAGGCACTACGAAGGAGGATAAACACACCTCTCTTCTCTTCATCTCTTCTATTCTCTCTTACTAATGATTCTCTGTCTCTAAGGCTTAGCAATTCATTATTACTGCAACACGTTATCAGCACGAAAGTTCTACTGCTGCACGTTTGGAGATTGACGAATCCCCGTTCGAGAGCTCACACAATTAACTGTTCATCCAACCGAATCCAATCATCAAGTAAATATGTTTTACCTTTTGAATTTTGTGATTTGATGAGTTGATTATGTTTTACAAATTATCAAGTTGGATATGGTTGAAATAATATGTTGAACAAAAGAAGGAAAATCGGATTAGGGTTTCTCAATAGGGTTCGGCAGCACATGCCGAACGCGCGGCAGCGCCCAAACAAACATTCGGACGCCGCCCCCGAACGACACGCGTACCTCGCCCAGAAGCCGCGAGCTTCGTCATTCGCCGTCGCCGATTCCGACGCCTGAAGCCGTCGCCGACGCCTGCAGTCGTCGCCCAGAAGCCGCCGGTCACCCCTGCCGGGTCGCCGCGCCGCTCCGTCGCCAAAAACCTGAAAACCCGTTTCGTTTTCAATCGGGTTTATCGCGACCCGACGCCGTCGCCGTCGAAACCCGCCGATCTCAGGCCAATCGATCCCGGAGCGGAGCTCGGATCGATGGTACGCCGTCCGAGACGCCTGCCGCCGCAATTCCCGTCGCCGGAATTCGCCGCCGCCTCGAATCCCGATTTCCCAATCGGATTCCGTTTCGGATCCGTTCCCGCGCCGCCGTTGTGGGCCCTGCAGGCCACCACCTAGTGTGACAGGACATCGCCGCGCCGAGCCTGAAGCTCCCCGCCGCTCGTTGTCGCCGGAACCGCCACCGGAAGCCGCCGGATCGTCGAAATCCGCACGGATTCCGCACGGCCAGACAAATCGGGCCTGACCCGGTCCCGACCCGGTTCACCCCAGAACCGGTCCAAGACCCATGGGCTTAAACCCATTGGGCCTGACCTTTGGGCTTAGGCAGCCGATGTTTTGGGCCTGATCCATTTGGGCTTTGGCAGCCGCCTTTGGGCTTGACCCCTGGGCTTTGGCAGCGTTAGGTTGGGCCTGCCCCAACGGACCTGGGCTTCTGCAGCCAGCAGACCCGGGCCTTGCAGCCCTCTTCTTTTGTTCAGCAATGGGCCTTCACAAGCCCTTGGTCCAGCAGACCTATTGTTTTGATATCCAGTGGGCCTGAAGCCCATATGCTCAGTAAGCATATCAAAACGGATCCCGAAGATCCTAGACCATCAGTTGTTTATGTTTTCTGTTGGAATATTTGTATATATATGTGTGTGTGTGTGTGTGTGTGTGTGTGTGTGTGTGTGTATGCAGGTTTTACATGAACCTGAAGTTCATTAGAAAAACCTCGAACCCGAAGTTTCGAGTATATGTGAAACATGTTGTAACCCGAAGTTAGCATGTTATATTCGAGTTATGTTATAGAACATGGAGTCTTGAATTTTACTATTCGTAGATGCTTTTACCTGAAGTTAATAAGCACTACTAACATACTTGGTCCTGCATATCCACACATTGTTTGTTTATTTGTTTCCTTGCATTTCCTTTCGTATATTTGTATTCGTTTGAAATTGTAGGTACAATTGAACCTGAAGTTCATATTAAGTCTCGACCCGAAGTTTCGAGCGTGGACTATCATAGAAACCTGAAGTTTCGAACCTGAAGTTCCTAAAACATCACCACACAAAGTCATAACACAAAGTTATGCGCTATAACTTGATGTTATATGCTATGAGTCTACGACTCAATGTTACATGTTCTAAAACCTGAAGTTTGCATGTTACAACCTGAAACCATGTCATAGAACTTGAAGTTCTTAAGTTGTTGAATGTAGATTTTGTCTAAAGCTCTACTAACACAACGTGTTCCCTCCTTACCCGAAGTAAGGACGCTGGAAGCACATATTGATCACCCGAAGATGATCTACGTATTTGCTTGAAGCAAGACATGATTGGCAAAACTTATACTCTCATGACTTGAAGTCTATGATTGAGTATAGTTCTAAAGTTTATGGAATCTGATCTTTCCGTTAGCTTTACAAGGATGACTTGACCAAGAATGATCTCCTGCAGAAGATCATGCCTCTAATGTGCTCCTGCAGTAGCAATATAGAGAACAAAAGGTTACCAAGTCCTTAGATCTGGTTACTACTTTGTTGTTTGCTGAAAAGAATAACATACTTGTATCCACTCGCTCAAAACGCTCCCTTTGCCTGAAGCAAATGCTAAGCGATTTCTGAAGCTCAAACCGCTATCCTTTGGCACATGTCTGATCGGCCGGGCCGACCCGGATCAGACCAAATGCCCTCCCACCATTAGGGGGAGATAAGATCATTCCTGAAGAATGAATAATGGCGTGAGTGGACATTAGGGGAAGGCTCAACCTACCCAAAACCAAGATTAGCCAATCATATGCTATCACTATTGTGGTACAACCATTGATCTCGCACGTGTCGTGCCCCCATCAATGTCGTTGATGAGTACCCTTCTGATAGGCAACCAATGAGACATGGAATGGCTCCGTTTAGCCGAAACAACTTGAGAGTACTGATTCCCGTTAGAATCTAAATCCAAGTTTTGGTGTTTGTTTTAGTATGTGAACATCGTTATTGAATATCAATTAATTGAATCAACTGGAACCTGCAGTTTCCTAAATTATGTGACCGATTTCAATTAATTCCCGTTACGGTATGCTTAGTGGGAAGTTAGTAGTCTGGCAGACTGTGCGATCACATATGCACATTATTCTCCCCGAATGGAGATACTCCCTGAATGGAGATATATCCCCGAATGGATATATATTTATAACTTCATACCTAAACGAAGACCTATATTGGCCTTACACTCACATGGTTCCCGAAGAACGTTATGGAGTCTTAAGGATATTCGAATGAACGATTACCACACTGAAACCTCTGAAGAGAATGGAAAGGACTATCTTTGCATTAAATCTTTCCTATACGTCAGAAAACGTATATTGGAAAAGTTAGAGCGCCTACCTAATGGATTGTATCGCACAACCATTTGCTCTATGGAAGCACATCTTGTGGCCGGCCTAAAGTCCGCCGAAATTGATGCTTCCTCGCTTTGGCATGACCGTTTGGGATACCCAGGTCACGACATGATGACCCGGATTCTGGAAGAATCACGCGGACATCTCCTAATGTCGAATAAGGTCCAGAACATTAAGACTTTATGCCAAGCATGATCGTGGGAATACTCGACCATCCCCTGCAAAGATACTTTATGCACTCCTTCTTTTCTTCAGCGGATTCAAGGGAATATTTGTGGACCATTCCAACCAATACATGGACCATATAAAGATTTCATGATTTTGGTTGATGTACCGATTCGTTGGTCACACGTCGTTTGTCCACACGAAATGCTGCATTTGCTAAACTCTTGGCCCTGATTGAGGGCTCACCACCCTAGTTATCCGTTGTAGTCTGGAAGACTGGATAACGCCAAAGAGTTTATATCGAAGTTTTTCGATGATTATTGCAGTCCCTTAGGATTGAGATTGAACATGCAGTTCCCTATGTTCATACTCCAAATGGTCTCGCAAAAACACAAGTCAGACTGGCCGGGAAGGCCCGAGTCCGACCATTTCTGTGTGGGACTATGCAATTCTGCATGCAGCTATATTGGTCCGCCTGAGGCCCATCTCCACCCACTCTTGTTAAGCGTTACAGTTGGATACTGGGTACGAGCATGATTCACCGTACTTACGCAATTTTGGGTGTGCAATTTTATGTGCCAGTTGCGCCGCCGCAACATACCAATATGGGTCCTCAATTGGGAATGGATTCCCATCTATTATGAGCTTTTACGAGCCATTGACAGGCGATCTTTTTCTCGCAACATTTGCGGATAGTCACTTTGATGAGACAGTCTTCCCGCCGTTAGGGGGAGGAAAGAACGTCAACGTTCCTGAAGAACGGCGTGAATTGACGTGGCCTTACCCACTCTGTCTCGTCCTGATCCCTGGAAACAAGTGGCGAGATCATACATACCAGCTGCAAACAAGCCTGTAATGAAGACGTCCCCGTAGGGCACAAAGTCATCCCCGAAGGATGCAACGTCCCGTATGACGTTCCGTTCCTGATGAACGAAGTACATCGGCGGCTAGCCAATCATCTGTCTTCGGCCAGAAGCGAGGCAGATTCGGTTCGAAGGATTCACTCCCCAGAAGCGGAGAACTATGGCACAATCGAATCATATCGCCATCTCAATCGATCCAAACTCATGAATTGCGCAGGATTATAGAAGTGTCCTGGGAGACGTCCCAGGGTGATACCCCAAATCCAAAACTCCCGAGAACCAGAAGATCTCGGTCCGGATGAGGTTATGGAATCGAAATGAGATTATCATCGATGATATCTTTGCTTAAAGCAGCGGCCACTGAATCACAAAGTGCGACGATATCGAACCGTGTTCCGTTGATGAAGCACAACGTTGAACTGATTGGTCAAATGGAAAGAAATAGTGTATGTTGAATTATGTTCCTTAGTAAAGCGAAAAGTGTTTGGACCTGCAGTTCCCACACTTTCCAATGTGAACCCTGTTGGTTACATGTGGCGTTCGTAAGGAAGCGTAATGAGAAGAATGAAACAGTGCAATGTAATGCACGCCTTCTGGTGAAAGGCTTCTCTCATTCGCCCTTACATTGATTACAAGGAAATATATTCCCATGCAAAGGATGTTACACGTTCCACTACCTTATCAGTTTGGTAGTTTCTCAAAGAACTGAATATGCAGCTCATGAATGTGGTTACTACATATCTCTATTGGGATCTTGAGATATACATGGAAGTTCCTGAAGAACTTGGGATAACTCGATACTACCTCGGCCTGAAGCTCGAGCATCGAATTGATAGCATCATCGTGCATCAATCGAATCACATCCAGAAGATGTTGCGTCGCTTCATTGGAGATAAAGCGATGCCTTCGAGTACACCCATGGTTGTCCGTTCGCTAGATGCCTAGCATGATCCATACCGTACTATGGAGGATGATGAGCCGATATTGGTGCCCGAAGTCTCATATCGAAGTACAGTTGGCATTTATTGTACGTAGCTCAATGCACTAGGCCGGACATCTCATTTGTGGTGAACGCATTAACTTGGTTAAGCGATGCGTCTACACGTGACCACTGAATTGGTATTAAAGACATCTTTCGCTTAGGGGTGGGAAAAAATCCCGAATCCCGCATCCCGATCCCGATCCCGACGATCCCGATCCCGACAATCCCGATCCCGACTAGTCGGGATTTTATCCCGATCCCGACTGAGTCGGGACGGGATCGGGATTTTTTTTTAAAAAAGTCGGGATCCCGACATCCCGACTCTATATATTATTTAATTATTTTTAATTAATGTTTTGATTCTTACCCTAACTGAAGCAGTTACAGTGATCCGATTAATCTAATTTTTTGATATGTTATAGGAATCGAGCTAATGAACAACTTTCAAGAAGAAATTTTTTTGATTTGAACAATGTAAAGTGGTCTTCTCGGGCTCTGAACCTCCCGACACTATATATTATTTAATTATTTTTTATTAATGTTCTAATTCTTACCCTAACTGAAGCAGCTACAATGATCCGATTAATCTGATTTTTTGGTATGTTATAGGAATCGAGCTAATGAACAACTTTCAAGAAGAAAACTTTTTGATTTGAGCAACGTAAAGTGGTCTTCTCTGACTCTGAACAGTTCAACCATTTTCTTCCAAGTTCTACGTATTCTCTACTTTTTATTTCTTTTTTCTGTTTTCTCCCCCTCTCCCCACGCCAACACACACCTTCATGGCCACATGGCCTTCATGTTAATAGAAGAAGCCACACACACACCCTCAAGTTATTGTATTACTATGTTAATATGTTTTATTTTCATTAAGTATAAGTTGTATTTGTTAGTTTACATTATAAACAAAAAAGTTTAAAATTTCATATTATACTTGAGATTCAATTGTCGGGATTTATCGGGTTTCCCGATCGGGATCCCGACTTAATCGGGATTTTATTGTCGGGATCCCGACTCAATCGGGACGGGATTCGGGATCATTTTTAGCCTCTAATCGGGATCGGGACGGGATCGGGATTTTCGTAATCGGGATAGGGATCATCCCGATCCCACCTTTCGCTACCTTAAAGGTACTGCGAATATGGGATCATCTATCCCTACGCATCCCATGATGGATTACCTCTCTTAGATCCACGAAGTGATGCTTGCCTTGTTAGTTATGCTGACGCCGGTTACTTATCAAACCCGCACAAGGCACGTTCCCAAGTTGGTTATGTCTTTACCATAGGGAACACCGCAATATCTTGGAGGTCTATGAAATAGACTCTTGTTGTCACCTCTTCAAACCACGCCGAGCCCATTGCTTTGCATGAGGCTACGCGTGAAGGTATTTGGCTACGATCCGTTATCGAGCACATACGGCATACTTATGCTTTGTCTTCTGTTAGTGGAGTCCCCATGATTCTCCATAAAGACAATGCCATTTGTATTGACCATTGAAGAAGGGATTTATCAAAGGCGACAATACTAAGCATATTGGCCCGAAGTTCTACTTCATACATCAGCAAAAGCATCAGAAGTTTGAAGTCAAGCAGATTTGTTCCCGAAGACAACCTTGCAGATATCTTCACCAAATCTTTATCGAAGTCTACCTTTCCAGAAGCTTCTTCGAGGTATTGGATTGCGTTTACTATTTGATTTACAACGTTTGTAGTCTTCAGGGGGAGCATTGTCGAATTTAGGGGGAGTATCCCGAAGTATACTCACTTGACCTTAATGTACTCTTTTTCCCCTTAGCACAGGACAACTTTTTCCCACTGGGTTTTGTTGCCTGGCAAGGTTTTTAACGAGGCACCCACATCGGGTTGGTCATACCTCTGTACGCTTTTAGTGTCGACAAATGCATGCTCACTTTTTCCCCTTCGCCTTTGGTTTTTTCCCATTGGGTTTTCCTTTGGCAAGGTTTTAGTGTTAGCATTCTTCCCATGGATTCCCCGTTGACTCATGTTCCTCCGAGTGCCTGCCGCAACGACTTCATCAACCACCTACGCTATTTGTCCGAAGATCTGATGCGCCTACTTCTTGAGTTCTCCACACTCAAGGGGGAGTGTTGTAGGAATCTTTATTTGGGTATGATTGTGTAAACTAGAAGTAGGAAACCTAATGGACTCTGTATTAGCTAAAGCCCATTCCTATTGGGATTGGTGGAAACCCTAGCTTGTTTCCCTATAAATAAAGGCACTACGAAGGAGGATAAACACACATCTCTTCTCTTCATCTCTTCTATTCTCTCTTACTAATGATTCTCTGTCTCTAAGACTTAACAATTCATTATTACTGCAACAAGTTTAACCCTTTTTTTTCAATTTTAAGTCATACCAAATATAGTCTATGAAAACGACCACTTTTGAGTAGAAACGGTCCAATCAAATCTGAGAGTTGATCTCCGGGCCAAATGGGGCACCTTTCTTTCTTCTTTATACAACAATCGTCTGCCTTGCTCTAGCCATTACTTAGTTGTTTTACACAACAGTTCTGTGACAATTGACAAAAACTATCATGTCAATTTGTTTCCACAAATTGATTAAAGGACAACTAGCTTGAACATGGCCTACCACAAGAGGGACAATTTGGAATTACCTTGAAAAAGACAATAGTGAAGTGAAAACGACAATAAACTACTGGCGGTGCCAAATTTTATGTGGATATTGATGAGTGAATAGTTACGAAGCACGAAAATGAAAACGGAAATAATGATGGAAATAACAAAATCATGTGATACGAAACGATAATTTTTCAAATCTTAAAAAAGTTCTATACAAAATGTTATAAAAAGGTCAATTAAAAATTATTTAAATTTATATAAATTACTATTCTAGAAATCTAGAAAAATTGATATTTAAATGAAATACTGCAGGTTCAAGTTTAAATTTGAGAGGAATGTGAAAGTTGAGGTATGAAATAAGTTAATAACCCAAAAAAACTTGCCAAAATATTCCCCCGTGTGAAGTTTTGGGTTGTTTCCATAATGTTTTCTCTCATATACGTGTTTTGGGACGTTTCGGCCGTGTTTTGTTCTCCAAATATTTCTGAAACGTCAAACGCTAGGTGATCAGAATTTCGGTGCTTCATAGGTGAATAGTCCCTAACATGACCAATATTGAAAGTTGTGGGAGCATGTATGTATGCGTATAACGTTTGTACATCAAAAGTGATTAAGATCGTTTCCTCAAGTTTGAGTTCCTCTACTCCCTCTTGCCAACGGCCCTCATCAAATCCCCTTTCGTAATGGCATTGCAATCTCATTGAATTGGATAATGACACCACCAATCAATCGCTTCTGAAACTTATTGAACTTGGTATGCTAATTTCAAATCGGATGGAGATGCAGTAACTTGAAGTTCTAGAAACCATTGTCAACTGGCCTACGTGGTCCTTACTTGGCCTCCCCTATTGTATGTGGTGTACGGATCAATCAAGAGAGCCCTCTGGCGGTTTGGAGTCATTGTCGCATCAACTTCACAGACGAAAAGAGATGAATGCTCTAGAGCCGAGGTTAAAATCCCCCACTAGATTTCACAGTAGTAAGGGATTGATCCTCGGAACCAAGGAAATGGACTACAATGTTTTTTCCTTTATCCTTCGGCTTTGAAAAGTGAAAACAAAAGTAACAACTCAAAAAAATTAAAGGCCTAGACTACCAAATACAAAAAGGGTCAGATCTTATACAATGAGAAGGTCCCATGTAAGGATTACACACAACTAAACAGATGTCAGTTACTAACTATGTGGAAAGGACGGAGGTTGGTACGCTGGTGGAGCAGCATTTCCGTAAGCATACGTCCCGTAGCTGGTCTGGCCACCATAAGCACCACTACTTCGGAACCCGGCACCAGTCATACTGTCCCCGGAGAGGGAGGAGTGTTGTGCTTGTGGCTGAATAGAAGCGGGGCTCTGAGCATGGCGTGCACCATATGTCAATCCATATGAGGTTGGTGTAGCCCCTTCATATATTGTGCTTTGGCTAGGATAAGTATAGGTACCGGGATACCTTGATGCGGGACTATGGTGTGGATGAGAATTTGGGTTCCTCCGGTTAAAGGAGGGGTGACCATTGGAATACTTGGCTGCTTTGGCAGGGCGGAAAGAAGATGATCCAACCCCTCGGCCACCACTACTACCACCACCACCGTATGCTCGCTTATTGTTGTGAGACTTACTGGAAGCTGCTGAGCTCTTCTTCCTTTCTGTCTTGGCTTTCTCCAGCTGAGTTATCCGCTTTCTTAAGCTATCAAGAGGAAACTCTGTTTCAAGCTTGTGGTCCTCTACGCATTTGATGATTGCTTTGATGGAATTCAACTCCAAATTGCTTGATTCCTCCTGTAGCACGGACTTCACTTCAGAAATCTCACAAATACAGCAGAAAATTCATCTGAGGCAAAAGTAAAACAAAAATTCATGGGGGAACTACGATATAAGGTGGAGTACACATACAGTTGCAGCCGAACTATTATTGCCATTCTTTAATATGGTCGTAGCATTCTTTTTGGAGTTCTCGAGATATGACTTGAGAAGGGAAACAGGAGGAAATCTCTCGATCAAACCAGACTCCGAAGCAAAATATACAGCCTCTATCTCCTTCCCACTCTTCACTAACTCATCAATAACATCTGTACAAATCAGAAACAACTTCAATCAAACATATACAACTGAGACAACAGTAAGAAAATCAGAATCTCGGCAAGCAAAATTCAACAAATAATATATCAGAACAAACAAATAATAGAACAGACACATTATCAAGCCATTGACACTGGCAATGGCATAAACACTTTCATGTCTCATAAACATGCTTTTGTCGGCCTTTCCAATAAGATCGCATTCATTATCTCAGTCTTGAAGAGGGAGAGACAAAACAGCTTATAAGGTTATCACAAAAAATAGATTGTGAAACTCAACCTCAACCTCCGCAACCTACTTCCCCAGTCTGTTATCTCCCACCATAGTCCCGCAATCACGTACGATTAGGAAACATGATCACAGCAGTAAAGGGTTCTCTATAACATACTAGGGCATCCTTAACTACATGATCACGCGAAACAACGGATTTGCATTTACTCATCTATCACTGCATATCCAATGTCCCCTACGAGCAACAACTTATGCAGAACCTTTGCACTACAAAGATCATGCAAACAAGACCAAATACAGAATACAAGTTTCTCAACAGGCAGTAACTTAAATATGTACAAAATACAAATGTACATATATGTTCATATCATCAAACAACATTTGAGGGTCTAAAGCAACAATCTTCCTACTTTCAGCTGAAGTGACAACAAATTACGTTTGATCAAACAAAGACATTACCTTCCATTTCGTCTCCGAAATCCAAAGCCACTACAACCTTTGCCATGTCCCTCCTCGCCGCATGCTCCATAACCAACTTTCTGAAAAACCCCTGACTAAACTTTCCTTTCAATCCAAACCCAACCACCATTTGCACAAACATCACCGCCTCCGCAGCCCCCACCGTTATCCCGCCACCGCCGCCGTTTAAATCTCCGTCCATCTGCGCCTTCCACGCCTCCGCCACCGCCGCCGCTCTCTCCACAATGCTCCTGGAAAATTCGGGCCCTTTCGAACCCGACCCGGCCTTCCCCTCCGGAAACAGGCCCTGAACCAACAGCCCACACGCCCACCGCTTATCCGTGACCCCAACTTTCTTGGATTTCGACTCCAAAAACCCTTCTAAAGCCTCAAGCACCAGCCTTGGCGGGTCCACCGCCTCCGCCACCGCAGCCGCGATCTCCGCCCTGAGCGGCACCGATTCCTTCCGCTTGGCGACGACGAACTTCACCAGCCCCTCGGAATCCATCTTCCTGGAAAGCGATTTCAGAGCGTCGGGCAGTTCCAAAACGACGCCGCTTGGGGTCTCGAACTCGGCCAAGGCGGCGGCTTTCTGGTCGGCGATGAGGGCGGCGGCGGCGGACTCGCGGTCCGGAATGGCGGACTCGCGGCGGTCGAGGGATTGTAGAGCTTGGCGGGAATCGGATTGTAAAGATTGGATTTTGGATTCTAGGGTTTGGGATTTGTGGGAAAGCGAGTCCTGGAGGGAATTGAAGTGCTTGGAGAGGGCTGCGAAGAGCGTCGTGGAGGTGGAGAGAATGGACTTTTGGGCCTCTAGGTCGTCGAAGAACTTCTGGACTCGGTCCGTAGCGACCGCCATTTCCGTCCCCATTGGTGGTGGAAGGTTATGAAACGACGGCGTTTTGGAAATTGGAGAAATTTTAACTCGGAAGGAAACGCTAAACCCTAAATTCGAGGAAGGAAGAAGAAGAAGAAGAAGAAGAAGGTCACTGTGGTTGTTGTACGGATATTTCCAGTTCTGCTAAATTGTGAACTTTCTTTCTACCAACCCTTTTAACCTTCGGAGTGCAACGGTGACGTTTAGCTCAATGAACCAAAACAGCCCAAAAAGATGTCCTCAACTGCATCAAATTCATACCTATTAAACCTCAAGTGGAAATTCCCGTAGTAGCCCTTGGAAACGCTCTCTGATTGGCGGGTGAAACAGTGTAAAGACGCTCAATGTCCTTCCGCTTGCCTTCTGCCTGTTTTTCTTCTGATAAGTTCTCGATTCTTCTTCATAGTTCGTCACACTTCTTCTTTTCTGGGTTGTTCTCATGGTTTCTGCAAAAAATCTGGCGTCGCCAATCTCGCAGTTCGGGCTGGCGTCTTCAGGGCTTGTCGTCTTCGCAGTGTGTGCATCTCTGCGGTGTCAGCCACATTGCTGCTGAGCTAATCGGAAAGGAACGAGTAGCGGAAGCTGACGAAGCTTTGAGAAATAGTAGAAGAAGAGTCGGAGGAAGACTCCATCCCGCCGATTAACCCCTTCGACTCCTCCGCCGTCGACCTCGCCTCGGTTTTGACCCGCGCCAAGGGTTTGCTCTACACGCTCGCCGACGCCGCCGTCTCCGTCGACCCCTCCGCCTCGGCCTCCGCCGATTCTGCGACGCAGAAGAACGGCGGGTGGTTCGGGTTCATCTCCGACCCTATGGAAGTCGTGTTCAAGGTAGCTGAGCTTCAATTTCAAAAATTTCAAACAAATTGTTTAAATTTTTGGTCAAAACAGACAGTGATTTCGGATGTTAATTAATTGTATGTGAGTTGTGATTAGATTTTGAAAGATGACTTTCGGCGGTGCACCTGCCGTACGCTTACGGTTTCGCCATTATTCCGCTTACGGTTATTGTTAAGCGGGTCACATTCCCGCTCACAAAACAACAGGTTTGGTGTTTGCTTTGTTTGCTCATAACTTGGTTTAATTTTGGTGAAAGATTGTTTATTTTTGTGATTTTCTGAAATTATTTACTAATGATATTTGTTATATGCAGGTGGAATCGACGTTAGCTATGCAAAACCTTCAGCCAAAACTTGAAGCCATACAACAAAGATATAAGGGCAATCAGTTGAAAAGCCTTTTCATTTTACTGTTGAGTTGGAGTGATTGTTGCACTATTAAGGTTATTAAATCGTTCCCAAAACGATGCCTCAGGAAGCGTGAATTTGCTCTTCATTTGGCTTGATAGTTTTATTGCACTTTTGGTAATGGCCAGATTTTGGATGTTGCTCTTGATATAAGTTTCATTTTTGACAGCTTGGAAGGAAAGCCACGAGTAGACCGACCGTAATTCCCGAGCCAGATTTTCGAATTCCAATTGTACTATCAGATAGATGTTCAAGTTTTGCTGTGGTTTTATGTTTTCTGTTCTTCTTAGCATAGATTTACTGACTTTTTATGTGATGAAGCTTACTGTATAAGCCACAATGGAAGTTATGTGTGAAGAATTTTTTTAATCCCAGTTCACTTAAACAAGATTGCATTCAGCTGGTGGGTTGGTGTATACAAACAATCTTTTAGCAGCTGAATTGGTTTTCTGGTTCTCTGTTCTGCATTAATTTCAGATTGGCTTTTCTTATAGGTTTGATTGTGGAGTGATTATATAAGCGAAAGTTGTCATCTCGGGCTGTTGTCCAATAGTTTAGTAAGCGAAGGTATGTTAAGTGTTTTTCTTTTAAGGTTTTCAGCTTAAGTTTGTTAAATTTCATTGCCAATTAGTTGTTATTCGTGGTAATTAGTAATGATATATTGATGTATCTCATTGTGAAATTGCTTAGTTAATCAGTTGTTACTCAATATGTGATCTGGACATAATCATAGTTCACTGTCTAATGGTTGCTCATAAATTTGTTCAGTAGGAAAATTTGTAGGTTTCTGCTTTCAGGTTTATTCTTGCTTTAATGTTTTCACATATTTATTAAGATTGATGATAGAATTAGGAATTCTATATCTTTAAATTTACTTCTTGCCGTCTAACTTGCTGATAATGTTTGAGATAGGTTCTCATTCTGTAAGATTGCTGGTCAGCTACTTTTTGCGGTGCAAATTAAGGTTAGTACCATGTTTTAATATAAAATAAGTTTATTATTTTTACCTCTTTTACTTATTTATATTTTCTAATTGGTTAATTATTCTTCAGTTAAGTAATTTAGGCAATTGATAGTTAATAAGTTTCTTATTTTTACATCTTTTAATTATTTATATTTTCTAATTGGTTTATTATTCTTCAGTTGAGTAATTTAGGCAATTGATAGTTTAATCTGTTTTATTGCATTCTGAATGTAGTTTATGTGATTTATAATTTGAGCAAACATACATAGGTATTTGTGATCAGTTATTAGATTGTTGTTTTTGATATCATCATTTTTACAAGAGGAATAAGAATGGCTGTAGTAAGCCAAGAGAAGAAAAGATCTTTTTCTGAAGGTGAATCATCTTCTATGGTTATGAATGTTCGAGGTCAAATGGCTTATCAAAAGAAAAGGCTGAGTAAGTCTTTTAATCTTCTGCTCTGCTGTTTCTGTTTATTTCAATGAAATACAGGTTATAGTGATTGTTAATATTGAAGTTATAGGTATGGTTACCATTATTTGTAGGTTTTAATTTTTCCCTCTGTAGGTTTCCATTTGTTGTTTTTCAGAAAAAACAACAAAAGAGTACATTGATCTGGGAGATAAAACTTATGAACGTATTTAGTGTGGTGCACAATTTTGGTTAGGTTAGGCTTATAGTACTATGGCCAGGGAAAAGGCCAGCTGATTAAACCATATGGTGAATCGAATTGTGATTAGTCCCTAAATAGTACTAAAAGATTAGAACTTCTGCAGCAGATAACCCAAGCTTCTTGAGTTTGGTCCAGTTATGTTTTTTGTGAAGTTTACATTATTTGGGGCATAAACAGAAATGCGGGGAAGTCAATACAACACGCTACGACTGGTCTTCTGACTTTGACGTTTTTCACTTTCTCGGGTTACTGCTTATGTGTTTGTTGGTAGCATCCTTTCATTGCTTTCATTTGTTATTATCCATTAGGTTTGTAATAATAGTCACTGCTTTTGGCTAATTTTATTAATCAGCGCGTTATATTTCGTGTTCCTCAAATATATACCATGTTGCTGCCTAATGATCTGTTCTATACTTATTGATTGTTTAATTTCATCTACATTGCTCCCAGTCACTGGGTTATTTAAATTGCAAACTATCTGGCTTACAGCTTCTAATATCTTCTCTATATGTGTTTGAGGTTGTTTAGTAAAGAATTACATGTATTCTACTTTGTTAGTATTCTTTTCCAACTTCATGACCATGTTTTATTTCCATGTTTTTCAGATAGTATTCTATTGTTTGTGTTCAGCAGTTGGCTGCTTCTGTCATCAGTTGTTTTAGGCAAATGGTGAGTTTGTTAAATGCAATTAATTTCAGCTTTCCTTTTGCAACTTGAAACAATTACCTAAGAGTTAACTTTCATGATTGTTAAAGGTTTTCATTAAGTTAGATATGGAAATTGTTCTCAACGATTGTCTATTACATTTTACACTATATCGTTGTTACTCAAATATTAGTGCCTGTTTGATAACTCTTCTCTAATACAATTTCCTATGTTAGTAATCCTTCTTTGCTACATTAGTATTCTTCTCTCTATTGGTATTAACTAGAATATCGTGTTATACTTCCTTAACCCTCTAATTTTCTGTGTTTTGTAGGTTCTCTTTGGCTGTTTGGGATACTCGAACAAACTGAAGCACGCGTGAATCTGATCGTTTGGCTCCACTGTTTGGGTTTTGGTGCATGGTGAACATCCCTCTCTCAAAAAACATGATTGAAATAAGTAAGATTTAGCATTTAGAAAACATTTTAGAATTAGCTCCTGCTCTTTAACTACTCTTATTTGTTCTTCTAGATCTGTTAAGCAAAAAATGTCATACGTTTTTTCCCACTGGACATGATCACCTTATTTAGTTATATCTTAAACACAATTTTTATAAATTTCTTGGCTGTGCAAGTTTGACAGATGAAAAATGTTGGTCAGTTTCAGGTTTTATCTTCGTTTTTGATGTGTTTGCTCATGGTTTTAGAAACCCATTATGCAAAATTCAATGAACTTCTTATGAGTTATTCACTATATGATTAACCTACTTTATGCTATCATTTAAGAGCCTTGCCAGCTTACATGCTGTGCTTAGTTTGTGGGTATTGGTTCATCATATATTGCAAAAAACCAACTTTGTTAAAGAACTTCAATTATGTAGGTACAAACCCTTTTTCCTCTATGTATATGTTTGTGTATAATTGCTCATTTGGTAAAGGTCTGCTTTTTATGCAAAGCCCTCTTGCTTATTGCTCATATTTTTAATTATTAGTTTCATGAAATTCCCAAAAACCCTGTGTAAAAAAACTTGGATTGTGTGGCTAGATACATGACATTTATGCAAAGCCCCTGTAAAAGTCTGAATGTTTATTGTTAAAAGTCTGCTTTATATGCAAAGACCTCTTACTCACATTGATGGCCATTAGTTTCATATGCACATTGTGTTTTCATACAGGAACACTCCAGTTTATTTTTTATTTTTATGAAAGTAGTTTTTTTATATGCAAATATCTCTTGCTGACATTGTGTTTTCATACAGGACAACACCAGTTTAGAAAGCGGTAGAAGAAGAGGTTCCAGAAACCAGCACATCAACCATCGTAACCACTTTTTACAGCAACCATCACCTTAGCATTGTAAAATATAAAACAACATTCTAAGTTTCATAACCTACGTATCATAAGTAATCAAATTTTCTGCTGTACCATAAATAATGTTATAAAATGTTATATAACTTTTTCACAAACAACCCGAGCGTAGCGCGGGCTGCCCTGCTAGTATGGCTAAACCATTCTAATGTACTTAGATGAGTATTAATTTTTCTCAAAACTTAGCATTGATAATGTATTGATGTTGTGAGAGTAATGATATTGCTAAAGTATCTATGCACATATTAAGATGATATGTTAATAATTCGATCTTTTTAAATACCAGACGTTCTGTAGAGAGAAAAACTCGTACAATAAGGAGAGTTTGAAGTAGAATGCAACTTGATAGAGACACTACTCTGACCGGTATTCCCAACACACATCTTTCGTTTCATTTGTGTCAGTTTCACATATGAGACTCGGAATCTCATTTTATTTTGTTACAGAAATCTCATATGCCAACCAAAAGGGAATAACTCAAAATGGTTGACCTTGCATCTTAAATTCCCACTTGGAAAATTCTGTTCTGCTTTCCTTTTCAACGTTGAATTAAAGTATGACCAGATGGGCATATTAATAAGCATCTGCAAATTATATATCAATGGTGGAGCATAGTTTCAACCAGTTCTGTCTCTTTCAAACCTGCTGAAATCCATGGCTTCCCAAGTTCTAACTAACCAAATACAAGCAAGAAGAACAAATGCTTTTAGGTTGACCAGCAGAGTTTCCTTTGCAGGTTGATCCTTCAAATAATAAGAAACAATCGACATTGTATTCCGCCGTAAGAAGTAATACCAAACAGAGAACACGATTGCTTCTTATTGAATGATCCATGTTGGTCAATCATTAGTTCTTTCAAGACAGAACATGGAGTTGTGTTATCTGAGAAGAAGTTAATAAAACAGCAACTTGGAGAAACTTCAGCGAGAATAAGCAATACGAGTTATAATTGGCACAAATAATTACACTTTCTGGCACAAAGAGTTACAATAACCAAAGAGTTACAATTGGTACAACCAAAAACAGAACAACTTAGAGAAAACTTCAGTATTTGCTCAAAAAAGAGAACTTCAGTAAGCAAGAATGAGATGAAGAAGAAGCCATCAGGCAGAGCTCATGAACAATCCTATATACAAGTTTATTGCTCATGTATGTGCTAAACCATCAATTCTTCTTTAGTTACAAAGATGTTTCGAAGGATCTGCGAAACGCATGGAGAACGAGCGAGGTAGATGATCGTATTCATCAGGTTCGTCGAATGCGCACCCTTGATCAAAGTTCTGAGAGTAAGTGTAAGGGTCATAAGAGACCTGCACAGCTGCTGGAGAGCCAAATATCTTCCTCTTTTCTTTCTTCAACTTCATTAACAAGACTCTCCACCCCAACTTCTTTGATCTGGTGCAACAATCAGACGGCAATCTCAGACGATCAATCTCATTGGAGTACTTCCCGCCTAATCGGATGCTTCTTCTGCCTGAGCTGCACCAGCTTCGTATGTCCATTTGTTGCACAACCTAAACACCAAAAACTTCTGTGTTTGTGCAAAAATCTAGAGCTGAAAAATTGATGGGAGTGCAAAAATGAAATTTGGGTTGCATAGATATTACATATGAGAAGTTGTTGGCTGGCTTTTTCGGAATCAAACTGGTCCAACTTGGATAGCTACTACAGAAGCTGCTGAAAACTGCAAGATTTTATAAATCTTCTAGAACACTATCTAGTTACATGTGGATTACAATTGTAATCCGGATTATCTGGATCCTAATTAATCACCCCATATGTGTCATGTGATGAACGTGATAAACTATACTTTATAGTTAGCAATGTATGATGCAACTGTAAAACATATGTGTCATCTGCTCAGATCAACCAGCTATGTATGGCGAGGAAGACTACAGGTTCAGTTAAGGAATCAGCAAGTTCAACTTTCTCTAGTAGGGTCCATATCAGTATCGGTCCATCACATTGTCACCTCTGTATGTATATGCCCACATGAAACATGCACCATGGAAGATGCTAGTACTACTGACTGATACGAATTTTTCCCAATAGACAAATCTGATTGCAACAACTATGAACCGAGTGAAAAATCAAACTTCAAAAGGGAGTAGATTAAAGAGCTTTTCATTACTTATTGAATAATATATATATATATTACAATTAATAATGGTACAATTCCTTTACACACAAATGTTGGGGTGACACTCTTTTGTCCGAAACAGTACCATGCCTTCCAGAGTTTCCTTCTTTGAACTTGAACTATCCGCAAGAGGAGGTTATTGTTTTCGTCAAATTGGAGAAATGTGCATCCCTCTAAAAACTGATACAACATAGGAAGAATACAAGTTTCTCCATCTTTCAACTACCTCTATACGCTTGAATGTGGTCACAATTTTAGCGCCTCCATTCATATGTCCTCAACGAAAGCATCTATACACGAAGGCAACTGCCTTCTATACATGGTACAGAACTTCCTGTATCGAAAGCTCTAGACAAAAGGTGCAGTCAGCCATCCACCAATCAGTTTGTAACGCCACCTTGGTGTCTCTGTAAAAGTCCAAGTAACCAAAGAATTAAAACCTACTTAAAACTGGAAGGAGGCGACTTATTGGAGGTTGAAACCTCAAACTTTTGAGAAAGTAGTCTGCCTGATCATGTCGAAATCTAAAAGAGTTAGCTTATATTATACCTGCATTTAACATCATGGTGCATTTTTATCTGATCCTCAAGACACTGTTCTCCCATAGCAGATCGATGCAATATAGAGATTCTTTATCCATTTCTCCTGCAAAACCAATAATAGAAACAATATTAAATACAAAGTAATCAAGTAATCTACCGCATTCTCTGAAGTCACCAAACCAATTCTCGGTAGATTAAAGCAACCATGATGTACCTTCACTTGCACACTTGGGAAAATTGATGTCCTTAGAGTTTCTTGAGCCACATCTTGTTTCTTTTTCGGTACGCTAAGTATGAATGCAGCTTGGTCTTCTGTAGCAGCGGCTGAGGTAATCCGGTATCCATTTTCCCATCGTCTATGGATACCTTCACTAGGGTATAGGAAATCAATTTCGACAACCTAGCAATACAGCACATATGACACGATTACATTCTGCAGCGCTCCACCTCAAATAGAAGATTATGACGGGTTCATAGACTGAATTACCTGACTAGAATAACCTGCATTACGCGACATGACAACGCCCCATCTGCTACCTGCAGTAGTCATGGAGGTAACAGAGAAGCCTTCTTTCCACTTCTTATTAATCCATTTGAAAGGGAACACATCGCTGACTTTATAAGATTGCTGGGTAAAAGGTACACCTTCAGTGGAAAGAGAACGGAAGAATTAGCAGAGCAGCTCAATCAAGTAAGAATGATAAATTGATGAGACAGATCCTAATGATTAAAGATAAGGTTGGGGAAAAAGAAAAGTGTCTACAGTGCAGAAGCCAAGCCCCCAATATTCCTTTTCCAATCCATTACGATTTTATTTTTCATCAATAGGGATTATCGGCATTGCCATAGACGACAGGAAACTCTTTCAACTAGTTTCATTTACCTTGGGACATTATAACCAGGGCATTTCCATTGGATGCGCCAGCAAGGGAAGTGATATAGTAGTTCTTGTCCCATTGTTCCATTATCCACTCCTGGTGAACAATCAGAAAGCATGAACTGGGTGAAACTCCTGATAATTACATGTCAAAAGTGAAACTTAATGGAAGTAGTTCAAGGAAACCTACCTTATGCAAGAAAACAGACGACTGTTCGTGAACCTGGGACGTAAAGCCTGTCCCCGCATCCATGACAATAGCCCACATATTCGCAGAAGAAGCAACACAACTTACATATAAACCATCTTCCTTCCCTTTATCAATGTGCTGGTCCAGTCTTGTCTCCATAACATTGAAGTGATACCTGCGTAAAGGTATTTTCGTTACTTCTTGCAGGAACATGAATTTGAAACAAGAATAGAAGAATAGTATACAAAAAAGACAAATATACTACAAAAGTCAGGAAAGTGGATTGGGATGGGTAATCAGTGAGACATTGTCAAGGCTTTTCTAACTTGCATGTATAAAATATAGTAAAGTAGCCTGAAAGGAAGATTATATTTCCTTATACTATGTGAACTACCTTTGCTTCATTGAGGGTCCAGTGTTATAGACTGAGATCCACTGAGTAGCTGTACTACCTAGTCGAACTTTCTTCTTAGGTTGCTCCCCATCTACCGATTCAAAGGGCAACCTTCCTCTTTTTTGACCCACCTATATTGCATAAATATCAAATAAGTAATTGAAACGACCGCACGTTCATAACATTGACCAACAAACTGGAACACAAACAAACGACCTTTGTAGCTCCATCAGTTCTGATAGGTCGCAGAGAAGCATTTAGACCAATGCTATTATCAAAAAGGGAAATAAGCTTCGCATAATTTGGGTCTTCATCAAATTTCATATTGGTCACCATCTCCAGAAACTGTTTAAACGGAGAAGGGCATAAACTGCATAGAGTCTCAGCAGAAGTTGCCATCTTCTTCTTGCACACAAGAAATCCTTTGTTCTCTCCCTACACCAAATCCAAGCCAAGCACATATAAATGAAAGCATTAGTTAATCTTCTTGCAATGAAAATGCACAGGGGAATACCAAAATAAACTTACATTGTAGCCTTGCCAGGGAAGTTTTCCTCTGAGGAGAAATATTAGAGTATAAGCTAGTGATTCAAGGTCATCCCTTCGGCTACCTGTCCTGCCTAAATGAGCATGTACACTTGCATAACGTACAGTTCCCCTGTTCAAAATATTAGATAGATTAGGCCATTTTAGATCATGAGTGCATTTCATATGAGCACAATTAATTGGGTTTAAGGGGACACATGCTAAAACCATCTCATATTGAAATAGCGCTAGTATTCAATCTGTTGGATCATTTTCAAATGCTCCTACGAATCTAGTAATTTCCAAGTTCCATAAAATCCCTTAAAGGCATTTGCTTTTCTGAGGAAACTTATCAACATCAAGGGTTTCTTTTCTCCTTCATAACATCGTGTGACCCAATCATTCAATGTTCACCAGCTAGTGAAAGTTTCAGTTACCTGAAAACATCAGGTTTTTGGTCATAATCAACATGACGTCCAGAGGATCCATCTTTCCATCTGGAAGCTGAAAACAGTACAAGAACAGTCAGAAGCACATTGAAATTCGATTTAATCCCTTTTCTTTTACTAAAACTTTTCTAAAAAAGAGGACATACCCAAGCCAAGATCAACAAGATATAACTTCTTCTCGTTAGATGATCCGGGTAGACCAAGCAAAAAGTTCTCTGGCTTAACATCTCCGTGCACAAAACTGCATTGCAAATATATAACCATGAATAGTTACGCAATAGGAGGATAGAAGAAAAAGGGAAGGAGAAAGTACTAGTTGCAAGGTACCCTCTATTGTGAAGCTGCTCCAGAATTGATATTGCCTCAACAGCTATACAAGCAACCATCTCTTCACAGAGCCTTTGAAGAAAACAAAGACAAAGGACAGAATAAGAATGTGTTAAATGCATTTACCATAAACTTAGGAACACAAGAAATGAGAGCCATATAGTTTCTTACAACTGATTGCGAGAATTCCAAACATCCCATAAACTTGGTCCTAGCATATCCATGATCTGCATTCACATTGTGGAACATCATTCATGAATGGTCAGTATTTCACCACTTGGAAAACATGTCGAAAAAATAAATAGCAAAGAAACTCACTAGAATGTAGTACTCTCCCTGTTGACCTTTGTAATGGACAGGGGGGAGTCCATAACATCCGTTAAGAGAACTGTAATATCAGAAAACACTGGTCAGGAAACAAAGATTGGAGTTTAACAACAAGTAAGGAAAAAATGTTGCATACCTGTATACTTGCCACTCATAAGGAGGTCCATGAGTGCACCCTTTACCATTTCGACTCTCAAGCTTCAAAGCAACCTACAATGAGATACACAAAACAACTATTAGTACTGCGATCAACTTTTCCTGAGGTTTACATAAATATACAACAGATGCACTGCAAAGATACCTCATAGGCATCAGGCCCAGAGCTACCCATGCCGCCATACATCCTTCTTCCAACAAAAACCTGCCCGAAACCTCCCTTCCCTAATTTTCTGTCTAGCTTGTACAGGGGAGATTTGCCAACTTGTACCTAAAATTTACAGAAACATACACTATGTTAAATGAACAAGCTTCAGTAAACATTTTACATAAAGCCGAGCAAAAAAGGTGATAAAACTTACTGTTTCAGGAAGAGGGCTGCTGCTTCCTTCATCCTCCGTAGCAGCCAATTTTTGTGCACCTTTCGGATCTACCAACTCGTCGTGAACCGGCACTAAATCTCTCCCTGGAAACCCCACTTGGCCACCAACTCCAACACCGAATAGCTTGGGATTCTTACCTTGATTCATAGCTCTAGAACCTCTACCCCTCCCTTTACCAGTCAGCACTGAACTTGCACAAAAGAAACCACGGGTTAATTGGATGTTTCAGCGGCGACCTCGAAAGTAGGATGTTGAAGCCTTTACCTTTTCCTGCACCAGGCCGTGCAGCTGGAACTAAAACAGCAGGATTTTCCTGCACATTATTGATCCTCTTTGATCGCCGAACTCCACTTCTTAAATCTGGCATTCTATGTTCATGCAAAAGTTCCTACTTCCTTTCTCCAGCCCCAAAGAATGCTGAGCAATTACAACCTAAGAACCAACCTGTCAAACAGAAAAACTATAAATTTATTAAAGTCCTCTACTTCAACCATCAAAAACTCGATTTGAAAGTGCTACATTTGCAAGTAAGTCGATATTCATCAGAAACATAACAGACATTCCAAAACTAGACTCAATCCAACTATGCACAACTTCTCTAACTTTCCAAAGTCCACACCATTGTTGATCTTCAGCTGACCGAAAACCCGATTACCCCAAAGTCCAAAACTTTACAGTCTTAAGCTCCAAATAATCATCCAAACACAATGCCATCAACACACATCACGTACAACTACAATCAACACTGAAATCCAAACCATCCAAACCAAAAAAACATAAGCAAACACAAAGCCGCACATTAGAAACCACAAAGATCACCTCTACCAACAAATTTAAGCTCATCTAAATCAAACCCAACTCGATTACCCCATTAATCCGCTAGATGAATCCAAAGAGCCATGCACAAAAAAAAACAGCAAACACAAAACACTTCCATTAAAGGCAACACCAAAAACCCACAACACAGATTCACACAACCGATGCACTAGAATCGGAAAACGCATCAAACCCATCAAAAAGGATAAAGATTCCGATGGTACAACTTACAGCAATATCAAGAAAGCAACCAACTTTATCATCAAGAACGCACCTGAAGATGAAAAAAGCTCAGGACTTTGAAGAACCCAATTGGATTCTGCGATCAAAAACGCGAGAAAAATCGAGAAAAAAACTTGAATGGAGGCTGTTTTTCATGGAAGAGAGGCTATCAAAGAATTTGACGGTGGGTGACTTAGGTGGGTCTGAATGTGTAAAGAGCTGTGTACGCATGGGAAAGACGGTGTAGACGAGCCTAGTGCGTACGATATCTATACGCCTGACGTGGAGTGAATCTATTGGTCGTCTAGCGACCTTACGGTGGACGCGCTGGTGATCTTGCATGTTTTGGGCTTTTTACCTTCCCATTTTCAACATGAAATACCAATTATTTACTCATGTGTTTCCCTATTTCTTCAAAATAGAATAAATCTAATCGCCTCTTGGAGAGATAGGATCTTTGTTGATATTTAGGGGGGCTGATTCTATGCTTTGTAACAGGTGGTTTCAAATTTTATAACCTTCCAATTGAGAAGTAGTTAATTAGAAGTTGAAACGACGTATCTGTAGTAATTTACGTTAATTTCAAAAGATCGTAAAAGATCTCATTCATGAAATTTTGGAGCCGGTCCCTTGTGGCCGGGTGAATTTGTGGTTTCACTCGCAGAGACCAGGTCCCGGGTTCGACTAGCACCAACAACAAATTGTTCAAAAAAAAAAAAAGGTTTGGAGTTATACTTTGAAATTAGTAAAGATATTAGGGTTGTGCCCTAAACATTGCTATAGTTTGTAGCTGCACTATGAACCGAGGACACTCTTATGAGATTTGTTGTGGGTTTAGCCCAACCATTACAGATACAATTGGTTAGATTCTGATATAAGTCTTAAACAAAGCCAAATTGTATTCCCCCCAATGCTTTTTATCTTTGTTTTTGCCCCTATATTGAGAATGTCCAACCCTCAATCATATTCTTAAATTATTAACTCGATACTTAGTTGTTACGATCATATTAGAGAGACAATTACCATTTCTTATTGCTTGTGTTTCCGCCTAATGCTTTCTATCTTTGTTTTTCTTATATATTGAGAACGTCCAACCTTCAATTATAATCGTAATTCGTTTCTTCGACACTCAGTTTTTACGATCATCTTGTGTTTTCCCCTGATGCTTTATATCTTTGTTTTTCCTATACATTGAGAACTTCTATCCCTCAATCATAATTTTAATTCATTACCCCAATACTCAGTTTTTACGATCATCTTGTGTTTTCCCCTAATGCTTTCTATCTTTGTTCTTCCTATGCATTGAGAACATCTATCCCTCAATCATAATTCTAACTTGTTACCTCAATACTCAGTTTTTACGATCATCTTGTTTTTTCCTCTAATGCTTTCTATCTTTGTTTTTCCTATACATTGAGAACATCTATCCATCAATCATAATTCTAATTCATTACCTCAATACTCAGTTTTTACGATCAAATTAGAGCGATATTAACCATTTCCTATTTTGCGTTTTTGGCAAGTTTTTTGTGTGGGTGGTAAAGGAAGAAAAAGTGCAATATGGTCCAAAACAATTAATTAGGCCCAATACAAGGTTCGTTATGAATATGATGAATAAGAAGGCCCCAAACCCCCTTGTCAATGTCATCATGCCAACCAGCCAGCAGTTGAATAATGACCTGAACATGCCTTCACCATCACTTTGATATTGATCATTATTCCCGAAATTAAAATTAATTAATTTTTTTTAATAAAACCCATGAATCGATGATAACAAGATCAAAAACTGATTCCCAAGACCAATCAAGCATAAATTCAGGAATCTAGAAGCACAAATGAGCTAAAATAGCTGATTCATATTGATATTTGTACCACTACATAGATGCTGCCACTGCTGCAATTTCCTCCATCTCAATGTGAGGAGAAAAATACACAAAAGAATTTGAATCTTATCTTATCATCATCACTGCTAAATAATATATAGATAGTCTACATCAAAGCTCATTTGTGATCTTGGGCTACCACCAAAATCATCAAAATCAGTGCAGTAAATAAGTCATTGCAAGTGCCAACAGCAGCAGAGTATAAGCAATCCCTTGATCTATTGCCATTCCTGCATAAAAAAACCAACATGTTTACTAATCCGTTGCGCTAAATAAATAAACGCGTCATTCTCTTGATTACATATTATTAGACATGAAATTGACACAAGCCCAAAAAATAAACAATTAGATTGGTACAATACAAGATCGAAAGCTTACCATCACTGGTTGGAGAAGGAGCTGGAGCTTGTTGGCCGTAGCTGAAGCCCAGCAGGGTCATGAACATGAAGATCACCATAACTGGAAGAGCACAAGATCTCATCGAATTCATTTTATTGAACTAAAAATTGGAAAAAAATTGGTGAAAAAAAGAATATGAGAATTGAATTCGAGATCTGTAAAATTTTTGGGGGTTGAGATTTTCTGAGGAAGCTGCGGAGGGAGTTGGTGGTGGTATTTATATTGTGGTGCGGGGGAGAACATGGGAGGATGGTGGGGGAGCATGTGCGCGGTTTCGTAGAACGTGGACGAGAGAGAAAAACTGTCGACGGCGTGTTGACTCGGGCCGTGTTGTACTCGTGGCGCCAAAAGGCAACAATGTAGACTGGTCTTTTTAAGCAATGGACCGGCCGGCTGGGTGGTGCGTAGCCCGCCAGAAAAGGCTCGAAGCAAAGGGCAATTGGCCCATGTGTTGGGTTTGGTGGAACATCTTTGATTTTTAAAATTATCTACACCAATCTACTATTTGACGATTCTTTGCAAGTTGTGCCACATGATTGATGGTTACGTTATTCTTTTGACTGAAGACCGTTTGGAACATAATTACTAATCTATCGTCATACAGTATTTCAAGTATTTTTTTGAATTACTAATCCACCTAGTTGGGAAATGCATTCATAATCAGAATCCAACTTCTTACTTAACTTTGATTGGAGAAACATAAAGCTATATTTCTGTGTTAAGACAAATTCTTCATTTGTGCGATGGGTTGGTGTTGCTGCGCGTGGTTGGGGCATGGAGGTGTCAGTGTGGACCCTAATTTTTTTTTTTTTTTTTTTGTTCTTAGAGGTCTATTTTTGAATTTTTTAGCGCAATTTTATCTGTAGGATCATTGTTTCTTGTAAAAACGTTTTTTTTTTTTTTTTTTTTCACAAACCAAATCTTGTAATTATTTGACCTTCCGTGAGCTAGGAGAAAGGGCAATGAATGAACTAGAAGCTTCGACGGGCAGGTATGAATGCGCATATATATCACCATAAGTCCATGTGTTTTTTGTGAAATTGGAAGGTCAGACGAGAATGGTTTGCCATGAATTAGAAAAGTCTTTAAACAAATGCCAGCCACCAACGGGATGTAAATTCTAACTTTTCTTATTAAGCTACAACAGATGTCATGGAAAAGTGCATGATGTTTTTGCTTTCCTTCCTACTTACTCTATTGACTCAATTTGCCGTATATGGGGCATGTTTACATACAAAGAATGAGAATGAAAGGAATGAGAATCATTGAAAATCATTATATTTCCTTAGTTACCATATGTTTATTAACTCACTTGAGAATCAAATTTTTAGTGGGGCCATACTTCAATTTAGGAGTAAAAACACCCCAAGTCCCTCTTGGGTATCCGATTCTCATTCCCAAATTTTGTTTTCGATTCCCTCTTGTAAGTAAACGAGCCCATCCATCGGGGACCCTAGAAAGATATATACTATTTTGAACAAGTAGGTTGCACTTTGAAGCTCAATAGACGCCAAAGAAATTTGTCATATCATGAAAAAAAGAAAGATCTATCTTAGTATTTGTTTGGGCCTGAATTGTGCAGCTGGGCCAAGTATAGATTTGGGCCGATGTGCACGTTAATACAAAAGCCTTTTAGTGGCTTAAACCTGGTGAGAGACGGCAGATTGAGGGCGAATCCCATAGTTAGCAGGAAATTAATGTGATCTCGACGGCTAAGGGTTTTTAGCAAGAGATTGGGAAGGTATTTCCCATGGACCGAAGGAAATCAAGTTAAAAGCAAAGAAGGATTCTCGACAAACCCAATTTAAGAAGGATTTCAAAAGAAGAGAAAGTAAACTTCAATTGGGAGATCTATTGCTTGCCACTCAAGTCAAAAGTCCAGTCCATGAAGCATCCACTATATAAGAGTCGAAGACGCGCATTCACTCAACCTCAATCCATGAAGCATCCCCTGTCTAGCAGAGCCGTGGCTGAGCATTTAGAGGCCTAGTTCTAAAATTTTAATGAGGCCCTTCAATCTATCTTCTAAAAAATCATACCAAATGTTTTTTACGCACAATGTACTAATAAAATGGTAAATTTGGAGCTAAAATAATAATAAACTTTAGTAAGATTATTAAATCGATTCAAAGTGTATTACGAACATTGATAGGAAAAAATAATACAATCAACAATAATTTTGTATATGTAGGAAAGTTTTGAAATTCAACTAAGATATTTGATTAAAGCATTAAACTAACCTTGAATTTAACTAGATGAAGACGCAACTTGGATTAAAGGATGGAGAAGCAGCATTAGATTAGGTTTTGAGTAGGTTTGGACTAAAAGCGGAAGGAATAGTAATTAAATATGTATAATATAATTTTAATAAGTTTAATTATAAATATAAATATTATATATTTAATACACTAAAAAAATTTAAAAAGATTACTGGGGGGGCCCAGTGCTGGAGGTCCATGTTGCACTGTGTCAACGGCGGCTCTCCTGTCTAGCACAATCGTTTGATTGGAAGTCGAAGACGTGCATTCACTCAACCTCACATCCAATAGACCGCAACGGTGCTATTGGTGGCACGCTCGCTCACTCAAGAAAAGTAAGATTTACTTACGTGGAAATTAGGGTCAACAATATTAATGATCAACTTTCGGTTAGGGTTTAGTTGTTGATTACTTCTGATTCTTTCAACTTGTTTGGTGTTTCTTCCCTAACCCCTTACCTTTGTTCGGGGATTGTTCCCCGTACGATTTTATATGAGATTGCTTCCTCCACACCTATTACATTTGTTTTGAGTTTCGTTGCGAACTTTGGTGTTTGTTCGAGGATTGCTCCCCGAACCTTTTGTCCTTTCGCTGCTGATATGGCAACACCTCATTGGCCCTGATCGAACCCTAAAAGGACACAAAAAAATAGTATACAAAATTGGACAAGACATAATAAAGAAAGAAATTCGAGGGAAAACTAAAAAAAAGGTTAATATGTTCGGTTCCCACTTAAACCTGATATCCCCAATTTCTCCTCTCACTCGACTCTCCTGTCTCCGCCCTAAACCCTCCATTCCCGCCGCCGGTGAGCTCTCCACTCTCGACAGCCCATCTGTATCTAACTCTTGCTTCTTTGTGCTCCTCACATTCGATATTTTGATGGGTCGTGCTTGCTTTCGCTTTGCTTCTACTGTGTTTCTTCGAATTCATCAGAAACCCAACTGGGTTTTGTGAAGATTGGTCATTGTGTGCTTTTATTTTGCTGATTATATTGTTATATTTGATTGTAGCTTGTGGGTTTGTGTTATTTTTGGGTTTTGTGAAGGTGGGTCATTAGTGTGCTTTTATTTTGCTGATTATAGTGTTTGTTTGATTGTATCTTGTGGGTTTGTGTTATTTTTGGGTTGTGAAGTTGATGTGTTTTTTGTCATTGTTGTAATTTGATGTTATTCATTGTGAAACTAGACAGACTTGTTGAAGGCAGCATCCAGAAAACTTGTTTTCGCAGCTAAGACGACGACGCAGTCAGTATCATTGTCGACAATGGCAGCAGTAAGTTGTTTTTGGACCCATGAGTACTTTGAATTTATGAAGTTGGGTGAACTGTTGAAAGTTTTTTTGTGGGATAATTTGATTTGTATATGATTTGTGTGACTTTTGTTTGGGTTCAGGAGGAAGAAAATATGGGTAATGTAAAGCAGCAGTTAGCGAAACTGTTTGAAGTTTCTTTGAGACAGATAGTCCCCGATGAGCCAGATATCGAGCCGCTTGTTGTCCCTTGCAGTGGGAAATTTGGCGACTATCAATGGTACGTTATATAGGCTTTCATAATTGGATTTTCTTTTTTGTAAGTGTAATACGATATGTGGATTTCTTTTTGAAGTTTTACTTGACCAAGTGTTTGATTTGCTGCAGTAACAATGCCATGGGTCTTTGGTCTAAGATAAAAGGAAAGGGCACTGAGTATAAGGGTCCTCCATCTGTTGGACAGGTATTGGGATTGACCTATGTACTTAGATGTTTATGGTCTCTAGTAGTCCTTGTGCCGATCAATGACTGCCACTTTTTTTTATAGGCCATCATGAAAAATGTTCCTCAATCGGAGATCATAGAATCAATGTCTGTAGCAGGACCTGGATTTGTGAATGTTGTTGTGTCAAGCAAGTGGATGGCTAAGGTATTATTTGACTAGAAACCATCAAATAGCATGTATTTGATCAATTATGACCTTCAATACTATTGGTGATACGAAGTAATTGTAAATATTTGTTGCTGCAGAGCATAAAAAAAATGCTTATCGATGGTATTGGCAACTGGGCGCCACAGCTTCAGATCAAAACGGCTGTGGTTGACTTTTCCTCGCCTAACATAGCCAAAGAAATGCATGTTGGCCACTTAAGATCAACTATTATTGGCGACACGCTAGCCCGTACTCTTGAGTTTTCGAATGTTAAAGTTCTTCGACGCAATCATGTTGGTGACTGGGGAACACAGGTGATACACTTTTTTCTTTTCTGGTTCCAACAAGGTAATGTAGTACTAGCATAGTTAACTGATTCAACGTATTTGTGCATTGCAGTTTGGGATGTTGATTGAGTTCCTTTTCGAAAAGTTCCCAAACATAGAGGAAGTTAATGAAGCAGCCATTGGTGATCTGCAG
The DNA here is from genome assembly GCA_033992175.1 of Spiraea crenata. Classification (NCBI taxonomy): domain Eukaryota; kingdom Viridiplantae; phylum Streptophyta; class Magnoliopsida; order Rosales; family Rosaceae; genus Spiraea; species Spiraea crenata. The sequence goes on along the minus strand of JAVBHV010000079.1, from coordinate 2,161,929 downwards.
GTGAGTAAAAGTATACTCCTCATCATTTTGTTGTTTATATGCCACATCCCTTATCTACACTGAAACTGGTCAGTTGCTCAATTATCTGTGTTTAATTGTACCGACTTAATGCTCTCAATGCGCTATTAGATAATATTATGCTCCTTATGCCCAAGAATGAAGCTAACGAATTACTTATCAAAAATAAAGAAAGCTAATTTGTTATCTTTTTGGTTGAGAGAGGGGACTCCAACATATTAATTGATTGATATATGTATAATGTACATAAACATTGTTTAGATGGGCAGGGACATGTGCTTTCTCCTATCTTTGGCGGTTAATTGGCAATATGCATGCTCAGGAATATCATTATGTATTAGCACTTTTGTGATTATTCTATGCTTTTGTTTTATGGATGAATCAATAAAATAAAAGTAGTCAATATGTGACTTTAGTTGACTGGTACTTTGGTAGGGATTCTACAAAGCATCAAAAATGAAATTCGATGAGGATCCTGCTTTCAAGGAGAGAGCACAGCAGGCAGTGGTTCGCCTTCAGGTGAACTATACATTTTTAGTTGTACAAAGCACATGAGGTTGATCTATTTGCCTATTGATTTTGTTTGTGTATCTTGGTTTTGACTCAACTCAATTTGCAGGGTGGGGAACCCAGGTACCGCCAAGCATGGGAGAGAATCTGTGAAATCAGCCGTAGAGAATTCCACAGGGTCTATGAACGCCTTGGAGTTGATTTAGAGGAAAAGGTATGTTCTAGACTTCTCACCTTCATAGGTTACCTCTTACAGTTGAATTTAATTTTGCATCACTAGGCACTGAGAGTTGGGCAGTGAAGTCATCTACTTTCTTTGTTATGTCCCATATGTGACAGGGAGAAAGCTTTTATAACCCATATATTCCTGGGGTTTTAAATCAGTTGAGTGCTCAAGGGTTAATTGAGGAGAGCAAGGGTGCTCGTGTTATTAAAGTTGAAGGGGTCAACATCCCCCTGATGGTTGTCAAGAGCGATGGTGGTTACAACTATGCTTCAACGGATTTAACAGCTCTTTGGTATATTATTTTTAATAATTATTGTCGCCTTATGAATTTGAGGAGTCAAAGTGGTTACATTGTGGTCAGTCAGTCAGCCATATGTTCATTATAGTCCTGCCTGATCTGTATATTGGGTCCTATTGAAAGGATGTTGTCCTTGTTACTGAAATCGCTACTTGCACTATGTAGGTATCGCCTTAATGAGGAGAAAGCTGAGTGGATCATATATGTTACTGATGTTGGCCAGCAACAGCATTTTGATATGTTTTTCAAGGTATGTTGCTGAAGTCGCATACCTGTGTTTCTTGCGTATTCTGGTTTATTGGTGGAACAGAACTTAATTTTTCTTTTCAGGCTGCTAAACGTGCAGGTTGGCTCCCAACTAATGATGCCTTGACTCCAAAAGCTACCCATGTTGGTTTTGGTCTTGTTCTTGGCGAAGATGGTAAACGCTTTCGGACTCGCTCTAGTGAGGTGGTGAGATTGGTTGACTTACTTGATGAAGCCAAGAACCGTAGCAAAGCAGCTCTTATTGGGCGTGGTATGATATTGACTAACCTCTGCTCCATCATGTCTAATCTTCTTTTTATTCGCGAGTGTCTGACATATTCCAAGGAAAAGCTGTATTTATAATATTTCACACACTATTATATAACACTCAAACTTTCAAACTACTAAAATGGGTAAATAATCCTTTAAATCATACTCAGATAAGGCGAAAGAGTTTACTGAAGAGGAGCTTGATCAAATTGCAGAGGCTGTTGGTTATGGGGCTGTTAAGTAAGCTTCCTCAACTTTTATAAGCATTTCCTGGTTGACCGTTTGCAATTATTGTGTATGTAATCACCATAATGAATGGGGTGTGATCGCGTAGGTAAAGTTGATGAGAAGTAGAGAACATAGGAACTCTAACTACTGCCACATATTTTAATTATAAGCTTCCTGAACGTGAATAGATATAATAATGCCTTGTTCATAGTAGAACCTTAGGACTTGTTTAAAGCTAATTATGAAAACAACTTGAGAGAATGCTATGAATATTTGCAATTTAGCCCGGTATCACTTATCTGTGTTAAAAAGTTTCCTAATTTTCCAGTCTACCATATCCGTTTACTGTCATAACATGCTATTCTTGTTATAGCTTTTTGTACCTTTTCTTATTGTCTTAATGTTTGGACAGGTATGCTGATCTGAAGAACAATAGGTTGACCAACTACACATTTGATTTTGATCAGATGCTGAATGATAAGGTGTGTCAGAAAAATTAGTTCTAGTGTTAATGTTTTGATGGTTCTAAAGGAGAGAGTGTGAGTGTTGTATGGGAGTTATTATGCATGATCATCGTATTAGATATGAGGTAGCCATCAGTAAACACGCTCTTTGGGATATTTGTTGGTCTAGAATTTGACAGTACTGCTTAACCTTTACAAAGGATGGGTGTCCACAGAACTCATATATGGGGTGGAACAATTGTTGCCAATAGTATTCTTGTTGAAAATTGTGTTCCTTGGAGGAAAATGTGTCGAATGGCAGAAATATCACATGTTGTATGAGATTTTTGAAAAAGTCGTAATTGTGACATCTTTTTAGGGGGTACCTATATAATGGAATTCTAACTTTCCTCGTCATTCAATGTGGAATTGTTTGAAGATTTTGTTGGTGGATTCTGTTTCTAGATCCTGTTTGAGACTTTTTTCCAATTAGTTATACTAGATGCACTCTGCTAATCCTACCTTCAATATCTACTTGAGCAGGGAAACACTGCTGTCTACTTGCTCTATGCTCATGCTCGGATCTGTTCAATCATAAGGAAATCCGGGAAGGACATAGAGGAGTTGAAAACGGTAAGGTCTATATATTTATTATGTATATGTCTTATCACTGTAAACTAGTGGATGAGTTCTGATGGAATTTTTTTTCTTTGTAACAGACGGGGGAAATTGTGTTGGATCATGCCGGTGAGCGGGAATTGGGGCTGCATTTGCTGCAGTTTTCAGAGGTAAGAACGTGCCAAATGGAACTAATTGCTGCTTGGATTTTTTATTACTGCTGCAGTGTCTGGTACTGACAGTTGTGCTTGCCCTCTTTATTTTTCAGAATGTGGAGGAGACCTGCACCAATTTGTTGCCCAATGTTTTGTGTGAATACTTATACAACTTATCAGAAGTCTTTACGAAAAAATTCTATTCCAACTGTCAGGTATCACAGTTATTACTTGTCTAATGTTAAGTTGATTTGGGTATTTTGGAAAATGTCAAATATTCTTGTGAAGTGAAGCCAAATATAAACTTAAAGGTGGTGTTTGAAGGGTTCTTAGCACCTAAAGGCTGAGAGCGCACCATAAGGATTCTTTTGCCTTGACCTTTTTTTTTGGGTTAATTCTAAAAAAACCAAAAATGTTTTGTAAATATACATGAGATTTATCATTTAGTTGAGTACCATCCTGAAAATCTTGTTCTTCGTTGCATTGTACTGAGCAGGTTGTTGGGTCTCCAGAGGAAACTAGCAGACTCTTGCTTTGTGAAGCAACAGCTGTAGTGATGAGGAAGTGCTTTAATCTGCTCGGAATTCAACCTGTTTACAAGATATAATGGTAGCCAAAATAGGGTTATAACAATCTTTGATTAGGGATATCAGATACTTGTTTTCCATTTTCACTGTATTGTACAAATCTCTCAATCCAGGACATTATTGTTGAAAGATGCTCTTCTTGTACTAATTATGTTGCCGTTCGTTCTGTTCTGCCTTGGTGTGATTAATTCTGCTTCTCTTTTTCTAAAGCACTCATTGATCATGTGGTCAAAACACAGTTCTTTGCCAAAAGATCATTCTTCATTCTTTTTAACAAAGCATTCTTTTGGAGCTTATTTATAACAATGCTCCATGAAACTCAAATTTTGTCTCATTTTTACTCATGAAACTCGAAATAAGTTACTTTACCCTCATTTTATCTCGTGAACTCGAAATAAGTCACACATGATGTTCTTTGAAGTTAACAACGTTATGTCAAAATTACTTTTTTGGAAGAATGCCTCTTGACATTCTCAAATTGGCTCACTTTCCCCCATGAAACTCTCAAATTTTTTCACTTTTCCCCTGAAACAAAAAATGGGTCAGTTAACCTCATGAATATCGTTCACTCACTTTACCTAATGATGGTTAACTTCATTTATTTTGCCAAATCTGAATTATATGGGATCCACTTTTTCTGCCACCCATTCGCTTATCCAGTCCTCTAATTCCCTCTCGAAATGGGTGGTGTAGGAATTACAAGGCCAAACACTTTTCGTTTTTACTGAGGAATCTAATTTGACATGCATTGTTTCTTACCATTTGACCAATAAGGTTATAACAAAATCAAAATTTCATAAAATTTTGTCATAATATTATGACAAAATAAAATATTCATAAAATTTTGTCATAAGGTTATGACAAAACTAAAAATTTCAAAATTGTGTCCTAAAGTTATGACAAAATAAAAAACAAATTGAAAATTTCATAAAATTTTCTCATAAGGTTATGACAAAATAAAAAAAATTCAAAATTTTATCATAAAGTTATGATAAAAGCAAAAATTCTAAAATTTTGTCATAAGGTTATGACAAAATCAAATTTCAAAAATTTTGTCATAACCTTATGACAAAATCAAATTTTTGTAAAATTTTGTCATAAAGTTATGACAAAATAAAAAATTCATAAAATTTTGTCATAAGATTATGACAAAAACAAAATTTCATAAAGTTATGACAAAATAAAAAAATTCCAAAAATTTGTCATAAAGTTATGACAAAATCAAAATTTTATTAATTTTTTTTGTCATAATGTTATGACAAAATAAAAAATTTATTTAAAATTTTATCATAAGGTCATGACAATATAAAAATTCTTTCATAAGGTTATAACAAAATCAAAAATTAAAATTCATAAAATTTTGTCATAAGGTATTTTCATAATGTAATTTATAAAATTATAAGGAATGTACAAGAAATTGTCTCTCATTAGCTATTTTGTTTCGTCTTACCTTGTTAAGTGTGAAGTACTCCTCTCACTAAATTTTTTAGATTCGCTACTACATACGATGATCATGATTCGAGTGGCACCGCACAAGCTTTTTAATAGAATCCAAGAGAAAGCCAACATTTGATTAGGGACAGAACAATCTAATCCGACTAGGAACGCCACACAACTCCAAATCCCAAAGCCTAACTCAGCCCCCACCCACCAAAAATCTCTTCCTTCATGTCCAAGACTTCCCCCAAACTTTGCAAAAATTAGCATCCTTTCATTAATAAATAACTCCATTTTTGGTCTCCCAAATAGGAGAAAGTTCCATTGCTGTACGTGGAAGCTCATATATTTTATGCATATATTACAACAAAAGTAAATTCAATTACCGAATCATTTTTAAATTATTTAGAGTGAGATACGATATAAAACATGATGTTCACATATTATATTTATCATACACGTATTACAATATAAATAAATTCGACAATCGGATCAATTCTCAAACAAGGCATGGTGTTCTTGCCACTTATCAAAAGACATGTGTGCGCAAATGAGGTCCAAGCGAAGCGACGGAACCAAAGGGACGTGGCAAAACACAAGTAGCAATACATCATCATCTAGCATCTATCTCTCTATCTAATCCTTCTTGGGAATAGGAATGGTGGTGCCTGCAATTGCATGCTGCCCTTGGCTGGTGTGGGGACAGACAATTCGGGCAAACAAAAGCAATGGCACCCGGCCCGTTAGCAAAAAAATAAAATGAAATAGTTATCAAACGGGTCCACCTTTACTCGTTAGCAAAGAAATAAAAAGCGAAAAATGAGAAGGAAATGGTTATCAAACGAATCGATCATTATTTTAGGCCACGGAACTTATGGTCTTGACATCTGTTGCTCTTCTTTGGCTGGCAGCTGATATAACACCTCTCATCACCTTAAACAAACGCAAAGGCACTGAATTAAAGCATCTATAAGGAAATTAACTTTCCCGGGAATCAAACAGAAAGTTCACCTCTTTATGCCAAATAGCTTTACTTGGTCACCTTTCTTTCCTTCCTCCTATATAACTCTCTGCAAGCTTTCAGATTCGTTCCCTTTCAAAATTACAATACCAAATTAGAGCCACAAGTTATGTGTTGTCCGGCTGGTCATCATGTGCCTTTGGTGAGCCTGAGGGATTTGGCGGTGCAGCACCGCCGTAGGTGGTTGCTTCTGCAGGCGGCTGCGGCGGTTGAAGCTGCTACTGCGGCTGCTGATCATGTGCATGCAGCTGAACGAGGTGGCGGCGGTGGGGGCGAGACGAGGCGGTGCTTGTGTTCGCCGACTACGCATCCGGGGTCGTTTCGGTGTAGGCAGCACCATGCTGAGTATGTTTGGGGTGGCCGGATTGTTAGGAAAACAGAGGTTCAGTGAATAACTAGTTCAAGTTTTATGTAAAAATTTAATGGAATATATGAAATACAATTATATATTGGGGTGTTTATGAACTAATTAGTACTTACTGATATACTCAAGATCATGTTCTTTTCTGAATTGTCTTGCATTTGAATTGTCTTGCATTCATCATTGGCATGTTCTTAGGAGGATTTCAGAACCAATATCATCTTTTTCCCCTTTGCTTTTTCTTGATTTGCTTTTGAAAACCAATTGTAAATTCAAGAAGTGGAAACTTGATAATCTCATGATGTTTTAGTTTTTAGCATATAAATTTAACTTTCGTGCTGGGAAAGAAGATGCTGCTGTCCAAACCAATTTCCTGTTCGAATATTGGAGATGGCATCGTGGCGGTATCCTAAGCTAATGAAGTAGTGCCATTTGTGTTGGTATTGACAGTGAAATCGGGATACAAAACCAGTAGGTCCTTCGTTCCCACTGCTGAAAGTTCTCGGGGTTTCTCCTAATGTCGACATATGCTTCATTATTGCACTGATGCCCTGTATTGTTTATGAAAATGACATTGACATTGCTATTGACATGTTTCGATTCCACAGTTGATTCCGGTAACCAAATCAGTCAAACAAGTACAAACATCTCCAACGGAATTTTAATCTATATTCCTAGTAATGTAAATGTTAAATGTACAACGGATCCTTCTCAATGATTTCCATCTGGTATTAAATCTGTAGATTTGCAGAGCCAAGCAATACGCCTCGCTTTCCAGATGCCGATAGTGATCAATTTGACCTTTGCATTTCCCCTCCAGCACCCAAATTAGATAATCTACACACAGGCCGCTGATTTCAACCACGTCACTGCAAGATTTCCAGAGAACTAGTTAGATAACACTGTAGAGAACTTCTTCCTATGGAACAATATGCTACACGCCTTAACGATGCCGTCAATCCTGCCACTGAAGTAATCATGAATCATTAGATCCGTAATGAAAGCACTCTCATGGCTACTATGAAAAAACATTTCCAGTTCAACAATGGCTGTACAGTTTTTCTCATCATCCCGAAGAAGCCTGTAACCTTCTTTTGTGATGTAGTACAAGAAACAAGAAACAAGAAACTTTGCGTTTAACATTTAGTTATTTGCTCAAGATGCACAAGAAATTACACCATAAAATGTAAGAGGACTCGATTCAGAAAAGAAAATGTCGCATTTCACACAGAAAGCAAACACTTATAGACTACCACCCATTCTTTGTTGAATAAAAGGGTGTACCTAAATGAACTCAGAGTCTAACCTCAGGTATAGCCAAAGACTACCTCTGCCAAGCAGTTAAGACTACATTTGTGATTACTAAGCAAGAAGAATGTGAAAACCAGACCAATCAGACCAAGACTAATTATAGAAGAGAAAAGAGCATCAAATCGCATATAGTTGACATATAGAAAGGGCAATAAATCTATATCTCGCTCATAGGCTATAACAATACTTGTAGAATTCCAGACCAGTTACAAGAAAGTAAGGCAATCCTCACCTCAGGGGAGCAATCTTGATGAACTATTGTCTGATTGTCGGTACTTACATACACCTCGCATGATACTTTGGCCTGATGAACATTTTATGATCACATTAGATAAAAACACAATAAAGGTCTAACATCCAATATGGAGCACACCAGCATAACCTCTTCATCCATCTCAAACTTATTCTACTACAGCATTGTCATATTTATCTTCTGTGAAGTGATAAATCCATTAGCAAATAGCAATGGTTACTTCATCTGTTATGTTTGTATCTTATTCTGATACAATCAGGGCCTCATGCAACTCGATTTTTCGGATTAAAATCGTAACTTGACTGAGATTCAGACACTACCAAAACAAGTTATCAACTTAAAACGAACTCAAATCAAACAATGCCACATTCAAATTTTACAACTTTTCACAATGCAGAAACTAATCAAAAGAGCGAAAGTGCACACATTATGTGATAGCTAATCTGAGCTAGATACCAACTAAGTATACATAATTTCATAATTGTGTTCAATTAACTTCCCAATTACTACGGATATAAACACAAAGATTCAATTTTTATCCTCAATTATTCAAACAAACACCAAATTGAACTCAATTTCAAGTAAAATCTCAAGTTTTTACCTTGATCGGAATGCTGAAGAAGAAAAGCCCCAAATTTCCGTCGACCTCCGAAACAGTCTCGAACGGAATCACACCCTTTGCCAAATCCTCAAGCAAGTAAAACACGTCGTGAATGACCTCGATCCCGTCGAGCACAAGCGTCGCGTTGACGTACGACGACCCCCTGGCCTTCACGCGGCCGCCGTCGGAGCTCACAAACCCTAGCTCCCGATCCCGGTACCCCACCGTGACTCGGAGCGAGTCATACCTCAGCGAGAAGAAGTCGCGGTTGCGAACTCGGATGGTTAGGGAGAAGGAGAGGTCGATGGAGGGCCTGATTGACGAGTTGACTCGCACGTGGTTGAGCCGGAGGCGGACGAGTTGGAGAGTCGGGTCGGAGGGGAAGAGGAAGTAGATTGCGGCGGAGAAGAGGAGGAGGGCGCCGGCGACTGATAAACAGAGGCCGAGGCGGTGGCGGAAGTATTCGGCGGGGCTGGGGCGGCGGTAGTGGGTTAAAACGACGACGGTTTGGTGGGGTTGTCGGGCGTTGTCGGAGTTAGTTGGGATCGGCGCGTAGTAGGCGTAGTCGCCCTTGGATGCCATGGTCGTTGAAAAACAACTAAAGACGCGAGTACATCGACTTTTATTTGATTTTCGTACGCAAAGTATTGGATAATTTTGGGCTGATATGGCCTAAATTTTCGATGAATCGGACATTGTTGTATAAAATTACATTGTCACATGATACTATCCAACTGGGAAAATTCTACAATCCACCAGGCGGACTGGTTTGCCAAGTCTTTTTAAAGAGTAATTTGGGAAGCATGTGCAAGGGACATGATGTTTTTTAACAAAAAATCAAGTAGGTGTACCAATTCCGCAAGTAACCGGTAGAAAGTGTCATCCAACTGATCTGAAAATTTATATAGAGAAATTTCTAATTCTTCAATTTTTAAAAGATTTTCATTAAAATTTTGTTAAATTATTTATTTTATTTACTATCTAGTAAAGATTATCACGGTAAATATTAATCAAATCACAAATTATTTAGTTATTTAAATTCGTAGAATATATTTAACGGCTAATTGTGTTGTTTATATATTTTATAAAATTAAAAATTTGAATAATTTTGAATAATTCAGAATAGGGGTGGGAAAAAATCGAATCCGCGTCCCATCCCATCACGATCCAAATCCAAAAATCCAATCAGACAATCCAATCCCGACTAGTCGGGATTTTGTCACGATCCCGACTGAGTCGGGACGGGATCGGATTTTTTGAAAAAAGTCGGGATGACATCCGCAGTATATATTTTTTATTAATATTTTAATTCTTACCCTTACTGAAGTAGCTACAATGATCCAATTAATCTGATTTTTTGATATGTTATAGGAATCGAGCTAATGAACAACTTTCAAGAAGAAAATTTTTTTATTTGAACAACGTAAAGTGGTCTTTTCGGGCTATGAATAGTTCAACCATTTTCTTCCAAGTTCTACGTATTCTCGACTTTTTGTTTCTTTTTTCGGTTTTCTCCCTCTCTCCCCACGCCAACACACACCTTCATGGCCACATGGCCTTCATGATAATAGAAGAAGCCACACACACCCTCAAGTTATTGTATTACTATGTTAGTATGTTTTATTTTCATCATGTATAAATTGTACTTGTTAGTTTATATTATAAATTTATGCACACAAAAAAGTTTAAAATTTCATATTATACTTGAGATTCAATTGTCCTGATTTTCCGTTTTGATGGATCCGAACTTAATCGATTTTATTGTTGAGATTCCACTGAATTCGGGTGATTTTTAGCCTTTAATCGGGATCGGACCGGATCGAAATTATAATCGGGATTGGGATCATCCCGATCCCACCCTAATTCAGAATATAGGGTTAAGGAATCAGCTTGGGCTTCTTGGGCCATAGAAGCCAACAATTATCCAGCAAAATATTAGCATTTGGCCATCACTTACGTGGCGGGATCACGGACGTTCGTTTGGAGGTGGCGTGGCGATCCCCAAAAGTAGCTCGCAAAACAAAAACCCTAGCAATCAGTCTGCTACACTCTGCAGAAGCAAAACCAAAAGATCAGTGTTTTTGTGAGACTTGTGAGAAAACGCGCGAGAAATCAATGGAGGAAGAAAGGCCGATTTTTAAGGATATAAGGCGGTACTATTGTGAGTATTGTGGAATCTTCAGATCGAAAAAGGCTCTGATTGCAGCTCACATCGAAAAGCGGCACAAGGTTTGAGCCAGTTCTGGCCTTTGAATTTTGGGGGTTTTTCTTTGTGATTATTAAAGTTTGGATTTTTATGAATTGGGTTTTTGTTTTGGATGGATTTGCTGTTGTGGGTTCATTTTGTTTTGTGTTATGAACAAGATCTGAAATTGGGTTGTCTTCAGATTGATTGAATTTGTTGAACTTCGTTTGTAATCTTAGCTGTTCTTTTGCTGTAGGATGAGATGGAAGTAGTCAGCGAGGCTGATGGGGATGGAGAAGGAGAGAGCGAAAAGTCGAATACTTGTGAAGAATGTGGTGCTACTTTCAAAAAACCTGCGTATCTCAAGCAACACATGCAAAGCCATTCCCTTGAGGTATCATTTTGTAGTGCCGATAGATATTTTTTATGGGTTTCGCATGCTTCCGAATGTAATTGACTGTTGAGGTAGCAGTGAAACCAATGGCAGCTTGTGTGATAAGTTTCTGATGATGTTTGTAGAGAGTAGTTTGATAGTTTCGTAACTGGCTTGATTATGCCTATAGCTCTCACTAGTTTTGGAATGAGATTTCTGGTTATGTTTGCATCGATTGAATCTTGACATTTTTCAGGAATCGACATTTTTAAGAACTATCCTTTGGATAGCGTGAAGCATTGGATCCCACAGTAAGAACTCCAAAATGCGCGAGGTGTATGTCTTGAATGGACCAGTATCAGGTGGGAGACCACCTGTGAAGCTCCATCAAGCGCGCCTCAATCACGGACTTTTCAGTTTGAGGTTTGAATGCTTGATCACGTGCGGTTTGAAATTATGGCTATATGTTTGTAGATTCATTTTAGCTTTTTCTTTGCTTTTTTTGGATGAAGTTTCTTTAGTGTTTGCATCATTGAAGCTATAAATTTTGCAGGAAAACTTTTGAGAGAAGTATCCATTGTAAAGCGTGAAGCATTGGATCCCAAATTCAGAACTCCAAAATGCGAGAGGGTTTGACTTGAATGGACTAGTATCAGGTGGGTGACCTCCTGTGAAGCTCCTTCAAGAAAACCTCAATCACGTAATGCTCAGTTTATGAATTGAATGCTTCTTCATCTGCATTTTGGAACTATGTTGGCTCATGAGTTGATGTTAGGTTATTGTTTGCAGAGGCCATACATTTGTACGGTGGATGATTGTCGCTCCAGCTACAGAAGAAAAGACCACTTAAATCGTCATCTTCTTCAGCACCAAGGGAAACTCTTTAAGTGTCCGATTGAGAACTGTAATCGTGACTTTGTTTTCCAAGGTAACATGACGAGGCATGTCAAAGAACTTCATAGTGAGGATGGCTCTTTGGCTAATGTTGGCAATCAAAAGCAGCACGTGTGTGAGGAAATTAGTTGTGGAAAGGTGTTCAAATTTGCTTCAAAGCTACGGAAGCATGAGGATTCTCACGGTGAGCTTTTGTTTCTGAAATTCTGTCTTTATTTTGTGTTCTGTGGTGTTTGCATGTGGTAAGTAATGTAGATTGACATATATGGTACAGATTGCCCTTGCGATTAGAAGTGCTGTTGTTAAAGTTTTCTGCTGTGTGCTTAATGCAAACTCTAATGATATCCTTTCTTTCTGCAGTTAATCTGGGGGGATCGGTGGAGGCATTTTGCGCTGAACCAAGTTGTATGAAATACTTTACTAATGTTCAATGCCTTAAGGCCCACATCCAGTCCTGCCACCAACATACTACCTGTGAGATATGTGGAGCCAAGCAGCTGAAAAGGAATATGAAAAGGCATCTCCTTACGCACGAAGAGAGACTTCCTTCAGTGGAGAGAATCAAATGCAGTTATAAGGATTGTCTTCTTACGTTTTCAACAGTGAGTTTCAGACATGGCTTTGAATCGTTAATTTGGCATGAAGAGAACTGTTTGGTATTCTTTGGGTTGCCATGGTTAATTTCTTAATATCTCCTCTTTTTTTTTGTTGGATGCATTTGCAGAAATCAAATCTGAGTCAGCATGTCAAGGCTGTTCACCTTGAACATAAACCGTTTGTCTGTAGCTTTTCGGGTTGTGGCATGAGATTCTCGTACAAACATGTGAGAGACAACCATGAGAAGACGGGACGTCATGTTTTCACCAATGTGAGTCTGGTTCTTGAAATCATTCAACATCCTCATATGTTTGGACATTAGGATAAGCATCTTTTCTGGAATGCAACATGAATTCATGTTGGACATTATTGCTCTGAATTTCAGGGGGATTTTGAAGAGGCGGATGAGCAATTCCTGTCGAGGCCAAGGGGTGGTCGGAAGAGGAAGTGCCCCACGGTAGAAATGCTCGTACGAAAAAGGGTGAGCCCCCTAGATCAATCGGGCCCAGAGTCCGAGTACCTTTCCTGGTTGCGCTCACAGCGAGAGTCAGATGATGAGCATTGAGCCGCGCCCTTGTACTTCACCTATGTAAATGAAATTACGAAGTCCGCCGGTGATATGATTCTCAACACTAGGTTATGTATAGCATTTTTGTATCTAGATGGATGGAATCAGGATGATATTTTTATTATTTGTCAACTTTTGTGGGTTGAAATCAATCATATCTTGGAGCAATTAGTGCGTGTGATGTACACTTTTCAGCAGAAGGATGGCATTTTCTTGGATTGGTACACAACTTTCAACGAATTCATGCAAATCCAAGAAAGCTGGACAGATTGAGGAGAATGTGACAAGACATCTTTGGAGATGTATGTAACACCACGCAACCATCCCTTACCATGGAATAATAAGATATTGTTCTAACGTTTTATTTATAAATGCCTAAAACCTTAGCCTTACAAAACTCATCTCAGATATTCCATTATGGTACATTTAAGGAATAATTGTGTTGTCTTGCAACAAAATCTCTGAAGAGTCCAATGGGAAAAGAGTCAGAGTCTCATCCCATAACTAAACAAGTATGCTCCCACGACACACATGATCGTGTCTTATAAGAAGTCTGATCAAAACCATTCTCAAGTACCTTGGTAAAAAAAGACTTTAATCTGTGGTGGAAACTAAAATGCTTTTCTGCATGCGGAAAATAACTGATCAACAAGAATTGCTTACATACACACACAATATGTACAATCATCAGTGATGACCTCTATAAAACTATACCAAGCACACAAGAGGATTCAGAAAACAGAGCCAATATATTATTCCGTTGGCCATGCCTTATGTTTATACAATTACTGAATAGAAAGAAACTATATAAAAGGGTTTCCTGACCAATTAATTAGACTCAAGTACTGATGTAGGGGAGCGAAAAGCCGCTGACTTGTTGGTAGGCATGGACTTTGATCGCTGCATCCAAGGCGATGACCGATCCCTATGAAGCCTGCACCTGAACGAGCCTTGATGTGTTGTTGGGGAGCACAAGCATTGGCCTTTTGGTGAACTTGCTGCAGCCTCTGCGTTGCCGCTTTTCGGAGATGTTGAAACTGTCATGCCACTGCCATGGGAAGCCATGTCTGATGCAGAAGAAGAAGGAAAAGTGATTAATGTATAAAAGATAAAGAAATTGATGAATTGGCAACTTTTTTAGCAAATTGGTTTGGGAATATATATAGGAGGAAAAGCAGAAAAGAGGAGATTTTATCCTTGAATTTGTGAGGCTAGAGAACAAGTAAAGGCAACCAAGTCGTGTCCTCTGATTCCTTCTTGCTTGTCCCTAGTGTGACTAACCTCTAATCTAGTGTTCAAACTCAATATAGTAAACCAGGTTTTTCACGAATCGTTTCTCTCTGAACTTATTTAGAATTATCTAACACAGAAAAAGTAAAACCGAGAATTGGTCTGTTCTCAATAGTCCACACTTGTTTATCTTTCAAAACAGAGGAGTCACTATCTTAGCTTTTATACCAACAAATCACGTATTAAGTTAGGATAACGAAATGGACTCCAAAATCCACTCCACTTAGGACCCTAATTCTGCTCAAACTCTCCCTTTATACAACACCATTCACAATTGAGAAGGAATTGAAATGGGGACAACGGTTAACTTTCTATGCAAGTAATGTTCAAGAACAGGATGAATCATACAAACTGGTCGGTCAGCACACAAAATTTGAATTAAAATTTCAAGAAAGACCTGGGATTACACCTTGAAAAATTTATGAAGTTTAAGATCATCATCTTAGTAGCTGATTGAGCAATTAGCAGATTCTGATTCTACCTTCTTCTTTTTTCCTGTATACCAGATGAGATGGTTTGGCCTTTCAGTGTGGCTAAGTCTAGAGAGTAAGACCCCTTTGTTTTCTTCTGATAATTTCATAGTGGACTGCCATCATTTTGCATAAAACCTTAGCCATTAGCCCATATTGATGGTATAGGTTCTATTTGTTTTCTAGTTTATGACATTTCCAATTTGTTTGCATTTTCTTGTTTCCTTTTCAGCCATGAATATATTCTGCACTTCTTTGTTCAAGGAGAAAAACTTTTGAATGCTTACTGAATTAAAAACTAACGCCATTAGAGACAACACGCGACGCAAGTGATGTGTGAGAAAGGAAGAGAGCTAATATAGACTTGTTTCATGCAAGTCTTTCTACTAAATAGACATCAGAGTTTCTCTCCCTAATCAATTCCACTGGAAATCAAATTCTCAAACTTTGCGAGTCAAGCTTAAAGTAGTTCATAATATTTAGAATGGCCTATAAAAGCAAAGAATAATCTAGGGACAATAACTCTAAAGAATAAAATAGACCCCTTAGTTATATGGTAGAGCAAAAATTTTGAATGTTCACTTCTAAGGACAATCACGCTTAAGGAAAAAATAGACCTCGTCCTTCTTCGATATATAGTTGTCGTTCTTCATCGGATGGTCACTGTCCCTTATTATGCAGCAACTTCCTCAATAGGCGGTCATCGTTCTTCATTCTGTGAGTAAATTGAAGATGGAAGCAATCGGTGGAGAATGACACAAAGAAGAAGAAGAAGAAAAAGAAGTTGGTGTGTAGCCTGGGCGTGAGTAAAGAGAGGCAGAATTTCCAATAGAAACAAACAAGTAGTTGTCTATGTGTTATTTTATCCTCGAAAAATAATATTTGAATTTTATGTTTTATAATAGAAAAAATGATTAGTCTATAAACGAAAGAGTCATTAATCCAATAATCTATAGGGTGGCTTCATCCATTTTACTTCTATAAAAAAAATATTTTTTTGGCTAACACAAATTGTAGGCTGTCGGCTGTTGAATATTATATAACAATATCAACTTGAACTACACGGACTTTTATCCTTATTTTTTTATGTTCTTTTTCTTGTAGCATACATATAGAAATCATCACCTATCTATTATTAATATTCCAAAATTGGGGCTAAGCCTAACACTCGCCTCAAGCTAATCCAACAAGTTTCGTTTTGTTTTCGTTACATGAAAGTGACAACTTATTTAAGTTTTTAAGATATAATAATCTATTTATTCAGCAATGCAAGTCGGTTAGTCGGGGACTAGTTAGGAACTCCTGTTTTCACCTCATATCATATGAACTTCGTTGTTGTTTTTTAAAAAGTGCGAAAATTTCGATGATCACTGAGTTGCTAAGTAAAAACAAACAAGGGAAATGGAAATGGAAGAAAACAGTGGAGAAAAGTGAAAGGGATGAATTGGAAGCAAATGACAACATGATTTACAGCTAGCAAACAACTACCAGTCAACTGAATAACTACCAGTCAGTTGGAAATCCTATTTCCACTCCAAATCTTAATTCTTTCAGGATCTTTCCTTGTGGTCAAAGGCTAATCAAGAGCTTCAACATTGGCTGGAAACAGCAAAACGGATTGGATAAACACCGATTCTTGTGTATATGATCTATTGGTGTGGTGCCTTTGCTGTGTTTTCACTTCCAAGTAACTCTTATCACTCCCTGAAGTTGCGGTGAAATCAAAGAAGTTCGAGAAATCAAGCGATCTATGGCGAGGACGGGCAATAAGAACATACAAGCCAAGCTGGTAGGTATGTCTTCCTTTTTGCTTTTATTCAGTATTTTGTTGTGTGCATGAATATGTGATGTGTATGTTTTGTGTTTGTAATTAGGGAAGTTGATTGAGTTTATGGAGGATTACAGTTCTGTTTCGATCTTAGCTGATTGTAGTTAATTTGATAATCTACTTGATTATGCGTATGAAATGATTTGATCCATGCCCCATAAGGGATTACTATTGTTTAGATTGTTACATTTTGTTATTCAACGATTGAGTAAACTGTTGTTTTCCCTCTGAAATATCATTGGATTGAGAATTAAGGACCTCAGCTTTACAAAAACTGTCTGATTTTTTTGGACTCCATCCATCATTGGTTAATTTACTTTGTTCTGCTTTTCCCAGGTGCTGCTTGGGGATATGGGAACTGGGAAAACAAGTTTGGTATTGAGATTTGTCACTGGAAAATTCTTGGAGTACCAGGTTGACTAATTTTCTTTCAATAGAATATTTCTTTGTACATACATTTGATTCAAGTGGCCTCTAATATGAGTATAAGCTGCAGGAATCAACAATTGGAGCAGCATTCTTCACTCAGGTTCTGTCATTGAATGAAGCTACTATCAAATTCGATATATGGGACACTGCAGGTCAGGAACGGTACCATAGCCTGGCTCCTATGTACTACCGCGGTGCTGCTGCAGCTGTTGTTGTCTATGACATCACAAGCATGGTATGGCAACTATCTAAAGCCCTTTCCATTCTTCCATTTGATGTTAGATTTTCACATGTTAATGCCCTGACCAATGACTGCCAATGAGCTTAGTCTTCTTAGAATTGTTGTCTGCACATTGCCTCTGAATGCTGCCGATACCAACTTATGAGCTTTCAAACCATAGAATCTATCTGTCGAATGATATCTTTCGGTTATATCTGTCCAATTATTGAACTGTATTTCTGTCATGATATCTCTGGTGTTATGAGTCATGCACCTTGTAATTACGCCTTATTCAATATGTGGTGTTGCAGGATTCTTTTGTCCGTGCTAAGAAGTGGGTTCAAGAAGTGCAAAGACAAGGTGCATTTACATGTTTTAGTTCTTTCTTATAAAGTTTGGAGTCTGCTGAGTTTTATGATTCATGTGGAATTCAAATTGTTTAAGCTAACAAGATTTTGTTCAATTTCTTATTTGATATCAGCAAATCCCACTTTGATAATGTTCTTGGCGGGTAACAAGGCTGATTTGGAGGAAAAAAGAAAAGTGGGGTCTGAGGTATGATCCCCATTCACTCTTCACCATCTGACATACTATGCAGAATAGAGTGTGAAGTTATATTTGTTGGTATTTGTTGGTTCATCTTTAATTCTTTCGAAGCAAATGAGAAGACTTCTCGGCTTGACACTAGGGAACTTCAAATTAACCCTTTGAAATTACTGCTGCAGGAAGCTGAGCAATATGCTAAAGAAAATGGCTTGGTTTTTATGGAAACATCTGCAAAAACTGCACAGAATGTCAATGAGCTCTTTTATGAAATAGGTAAATAAAAAATTACCATCTACATGAGTTCACTAGTTGGGTAGCATCATTCCATGTGCCTTCTAAAAGCCACAGAATTTTTTTTGCAGGAAAAAAACTGGCAAAAGCTAGTCCTTCTCGTCCAACCGGGATGAAATTGCATACTAGATCACAGCAAAGCGGCAGCAGAATGTTCTGTTGCTCTTGATCATGTCGGTGCACAATCTCCAGGACATGGTTCAACAAGATGGAGGAAGCTCACAAATCGTGGCTCATCCACGATAAAGACCGATCTGCCAGCTCTGCGAACTACGTGTTACAAATCTCAATTTCTTTAGTTATGTACATTATAAGAACGGTTTCCTTATGTTCATTGATGTTCAAGAGTGATTGTTGTGGAACATAATACTCAGAAGCAGAATGTTGCGTACAAAACGTGTCATGGCAAATAAAACAATCAACGCTAAATTACTTTGGTCACGGCATATGTGAGATAGAAATAATAAAGTGTATCATCAACTAGGTTAGGTAAGTTTTTCTCGAAGCGTGATCACCACCACAGAGCTGATTAATTTACTGCTCTTACTAGATTACCGTGTCTGAAACAACAAATGACTGGTCATTGTTTGTTTCAGCTTTCTCTGGTCAATGCTTCTTGACTTTTTCCCATTAAATTAGAGGTCCTTGGCATTTGGCGATGGTGGTCCTAGTATGATGAGAAATTGTAACGAATGGGAGTTCATTCCTTATTGAATTACACACAAACTGCAGAAATGAAGCTTCTTGCCTAATGGAGGTAATGGAAACCAAAGAGGTCTCGTCCTTATCAAAATGGACAAGTACCTCGCTTGGCATGCAGTGCACAGTTTTCTCAACTCGATGCCCATCAAAAACCGAGAATTTTACTTTTTTACCATCCTTGTTTCTTTCTTTATTTTTTACCAGTCCACCACCATTCTGCTTCACAGTTCACCACTTCACGTGCCTTCAACTTCCCATTTTCTCACCATCCCAAAACAAAAAGTGCCTTCTCCAATAACTAACTACAAAAGCAGGTGAAAATAGAAAAGCAATTCTGTCTCTCTGCATCTTGAGAGGGAAAGGAAACACAGAGTTCTCAGTTGTTCAGATGGCTTGGAGTGGCTTGGGTGTACGAGCCCATGGCCACGCATGCAGCCAAAAGCTGATTTGGTACTCTGTTCTTTCCAACTAATTTTTACCACTTCCCTCGCAATTTCATTTGGTAATTATATCATACGGTAATATTCATTACAGGGTGGAAAATAATAATTATATCGTTCATTTATAAGATAATACCATATAACTTGTCTCATAATCAACTGAAAGAGCTAGTAACATACTAATCCATTAACCAAACAGAAAAGGAACCACCTCTTAAGTACAATTAAAAACAAGATTAACAACTAAAGAGCTAGACTTTCTGAGGATGATGATTAATTATTAATCACCATGAAGGAGAAGTACAAGGAGAACCTGACGAAGAAGAAGAGATCCCGTTGTTGCTATTGGAATCACTACCGGAAGTCCCCAAAGACCTGGCATCTCTAAGAGAAACAGAGCACGCCTCTGCCGGAAGCTTCTTCATCGGAGTCAACGGCGGAGTGGTGGTGGTCGGACTTGATGGACCAGACAGGTTTAGCTTGCTAATTTCATCATCATCCTCGCCGGAGCTAGAAGAGGAACCCCCCATTTCCAACCTCGAAGGCGACGTGTCCGGAGTTTCAAACGGAGTGTTGTTTCCTCCGCTCTGCCTGGTGGCTTCGTTGTCGTAAATTGGGTTGGAAATGTACACAAAATGCTCTTCACCACCGCCGCCGCTGCAACCGCCTTGAACGGCGTCTTTTTGGGTCGGCTGCGGCGAAGTCACAAAGGAAATTGGCGGGGATGGACTAGACATAACTCCAATCAAACACGGAGTTGTGTTTGAAATTTCCTGGTGATAAGTGGTCGGAATGTCGAAAACATGGTAATGCTGCTTCTTGGTTTCATCGGAATTGTCTTCTTTGCCGGAAAGCGATGGAAAAAGGTAGCTTCTCGGAGCACGGAGAACCCCCAAGAGGCTGCCTAGAGGAGGACCTGGTACACGGTCTTGCGGTTGTGATGAGGGTTGATCAGAAGCGGTTGCTGCGGTGGCTAAGGAGTCAGCGGCGGCGGCGGTGGTTGTGGTGGTGGAGGCGGTGGTTTTGAGCTGACGGCGGCGGCTGAGGAGGAGGGAACAGTAGAGCTCGGCTAGTAGGACCAATATCAAGCCTAAAACAACGGCGAGGCTGACCACCATGACCAGTGTGGCCGCCATTATCACCTTTGATGTGCCCTTCATCTCTGATCTCTCTGTTTTTCTGGTCAATTTTCTCTGTTTTTATGTGGATTGAGGAGGTGCTCTGTTGTTATAATGGAGGCTGAGGAGCATTTGTTTTGGCGGGAAACTGTACGTTACCTTTGACAAAGAAAGGGCATCGGGTGAGAATCTAGGAGGGACAAAAGGCCTGGGGAATGTAAAGGCTTTTGTCTGACAAGTTCAATGTCATATTAGAAATCGACAAATGCTAACGAGATTTTGCTCAAATGAGAATGAGAGAATATCTACGCTAATCGTCTCCTTGTGATCAATGGGGAGTCTGGATTAACTATAAGAGTCAAAATTGTATGGCCACAACTGATTTACATGATCACTCACAATAACTTGTATACCGTTATTTACAGTGTCTGATGCCAACTGACAACTAAGCTCAAATCCTATGGCAATTGGCAAACATGCAACCCAAAAATTGACCTCTTTATGCGGACTGGACTGTAGAAGAAATTACCCTTTGAAAACGGTATTTATTATGGAAAAGACCTAAAATTTAAGAAGAAAGAAGTAAGAAGAATTCACGTATGATGATGGAGCTGTGATACAACAAGTATTCTCAATCTCTTGTTCCTATCAGAATCTATTATCTATATCAACTGAAGCTGCAGAAACAGTTGCAACTTTTACAATGAGAGCGAAACGATTTGAAACTTCGTATATAACCTATAGATTTCACGCATTGCCACTCAATTACGTAACTGACAGTCAGTTTTTCTTTAAGGCAGATCACTCAAGGAATCAAAAGCAACCTAATCACAAAATGGTTATGACCGAGCTTACAGGTTCTGATTGCATTTACCCTTTATCTCCCTCTCATAGCTGCAAACTGGGCAGCCAAATCTTCGTAGTCTGGCAACTTGGGATGCACATGCCGAGCTGGGTTGGACCTATCTGGTTGAAAAGAAGCAGCACGAGCATATACTTTGGGTTTCTCATGTGGACCACTGTGTTCATGAGGAAGAGAAACTGATCTTGCTGGAGTTGGCACCACTTCTGGCTCATCTCTTCTTTCATGATTTGGAGATTCACCAGCACCTCTGCCTGCATGATGTGCATTACGACTTTTAGACCTTCTCACCATTCCTGGTTCAAAGTCGGTTGGCTTTTTACTGTAATGAATCAGCAGCTTGTCAAGTCTCCTCTCTTCTTCATCTTTCTTGTGGTGTTCGTCATCAAACAAAAGTTGCAGGCCTCGTCTTGAATCATCCCTTCTTCTGCTTCTTGATTTCCTCACTGCTACTTCTGCATCTTCACTGTTTACAGCTTCATTGTGAGAAGAGCGCGGCCTTGAGTGTCTCCGCCTAGCTGATCTTGGTTTTGGTAAGTGGTTGCTGGATCCGTCTTCCCGATGAGCGTGATCCTTCTCATGACGATGACTATTAACCTTTGGAGAGGCATGTGTCTCATCCTCATCATCAGATCCTAGTTGTGTCCCTCCCAGTATGTTATCAACAAATGCTATGTTATAGGCTACAGGATCCTTGGTAATGCCCTTCCTGCCAGAACTATCATGCGAAGATCCAACATGGGCTTCATGTTTTCTATCTTTTGCCTTCGCATTAGGTTTTACGTATGGAGGAGGCATGCCAGACTTGTGGAAGGACTTCAACTTTGGTGTTTCTTCTTCTTTGCTTGGTAATTTTGCATCTTTGTGTTGGCCACCATAACTATCATCAGAAAAAGAGCCTATACCATTGCTTTTCACACTCAGTCCAGTACCATTTGGCTTTAGATGAGGTAAACCTTCATAGTAGTCTCTTTTAGGGACATCGTTCTCCCTCTCATGGTGCCTTTCCTGTTCTTTTCCTCGAGATGAACTGCCCGATCTAACTGACTTTGAAGGAGCATCCTCCTTTCCATTCCATGCTTCATTTCTGTTAGAGACCACTTCTTGCGTTTCCTTGAACGAACTTCCATGCCCATCTCTTTCCATGACAGTATACTCCCTGTCATCACGATACTTGTATTCTTTTTCAGAGGGTCTATGCCTAGTCTGATGATTGTGCTCATCCTTCCTCAAAACAATACCGTCCTTATCATTGTGTAACTTGTGAGCATTGTTAAGATCAAGCTTCCTTTCTGTAGGCAAGAGATTATGCTTATCTCCTTTTGGCAGTGCAGATTTCCCGTTAGACAATTTGCCTTTATCATCAGCAGCATGGAGAGACCCATATGTTTTTGGGGGGCCCTGTAAGATTCAATTTGGAAGTGACTTTAGATTTGAGAGAGCAGTGCCTTTGACCAAGATCTTTTATTCTATCTGATAGAGGTATTATTGTAACACAACAGTAGGACATACCTGCATGATCGGAGGAGGTTTAGACATCCTTTGTTCGAAGGCCTTGGAGTCCCAATTTATTGAGAATTCTAATGCTATGTCTTTCATTAACTGAACCTTCTTCTCCAATGTGGGAGGCTTTGAAGCTAAGTTCTCAACAAACTATCAATTAACAGTTTATTTGGTTAGTTTGAAAAAAAGTTAGAGATTCATATATTCTATAATAAGCAGGTCCATAGATAATTACCTTTTGATTCGCATAGTATTCCAGAGAGTTCTCGTATCTCTCTTGAAATAGTTGCCTAAGGTCACGCAGCTCTGGTAAATCAGAAAACCTTGCTGCAGCAAGCATCAGTGATGAGACCGGTTCCTTGCATTCGTCAGGGCATTCCCTACGACAAAAACAATGCAGTACAGGAAATATCAGATGAAGCTTAATTCATTGTTAACTAATGCATGAAGAAAGATTTAGGAAAAGAAATATCATTTTGAATTTACCAAATACTAGAAGCATTTATTTAGATAACTTCTTAATGTTTAGGAGGAACTATATTTAGGTAAACGACATAATGGAGCAAGGACACAGAATCAGCAAACAATATCGATCATTCATGATGAGTATATATTAGGCAGAACCCTATGAAAGTTATATGTGAAGAGCGTTTGCTATCACATTACACTGCCCACACATGGATTCTAACCTAGCAGAGGTTTACTCAATCAATATCTTCAGTTGATATTCCGATCTCTTCAAACAGTTCAACTAAATCTACATCTATATATACGACTACTAACACCATCGCCCCCACAAATTGTACAAAATGTACGTACCAAATACGGTTACACATCTTTGGCATATAGAAAATCCAATACTTCACACTGGCAGCAAACAATCCCTATATGAACAAAACTTATACCTTTGCTTTTGCATTAGTGACAGATGCTTGAGCACCAAATCACAGCATCGCTCCACGAAATCGTAACACGACGAAAGTATCACCTCCGATGTGAGACCATCAGCCTGCATTTCACCAAAAATAGACAAGAATCAACAAACAAAACCAGTCCACATCACCAACAAATTTTATTTGTCCCGTTTCCAATAAATTAAAAACCTTATGCACATCTCTATCTCTATTTAGTTTAATCCAACGGTTCTTATCCTCCCAAACAGAAAATACAAGAAAACACAAAAACAAAAGAATTAAGGAAAATGCATTTTCTCGGCAACCAAACAGAGTAAATCGATTAAATCTCACCCGTCCGTAAGCATTGATATCGAGTCCATTGACGAGCAGATCAGCGATGTCCTTCTTCAGAAACTTCTGCGTCGCATTTCGCTTCCGCCGCACCACATCGATCCGAGCTTTCGTCAATTTAATCAGCGATTTACTGCCGATAAACGAAACGCATGCAGTCAAAATACAACACATAATCAGATTTTTAGGTGAAAGAAAAAATTATAAAAACGAGCGAAAATGAAGAGAGATCTGAGGCCGAACCATTTAGCGCCGAATCCACGGCCGAGCAGCCCGTCCAGCATCTTCTTCGAATCGGCTTAATCCAACTCGGCGAGCGAACGATTCGACTCGGCGACTCAGTCGGCCATTAACGGAGCTTGAGAGCTTGAACCAGTAGAAACAACGAAGAAGATGAAGAAGAGAAAGTTTGTTTTTTTTTTTTTTTTCACTCGCTATTTTGTGAAGCGGCTTTTTGTTGAGCCTTCAGACATTTTTTTCAAACTCACTTGGGCACTAAACTGATAGGACAGAGAATACTTTTTTCTGACGATAAGGTCCTTGCTGTTTCGGCTTTTCGACGCGGGTAACGACCCCTTTTTTTAACGTTACGGAGGGTGTTTTGGGGAAGTTGGGTAGTGCGGCGGATGGATCGGCGGGCCAGGGTGGGGGAGGGGAGATCGTGACCGTTGGATGTGAATACTTTTGAGGGTAGTGGAGGACGTGGTGGGGAGTCAAGTAGTAAAGTCAAGGTGGGTGAACGACGAGTCGGGGAGGTTGATAGAATCTGCTGAGCTGGACCCAGAGCACTTTCATATTTTATTTTTTTATAGAAATTATTGGCATTTTATTATTGCTATGCTTTCATTTTCATGGAGAATAACACGGAAAACCGAGTGGAAATTATTGTTTTTTTTTTTGGTCTCACAGAACAAAATAGATAGGGGTCAAGGTCGTTGATAACGGCCATTTTCTCTTCTCAACCGAATTTATCAGGTGTTTGTCTGAAGAGTAAAATTTGTTCATTGTGAGTGATTTTCTTTTCCTTTCTTTTTTTGTTGGTCGAAAATTTTCTTTTCCTTTCTACTTTTGCTTTTGTTGGAATCATTTTCATTAATGACGCTGGTCTAATTAGGTATGTATGATGACCATAAACGAAATGCTAGCTAGCTACATTCTAGATGATAACGCAAATGGATGTTGCTTGCCTGATAGGTTTTATTTATTTTTTTTTTTATTTCAGTTTATATGTATGCTTAAAGTCCTTTTTAATATATTGAAGGAAAATTTATCCTCCCAAAATTGGAGATACATGTTACGTGAAAAGAGATAATGTGGGTAGAAATATAGACACAAAGAGATATATCTCCAACCATAGTAAGATAGATATATTATAATCTATCAATGCAAACAAATCAACTTGCAAAGTCAGAAAATCATATTTATCTAACCTAACATAGGATAAGCATGCCTATTCATAGAAACGTGTTGGGCATTAAGCTTTTGCACAACACCCTACTACTATGGAAATTAGATTGAAATTGCATCGACCATAACCACCGGATTAAGAATAGAGCATTGAAATTAATATATAAGCTTTTGAGCTGTCTATTTTGGATATAAATTAAGCAAACCCATGTTACTTTCAATGACCAAAAGGGGCGCATATATCATAACTATCTTTGACGCCTTTTGTTTTCCTTAAAGACCAAAAAAAAAGTCTTACCAACCCTTCCTGCAGAAGTAAGCAAAATAGTAACGACTAAAGGGCCGACCATTTCCAATTTTGTTGAGGATTTTCTTGTTACGATTTGGGCGGAGAGTTTGCCATTTTGAAGTATGAGATTTCATCATTTTGACGTTAATGCTTCCTTCATTCAACAACCGGTAGTATATTTCTTTCTGTACGTAACATTATGATGATCATACATACATATTGGTTGGTTGATTGGAGGCCGAAGCCCGAAAAATGCATATGGGCTTTCGTTTTATATCTCCTCTAAAGAGTGCAGCCCAATACGGCCCAGCAGTATCGGTTCTTTATCGTGGTAATTCGTTTTGTAAGATTGTCACAATTTTCATTAGGTAGTAAATACCATTGATCACTAATATGTTAACCACAAATACGAAACATCATCAAATTTTGGATCACCGAAGAACAGATCAACTTATGAGAATTTCTCATTTATGCAAAATCTGGTATACAAACTTGTGGGGATAGTTCTCTCCCAGTATGATCTGAAGTCGCAGATTATTTTAAACAATCACCAGTCAGTCACCAAGCAACAATGGTGTTTAAAAATGCATAAACATCTCAAAATTATATGGAGTCAATATGTTGATGTGGTTATCCCTACCTACCAAAAACATCTCAAAAAATTGATAAGGAAATGGAACAGGTAATTTTCCTGGTCGAGCAATTCGTGCCGGACTAATCTCTGCAAGATGATGTTCTGAGGAAGAAGCTCACTGTAGTAGAGCAAGGTGGAGACTGAGGCGGCCGGATCGCCCACCAGGGAAGTTAGTAACCTCACCAGTGACCTGAACATCATTGGTGCAAGAGACTGCACATAAATTTTTGTCACTAAAATGAAGATAGAAAGCAGTAAAGAATTAGACGAGCAGAACTATAGATATGAATTTGTTGAATGATTCGTACATACCATGTCTTTGGACGGAGGAGGAGCTGGAGATGAGATTGTGAATTGAAGCAGATGCATTGTGATAAGTGTTTGGGGATGAATATGTGACTAAGTTTGCCTAGCTGCCAATCTTCAGCGAACGTTCTGACCTACCCGTCCAGATTTTGTAATTATTTTGACAAAAACTGGGTGGTGCACTGGTGCTTTGTTTGTGCCACCAAGAAGGATAGGTGGTCTTTTGGGTCTATTGAAATAAATTCACTACGACTGACCAAACACTCAAAAGCCTCCTTTCTTTGTCCCTTCTATTAAATAAAACCCAAATCTTTCTTTGTCTCTACAATCAAACAAAACCGGAATTCTTTTCTCTATCTTATAACTTTAAATCATTAGAGAATTCAGAAGAGTGTGGCACTCGCTCGTTGACGGTAAATGCCTCGGGAATGATGATGGAACAATGCAAATGATGAGTATAAAGGGTATTCAAGTAATCTGAGTTTGATGTCTATAATATTTTTTGTGCAGTAGTATATGTTCAATACATGTGAGAGTTATAATATTTACTATATTAAATTTTGCTTAATTTCAATTAGATGACTACTTAATTAAATTTTTATTAATTTACTATTTATCAAAATTGCACCATTGAATTTCTTTCAATGAGTTCTTCATTATGAGTCTAATATTGAGACATGGGTTCCATTTTACAACTATTTTTGTTTTGGTATACAAATAAAAATTTCTAATGCCAAACTAACTTATTTTATAAAGTACATTCCTTTTGAGCAAAAAATAAAAATAAAAAAAAAATTTTCTCAATACATGAGATATGAGTTTAATTTGGAAAATTTTATTTACACCTCAATTTTTAATTAATGCACCATATTATTCACCACATACTAATTTTTTTTGTTTTACAAAATATTTTAATGTATCCCAAATGTTACCCAAGCTACCCTTAATGATAAATAAGCTAAATATTGAGTACGCCCCCTCTATTATGAATTCACACCTCCCTTGTTATGAATTCAACAATTTTAATTTATTTTTTTTGAATTCATTATGAAACAATCTAGTATATTTTCTTTGAATCCTCTATATAATAAACTTGTCTTTACTGCAAGTGTAACAGTTTAAACATAGGAATAGGTTTTTTTTTTCACATGAGGGGGAGGTTTTTGTTTAAGATTTCCAGGGGGTCGCCGCCTCCTAAAGATCCAGCGTGCATACATTCCTAGGTTTTCATAAAAGGGATGGATACAAGAAAGGACAAGGCGGGGGTGAAGAAGAGCAGCCGCTGCCTATGTTTTCACAAAGGGGGTGGATACAAGAAGGGACAAGAAGGAAGGGGAAGAAGGGGTTGGGGGGGAGGTGGATACAAAAGAAGGAGCAGCTTTTGAGTTCTCTTTCTTCTATGGTATTTTAAACTAGAATTGGTACAATATCATTAAAGAATGTGATTATTCATGGGTTTACTAGTTGAGGTTTAAGGAGTTAAAGAAGATGAAATTGGGAATGAGGTTGAATGCCATGAAAATTGTAATTGGGGTGTAAGCTCATAAATAATTTTTAAAGTACACAAATATTTTGTCTATATTGGTAATTTTAGATCAGATTAAAATAGTATGTTTCTATTAAAAATTAAATTGAGGTGCATTCATTAAAAACTGGGGTGTAAATAAAATTTCCTGTTCAAATTTTCCAATGTTTCATTTTATTATTATTATTTTTTTATGGTGGATTCTACGAGATGAACATCACACTCATGATGTCCAAAAATGGATATCACAAAGAAAATTTATGTGTTTGAACATCATATTTTTCGATCAAATATGAAAGAGCGATGTTCAAAAATGAGTTTGAACAATTTTTCGGCCTACTATGAAAAGCCTAGAAAAAAAAAAACAATTTTGCATATACTTTACTGGTCTTATCTCATCTGTTTCTTCTTAAAAATGATTACGGTCTTCCCTTAACTTCCAACTAAGCAAGGATGTGTCACTTGACCTTTTGACGAGTGCGGTACATGAGGCAAATTGCAGAGAAGTAAGTCTTCAAGCTCAATCTGAAACAGAGTGCGGTACTGTTGAAAGTAAACACCCAAACATGGAAATGTTTGGACTTTGTACTCATTGATCATAATGAGTACAAGATTGATTTCACGTGTGAACCGTAAGGGTGTGGTTTACGACTTTATTGGCAATCTTAAGAAGCTTCGACCGTGACTGCATAAAATTTTAGGCAGCCATCAACCTATATAGTTCTTTAAAATAATGACAAAACAAGTCAATGAAATCTTTAGGTCCTATCAGTCCAAAACTTCAATGAATTGCTACCAGAACTGTGCAAGTTATGAGACAAATTTCTAAATGAGGAAAAGTCAGTGGAGAACTTTCTTCAAAAACAAGCTACTCAAGTTATAGAAAACACTTCTGCGGAGATTACAGAGATCAAACACACAGGCTTTTCGCCGATGGCTGAGCTGAGAAGCAGGAAAAGTCAGTGGAGAACTTTCTTCAAAAACAAGCCACTCAAGTTATAGAAAACACTTCTGCGGAGATTACAGAGATCAAACACACAGGCTTTTCGCCGATGGCTGAGCTGAGAAGCCTTCTGCTTCTCTTTCTCTCATGTTTTTTCATGCAATATCTGTTTTCATGTTATGCAGAAACAGTTATATATACACTCAAGCAAGGCGAACAGCTGCAAGACCAGAACAGCGATCATCTTGTTTCTCAGCACGGGTACTTCAAGTTAGGGTTCTTCAGTCCAGGTAGTTCGAGTACCCTGGATGTGACCAGTAATCGTTTCTTGGGAATATGGTACAGCAAGCTACCGAATCATCCAGACGCGGTGTGGGTGGCCAACCAAGAAACTCCGGTTGGTGACACGTCTGGAGTCTTTACATTAGATAGTGATGGGAAACTGAAGATCATACACGGAGGAGGGCAGATTATTATAGCAGATCCCAATCAAACAGTTTCTGGCAATGTGACTGCCTATTTGATGGATTCTGGAAACTTTATGTTGAGACAAGTAAAAGCAGATGGAACACCAGGAAATATTCTATGGGAAAGTTTTGATTATCCATCCAACACACTGTTACCCGGAATGAAGTTAGGCATGAACCTCAAGACTGGACACAACCGAACAGTCTCTTCGTGGTTCAGTGATCAAACCCCCAAGCCGGGTGCTTTCAGGCTTGGCGTGGATCCCAGTCGCACCAACCGGTTAATCATCTGGCGGAGGAATGTTGTGTACTGGACTAGCGGGACCTGGCAAAACGGAAGGTTTCCAATGGCCCCTGAACTCACAAGTAGAGCTGATTTATTTGACTTCAATTTTATATCAAATGGAGAAGAGAAGTACTTCACCTACACTGTTAAAACCAACTATACTCTTGCAAGGTGGGAACTGAATATTTGGGGCCAACTCTTGCAGTCTATTCTTGCAGCAAATGGTACTACCTGGGAAACCACAACTACAAGTCCATGTAAGTTCAACCCGAATTACCCGGATGCAGTGTGCATAGAGCAGAAGCCCTCTGAATGCAGGAATAGTTCTGAACTATTTGTTCCAATAAGAGGCTACTTAAATGATAGTACAATGACATATCAGGATAATAATACTAACCTGGATCTTAGTGACTGTCACGCTACTTGCTGGAGCGATTGCAACTGTATTGGCTACCAAATTATACATGCAAATGGATCCGGATGTCTGCTTATGCGAAGAGGGGCACATTTTGTCCGGAATGACTACTTTGGAGTTAATTATCTCCTTACTATAGCGAATAATACCACAGGTATGTATGCCCTGATAACTGGTTTAGCAAGCAAGACTAATACTGAGTTTATCTAGAGCATCTCTGCATCTTTTCATTCTTAAAGCTAACTCTTTGATTGGATCTAGATGGAACACCTACTGAAGGAGAAAGTACGAAGAGCAGATGGTGGATATGGCTCCTCATAGGCATTATACTTGTTGTGGTCATACTACTTCTAAGCTATTTCTGCTACAGAAGGGCAAGAAAATCTAGACTCCTGCAACAAACTGGTAAGTAGAAACCATACAGGATACCCTTACTATTAACTGAATTTGCAAGTACAAGTACTTTATAAACTAGGTGCAATCCTCGGACGCAGGCAAGGTGGAGACAAGCCAAGAGCAAGGATTACTTGACTTGGGAGCTCAAATGAGCGGATTTCGTGACATGTTCAACCTGAAAATAGGCAAAGGCAGAGGTCATGAGTTTAAGATGTTCAACTTTTCTGAAATAGTGGCTGCAACAGATGACTTCTCATTTGCCAGAAAGCTAGGAGAGGGTGGTTTTGGCCCCGTTTACAAGGTAACATCTAAGTTCATCAAATAATGGCTATCAGTGGAGAATCAATACCTGACAGTCAGAAATGATGCAGGGTGTATTACCAGATGGGCAACTAGTAGCAGTAAAGAGACTTGCCAGACATTCAGGACAAGGACTAAAAGAATTCATGAATGAGATTACTCTTATAGCTGAACTTCAACATAGTAATCTTGTTAGGCTTTTGGGTTGTTGCATTCAAGGAGAAGAAAAGATTCTGATCTATGAATTCCTGACAAATACAAGCTTGGATGCCTTCCTCTTCGGTTTGTTGTTGATCCTTTTCGAATCCAGAAACCCCCTTTGCCCTCTTCATCCCTAACCCTACTTACTAAGCAAACGATGAAATTTTCACTTTAACTGCAGATTCCACTAAAGTGAATCTTCTAGATTGGCAGAAACGAGTCAACATCATTGAAGGGATTGCACAAGGACTTCTTTATCTTCATAAGTATTCAAGGGTCAGAGTCATACACAGAGATCTGAAAGCTAGCAACATCTTACTTGATGAAAGCATGAATCCTAAGATATCAGATTTTGGAATGGCCAGAATTTTCGGACAGAACGAATCCCGAGCAAATACGAATAGAGTTGTAGGAACATAGTAAGTGCCAAAATCGACCCATAATCCTGTCTTCCAAACATCACCTGTACATTTATATTCTTGCTTTACTATCTAACTGTGTTATCTAAATCTCATATGATGATTTTATGCAGTGGCTATATGTCTCCAGAGTATGCCATGAATGGCATTTTCTCTGAGAAATCTGATGTATACAGTTTTGGAGTTTTACTGCTGGAGATAGTGAGTGGCAGAAAGAACACTGTTTTTGTTTCATCTAAGGCACTTAGCCTTATCGAACTAGTAAGTTATCAAAATTGAGTATACTGTGAACGAGAACATTAGAATATCCTAAAATTTGAAACTCACGTAGAGCATGTCAAAATTTTTATGATTGCAGACTTGGGATTTGTGGAAACAAGGTGAGAGTATAGAAATGAAGGACTCATCACTAGACTCATGCCCCAAAGATGAAATTTCAAAGTTCGTTCATGTTGGTCTCCTATGTGTGCAAGAGTATGCAGTCGATAGACCTACCATGTCAGAAGTCATTTCCATGCTTACAAGTGATATAATGTTTTTACCAGAACCAAAACAACCCGCATACTGTATTTCACGAAGTGATACTGGGTCATCACCGCAACCTGATGGAAGATCGGATATGAGTTCATCAAATGCTATATCTATAACTGTCATGGAAGCT
Source organism: Spiraea crenata (assembly GCA_033992175.1). NCBI lineage: Eukaryota > Viridiplantae > Streptophyta > Magnoliopsida > Rosales > Rosaceae > Spiraea > Spiraea crenata. Next base: position 2,129,534 of record JAVBHV010000079.1, on the reverse strand, counting down.
AGATAAAGAAACTACTTTCAACGTCCACCCAATAGTATCCATTATCCAACATGAATTCTACATAAGCTATGTGCAGAGGGAGAAGCTCCCTGAAGTTGGAAAGGGTCCGGATACATTTTGCCTCCAGAGTCTATTGTTCATTCATTAGCTTAAGGCACTTGAAAGTAGATATGTAAAATTTCTGCATTTCTAATTGTAAACCCAAGAAGTTGGGCTTGTACACTAGTCTCTTATGCCAATGGAACTTCATACCAGATTTAAAGTAAAGGGTACACATATCATTCAAAAACAATCAACATTCATTATCAAATAACTCATCATAAGGTAGCAACAACATAATCCGTTTCTGACGCATACAGCAGGTGGGGAGAGCACTTAGACCTACAACAACACTACAAAATGGAAGCAATCTAAGGTTTCAGCAGAGTTGCAGAGGTATATTTTAAATATTGTTCTTATCTGGGTCAATCTTCTCAGGAGCTTCCTCCTCTTGCTCCTCTTCTTCTTCCTCCTCTTTCTTCTCCTCCTCCTCTTCGTCTTCTTCCGGTGGGTCATACGGCATTGGCGGCGGCAACGGTGTTTTCATAGGGCTAAACTGTGGGAAAATGTCCGGTCTTCTCCCCGGCTTCGGCCTCTCCCACTCCTACAGCACCATTAGCACCAAAAGTTTCAATCTTTCATACCAATTAGCACCAAAAATTTTCATTTCTATACCTTTTAGCACCAAAAGTTTTCTTTTCCATACCAATTAGCACCAAAAAGTTTCAATCTTTATACCAATTAGCACCAAAAGTTTCAATCTTTATACCAATTAGCACTAAAAGTTTCAATCTTTATACAAATTAGGAGCAACTTACGATTGGGAAATCGAGGGGGTTGCGGCGGGTGAGCTTCTCCTCATCTGGGGCCATACGCACCACTTGACTCCGCCGGCACCGCCGAGAATCGAACCACGCGGCGGCGACGACAACGGGAGAAGACGAAGAAGCTCGCCGCCGAGGTTAAAGTAGGCTGTCTTCTCCAACTCGGCCGGCTACTCCAGCTCGGAGATACACTATTCAGCGTTGAAAGGCAGCTCGACGCCATAGCTGCTTCGAATTTCGAGCTTCTTCTCGAACTTCAAGCTTTTGAGCTGCTGCTAAGCCGATAACGACTGTGTTGTAGTCGACGCAGGTCAGGCCAAGGCCGAACCGCCTTACCCAAAGGCTGCTCTTTTTTTCTCAGGGTTATTTGCTTCTTCCGTAAACGACTCTACCCACAATTTTTCTTCATTGATTTCCTCACCCTTTTTGTTAATCTTTTTATTTTTAAGATTGTTTTGGATGGACTACAACAATTTATACAGCCCAAACCCAACTTGTTCAATCTCCAAGGCACACCAACAAAAAGCCCACACTACTGGCCCAATTATAATGATATCCCATCATCATCCAAAGTCAATTTTACTTAAAAATCAGACGTCATGTACAAATTCAAACAGTTACAAGAAAATAGTTACACAAGGCGTATAACATATTAACATTGTTGTCAAACATCCACAGACAGCACACAGAAAGTTTCAAAAGCTAAATACTGAGACAACTCTAATCTGAGTTGGAGTTCAATGGTTTTCAGGTTCTTCTGCTCCACTTTCCCAGGCGCTTTCGTGCTAGTAGTGATTTAGAAATCGGAGGTTTACTCCTTTCCTCATCACTGCTTTCACTATCCAACACAATTACTGCCTCAGACTCAGGCATTGTTGATTCTTTTGCTTCCTTTTGCTTAATCGCTCCGGTAAAGGGGCAATTGTTATCTTGATCAAATTGCTGCTTCTTATCCCACCCCAAGTTCTGATGTTGCATAGGCTTGGATGGATGCAGAGAGACAATGTTTTCTTGCAATGGAAGCATCCCATATTTCGCATGACTTGCATTTGCACCAGCACTCCTTGATCCACCATTGTTATGCTCACTCACCTGTGGCGCCACATTCTCCTTGCCATCATTTCCCGGTTTGTCTGACGAGCCTCTGGATCCAAGTGAAAGCTTCTTGCCAGCTAAACAAAGCCTCTTTCGACTTGTACCAGTGGAGACATTTCCCGTTTCCTCAATCACATCTTTATGTGGTCGACAGTTGACAGTGTCAGAAGCTGGAGCCACTGGCAAATGCTCAGATAACACATTGGAATGGGACTGAGATGACCAGCCTTGAGATTTACCTAGTGTTTCATCTTTACTTTTGTCAATCATTTGGGATGTGTTCAAAGAACCGGATGATTGCTTGTGTCCAAACTGACATGCCCTCTTTGATCCCATGCCTATGTTGTCATCACGCAATTTGATATCTTGGCTCTGCTGTACTCCTTGCTTGTACCTGTTTCCAGACTGCAGCACCAATGATCCTGAAGATGGCACGGGAAGGTTTTGCACTTTAAGTGCTGGACACAGATTTGGCACCACATTTTCCATGTCCTTATCAGTTTTATTCTGGAATTGGTTGTGGGATTCTAATGATAGTTTCCTTCTGCTCCCACATATCTTATCCTGACTTTCACTACACCTATCAAGGGTATCTTTCACTGCATTATCAGTTCCTTCCCCTTCCATCTGGTTTCCATGATCAGTAAGAACCAGTTGGTCTTTCAGAACTTGCTTCCCTTCCCTGTAAGCATCCCTTTTCTCGGTTTGACCTGAACACTCCAGTGACAGCTTCCTGCTTATTCCCTTCTTTGATGATCCGACCTCCATATCTTTATCACTTTTCTTCTGGAATTCGCCATGGGATACTAATGATAACTTCTGTCTGCTCCCACATATCTTCTCCTGGCGTTGACTGCATCCTTCTAGCGTATCTTTCACTGCCTTTTCTGCTTCCATCTGGTTTCCAAAATCAGGAAGAACAATTTGACCTTTAGGCACATCATTCCCTTCCCAACTAGCATTCCTTTTCTCGGCTTGGCTTGACCATTCCAATGACAGCTTCTTGGTAATTACCTTCTTATGACTTACAACAGATTCGCTCGCTCCCTGTTTCGACTCATGGTCTGTGGTTTCAACCTCCAGCTACACAGACAGATAAAGGAAGATGGAAAAGGTTACACTTCTGAATAGCTCCTATCCAAGGAAAATGGAAAGTTTACACTTTTCATCCAAATAAGTGCAAGAGGAACTAATATTACTCTGACTGGATTCGCTTGGCTTTCACATGGAGTATCACAAACACTCCCAGTGGCTGCTGGCTGGGCATATTTCTGAGTCATAGACCGAGCTTTCTGGTCGAAAGCTTGCCTATTGTACTTGAATTCCCGACTCTGCGCATCGAAAACATACACAATCATACTCCTTGAGCAGCAATATGGCATCCCCAAGTCCCAATCCCCCCCAACAACATCATAAACATGAACACATTCATAATCATCACAAAAAACGCTCACCGCCTCACACATTAGTCCATCATCAGGATTGGGCTCACTCAGAAGCAACCCAATGCTAGTAAGCACAGTTGAAATGTTCAGTGACGGTTGCCAAGCCCCCTGCTCAAATTATCATCAATTAACCGAAACTCACACTGCATTTAGGACACACATGAACATTTTTCACTAGGGGTGGTAAAAAGTCATGCTTTACCTTGGGGGGAAGATTGAGAATGTCAAGGCAAATCCGGCCTCCGGTGTCGATATTCGGGTGGTAAATCGGCGTCGCAAACGTCACACTCGGCGGCTGAAACGGATACCTGAAACAAAATCAATCACAAAACTGCAAAATATGTAGGGTTTAAGAAAATCCCCAAAAAATAAATATAAAATTTTTCGAATCAAAAACCTCTCGGGTATTTGAATCTTGACGTTGAACAAGCCGTCGGCGTACACGGTGCCTTCCGGGCCTTTAATTTCTGCAGCAAAATCAAAATCGAAACGCATTTGTTTGTTAACGAAACGCGGTGGTGGAGAAATCTGAAAACAAAAAAGAAGAAGGTGAAATTGGTTACGGGCGTTGATGGCGGAGAGGGAGGAGGAGGAGGAGAGGAGGGGGAAGGCGGCGCCGGGCGGAGGGTCGGTGAGGAGGAGCTTGAGCTCCTTCTGGAGCCGGAGGTTGAGCCGCGCCGCGTGCGCCATTTTCGGGGTTTCTGGATTTCTCAGCAATTTTGGGGGAAAATTGGAAATGGAGGGGTTTGGGAAAAAGCGCGGGCAGTGTAAATTGGGCCGTTGATAAAGAAGACTGAATCTGGACCGTTGGTTTGGAAAAAATTGGGAAGAAAAAGAGAATGTTGACAGTGGGATTTGAACCCACGCCCTTTCGGACCAGAACCTTAATCTGGCGCCTTAGACCAACTCGGCCATATCAACTTGTTGTACATGGATTTCCACGAAACAAATATAACCCACTTCGACAGTCAACAATTTAAAACTTCCTTGAGAATATGCTTTCGCTTTAAATCTCAAAGATATTGGTCGTCTAAAGTAAGTATTACTTAGACCTCAAATACAATATTTCAAGTGGGACCGACTGCACTCTCCTTAATTTTCTCTAAATCATGAGTTTTCATTAGCCTTTGGCTTTCTTTTGACCTAAAAAAAAATAAAATATAACTTAGTCAGTGAACGATTTTATGGAAAGTTAAAGAATATAGTTGATTCCGCTCTAAATAATGTATTCGAGGTCAAGCTAGCCAATCCCTATAAGTAATCAATGCTTATTGATTTGTTGTAACGCGAAATATGTCAACCTAAGATCGCTTTGGCCTCATAAATTACATGACTTGCACTCTTACCAATGTAATAAAACATGTTAACTGCATTTGATGATAAGCCTGATAATGAAAAATGATAACCTCATCTAATCAAAATTATAAAATGAAAATATATGAAATTAAACATGAAACGAATATACATAAGTGCTCAAATAAATATGGTTAAATACAAAATTTATACATGCTTAAGTAAACATGTTTAAGCACAGGATATGCAAATAGAATGTTCTTATCGATGCAAAACATGTGTTACCGACAAAACACAAATTCAAATTCAATTTTTCCCTCCTCTAAATCGTCATTTAAAACCAATCAATTTCAAATTAGTCGCATGGGTGACAAGAACATTACCACTTTCTAATAGTGGTCCGTCAAAATCATTTGAATAATGAACCGTGACTTGTGGGCTTACTGCAAAGAACGCAGATGGGCTCCACCTCCGAACCATCCAATCCGCCAAACAGAAGCCCTAGTCCAGGATCTACGGTCACTAACGCATACCGCATAGAAACGCATGGACCCCCACCGCACCGGATCAGACAGTGCACTCAACGACGTGCAGACCATCAACTCGGGCCCACTGTAGTGACTTACACGCGCCGCCGCTTTCCACCTCAATAGCTGGCCCAGCACATCCCTCTTCTTTTCAAAGTTTCAAACTTTCTATATCTTCAGCATTTGGTTACCGAGAAAACTGCAAAAAGAAAAAGTTCGAGAAAATCAAATCTTGCAAATATCTTGCAAATTAGCAGCTACCACCACTACTGTAAGTTGTAATTGCTTATCGGAGAAGCGATAGAGTTACAGTTGCGGTGAGCGGAGAATTCGGAGATGAATGCGGTGGGGAGACAGGTGTCGCGAGCTAATTCGGCTGTGAGCCACCACAAGCGTCAGTATTCCGACAACTTCACGGACGCCGCCGCGTCGAAATGGCTGCAATCGCCCAACCTCTCGCAGGTCGGCTTACACTTGCAAATGTCCCCTTGTTTTTGCTGATAATTGCATATTAGTCCCTGAAGGAAAGCTCTGTCTGTTTTGATTGGTTGTAGGATTTTGAGCTGTACGGTGGGAAAATGAGCGGGAAGAACCAGAGAAATGAGAATCAGCGGTCGACGCCGCCGCGATCGTCGAGCTGGAGAAGGAACGGCGACGATCGAGTTTCGGCTAGTGAGTTCAGCCCTGGCTTGCTTGATCTGCATTCCTTTGATACTGAGTTATTACCTGAGGTTTGTAATATATATGATTGGAAATTTCAGTAATTTTATGTTTTTTTTATTCAAAGAAGTAGTCTTTCTACCAATGCATGTCTCCGTCACGTCCATTGGTCAAAAGAGTTGATGAATTCGTAGATTGTTGTATTATCTAGATTTCGTTAATTGTTTCCTTGATTCTAAGAACTCGTCTTTCGTGCATTTTGATTTTTTGAATGGAGTTATTGAAGTATGAGTAGTTGTAACATTACTTGTGCCTATTTGATTCATTTGTTTATGTTATGTATATGGGAAAGATCAGAATTTTATTCTTCTGGTAACTCATTAAGTATTTATGTTGAACAGTTCAATGCTTTCCGTATTGTACCAGATCATGACCTTTTGTTGATTAACTTACTAATTGCTATTCTAAATGGCTATCTATAATTTTGTTTTCGTTTTTCAAACCTTAAATTTTGAAGTAAATAGTAATGTTGATTGGTGTTTTTGTTCATGCCAATGCTAGATTCCAGTTTCCGGCCATTCTAATGGATACCAACTTCCCCCCCCTGCTGGAGGTAAAAGTTTTGATGACTCTGAGCCATCTCTCCCCGCCAACAAACTTACAAGCAGACCGCGGGGTTTGCCTGATAATAATCTGATGAAGAGTTTCTCAGCAGATAAAGAAAGGGCCAATAGTGTTGCTAAGATCAAAGTTGTGGTATGTCTCATTTGGAGTTTCCCTATCTGAGTATCATGAAGCAAATTCGGTTGCTCTTGGTTCAATTGGAAGAATTACTTTCTGAATTAGACAGATTTACTAGGATGACTAGTAGTGTTGTTCCTTTCTTCATTACTTTCTTTCGGTTCTGTTTTCTCTGGACATCTTAGTGGTAATCTTTTATGCAGGTTCGCAAGAGACCACTAAATAAGAAGGAAATAGCAAAGAAAGAGGAAGACGTTATTATAATAGAACCAGGTTCTAATGCCCTCACAGTTCATGAAACAAAACTTAAGGTAAGCACCCCAGTGGGCCAATTCTTTAACACGATTGCCAAGATTCCACTTTCGATGTATTATGTGGTCATGCTGGAATGCCTTCATGTTGTTTGCATGTTATATATGTGCTGCATGAGTGAACATAAAGGGCTAACACTCGCGGTTCTCCTATATGCTTGATCTTATCTTGAATTTTCAGAATCACAATGTGCTTCTGTGTGGCCAAGATAAACTAAACACATTTTATGTAAGACTAAAGGATTGTTCTAGCTGAACCTGCTTTCGGAAACTGGAACTAGGAAATGACGTAGTTTCTGATGCTTAGGTTACATAAGATTACTTATTTTGATTTTCACTGTTAGTGTTTCATTATATGACAGCTTATAAGTCTGATATCTCTCTGGAAAGTTGCTTTTCTATTTATTGAGCTGTATATTACCTATTACAACCCTCTTCGTCTGATTCACCATCTTCTGCAGGTTGACTTAACAGAATATGTCGAGAAACATGAATTTGTTTTTGATGCTGTGCTGAATGAAGATGTTTCAAACGATGAGGTGAATTTATATCAGAGACTTGTTTCACCACTGTTTTCAATCAGCTGATTTTGCTATATGTGATTTTGTTACTTTAGGTATACTTTGAGACTGTGCAGCCAATAGTTCCACTGATTTTCCAACGAACAAAAGCAACCTGCTTTGCATATGGGCAAACAGGCAAGTTTACAATCTTTTTGTAAATCTGGAACTTCTCCATTCCAAATGTATGTATGTAAATGTAAACTCAAGTTGTTCTTATTTGGCTGTCCAGGTAGTGGGAAGACTTATACTATGCAACCATTGCCCCTTGAAGCATCTCAAGATATTCTGAGATTAATGATGGATACATACCGCAACCAAGGTTTTCAATTGTTCGTGAGTTTCTTCGAGATATATGGAGGGAAACTTTTTGATCTTCTAAATGAGCGCAAGTAAGTTTCTTAATGTATTAAATGAGTGAAAGTAAGTTTTTTCAGGCTGTACGCAAGAAAATAAAGCATTTCAGCTCACTATCCTGAAAGAACTCTACTTTTGCAGGAAACTTTGCATGAGGGAGGATGGTAAGCAGCAAGTGTGCATTGTGGGTTTGCAAGAGTACAGGGTTGCGAATGTGGAGACAGTGAAGGAGTTTATTGAGATTGGCAATTCCATGAGAAGTACTGGCACAACTGGTGCGAATGAGGAATCTTCCCGATCACATGCTATACTTCAGCTTTGCATCAAGAGATCAGCTGATGGAACTGATTCGAAGCCTGTCCGACTTGTGGGCAAGCTGTCCTTCATAGACCTTGCTGGAAGTGAACGTGGTGCTGATACTACAGATAATGATAAACAAACAAGGTGGAGATTCATTGTCTGGAATTATGAGCAGAATTGGCATTATTTGCTGTGACTATTGTTAAAGGCCTTCTGTCTTGCAAGAGATGATAGTTTAATTTCTTCTTGCAGAATGGAAGGAGCTGAAATTAATAAAAGCTTACTTGCTTTAAAGGAATGCATTAGAGCTCTTGACAGTGACCAAGGCCACATTCCTTTCAGAGGGAGTAAGTTGACTGAAGTTCTTAGAGATTCATTTGTTGGTGATTCACGAACTGTCATGATATCATGCATTTCACCAAGCTCTGGATCATGCGAACACACTCTGAACACATTGAGATATGCTGACAGGTATCTATTTTGTAAAAAAGAAATAAAGAAATAGATATTATTTTTGTTTATGTACACCTCATGAATTTTGTACTTTCCAGGGTGAAGAGTTTATCAAAAGGGAGCAGCTCCAAAAGGCATCAATTGTCTTCAAGTTCAATGTCAAGCCTTAGAGACTCGACTGCAATGCCATTGTCTTCATTTTTACCAACTGACACAACCTTTGAGGAGGACATGACCTATCTTCCTCATGAAAGTAGCCGCTTTGGTTGGTCCAAACAGATTGAGAGAGAGCCTTCCCCGCAAGTGAACGTGGTGGATCGTGTACCTAGTGGGAGATCAGAAGGAAGTTTCGCTGAATCTGTATATTCAGAATATTACAAAGGTCAGATAGGTGGTCAAAATGGCATAGGCAAAGATGATTTTGACTACCCTAAGCAGACCTATGAAAAAATGAAACCATTGCGAGGGAATAGTAAGAAAGTAGAGACCTACCAACTATCAGCTGTAGAGGCTGTCAGCTCTAGTTCTGATGATGATCTTAGTTCCGTCTTGCAGGTAAAGACATTCTAGTTTTTTGGATAATGATGATCATATTGGTGATATAGTTGCTAAATGATATTCATCATACCCTCATTTACTTATTTACAGGAAGAGGAAGACTTAGTGACTGCTCACCGGAGACAGTTAGAGCAGACAATAGATATTGTTAGGGAGGTCAGAACCAATCTATTATATATGACCACAGTTTTACATCGTGCTATGTTTGGACGTGGATTAACTCTGTTTACTTATGCAGGAAATGAATCTGCTGGCTGAAGCTGATCAACCAGGAAATCGACTTGATGATTATATCTGTAAATTGAACACCATACTCTCTCAGAAAGCTGCAGGAATACTGCAACTGCAGACTCAGTTGGCTCAATTCCAAAGGCATCTGAATGAACATAGTATTTTAGTATCTGCTTCAAGAAATTGATATAATTTGGGAAAGAGAACTGATCACAGTACTTGGCATGCGGCTTTCAGGAAATTCTGACGATGATTCATTCTCTTCCTCACCACAAGAAATTGATATACGCTTTGTTTCTTTATTTATCTGTTATACTGGCTATACTGGCTAATGGCTTCCTAGCTTGTTGGCTTCTCTTAGTTTATAGAGAGAGCTTGTTCTGAATTGCTAAGTTTTTCGGTAAATGTATGAGAACTGCCACCTCAAACAGCTTGTTTGGGCTAGATGCATGTTGGCAGTGTAATTTTATCAATGATGAAAACCCTTTGTTTGGAGTTGCTTGGACAGTACTCTCTCTGAATTTGCTGAACCACCTATTTCTTCACTACATTTTTTTCTCGATGGATCGCCGCTACACTATTGTATTGTAATTGATATCAAGGTATTAACGAAAGAGGTTTTAAATTCGAAATGTTTCCAAAAGATTCAATTGTATCTATACCCTTTGCATCTCGTCTCTTCTTCTAAGTCGGCTTAAGGCTCGAAATAGACAGAATGCGGACCACATTTTTTTCACTGAAAAGATTGTAATCTTTGTGATCTTTGTGAAACAGTGATAAGATCTTGTCTCACCTAAAGTCACCATCATCATCTTTTTTCTGAAAGTCTTGTATCCTTTAATACCCTTCTTTAGTCTTCTTTTCCAGATTTTGGGACATTTCCTTTCTCTTTTCTATGATTGGCCAATTACAAACTTGAAAACCGCCTCAGACCGACCATATGGTGTTCCTGATGATTCTTCACTCTCGGAAAGAAACTTACCGAGAGATCTTACTAGTATTACAAAATCAGTTACACATTATCATATCTTTTACGTGATTGACTTAACATTATAGTAATATTTTCATACATAAATGTGATAGTAATATTGATCAACGGTCACTAAATTGCTTACTGACAAGAGCAAATATCAAGGCAGTTGTTAGTTACTGTTAGGAAGTAATTAAGTATAGTTCTAGGGCGGTGGTTGTGTTCGTGATAAATCAATCACATCCATGAAAATGTATTTTCAAAACCGATCGTTTTCATGATAAATCAGCCCCATTGCACCCAAGACAGAGTGGTCAGCATTCTGTCGTTTTGCCTTCAAATTGATTTTGGAAATGACATTATTAGTGGACTTTGCTGAAAATTTGACAATACTTGCTTGAAGTTGTTTATCAAACTTTAAACCCTAAAATGTACACTGCTAATTTGGTTGATTACTTAACCAAGTGACCAACCAATAGCAGAGCTTCATCACGGTTTACATGAAACAGAAGAAAGGTTGCAACAAGTCTTGTAAGCTTACCTAATCATTCTAGTCGGCTACAATTTGCACACCTAATCTGCAATTTGCATGACTAATCTATAATCTGATGGGATAAAAGTAACTACTCATATCAAACTTAAAATTAATCAGAAGCATAGAAGATTACACTAAAGAAGGTACACGAACACGTATTCGGGAACCTGTTTCTAGATTTTTGTTGGTTGGGCATCGACATTTAACCTAGTCTAATTTTTACTCGTTTCATCATTAACAGTATCAATATTAAAATTAACACCCAGAACATGATAAATATAACATATATAAATTATGAATCCTTGACCTTCTTTACTTTGGGCAAGCAAAGGATCTTTCTGTGCTTAAAAGTTAAAAGGAGAAAACTAAAGATTACTATCGTCCTCAGTAATCTTTTATTTGCGAATTTATCTATGCCGAGTTGTACGCCATCCATTCGTCTACTCTTCACTAGAGCTTATATTCCATTGGTATAATCTAAGTGCAAGGACAATAATACACAATTAACAAACATTTCTCGAGTGCCACCAATACTCGACACACACTACTCGCTTCAATTCGAATTCCAATTATGAAGGAATGAACACAATACATATTTTCCATTTATTCAACTATCTATTCCCAATGCTTTGTGACTAAGCATGTAACAAGTCATTTTATAATCTTCTAAATACACAAATCGATCTGTATTGTCGATACCATTAGCATAGTTAATCGAGAAAATTGGTATTAAAATACCATAACTCAAGCTTAAGCCATAATTAACTACAAAATTAGCCGACAAGCATAAGATTTGGAGTTAAAAAATATGCTCCCCGTGGCCCTAACACCACTCCAAAATAGCCTAAAAAAATTTACGAGAGCTTAGACTTTAGATTTCTAAACGTGGCCAAGGCGTAACTCGCCACGTATCCCCTAGATCTCTATTGTGCGCCGACGCACGAGCAACGCTCAAAAGCTAAAAGCTGAACGCAAAAGCATATCGGATTCCCTAGCGACCCGAATCTATCTGATAATCCCACAAGTGCTTTTTCTAAATTTAGAAATTTACGGCCTCCCATTGGCTGGTACCATCTTACGTTGCAACCAGTTTATTGTTAAAAATTCAAAATATCTTGCACAACTCTACGCGAAAGCCCGCGCGTGTGTTTGCTTCGGAAGCGCTTTTGCCTACAGTCCCACTCCTTTAGCATCATGCCTGCTTCACTGTGATTAGTGGCTGATTATTTTAAGAGATAATGACCACTAAGAATAAAAAAAACTACCTCAATTCTAGGGGTATTAGCCAATTTGCCCCCTTAACTTGTACCTTACTTTTGATTTGCCCCCTCAACTTGCACTTTGGAAAATTAACCCCCTTAACTTGTATTTTTGGTTAATTTCCCCCCTTTCCGTCCAAAATTAACCTAATTCCATCAAATTGAGTTATAAAACCTATACATGATGGGCATCTTGTCGTGTTTCTTACTCTTCTTCTTCATCATCATCTTCTTAAGACCGGCAACGCCATCAATGTTGTCAACGAACTTCAACCCAATCGATAGCACATAAATGTCTCGATGATGGTAAATGACGAAAAAAGCTCATTACGTGCAAGTCACGTGAGTGTATTTAACGGAAAATTGGATGAGAGTATGTTAATTTTGATTGCACGGGGGGAAATTGGCCAAAAATGCAAGTTAAGGGGGTTAATTTTCCAAAGTACAAGTTAAGGGGGCAAATCAAAACTAGGGCACAAGTTGAGGGGGCAAATTGGCTAATACCCCTCAATTCTATGTAGGGATAAATATTTTAAATAATTTCCTACAAGGACAAAATAATAAGTGGACCAATGATAGCTTAGCACGTGAACAGTGCTTGGTGAACAGTATCACACGCGCGTGAATAGTACCGCACTTGAACAGTAACATAGAAACAGTTATACAAAACACAGAATCAGATATAGTTTCATCCAAATATAGAAACACTTTCTACTAACACATAAACAGTTATAGTTTTTTCCAAATACAGAAACACTTTGTACTAACACATAAACAATTCTGTGACAAAAAAAAAACACAAAAAAAGTTCTGCCAACTGCCAACACAGAAACAGTTTCTGTCAAATACAGAAACAGTTATGTGACACAAAAATACAGAAACAGTTCATGCCGAGAAACACAGAAACAGTTCATGCAAACACAGAAACAGTTCTGTCAAACACATAAACAGTTATGCGGCACAAAAACACAGAAACAGTTCATGCCAGAAATACAGAAACAGTTCATGCAAACAGGAAACGGTTCATGCAACGCAGAAACGGTTCATACAAACACAGAAACGTTCATACAACAAATAAACACGGAAACAGTTTGTGACTCAAAGTCTCGTTTCAATCATTGAAATACACAGATTAACTGCAATCTAATTCAAAATTCATCCAAATTCAACACAAATATGATCCAAATATGATTCTAAGCTCTTATACTAATTAAAACTTCTAATTAAAACTTTAACACCTTCCATTTATCATCCAAACTAAGCTGTTGTGATCACAATTACTTTCTTAACCCCCAATAACCCAACAAATTAACAGAAAAGACAAAGAATGAAAAAAAAATCGAAACCTTAGAACGCGAAGCGGCGAGGACAGAAGTCGGATCGGGTTCGCCGAGGAGGACGGTGATTCGGTGGAGGCGGAGCTCATCGGAGTCCCAGAAGTAGAGCCGGGACACGCCGTCCCAGGCCAAGAGGTTTCTGGGGGCTCGAGCCGCGGCTGAGTCGTGGGCTGGACCGGCGGTGGAGGTGGAGAAGAAGACCGGGTGGATCTGTAGCGGAACCCACTCCACCTCATCTCTCTTAGGCGTCGGCGACTCCCGTGGCTCTGCTTCCAATTCCAATTCCGGGATGAGTCTCGATGGCTTGGACTCTCACGCCGCCATCGATATTGTCGGTCTCCGCCACAAATCGGAAGCAATCAGGGGTCTCCTCAATCGGCACGTAGGCGGGGAAGATGAGCTCGAGGATGTGGCTAAAGAATTGGAGTGATAAAATGGAGATTTCGGAAGAGGAGAGAGGATGAGCGGCGAGGAAGAAGAGGAGCGTGAAAGTGTTTTCTACAGGCGCGTGAAGAGGTAAGTATGCCACATATTGGTTTGTCCTTGTAGTAAATTATTTGAAATTCATGTCCTAGGGTAGAATGATGAGTTGTTTTATGTCCTTGTGAGTAATTATTCCTTATTTTAATCTAACCCAAAACATTATAATAGGATTGTAAAATACACCTGTTTCCTTATTTGACGCTGTTGCACCAACCAGAAATTGGTCAATTTTGAAAGGAGAGACAAAAGTTTGAATAATGATTTCATATAGAGTACTCTCTAACACAAGCCTCATGTTAAGGCCATATTTATTTATAAGATAATACTCTGATTTCAACCATTATAGTTATATATATAATAAAAGTAATAAGCATGTAATATTCTTCAAAGTTATTTAAAGATAAGTTATATATTATCTATGCTTGATGATCATACTCTTTCAGTTCATATTAAATAAATGTCTTTAACTTTTTCTGTAAGAGTGGTTTTACTAATTTAGTCATAAATTTAGACAATCTCATTTTGACTTTTTTAATCATATAGATCACTATCATAATTAAGCACCACACATTACATCTCGTTTGGGCTAAGCATCCCTTTTTCATTGGATGATTTGTTCCTATCAAAGCTAGCTATACCATATTTTAGTTGAAAGTTTGATGTACTTCACGTGTGGATTTCCTGATGCTAACTCCATGTGACCATTACAATTAGGTGAGAAAAGAAGCAAATATAATGAATATTGTATATTACTCCCAAATTCACGAGTTGGGTAAGTATGGTATAGACTGATTTGGCCAAGAGTTGATCTCATGTGGTATGTACCTCAAAATTGAAGAAGTTATGATTAAGAAAAATCATGAATAAGACTAAACAATTATGTGAGAAAAATCATGAACATTAGAAATCTGGGAATCAAATAACTCGGATACTTATGGTATAGACTGATTTGGCCAAGAGTTGATTTCATGTGGTATGTACCTCAAAATTGAAGAAGTTATAATTAAGAAAAATCATGAATAAGACTAAACAACCATATGAGAAAAATTATGAACATTAAAAATCTGGGAATCAAATAACTCGGATACTTCACTATTACTAGGAGGGAGATGCTCTGCACTTATTTTATGTTATCTTATATATACACGTAATGGCTGGAGCAGCGGAGCAGAGCGGAGAATGGTGGTTGGTGGTGGCAGTGGAGTTTCGAAATCGGTGCAGCCTAGATCTTCAAGTTGGTGACTTTCTGTAGAAACCCACACCGAACTGCCCAACCTACTCACATCAGCACCCGCTTGTAGCGTCTCCATAAATTCATAGTCCTAGATCTCCAAAGCCTACGAAATTGAAAAAGAATCCATCATCAATCTCAAATTCATCCAATTCCAGATCCAAAAGCATTGATAAAATTGAATCAACATAAATCAACTTTTACACAACTTTTTTTGTAATCAACCAACCCTTGAACCACGTAAGTCATCCTTCAGCTGATCAACCAACTATTTTTGTGTTCAACTTCAGAATGGAGGAGAAATTTGTGGGTGATTTGGCGTTTGTGTGGGAGGCGGCAGGAATGGAGGAGAGCGATTTGGCGTTTGGCGTGAGGCGTGGGGCGTTTGTGTGGGGGGAGCGGATGGAATGTAGGAGATAGAAGGAGCGTGCGTCTGATTGGCACTTTTACCCTGAATTTTTCAATAATTGTTTTTTACATTGTTCTTTGTATTAAGGGGCAATTCCGAGTTTCCCTTAAATTTAACCATTTCAACCGTTTTCAATGAATCTGCTTTATTAATATAGATACTTCATTGAGGAGTAAGTAAACATATGCATCTGAGACTATTTAAATATTAACCTGATGAAATTACCATGTGATCCTTTGCTAATCCAATCGAATCTGGACTCGTACCCACCCTTCGTTCAGGTCTAACTACAGTTGTCAGCTACCCAGGGGGACCACGTCACCAATTAAACAAAACAAATACCCCGCCAATCGTTCCCGCGCTCCCCAAACACGCGCGTGCGGAGCGTTCCTCCCACCTCCAAAAATATCTGACATGACGTGTACTAAAAGCGGACCCATATGGGTCCCATCTAACCAGCCAATGATATATCCCAACCAATCAAACATGGGCCACGTTAGCTACTGTTCTGTTTCTGTGCGTGCGTCTGTTATTTATATACGGTGGGTACTTCAACATTTTGAAAGTCAATTAAAAGGCAGAGTCCGATAAGGCTCTGTAAACACAGAGGAGAAAGAGTGAGGAGGAAGCGGAGAGTATATGGGATGATGTTGATGATGGAGGAGAACAACAACGTCATCGCACCGTTCGTTATGAAGACCTACCAGATGGTCAACGATCCGACGACGGATAGGCTCATCGCTTGGGGGAGAGCCAACAACAGCTTCATCGTCGTGGAGCCGTTAGAATTCTCTCAGAGACTCCTTCCGGCTTATTTCAAGCACAACAATTTCTCCAGCTTCGTTCGCCAGCTCAACACCTATGTGAGTTTACTGATGTGTAGTTTTGTTCGCTTAATTCTATGTTGTTTTGTTTTACTAATGAAACATATAAATTCAATTGACCAACCGAACCACATCACACATGTGTAATTTCACTGAAAACTATAATAAAATTGAAAGTTGTGCAGTTCTGCTCGTTTAATTCTCTATTTTTCTCGTATTTACTAGTTAACATGTTTATTGGATTAGGCGAGCAGAACTACATTAAATACGTGGATTTCATTAATTAAAGAGTGAAATTGACCAACCTATTCGGTGAATTTGAACAATTTTGGCAGGGATTTCGAAAGGTGGATCCAGACAAGTGGGAATTCGCGAACGAGTGGTTTCTGCGGGGCCAAACGCATTTGCTGCGAAAAGTGGCGAGGAGAAAACACATGGGCAAGAGTTCGAATTCGAATTCGAATTTCGGCACGTGCTTAATCCAACCTAAGCACGAGGACCTCGACGACGAAGAAATGGTGATGGAGATCACGCGGCTGAAGCACGAGCAGAAGTCGCTGGAGGAGGAAATCGAGAGCATGAACCGGAGGTTAGAGGCGACGGAGCGGCGGCCGCAGCAAATGATGGCTTTTCTGCACAAGGTCGCGGAGGATCCGGGGATCCTGCCACGCATGATGCTGGAGAAGGATCGCACGGCTACGGCGGCGCAACTGGGGGACAAGAAGAGGCGGGTCATGATGATAACATCCGCCTCGTCGTCGTCTTCGTCCGGGATGGGGACCACCACTAACGGCTCCGTCAAGACGGACGACGAAGATGACGGGACGGTAGGGGTTATTTCATCGTCGCCGCCGGAGACGACGGGCTTTGATTTTGAGAGTTTTGGCCGTTATTCCACGTCGCCGGAGACGACGACGGGGTCGGATTGGTGGAGGCTGAAGCGGGTCAACCAAGACCCGTATAATATGAATCCGACGGTGACGGGTCATGTGAATGGGAATGGGTATAGTAATAGTGGCAATTTCGGGTACGGGTTTGGGAATCGGAGCGGTGGCGGTGAGGTAAGTTATTTTGCGGAGGCGGAACCTACGCCACCGCCGCCTTATCCATTCTCGCTGTTAGAGGGTGGCTTCTAGTTTTAGTTACTATATTGGTGATTTCACCGGATTTGTCTTGGCTTTTTGGTATCAGTTTCTCTTGGTTATGCTCTTTTTGGTTAAATTGGCTAATTGTATTTTGTAAATAAAAATTAATTCAATTCTGAGTTAACAATGTTGTGGATGAGCAAATATTTACATGTCCACGGACTAGTTCGGATTTACCTCACATCGTCCTCCGTTTTCTAGACTTTCTATTGGTTGGGAAGTTTAAAATGCAGTGAGTTGAGGTTTAGAATTGAAGCGGAGAAAACGAAGATAACAGAGAGACTCAATGAGTCAAGGCACACTTTAATCTACCCATTCATGACGTGCTTGGTCTCACTTAAAACTAAGGAGGTTTTATATACATCCAACAATTATCTTCTCCAACACATTTATTTTTTTGCAATGTTTAAAAACTTAACCAAACCCCAGCCATCCCAATTCCGTCTGTAAGCATCCCCTCGCGCTGATTACAATTGAGAATGAGAAAAAAAAAATTATAGGAGAAAGAGATAAAGGGTGGGGAGGTCCCGAAAGAAAGTGGAGGTGGAGAGAAAATAAAAGAAGAGATAAGAGAGAGAACGAATGAGGAGGTGGAGAGCCTTCCATGTCGGAGAAGAGAGACATCAAAGAATTTTAGTTGGAGAGAAATAGAGAGGAGGAAGAGAAAGAAAGGAGAATAAGGTGAATGCTGTCACCAATATCGAATAATAGAGGCCAGTAAGAATTTACCGTCAAGGTGGGTGGGGGGCTGAAGTGGATTTGATAATTGTTTTGTTGTACATATTTAATTAGGGGTCAAGTGGAGAGTTAAGTAAAAATAGAGATATTAGATGAGATGAGATAATTACTGAGTATGAACAATAATATTTAAAATTAATTAATAGTAATAATATTATTACAAGAACTGCATTACTAATAGAAACGAAACGAAACGAATCAAACTAGTTCATAGAGATGTTACAAAATCGTACACAGCTCTAGTAAAGACCCCGTTATAGGATTGCTCCAAAGCTTCGAGTTGTTAAATACCTTGTCCAAATTAAGCAACAAGAACTAAAAAGTTATGTACCATAAAACAGAGACATGAAGAGGATGATTTGTCCATGAAAAAGCACTACACTTCACAAGGTCCTCAATCTTGTCCACCAACCATGAGTCGCCAAACCCTGCTGCGATTGGTAAACTACAGTCACTGTACAGAGGCAGTCATTACTGTTCACAGTCGAATTTAATCACCACGACCTTCCGGACCCATAGGGAACACAGTAGAATCAACAAAATGCACAAGTGGTGCCCTGTAAAAATGCACAAGTGGTGCCCTTCATTGAATTTGTAGGACGTCACCTCTCTGTAAGTATGGCCTACCTTCCCATCCCCATTTTGCACGCTTGGCCTTCCACAAATAGTATAATGGAGTTGAACCGTTTGATTCCTAAAATGGTAGTATTATATTATCCTCATAATTTTGATGCTTATGAATCAAGTGTTACCTATGTTAACTACTAAACATTTAAAAAAGTTGTATTATCAATATTGCGTGACGGCATACATGATACAATTATTAAAAGAGTTACTTATTTGCTTTCTAATATAATAATTAGTAAACTGTGCTGGTTCAAATCAAATCTTAAGCCTACTTCCACAAATATACAAACTGTAATTAGAAATTGATCAACTAAATTAGCTTAAGTCAAACACACTAGCCAATGATCAACCCAAACTCATGTCAGCCAACAACTTGTACTTAATTACGCTACCGTTCCTTATGTACAATCAGTTCTTGATTTTTCTCGACATGCATAGTCGATAACACCGTGATTGCTCAAACCAATTCCCAGCCCTACTTGCATGAACGTGCGAAACATAATTAGAAATTAGTTAGTTATGATTACCTGAAGTCAAATACACTAACCAATGATCTACCAAAACCCTTATCAAATTCAACAACTCGTACTTAATTATGTTATTGTTCAATATTTATAGTCGGTTATTGATTTTGGTAGATCATTGGTTAGTGTAATTGAGTTTAGCTAATCTTACTTAATTATGTTATTGTTCAATACTTATAGTCGGTTATTGATTTTTCTCCGTACGCATAATCGATACGAAGGATGCCTAGGCTCAAACCAAGTCCCAGCACTACAGCCACAAATGTGCAAAATATAATTAGAAATTAATCAAGTAAGATTAGATGAAGTCAAATACACTAACCAATGATCTACAAAAGACCATGTCAAAGTCAGCAACTCGTACTCAATCACGCTACCGTTCAAAAACTATTGGATCGGGCTCCGATGCTGACGGCGGAGGTTAATACAATACCCGAATTCTGATAGGCCAATCCGAGACCCGTGTCATGCGCTGGTAGACACCAAACTCCCATTACCAACTGGCCCCACTAAACTTTACAATTATAAAAAGACATCGGGTCCCACAGGTCAGGTGTGGGACAAAAACTGCGTCCTTTCCATCACGACCAAGTAATTTTCTTTCCTCTTTTGGGTGGGGACCAAGACCCTTCGTCTCGTGAAAGCACGTGGGACTTGGCAAAAGTGTAAAAGCCACGTGTTTGCTTCACACTGCGGTACTTTTGATCGTCTTCCTAAATCGTTCACATTGAGACACCGGGCGAGGGCCAATGGGGTGGTGCTCTGGCATACACTATCACGGTGGACGCTGAGCCCATGATCAAGTTGGGTCCACCACGTGGGGAATCTTGAACAACAATGTTGTATGGTTGCATTACATATTGAAATCCATACGATGGTCGAAATCGTAATTGTAGCAAATGTCACGCAATGTTGTTGTATGTGTATTCTTGTTTGGTAATGCGACTTTTGTGTTACAAAATTGCAGTCTCAAATATGATAACGCCTTGATTAATATTATTATATGACAATGTTTGAATATTTTTTATTTGAAATATTTTTAAATGGTTAAACTTAGTAGTATGGTTTATTAATATTAAAATTCTTATTTAGAATATGTTTAGTTCTTCGATCTTTCACATTTCAAAAACCTTTGTTTTAGTGGATAAATGTAGGCGGAAGTTTTATAGGGCAAAAGGAAAAGAAGCTAACACCTGTCCCTTACCAATCCGAGGACAGCAAAGTTGTCTCTTAAACAAGGGCCATGTATTTAGGTTAATCTAGGCTGAATTGTCCATTTCTAAATAGTTTAACATTTATAATGAACACGTGTTTTGGGAGAAATGAACATTGTGGTTAATGATCCTCGCAATATTAGGTTCATTGAGTGGTCAACAAACGATAGTAAGGTAGATAGCATTTGAGCTTACGATTCATGTGTTCATATGAATGATGTGACTTGAAACCTCAACGTCTAGTAAGTTTTGTTTTTATTGATGGAAATACATTTGTTACAACTGCTATATTAAATGGGAGGGAGGTGAAATGGAACTCGGGTGAGAGGGGAGGAAGGTGAGTAGTCTACCAGTACCCAAAGTTTCTCTTTATTAGATAAGGAAGGTTTGGTTACTCCATGTGAAAGAAAGCACCCGAGGACGGAAGAAAAAACGTACACTAATCTGCCATATTCCAATGCATTTTGTGCAAACTGTAACAAAATAGAAGCGCAACGGTCTAATAATTGAAAATCGTCACAAGCTATTTTTAAACACGAGCTACAATGCTTTGACAGTAACACTACATTTGATTCGACAACTCACATTTAGTTTTCAAATGCAGTGAGGGAGATACGAACTTAAGACCAATTAAGACAGTGACTAGTTGGTTTTCAGAACGTCGGCTTGCATACGAGCTTGAATTAGTTAATTTTGCGGCCCACCCCACCCCATGCCACCAGAATGGGTAAACACCTCACCCGAAACTGACCGCGTTTGTAGGCCCATGTTTGTTCATCACTTGCCCATATATGAGCCCATAACTAACAGCACCCTTATTGGGTCCTCAGGAAAGGTTGCCTTTAGTCCCATGCTCTGTTTTTTTTACTTGCTAGAATTATTATGAAAAGATTCGCATAAACGCCTTTTTGGGACCTGGTTAATTAGCAAGGTAAACATTCGGCATGATCGGAAAGTAATAATCCGGGTTCTTCTCTTCCCGGGAGTGATGTTAAGGGGCACATCTACCTAGCAAAAGTTGGCTATACATGGACTTGGTTGTTTGGTTGTGGAAGTGGAATATGTTGTGGAGAGGACTAGTATGTTCGATGAACCGCCATTACTATTTGAATCAACTTTTTATGTCACGAGAGATTATTAAGCTTTCGTAGACCCAGACAACTACTAATGACTATCGACTAGTCCAGCAATATATCGTCATCTAATCAACTCTATTCTCCGCATATTGGCTTTTGCTGATCTTAATGAGCATCAACAGTTTAGTGGCTTCAAACTATCAATGAAGACCCCATTGCTATTTAACTATAATTAACAAATTATGGTAGGCCTTAAGTACGCATATCTTCGTGCGAGAATTTGAATTAATGTCCCACCATATTGAAAAGTTGAGAAAGTTGGCAAAGGCAAAATTACTTAACTTAAGTTGTGGAGGCTTCTCATGATCGGAAATGTTTAATGTATTGATTATTTAATAAAGATTCTTACTGCATCTAAAATCAATCAAATCGGCGATCGTTCGAGTTATCTAAATGCACCAAACATATAGGCAACTTGTTTGACATCAAATTGTAACATTCATATGTTTCACAGAGTTAAATACATAAACAATCTACGATTTTATTGATTTTCTATATAGATAATTTTTTTTCTAAATAATGAATACGATGACATGTTCTGATCATGGCTCATGTTAGCAGAGAAGTCTTCACGGCTTGAGTTAAGTAGCCTTTGGCTAAATAGCTTTATCCTTGCAAAGCAGTCGACAAACAAAAAGTGCAAGTAATTATTATTTATATTACAAGCTTAATATAGGGTGCAACTGCAATCTCGGTTTGGAAATATTCGTACAAGTTTTATGGTGGGAATCAGCAGGACCCAGGTGCGTTCTCAATGTGTCAAGTCATGAAGGTATCAATATTGATTTTCAATATATTTATGACTGTACAAATTTTTTTTTAAAAAAATATTAGTGGAAACCAATCAAAATGAAAAGGCAAGAGAATGGTATAAGATCCTCTCCCATCCCCAGTAAATTAATAAATTTATTTCAAATATATTGGCTGTTCACTTATTCTTTGTTGACATTCATACCCAAACAAGTAATTCATGACCCTTTGCAAATTGCAAAGTTTCATTATTACCTACTTTTTGCAAATTGCAAAGTTTCATTATTACCTACTTTACCTTTATAATATTACACTAATTAAGCTTTAATAAGTAGCCAACAAGCCCGCTATTCGGCTTTATCTTTTGTTCTAGTCCTACTTTACATGTATGATATGTACGGTCGATTAGATATTTGTTAGTATTTGAGCTTATTCAGGACAATTAATGAATGTATATACCATATGAAGAAAAATTAACTACTCCACAAAACATTGGTTTGATTTCTTTGTGTTGTTTCTTGGAAACTTAGATTCATAGAGCTGCCAGATTAAGAGCTAACTAAGACCATGTTCATTATGCTTTTCACACTTCAGGTAGGCGGTGTTCTTTGAGTTTAGTTATTGCAATTAGTTATAATTAGGTCACATTCTATGTGCACTAAACCTTAATGGGAATATAAGAGAGGAAACTGATTCGATCAAACCCAATAATACTTGAGGAATTTCTTTATACAATCCACACATAAGGTTTTATAAAGTTGACTTTTGTAAGTGTGAGTGGACCTAGCTAATGTACCAAATATCAATTAGTATGAGCTCATTATGAATTAAAAATTTTGATTAAACTTTCATTAGGCAATACTTGCTAATGGAATGTCACTGTACTTCTTATCTATACCAATGCCACTATACACACCACTGTCCCTCTAGTTTGTCAGCACATCTCACGTATTTGTAATTAAAAAAATCATATTTTTTATAAAACTCCTTATATTTTCGATACTTATTTTTGCTGGAATTTAGAATTGGGGTGGAATCATGGGAATATGCACGCATGGATTCTCAATCGGTTTCCTAAAATCTGGCAGATATTGATCAATCAAGACAATGGCCACAAATGATGGCCTGAACTATTTGAAGGATATGCAGATGCATGCTGCATGAGTGGTATAACAATGAGACAATTGACAATTCAAATGATGATATTGTACTTTTGGTATTTTCAAAGTTGACCCGGTAACATTCCCCTCCTTGAACCATCCAATCAGACGCACAGTGTATACAACATTCACAGGTCAAGTACAACAAGTCAGACAATCAACCTACAAAATACTAAGCTCAGATAGTTTGCAACAAATTCGTTTGTGAAAGTAGAAAGTAAACGTGGGGATTACTTTGTAATGAAATTGAAGATAAGAATCTTGGAGGAGGGAAGATACTAGGTCCAGTTGAGGAAAACAAACAAGCAAATGAAAAAGATAGAGATTCTCCAAATAATGGGGCGTGACTATACATCATAGTTCAATTTACTTTGTAATCAACTTGTTACTGATTTTACTAAGATTGGGGCTTGTATGAGTTGCAAAAAGCACCACTTAAGTTTGAGACTGATTTGATGATAAGGTGAGTAAAAAACTAGAAAGTAAACGTGGGAATTACGTTGTAATTAAAATTGAAGGAAAGAATCTTGGAGGAGGGAAGATACTATGTTTGATTTGTGGTCTAGTAGGAGAAAACAAACAAGTAAATGGAAAGATCAAATACTCCCAAAACAATGAGGCATTTAATTTGGGGTATTTGGCTTTCTGCCTCCAAATTAGGATATATTAAGTGGCGCTATTGAATTGTTACGAGGCAATTGGGAGAAATTGAAAATCATGGAGATATGAATGGTAGTTTTCTTTTTCTTTTGATTAAGGGGAAGAATCTCTACATTCTAATTTCGAATGAAACAAATATATGATTAGGTGAGTTCACTCACGTACAACAATTTTACTAGTTAATGACAAATAGAAACTTACTTGCATGATCATGATGTTTTAAATTTTAAGTTGAGATCATCTTTTGGCATATACATACTTTTCTCAACATAAATTGATTAATGTCAAATGAAAAGGGTTACCACTATGTACATATAGGAATGTTTTCTCCAAACTTCTATAAGAATAATTCAGTAATTAAGTAGGCATCTCCCATTTATAGGAAAGAAGAATTTAAATCAACTTAGGGATGAAGGGTACCATTTGGACCATCCACTTGCAAAATGAGGTGACCTTCCTTTTTGAAAGCCTTGTACATGCCACGTGTTTTAATAACAAACAACATTCCAAGCATACCCTCACGTCATAGGAGGTTGACACTTGGATAGTGTGAGAATATTCAATAATTTCTAAAATTTAAGTCATTTGACGGTCACACAGTTTAATATTGTTATCAATTTGGATGTTATAAGATGATAGAAATTGTTGAGCTCTACTTTGTGAAGATAATGATGGTTTTCACAGCTAAGGCCTTCCATAGTAGGCTGGAAAATGTGTAAACCCATTTTTGAATATCACTCTTCCACAATTGGCTTGAAAATATGATATTCAAACTCATGAGTTCTATTTGTGATGTCCATTTTTGGACATCATGAGTGTGATGTTCAAACCCATGAGTTCTACTGCATGAAAATTATTAAAGACATCAAACTCAGGTCACCTAAGTTTTATTTATAAATATCAAACTCACATAAACAACTGTGGAAAGCCTAAGCTTGCATTTGCAACTATTTCTCTAGCTATCACCAACAATCCCAGTCTCTAAACTCTTTGGTATTGTATATGGTCAAAAAAGGCATTGCACTTCACGAATGATTCCAAAATTTTAAGAAAGTATTCAAACTAATCAAACGGTTAGGAAATTTCCCCCAAAGAGATTCTCCACCAAGTTTTAAGTGGAGTTCAATATCAAACCTTGTTCCAAAGTTCAAATTCCACACTAATTAGAACTCTCCCAAAAATATCCATTCCAACAAATTACACACTTGTTTGACCATGTGTTGCTAATGTCATCAAATCAAATCACCACCATCCACCACACCACATATGTCTTGAATAGCAACCAACTTAGCCAGCTATTTGTCCTTTTAACTAGCTAGAATGTTTGCTTATTTCCATCTCTGGATCTTCCACTTTTTGTCTTTAGGTGTGGTTGTTGTGTTGGTTAATGTAGTTATTGAATCCCAATTACTATTGATCATGCATATACATATATACATATCTATGTCCCACTAAAATTACAACCTTTACTATCTCCCCTACCATGTCGTATTTTTATATATACATATTGAACCCCAATTCAATCCCCATTGTGAATACAACCCTATTTTCACCTTCCACTTGCTAGCTAAAGTGTTCTCCAAACTACTTAACCTTCCATTTGATAACACCCTCTTCCTACTGCCCAATATCATTCTATCCTCAACCTAATTATATTCTCATCACCAATTTAGTTGGTTTTAGTACTTTGTCAACTATATATATGGACTATTTGAAAGAATTAGAAGGCAAACGAGTAAACGACATGGATGCCTCCAAAAGCACAACCACGCGGCGGATATTTGTTCCGGGGCCGGTGATAGTCGGAGCTGGCCCATCGGGCCTAGCAGCCGCCGCGTGTCTCAAAGAAAAAGGTATTCCAAGCTTGATCCTCGAAAGAACCAACTGCATAGCTTCACTATGGCAGCTCAAGACCTACGACCGGCTCCGACTCCACCTCCCCAAGCAATTCTGCGAGCTCATCCTCATGCCATTCCCTTCCGACTTCCCCACTTACCCTACAAAACAGCAGTTCCTCGGCTACCTAACCGCCTACGCCGACCACTTCGATTTGAAGCCGGTGTTCAACACGACGGTGGTCAGCGCGAGGTACGATAGCCGATGTGGACTGTGGTTGGTGAAGACGTCGGGGGAGAAAAATGAGGAGACGGAGTATGTTTGTCAGTGGTTGATCGTGGCCACCGGTGAAAATGCCGAGGAGGTTTTGCCGCAATTTGATGGTGGTGATGATTTTGGCGGGCCCATTGTTCACACCAGTTGTTACAAGAGTGGTGAGTTGTTTAGGGGGAAAAAAGTTTTGGTGGTCGGATGTGGGAATTCCGGCATGGAGGTTTGCTTGGATCTTTGCAACTACAATGCCCGCCCTTCCCTCGTCGTAAAAGATTCAGTGAGTGTATAACCGGCTTTCAATTTATAAATACTGTATCTTTGTCTCAGTTTTAATAATAGAGTAATTATCTCACATATCGGAATTGTTACGAGTTCAATTAATTTGGTATAAATTTCATAAAGCTAGGTTGATAAAAAAGATGCCATTTTTCCTCTCTTCACTTTCTTGGAATCCGTATGCATGCGCAACAAGTTGTGCAGAAAACACGAAAAACCTTAGGTCTTTTTTTTTTTTTTAACAAGTTGTTCTTCTGTGCAGAGAATCAGCAAGAGCACTTTCTCTTTTGTTTTTTAATTGTTTTTAGAAAATTCTTCTACTAATTTCCATTTTGTTTTGTAGGTGCACATTTTACCGCAAGAGATACTCGGAATATCGACTTTTGGACTGTCTATGTGGTTGCTCAAGTGGTTCCCCATCCGCCTCGTCGACAACTTCTTGCTTCTCGTCTCCCGCCTCATGCTCGGTGACACTGCCCGATTCGGAATCAACCGCCCCGATTGCGGGCCCCTCGAGCTCAAGATCGCGTCCGGCAAGACCCCCGTCCTAGACATCGGCACACTTTCCAAGATCAAATCCGGCCACATCAAGGTATGCGTGCATGTACACCCGTCACATAATTAATTTCGTTCTGAAAGAAAACTGTTATCATCAGCCCTCTAAAATAGCCATTCTGTCTAACGTAGGTTTGCAAAGCAGTAAAGCAGCTAAAGCATCAGGCTGTGGAGTTTATAGATGGGAGAGTGGAGAATTTCGATGCGATCATTTACGCGACCGGATACAGAAGCAATGTGATGTCTTGGTTAAAGGTACTAATATTTAATTAATCAAACACAGTTTACACCTTTTTAAAAATTAAGTAATATTTTGGGTTAGACAAGGACTAACTAAGTACTCTTCTCTTCTTTTGTGAACTTTTTCTCAGGAAACAAACATGTTTAGCGAAAAAGACGGGTTGCCTCGGAAGCCATTCCCGAACGGATGGAAAGGGGAATGTGGGCTGTACTCAGTGGGGTTTACGCAACGTGGTCTGCTAGGCGCTTCGCTTGATGCGAGGCGGATCGCAGACGATATCGAGCACATCTGGAAAGCCGAGGCAACGCGTTTTGTGGCCTTCACGACTTGTGCCCTGCCACCACCGCCACCGCCACCGCCACCGCCGCCACCACCACCACCACCACCATGTACTTAATTAGCCTGCAGGACATTGTAACAGTTCTTTTATGTGATCAGTATTTTATACGTATATGTTGTACATATTAGTCCTTTAGCTTGCTAGCTATAGCTAGGGTACATTTCACATTAATGAGGAATGGTGTTTAATTAAGAGATGGCTTGGGGCTTCTAGATTTGGTTAATTAGGGCTTATAATTAATTTATCATCTGATTTTAAGATATGGTGGTGTGAACTGTGAAGTGCCACAAACTGCATTTTCATATGTGATCTCTGAGCGAATTACAAAGAACATACAAATGAAGCTACTAGATCGAGAGGGACCATATACCTATATCATCATATGTATATATACATACATATATCCGATTTTCGGGTTGGGAAATCGGAAAGTGAAAAGTGATTGAAAAAATTGGAAGAGGGAAGAAAAATACTTTACGCCAAATAAGAAAGGTCCCTCATGAGCATGAAGATGATTGAAAGTGGGCTGGCTCTCCGATCTGAGATCGTTCTGATCATGATCTCCAATATTCGATGATGGAATTGCATTAACTATTATCCCAATTGCCTTATCGTCCAGCTGCATTTATATCGTCATCAATCATTCGGACCACCATTAATATATTATTACCTTCTTGACCTTGTCGCCCTTACGGGTCTAATTTTTAGGAAAAAAATGTTTTGAATACATATTCATAGATGGATATGAGAGTTTCAAAATTTGATCAATTCTCAATGATAGCGACTAACTTTTGAATTATTTTGGGGTATGTGTGTGGATGGATTTTCGTTCCCATAGAGAAAACGACACTCTCCTATCAACTTCTTGAAGGAGATGGTTTAAGAAGAGTTCTTCTCTTAAACGGACATTATTTTCTTTTAACAAATAGATACAGACACCCGTCAATTAGTATGTATCACTTGAGATGCAAATACATATAATATGTTTTCAATTGAAGCTGATCAACCAATGTCAAAAATCCGGATATCCCGTACATAGAAGGCTCCTAATTAATAACAAACGCAGATATTCCTCTTTGTATATAAGGACCAAGCATGAGGGCATTCTTATATAAGTGATCATAATGAGTGGTGCAAGTAGCTAGCTAGCCCAACCATCAAGATATGTACGGACAATGACATGAGTAGAGTGGTATAGGATAATAGAGGGAGGGGTGTTAATTAGTACGGTTAGTTAGGGTTGAAAGATTTGTTGGTGGCGGGTTTTATTCCGACCGATTGGAATGATGAAGCATGATGTGTATCATATCATACACAAAATCGAATCTTGAGCTTGAGCATTAAGGGATGACAGATACGACACACAAACACTAGCTAGAAATCTAGAGAGATACTGTCAACGTCTTCTACTTCTAAAAATCTGAATCAGGACCAGCAATTTCGGCCCTACTAATTATTGCCTGGCGGCCATATGGCCCCCGGCCCCATCAGAGATCCCAATAGAGGTCCATACTTCCTTAAACTCCCCCTTAAATAAATTTAACAAGTTTCTATTCCTTTGCCGCCAAGGATTGGAAAAGGGGATGGGTTGTAATTTCTCTACGATTAATTGTTTTTCTTCAATTTAGCTGGTATAAGTATATATCATTCATAATAAGCAGTGTGGCCCTAAAAAAAGTGAAAGGTAACGGGGAAATGGGGAAATGGCCCTAAAAATTGAAAGGTAACCGAAAAGAGAAAAAAAAGAAAAGAAAAAGAGAGAGGGTAAAAACGCAAAATGAAAAAAATGCTCGGA
This sequence comes from Spiraea crenata, assembly GCA_033992175.1. Classification (NCBI taxonomy): domain Eukaryota; kingdom Viridiplantae; phylum Streptophyta; class Magnoliopsida; order Rosales; family Rosaceae; genus Spiraea; species Spiraea crenata. The sequence continues at coordinate 2,099,822 of JAVBHV010000079.1, read as the reverse complement.
TTCAAACCAAGATTGAAGGTAAGGAAAAAGATACAGGATACCACCACACTAGACTCTATTACCTCCATTTTAATTGGCAGATATTGAAAAATTTACATGGGTTTGTAGCCCAGGTAACCCAATATGTGATCAGTCCTTGTTTGCTGCCGACTCTTTACTTTGACTATTTTGTTTAGCTGTATTTCTCTTCCATCAAGTCTGAAGAAGTCCGAACTCGTAATTTGCTACTTTAGAATAAAGAGTGTGATGTGTTTCATGTATGGAGGATAATGATCTTGATCTGTATGTGTTTACTAGAAGATGTAGGTGTTACATTGGTGCGAGTGATATGAAATGTGCGATAGGACGTTTTAAATGGTCCAGAACACACGTGAAAGCCAGGCGTATGTGGTATGGTGAGGTAACCCCTCTCCCTCCGCACAGCTTTCCCCAGTGTACCAACACATGCTGCACATGCTGGCTGCTCCATTTAGACCGTCCATATTTTCACCGATTAATTCGCTCCCTTTATTCTCCGTGGTCCAATAATATTTATTATATACGTACAACAACAGAAATATCGATACATCAATTCTTTTGACCATTTAAAAGAAATACTCATTAAGCAATAATTAGACGAAATGCGAGGGAATACGGAAAGTGCTAGGAAAGGTTTGGCATGGGAGAGGATCCACAAATATTGTGCGGGGATGCCTTTATTACGTAAGATGAAAAGGCCAAGACAGGCAGGCGCAAAGGGCGTGTGTGATGACTAGGACTGTAGGAACACCCACGATTCGTCAGAGAGTCAGAGAGCTAAGGCATTATACCAAGAATTTCGAGATGAATATTTATCTACCACTATTTACTATTCCTATACTTCCTGTTCTTCAAACACCTATACCTAGCTCAAGTCCATCGATCCATTAATTTGGACCACCACTTGCAACTTTTCTTCTTCATCCAGCCCTTGACACATGTTATATATACACTTATTCGGTGTATCACTCTATATAACTCACTTTCAAGTCATTTTTTCCCTTTGAAACCTTTGTGTCTTTTCTATCTCCTGCAACTCACTTCTACCTAACATTTTGCCTTTTTTAAATAAAAATTATGCATTTACCCCTCGCTCTTAGATCATAAGGTCAAACGCATGGGAAGATATGATGTGAGTGCTATTGTATATACAAGATATTTCCCCTATTAAATAGCCAGAAAATAGTTTGAGTACCCTACACTCATGTATTTTAAAAGCGACAGCATTTTCATCAAATTATGATGTGTTGAATTTAAAACACGAGCATGCAGATTATACTTAGGTCACTGTGTATTAGCTGGAAGTGGGTTAAACATGAATCGGAATGAGTATGATTCATCCTCATTTGGTTGATTCGATCTTTCTTTCAGCCTCTGTTCTTCATGACCCCAGCTAGGATTTTGAGAATCAGTAAAAAGTTGGCTTCTCTTTCTGCTTTATCACTGTACTGCGCATTACGTTTTTTCAAGAGAGAAGCTTCAAGCATGCATATGTTTAAAGACAGCAGCAAACTTGCCTAAAAAGGGAGAAAGTACACACCAACTCCCACTCCACTTGTTCATCACTTTTTTGTTCTAGCATGCATTCGAGTATGATTCGCCCCCATCTTCGTGGAATCTAAGTGGGATCTACGCGAATCTTCCCCTCGCTTTTTTCAACCAAGAAACAAACAAATTTTGATTCTCATGCATTCTTTTGGATTCCAACTTGGTATGATTTCATTTCATGAGCTTCTATGTTAATGGAAAGATCATGTGATGATGATCGTATATGTATATTGGGTTCCACCAAAGCTAAGTGGAGAGACATAGAGATCCTAGATTCTGCAACGACTACAGTTGCTGCACCGTTGATTTCACCATCTCAATCGACGATCTTGTATACTTTTCGATCTTTCATTAGGCGCAAATGCTAATCTCAGACATCCAAATCACTTGTTTACAAAAGCAATACAATGTGTCTGGTTATAGTGGTTACCTTAAAATACAAACCACTTACAAATGTGGAATGAAGGATTTTGACGGACGGAGGGAGAAACGTTTATGTGGCAATCACATTTCACAGTTTTGAGACCAGAATAGTTAGTGACACTCTACCTATATGTAAAATTTAGACACGAAATGAAATTCAGAATGAGAAATTTATAGTGTCAATAACATATTCCTCTGAGAATTAGACATAATTTGAAATTAAGATGCAAGATATAAGAATCCCAAAATGGTTCTCGCTGTAATTTGTTGAACGGCTCAAAGAAGAAAGGAAACGAAACATTTTCAATGGGGGTTGGAGGTTTCTGGGCCAGACCCAAAAGAAATGAAACAAGAGATTTGGGCTAATTAAAACTTTGGCTCATCAATCACTTTGTTGTCCTTGTCAAACAGCCCAGTAGTTTGTACGTTGCAACCTGTAATATTTAATCGGCCCAAATGTCCTGGTAGAATCCGTCATAATGAATTTCTTGGACCGATATCGGCACTTCAAAATATTCGTTTGACAATTTCACTACTCACCCAACCCAACTGCTTCTTTGTATGTTTGCGGAAGGAGAGCCAAACAAACAGTGTTTACCCAAAGGAATCCAATTATTGATGAATCAAAGAAAAAATGAATTAACAAATCAAAATCCTTCAAACAGAGATTGTCACACCCACAAAACAATGTCAAATTGCACAGGTAAAACTCTAGGTAGGGAAAGGGAACAAGCATTCCCCATAGATGATAGAGGTGTGAATTTACTAAACAAAAAGAAATGTAGCACACAACATCATTAGAGGTACTTCATTAACAAGTGGAAGACTTCAACTACTACAACAATTTTGGTTTCTACGCTTCCTTCAATTAGGACATCACAGACCTTGGCCGGATCGGCTGCCGTGTATTGACGCTGCGTGCCGATGGGGTCCGGCTGCGTGCCGGTGTGGCCGCCGCTGCTCCTGCCGGAGCAGCCGGACCAAAAAACTCCTCACACATATCCATGAAAAACTTGTCCACAATTTCCAAATAGGCAGGACAAGTGAGTTTGGAATAATAATGAAGCACCTCTTCAATGTCCAAAACATGTTCTACATTGCTCATATCCAGCATCTCCAACTCCTTTAATTTCTGTGCCACCAAACATTGCCTTCCCACCTCCTTCCTCGATTCCTTGGATAAAGTCTTCACATTTTCCTCTCGCTGCTGTTGTTGCTGCTGCTGCTGCTGCTGCTGCTGCTGCGTAACTCTGAAATCTTTATCGGGATTTGTGAGCCTTACTGGGCTCCGAACCTGGTCTATTAGGCCTTGTTTGGCGGGCGCTGAGATAACATTCTTCGCCTTTTTTGAAGATGATCGTCTGATGTTTTCAATCTTCGAATCCCACTGGTCTGTGAACTCGGTGTACAACTTGTCCAGCTCTCTGTAACTTGTAGAGTGGAGATGGTTCATATCAAAAGCAGCAGCGGATTTGGGGAGCTTCTGGTAATCTCCTCCGGAGAAGAAGCTCTTCAAATGCACTATGGTTTTCTGGAAGAACTTCTTGGTGGTGGAAATGGAGCTTCGGAGCAACATTGGTAATCAAATTGAAGTGTGATTCTGTTGGTATTTTTGTCAAGGAAAATGTGATTTTGTTGAAAGTGATTTTGGATTGTTTGCAAAAGGAGGTTTCTTTATAGAGATAATAGAACCAGAGGAGCCATGGAAGGTTGTTGAGCTTTCTATGGGAGAAAAAGGAAACTCCCTTGTGTTTGGCTTTTTTTTCCTTTTGTCTCCAAACGCTCCCTTTCTTCTTCTTTTTGAAAATATGCTTCCTTCTTCGGTTTTCGATCATGAAATTCATCATAAGAATAGACTGAGTGTTTGTTTTTTTGTTTAATAAGAATGTTTCGTTGCTTTTACTTTTGATGGTGGAGTAGGTGTGTAGCCTCTTTTGGAGAACGAAAGGCTCTCCTCTAGCTAATCACATCTATAATTGATTGGTTTTGCTTTGCCCGTTTCCATACACGTTTGTACATTTTTTCTAGTGGACTACGATTGATATTTTGTTAATAAACTCAACTTGATTTCAGAAAAGTGAAGTTAACCTTATGGAGTAAATGAACTTAACGTATATTGTAATCATATGCACGAAACATAGTACTGATTGGACATGTGATTGGCATTCTCATTGCTGTAAAGTGAAAGAAGTATTGAGAATGAAATAAATGACATCCTAGATAATGACATATAAACTATCTTACCCATTTTGTTTACAACTTGCTCTTTCTGTTCTTAGATGGAAGTTTCCCATTTCCAAATTTGATACATTGTTGATGCCCAATTGGGTAGAACAAAAGCCCAATGACTCCGCTTCCACTCACTTGAAAAGAGCAAATCAAAGAGAATTGGAACCAACAATATATAAGTAGAGACCACCGTAAACGGCCGTGCCTGCGGTGAGCCGCCAGCTATCACGGTGGTTGGTGGAGCTGATGGTGCTGAGAATGACTGAAGAACGGCCAATTGGTCTACATATAGCAGATGGAGACAGTTCTGGTTTAGTTTGCTTTGATTTGACCATTCACATCTTGCCACGAGTTACTCAAGTTGGAAACCAGTATCTTTCAGTGACCGAGCCCTCGGAAAGCCTGAGCTTGCACGGCTCAACACTCGTGCTGATTAAGGCTAACCACCACATGTCACACGTGCCTAAAAACCACCGCACGAATTTGGCATTGATGCAAAGTAGTGCCAAATATAGCCTCCGAAGAACGGCCAATTGGTCTACAAATACCATGTTAAGCAAAAGAATTTAGCAAACGAAATAATTAGTACTAATCGTATAGTCGTACAGTCGGGTTTGAAAGTTGGCGCTTCTTTTATCTTCCTGGGCAATTCCTTGTGCATAATCTTATGTGGGTTTTGTAGTGTCGATTTGTGGTCCAATCCCAATTCAAAACCATTGAATGGTCACCTGCCAATTTTGTGGTATGGTCCAAGCTCATAACAAAAAGCCCAAATTATCTGGGAATCTGTGTATCATAAGAGAGAGAGGCATTGCACAGCAACCCAAAAAATGCTCACAATTAATGCAATACACAGTCAGCCCAATGGAGCATGAAGCTCACCACCCCAAAAAATGCCCCCATTGATGAAAACTCAGCCCAATGTAGTAGGACTAGGCACCCATCAAGTGTAACATCATTGGTATAGTCTGACATTCTATAAATTGCTTCCATCTTGGTCATCTGAAAAATCCCCTAGAACAAAGAGCAAACCCTAATTTCTCAAAATTTCCTTCAAATGTTTATGTGTCATAGCTTTCAAGAAATAAAAGCTACATTCTGCCATGGACCCCTCTGTTTTCTCCTTCCACTGTGTCTTCTCTTTCATTCCACTATTTTGATTTTGAGGAAAACCCATCGCCCCCAAATTCCATTTTCCTTTGAAACAGACCTTTCAGTTTTAGTGGAAAGCTACCATTGAGTGCAGTTTGATGGATCAGTTTCAAGAGGTTTTTGGAATGGGGAAGTGTCCTCCTCACTTGCAAACAAACCCTTGTCTGCTTTCTTTCCATTCTTTTGGTCATAAACGAAATATTTCGTATACATAATTTCCAAATATGGTAACATTTGCTGTAAAGTTTTGTCATTGTGTGAACCACACATTACAATAGTCATTTGAATAATTTTCACACGCACTATAGTTTGCAGGTCTGTTCAAGTTATCAGATTTATAATTTCTGGTCATAATCAATATTTTGTACAATCACAATCCAATAGTGTGAGAACAATTGATTGAGAACAACTGATTATCTAATGGAAAATAGTGAGAGTCTATGATCTGACCGTGAGCTATGAATGTCTGATGCTACATTCCAAATTTGTGTGGTGGGTGTCTGGTTAGACGGTGGCTCTATTCCCACTTGTTTATTCTGAATGCATTTTCTTCTTTTTATAGGAGTTTTGGATTTTTTTTTTTCCTTCGTACATTGCGAAGTTCTTAACGAGATCCTCCATTGTTTATTTCTCATATTACTTTTCATGTACTCATTTATTTGGCATAATGCCAAATATTTATCAATTAAAGCTCATTCCTTTTTAGATAAAAAAAAATAAATTTGAGTTGAATACTAGAGGATGTTGGATTGAGGTGGAAGGAGGCTATGCTACAAACCTAAAGCTAGATTTGATGTTAGGGTGCTAGGGGGGTGCTTGGTTGGTTATGTCTTGCCTCTGTTTTCGATATATTAGAATCAAACTTTTGATCCTATAAACTAAACATATGTGTTTGACAAGACAACAAAACTAGATGCACCTACCACCCAATGATCTATCTTGTCTTGCTTTGCTTAACTCCAATTTTGCAAAAATTAACATTTTGATCTTGTTGTCCGCAGGCATTGTGCCAATAATCTCTAGTCAATATATGAATTCACGGCATATTGGATATGAAGCTGATTGGATATAACTTGGAAACAAAAGGTAGGTGGTTTCTAATTTTTGTTGGGAGATAGGTTCATAGGACACGCAAGTATCTGTGTTTCCTTTATTTAGTGTTTATTACGATTTTCTTATAATCGGGTAATTTTGTGATATAAATAAATATTCAAAAATCTAGGTTTGCTAATTGCATAGAGTCAATTTGCAATTTGCCGAAAACTTATTACTTAAGGGAAAAAACACCAAAACTATTCAAAATAATTCTAATGTTTTGGGTAGGGAGAAGCTAGGCACAACAACAAAGTTCAATATGAAGAACTTAACGTTGGGGATTTTGAATTTGGACACCTTTTTGTATTATTTTGGGACAATCTTAGTCCACTGCACTAGAAAATTATAACAACTTTATGTGATCTAAACACTGAACTTTCCACAGCTTTCAAGTGTTCTAGTTGAAAAAAGTTTCATGGAAACGTCCAAAAAACTTTCTGCTCTTCTACTTCAAACAATCTTTTTCAAACCATCACGAAAAAAAAACTGCCACAAGATTTTCATGACAAAAGCACTGCCTTCTTCTGATCCTCTTCTTTTTGCTTCATATTTTCAAACAAGTCATAGCAAGGAAACAAGAAAATAAAACGAGTAGAGATTAACCAAGAAACCAGTGGAAACATACAAGAACTTAAAAGTCATTTTTCATTCAATTGAACTCTAAAACAAACCAAGATTCACACCTAACGCAGAGAGCGGTAGTCTAAAACTAGCTAGATTCAAAATGGAAGATAACACATCTTACTGTTAACCAACAATTTTTCTCTGTATCAGATGTCCTATCGATATAATGTTTATGTTATTACAACAATAATATTTGATAGATTATCAATCTATATATTGATAATCCTATCAAATAAATGACGTCTCAACAATAAACACTAGACATCCGATAGAGAGAAAAGAATCAGTTAACTAAACTAAAGTTAGAAATCTAACTAGGTTATTCTTCCTAGTTAGATTACAAAGGAAAAACATAGATTACAAAGAAAACCGAGAAAGTTTTCTAATGTGCTTCAATATCCCCAGTTGGAAAACAAAGCTTCCCAGATCTCAGTGAAAACTTCAATGATAATCCTGTGATGATGAATCGAATTCAACTTCAGAAAACACTGCAAAAGATGCTCGAGATCTTTAGCCGAAAATATCTGCTTTTCGAAGATCATCTCCACCATTGAAGTCCTGAAATCATTGTACGGATCGCTCGACTTCTTCACCACCGCGAAGCTGTCCTTCACTCTCCCCTGCAACGGAAGCAGACCCACATCGGAGCTCGCCGCCCTTCTCCGGCTAGCGCTGCTCCCGTTCCGTCTCGAGCGCCGCCGCAATCTTGGCCCGGACGAGTCGGAAGAGTGGCTCTTTGAAGAGAACAGTGTGTCTGTCTCGTCTTCTTTCTCGTCGTCGTCGCTGCTCGACCACCACCCTTTGTACTTGCTACTATCGAAAGAAGACGAGCTGAATTTGAAGAAATCCGTGTTTTTCGGATTCTTCTTGGTCGTTTTCTTCTTCTTGTTGGTTGGTCGGTTTCTCCTCTGTTTCGAGCTGTCGTAAAATGGATCCAACGGCGAGAACGGCGACGTCGTTTGTCCGCCGTCGGGGTTGAAGGGTTTGACAAAAGGCGAGCAACGTTCGAAAATCTTGCGTCTTGGGATCAGAGCATCTTTGCTTGAGATCACGCAGCTCTCATTGATGAACTTCTGGTTGGGATCAGAGCATTTGGGCCCGCAAATGGAAGGGAATGGCCGAGGCGCCGCCACCGGCTTCTGCAGCGGTGGCGACTCCACTGCGGCGGGTAGGAAGACGGCTTTGTCGATGACGTCGGTTAGGTTCCGGTTGCGGGTGTGGCAGGACCCGAAGGAGGCGAAGGAGGATCGGAACATGTTGGATAGCTTGAGTTTGAATTTGTTTTCCATGGTAGAAAACAGAGGAAGAACAGGGTAAAAACAGGGAAGAGAGAGAGAAATGTGGTGGTGATTTTGGAATGGAGGGGGTATAAATGCATGAGAAACCGAAAGTGGGAGTGTTATAAATGGGATTTTAAATGCAGACTGAGTGATACTTTTTGCTGTTTTTTGTCTGGTTATTTGTCCGGCTCTAGAAAATGTATTGGATTGATTTATTTGTAGTAATAGTATGCGCTGCTGCATGTTTGTTTGTTGACCTTGTAGCCACATTCCTTTTTCTTTAATTTTGTTTTTGGGGGGGGTTCCCTAGGGTGACAGTAAATTAACCAAGTCTAACCCAATTTGAATCATGCCTAGAGAATGAGTGAGAAATTATTACCTAGTAGGCACAGTTTGATTGGGTAGGGGTAGGGTAGCTAGGCTGCTGTGATGGTTTAGTCACCAAGTTTTGGTATAGTTATACTCGTTTAATCCTCTATGATATACGTTATTTTCGTTTGTATAACGTTATTTTTGCAATTGAAGTAAAAAATCAAGTGGATTGTGAATTGTTATTGCATGATCAAGAGTCAATATCACTTTACCTACATACCTATCTAATATTTGCGTAATGATTGTCTCATGATAAAAGAAACATAACAACAGCATGGTAAAGGTGTTTGAAGTTAAATGTGAAAAGTTCTTATGATTTTGCCCTTATTCTTGCTCTTTAGGCAGGGGGCTCTGTATGTTGGACCTCTTCAAGTTGTAATGTGCAGCCAAAAGGGGGAAGCTTGGGAAGCTTCAAGGGGATAAGATAGAAAGAAAGAAATGTTCAAAGTGGCAACTGTCATCTGGTGGCCTTGTTTCTAGATAGACACACAAATAGGTATATTTCTGAGATGAAAAGGTAGATGATGAACCAATTGCCTGCAGCTCAGGGAAATGCCTTCTATCTATGGTTACTGGAGTAATTGCCCACATACTACATTAGGCGATGTGCTTATGCAAATTCAATGTGACATCTCTTCACATCATGTGACACTAAATAGCTGGAAACGTCCTCGAGGGATCCTATCATCTCGAGCCTATGTAGGTAGGAAATCGATACATCATTCAATTTGGAGTTGGTTTCATCACTATTTTAAAACTAGAAACCTATGCATACAGAGCTATATGCTCTGCCAAGAATGAATGACAATGCAGAGGGAGAGTAAAGTATTGGCGTCAAATGTACTACAGAGATTCAAAAACATTATAAGCTCTCTGGTTGCTTTCTTGGTTCTTGCAGAGGAATCAATAGTCATAGCCCGTGTATGGCCTTTTACATATAAAATAGTAAAATACATAGTATTACAACTAAAATCCAATTAATCCAAAGGGAATTTGGTGTTTTTTGTTAAAGTGGGGTCATTTATGCAGGGGATAAGCAACTTTTTTAAGCACACAGATGCAGGAAGCATGGAAATCGGAGGGGCATTTAGACAGCAACTAGTATTAGTACTATGCCCTCGTGACTTAATCATTCAATTTGTATTGATTAGCATTTTCTTTATGCAGGATGTTCACACTAATTTACACGTAAATCAGTGATGAAAGTCAAAAGTCCCGAGAGAAGAACTCATTTAGTCCCAAGTGCCATTTGAGTTGTGTTCATTCTTCAAAACCATTGCTTCTGGTCACTCTTTCTTTATTTCATTTTAAGTCCTAGTTTGTATCATCAATGAAAGAGCAAGGAAAAATAGGAGCTGCATCAAAAGGAGTACCGCAGAACATGCAGTTTTGTAACCCACCATCCTTGTTTACATGCATATTTGAAATGTGAGATTCAGAGTGGAGGACAAAGGTTAAATTGTCACCTTTTCCATGTTGTATATGAGCAATTATCATTATTTATCATCCTTTTTGATGTTTCCAATCTGAAAATTTGATTTTATACCTCTTGTCAACATGTTAGTGTCTGCTTACAATTCGTCCACCAGTTAAAAGACAAATTGAGAGGACCTAAAACTCTTGGCTTGGCTTGCACCAAAAAAACTTGATGAGATTTTATTAGAGAGTACTAAGTACGTTTGAATTTTCCCAATAAAACAAATGGTGTATGGGGTCAAAAACCAGATAAAATATGATCAATCATGATTGAGGGACCAAGATGTTGATCCAAACTTGAAGAGAATCTCAAAGTCTTAGAAGTTTCCAACAGCACAAAAACAGCGCATGCAGAGGAAAGCTCTTAGCCTTTACAACCAAAGGCCATGCCAACCAAAGAGCAAAGAGACACTTCTCTGCAGTTGCGATTCATTTTCAAGTGGGATTTTGCTCTGTGACAAGAGGAAAGTTTTGCCATTTTGACATTGATTTCCTCATCTGCTTTCACTTGATTTCATACTCCAGTGGTTAGATTGTAAAGGCTTGGCTCTGAAAAATTTGATACCAGTTTGATCTGGACTTGCAAGAGGGGCAAAGTGTTTGACACTTTATGTATGACTTCTGAATGAAAAGGTGGGTGATTTGTGTCACTTTTCAGGTGAATTTGTAATTCTAGTAGTTGAACGAAGATTCCACTGTACAACAATGGATCATATACATCAATCTTTTTGACAATAATGTAATAAGTCTACCTTGCCTGCTTACATAAAGAATCATAATTACTATTGAATTTGCAATATGTATCATACATTACAGTGTACTAAAAAGACTCGAATTAAATATCAAGAAATCTCACCATGATTACCACAAGAGAATACTCTCCGAGTAAAAAGACAATGGCAATGAACCAAATTAACCAAGCTTGCAAAACACTCATCAACACTTGAGAGTTCCAATCTTTGATCAATTTGGGTGCAGTCCCTAAAAAACCAGATGGATTTTTGTTTAATTAAAACTATTGGAAGTGGCGAATTTGGCAAATCGGGCAATGCACCCTTTGAAGAAGAAGCAGGTTGTTTGGTCTGTGATTGGTAATCTGGTAATTTCTCACGCTTTGTCAAATCAGAAAAAAGGAAACATCTGAACCCCAATTTGAGGCACTACACATGGAAATGTAACAGAAGCCAATGAAAAGTTGTTAGACTTTTTACCGTGACAAGTAACTCAAGTCAAATCCCACATTTCTGTCAATCTTTGATGTGCCTTTGATGTGTGTGTGTACCCGTGTACAACCGTTTTTGTCTTAGGTGTTTGTCATCATCTTGTAAGTTTCACACTTTGTAATTCCTTTTTTTTTTTTAAAACGATCACACTTTGTAATTCAATTACACTTCGTACCTATTGGAGTTAGACATTGAAAGACGTGTGATTTTTAAGACTAATATTTTCTGATAAATACGTAGAGTTTCTAAATACTGTCTAAACAATCCATTTGTTTTGAGCAAGAAACATACAAGGCATTAGGGTCAAATACTCACTGCATATCTCTCATTTCCCTATCCCTATTGACATTAGTTGTGTCTTTGTCTTCAAAGATACTCCCTATCTCTTCTAAGGTCTTCCCTTTGGTCTCTGGCAAGAAGAAGTAAAAGAAGACAGTAGCAAGCAGCATGATTCCGGCCAACACGAAAAACATTCCACCAAATGATATCTTGTTGGAAATTGTAAGGAATGTCATTGACACCACCCCGCTCACCAACCGGTTTACCGATATGGCTAGGCTCGAACCTTGGGCCCGTAACCTCATGGGGAAGATTTCCGATGAATAAACCCATGTTATGGGCCCAAGTCCAATCGAGAAGAAAGAGACATCGGCACAAACGGCCACGATGCACAATGCAATGGCCCATGTCGGCTTGCTTGTTGAATGCTCGAGGAATTTTGACCCAAGCCCCAGCCCAGCTAAAGATACAACCATTCCAGTCGTGCCCAGTAACAAAAGGGGCCGCCTCCCAAACCGGTCCAAATAACTTGCGGAGAGTAGCACAAACGATGTTTTGGCAAGGCCCATAATGACATTGATACCAAACAGTTGCTTCTTGTTGTGGATTCCGGCTGCCCGAAATACTTCCGGGCAGTAATAAACAACCGCGTCGTTCCCGGAAGCTTGCATGAAGAAATTGATCCCGATGGCGGCTACGAGCATTCGACGAATGGGCCTAGTGGGCTTGAACAAAAGCTCCTTCCAAACCCCTCCTCCATGTGGAGCAGCTGAAGAATCATCATGGGCTGGTAATGGGCCTCCTGGGTTAGTAGCTAAAGAAGCCATGCTTATCTCCTCAAGCCTCAACTGAGCTTCCTCTTCAGAGGCAGATGTTTTGATCAACACTTCTTTTGCTTCACTCAATTTGCCTTTCATCACAAGCCACCGCGGGGATTCCGGCATTGCTATGACTCCCAACCCTATTCCGACAGCCGGTACCGCCGCCAACCCTAGCATTAATCTCCAATTAAGGTGTATTGGAAGGCCAGACAATACATAGTTGGTGATGTATCCAACCAACAACCCAAATGTGATGAACACCTCCGGAAGGGAGGTGAGAAAACCGCGGTTCATGGCCGGTGATAGCTCGGCGGTGTAGAGGGGGGCGATCATGAGTGAGTAGCCCACGCCAATGCCTGCCACGATACGTCCGGCCACTAGAAATGGGTAGGACGGGGCTAGGCCCATGAGGAGTGCACCTATTAGAAATGTGCATGCGGCTAAGACTATAGTGTAACGCCTGCCGATATAATCTGATGTTTTTCCAGATGCTAGTGACCCTACCAATGAAAATGCATTGAGAATTCCTACCAATATTTCCTGTTGAGTGGATGTGATCTTGAAGTCCTCCTTGATGTAAAGCACTGCACCACTCATCACTCCAATATCTGCCCAAATTTATGCAACATTTTCAGGTGAATCATAGTGAAATTGTTGAATCGACCCACAAGAAAATTAGACGGATCTTCTATTAATTAAATTTGTGTCAATCGAATCCTAAACTTCTGTGACTTTTATTTCTATCACAAAATTAACAAATTACAAGACATACTGTGAATGATAAACAACTTACCGTAACCCAAGAGAATGGAATTCGTGGAAGCTAAAAGAGCACAAACGATGGTGTATTTGTTCATCCCAGATTTTCTAGGACGATTTGAGTCCTCCGATTGAGCTCCAACCACCTCCATTTCTCAGCTTCTTTTCTTCTTTGGGGAATTTACCGATGAGAATCTCAGCCGCTTTGGGCTGTTGTGGGCTGTTGTTGTTGGTTAAAGAAGATGATAAGAAGTGGATTAATACCGGGTTAGGTAGGGGGAGTAAATGTAGATAAATGATGGATTGGATTTGTTATGTTGATTAAAAAGGAGAGCCCAAATTGCATGAGGATGTTGAAGATGTGGGAAAAGAAAAGCTGGCATGATCTTAGCGAATGCAGAAAACGTTCAGCAACAGAACAGAAGCAATCACACTATTTTAGGTGGCATTTTTCTGTTTTTGCATCTTTATTTTGGTTTTGGATGTTATCCAAAGCCTTTTGTACACTTTGAGATGGTCTAAGAATCCAAGTCTTTGATCAATTGCTGACCAATGTTGTTGAGTCATATCTCACTCATTCAATCCTTTTTAAGGATTGGATACTCCATAAAATAATTTGGGAAATTTATCAATATCCATTAATTTTATTTCTATAATCATCATTAATTTCGATTATTAGATTACTATATTACTCTAATGTAAAATGACCATTCAAGACCAAAAACATGTAAAATAAAAGTCTAATTAAACCCAAACTCTGCCTAAATCTGCAAAGTTATTTGCAGTTTGGTCCTTGACGAGTCCGATTGCAGAATTTTGAAATTTTTCGTTTGCTTTCGTTAGTTAAACATACCCAATTCACCAATCGCTCTTTTAACTCAAGAAAAAACTTTCAATTTCTGTAGTTGGCTTGATGTTAGTTGAATGCGATGAAGGTAAAAAGAAATATTGTACACACTTTGATTAAGGGATATTTTAGGAAGACGTAATGAATGTAGTGAGAAAAGTAGAGTTAGTTAAAATAGATAGTGAATGCTAAGGATGTAGTAATAAGATTGATGGATGTGGATAAAATCACTCAATAATTTTTTTTTAAGGAAATGAAGAAAATAATACCACCAATTTACACAAAAAGCATATTATTTAATGTATTTATCGATAACTTCAAATTCTACATTATTATTAAATATAAGACATTTGTTTATGGTCTTTTCGTAGAGTAGTAATGGTTCGCTGATTTGGGTGCTGGCATTTAACCTCACCACAAGACAAACAAGTGAAAAGAAACCGACTTACTTAGGGCACGTCTACTAACTCGGAATCGGAATGGGCAGGAATAGGAATGGGTCCGAATCGGAATCAATAATTTCATTCCACTGTTTACTATCTGTCAGAAATTATTCTCCGGAATCAGAATTAGTGTAATTTGATTACCAAGATACCCTTTTGTAAAGATAAAATATTATTAAGATAAATTCAATTTTGATATATAATAAAACACTATTAAGCTTTATTCTACATTATTATTTTTAACTATGTCTATAATTCTACTTACAATTGGAGTAATTATCCAATCTTACAAAGTTTAATAATATTTGCTAAGAAAAATTAACAAACAAGCCATCCTAAATCAAGCATAAAAGAGTCATTCATCACCAAATGGGAGCTTGAAGAGGCTTCAAGAACGGAAGGTGCGGCTGGAAGAGCTTGAAGAGCAGAACAAAAGGTGATGCTGCAAGAGGGAGGAGGATAGGGTTTTGTAATTGTGTGGTTTTTTTGTTATTTCAACAAAAATGGGAGGGTAAGTTTGGAAATAACAAACACATTCCCATTCCACTCAACCCAATACCATCTACCCCATCCGGATTCAAATTTGGCCAAAAGTTGGAAATGAGAATGGTTTTCTCTAGTGGTACCCACAACCATTTTCATTCCAAGTGTAAGTAAACACCGGAATGAGAATCGTTTTCATTCCATTTCGATTCCTCCATTTCCATTCCGGTGAAGTAAACATGCCCTTAGTGTTTTTCCAATAGTAATTATGGTATTGTGAAATATTCTTTGTCAAATACCACACACCATACAAGTCATATTTGCAAACCCATTTGAGAAAAGGTTGCAAATATAGGAAAGCTTGGAGATGCAATGTGGATAGTTTTCGTGATTAACAAAGAAGCAATTTATGGATTTCATCCTCCTCATGGACTTCATCTTCAAATAGAGCCCCAATTTCTTCTAAGCTTTTTCCTTTTGTTTCTGGCAAACAGAAGTAAAAGAAAATTGTACCCACCACCATTATTCCTGCAAGGGCAAAAAACATACCCCCAAATGTGATCTGCCTAGAAATGCTCAGAAATGTCATGGCCACCAAACCGCTCACCAATCTATTCACCCCTATTGCCAAGCTTGAACCTTGTGCCCGCAGCCGCATCGGAAATATTTCCGACGAGTATACCCATGTGATGGGCCCAAGTCCAATAGAAAAGAACGAAGCGGCAAGACACACCGCCACCACACACAGCCCGATAGCCCATTCGGGCTTGTCGGTCGAGTACTCGATATATTTCGAGCCCAGGCCCAAAGCAGCTAAGGAAACGGCCATGCCCGAAGAGCCCAGCAACAAAAGGGGCCGCCTCCCACACCGGTCCAAGAAGAGTGCCGAAATCAAAACAAAGAAGGTCTTGGCAATGCCTATGAGAATTGTGACACTCACAAGCTGCCTCTTGTTGTCAATTCCGACATCCCGGAACACCTCCGGGCTGTAGTACACGACTGCGTCATTGCCGGATGCTTGCATGAAGAAGTTGACACCGACGGCCGCGATTAGGATGCGGCGAATGGGCCTAGTGGGCTTAAATAGCAGCTCTCTCCACACCCCTTGTCCATGCCAATTGTTTGAAGAAGTACTAGCAGCTATTGGGCTATTGGGCAACAATGAGGATGCAGCTTTTGCAATCTCTATGAGTCTCAATTCAGCTTCCTCCACGGTTTCAGATGTTCTGATCAAAACTTCCCTTGCTTCGTCCAACCGGCCTTTCATGACCAACCACCTAGTGAAGGTATCAAATATCCATGTTTACAGAATATCATAGCCTCAAAATAGGAAAAGATAGATACACAAATTTAGTAAAATCTACTAAAAAGAATGAACAACATTCCAAACTGCAATGCACCTAGGTGACTCTGGCATTGCTAGCACGCCCAATGCAACAGCAATAGCAGGAAATGCCGCTAGTCCAAGCATAACTCTCCAATTTATGTTCTGAGGGATGTCCGATAACGCGTAATTGGAGATGTAGCCAAGTAGTATTCCACCATTAATAAACACCTCCGGGAGAGAGGTGAGGAAACCCCGGGTTAGGGCCGGGGAGAGTTCAGCTACATAGACCGGGGCAATCATTAAGGAGTAGCCAACTCCGATCCCGGCAACCAATCGCCCGGCTAAAAGGAATGGGAAGGATGGTGCTAGTCCCATTAAAAGTGCACCTATTAAAAAGGTTAGTGCAGCCAGGACTATAGTGTATCGTCTGCCAATCCAATCTGATGTCTTGCCAGAGGCAAGTGATCCAATCAAAGAACATACATTTAGTGAACCCACCAAGATTTCTATTTGGGTTGATGAAATCTTGAGATCCTCCCTAATGAAAAGAGCAGCTCCACTCATCACCCCAATATCTAGAAAGGAATCATTAATAGTAATGAGGAGGATAATAGGGAGCTTTTGTGGGGGGGGGGGGGGGGGTTTTTCGTGGGTTTTTTTTTTTTTTTTTTGTTTTTTGTTTTTTTTTTTTTTTTTTTTTTTTTTTTTTTTTCCTTTCTTTTATAGGCAATAATAACGAAAACAATTAGACGAGCAGAATTACACATTAGAGCGTCTAGCAATTGGACATGTAAGGGACTCACCGTAACCCAAGAGAACAGAGTTTGTGGAAGCCAATAAAGCGCCGGCAAGAGCATATTTGTTGAGAGGTGGCTGTGAATGACCTGTTGCGGGAGCTTTGTGTCTCTCCGGTGGGCGGTGAACAGCTCCGGTAACCGCCACAAGCCGTGCTCCTCCTTGTCCTTTGCTGTCATCTTTCAGTTCGGTATCTACATGTGATGGTGGAGATTGTGAATCATCAAGCAGAGGAGAGTACGTATGATCCATAGCAGCAGAAATTAGTGCCCTGTTTGTAAGATGATAAAATTGGAGGTTTGGGAAAGATATGTATGCACGTTTTTGGAGGAGGGGGATGTGTATCAAAATCTACATGGCATGGAGTAAAAGACAACTAGATCTTCTTCTACATTTGCCTCAAGTAAATGGTAAATTAGCAACAATATGAATGGTAATAACTAATAGTCCTATATGCAGCAATCATCTATGTGGTGAAGGTCATTCATTACAGAATAAACTCTTATTGATACTTTCTTGGTTAAACTAGTTACCGATTTGAGTCAATATCGAACTTTTCATTCAAAATTTGTTCAATTTTGACAAACTAATCATTGGACGATTTGTGCAATTTAGCCATTGTAATGGCTTTGTTTGCCTTTTGAAAAGCTTCTATTGCAAAAGACAGGCCACGCTGCCTCCACACGCCTGTACCAGAAGCAGACAATATGGTACTACTCAAGTGAATAGACTCTGCTTCTGCAGACTTGACCAAGCCAGCGCAGCTACACAAGAATCCAATATGCATAATAATGCATTCATATTCATATCTTACCATAACAAAATCGTGCCTATATATTATTTCTCATGATAATGCATTAATTCCACATCCATATCATCAACAACGAAATTGACACCTGTTAATACCAGCAATTCGTTCTTCGGACAGACCAAAAAAACAAAAGAAAAGTGAAAAGCAAGCAAATGATCAACCCCCACAGTTCCACTTACTGGAATCCCCAGTTGTACCGGAAGTCGATCGGGAAAGACTATAAACCAATTGGATAAAAGACCAGTGTGAACACAAAGTGACATAGGAATCTTCATCTTGTATTTCAACTTCCAAATAAGAGGTGAAATCTACTTGTACTTGATACTTATGTGATCCAACAATCTAAACTCTACATATCTCTTTCAAATACGTCACGTGTAGCTAAAATCAACACTGTCTCCATTATGATCTTCTATCTGTCATTTGGTGGTTTGGTCTAAGTTACATTGAAATTGAGTTTTAAGTCTGCCAGCATAAGTTCTATCAAATATCGACCAAAACGTTAATCCAACTAAAATAAAATAATCTAATTCAAACCGAATCACCAATCAGGACTCAGAATTGCAATAGGGCACTTGCCTGATTGCCACGGTCCCATGGATAGATAGCTGCTCCGTTGTCATGCTAAGACGGCGCCATTGCATTCTGTAATTTTGGAACATACTGAGGGCATTTCCCTGAACAAACTTCAAAGCATAAATAAACCATACACCACCGCCACACCTCCCTCCCACCGTACTCCAAAACTCAACCGTGTTAGCAGAAAACTCCACCGTTTCCGCCGTGATTAGCTTCAAGTTTGTCCACATTCTAGCATTTCTTCACCCGCAGAATCAAATAAGCAAAAATGGTGAGTTTCTTTAATTCTAATCTACTATGTATTCCGTTAAAGATTGAAACTTTTTATGTTGTGTACAGTTCGATTGACTTTGCTGGTTTTTTTTGCTGGACCGAAACAGTGCAAAGGAACGGCAAGCTTCGGGAAGAGGAGGAACAAGAGCCACACGCTCTGCGTGCGGTGTGGCCACCGTAGCTTCCACCTTCAGAAGAGCCGTTGCGCTTCCTGCAGCTTCCCCTCCAGCCGTATCAGAAAATGTCAACCATTTTCTCCTCCTCCTTCTCTACAAAGTTGGTGCTTCTGCTTCTTGGTTATGATTTTTGAGTTCTGTGAATAAAATAGATAACTGGAGCGAGAAGGCGATTCGGAGGAAGGTGACAGGGACTGGGAGAGTGAGGTACTCCGACATGTTGCTGTTCGGTTCAAGTTTAACTTCAGGAAGGCACTGAGGCAGCTCCCAGGAAGAAGAGAGCCTGCATCGTCTTGAGTGCATCGCGGGGTTCCTTCTGTACAGGTGTTTAAGTTGGAGACAACATCAGTAACTTCGTTTTCATTTCTAGTTTGTGACATCAAAGAGAAGAATGACTATATTGCTACAGTCCATTTTCTTGCTGTTGAAACTGTAAGCTATTTAAGTAGATATATAACTAGATGAGAATTGAATCAGAGATTTTTACTGTATTTACATATGAAGAATTAGAGCAATGGGTTGGGGAGACAATTCTGTACAATTAGGCAATTAGCCCTGCATTGTCAATATATTCAGTAACTTGTGAGGCAAGTTGATATGTCCAGTTGACAGCTGTGCCGAAAAAGAGCTCCCAGAACCAAAGGTCGACCGCAAGCACTGTTGAAAATATGAGCAATGCCAAGGTCTGGTATCGGTTCAGAGGCCAACCTGATACTTCAGCCATTGTCTTCAGAAACGGAAGGGAACTGCTCTTCAAATCTCGCTTCCTTATGGACCACGCCGAAATCCATTGTGCTTGAGTAGGAAACAGCTCTAACTCTTGCAATCGCCTCCCTAGATCCGGCATGTGACCTCCTCCGTATAGGATCGCAATCTTGTTGTGCCCTTCGTCGATTGCTGTTTTAAGAGCGTCCATGGCAGCTCTGTTTCTTTCACCGATAATCACAGAGCTCTCTTCTACATCAGCAGTAGCTTGCGTGAATCTAAAACAAGTAAAGAGTTTTAAAAAACAATTAGTTTGATCAGTTATGAAATATCTACACTCTTCAGCTGGAAGCAGTAGAGGAATAGAGAAACATCTTGGCAAATACATACTCGGATGTTAGTCTCTTGGCCAAGAAGACCTTCATTGCAGCTCCGAAATCAAGCCTAGACAAGGCTTCTAGCTCTGCTGGAAATTCTGATTCCTGACTGCCCGTGTCTGCGCAAACACCTCCAATAATGAGAAGCCCAACAAGCGGCATAGGAAGCACACGAGCAGCCCACAAAAGTTTAGATCGCCAAGGATCAAGGCCTTCTGGAACTGAAGCTGCTTGAATCATAGCTTTCGTGGATCTAACGGTCATGTCTCTTGCAAAGGAGAAGAAGCTTTCACCTTTTTCTTCCTGCAAGAAGCATCAGATGTAACAATGAACTTGTTTAAACACATTGTAATGATGGAAGAGAAGATATATAAAGATTTAACATATAATGAAGAACTTTAACAGCCGTTAACTACAGAATAGAATGAACCTTAACAAACGACAATCAGTACATAAAAGGAGCATGTGTAGAGCACCTAGCAGCCTAGTTTGTTCATAGGAATTTACAAAGGACCACAACGGAGTAAAGTCCCATTGTATTTCAAGCATCATCGAACTACTTGTGCACCTCATCAAAATGAAAGAGAAAATACAAACCTGAAGCAACTGGAAAGTTTCAAAATCGAGATCTGCATGGTACCAATTCTCAGTCTCGTAATCAAGACAGTCTAATTGGAAATCAAGCGTCAGGAATCGAGCCATCTGCCGCTGAATGCATCCTAGAATGTTGAAACCTCTCGAGCGTGAATTCTTTACCGTCATTCTTTTCACAGCAAGGTTTCTTCTGTTCTCTAAACTCTCCTTGCTAGTTACCATTTCATAAAGGACACAATCATAGGACTCGAGCTCCTTTTGGAGGGTATCGAAGTACCTGTACATGGTATGTTTACTCATGAGTTGTGAACACTACCAAAAACAACACAAACCTCAAAACAATCCAACAAACGAAATACTGCATATTCAATCCACGATTCAAGTTCTGAAAATGCCACAAAGGTTAACAGCAGCAGTTCTCTAGCACTTTCCTGCACTCTGCTGCTCTTGGCATGTATTGAAAAAGTCGGAAGTTCAACATATCATAACCAAATCTAAGCATTCACATAGGTTTATCTTCATAAAATTCAGTAGGACTCTAATGTTCAAAGTACATTGTGTTCCTTGGAAGCAAAGTTACCCTCTCATATTTTCATCTGCCAAACCATTAACATTATCTAGAATCAGCTGAAATCGAGCCCACTATTGGGCAACCACAAGCTTTAGCTTCTGAATTTGATTTCTCAGCTCTAATTTAAGAATTTTATCTACCAAACAGTTCTAACCACCAGTAGATAAGATAACTGCTACAAGCTCCAAAAGACCAACCAATTGCAAGAACAAAAATGAATGCTAGTAAACATACTCTTTATCCGCAATATGAATTGTCGAAACCAAATCAACCTGCAACACCAAAAATCAACACCGACCCACGAAATTAGAGACAAAACCCATGAACAAACGCAACGAACCCACTTCAAAGAAGCCATCTTTATCCACAACACCTGAAGAAAAGGCCTCAAAAGCGACCAAGGAAACCGCTTTTTGTAGCTCACGACCGCCGTCTGCAGCTCGCCGGTGCCGCCGTCGACGCCCCTTTTGAACCTCATGAAGTCCGCAATCGAATTGCTCCGAAAGAACTGCTCCGCCGAGCCGTCCTCAATTGGGCTAATAGAAGCCGAACCCAAGACCTTGAAAGGCGACAACTTTGAGGATTTGGGGAAATGAAGCTTTCGTTTGGAGGGTGGGGATTCAGATGACCTGGATTTGAAGCTGGTTGTGGAGGTAGAAGAAGCATCTGGGTAAGCGCTGGAATTGGAGGGAAACGAAGAAGATGAGAAGAGAATTGAGAGTGAAGCTGAAACCATTGCTCCACAGAGGTTTGTTTGGATAAACAAAACAGAAGTGGAGTTTTTCAATGGAGCAAAAATGAAAGCAGTTGAACAACCTTTGTTCAAGTTTTTGCGGGTTTCCTTATTTGGGCTCAAAGATATTTTCTTCCATACATTGGGGTAGGAAATGATCAAATGATACAAACCGTTTTTTCTAGTTTCTTTTTTTTATATACGCATCAGTAATATACTACTGTATACTAATAAATAATAGTATTCATACGCATTGTTAATTTGTGTTTGGATAGTACTCATGAACATTCTGTATAAAGTCGAATAGAAATAAAATAATGAAATTAAACTAATGAGTCACATGAAAATACTCACCAAAATGAACACACTTTCTATTAACCAATACGTTTGGCATTCTCCAATTTGCTGAGAAGACACAAGGACTCTCAAGAACAAAATTTGAGTGGTCAAGATTTCAGACCCGATGGAAATGGACAGTTCTTTGCGCACATTATAAGTTACTCAGGAAAACAACAGTACAAGAAAAGCAAAGATGTTGAGGACTACTCTGCAATCATAGACAAAAGGGGATTACAACAAAATTCCCCATGACTTCATCTTGTTGACTTATACTAATCATCATGCAACAGAGATCACTACACCAGGATCCTGTTTTTTCTTTGATTTTTTTACACGGCCTTTCTGTGAATGAGAGGCAGAACCAGCTTTCGCAACAGACTCATCTTCTTTACCAGCTATCGCAACTGACTCGTCTTGTTTACCAGCTCTAGCAACGGACTCATCTTCTTTACCATATCTCGCAACAGACTCGTCTTCTTTAGGAGCTCTCGCAATGGACTCGTCTTCTTTACCAGCTCTCACAACAGACTCGTCTTCTTTAGGCGCTCTGGCAACTAACTCCTCTTCTTTACCAGCTATCGCAATCGACTCGTCTTCTTTACCAGCTCTCGCAATGGACTCTTCTTCTGTACCAGCTCTCGCAATGGACTCTTCTTCTGTACCAGCTCTTGCAACTGACACATCCTCTTTACCAGCTCTTGCAACTGACTCATCCTCTTTGCAAGCTATTGCAACTGACTCTTCTTCTTTACCTGCTTTCACAACAGACTCGTCTTCTCCAGCAGCGCAGGTCTCATCTGCCATGGTATTATCCTGAACAGCACAACCACTCACAAGAGACGTGTCCTCTTGGCTTGCTTTCGTCTCTGCTGAAAACAAGAAACCATTTCACATAGTACCGTGCACCTACTTTAACAAAAATATAAGAAATAGCTCAAGGGAGCTCTAACAACACCAAGGACTCTGTACAGATTCTTCTATGAAATTTCATTATATTATAAGAACGAATTTGCAGTGACCAACTTCAACTATCATATAAGTGAACTATCATAGCGTATATGATTGATTTGTACACAATCAGTATCAGTTGCCAAATTACATCTATATATTAGTTGGCAAAAGTTCATACTCTAGCCTTCGATTCCCCCTTCAAACAAAAAAATTGCACTTGGAACTCTAAACCCTATCTACAATAAAGAAATTACTCATGCCCACTTTGACGGGGAAGTTCATGATCTGTGTAGGAAATATGACAAGAGCCAAAATCCAAAGGACATCAATGTATTTTTAAAGGCAAAAGAAATCAAAGATGTAGTTGAAAAGAGGCTATCCTCGCCATGCTGTCCCAAAAATTGAACATCTTGATTTCCAACCTTGAAGGTTAAATGTTTCTCCATAATAGAACAATATGTTGGCTTCACAAAAGAGGCAGGAAATACAAACCAACATTTGTTTATACACTTCATGCTAATGCAAACTTCAAATTGCATAGAACAAAAGGGCAGTCTGTAAACTATGCATAGTTGATCACCGGAAAACCATTTAACATAGGACGATGAGACATCCCACCGAGGAACTATATAGCATACAATGATCTTTTGGAGCCATTCTCTATACCTGATCCAAAAGACAAAAAGTTATTTACAGATGAGGGTTATTACCGTCTTGAGGAGGCCGAGGTAACTGAGAACGCCTCTTCTCAGCATCCCGGTGTCTTTTTCTCTGTCTTTTTAAAGTCTTGCTAGGAGCACTGCTAGGATCAGAACGCCTCTTCTCAGCATCCCGGTGTCTTTTTCTCTGTCTTTTTAAAGTCATGCTAGAAGCACTGCTCGAATCAGACTTTCTCTTTCTTTTCAAATCCTTGCTAGATGCAGGATTTTCATCGTCCAACTCGGGACATGTGGGGATGCTATGCCCTTTTTTCCGGCATATCACGCATATCTGCAAGCAGCATATCAACACAAAGTATATCATCACAATCTTGACCCCAAATCACAACAGAGAACAACCCAAAATTCACAAAGCATATACACAGAGACAATTGTATAAACCGTAAGTACTAGATAAGATACACCAATGCCAAACAGAACCCACCTCAACATATCTTTGCTCTTCAACTTTCTCTGCCACTGCTACAAGTTCCGGCTTTCCTAGCAGTTGTGCCTCTTTTATTTTAACATACTTCTGCCAATCACCAATGGATATTGGGTCCTTAGCGCCGGCCTCCTCCTCCTCCTTCTTCTTTTTCTTATTCTTCTTTTTCTTCTTCTTATTTTCTTCAGTAACTCCATTTTCCATTTCACTTCCCTTAACTCCTTTAGTCCCTTTTACGCCTTCGGGGCTCTTCTGTTGCTTCTTCTTCTTCTTTCCAGGGACCGTTTTCGCCCCCGCCTCCGCCGCAAGTTCCGGCAATGCCTCCGCCGGAGCTGAAACTTCCGGCTTCTGTACAAGCTGTACCTGCTCAGTTTCAATAGATTTTGAGGCATCAACAACTGGGTCTCCCTCAGAATCAGCATTCGTTGTGATTGCGTCCTCCGCCGCTACGGTCTTCTTCTTCCTCCGCCTCTTCGTCTCCGGGATCACTCCGCCGCCGCCTACGGCGGTGTGCTCCGGCTTTTGAACCAATTCTGAAGTTTCTACAATAACCCCATCTTCAATTTCACTTCTCTTGCCTTCGGTGCTCGTCTTTTGCTTCTTCTTCTTGCTCGGGACCGTTTCGATCACCGCCTCCGACACAATATCCGGCTTTGACTCCGCCGCCGATAAAAATTCCGGCTTAATTTCAACAGATGTTGAGGAATCGACAACTGGGTTTTCCTCGGAATCAACAACTGGGTTTTCCTCGGAATCAATATTGGTTGCGATTGTCTTCTCCTTCTTGCGCTTCTTCTTCTCCGGTAGAACTTCCGGTTCGGCGGCGGCGGCGGTGGTGGGCTTTTGGTCCGATTTTGGACTTTCTGCATCTAGAGCTTCTTCTACTTGGCTTCTCTTGCGCCGTTTGGTCGGTTTTACGCCTTCGGTGCTGGTCGCCATTTTTGCGCAGAAGCTGCGAATTGCAGAGATTTTGTGAGGGTTTTTGGTGAAACAAGTGAAAGGCGCGGCGGAAGCCAAGTAGAAGAAGACCAAAGGCCCATGTTTTCAGTTGGGTCTTGTCCCATAGGCCCAAAAAATCTAGGATATTTGTTCAGAAAATTTAAGTCCAATAAGTTAACATGGCCTTACCAAAATTTGAGAAATTTTCAGTAGTAATGTACGGATAAATTGGAAGTACTTACCGTAAACTCAGATAACCTATCAAAAATAGAAAATGTTTCAGTAGTAGCCTACTAACAATTGAAGGTATCTTTAGTGTAATTTTACCTCAAAATGAAGGTATATTCAATAGGGATCTACCAAAAATCGAAGGTATCTTCAGTGAGAACTTATCGAAAATTGAAGATGTTGTTACTAATAGTAATATCTCCTCAATGGTTTTTTATCCATCCTTTATTGGAATCAAATTCAACAATATTCTTGTATGTGGATAAAAGGAAAACAAAAAGTTCATATAATATAGCATACCTTACAAAGTGATATCCGAAGAGTCAGTTGCTGGCTCGCTGACATACATACGAAAATGGACACAAGTGTAAAGTCAGAATGCTATTGCACATATATCTCTCTACTCGTTACACAAACAAAACCAGAAGCTGAAAGCTTCTGAACAATGGATTTCTACTAACATACAACAAATGTCAATTACACCGATGACTGCCAGGAAGTAATCAATCATAATGAATAAATTAATTTCTGCAAATACTCAAAACCACCTACATTATCAGCAGTAAAGTGCAGCCGAACCTTGAGACAACATGTAGAGATGAATTAGAGGACTGGAGAAACAATTCCCAAATCAATCGAACGTGCTGATGATCTTATGACCTTTCTGTGCCTTCTTATTTTACTTTCAATGTAGTCCAAATCTGCCTCATTGTGACAAAATCTGGAGGCCTGCTTGTAAATCCTCTAGGGTGATTGTTCTAAGTTCATCTGTGTCTATACAATCAAAACTTAGCCTAAGGTCCAAACTCTCTCTAGCATTAACTAACATTGTATCCACTAAACCTCCGTTCATCTCCTTACACTGCTTTTCTGTCGCCTCTCTTCGAATCAGATCTGCAACAGCTTCTACAGTACAGGAAGAATGCAACTGGAACCCATACAACATGCTCTCCTCTGTTTGATTATTCATCTTGATATGGAGAATCTTTGCTAGGTCTTCTGAACTAAAGTCGCTAAAAGTGAAAAACTTGGTCACTCTCCGGCAGAAACCTTCATTTGAAGTAATAACTCGTTTCATTGGTTCGCTATATCCAGCAAATATGACTACGATTTTTCCACTATCCATGACAGACATGATCTCTTCCAATGCTTCCAAGCCGTAGTCTTTATCATCTGACTTCTGCATTGGTATTAACCGGTAGGCTTCATCTACAAAGAGAATTCCTCCCTCTGCGTCTTTTATCTGTGCAGAATATAATAATTAGTGTCAAAAGTACAGTATTCTCATGTACTTGTACAACGTACAACAAACTTGATTACAGAAAGATGTTTTACCTTTCTTCTAGTTTTTGGTCCAGTATGACCAACGAATTCCCCAACCAAATCAGTACGCTGTACTTCTGTTACTCTATCAGTAGGTAGAATTCCCACCATATGGAGTAATCTTCCAAGAATTCGGGCTACCATGGTCTTACCTGTTGATTACAATAACTAAGTATATAAGGATGATAATCCAAGAAGTAGCGCAAAACAGCAAAATGGAAAGAAAGAAAGAAAACCAAACAAAGGAAAGATATGATATTTTTGGGAAGAAATTTAGACAGAATAAGTAGAGAACCAGTTTGCTACGTTATGCAATCATGATTCTCAATCAATCGAACTACAGTAAATAGTAAAGTGACAGAACAACCATAACATCAGTGGACAGAAAGAACAACTGACTTGTGCAATGCTAGTGATTTATCAAAAATTATCTTTAAACTTTAAAGTAAACGTTTTTTGGTAAAATTAATAATTTACATGTTTTGGTTTGCTGTAAAAAAACAGAAACCTTGGGTACGATTCAACATCCAGACTGAAACTACTGAGAGCAATGCTTACCTGTTCCAGGATTTCCAAGAAAGGCCATATGAGGGGGTCTCCTTATACCAACTTTCAGCCCAAGGGCCTTACGCCTCTCATCCAAAAGCATCCCCTTTGCCCATTTCCGTAGTTGTACCTTGAGGTCATGCAAACCAATAATATTTGATAATTCATTCTCAAGTTCATCCATCTTAGATTCAGTTTCACTGCATGCTTCGATTGCTCTCTTCCTTCTCTGCTCTTCAAAGTGCCACTGTAATAGTTCCCGCAGCTTTTCATGTTCACGACCTTTTGAAAGGTGATTTAGTGGAGTCTTACCCTCCTACAGTTCAAAGAACAATTATTAGTACCTAGTTAGGTGTTATATTTGAGAAAACTGAATATTTCAAGTAAATGGAGTGGACCATACATCGTCCTTCGCACTGCAGTCAGCACTCTTCTCAAGTAAGGTTTTGACAGTTGAGAACTCTTCAGCTCGTAGTGAATGCCACACAGCAAGGTGTAATGGTGTCATCCCATTCTGCAAGGACAGATGGAGGGGCTTTTAAAACAAAAATAGCACACTGACATAATAGTTAGAAATCTCAAACTCAAAAGAATTAATGATCTGTTGAAAGACACTAACATTTGCTTTGGCTTCGATAAAAGCACCATGGACAAGAAGCAATCGTGCAGTATCATTGCATCCATTCTTAGCTGCCATGTGCAATGGTGTTTCTCCATACTGCAAAGCTCAACACGTTATTGACCCCCAAATATCAACTAAAATATCTACTAAGAACATGGGCACAACAACAGTTCTAAATTGAATTTCCCAACAATGTGTGCAATACAAACTTCTGTCCCAGAAGAGAAGACGTTTTACTTACCATGTTTCTGGCTTCCAAGTCAACCTTGTCAGGGCCTTGCCAATCAAGAAGAAATTTAACTATCTCAACCTTGTTGTTACCAGCAGAAACATGAAGTGGAGTTTGTGCCATCTGCATTAGGGAAACATAGGATTCACTAGACATTCAAGTTATTCAACCACAATGACAGTAATAAAATTAGCAAACTAGTATACACCAAGACCCAATAGTAAAAGAAATTCCCTTTCTTCACTAGGATCTTCAAATTAAACCTCCAAATCCTATCTTTCTTACTCCTGTTTGAACTAACCTTTTTTTGGTTCAAAAAACAAAAAACTTTGAATTCGCCCGAAAAGTTTCTGCCTTTACATACAGTATGGGATCTCATCTTCGATTTAGCCACAAATCTTAACTTACAGTATTAAAGAAAAGGTTCATTTCCACCACTAAAGGCAACCATGAAAAGAAACTCACTAATTCATCGTCCAACGATAACGACACTAGATCCACCCCATATTTCTTGTCTTCATCACACCAAAACATCATAATACACTACATTCCACATTCCCAAATACATAATACATATACCAAGGAAAAAGATCAATGCTTTACTTCCTTTATGCAATGTAAACCCAAATCTCCCAACAAATATAACAAAACATTGAATAGTAAGATTGAACAAACCCAAACCCTACATTACGATTCACATGTCAAAATCACAAACTTTTCGAACTCAATTGCCAAACATTCATAATGATCAAAATGGCATAAAACCCACCAAACAAAATGCACCCTAGATTGCAAAAATGGCAGCTTTCTTCCAAAACGAAATTGAATTCTCTGAAATAGGTGTCGCACATTTGCATACAGAAAGAGAAAAGGGATCTTACGACGGCGTTTTTCTCATTGAGGAGAGATGGGTTTGCCTTGAGCAGCTTCTGGAGCCCAACTAGGTCGCCGGACAGAGCGTGGCCATGGATGGTGGTGGGCTTGGCGGATCTCGACCGTTGATCTGGGTACTTCTGCATCTCTCCCTGCTTGTTGCAGACAAAAGAAAGATGGTTGAAAATGAATTGAGAAAGACAGGGAGAGATTTTAGAGGGAGAGATTTTGCAGTTGTCCAAGTATGCGCGTCTATTTAATTACTGCACTTATTATTTTTGGCTAATTTTTACTTTTAGTACTTTTCTAAAGTTCTTAAGTTTCCTCGATCCTAATTAGAGACTAGAGCATCCGTAACTTAGATTTGTGAAGTTTAGATAGGTTAATATTTGCCTACTTTGGTAACCATTCTTTGGTTAAAAAATTCAGTAAAGCGTTACATTTCGAACTTTCTGAATAATGTAATCGCGATAATTTACTTTCAAATCTTGTTTGTGTTGACAACCCAAAGTCCAACAATGGTTTTGCATGGATGGTGCCAGCAAATAAAATGGTGTAAACGTGAATAATGCTTGATTGGTCTATTGGTTAGAATGATGAATTATTGATTGATCATCCATCATCACAATCATTGAGCACTAGTTTGGTTATCTTGTAAGGCAATTTGGGAGTTAGCTCTTTCCCTTTCAAGTGTCACCAAGTAAAATTAGGCAATATGATTGACAATAATGCTCATATTATTCTAGGGACATAGTTCAACATAAGCTGTCATCCCTTTGTTTTTTTTCCTTTGCCTAATTTCCTTCTTTTCATAGTAAGCCTTTTATTCCTTGAAACCGAACAAAGATGCACGAAATAGATGATAGAACTTTGCATTTGAAGTAATTAATTGGTTATCAATCACGTAGGTATCATATGATTGAATGATAACTGGCAACAAAAATCTTAATTAATTTTTCATTATCTACTTGTATTATAACATCTCGACTGATGAAATTTCTCATATAAGTGAGTCGGGCTCAGACTGAGCTTGGGGCTTTATAGAAACAATATGGGCCACTATATACAACAGATCGAACTAAACCGGCCCAGGTCTTCAAATATGGCTCCAAAACTCTCGGGCCAC
The DNA here is from genome assembly GCA_033992175.1 of Spiraea crenata. Lineage (NCBI taxonomy): Eukaryota > Viridiplantae > Streptophyta > Magnoliopsida > Rosales > Rosaceae > Spiraea > Spiraea crenata. The sequence goes on along the minus strand of JAVBHV010000079.1, from coordinate 2,069,490 downwards.
CAACGGTTAGCACTTGCCAGTTACCAGTTACCAGTTACCAGTTACAGCACTCAATCAAATCCGTGTTTAAACAAGTATCAGAATCCTCTCGATGGTTGGAGGAGCTCCCGTCAATCTAACCACCAAATAAATTGACACGACGACGCAGAGACAACAACACGTGTTATCCAATCAGTAGCAGATGAGGTTGCTTCAACGTGTGGCCATCACAAACCTCCTTGGCTGCACGCACCACACTCCTCCTAGATCTCCCGTGAATATCTTCCTCACTCAACTTTGCAAGAATTTATCGTATTTCAGTCACATAATTTATTATTTATATGGGTATAATTCGATTATCATATTGTATTCTAATACCTTCCATGATCCACGTACATTTTGTTTCTCAGCTTACGCTATTATAATTATTAATACGTGAATCAATTATATTAGTAATTACAATATTTTGTGTCATCAACAAGGAAGAGCTTAGATATTTTCTTATTTAACGTTGTTTTCCAGTGCAGTCTTTTCAAACAGGAAAAAAAAAAAGACAGAAGTGATTGAACAGGAGGAATAATGCATTCCACAAGCTCAAAAAATATTGGAGCCGCACTTTGATGAACTTGAACTGTTACCAGCTACTGTATTATCTCCTCCAATGGCCATGGTTGCGAGGCTTCAAATCTGTCCACAGAGCTCAGACCAATTCAACTTCATCGGGTCGGGTTTTCGGCGGTCCTTGTCGTTTCAACCCACGTGGCGCAATGGGTTTTGCAGGAAACCGTGCAGGTCGTTCAGGGGTGAAGAGAAGGAGGTAGACAGTGGGAGAAAGGGCGGGAATTCGAAGGAAAGTGAGGCGGGGTTGAACAAGAAAAGTGGGGTCTGGAAATCTTTGAAGTCTGCTGTTTTGAGAGGTCTTGATTTGCGTTTTAGAGACGATGATGAGTACAGGAAAGCTGTGGCCAAGCTGGAGGAGGTCTGCCAATCGGTGAGTAGATATTGGTTGCTGGGTTTTTTCTGCTTTGCTTTTTCGGTTTGATTATCATTTGTTTGAGTTAAATGATTTGTTTGGTTGCTGAGAAAAGGCAATAAATTCAGCTGTCACTAATTGAGGACTGTGGAAAACGAAAACGGTAGAATTTCCAAAAGGGTTGACTTGTTTTGAAGTATCTTGCAAATTTGACCCTGCCTCCCTATGTTAATCAGGCTGCTGTCCAAATTGGAAGATATATTGTGACCATGATGAGCACAGGAGTTGTACTAGCAATTGGGTTTCAGTTGTCAGGTTAGAAAGCATGTTACTTTAGTTTTGTATTGATCTCCTCCTGATGTAATGGTCAGTGTGTTATGTAGACATCTAATTGATAGAATGTTTTGTGAAGGTGGAGATAGTCAGTTGAATGCGCTCGTTTGGTATAGCTGGCTCGGAGGAATTATTATTGGAACGATGATAGGATCTAACATGGTTTTAGAGGAACATTGTCGAGCTGGTCCACGAAATGTTGTCATTACTGGAAGGTTGATACTCGTTCTCTTCTCCCTGCCTGATTGACTATACTTGATTGATATCATAATATCCATTCGAAGTTCCTTGAGCTAGAATCCCTTGTGTAATTTTCCTGTTGGTTTTGTGTGTTTTGATTGATATATACAGTACAAGGGGACTTGGAAAAGCTCTTGCTCGTGAATTTCTTCTTTCTGGAGATCGCGTGGTTGTAGCTTCTCGGAGGTGGTATTCAGATTATGATGTTTAAACTTATTAGCATTTATGTACACATGGTTTATGGTGTTATCTATTCTACTTCCACCTGAACAAAGTACTGCATTCTGTCAAGGCAGCCCTGATTCTGTACAAGCAACTGTCAGAGAACTCGAGGCAAACCTAAAGGAAGGTATAATCTCTGCAGGAGGCTCATCTAAGAAACTAGAAAAAGCAAAAGTGGTTGGCATAGCATGCGATGTGTGTGAAGCAGGTGATGCACAGAAACTGGCAAATTTTGCTGTAAGTGAACTCGGGCATATTGACATTTGGGTAAGCTTTTGAAACTCTTTATCATTTTGCATTTGGTGGTGCTGTTGTTTTAGATTACTTTTATTTGTTTGATGTCTTTGGCTTAATGTATAGCATTCTGCATCTATCCTTATATTGCAGTTTCAAATGTTTTACAATCTAATCTGGAAGCTCTCTTACAGATAAATAATGCTGGCGCAAATAAAGGATTTCGACCGTTGCTTCAGTTTACTGACACAGACATTAAACAGGTATTTGCAAACGAATGGTTTTCTATTGTTATTGTTAGAACTTAGATGTAGAACTGGAGTGGCTTTAGATTATTCTTCAAATGCATGTATTGAGCTGCCCTACAATGTTGCTGAAGCATTTCATTGATGACACAATCATTTCTTCAACTAATTTACCTTATATCTTTTGATTATGTTAGATTGTATCGACCAACCTGGTTGGGTCTATACTCTGCACTCGAGAAGCCATGCGTGTAATGATGAATCAGCCTAAGGGTGGGCACATATTCAATATGGATGGGGCAGGCTCTGGGGGTTCAAGTACCCCTTTGACAGCTGTGTGAGTGCATTGCCTTGTTAATGGAAAACAGCCTTTTTCCGATTGTAATATCTGATAGGGGAAAATGATGAATGATATTTGCACTATTTTATCTTCTTAACCTTTAGCTATGGATCGACGAAGTGTGGTCTTAGACAGCTTCAACAATCACTTTTCAAGGAGTGCAAGCGGTCGAATATAGGAGTGCACACTGCATCACCAGGCATGGTTCTTACAGATCTGCTTTTGAGGTATGTTGGATGATTTGCTACCTTCTAGGTTGGATGATTTGCTATCTTCTAGGATGGATATCTGTTTCACTTATATCTATTTACTAGGCTTATTGTTAAACGAGATTGTTCAACCTTATGATTCCAGAATATAAATTTTCCAAGCACCAGCCTATTGTTAAATGAATTTGCACCTGCAGAACATTTTGCTTTCTGTGTAACTGGTTTTGTTCATGTTAGGTTCATGTTAGGATCTGATGAATTGTCCATTGGCTTGTTTGCAGTGGCGCTTCTTTGCAAAACAAACAAATGTTCAACTTCATATGCGAGCTTCCTGAAACAGTAGCTAGAACTTTAGTTCCACGGATGCGGGTTGTAAAGGGATCAGGGAAGGCGATCGAGTACTTGACACCACCTAGGATCTTACTTGCCTTAGTAACTGCATGGCTACGACGAGGTCGCTGGTTTGATGACCAGGTAATCTTTCTGGCTTTTGTTGAAATGCAAGATGTATGGCATATTACAACACATGAAAGCATTGTGACAAATAGGAAATGCTTTAGATTGAGACTTGTCTTTTCTTTGGGAGGCTGCCAATTGTGAATTTTGTTAACTGATTCTTGTATAACTTGCAGGGCAAGGCATTGTATGCAGCAGAAGCAGACCGACTGAGAAACTGGGCAGAAAACCGCACTCGTTTCTATTTCACTGATGCAATGGAGATGTACACAGAGAACACATGGGTTTCTGTCTTCTCACTGTCTGTTGTTTGCGCCTTCATTATCCTTTCAAGCACAAGCAGCAACTTTCCTGGAACTTGAGATTTCGCAGACTTAGAACTGAAACAATAGGAATACATCAGGCAGATTCTGTTCATGGGGAACCAGCTGCAATGGCCGGAACAACGTAGGGAACATGATGTTACCGAACAAATGCGGGGTACAATTTTTCTACTCTGCTTCATTCGGGCACTAATTATTTGTAAAACATTCATTGTAGATCATCATGAGCATATCCGACTACTACACATCGTTTACAAATCCGAGCTTTGTGGGTTTCTCTATGCAAAATCATGTAAAGACTTCAATAGTTAATGATATTTGATTCCAATTTGTATAGCTTAGGGTTTCAGTATGCCTCTTTCTTCTTTGTTCCTGGTTTTCCCCTTTCAAACTCAAACCACAGTGACTAATCATAGCATATAAAATCAACCAGAAAGTATGTTTTGCACCAATTGAATGATGGAAATTCATAGCTGTTACCGTTTGTCTTCGAAAAAATCCGCTTATTATAACAAGTTTAGGTAAGGCTTTTCACAGTTGTTCATGTGAGTTTAATGTCTATAAATGGAACTCATGTGGCTAGAGTTTGATGTCTAATAATTTTTCTGCAATAAAATTCATGGGTTGGAACATCACACTTATAATGTCCAAAAATGAACATCACAAATAGAACTCATGAGTTTGAACATCATATTTTCTGGCAAAGTGTAGAAGAGTGATGTTCAAAAATGGGTTTGAAGAACATCATATTTTCGGGCCAACTGTGGAAGGCCTAATAGGGTAGATTCTCCCTAAAGGGATTCTTTTGATCGACTGTCCAACAAACACTCGTTTTCACACCAAATCCATCCCTCCTTCAAATGATTGAAGCAAGCCCATCTGTAGCTTAAATGTGCTGGTTCTTTTGCCTAATGAGGCCTAAAATGTAGTTGATTTGGATAAAAAGCGTGTTGGTTGGTCATTGTACTAATTGCAAATGAATATATACAATAAAGAAGATTAGCTGGATTGAGATGAATATCACCTTTCTATAGTCAAGATTTAAAAAGACAAAAGCGAATGTCATGGCACTAATTATGAGAAGCCAAATACAATAATCACATTGCCATGTGAGGCCAGAACAATTGGACCCCCTCTTAATCAAACTTCTACCCCACAAAGAAACAATCGTCTATGATTCGTTTTTATAGACTATATACCGTATAAAAGATTCAAACTTAGAACATCTCATCTCTAATGTTTATTTTTTCCATTTGCCTTCGTTTTCTTAATTGGGAAACGATTTTGTCAGATTTATCTCCATAATTTTGACAAATTACAAGTTCGAAAGTTGACCTTTATATCTTTTAAGCATTCGTCGCCGGCAGTTTGCTTCTCTTCTCGCTCAATTTTCGTTTAGCACCAATTAAATTGCTAATTATATCATTATCAGGGTTTTCCTAACTAAAAACACAGTTCTTCTCTTTTATAGGCAATTATCAGACTAGGCTTCCTTACACTTAATTTGTTCATCGTCATGCATATTGCATGAGCACCTCTTTATCAATACAGTTCTTGTCTGGGTCTTTCGTACTGTATATACGACTAATTGCTTATAATCATTTTCATGTATACAATACGTGCCAATGTCAAACATACTCACAGTGTGTCAAGTGCTTATAATCTCAAATGCATACAATACAATAATCATATCACATACTGGCCATTGTTCATATATCTAATGTAAGGTACATGACGTTAGTATGACCTTTTCTAGATTCAGAACCTGTAACGTTGCATTATCATTAGGGGTACTATTATGACCTGGTATTAGAGCTGGGAAGCTTCCACTTTCCATGGGTTTGGATAAATATATGTAGGCCAGCCATAACTGATTATATATGGTTTCTTCTGTTTGTGTGGTAGAATCCTAAACTAAAAAAAAAAGATGAATAATCGCCGGCAAATCAATCATTTGGAGACCATAATATGAAAATATTGACCAAGTATTATGGTGCTGCTTTTTTTGGAATTGACTTGCAATTAACTCGAAGGGCCGCCTCATCCGGCATGCCTGCGAAATTGTGCAATCTGCAGGAGGAATATTGGACCACTTCCTCCTCCGGTCACGCGTGGATAATATGGATTATGGAATGGACAACTAGTTACTATATAGATCTTTACATTGCCTTGGTGGTATATTACATGTGCATAGCTATACTTATTACATTTGGCTTCTTTTTTTCTCGACAGTTGGAATGATTCCAAAACTTAAAGACTTTGGAGATTAACCTTTTGTTCTCATAACTTTTCAATAATATCATTTGCTTATACTGTAATAATTAATAATATCTATGTATGATTTGACTGTATCACTCAAATATTTTAAATCTTCCACTAGCAATATTTATCTTATTACCTGTAAAAGAAATGGTGAGAAACTTCTAGTATTAGGGAAAAATCGTATCTGATTTTCATATTCAAGGAAAAAGTTTGACTCTCATTTTCTTTCTAATTAAGAAAAAATTCAATATTCTGTATTTTGTTATCAGCAGAAATAAAACTTTTTAAAAAGGGAATTCAACTGCTCAATTAGGAGGAGACGATTAATAATGTAGCCTGAATTAAGAAAATGGGAAGTTGGAATATCATTCTTTTGTGTAAGAAACATGTCAAGTTTGGTCATCTCTCATGTGTGGTTAGCTGTTGGTGTACAGCTGGTTATGGCTAGCTTTTACTTTGAGTAACAGCTACTGAGTCTAGTGTGCCGAACTACACATAAAAACGCCTAGTTTTATAATCACGTCAATTAGGAGATCACCCAATCCTTGACTAAATTGCCTCTCTCTTATTTAATCCTCCCTAATTTCGTGCTATCTGGGCAGCGTTATTGATGTGGCTAGTTTGTAGTAAAATGCACACCTCGCTTTCATATTGGATTTCTCTATGCCCAAAGCGCGTTTACAAAATACATATAATTCTTATTTTCACATTTATAATGGTTAATTTCTGCAAACAATAATGCATATGAACAAATTAACTTTACAAATAGAGGTTCTGACTAAATATAAGAACTAAATATCAATGTACCTTCGTACCGTTACATTAATATATAATTCGAGTTTTTAATTATGCATGCGGCTCCTTTTGCCTTTTACATAGTTTGATGTTTATTTAGCTGACAAAACCATAACAACTTCTGTAGTTAATTTTGCCATTCACACTCCCTTTACCTAATCAGATTATATATTAGGGAAAGCAACACTTTTCAATCGTGACAAAGGAACCAACACATTTGGCCCTAGTATCAAGTATCAACCAATTTTTGGCTGGTAGCTCTCTTTGTTGCTTTCTTCCTTGGAGGTTTCAGAATTAAGAGTTTCTGTCTTGGAATAAATCCGAGTGATCTAATGGATGATTTTGATTGGATGGCTAAAGTGAACAGTATCAATATAATTTCCTATTAAGCAAACAAACATTTGATTAACAACTATTTTTCAACTACGAACTCCCTCCCTTCCTCATGTAAAAAAACAGCCGAAATTGGTATGGAATCTCAAACATGGTCTTTTATAGAGAAAGTATAGTTTGGAAATTATTAGCAATAGGAAAATTAAAGTAAGAACGTGCAACACATAATTTCGAATGCATTATTTGAGTTCTCGTAAATTTTTGTAAAATAAAATTACTATACTAATTTGAACTTTTTGTTATAGACTTTAAGATTGCCTTTATTCAGAGAGATTATACATGACGAGACTTTTATTAAGCATACATGACTAGAGAGAAATTGAGAAATAAACTCCAAATAGGTAAAAAACCGCCTCCGCTTCCAATTTGTAAGTGGCTATCAAGGAAAAATTGCTCAAGTTCGATCACATGTGATAGTATTCCTTTTTTCTTGTAGGAGATAATTCCATAGATTACGGATGATGGAAAGTCTTCACATTTGGTATAAATGTCTACACCTATCAAATTTAAAACATACTTATCCAAACGTCCAAACATTCACAAATGAATTACGACAACAAGTCACAACAATATACTTACTTAGATACCGACTTCACAACTAATGCGTATGGCCATCACTTCAATACAAATTGATCATAAGGCCACAACTAACAAAGTAGAGATAAACACCGTCAAACAAGCTTATACATAGAAATAGTGTTGTATAAATTATTTGGACCCGTAAAATTTGAATATCGTGCGAGAACGATGCAGAGAAACCAAATTAAGAAATAAAAATTTGGACCCTTTTGGTTTCTCAACCTCTTTTTTTGACATCATTTTCAAATGAAGAAGCAAAAATAAAAGCCGTCCGGATTGGATTCACCAACCCAAAACAAAAGGGAATAAAACTCGCAATTCGTATCCGAGCGAGTAAAAGACGGAGAAACGCGCGGACCAATCGTGTAGGCCCCACCCCTTAAGACACAGAACAGAACAAAAAAGACCAGAACTTGAGTGTAGAACTCCACAGCGCAGCAGCAACACCAGCGAAGCAGGCGATGATGGAAAAAAAAGATTTGAGTTTTTATCTACCAAATTAAATAGAAAAAAAGCAGCACAAAAAATACCTTCAAAATTCCGCAGAGCAAAAAAGCAAAACGCTGCCTCATCACTGAAAACATTCCTCTCTCTCTGGCCCCCTTCTCCTCTGTAGCTTTTTTTTAGAGAGAGAGAGGCGAAGGATCGAAGCTGTTCGCGTGTTTTCCGGTCGCCGGCGCTCAGGAACGACGTCGTTTTCATTTTTCTCTGATTAGTACGGGAAGAATCCAATATTTCATTCTGGTGGGTTTTGATTGATTGAATCGCGCCAATGTCGAGTCCGCCTGCTCCGTCTCCGGCGGGGACCAACACAACCTCGCCGCCGCCACCAACGCCGGCTGCTCCGGCCCCAACAACGCCGTCTTCTCCACCGCCGAGTCCGACCGCACCGCCGCCGTCGACTCCCAGCGCACCACCACCGTCGACCACACCCTCACCACCGCCGCCATCGACCAGATCGCCGCCGTCGACCACGCCCTCCTCACCGCCTCCGCCATCGTCGTCCTCCTCTCCGCCGTCGCCTTCAAACTCGACGAGAGGTTCTCCCCCGCCGCCGGCTAGTTCGGGTAGTTCTCCACCGCCGCCGAGTAGTTCGACGACCCGGAGTCCACCTCCCCCTCCGAAAGCGGCTTCGACGTCGCCGCCGTCTTCGCCAACCTTGAGTTCGGGGGTTATAATCGGAATTGCGATCGGGGCCGTGGCGGTTCTAGTGGTGCTGAGTCTTTGTTGCATTTTTTGCACTAAGAAGAAGAAGAGGAGAAGAGACGAGCAGGACTATTACATTCCTCAGCCGCCGCCGCCGCCTGGGCCTAAAGGTATCAACTTTCTTTGTGTTCTCATGATTTTTCATCTGGGTTTAAGTTTTCGATTTGATTTTCGACCATTTTTTATTGCTGGGCATGCGGAGTTTTGATAAAAAAATTGTAAGTCTTTTTGGACTTTTTGAAGTTAGATTGTGGATGGGTTTTTTCGGGGTAAGTACTGAGATGATGTTTGATCAACATTTTTGGAATTCAGTGTTGATCATTTCTTGCTCTTAAGGTTTTCATTAATCCGCATTGATGTGAATGTTTTCGATTAATATCCGAATTCGTGATGTCTGCATGTCTCTGGTTATATCGATTAGTATGAATGAATCTGGTGAAGCATGATGTGTGTTAGGGTTATAGTTGTGTCATCAAGTAGAAAATTTTCGAACCTATAATACTGTTAGGAATGATGAATCTTTACTTTGAAATATTTGAATATAGTTTCAGTGATATGGATCTGTATACTTGTGTAGATGTAGCCTTGCGCTTTTGTTTTTCCTTTCAATAACTTAGTACCTTATGTTTGAACGAAGATATTTCTGAGGAAGGTTGGTTCTTTGAACAGCTAAAATATTTGAGTTTGACTGCCCATGACTCGGCATATGTTAGTATTTGGTGCAAAACATATCCTTGCTGTGAGTTATCCAGCTGGATTTGATTACTGATTTTCTGGCATTGGTTGGTGTTTTCCAGATGACCCTTACGGTGGTCCACCACGCAGGTGGCAACAAAATGCTCCTCCGCCTGCAGATCATGTAGTCTCAATGAATCCCAAGCTATCTCCTCCACCAGCCTTTGCATCACGGCCACCAGCATACTCTCCGAAACCACCACCACCTCCACCACCTTTCACAAGCAGCAGTGGAGGTTCTGGTTCCAATTATTCAGGGGGTGATACTCCAGTCCCACCACCTCCTCCTGGCTATAACTTGGGTTTCTCTAAAAGCACATTTACTTATGAGGAATTAGCATTGGCAACCGAAGGGTTTTCAGATTCTAATCTCCTAGGACAAGGTGGATTTGGATATGTCCATAAAGGAATCCTTCCGAATGGAAAGGAAGTAGCAGTCAAGCAGCTGAAAGCTGGAAGTGGGCAAGGAGAACGTGAGTTCCAGGCAGAAGTTGAAATTATTAGCCGTGTACATCATAGGCATCTTGTTTCACTGGTTGGGTATTGCATGACTGGATCCGAGCGACTACTTGTTTATGAATTTGTTCCGAATAATACTATGGAGTTTCACTTACATGGTATGTTTGCTTCATCAGCACATAATAATTGAATTCTCATTACGATGTTGGTCCTTACATCTGGTTTCAAGGATCTGATATAATATTCATATTGCAGGAAAAGGTCGACCTACCATGGATTGGCCCACCAGACTTAAAATTGCTTTAGGATCTGCAAAAGGACTAGCTTATCTTCACGAGGATTGTAAGTTATCCATGTCCTCGAACACACAGAGATAGAATTGAAAGAAAATGATTTTGAGTACTACTTGATATTGGAACTTCAGATTCTAGATTATAATGATCTCTACCTGCATGCAGGTCATCCTAAGATCATTCATCGTGATATTAAAGCAGCTAATATACTTTTGGATTATAAGTTTGAGGCAAAGGTAAGTAGTATGTACTGTGCATCAATTTCTTAGGGATTTGATTGTAAGGGGCCTGAGATTAATATTCCTTTATTTGGTGCGATCGTGGCAAGGAATTATTAATTTATATAACTGAGAATTGATGTGTTTGGCTCAGGTTGCGGATTTTGGACTTGCGAAACTTTCTTCTGATCTTAATACTCATATTTCCACCCGAGTCATGGGAACTTTTGGGTAAGAGCTGTAAATCATTTCTTTGAAATTATAATTTCTAATGGAATTAGTCATCATAATGATCTGAGTTTGAGATTGTCGCAAAGTATGGCTAATTTTAGTTTGGCATAAGTCATCATCATGTTTCTGGCTTTTTCAAAATATGTCTTGCTATTCCTCAGCTGATTCTCACTTTGTAGTTAGCGTTTTACATAGAACATGTTTTCTGCATCATTGTGTTGAACACTGAAGCCCTATTCAATCATTTGTATCTATTCGTGCTGTCAATTCTTGATGCTTTTGTTGTGGTTGAGAGCTGTCGGGTTCAGAATATTGCTGTAAACTTTATTTGGTGTCATCACCAGATAATCATCATAGTTTAGGCTGTCTAGATCTGTCACAATTTATCCACTTTACTTTGCTAGACCTGATATTCATGTACTTGTATCTATGCTTGCTACCTTCAGGTATCTGGCTCCAGAATATGCTTCAAGTGGAAAACTCACAGACAAGTCAGATGTTTTCTCCTTCGGGATTATGCTTTTGGAGTTGATCACCGGTCGCCGGCCGGTTGATGCATCTCAAACTTACATGGAGGATAGCTTGGTAGATTGGGTAAGTAATATGTTGCTTTCAATGTGAACTGCTTTCTTGTTCTAAATTCCCCCCGCCACCTCTTTTTCATTTGGGAATTGAGTTGCTTGATAGTCATTTTTGGATAGTGATGAGCATGTTGTGGTGTTGCAGGCAAGGCCTGTGCTAACGCGAGCACTGGAAGAAAGAAACTTTGATGGACTGGTTGATCCTAAGCTGCAGAATAGTTATGACCCCAATGAAATGGCTCGCATGGTTGCTTGTGCTGCAGCTTGTGTTCGTCATTCTGCACGTCGTCGACCTCGAATGAGTCAGGTAAACTTTCTTCAATACGAGTTAAGCATTTAGTTTTATGTTCCACAGATGAATCTTTCATGTTCTTCATGCCCTTTGTGCAAGTTGGTATATCTCTGTATTTGCACTTGGTAAATTGCTTTCTGACCATTATGTACTCTATACATTTAGGTTGTCCGTGCTTTAGAGGGAGATGTGTCTCTATCTGATCTTAATGAAGGAATCAGGCCGGGAGAGAGCAATGTCTACAGTTCTCAGGGGAGCTCAGATTATGACACAAGCCAATACAAAGAGGACATGAAAAAGTTCAGGAAGATGGCATTGGGAAGCCAGGAGTATGGTGCTAGTAGCGAGTACAGCGCCCCCACCAGTGAGTATGGTTTGTATCCGTCTGGTTCAAGCAGCGGTGAAGGGCGAAGCCGCCAAACAACCCGAGAAATGGAGCTGGGGAGGATAAAGAAGAACAGTCAAGGCTTTAGTGGAACCTCTTGACATAGCCAGCCAGCTAATGCACCAATTTTCCTGTAAAAAGCTTCCCCCCAATATTCTTACATCACATTGATTTCATGAACAGCCTGTTTTAGCGAAATTCCATCTTTCTTTTTTCCCTTATGTTCGGATTATCGGTTTTTACAGTGTAGTTACTAGGTACTTAACAGAGATACTTATCCAATTCTTTTATTTATGGCTTGAATGATGGCTTGATTCCATTTTCCTCTCGAAAGTGTTTGTTGATTCAAATTTGATCATGAAAGGCAATGCACATGCCCAATAAAGAAAAGCTGACCACCATTCACATGCACTTTTCCTGACAAAAAAGTCAAAACATAGTTTTTTGGTGAAGAAAATGGCCACCACTAACCAGCCAATTTTGGCTGTTGGCGCTGTCAAGCACTTGCCCGCCTTAGTTTATTAGACTTGCGGTAGTTGGCAGGGACTCAGAATTGGGACCTCTCTACGTTGAGAAGTAAATGGAATTAAGCCAGCAAATAAATACTACACTTTGATCGTGAAGGAAATCTGAATAACGGAAAAAATTGTATGAATTTGAATGATTTACGATCTTGGGGTGCATAATATCAAGAAAGGAACTCAAAATCTTATCTGGTACTCATTAGCATGAACAAAAACTGATGAAAAACGAAACATTGTTCTACTAACACTTGACAGATACAAAATCGTTTCCTGTGATCCTGACAAGACTCTTGTATATGGTAAATTGATGTTACAAAGAACTTCTATGGTAATGTGAAGTACAAGAACAATCCTATAAAGATTAAAGGCCTCTGAAAATGGGGGTATTGGAATACCGACCAGAGCTAGACCCTTTCCTTCGTCGCCTTCTCTTCTGTCGAATTCTCCAAAAGCTCAAAAATACCAACAGACCTATCAACAGCAGCAAAGTTACTTAAGAGACCTATAAACATTTCTTTCCAGAAATTGTTGAAGTCCATGATCACTTACCAGTTACAGCAATTATTGCAGGAACTATCCAATGACTAGGAACTAGCACAGGCATATCAAGCTGCAGGAAGGATACCAGGAAAGGATCAGCATCATGTACCAAGTTATGGTTAGGATATCAAAGAATACCATAAAAGAGAATATCATTTCCTAAATTAACTATGAAACTATGAATCTTCATGAACCAGTCTGGCAATATATTTCATTGACTTACCTCGTCCCCATAGAATAGGCCCAAGTATTTGTTCCCCAGAGAATCACTTCCAGTTACCACTGGCAATTTGCGATGTTTCAAGCTGGAAGTATCCACTGTCGAATTTAAATCTCGATCCAAGTCAACCACAGAATAACCTGGTAATCTTCTGTTTGTTCCCCTGACCCGTGAACTGTAACCTTTAGTCCCCCATATTTCAAATACAGAGTCACTCCCACAGATCAATTCCTTTCCGACAACAGAAGAATATGTAGAGAAGTTCACATCAGTTCTACGAGACGGTAATTGGTTATCTTCTATATTTAAAGCCGAACTTTGTTTAACAGACTTTGAGAAAAGCACAGGATCTCTGATATTTCCACCGGTGAAGTCCAAAATTTTCCTCAGCAGCCAATAACAATTGGTCACCATATGACTGCTGTCCAAACAGTTAGAATCTCCATATACTACAACACGACCTTCACCTGCCTCTAGTAGACCAAGAATGGGAGAATCTGCCTGTATTTATCAACAGGCACCATGATCAAAATAATTTTAATTATGAAAAGTGAGAATAAATGCCTGAATGCCTGATATTCTAAATGCCCTAGACGTGATAAATTCAACTTTTGGATCAAGAAATGTTGCATAAGATTGAATCACTGCTTACCGTGGTCATTTCAGGAGTTCGAAGTACATTCTGAGTGGCCCCACTCTCAGAGCTATCCAGGAAAGGAAACTTGTGCACATAACCACCTCGTGGAAACCTGACAATGTCCGTTCCAGATGCATATCGGCTTTGCTCGCCATTTATTGAAAAATCACCATTCAGAATCTTATCTCCAAAAGCAATCCCAAAGGGGGCCAAAAGATCATTTAACGCTGGAACATTTGCACCTCCTGTGACTGGAGTCCACCAGCTCCGCGTGTTATCGTCAAAGAATCTCATCTTTACCATCGTGTCCACATTATACCATTCCGAAAACACAGCCAACCCCAGTCCAGAATTAAGAACGTCATCCCTCAGTTTTTCAATCTCCTCTGGAAAGTACTCTTCTTCAAGATCTACCAGAAGAAGTGTCCCATAACGGAGAGCATCAAAGCAAGTAAAAGGCGAACCAAGTGTTTCGACATAATACCCAGCATCCCGTAACATGTTGAACATAATGTGAAAATTTGTGTGCAGGTGATCCCCATGCCAGTCAAGTATGTCATTACGAACATCCAAAGAGTCTCTAGGGATATAACCTGGAGGATATTTAATACTGTGAAACTGATCCCACAAAACTCGTTTTGATCTTGGTGGAGTAGGGATGATCTTCAATTTCAGCTGAAGCACACAAGTACTATACCGAAGATCCTTCTCTCCCTGAGCTGGAGGACTGTATACAGTCAGAGTGATGTTGCCTCCAATCTCTCCAGAAAATTGTGCACCTTCTTCCTTTATTTGCATGTGAAGTGCTAAATAGCCTGTCCAAGGCCAGATAACTTCAGAATAAGTAAAGTGGATGCTTAGAAGATTCCCTACTTCATCTGAAGGAAGCCATGTTGGCGGGCTTACGACATATCCAATTACACCCATGCCATTTAGAATGGTCGCATTAAAGATAACAGGCATGGAACCTGCATAAAGCGGCTGACGACAGAACGGCCAAGAGTATGGGCAATCTGCATAATCAAGAATACTAGGGAAGATGCTGGCACGAGGTTGGTAATTCTTAAGGATTTCATATGATTCTAACCTGACCAAAAAGTCAAAAATTAAAACTAAGAAACAGTAATGCCAATGCTACACTATAAGAATAGCCTGTAAATAAAAAACAAGGTGCATGTAATCAGGATAACTTACAGGTCAACCCGGCCTGCACCCTGCTCATACATATTTGGACCAGAAATCCTAGCAGCACCCTCTACCAATGCTTGCTTCATGCTTGCCGGATTCAAAGTATCCTTCCTATTGCTCTCAGGTATAACACTCACGAGAAGACAAACCATACCAGCAACCACAGGACTTGCCACACTAGTGCCAGATAGGCTTTTACAGCCTGTACTGATCTTAGACCCCATAATATCTCTTCCATATGCAACAACATCTGGTTTCACTCGACCATAACTGTATAGATAAATCTTATATTGTTAAATAATTTGCACATTATGGGATAATAAAGATAGCTTGTCCCACCAAAAGAATGACAAATGATCAAGTAACTCTCAAGAAGACTTGAAAAACATTGTAAAGATCAGAGGAAGAGAACCTAGAAACTACATATGACTATTAGTCTCCTAAACATAAGGCACAGCTGGGCAGATAAAGCAATCGGAATAAGTGGGACAGTTTACCCATGAGGCATCTCCCAAGTACTCATTCCACGCGAGGAGAAAGAAGCAATGTGATCACTGTAGTCAATGCCGCCAACTCCAATGACATCACTTTGGTCTGCCGGGTTGTTTAGAGTTCCATAAAGTGGTCCATCATTTCCAATTGCCGAAACCATAATGATATTGTTTGCAGTTAATTCCCAAACCTGGTGAGCAAATGAGCAGCACGAAGTTAAGAAAAATATGGCCATCAGCAATTCAGTAAAGAATCTACAATTTGATGAAAGGTTACCTTCTCTACAAATGGGAGGTCCAGGTAATCAGGTCCGCCTATACTCAAATTTAACACATCCATGTTGGTTGCAATGGCATAGTTGAATGCATCAAGGAACCAAGATGTGTATGATACCTGCAATAAGCTGAACACAGACTTCTCATAATCTTGCTACAATTGATTAGCCAAATGAAATGCCATGATACGAAGTATTTCAAATCACAGCTTGACTTATATATCATAGGCAGCATGCAATCCAAAGCCTTTATTCTGAAAATGATGCATCTATGAGTCAACAAAAAACACAGTTTTACCCACTCATTGATATGGGAAGTGATACATAAATGTAACTTAGTTTCTTTTTTTCTAGGTGTCCTATTTCATTCTAATCATAATGTTATGTAAGTTATTCTTCCAATGTACGATGTCATTACCTGTGCATCTGTAAACACACGAAAAGCATAAATCTCTGTATCAGGAGCAAAACCAAGACACTCTGCATCTACACCAGCAATAACACCAGCAACAAATGTCCCATGCCCAAGGTTGTCATTTAGTGTATCTTCATTGGTCCAGTTTGTGCGCTCCTGAATAATTAATTACTCAAAGTGTTAAAACAGCAAACAACTGATAATTTGTTTTAGAAGCAAAGGGAGTGATTCACTCTGATTACATAAATCATGAAGAAATTACCTTGATATTCCGAAAATGAGGGTGACCAGCTCGAATCCCCGTATCAAATATGGCCATTCTGACTTTTGCGCCAGTATACCCTTTCGCCCAAAGAAAATCCGCTCCAAACAATGAAGTAACTTGAGATCTCTGCAAGAATTGACACCTAAGGATAAGAACACTACTAAAGACCTATAAGAGAATCAAGACAAACAAAGAAAATGCCGGTGAAACTTTCAAATGACTGTTTTCAAGACACATAAATGCTTCTCCGTTTCGATTGAAAAGAACAGAAAGTGAAGTGATGTCTTCTTAATCATGTTAACCCATTACCAAGTAGCCAATAGTATTATGTGTTTCTTGTAGTCTAAGAAATTGGCCTCCTGGGTTATCAGCTTCCACTAAACCACTAAACTCTCCACTTACAAAAACCCCATTTCGTTTCCTTAATCTTCACTAAGAAATCACGAAATGCTTTGAATTCACTCAAAATGAGCTTCTACTAAACATCATAGGATAAACAACCTTAAAAACAAACAACCTCAGTTCAATTTGCTTCCTTTTTTCCCAAGTTTCAAACAAAAGCACCAAAAACCCACCTCAGCCAAGAGCTCCCTCCTCCAGCTAAGCGAAGAATTAGCTGCCGCCGCATAGTATTCATCTCCGCCGTCTTCGCTGAACGACATCGCCGTAAAAATCTTCCCCGGCCGCTTCGTACCTTCGCAAAAGGCACCAACTTTGCCCTTTTTTTCCTCAGCAAGCAAAGCCTTTCCGTACCTAACATCCAAATTCACGTCCTTCACCATCGCCAGCATCCCAATTTCAGCAAAGATCAAATCTTTCGCCGATTCTTCAATCCAAACCAACCCGAAATCGGTCGGGTACTTCCGGGCCGGGTTGTTCCGCTCGATCCAATCCCACCCATCGAATCCGACCCCCGATTTCAAATACTCCCGATGCTCCTCCGCCGTCTTGTACTCGACGAATCGAACGATGTAGTTTTGGCGGGTGATTTGGGGATTTGAGGAATTGGGGGAAATGTCTAGGTTTAGGGTTGGGGAATTTGGGGGTTTGAATTGGAAGAGAGAGATGGAGATGGAGACGGCGAGGGCGGTGAAGATGAAGAAGAGAGAGAGCGGTGAGGCGGCGGCGCGAGGTGGAGCGGTCATGGCGACGGCGGCGCTATGGAGATTGGCGGTGAAGCTCCACTCATTTGGCGGGAAAAAGCTTCTGGTATCGGAGTAAATGAAGCGGGTCGGCCCGGAAAATCTCCGTTAATCTTCCGTTGAACTTGTTTTTCTCTCTCTTGTTTCTTTAACTACTAGTGTAGACGAGCTCGGGACTTATGAAGTTGTCTTTTTCTACCTAAATTTATTATTCTTTTCAATTTCAAGCAACTTTTGGACGGGCCATTCGACTCAATAATGCTGTCAGAACAAAATTTTTATCAAAATTTTGGAAATATTGAGGTTTCGAAACTATTGAAATTTACTGAAATTTATCGAAATTTATCAAAATTTTCATCAAAATCAAAATTTTAATTCTAGGTCACAATTTATTATAATATTGTGATAAAACTTATTGTCACAAGAATGTGACACAAAAATGAGGTGAGTGCCTTGATCCAACGTTAGCAAAGCACCATGATTACTATTTAGTTCTATAAGCACTAATAAGAAGGATTTGGAGGCTGCTATGAGATATGGTTTTTATGATATGGAGAATCGCATGAGCAAAAGGACATAACGCCATGCAGGAAAAGACAACCAGAGAAGTGGCGATTTCAGTCAAACCAGAGCTTCCAAATAGCCGGAGAAGTCACCGATCGACCAAGATAGCAAAATAGCTAATTCAGGGAAATTCCCATATGACATGCTTGGGTCTCTGCAGCCTAAAATCCCGTTATTCAGCATATAAAAGATGTTGGTGCAATTAGTTCCTCAACATAACCAAAAGGCTAAACTGTGGCCATTACGGATCTTAAGGTAGTTGGAAAAATACCAATGGTGGAGACACAAGTTTGTGACGAAACTTATTTTGTGACAAGTTTGCGACAAAATTTATTCTTGGTTTGTCACAAATTATTTTGTCACAAACTTGTCACAAAGTTCATTTTGTAATTCGGGAATTTGGGCCGGAAAGCCCATCTGGCCCAATTTCTAGGCCCATCACAACGTGACGACAACGGCTCTGTACGCCTTCTCTCTCCATCTCAACGCTTATCAGTTAAAAACAGAGAGCAATCCACTCAAACAAAAGCTCCAAGCTTTGAAAATGGCGCGAGCGGTCATCTCACCATCGCAAACCAGCACCCAAACCTTACTTTTCGCAATACCCAAAATTCCCCTGACGACGTGGAAGCTCCCCTTCATTTCCCGCCAAGTTTTCTGCAAGTGCTCGGCGGCGGCCGCCACTCAAGCCCCCGCCGTTGCCGTCGACATGGCCAAGTACAAGGAAGCTTTCTTTAGACGAATGGCCATGGCCGGCCTCAAACCCCACCACCGCATAGGTCCGTACTCACTTTTTAACCCCAAAGTTTCTAGCTTTTTTCAATTTCATGAGCTTAATTTCGCTTAATTTGAGCTCTGAATTTTGCTTATTTGTGAAAAAAACAAAAAGGGTTTTGTTTTGATTGCATAAAAGTTTTGAACTTTATATAGCTATCGGCGTATCGGGTGGTCCGGATAGTATGGCTTTGTGTATTTTAGCTGCTCACTGGAAAACCCAAGATTTTAATGCGAAATGTGAGAGTGGTGGCTTCATTGATGGGGTTTTGGGGATAGTAGTCGACCATGGGCTGCGTTCGGAGAGCAAAGAAGAGGCTAACGTTGTTTCTGATCGCGTCTCGAAAATGGGTACTTTCTGTTGTGCTGTGCTGATAATGTTGTTATTGGTGCCTTTGGTTTTACATGGTAAATTCTAGTTGAAGAGTTTGGTAGAAGTAGATGAGCCAATGTGATCTTTGTGTAGGAATCAGAAGTTGCATTGCCGGTTGTGAGTGGCCGGGTGGTCCTCCGAAACAAGGTCACTTGCAAGAAGCAGCTCGTGACATGAGGTGGTTACTGGCTTCTCTTTTTCTAAAGTGTCCGTTAGATTTATGGTTGAATTGGGAAGTGGAAATAATTTCAGTTGCGGTTTTGTTAAAGTTGGATTTGAATGCCAGGTATGAAATATTTCAGAACATTTGCACGCAGAACCGGATTGGTGTCTTACTAATTGCACATCATGCTGATGATCAGGTTTGTCCAGCAATCGTTTGGTTTAACCTTCTTGTTTAATTGTGTGTTTGAAGAAACAAATTAGTTATTTCGAAAAGAAAAAGAAGTCAATCCACTTTCAGGCATGAAAAAGTGTCTGTGTATTCATAATCTCAATACTGAAAGAGAGTATTAGCTTTTGTTGCAATGATTATGTTTGTATTATTTAGCTGTCCATACTTGTTATGGTCTACAGATGATAGACAAATACTTATTGCTAAGTACCAATGCAGGCTGAGTTATTTATTCTCAGACTATCTCGCAATAGTGGAGTTCTTGGACTTGCTGGTATGCCTTTCACGTCTCAAATTTTCTCCACACATACGCATTCCTATGCTGGAGTTTCCGAAAACCATGGTATCCTTGTAGTGCGACCACTCCTGGATTTTTCAAAAGAAGATATGTACAAGGTTAGTGCCTTAGTTTCTGTTAAATATTTTTTTTTTTCTTGAATTTGTATTTTGGAATTACCAAGAGTGATTTTATTTCACAATTTCTGAAGATATGTGAAGGAAGTAATCAGGTCTGGGTGGAAGACCCAACAAATCAAAGCCTGTTATATGCTCGTAATAGAATTCGAATGTCCTTAAGGGACTCGTCGTCAGGTGAGTTTGAATAACCATAGCTCTAATTGTTGTAGTTTAGTTCTAAAAGTTGGGTGGGAAAGGCTTTTATCTTCTTGTTGCATGCTCATAGTAACAGTACATGTATAGTTTCCCTTTGCAAAAATGCGGTTGCTAATTTCTAGCTTGCAAATACTGGCTTGAAATTTTCGTACAATGAATGCCTGTTCTATTTAATTATTTCAGATGCATTCAAGTTGGAGCTACAAGCAATTATTGCTGACTGTCGTAAAACACGCAGATATGTTGATTTTATCTGTAGTACTTTGATACGTAAAGCAGTGACTATAGTGGAGGTAAAGTATCATTCAATAAGTAGCTAACTTTTGTTTGATTATAGTGTAGTGATGTGTAAGAAATTTTATTTGTATTGTTGGCTGCAGCTGGGATATGCTGTTATTGATTTGGAAATTCTTAATCAATCAAAAGTCGAAGACATCTGCCTGTCAAAGTTTATTTCCTTGGTTTTAAAGGTACTTCAAATATTACAGTACGACATGGTTGATGTTATAGTTATCCTAGCCTCATATATCTTTTGGATGAATCATATGCATGCTGTATTGCAGTTCATCTCACAAAGGAACAGGCCGATCAGAGGTGGTACTTCAAAACTGCTTTTGGACTACATGCGTACTTTACCATGCAAGGTATGTCTGCTTCCCTTACTCTGGTACTTACCAACTTGATATGCATTGCAATTCACTGATGTAATAATGGTTCGGTCAGTTCGGAATCTGGTTTTAACACACGCTATAAAGTAAAATGTTTGTGTTTCTTGTTGCAATAGTTGTATCTGCTATACAAGTAGTTTCATTGAATTTGCATTCTGTTTTAACTCTTACCTGTCCTGCAGACCTCCCTTACGGCTGCTGGGTGCTACCTTTCTCCTGCTCCCGGTTCTAGAGGCATGAAAGTCCTAGTTTGTGTTTCTGTCAATTGTCCTCTACCTTCAGAGATGGGATTATCCCGTCTACACTTTCAGGAAGCACGGGAACAATGTACTCCTGATGAAATTGAGCAAATTATAGCAGATGGAAGATCATATGAAAATTCCTTTGTTCCAAATGCATCGGATGTGCATTTCTTTGAAGGAACTTCAGAGTCGGTTCTAACAGGAGCCAGGAAACTTGGAATTCTTAGCGAGTCAACCCTTTCAAGTGTTATTTTATTGCAGAAGGAAGAGGTTAATGAATTCAAGTCTAAGAGCAAGGTTAGTTCTGACTACAAGTCAGAGCATGGAATCAAATCTGTCAGTACATCACGGAGTGAACCCCTTCATGCGGGGGACATATGTGTCTTCATGAGTCGATTCTTTGTTACATGGGAACTGACAAAGGAAGTTACTGATGATGCAACTTCTGAGGGAGCTGATCATGGAGGGGTTATGGAGGGAGAAAATCTGCGCTGTTGTTGCGGATCTAGTGTATTTGGCTGTGACATGACTGTTGAAGTGCGCTGCATGAGTGAACCGGATTGGATGTATCTTTATAACTTGTCTAAGAGTCGAACTTTGGAAACCTTTCAAGAACAACGAAATTCTTCCGATAGTGGGGTAGAGCAAACAGAGACAACTAAATTTGCAGAGTATGCGAGGCTCTCAGCACAAAGGGCTTTTCAATGCCTGAAGTCTATCCCTCTTGCTGCAAGAAGAGGTCTGCCCGTCCTAGTCAATAGGGAAGGGCGAGTGCTAAGCATCCCAGTAAGTATATCATTTCCCATTTCACGTCCTTTTTTAAATGTAAAACTCCTAGCTTCAGTTTGTTTCTTCTGGATCCGTACCGTGGTCTTTGGTTATCTAACACTTGCAATCCTTGCTTTGCCTTTCAGAGCATTGGCTTCAAAAACTGCCCATGTTTAATGGCATCTGCAACATTCAAGCCAAAAGTACCACTTGGCGGAGGCCACAATTCGTTCATATAGTCACTCGAGTTTCGGTTCAGCAAGTTGGCTCAGTGTGTTTAACCGGGATGCTCGCACAATTTTGTATTGTATTTAGATTATGTTGCAATTCGTAGAGTAGGCCTACATGTATTTAAAGCCAGATTCGAACCCCAATATTTCAGTTGGTCCAATCCAATATTGTTTTTAACAAACTATAAGTTCGAAGTTCTTGGTGACAAGATTATCAAATATCCGAGAAAATGATCTGTCAAATTGAAGATCAAACTGTGTTTGTCATTTCATTGTAAAAGTGTGACTGCATACAACTTGAAAAAATTACATCCCCTTTGGTAATCCGAACATTGAAAATGCAGGTTAGTAGGCTCTGGAAGGATCATGAATCTTTCTGTCCTAAACACATGCTTTTGCCGTTTTGTAGTACTCTAAACCAAAGAGAAAGAATACAAGAGAGAGGAGGAACATAACTACAATCTGGGCTGACCTCCTCCTTCCTTAAAAGAAGTAAAAGATGTGAACCACTGCTTCCAAGCAGCATCCTTTTGTTGCTCGATCCATGACAAAAAGGCACTGTCCAACAGGCAGAAGATATTGACATAGAGGAGTTGGTACCTCACTGGAACATATCGGAAATTCGCAACCTGAACAAGTGGCCACACACCACCCTCCAAACAAAGTGCCGGTATGAAATCTCTCTTCAAGTCTACCTTCACTTGGTCAGCATTCTTGCCATTGGAAAATCCCATGTAGGTGAAAAACACAAACAAATCCAGGGGACCAAAGATTAGGCCGTCCAATGCGACTTTAGCAGCAACAAATCGAGCTGACTTAGGTTGTAGGTGGAGCTTCATCTTTATAAACTTGTCCAATCCTTCATACCTATTAACAAGCGATATACTTTTTCTTTATTACATTTATATAAAGGGGGTCCGAAGACTATGCAGTGTTATATACTTGGAAAACAAATTACACCCTGTGATCTGAAGGAAAAGAAACAGGATATAAAACAAACCAGAAATGGCCAACTGGTCCAACAAAGGCAAGCCCAAACGTGCTTGTGATAGCTACACGTTTCCAGTTAACTTTGAAGTCCTCATCTGTATTCTGCTACATGAATAAAGTCATCAGACATGCGCCTTGAACTCAATCAAACCATAAAAACCAAATACGACTTGAACTTAAAATCAATCAGGTTCTGCAGCACTGCTTGATGTTAAGTCCACTGCTTACAAAGTTTGAGGTAGGAAATAAGTGGAGAGAAGAAGGCGTCAAGGCTTCACCAGATACACTATATACTATAGTGTCTACATTAAAAAACATAAAAGGAGCTATCATATCCGTGACACATTCTAAAGCTCACTGATGCACTACCAGTTCTAAGTATGAACGAACAGCATAGATAAAACTTTCGTAATTTCCTCTAACAAATGGAGCCAAGGACATGGCAAGGTCTGATGAGAGTCTCATATGCAAATGGTCGGAGATTATTGCACAGTACCATGTCATGAAACTATCAGCTCCTCTAACGACACTCTTCTATTTGGTAGGCATACAGAACTTATCACTTACAGAAAATGAATCCATGACCACAGTACTGTCATTTCTGGATACTACTTCCCACATTCTCATTCTAAATGGTAAATGATACCTTCTAGAGCTAACGAATTCTCGAGTCTATGGTATTTAATTCCCAGAAAACAGGTTCATGTTTTCAATCATTAAAAGGGTGTTTGATTCTAGAGAAAATCTTAACATTTCAACAAGAAAAGGGAAACTTCACAAGCTCCAATACGCTAAAACAAGTAAACAACACCAGGTAAACAAGCTATGCACATAAACCTTGCCCCATTTTCCAAAGCTAAAATAAAAATCCTAAAGCCATAGTAGCTCTAATGGTAGGCAACCAACTAAAAAAAGTATCCTCAAATTCCTAAAAATCTGAACTTTTTCCAAAACCCAACTCAAAATGAGACATTTTCAGCTACCCAATTCTCAAAAACAAGGAATTCAATCAAAGGAACGAAATTAACCATTGAAAAGCAAGAAAAACGTTAATGGGTTACTTACAGAGCGTTGAATGCGCTTCTTTACGATGGAGCGGTGGGTGATGTATTGGGCGGCAATGTCGCCGACGCCCCAAAGAACGCCGGAGCTGACGACCTGAGTCTTCAGTGGGTGGTACGATAGGCAGTTCTGGTACCATTTCCATAGCTTCAGCATCATCTACGGTGGCGGTGTCTGGAAGAGAAACCGCAGAGCAAGGTTGACGAAGCAGCAAGCTCAAGAACTTTCTTTTCTTTTTTGGTAATGAAAAGATAGCGGCTTCTCTTATTTATATGAAAAACCTTGGACCGCTTTGGTAGTGTGGGGCCTTCTGCATTTCTCCCATCCTAGCATATTCAGTTTGGGAATAGGTCATATGCTCCTAATTGGTTCAACGATATTTCTTTTTTATATGGAATTGATCAAATAATATTTCTTTTTCATATCGAATGAAATACATGTGATTGATTATTGTGAATTAAGGTGTATTTTGTTGAGGATACCTTTTGATTATGTCTCTTATACATACACATAGTTGGCCAAGCGACTATAGATTCATGAATGTCTCTAGATTGGACGAGTCAATAACTTAAACATATTCAATATTTTTGTTTTGAGAAAGAATCAGATAGTTGGCTTACTTCCACTATGGTATATACTCCAAATTTCTTCAGCAGAAGAATTTTCAAGTTCGAAAGCCAAAGGAAAATAAGAATAAACATTTTATAATTATTAGTAATTTTTATTAGAACTGATTTTGACTTGGAAAATGACATTTTGCGCAAGAGATTTGAGTTGATATTAATCTCTCCCATCTCAAGTCTTTGGCATTTTCTCCTTGCTCCATTTTGAAGTTGGAAAATCTTGGGTAAAAAGGTCCAAGAAAAAGAGACAATCTTAAGTGACCACGTAGGTTCAACTCAAGTGGTATGGTACATAGCAAAGAAAATAATTTTAGCTCCAAAAAGAAGATAACAATATTATGGTCTTCCAATTTTTGACCACTAATATATTTTTTCCGCCTAAAAGTTTCCAAATTTATCCAAAATCTTTCAGAGCATGGCAAAATTATTTGTGGATAAGAATCTCCAATGGATGCCACAACACAAACACACATCGCTAGACTACAATACCACTTTTCCATTTTTACATGCACATTCGGCAGCCAACCATGCAGCTCCACCTCTCTTCTCAACCTCTGCTGCCTCTGTCAGCTCAACAGGTTTGCACCAGCTGCTTAGTTAATTTGTACTTCTCTTTTTCTCAACTTTGGTTTAACTTTGTGTCTTGAGTTTCCTGAACTTAATTGCTGTTTATATGCTGAAATTGAACTGGTTCAAGTGTTTTTTCTGGCATTGATAATTGCATCAATTTGGCTACATGAAACTTTGATTCTTGAAAGATATGGGTTGGGATGTTTGGGTTTCTTTTGTTGCATCAAATTGGGTTTTTCTAAAACTCCAAACTTTGATAGAAATTTCGCTTCAAGCATCGATCTTTACTTACATCATGAAATGGTTCTTATTTCCTTGGCTCAGCGGTTTTCCAATACCTTCAGAAGTTCCCATTCCCTAAGATTTACATCTAAAAGCACAAGAGTAAAACCTTTTGATATTTACATGTGCTTCAAGTATGAAATCTTTTGATCTGGTGCACCCTTTTCTGTAATCTCAACATTATCTATATGCTCACAGTCACTGATTGAACTTCTTCAACTGCAGATTAGTTATGTTTGAATTAGTATAACTTCTTCAACTGCAGATTAGTTATGTTTGAATTCCTAATTAGTATACTTTATAACTCATAACTGTATTCACATACGAGCTGCTTGTGACTTACATAGGCTTCCCATTTGCTGTATTGGATGTTAAAGTACAATCTTCCGCAGACAACTTAATCAAGAACATAAACTTTTTTTAATACTCAAACGTCCATTACAGGTTTCAGACTAGAAGGAATGACCGTCTAACCATCCCTCTAAGTCCAAATATTTGGCAAAAGGGAATTCTTTGGCATGGAAGGGAAACCAAAATCTATGTTTAGTCAAGGAAGATAGTCCGCGAATTGAGGAACCGGTGGAGCAGAATTGGGAGAGTTTGGTGCTCGGTTGACAGGGATCATTCTGTCCTTATGGGGGGTAGAGACCAAGAAGGAACAGTTGGAGGCAATGAATCGTCTTCTTTCAGGGTACCAAATTAGCAAGTACAATTGGCTATGACTCACTAGTTTGCTTGATCTTTCAGCTTAACATTTTGGTGCAGCATGCATTCTATTTGTTCCTTAATCTTGACCACTTCCAAAAATTAGGCTGACAATGACTTATGTTAACCTGTATTGAAATAAATATAAGCACATTGGAGTCCATCTTGAACTGGTATTCTTTAAAGTTTGGCATAGTTTATGCTTGCATGTAGCATGTAGCATTAAACATACATAATAATCGTTTTTGGTCATTGTGAACTTCTTAGGAACCACATTCACCCAAGAAGGACAAAGTAGAATCAGTTACTCCTCTGGCAGATTCAGGAATCCAGTCTCGTTGCCTTGCATGTTGGGGCAAGAGCAGTTGCCAAGCAGTTCGTTCACGAACAAAACTGATGAATACTTTAATTGCAAGAAGAAAGCCTCATGAAGCCCATTCCGTTTTCAACAGCATAATAGAAGAAGGACACAAGCCGACTCTTATAACATACACAGCTCTTGTAGCTGCCTTGACCCGCCAGAGGCGTTTCAAGTCTATACCCTTGTTGCTCTCTGAAGTGGAGAAGTATGGTATGAAGCCTGATTCAATACTTTTCAATGCCATGATCAATGCTTTCTCTGAATCTGGAAATGTAGAGGATGCCATGAAAATCTTTCAGAAAATGGAGGAGAGTGGATGTAAGCCCACAACGAGCACTTTTAACACACTTATCAAAGGATATGGAGTTGCTGGTAAACCTGAAGAGTCTTTACAATTGCTAGAGCTTATGTTGCAGGATGAGAATACTAAACCTAATGACAGGACATATAATATTCTTGTTAGAGCCTGGTGTAACAAGAAGAATATCGATCGAGCTTGGAATGTGGTGAATAAGATGGTTGCATCTGGTGTGCAACCTGATGTAGTCACTTACAACACAATGGCAAGGGCTTACGCTGAAAATGGAGAGACGAGTATGGCTGAAAGACTGATGTTCGAGATGCAGAAGTACAAAGTCAACCCTAACGAGAGAACTTGTGGCATCATTGTAAATGGCTATTGTAAAGAAGGTAGCATGACAGATGCCTTGAGGTTCTTATATAGAATGAAGGATCTGGGGGTGCATCCTAATCTTGTTGTTTTTAACTCTCTTATCAAGGGATTTCTGGACATTACAGACACTGACGGAGTTGATGAGGTGAGCTTTTATCTTGCTTTTTAATCTTACCTTGTGGACACTGCCTTAAAAAATGTCACCTTCTTACATCTGCAAAAACTATAAATCATATCTTAGGTCATATAATATGTTTCTAGTTTAATGCCTTTTACAAAGCTTCTGCAACATTATGCATTCCTCCATTCTTCCCATTGAAATTTTACTTACCATAAAGCCTACTTTACAGGTATTAACATTGATGGAAGAATTTGAGGTGAAACCAGATGTTATAACATTTAGCACCATAATGGACGGATGGAGCTCAGCAGGGCTCATGGAAAAATGCCAGGAGGTCTTCAATGACATGATAAAAGCCGACATAGAACCAGACACTCATGCATTCAGCATTCTTGCTAAAGGCTATGTGCGTGCTAGTGAGCCTGGGAAGGCCGAGTCACTTCTGATTTCCATGGGAAAATCTGGTGTCCGCCCAAATGTTGTAATCTTCACAACCATCATAAGTGGCTGGTGCACTGCTGGAAAAATGGAGCATGCTTGGAGTGTGTATGAGAAAATGTGCGAAATGGGAATTGCCCCAAATTTGAAAACCTTTGAGACCTTAATATGGGGATATGGAGAAGCTAGGCAGCCATGGAAAGCAGAAGATTTGCTCCATACAATGCAAGAAAAAGGTCTTCGTCCTGAGAGGAGAACTATCCAACTTGTTGCTGAGGCTTGGCGCGATATAGGCCTAATTACTGAAGCGATGAGAGTCTTAAATGATTCGGGAGAAGAAAGGGAAGTCGTACAGTATAGCAGGAGGGACAATGTACCTGAGCAGAGTTTGGAGATGATAAATCGGAAACAAAACTTGAGTACGTCTTATCCTAATGTTGTGCAGATGCCTGGGGTAGGGATTCCGCACAATGGAAGATCTGCTGCTAACTCAAGAGGTCAAATGACTTCAAAAGGATTTGAGTTTTCATCTGAAAGCTTGCACAATGCTACTAAAACCGTGTGTTTTACACGTATGTCGTCTGCATTAAGAGTACAGCCCCTGATTGGATGTAGGAGGCAGCCTCAAAGACAAATTGGGAGGTGTAGGCAATTTGTAAATACAAGTCAACTGGTGTATATATGAGGAAACAGAGGCGACTTCCGTGATCCTAACTTGGGAGCTAGGACACAATACAATGTTCTTACCTGAGAATCCAAGGTTCTGAGTTTTACCATTGGTGATGATTCTTTGCTATTCGGAGCTGTTGATAGTGTTACAGCATATACTTTCATTTCTATTGGATTCTCTGACAGTGCAAGTTAAAGTGTAATTTGCTACATGAAATGTGTGAGTTCAAATTCATTGTAAATTCAAAAATTTTGTCATAAGGTTATGATAAATGACAAAATCAAAAATTTCAAAATTTTATCGTAACGTTATGACAAAATAAAAAAATTCTAAAATTTTGTCATAAAGTTATGATAAAATAAAAATTTCAAAATTTTGTCATAAAGTTATGACAAAATCAAAATTTCTAAAATCTTGTCCTAAAATTATGACAAATCTAAAGTTTCAAAATTTTGTCATAAGGTTATGATAAAATTAAAAATTCTAAATTTTTTTCATAAAATTATGACTGATCAAAAAAATTTAAAATTTTGTCATAAGGTTATGACAAAATCCAAAAAATTCAAAATTTTTACCATAAGATAATGATAAAATTAAAACCCTTCAAAATTTTGTTATGGCAAAATCAAAACCTTTAAAAATTTTATCATAAATTAAAAATCAAAATAAAAAATTCATAGCTAGTAAACGTATGGCCCACTAACATCAATAGGACTACTAAAGAAAAATGGAAATCGTTTGAATGGCCAAAGCCAGTAATAATCTGCTGATTGAGTGCATTGCTAGCTTTGAGACGAAGCAATGCTCTCTCTACACGTCTTCCCTCCATTACCTTCACTGCAAAACCCTAACTTTAATCAAACCCAATCCTCCATATCCATCAAAATCCCTAATTTCACAATCCCCAATCTCCACCCGCATTCAACAATCAAAGCCCACAACTTTCTGCAATTCAAGCTCCCAAACAGCAAAACCCACTTCAGAAAACTCGCTTGCAATGCTCGTAACGACTCCGGCGAGGAAACCAAGGCGGTTCTGGACAGCGGGGGCGGCGGCGACGACGGCGGAGGAGGCGGGGACGATGGGGAGGAGGTGGAGAAGAAGAGTTGGATTTTCCCGGAGTGGTTCAGTATCACCACCGACGACGCAAAGACTGTTTTTGCGGCGATAGCGGTGTCGTTGGCGTTCCGGTCGTTCATAGCTGAGCCGAGGTTTATTCCTTCCTTGTCGATGTATCCTACGTTGGATGTTGGAGATCGAATTGTAGCTGAAAAGGTCACATTTTTGCTTATCTTGTTTTTGAATTTTTCTGTGGTAATGTTGCTTATGGTGTTTGATTGGTGTTTTTGACTAATGGGTTAGCTGCATTCAAAGAAAAGGCTTGTAATTGAACTTAATTACTCATTAGAGTTCTCGATTGTGGATGGCGATTTTTCGTATCAGTAATGTTTTATGGAAATGCAATGTGTGAGTTGGCCATTCTCCCCATTGGTATTGTATTACCTTAGTGTCAATGCAGATAATAGGAAAGAGTTTATAGAGAAGTAAGGTGATAGCAAAAACAAAATTTTCAATGATATCTCTCATTAGCTAATCTGAAACCGAATCCATGATATTTGTATGTATGGCCATTGGTTGATAAAGTTTTATAAGAATTTTATGCTTGGACGTTGATCTGAAACATTGGCAATGAAACACCCCTGCTATAGTTTTGGATGTGATTGTTTGATCAGAAGATTGTCGAGTGTTTGCTTAATGTATTTTCCTCTTAACATTTTCAGGTTACATACTATTTCAGAAAGCCATGTGCCAATGATGTAGTTATCTTTAAAAGTCCTCCGGTCCTTCAGCAAGTAGGATATACTGACTTGGATGTCTTCATCAAACGAGTTGTTGCCAAGGAAGGTGATATTGTAGAGGTGAGATTACTGAATCAACTCCAAAGTCTTAATATGGTCGTGTTGCTTTTCTTTTTTCTAATTATATTTGCTGCGGTTGATTACATCCCTCTTTGAGCCTAGAAACTTCTTCCGACCAATGCACTTCTTTTCTTTATATTCTCAGTGAAGGTTTGTTTGGGATTCTAGCAAAGCTTTAGATTAGTTAAAGCTTTCTGGCTTGGCCATTATCCGTGGGAACGGCAATCTGGATTTTCACTCTGACTTGCATCTAAGTTCAACACAATTATAACAATATAACAATGGTTACTGTTTTACATAAGCATGCCTGTCTAAAAGATGTTTTTTCTCCGTTAATATCCAATCTGGATTTTCACTCTGACTTGCATCTAAGTTCAACACAATTATAACAATATAACAATGGTTACTGTTTTACATAAGCATGCCTGTCTAAAAGATGTTTTTTCTCCGTTAATATCCAAGTATGGGGAACTTAACTGCAAAACAACTACTGATTGCAGGTTCGCAATGGGAAGCTTGTAGTTAATGGGGTGGAGAGAAATGAAAAGTTCATCCTTGAGCCACCTTCATATAATATGACCCCTGTTGTAAGAATTATGTTATTGCACTTTAGCTTCTTTGTCTTTTGTACCTTATCTTCCTATCTAATGGGAAAGATAGCGAGGATGAAGTTTTTTCTGTGATTCATCACAGGTAGTTGACCTTTCATGTTTTTATTCATGTCATATGTTCTGTAGCGTGTGCCAGAGGGCTCAGTGTTTGTGATGGGTGACAATCGAAATAACAGCTACGACTCACACGTGTGGTATGTATTCTACACCTAGTGCAAACTTGCGAGATATGCTGTTTTAAGAACCTCGGCTTTTTGTTGTCTTTAGGTTCTCACATCGATTAATTGTTTAAACTCTATTATGTTTAGGGGTCCATTGCCAGCCAAGAACATTTTAGGAAGATCCCTGTTTCGGTATTGGCCACCAAAAAGGATTGGCACCACGGTTCTTGAGACTGGCTGTGCTGCTGATAAACCGGAGAGCCTTCCAGCGCCGGAGCTAAAGGAAGGTGTATCAGTGAATCAGTAACCATACGAAATTTGTTCTGGCTACTGATTTGACATTGTAATAGAAACAGGCAGAGGGGCCATTTTTTGTTAGGCCCTAGTTCATCATAATTGTGTACATTACAGATCAACCCTTGAATGAAGTTAACTTTCTTTCATTTCAGATTCGGTCTCTCACACAAGCTTTACTTTTGAATAAATAAGCCTTCGGAGGTACTTGGACATGGAAAGCAAGAGTGTTTATAACTTATGAAATCATAATATAAGGTGAATATCATCCATCCAAGTTCCAACTAGTATAAACTCTATAAACCTCTAGCATATTTGCAAAATCTTGTTGGACAACATGAAGCGTCGTAACATGGAAGAAGTCGTATGATACCACTTCACACTATCAAATATCGATAACTATGGTAACTGTAATAGAACTGTGCTCGTTCCACAACGGAACTCCACAAACAAGACAGAGAACACAACTAGTTGTTGCTGCAGTCCTCCAAGTAGCAGCAGGTTAAACCCCAGGTGCTCATTTATAGGCACATGAACTCATTTTTAACTTGATGGGTTTGCTGTTATGAGAGTTGACTTCGATGGAGCAAGATACGCTCCTTTGGTGCCTTGATCTGACCAACTTCCCGACCACATTCCCTCGTGACCGGACTTCAAATATCAGCATCATTGGAACTCCTCCATTCTTGTCAGATACCGCTAAGCTCGCCCCAGCACCATACAAAGGAACCTTGATCCCTTGGAGATTCACTAACACATTCCGGTAGCTCTTTCTAGGTTGGAAGTATTTCTTCAGCTGCATTATTTGCAATCGAATAAGCAAAGGCTAAAAATGTTATGCATTACAGAAATAACAGTCCATGTATACAAAACCTTACCTGACCAGTTGCAACTGCAATATCTGAATACATGAGGTTAATCGGAGTGGATGTGACATGAATACCAAAGAATGTAGCAGGGTTGTACACAGTCATCCTCAGTGAACAATTCATTGTCAGCATCTTGGTAGGCACACCAGTTGCATCCGATCCTTCCCCGAAGTAAAAATTATGCACCGCTAAACTCTGAAGAAGAAAAACTTGAATGGAGATCATTTGAAATACAAATAGCATAAACAAAAGCTATGACTAGTGAAAACCCCCTTCAAACCCCCAACAAGTAGGGTTCCTAGTTGTTGCTAAGTGACAACTATCAACAGAAAACTAGATTATAACAAAGATTATAGTATTCATACATACATTCCCAACCAAAATATTTTATTGATCATATTAAAATAACCCACAAATACATATTGATCAGGTGATTAGCGAGCAAGTGATGAATACTAAACAAAACTTGTTCAAAATGAGAATGTACTAATTTGCAGGAAGTAAGTGCTCGAACAACTCTTTTTTAAACAAGTCTCGTTACCATTAAACAATAAACATTACCTTAACAGCAACACGAGCTTTGTAAGGCCTGCTAGCACCCCAAAGAATCAAGCAAAAAATCGAGAAAATCAAAAGAAAGCCAAAAATAGCAACACAAATCTGACACCTCCTCGAAGGCCCCTTATCCCCATTAAGCCCACCATAATCGCCTTCTTCCTCAATCACTTTGCACTCCGGCCACCCCTTATCGTTGCTCTCGCGCTTCCGTCCGCCGCCGCCGCCTCCTTTCTGGCCGGAAGCAGACCGGAAAGTGCCGGAGACGCGGCTGGCGGAGGAGGCACGGGAGTGGCGGCCGTAGGAAGGGTGCGAGGGGCTCTCGGTGGGGCTGTCGAAGGCCGGCGTGGCCTGCATTGTTGACGACTTATCGCCGTCATTGGAGTCTCTTGATGGGCTTTGGACGTAGTAAACGGGCCGCTTCGGCGACCGAGGCGACGACGGGTCGTAGCTGGTGACGTCGGAGTCCGATTTCGCGTGCATCATATTTGCTGGAGGTTTTGATGTTTATGGTGAATTCGAGTGGATTTGATCGAACCCGGTTGGAAATTTTGATGCTTTTTAATGGGGTTCGATTGGGGTTTTGGTGGATTCGTCGGGTTGGGTCGTGGGTTTGATCGGAAATTACAGAAATGGAAAGAAGACGAAGAAGAACAACTGAGCTAAATATTCTGAATTCGATCAAACCCAGTTGGAAAGTTCGAATCTTTCATCAGAATTTGATTCGGATTTTGATGAATTTGATCGAAAACAGAGAGAATTACCAGAAATGGAAAGAAGACGAAGAAGAAGAACTGAGAAAATGGAAATAAATGTTTATGGAGCTTTTTGAGAGATATGCTGAATTCAATCAAAACCCAATTGGAAATTTCCAAGCTTTTATTGGAATTTGAATCGAATTTGATGAAACTGATAAAAAAAACAGAGAAAATTGAAGTACAAGAAACGGAGAAGAAGAGCAGACAGAAGAAAATGGAAAAAAACAGAGAGTTTGTGTCTTTTGGTGCAGAAACTGAGGAGAGATCTGAAAGGTTGTCGGTGGGAGATTTTCGTGAATTGGAGTGAGAAAAGCGGAGGAGCACAACACTAGTTCGAAGTCTTGAATGTCAAGCTTTGGGGTAGAGTGCGGAGTGAGTGTTGTGGGGTTAGTCAGAGGCTTTTTCTGCTTAGATTTAGCGGCGAATGTTAGGTTCGGGGGAGACGAAGCTGGAGGCTCAGCGAACAAGTGTCGGCGCTCTGTTTAGTCTTCCTCCGTTACTTTAGTTAGTAGTTACCCGCGTCATGGCGGTAAAATGTGATGTATTCACGAATTTGACGATGCATTCCAAACTCAATCGTGTTTATGAAGTCACCTAGACTAAAACTCCAAAAGTCATCTCTAACATTTTTCACAAAATCATTCTTCAAATTTAAAATTTTATGGATTACTATTCGAACTTGCAAGTTTGTGAAATAGTTCACAAATATTTTTTTTGTTAAACCACAATCAAATGGAAGGTTGAAATCAACTTTAATGATTTAAATGAAGATGACAACATCAATTTGTGAAGTTTATTTGAGAAAAATTTTAGATTTTAAAAATTTTAATTAACAAATCACTATATAAGTGCACAAATGTGAATTTGGCTTGTAAAGTGAAATTTATAGACTCTTTTGTAGATACTCTTATGGCGGTAAAATGTGAGTATATACATGAATTCGACGATGCATTTTGGAGATGCTCTGTTGCAGTGGCAGACTCAGGTTTTTCAAGTAGGATAGAGGAACTTAAAAAGTTAAGCCTTCAAAAGAAAAAAAATTACCCATACTCATATTCAAGGAATTAAATTTTGGTGACTCAAATATTTTTGATTTCGTCAAATTTCCACAAAAAAGATGAAAAAATAACAAAAACTATAATTTTTTAATGAAAATTTAAATGGTGCTTACTTAATCAAATATCTTTACTTCAAGGAATGTAGCTGCAATTCATTAATATTTATAAAATTTGAAATATTTAATTTAACACATAATGATTATACATAATTTGCTTCCTGAAAATCAATGTTGGCCCAACACTTGCTGATGTTTTTAATAATGATTGAGTAAATTACAAATAATGCATTTTAGATATATTTTTAACACACAAATTAGTAGGCCAGATTCAAAACAAGCAACACAACCACAACAAAAGCAACACGTATATCCCACTTAAAATTTTTCCTTTTGCCCACTCCGACGCCTCTTCGATGTCATCTGTCTTCCTCGCCTCACTTCGTCTCCTTCGTATTCATCAATCTCTCTTCAATTATCTTGATTAATTCCTCGATCAATTTGGGGGGTTTCGGATCACTAGAATTTCAATTTTCGAAATCAATCTTCGTTTCAACAAAAATGTGCGGACGCGGACTCCCACACCATGCTGGATCCGCCAGTGCTCTGATGACGGTAATATGTGTGAATATATACACGAATTTGACGAAGCGTTACAAGCTTTACGGAGATTATATGACAAAGCCATACTACAGAATTCGAGTCATTAACTTGTGATTAAGAAAAGCATTATAAGCGGTTGGGTATTTAAAAAACGTCTCAGCTAGCTGACTTCAGTGGGTAATGGGCAAAGCAATTGGTATTTCTTGCATTAGCATAAACGTATGAACAGAAGTAGATTGATCAAAATAATTTTCATTCAATATCTCATCATGCAATGGCGTTTTACAATAAACCGATAACATAATGGTACAATTGTGCTGCCACTACATCTCCTCTCCGAGTGACAGGAGAAACAGACTACCTTAAACGAGGACAACCTGCAAAACATGTACACCAACAGTTAATAGGACTCAGACGAGATGATATATCAGAGTAGTCGGCAAGGCCAATGAGGCCGTTACGACGAGAGACCAATGACAAATCATCACAGTCCAACACTTGGAATTAGAGAAACAAAGTTCAGGCATTTACTCAAACCCAAGCTTTCAAAATAGTGTACGTTGAAAATTAGAGTGTTGTAAATTTGAAGCGGACTCAGAGGTGATAATATATCAGGATAAGTCGGCAAGGCCGAAGAGGCCATTACGACGAACGAGACCAATTAACAGATCATCACAATCCACAAAGAAACAAACAAATCAGACATTTTTACAACAATTAGGCCAACTTTAAGTTTAAAGATCAACAAAAGAAAACTACCATACAAATTAAGAACTTTTAAATGGGTCGTCAGATAGGAGCGAAAGACTACATGAAATTGCTTAATCACTGAAAATCAGTTGAACTATGCACAAATCATCACACGACCCATTCACTCATAAAACCAACACAATCTCTATTACATTATTACACAAGTTTCTAATAAAACGAGGTTAAGATGGATAAAACAAGAGATTAAAGGAAGGATTAGCCTCAGAAGGAAGGCAGTAGGTATGTATGTAATCACTGATCGTCATTATTTACACGATAAACCGTACCCTCATCATTGGAAGCTCATTAAAAACTTTTGATTGCTAATATCCACGACACAAAATCTAAAAGCAACATGTTTGGAATTGCATCAATTGAAAAACCCACAAAGCAAATTCTCAAAAGATTGAAATTTTAAACGAAGAAGATCAGCCTCATAGAGAAGATTAGGTTGTTCCACATAGAAAAATTCAGACATATGCTTGTCTAAATGTTTAATTTTAATCATCGGCTGCGAATTCAATTTCAAAAACCTAATTTTCAAGATACCCAGATGATAAAACAAGATAAAAATCAAAACTTTATCGGATTGAGATTGCAATCAAAGGGACTCAGAATATGGGTGGTGATATAGCAGGATGGTCGGCAAGGCCTTAACAGCCATTACGACGAACGAGACCTTATCAATATGAATCGTCACAGCCCCCAAATTTAACTAAAGAACAAGATCGAACACACACAAGAGAGAATAATCGCATTGAAGTTGAAATTGAAAAGCCCTAGTTTCAAAGGAATCGGAACCCTAGCGGCCGAGAACAGAATTGTGGTTGGATGGAGACTACGCGGGTTTATAAAGAGGAGAACGGGGGCTTTGGGCGCTAGGGTTTTGCGTTTTGGGTTGGGCTCTGGCAGTGGGGATTATCATACAGTACAACTAGGTGTACATTCATAGCGTGCGCCTCACAGTTCATCTTACCAATCAAAAACCGTTGCATTCGGACTGCAACTTCCACTGACCCCCATGTAAGGCCCAGATTGGCCATTAAGATATAAGCCCATGATCACACCAGGCCCAGAAATGAATGAGAAATCCTCCATTGTGTCATCGACACGTGGGAACACATACACGATTACTAACTGAGCTACAAACACCTTGTTCATAATTTTCGTTCAGTTGTTTCTTCAATCCGCATTTATAAGGTCATTCTATTCTGAAAATATCAACAGAAACCAGGAGAATCGGGTACACACTATAAAAACATCATACAAAGACAGTTCTACTCGTCAGGAAGCAATCTGAGAATCGAAAAGGGTATCCGCCTCTATTATCATTAATCAATCAAACTATATTTCCAAGCAAGTACTAAAATTCTACATTCTAATGTCCCAATCGACGTTGCAAATGCCCCGAGAAATCTGACACTTGATACTCTGATTCTATATCCTGCATATGCGCCACCTTGTTTGCCTGGCCAGTCTGATGACATTAAGGTACCAGAAAAGGTAATAAAAGAAGCAACTCAGCTAACATCTACCATCTTCACTCAGCTATTGACTGGCCTTATCCGAGATTCGAGCGTTGACAAGACCTGCGGCATTGACATGCCACCAGACACAACGATTTCTGCATTCAAAGAGAAACTATATCAGCACTGTTTTGATGGTTATAGAGCTTCATGGAGATATAAGCAAATTAATTTCCCTCTCTAACTTTATCCTACATTTTACGCTGGAGAAGTTATCCCTAGATTGATGGTCTCACAAGTTCATGGCTATGCCGCCTAC
The DNA here is from genome assembly GCA_033992175.1 of Spiraea crenata. Classification (NCBI taxonomy): domain Eukaryota; kingdom Viridiplantae; phylum Streptophyta; class Magnoliopsida; order Rosales; family Rosaceae; genus Spiraea; species Spiraea crenata. The sequence continues at coordinate 2,031,331 of JAVBHV010000079.1, read as the reverse complement.
TTATCTTTTCATCCATATCACTTGTACATTTGGACAGAGCCGATCAATACGACCAAGTCAGATGATAATAGGCAATTCTACCTCTGCTCACTTATTTGCAAATGAGCAGAAAGGGCTTTGAATGCCCATAACAATCAGGTGTCCCAGATAGGGGCTAAGTAACCGCAATGGTTGGTGGTAATCTTCAAGCTACGAGCCACAGAACACGTATTTGTTCCCTTCATATTTATAGATAGCAAATATAGCTTACTCACCAATTCCTTCCCGTACAGATAAATTTGGTCTGATAACCTCCTTGCAGTTGACCAGGAACACATCACCAATGTAAAGATGGTTTGTGGGAACATAAACACAGCACAATTCCTCATCTCCAGAATAACTCTGCATTAACACAAGTCAATTTTCAGTATCACACCTTAATAATATATCATCATGTCAATTATAGTAGTACACTTCCGTTAACATACAGAAAAGTTGGATCACCAAAATAATTTTCTAACACACTATTCACATGAAGACAGAATCATATCTAAGTACACAAGCAAGTAAACTCCAAATCTTCAGGGAAGAAATGGGGCCATGGAGAAATAAACTGACAAGTAAGCGCAAGGTTGAACTCAACAGATGAAGTGTAGAGTCATGTGTATGTCTGTGTGTGTCTGTTCATTGTAAGATAAAGGTTGAATTTGCACGATGAACTGTGAGTATGATCCATGTAAGAGCAAGGTTGAATTCATGAGACGAACTGCTCGAAGTGATGATAGGGTAGGGCAAAAGACTAATAGGAGAAAAGCTAAATATTAGATCAAAGAACATAAATTTTGCAAGAACAATTCACCAATCAAAAACATGCTCTAAAAAGTTGCAAGTAAAACTAAACATGCATTACGATGGATTATCATCAATAAGAAGTAATGAATCAAGGTGAAGATTCAAAATAACAAAATTATCTGCTGACCTGAAGTACAACCGATGAAGTAATGAACCCAAATGCATATTCACCAATACGGGGATGCCTTATGATAGCAACTTCCTTGAAAGCTTGCGTGTTTTGATCTAAAATGATAAAGATCCAAAGATTATAAGTGAACCTGCCTGATATCATCAATTCAAAACTGTGGAACAAAATTCATATGAAGCACACCTGGGGATATGGCGGAACTAATCTGCTTGGAGGCATTGTAAATATGCCGAACAAACGGCATTCTTTTGATAAACCACTCACCAAGGCCCAGGACAGATGCACCCAACCATGATGACATGAACACCCCGACAAGAAATATGAACGTAATGGAAGTTACAAAGCCAAGACCTAACATGTACAGAAATTTCAAAGGTCAATAAGAAAGTGTAAAAACAAAACCAAAAAAAAAAAAAAAAAAATCACTGAATAAGGATGAGTTTGACTGTCTAACAAATATAAGGAGATATGTTTTCCCATATGCTGCATTAGGAGTACAAATTTTGTCAAATTCCAAACTTCGACCATAGGGAAAGATCTTTTTACAACTCACTTCAAACGAGTTACATGGACCTCAGTGCAAGCACAGAAAGTGAAAATCTAGTTTAACAAAGACACAGCCGAGTTTCATTTCTGTAAGGACAGGATAGGAGCTGTTGTTCCTGAACTAAGTCAGATCTTCATACACCGATTTCTATCCTGAGATGTTAGCTGAAGATATAAATTGGACAAGATGCTCAGCTCAGCAACACCAAGTCCCAGGACAAATAAATAATACAAGTCATAGTTTACCAACTGAAACAATTGAGATCAACGGAGCATGTTGCTGAATAAAAGCTTACGTACTACTTACCAAAAATGTTGATCCCAAGTTGAGCAAAGATTGGAGAGAAGAAGCTATCCACAAAGTGAATAAACCACCACGTTATATAGAAAGTGATCGCTATTGGAAACAGGATCACACTGCACAAAAACAGAGTGAGCAGTTATGTATCAACTGGAAAAATAGTATTGCATTGGTCCATTACTTGAAGGAAGATAGGAGCCACAGGAAAGAAATGCGCACCATCCTGTCATAAACTTTTTGGATGCCCAACTCTGAACGACTTTGGAGAAAGTCTGCATAGAAATAACAATAGAAAGAAAGACTATCAAGAAGACTACAAAAACGGAACACACACACTCAAAGCATGGGAACACTTATGTATCAACTCCGGCCACAAACAATACAGAACCTTAATGCCCTCAAGAAAAAAAATTCCATAAAGTATCTCTATGCACAAGTACAAGTGTACCACTTACAAGGAATAACCATAGAGCATGGCTGCTCGAAGCATGATCAAACTTTACGAAACTCTAAATGGCTGCTGATAAATTATACAAATTACAACTTATAAGCATTTACAACTGACTGAACAATATACTAAACCCAAAGGATCACTCAATTCCTGATCATACCCGAATCGATTATTCGATCTTCATGGCAAATTACTTGGATGCTGAAACAGATAGATTTAATCATATTCATCCCAAAATATCATCTTACAAGTATATTCTAAACTGATACAAAAAATCAGTAAAACCACAAGACCTGAATCTGAGTTTGATCTTCCACTTGACCTCAGAAAACAGTAAACCATACTAACTCAAACACAAAATTAGAAACTTAATCACAAAAATCAACCCATAAACTAATATCTACAGAACCCTAAGAACTCAAATTCATGTTCAATTTTCCCCATTTCTTCAGCAATCAAACACAAACACAAACCCTAGGCCGAATTACAGAATAGAAAAATGGAGAAATTCACCTCGCGGCCGGTGTGGTGCGAAATGGAGGAGGAGGACGACGAGGGTTTGGAGGAGGCGTCTTCATCGCCGGAGTCGGCCACCGGAATCAGAAGCTCCCGATCTCGCGGGTCTCGGTCTCTGCTCGCCATTACGATCGATGATGACGACGGCTTCTCATCGCCCATAACCAGCACACCCGGAAATAAACGACGCCGTTTCAATGCCGTTAACACAGGGAGACTCTAGGAGAGCGATGGACTCTGAGGATTGACTCTTCCTCCTCCTGATCCTCGTCTTTCTCCTCTTGTATTTTGGTCATTTCAAATTTTATTTTCATTTTTATAATTGAATTAATAATTTTTAAATTGTTTTTGTGTGGGGTTGGGTGAGGATTAAGGAATAAAATAGTTAATTATTGTTTGTGTTGTGTTCAGAGGGCGGATTAATCAAGGTTTAATGTCTCATTTCCCTCTAAATTTCATGCAGTTTTGATGAGCTGTGTGTTTCAATGATTGGATGCCAGCAAAAAGATCACCTTGTATTTGTTGTTCTGTTTTAGCAATGAACTATGGAGATAATAGAGTAGTGGAATCCTAATTATGTATCCAAATTTCCTAATTAGGGATGTAATTTGGACGGCCTATATTACAAATTACAATCCAATTTTAGTATTCAATTGGTAGGTGTTGAGTTTATATACTCATAGTGAAGTGATGTTAATGCAATTAAAATTAAATTGGAGCTTAATCTCGACATATAAATAACATTGACTTTAAATAACTCATTATAGTACTTGGAAATAGAATAAGATTCAAATTGGCTCGTTCATTTTTTTATGTTGAGTAAGATCAGATAAAAGTGAAAATAAAAGAAACATGTCTCATAACTTTATTACATTTTGTCTTGTAAACAGTTGTGATGCGAGACTTAAGACCCATGACAAAGAATTAAGTCTGAATAACTCGTGATATCATCTTTTATCCCATGCAAGTTGATTTCTTCCGCATACTTCAATCTACTCATTAACTAAGCAAAGGATATACGACAAGATTTCTTTGTTTCTTTTAATATAGACACCAATTCGAGTACTAAGGTAGTGCATCTTCTTTGGATGAATGCACTTTTGGCCTAATATTCTTTTTGGTATTGGATGTCAAGTTTTATGTCACCTGTTTTGACATCCTTCTCATGTAATATCGACTTATGTAATATTTCTTTGCTTAATGAAGCTCTATTATAAAAAAAATAAAAAAACTAAGCAAAGGAAGATGCGCAAAAGGAAGAGGCCAGAAAAGAAATAGCCCAAACAAGATTTCATTTTGGACGTCAAACTACCAACGCGGGCCCAATGCAAATTCCGCTTTGAATTGCAGTCGGTGAAAAAATGGAAGAAGACGAATGGGTAGTTAGTGGTGCTGATTCTCTCAATCGGTATTGGTAACCGCCCTTTTTACCATAACCACATAATGACTAGTGTGAGTCATTAGGAACAATGATGACTAATAATCCGATGATGATACTTTAATAATTCGATGATTATACCTTTTAAGTTCTTCTCGCTTAATAACTATTCGATTACATAGTTTTGAGAAAGATCATCAGTAACTATATCTTCTAATTGCTATCTATAAATTGTTACTGATTGTATTAGTTATGTCATCTACCACTCTATCAAATAAAGAAATTTTAGGCAACTGGGAAATGGATTGGAGTATGGAAAGAAGAGAAAACAAACAAAAGAGTGCACAAATATGTGTAGCTACGTGCCATCTTGAAATTTCTCCCCAAATCAAGTCAATCTCGGACTCTATTATATGATTGGAGAGATGGAAACTTCTGGTATTTGGGGTTCTTCTATAAATGCAACGGAATCAAGCAAAGAAAATTAAGAAAGAAAGATGTTGGAAGGGAAAGCTATGATAAAGGAAACAGACATGCCAGAAAAGATGCAGGTGCATGCCATGGCTTGTGCTTCTCAAGCCCTTGATCTCCATGATGTTTTCGATTGCATATCCATTGCTGCTCACATCAAGAAGGTATGTAGCATACAAAATGGACGTAGAAAGATAAATTTTTATGCATTTCAGATTGATCTTTTTGGTTTTTGAATTAAATTTCTTTGGTGGGTTTTTGTATTTGCAGGAGTTTGACAATAAGTATGGGGGAGGATGGCAATGTGTGGTGGGATCCAACTTCGGGTGCTTCTTCACTCATACGCATGGGACTTTCATATACTTTGCTCTCGAGACCCTCAATTTTCTCATCTTCAAGGGTGCCTCTTCTTGATGCCTTGTTCCGGATGCTCTCCTAATTATCATAATCTCATTACATGGAGGGAGCTATTTAAATGTACCAATTTGTGTAATTAAAGTTGGCCAGGTCCTGGTAAGAAAGAGTTTTGTATGAATGGCAGTGGCATGTCTCTAGCAGCTAGTTGGTGAGTCATGAGTCCCATATCTTCTCAACCTGTATCAATCAAGGCTCAAACTCAAAGTGCCCCCTTCAATTGCCTCATTGTAATTCCTCACAATTCAATTCCTCCTTAAACAATTGATTTGATTTATCACTTTTGTAATTTTTTTCTCCGTACAAAACATTCAGTTTTTAATTAAAGATTGAATTATTAAAAAATAAATCGATAAATATAAAATCTAGCGGGACTATGAATCTATCATAGCTGTGATCAATACATGACTTAGATACGTGTAAGTATCTGGGATTACATCTGTACGAAGCTGCATTATTGAGAGTTGAATATTGCCTATAGTACTCACCACTCAGCGCCATTGCAAGTTTGTAGCCAGCAGACCAAAGTCACATGTATAAAAAGACAAGAGCACCTTTGGAATTCCGTGAGCTTTCAAATTTGCCATTTGGATGTACTGTTATTGGTCATTTTTTGCTTGATTGGTTGAGTCAGATATTGGATTAGAGGTAGCTTTCAAATGGTGTTGAAAAATGATTAGTCTACTTCTCCTGATCTAGATTTACAAATTACTTCATAATATGAAAATAAGCTCCTCCATGATTGTTGATTTAACATTGGATGAATAGAATATTGTTGTTCGCTCTTGATTAAGTCAATTTCCTGGAGCAATATTGCATACTGAATCGTCGAAAATTTGCAAATTCACACAACCCAGTCACACATACTAACAAAATAAACCAAACAGAGACACTTGAACCAAACAACAATAACAATTTCCCATTCTGGAAGAACAGAAATTGAAGCCTTTATTACAACACTATTTACCAACACCGGATTACATGAGAAAATTTAAAATTTACTTCACCATAATACACCCAAAGAACAAACCAGAATGGATTCATCAATAATTAACTAAGATGCAAACTGATATCAAGGTCCTAACTGGAAAATGATTCATGTGATAAAGATCATTTGCATCAAATGATGAAACCGAACCAAGTAATGACGTTTGGTGAACGTAATAGAATACAAATTTGCACAACTTTATAAGTGCCATGAGGGTTTAAGTACTTGAGAAATTTGAACTCTAAGACTCTTCTGTTTGTTTAGGCAGTGAAGATGGTTACTCCGGTTAGTCACGGCGATCGATCTAAGAATTGCGCCCACGCAGGTTGATAGAATATACAGGGCAAACAAAACAAAATATGGACCGTATTCAGCAGCATTTATCTGTACTGGTAAGTTTATGGTTTGTTTCGAAGTGGGATATTGGGTTAAGCAAGGGGTTGTTTTGTTTAAATTAGTGCAAATTCCTCTACGGTAACTAAAACCTGTATGATATATTGCTGGATCACTAGTTATACAAACACCTCCTCAATCAATTCATCTAAAATCAGATTCTCTACGTCGGACATTACTTGCTTGGCTTCGTTTAGAGAAAATCCGTTCCTCCAGCCCGAATCCCATGTCCCGTTCGCCACTCCTCTGCTCATTATGTCTCTCTCCAGCATTGCGTACAGACTGTCTGCAAGAACACTCTCACCAGCAAGCTTGCTGTAACTTCTTAGATTGTCGATGCCGTTACAAACTTCTTGCACCAACCTGTTTAGAGATATGCAGATTCTCGATGACTTGCCTTGATATATAAGAAGATTGAGTGTTTTTGAATCTTGAACACTCCTGTACTCAATGAGTTCGGTTGCACAATCTAGGACTAGTCTTCTACCCCATTCTCCAAGATCGGAGATGGAAGATGTTTGTAAGATTGTGGAGCCAAATGCGTTGAGATCAAAAAGGTCCTCTGCAAGAGACAGAAATGATGGATTGTTCAAAAGGAAATCTCCGAGATTTCCTCTGCTTTCGAACGTTTTGCCATCCCTTCCATCGTGAGTAATGTATTCTGCAGTTTTAGCTTCTGTTTCTTGTTTGGGACTCAGTGGTGTGGCATCAAATAGCGCGTTTTGGGAAATACTGCAACGCTCTGCAGTTCAAAAGGAAAAACGTTAGCTAAAATCTACATTAACTAATCTGAATTTCTAGGTTTCCCTAAACGATTCTTATGCTCCTGACATTGTAATTCGAGTAACTCTTTAGCTAGTTTTGCTTTTGAATAAGAGATTTCACCCTCTATCTCTATGAACACATCATTCTCTCCTCAATGCAAGTCTCTATGTTTATCGTTAGGACACTCAACTGCATAATATATATCTGTTTGCTCTCATTTTCCAGCATATCCGCATTTAACAGACAAAATTAGATCATTGCTTAGTCAAGATATTTGTAATCGACGAAGAAGGCCATACCTCCACTCTGTGATGCACAGGTATCTGTTTCCTCTTCCTTGGGGAGTTGGTCTGCAAAATCGGTGGTTGAGATGGTCGAGAAAGAGTCACTTTTATCATCGATTTCTATCCTATTTTCACTTTCTTCACTCACAACACTTTTGGTCTGCATAAGAAGAAAAAGTACTCCATTAGTTTTATAAACTAATAAGTATTTCCTTATTTCAAAAGTTAAATTTGTAAGAACAGTATGGTTTTTGACATTTTAGTTCCATACTTCTGCATTTGTATGAATGAAGAACAAAAGCTACACAGAATGCTGGGACCAAGAGAAAAAGCACAAACTTTCAAGATAAAGTTCTTCAAGACCATTAAGAAGGTTTTGATATAAAGAAGACTTACAGCTGATTTATCTACTACAGGCTCTTTGACTGGCTTTTCCTTCTTGAAGTGATTCCTTTTCCGCTGCGCTGAGCTAGATACTGCAGTCTGAGGTGAACGCTTTGAGATTGTGTTTGTCATAGTACTTGATTGCCGAGAAATTTGATTCTTCATGGTGTTTGATCCACATTCCTGCTTTTTTGCCTTTGCAGTTGCCAACTTGTCTTGATCTTGAGACTTTGACACGTTTTTAGATTTGGCTACATCTCTCTCTGGTGAACTCCTATGAAATGAAGGAACCTTTTGGATCTTTTCAACCTTCTTGTCAATCGCCTCCTTTCTATTTGGTTTGTGAACTCCTGGATCAGAAGCTTTCAACTTTCTTGCAGCCTTTTCTTTTGTCTTGGCTTCTTTTTCTTCAGGTTTCTCTGCTACAACTCTATGATTTCTAGCTCTTCTTTCCTGGCTAAGCATTTTGCTTGGATTCTCTTCTGCTTCCGCCTTTCGGCGCATTCTGTTAGAATTTGAAGCTCCTTCTTTAGACTGGGTGGTTGTTTTGGGGCAAAGCTCTTCTTTTGTTCTCACTTTCTTTAGCGTCTTTTTAGTGTCAAACATTTCCTCTCTGCGAACCAATGGTGCCTCACGTTCCTCCAATCCCAGAGTTTGAACAGGAAGAGGCCTTATAAGCACAATAGGTGGACTATCATGAGTAAACCTTTTTGTGGATACTAAGTGATCGGAATGGTGGAAATCTGGCTTATGATCTCCAAAAGAATTGCTTTTCAGAAGTCCTTTAAACCGCATCGTTTCAAGAACTTCCTTTAAAGTCCTCTTTTCTTGATCAACATTTTTAACTGCTGCAGTTTGAGCCTTTCTCACCTTTGGCATGTTCATGTCAAACATAGGTCTCTGCTGTTGTGAAATCTTCTCACCCTCCTGCAACTCTTTCTTCAGGGTAGTTTGAAAAGGCCTCAACGGGTACTCTTCTATCCCCATGAGCTTAGCTATCAAACTCGGTGTTTTAGCCTTCTTTGAAAGTGCTGCTGCTGATGAAATGGTGGATTCACTAGTGGTATGAAACATAGAAGACTGGCTTGAACTTGTAGAGGGACTATCCGAACACGAATCCATGTATCTCCGAGGGAAAAAAGTGTAAGGCTTTTCAACAAAATCTGTACCATCCACCAGTTTTTGTTTCACCAAGCTATCTCTAATCACCTTCTTAAGTTCCTCAGTAGAACTCCTCGAAGCTCCATCAGCAGAATGCCGGGGCTTCTGAAATCCAATCACAGAATTTCGATCTCCATAGTGATGTGAATAAGCCCTCTGAGTCTCAATCTCATTACTTCTTCCCCTATCGGACTTTTCGTTGTGCTTTTTGTTCAAGTTGGACATGTACTGTGATGTTTCCTGCAATTTCCCAAGCATGACAAGAGAATCCTGCAGATCAAGAGCTCCTTTCAACAAGTCTTTTGCAATGTCCTCCTTAGGCTCCCCATCAAACCTCATCACCTTAGACCAAGAATCAATCATGTGGTTCAGCTTCTCAGCGCCTCTAGAAACTTCCATGAGCTGAAAAGAAGACGAAGACGGGCTTTGAAACTCCCTGCTGAATCCTCTTTCAGGGACCATGACATCCTTTTCAGCCTTAATGTCGAAAGATGCACTTGAGTTCTTCGACTTTCTTCTGCCGTTTTCCATCTTCTGCTCTATTTTCTGGCCAACACTACTGGACCTCCTCATCATCCCACAATCTACAACTCCTTTAGGATCATCACATGTGATAAATGATCTGTATACAGATGATCTCAGGCCGTCCAGAGGCATATTCTACAACAAAAAATAACCATCACAAAAGTCAGAAATGTACAGATGCTACAAAAAGTGAATTTAATAACGAAATAAGGTTACAAATTCATGAATAATTTATCACAATGACAATGAAACTTACATGGTGCTGGATAATCTAGTCAATCTTTTCGAATATCGTCTCCAGAAGACATATATAATACTTGTTTGGTTCTGTTCAGGGAAAACACAGGCCAAATAAACAATTATAAGCCGCCAATGAAAACAATTAATCAAAGTTAATTACAAACAAACAGAAGATTCTGTTTTTGAAATGTTCAAACGAGCTGATATTGGATTACTTGCGAAGAAAATCCCACAATTATAACCACACATTCTGTATCCCATTGAATTAGAAAGTGATGGATCTGAGCATGAAAAACAGAACAGAAATTTGAAACAGAGCAGAAGATGGTATATCATGAGATTTCCCATATCATCAAAAACCAACAAAATCATGCACATTCACCTGAATTCTGAGGCTTCTCTTGTCTTTCAGCATTGATCAACCTATCTGCAAATCCCAGTAGACATTCTTAACAACATATACAAGAACATGAAAGTCAAGGTTTTGACTGCACTGAACTTCAACTTTACTGAAGAAAATCAAGCACCAAACTGCAAAGACATTTGCAGAAACAATTCACCTGCAACTACAAGTGAGCTAGCAGTACACTGAGATCCAATAAGCAGCAGCAGAGGTGAGCAGTTGGTGCACTGACTTCAATGAAGTGTACCCACTTGAAAGTTCATGACAAAAGCAAAAGAGTCTAAGATTTGGTGCTCTTTCTTCTTTGTTTATTTTAGACAAGAAAATCGTTTGCAAGATTTTGGGTGAGTAATGTGCATTTGGTTTTTGTCCTACATAAACCACTTAAACCAAGCCACAGAAAAATGGAAGGGCTAGTCTACGGGCTCTACTGTGCGCATTTAATGATTTTCACTCATTTTCCAATAATTACTTTCTAGTAAATTGTATTAAACAGGAAAATAATGTTCGGGAAATTTGAAGAATGCTACACGCTATATTGAATAAATGTCTCGCCATTTCTACTAACCATTTTGATGTATACACAGTTATCTATCAAATCTCGTTTTGATTATAATCTTCTCCTAATTGACATTTGAACAAGAAGTACACGGATTTCGGTTGGTAAGCTTAACATGTAATTAAGATTGGGGCCATTGTCATTAATTTTTGGATCTAGAAGGAGGAAAATGAGAAATCTGTTATATTTTTTTTTTCTATTTTCTACGCATGTGTTAAGTATATTTGTATCTGGCCCATTTCCTTGTTGCTTCTTCCTATGATTTTTGGAAATAATTAATCGGACTAGAAAGTTTGTTAGTATGGTTTGGTGTTTGTGTTTTTGTGTGTGTCCATTTTAAGTTTGGGATGTGGATAGTTACATCCATATTTGAGTCATTGACCCAATTGGCCGGCATTCGCATACTGTTCATTATTAAATTAATAACTTGAACATATAACAACAATCGTTGCACATTCTATACCGTGTTGAAACTTTCAATAAATGATTTTATATTGTGGTTAGCTGAGCATTGTGCATAGAAATTGGTTGAAAACTTGTAGTTGAGCATTGTGCGTAGAAATTGGTTGAAAAGGATTTAGCTTTGCAGAGGCAATGCCAGAAAGTGTTTGAAAGTTTTTGCATTAACTTTATCAGGGACTTGGCATATTTTCAGTAAAGGTATGAATAAACAAGTCGTCAGAAAAAAGGTAATTTATTCCACTTTGGCCTTTTCTGCAGAATAGGGGACTAGAAATTGTGAATGACATGACACCAGGTGGAAAAATCCCAAGAAGAACATCCAACCAAATCAATCTCAGATGGCACAACACGTTCTGATTCTATTGTGCTACCCATGAATGAAAACACCTCATTACAAATCAATTTATGCATTACTTTTTGCTTCTCTATCATTCTTTTCACTTTAGATAGATTGTTAATTGTTGATTACTGGCTCAAATATTCCATTTCTTATAATATGGTACGAATTTATAACTAATACACTAGTGATATAATAAATAGCGACTACTTTATAATATGTATTATTAAAAATTTGTGAATTTATCCATCTAATAGTTGCAATTTAGTTCATTGTAAGTACGAATTTGACAAATACATAAATTCTTACCATAATTCTCTATTTAATAAATCAATTGGATGTACGCGTGGGATTAGAAGCCAACATCATAAGGTATCCAAGCGAACCCAATGAAGATTTTAAATGCAAGTCACAGGACTCTTGCATCATGCATGGCAAGTGTACTGTGCACTGTTAATATTACTTTTGGTGACTCTCATAAATGAAATTTAATCAACTTCACCTTCGCATGGTCCTTTTGTTATAGTTTTCAAATTTAAATTGTACTCACACAAGTCAGATTTGATATCTAAATGATACTTTAGGTGACAAGTACTTTTGGGTAAATGATTACTTTATGGTAAAGTTTTTTGCCAAAATTTATGGTCACTTGCTGACCTCCATTGGCCTACACAAAGGGCAAAATTTCAAAAGAAGAGGTGAGTTCAAGGAAGCCTTGTATTGCAGAGGTTTTGGGTGACCCGGCCTTACTAAAAGACCATCTTTAATTCAATGGGCATAGATCGGCTTTAAGTTCCTAGCTTCCTAGTACATTGCAATCACTCTAGTAGTTATTGTAAGACAATCTCATCTTCAATTTCGGATAGGATAAAGCTTGCCTACTCTAAATAGAGTAGGAGCTTATACTCTAAATACTCTCTATTTATTTGATTTTCCCAATTTTATAATGTTATACTATAATCGGAATTGTTCATCTTGTAAATTATCTAGTAAATCTTGTAAATTATCTAGTAAATATCATTTTCTCAGAAAAATTAATTATGTCGGAGACCGTTTGGTTATTTAACTATATCAAAATATATAGACGTCTCTTTTGTTCATATAATTGTACCGTTCAATTGTTTTACGCGGTTAGATAACTAAATGATTTTCGATTTAATCGATTTTTTGAGAAAATGATCATTATTGAATAAACTGCAATATGAATGGTTTCAATCATGGTGTAACATCGTAAAATGAAAAAACTAAAATTGGAGTATGAACTCCTACTCTATTTAAAGTAGGCAATTTTTATCTTTTGGAATAGGCATCTATGATGATACGGGTTGCTGTTCTCCACTTCCAAACAGGAAAATGGGCACCACATCACACACTTTTTTGGGCTCCCTTAGTTGGCTTAGGTTTTAGAGTTGTGTAGGCTTTGTTCGTCGATGGACCTTTTGCATATGTCAGGTTTATTGGGCCACAAATTGTTGTGAAGAAAAAAGAAGCCCAATCCCTAGGAAATTGAAGAAAACTTGACCCAGAAAGAAATAGAATTGAAGATTTGCACGGTTGTAACTTGTAATGAATACAGGAATGTCGATACAATGTGTAAATAATATTGTTCTTAACTAATAATTAGTTAATAGAATACAGAATGTTCAATTAAATTGTGTACTACCAATTGAAAGTTGAACCTTTGGACGTGGTTGACTTCACCGACCTTCTGGAGGGGTGTTAAACGGTTGACTTTGTTAGAGAGCTCAATGTCCCCATTGAAAGCCTGTCAGCCAGTTTGTGACCATCACGTCTCTCAATATCTAAATGAAAGAAGGAAGAAAATGTCATCAATTTTCTTCACACTTCTGCACACAACATGTAAGAGTCTAACATCAACTTTGAAATAAGATTCTCTACGCATATTCTCTTTGATGGAAATGGTACAATAAATGAAGTCCAAGTTGAATTTCTTTACTGTCATACTAATACATGTTATTAATGATTCATTCATATTATAACATGTGTATCTATTTATTTACTTTATCCGTCCATATAAGTTGATAGTACTATTAAATGTCAATGAGTATATAATTGTCTTAAAACTTAAGTTTAGGAAAACAGTCAATCAAAGCTAAGAAATCGGGCATTCATCTTCCCCCATGTCAAAAATAGTGATCAACAACCACCGGTTGCCCGGAGTTGCCGTCAAAACGCGTAGATTCAGAGTTTAAAATGTGCAAATCCTCAATTTCACCAAACCCTCTATAAAACCACTTCAAAAAACAGAAAATTTACCACCAACCAAACCATTCAATCAAGATACACAATCAACCCCACAATATTACCTTCTTCTTTTGTTGGTTTTTTTACCTTAATTTCGCCAAACCCCACATTTTGCACCCCACGTTTTGCAGCTGCATAAACAGAAAACTGCACTAAGAACCTCTGCTTCTTTTTTCAATACTCATCCATTCTGCAAACTCTAAAACAAAATCCATTTTCATTTTTTCGAAACCTCTCAAGCCCCCTTCAATTGGGAAAGAAGCAGCTATCTCCCACCTCAATTCTCCTTCTTTCTACCACACAACAACATTCCATTGTTGTTGTTTGTTTCCCAAGAAAGAGGAAGGTGAAGAAAGAAAATTTGCTTTTCTCTGTTTCTTTTCTTTGCAATTCTCTATATAGGATCACTTTGTTTTTCGATTTGGTTTTCTGTAACTCAGAGTTGTAACATTTAGGGAGCTCTTTACAACACAATGGTCAGAACTTTAACATCCCAACAGACAATGCAGAAGACAAAATCTTTCCAGTTGAAAAGAATGTTTGAAATTCCCAGACATCTTCAGAATGTGATATTTGAGAATGGGCAGGACGGCGAGGGGGATAGCGGCAGCCCTCAGTTGCAAAGTCCGAGATACAAGACAGAGGACAGTTGGCTTGAGCCACAAGGAATGAAGGGAGGTAATCAGGATAAGAGTCCAGCTTCCGGCGCAGAAAGTCCTGAAGGCAAGAAACCTTCAGGTAATGCAACTATTATTAATCTATGTTACATATTTCTTGTCACATTAATGTCACATTGTAAGAATTTGTTTGTCAATTCAGACATGGACATGATGAAGGAGAAGTTTTCGAAGCTGCTTTTGGGGGAGGATATGTCTGGTGGAGGAAAGGGAGTCTCGTCGGCTTTGGCTTTATCGAATGCTATAACCAACCTAGCAGGTACATAAACATTTGCACTAGAACTTTGGTCAATCACATATTTGCAGTACTAGTACTTGTGATTTCGTGTTTTCTGATTGTCGATGACAATGCAGCATCTGTTTTCGGAGAACAAAGGAAACTAGAGCCGATGTCACCTGATAGGAGAGCGCGGTGGGTGAAGGAAATCGGCTGGCTATTGTCTGTGACAGATCACATTGTTGAATTTGTCCCTTCACAACAGAATGGAACAAACATGGAGGTTAGTTGGAACTCCCTCTCTCTTTTTTTTATCTCTATCTCATAATTCAAAGATAGAAAATTGCAGGATTCTTTCTAAACTTGTTATTTTGTTTTTCTTATTCGGATAGATCATGGTGACTCGCCAAAGAAACGATCTGCATATGAACATTCCTGCCCTGCGCAAGCTCGATGGGATCCTCGTTGTAAGTACTTACATTCCTTCTCTGCTTACCTGTTTTACATACACAATTGCACACCGTTGTCTGATCAGTTTGTAATTGAGCAGGGCCATCTGGACAGCTTTGCGGTCCCAAGCGAGTTCTGGTATGTGAAAAAATCAGATGCGCAAGACTCCGGAAAAGGTGATAATTCCCAGAGAAACGACGACAAATGGTGGAAACCGACTGTCAAAGTTCCTCCCGAAGGGCTATCAGAAGAATGCCGAAGATGGTTGCAATCCCAGAGGGAATCCATGAACCAAGTACTAAAAGCAGCAATGGCAATCAACGCTCAAGTGCTTTCGGAAATGGGCATACCTGAAAACTACATTGAGAACCTTCCCAAGGTATACCACATTAACATGCACTAATTGGTTTTGAAATGGTGAAATCAATGTGCCGGCGTTGATTGAATTTGTTTTCTTTTGACAGAATGGTAGAGCTAGTTTGGGAGATTCGATCTATAAGAGCATAACCGTGGACCATTTTGATCCATTGGAGTTCTTTGACACCATGGACTTGTCCACAGAACACAAAGTGCTTGATCTCAAAGACAGGATTGAGGCCTCAATTGTGATTTGGAAGAGGAAGATGCACCAAAAGGACGGAAAGTCATCATGGAGTTCGGTAGTCAGCATCGAGAAGAGGGAACTCTTCGAAGATAGAGTCGAGACCATCTTACTCCTGTTGAAACAGAAGTTCCCCGGAATCCCACAGTCTCAACTGGACATAAGCAAAATCCAATTCAACAAAGTAACACCTCGATCTGTCATCTTATCTTTGTCGATTTGTTTCACAATGTAGTAACCATGTATGTTTTGTTTATGCACAGGATGTGGGGTATGCTATTCTAGAGAGCTACTCAAGGGTGATAGAGAGCTTGGCCTTCAATGTCATGTCTATGGTTGAAGATGTTCTCTATGCTGATAATCTTGCTCGAAAGGCATCATCAAATAGGAGGCTTTCGATGGACTCATCGTCACCATTCACAGACTCTGTGAGGTCCCCTTATGATAGGGAAGATTCAGACACGTTCAACTCTTCAGAGACACCAACAAAGACACTCTTTGAGTTCATGGGTTGGAATCCGGAATCGGAAGAGAATGATATGGACAAGGATGGATTGAAAGGCAACAAAGAAGAAAGTGACAAGATGAACAAACCTGCTAACATAAACACCAAGAAACTTTCGTATTTGGAAAAGCTCGAGAAGATAAGTGGTCTAAGAAGTCCAACAGCGCGGCATTGATAGACAAAAACCAAGGAAACCAAAGGAGAAAAGTGGGAAAACCGAAGAACAGAGAGGACGAGGAGAAAGAGAGAGGCAGATAGACATAGAAAGAATGATGATACAGATGCCTTCTAGGATACTACTTGTTAGTATTTCTATGTAGTGGTTGTGCTTCCTTCCTACTGAGGACAGGGAAGTCTCTTCGAGTGTTGAATATAACGGGATTTCGATTTATTTTGAGGACTCGAATGTGCATTCTGATAATTTTTTGGCTTGTACAAACACACCAAACTCATGTACTCTAGTTTTCTCATAGGATCTAAGCTCTTCTTTCATTTTCTGCTTTCTGTTTTCCGTGAATTTTGCTCTCAGGTCTAAACTAGACACTTTGCCTAATGTTTAGCAGCAGTTACACAAAATCAAGTATTGATAAGATAATCAACTCAATAACATTTGAAAATTTCAGATATACATGATAGAGCCTCTGAAAATGTGAATATGAGTAATGCTAGACAAGCCACATTTTTATCAGACTATCACATTACTGGGACTCACATAAAGAGTCCCCGGCTATCGGAGGTGAGATCTGCAATCTAAGTTTTTTGATCTTTTCATGCTGTTCTCTTAGTTCGTCTGATGAGTGACAAGATGTCATTACCATGTCCAGGTTTCTTGTTGCGTACTTTCTTCCGAGTTTCCTGGAAATGAAATGTAGGATTTGGACCTCTAGACAGGATCGATACGCCATCTCGTACAGGCACTACAGCATGAATCCAAGTTAAAAATTAACAATGATAACTTTAGTTTATGTCAAAAGACAATCCATAAAACCATACACAATAGCTAATAACTATTCTTGCTTTGTGGGAGAAAGCACGTGTTACCTAAAGCTGAACTAGGTTCCCCCTTGGACAAAAAAGGTTTGTGAGAGGATGCGTACAAGAAAAGTGGCATTGCTACCTCGCTGTAGAATTTTTGCTTGTTACTGGTTTTCTGAGATGCTGTAGTTCCAAGATCCCTGCATCGATCAAGTCCACCAAATTAAAGGAAGGACAATATAACATGCGTTAAATCAAAATGTTGGATCTCGAACTGTGATAGTGGATTTTCAGATAGGTTTTCGGATTTAGTATTCGTTGTGAATGCAGAACATCCAGTAGCCAAATAAACTCAAAACATGTCTTATGAGAATATAAAGGTGCAAAACCTCACCACAAGGCTTCATTCGGTTTCTGAGCAACTCCAGTGGCTAATCACAAAACAAACATTTAGAATGTTGAAGAGAATGAAGTTAAGCACATCTTTGCATGTAGAAATTAGAGAAGAAAACAATGAATTACGTGTAGATAAGAAACGTGAGCTAAGCCTCGGCAACACTTCCCTCCACCGGACTCTAGACAGTGCAATCTTGTGGGTGTACTGTTCACATAAGAAAAGCCTCTACCAAATATAAAAAGTTCAGATAAATTAGTGACTGAGGCAATTAAATAACCAATCTATTAAAATTAGCTAGATTCATTTTTAAAGTGATAACACACTTGTTTGAGGCAATCGATTCTGATCTCAGTGTTCGAAAATGCGTTGGTTTCAGAAATGAGGCCATTCAGGCTAGCAGAAACACTGCCGAGATGATCAACGACCGTAACCACAGCTCTGCATACATATTCCTTGGTGTTTTCTAACACACTGCAAAACAAAAACCAAAAATTGCAACCTTTCATGGTGTGAAAGGAGGCTTAAAAATTTCATTAGGTGAAAGGCTAATAACTAAGAGGGTATATGAAGACTCACACATTCTTCTCCTTGGTATTCAAGAAGGTTGATTCACAGTAGTCAGCAGCATAATGAAGTTGAGACCGCAGGTCTCTCAGCTCCTTCAACCCAAATACAAAACCAGTTTGAATCTCAATAAGAAACAAAAACAAACAACAAAAGAGATAAAAACCAATGTACCTGCAGAGACTTATCAAAGCCTACAATGTCCTTGGACTCTGTTTCTTCATCTTCCCCTGAACGGGGTTTACTGTTCTCCATCTCCAGAGGTTTAGGCGAGATTAGCTTCTTTGTGAAGGTAGCAAAATGCAAGCGTTCAACCTTGGAACCCGAAAGAGAGGAGAAGTACGCAACGTGTTTGATTGAAACTTGAAAGAGATGACGATAAAGTGGAAGAAAACAAAACAAGTTAAATGGAGATTCTCCAAGCGATAAACATCAGCATTTTATCAAGAAAGATAGAAGATGACAAAAATCAAGTTTTCAGCCCGTGATTTTGTGTACTTAACTTTTTCTTTCAGTTTGTGACAAAACTTTAAAAAGGTGTATTCAGTGGCTGAATAGTGAATCAAAGGTGGCACTGCCAGCCATCTGCTTGATTGATATTGAAGTATTCATTAGAAAAGGAATCACTGCATTATATGTATGATTGTGTGAAAACTGTGAAAACACTCTTTAATTGGGATTATGAGAAAATTATTTGCAATCTCAATAGTTTTCTCGGGAAATTATAGGGTTTTGCACTGTTACGTTTACCTGATCCATAATTCATATTTATAAGACAACTGTTTAGGATATAGCTTTGGCCATTAATTGATCCTGATTATCTTATAGTTACCTTATAAGATACTCTTGATTGATTATGCGTAACCAAAACTACAGGAAAATTATAATTAAGTTTTCAATCATCAATCAAGTACCTTTCTAGTTTCACCAAAAACCGCAACTACACACAAAGTAAGTCTTAGAAAGTATGGAGATATTATGCACAAGATAAAAAGAAAATGGTCTCTTTGAGGACCAGCCTATCATTCAACCCCACGAGAAACACGCGTACAAAAGGAGATGAAGGAAATCTCGAGGCCACTGAAATTTGATTGGAGAAAGTGTTTACTACAAACTCAGCTGCCAACCATACAAAAAACTCTCAGTTGGAAGCTCATTACTGATTTTCCTAATGCCTTAATGAAGGTTTCTAATCAAACAGCTATGATCTTTATATTTGAAAATCAATGGTGCATCCACCAATCTTCTCTGCAGTAGCAATTTCTGATACAATTGAGTGTTGATCCGAGATCACAGATCCTGATAGAATATCTTTCAGATTCTTGAACATTTCCTCAGGTTGCTGTTTTCTGTGTTTGCGGTTGCCATTAGTCAATGGTTGTGACTCAACACCAGTTCGGGTAGCTGACTTTGGCAATACGTTGTTATGACGAAGAGGTTGTGCATCTACTCCACATAAATGAACTCAAGTAAACTTCTAAGCGCAAAATTTATAGCGCTGTAGTGTAGCTTATGCTGAACAGACTGATCGAGTAACATCAACGCATAGGCAAGTTCATTTAGTGTTGCCAAACCAAATAGTTGGAGATAGAACCATAAGTTAATTACACTTAGAAATTACCTTCAAGTCTGGTCGAAGAATCATTCTTCGCCATACGGGATTTAGCTCTCATTATGCATAACCATGTTCTTTCGGCTTCATGATCATGTTCAGACTCAACTGGAATATGCCAGTGCCCTTCCTCTGATTCCTGAAAGCATAACCCACCATCAGGTGCATCAGTATTTCAGTTGCCAGCTCAAAAGATAGAAATACAAAAACGTATATGCAGTCTTCTAATCAAGATTCAGTTAATTCAATCATCAATTTTTTTTTACCTGAATTACAACAGAACATGGAGGAGGCATGTGAAACACCGGACCGGCATCAGAAAAAGTGAAATGCACCTGGGATTAGAAAGAAATTAGGATTCGAGAGATGCATCATTGGTTGCAAAAAGTATTAAAAAGAAAGGACCTAACCTAAGTAATCTAGTAGAACAAAGATAAGTCTACACTAGAACCGACATAGGCAGTTAAACATATCAGTTTCTCCAAGACCCTCACTCACTTGATGCCTTTCTTTCCATCTGGGGAAGAAATCATTTCCAAGAAGTTGAAATACATGGTCTCTCATCTCATCATTCGTCACAAGTAAGCACTTGAACTTTATAGCCGCATACAACCAGTACCTGAAGCAACCGTGGCACTTTAAATGCATTTATTACCTAAATGGCTGGCATGAAATTAGCTATTCAATCAGAAAGTTGATGTCGATACAAACTATGCAAGTATGATTATGGTCCTAGTCACTTACTCACCAATCATCATTTGAACCAGTTGGTGTCGCATAGAGAGCATCAGCATTTTGCCACTTCTCAATCAATGCCTTATTTACTCTTTCATCCATTTTGCCTCCAGTGATGCGCCTATTGTGAAGAACAATAAGTGGCCATCTCTTTGAAGGAAGTTTCTGCCGTATCCCATTAACAACAGCATTGACCTAGTAATCCGTCAAATGTTCACAGATATCAGTAGTAAGAACATAGAGTTGATTGTGGTCGTATGTAGGTAACCATTATACATACTTACCTTGGACGGGATAAATTTCTTCTGGCTGAAAAGGCCTACATTAGCTCCATCCACCACTGCTTCAAAAGGTCCATAATAATCAAGCCATTTCTGCAGAATAAGATTTTGTCCTTTGCTAAGTCAAGCTCAAATAGAAGTTTAAAAGCAATAAGCACAGTGGGAAACCTTCATACTTGAAACTTCTGAAAGCTTGAATTTTTCTCTCTCTTTGCTGCTATAGATGCAACAGATTCAGCAAAGTTTTCTGTTTCGGTGGGATCAAGATCAATTGTCACTAATTTTTCCCCACAGCATTTGCACAAGCCATCACCTCCAATAGTTGTACGTAATACAGACCACTTTCCTTTTCCCAACCAGCCCTGTCCATGCCAGCCTCCGCCTCTATTCTCGATTGCATCCCTAATTGATCTTCGATCCCATTTTGTTTTCCCCACTCTTGAAGCTTCCGTGCTATGAAACCATTTCACAATTAAATCTGCAGTAGAAGGTGAGACCCTCCTTACACTTGTTCTTAGTTTGTGCAGCATATAATACACCTTATCACCTTTACCAACTCCCACACTCACTCGTAAGAGGGCCTCCAGTTCAGGTTCTTCTGGATACACACCATGTTCCAGCATGTGTTTCTCAACAGAAAATGCTTTATCTATATCCCCACTATGGCAAAATGCAGATAATGCAGGACCATAGGAACGAAGTCTAGGATTAATTCCCAATGACTTCATTTGCTTCACCATATCAAACGCCATGTCTCCATCACCCATTGACATTGCCATTCTAGCCACAGATGTCAGCGCTGCCTCATTCATTACGACATTATCCAAACACATCTTCTCATAGATCTCGAATCCCCTTTGGAGTGCATACTTCTTCACATCTTCACTAACACGGATTTCATTCTTTACTGACTTAGAGCTTCCATCTTTTTGATCTGAAGAATCATCTCCACCTTTCACAGTGTTGTTCAGTCCATCTAAAAGGCGAGAATTTCGCTTCACAAAGCCATTCGAAAACCATTCCTTTTCATCAGAAGTACCATCCCAACCATCAGACCTGTTACTCGAACTCAAGTCCATTTCTTCACTAGTCTCATTACTTGTAGCACGCAATCCCCTGCCATCCCCATTCCCACTACCCAATTCCATGGAGTCCACCCTGGTTTCTTCACCAGACGAATCCAACATATCCAAAGTTCGACTCCCTGTCCCACTCTTGGCAGGACGAACAACGCCAACAGCTGCAGAAGAACACAGATACAACAGTACAGTATAATGGTACTGCTCCAACTTAATCTCTTCTCTTTGAGCCAAATCATAGAACTTTATTGCACCCATGACATCCCCTCTCTTTGAGCACATATCCAACCCAATTCTCATCTGAACTTCCGGCGAATCAACCGGCTTATCTCTCTTAGACCCTTTCCCTCCTTTCTCTTCCCCCACCTGATTACTACTACTCCCTTCTTCCCTCATTCACCACTAACCGGCTTCTGTTTTCGGAATTGCTCACTACATTCTCATCTCTAGCCTTTCTAGGAAAATGGCCATTAGGGCCATTACCGTCTTTCCTTTTTCTAAAGCCAACATTTTTCCTAGTGTTTTTATCTTCACTGAACCTTAAAGCTTGAGACT
Organism: Spiraea crenata; assembly: GCA_033992175.1. Lineage (NCBI taxonomy): Eukaryota > Viridiplantae > Streptophyta > Magnoliopsida > Rosales > Rosaceae > Spiraea > Spiraea crenata. The sequence goes on along the minus strand of JAVBHV010000079.1, from coordinate 2,008,879 downwards.
TTTTCTCCACCACATGGGTTTTGACAGATTTTCTGTCGACCCTTTCGTTCTTTAAGGAAGAAAACTCGGTACCGGGTTCCGAATTCTGGGTTCTCGTATAGGGTTCGCCGTAGGTGGTGGATGACTTTGCAACTATTTGGCTACTTTTGTCTTTGCAGCCAAGTGGATAAAGTTGAAGTGTGTGCTTGAGTGTTTGTTTGGGAGGCGAGAAAGTTAAAATATGAGATGGAAAATGGAATTGAAAGACGGCGAGCGGCGGCGATGAGGACTTACAGTTGCAGAGGGCGGTGGTGGTGGAGGAGAGGCGGAGGAGACGGTGGTAGTGGTGGTGCTTTTGCAGCGGGGCGTTGGAGGGGAAGGAGGAGGCCATGTGTGGCCGTTGGAAGACCGCTCTGAATACCGATATATGTTATGGATTTAATACAAATATTATGCAACTGCAAATTACTAATTTGCCCTTAATAAGAAGAAGAGTTGTTGGGCCTACCAATACGAAAACACATGGATACAGTGGATAAAGTAGTAAAATCAGCATCCGTCTTTTCAATTCTTTAGTGCAACTTCAACTCACAAGCTCCTTTTATCCTAAGTAGTAGGAGGATGCACTCCTCCGATGATGTATGACAGATGAGGATTCGATGCCCTCGAAAACTATTTTGAACTGTCAATAACACATTCTTTTATCATTTCTTAAATCCTCCTCTATATAACGAATGAGAGGAGAAGTACCTATGAACTATTTAAAGGGTCAATTTCAGTTCCCATTGTCATTTCTTAAACCAACGTTGCAACACGATATGGTTTATACAGAAAACAAGGCGTTTCAAAACAACAATCTCTTGGACTCAACTTAATATTCTGTCTATGGTCTGAGATTCTAGATCCATTCCAATAGACATGTTGTTCAATCATTATGTTTCTAGCTATATTAGGACATATAAATAATAATTAAACCTTTTTTTCTTTCTTGCTTTGTTATTAGCTATGTGGCAAGGTGACAAGGTGCCAAGGGAAATAGTCAAACTTTCCCAACAGATGAGATGTAAAATGGAACTTCAATCGCATTATAATGTGTCGATGTCGATGCCATAGTCTATGTATTGTGTAGCATGTAGTCTAGAGAAAGAAAGCAAAGCTCAATACACATTACTGGGCACCTCTAGCAAACATTACCCGATCATCCGTTAAACAAATACGTATCCAGCCTCATTTAAGCATTCATTCAAACAAAAGGATGAACATGAACATCTTATGCCACTAAAGTTCTCATAAAAGATAGTGTCGACCTGAGACCTACATTGCCATCAGACAAAATCTCGGCAAGACAACTTGACAGATTGGGACTGTCATAAAGGCATTGAAATACCTGAAAAATGTGAAAAATGAAGAATTAGAGTTCAAACTTCATTTCACTTGTACATGTCAAAAATTCACATCATATGTTTATGTCATTTAAGGCCAGACCAGTATGCAAGCCAACTTGCGGTAAGTAGTATCCGTTATGTTTACTAATGAATAGACTTGCTACTTGATTGTCTTGTGTACACCGTGTTTGTTCAATATAGGTAGTAGGTACAGTGGTATACACAAACATGATTAGCAAGAAGTCATTGTTCAATCACAGTTCCATAGGAGTGCGTGTAAATGTACATGCTTAGTAAGTTGTAAGAACAAAGAGAATCACACTCATTCCAGTTCCAGTTGGATCATAACCATTCTATGACTTAAAAACTTAATTGTCTGTTTTGGTTTCATTTTCCCTATACACTACTTGTATCTAGAGACATTTGATGAATTCTTCAAGATGTCATCCGCTATGAAAACTTCCTTCTTGGAAAATAGTTGTTGACAGTTATCTCTCAGCAAAAGCTCACTTAGAATCTCATATGAAGTCGGTCAACATGTATTCAACACACACACAGTACAAAATGCCATGTACACAACAATCTGAGACCCCCAAGAACTCAAACTCAACCCAACAGATATCGATTTTAAGCGAAAAAAGTACGCAGATAACAAACATCCTATGTTCCCCAGCTGCCATCGATTAGAAGTAGTGCAACTAAGAGCACACTTCATACTGATCCTAATAGCAATGCAGCACTAAAAAATTTCGATTACGTTGTCAAATAAACAAACAGATGGCGTGCATATTCTCAAATTATTATCGTATCAAATGCAGATTGAAAATTGAAACGATTAAGTGAATTAAGCATCAATTTTAGAGTAAAAATCTGACCTTGAGGAACTAATCCCCAGCTTTGCGACTCAATCGACAAGCTCGAAATCAACCGCGCCGAAGCCACTGCGCTGTGTAACGGCATCATCGAACTCAACTCAACTGGTAACCTAATAAAGATTCAATCTTTCTCAGATTCCAAAGCTTTCCCACTGATTCTCGGCATCCAAACAGAGAACCCAGAATGAGAAATAGGGAAGCTGAGGGGGTATTTACCTGGAAAGGCGAGAAATGCGGCGGACGGGAGCGGAGGTCGAGGAGAAAAGGCTCGATTTGAGCTGGGGGAGCTCGGCGGCCGGCGGCTGCGGCGAAGCCTTGTTGAGATTGCGCGCGAAGGGCTGTAATCGGGACGATAACCTAGAAACGAACTTGCAGGACGCCATTGGAGAAAAAGCTTCGAGCTTGAAAGCTTTTTGGGGTTTTTGGGCGCTCTGTAAGTGAGCTCGACGACGGAAAGGTTTATGCGCGGCTGGCCGCAGTGAAACGACGCCGGTTTGGTGTTTCTTTTGTTTTTAGGTTGGATTTTGTTATGATCTGTTGGCCCATAGGGTCGACCCGCGACTGACTTGGGACCGTGGCCTTTTGTAGTAGGTCAGCTTGGCCCAGAAGGTTTCCAAGAGTAACAGTTTATGCACGAGAATTACAATTTGTAATTGCGGCATCGAGTTGCATTGGAGTTTATAAGGGCCTACTAAGGTTTAGGAGTTCTATCTACCTTTTTATTTAACAAAAAAAAGGTTTAGGAGTTATGAATATAATGTTTTTGACTTCTCTATACCTCTATAAACCCCCGATTGAAACAAAGAAAATGAAGTAGTTAATCTTCAATTCTCGATGAGTTATATTTTCATTTCAAGAGTTACAATTTCGAGTTTAAATTATATATTTTAGTTTTAGCTATGTTTTTGGGTTGTTTCACTTTCTTTCATTGATCAGCAAGTTTAGTTGCTGGTCTGAGGAGGAGAATTGATATCTGCCTTCATACAGAGGGAAAAAGGCCTAAAGCGTAACTTCAGGATTGTCCACTACTTTTCCTAGTAGTTTTCTAGCCATAAATTTAACTGGAGATACTATTTGTGTTTCCTGAGCAGAGATCTTGTGCAGATGAAAGGAGTAATCAGAGTTTTATGTGATTTTTGTACCATTTAAAGAGATTTGGCTGCAGATTCAACTGTTCTATCCCATGCTTCTAGTTTAGCTTCCCTCCAGATGCCAGTGTTGTCATATCACACTGACCCAAAAGTGGTTGACAATTGAAAGGCTGAAAGTATTCATCCAGAAACATTAATCTTGCGCCTTTCAAAATGCCAGTTCTGGGCCAAGCTGAGCTATCTTGTCGGGTGCAATCAACAACATCAGGGCTGTTTATGTGAGCTTGTGGTGCATACAAAAAGACATTTCAAAGCGGCCATTGATGAAAGAAGTGATAGATATGATGAAGCATTGCAGGTACCGCCTAAGCCCTGTGCTTTTATCAGTACAATAGAATAAGAACCTCTGTATCTTCTAAGGAAATGAACAATATTGCAGAAGTCTGAACAGTAATATTTCAACTTAGCATTGCCTCTGATCAGTTGGCACATATAAGAACTGTGATGCTCTTGTACCCGGAAGACCAACTCGTCATGTGATCACGTCAACGTTTTCATCAGTGCTCAGCTCTCTGATTTCTCACCGCACTGTAAATTTCTTTATCTTGTCCACGGAGCTCAACGATTTTGGTGCGTCATCAATCCATGGCGGGGAAAGTAAAGGTCACCTTGGAGGTCGGAAACGACAGCGTTGCTGTCATCACCATCTTCAATCCTCCTGCGAACGTCTTAACAATTCCAAGTAATCGAGCTAGCTCATTAATCTTGTTCAACATTAGTTATTATCAGCTAAATGTTTTGTTTGATTTTCTGAATCTCTGAGTTTTTTTTTCTATTATATAAAAGTTTTGGTGATGATGCTGCAGTTATAGCGGGGTTGAAGGAGAAGTTCGACGAGGCGGCGAAGAGAAACGATGTAAAAGCTATCGTTTTGACTGGTAACTGAGCTTAATATTACTGCTGTTTGATTAAATTGTGTGATAATTTCGTCTTGTTTTGGTGACTTGGTGATTGTTTGTAGTTAATTTTCGAAAATTGAGAGTGTGATGATTTGTGATTTTGCGCTTTGGTTGTGAATCGAAAGGCAATGGAGGAAGGTTTTCGGGTGGTTTCGATATCAATGTTTTCGAGAAGGTCCATGAGTCCGGTATGATTGAAATGAAAGTATTTAACTTTAGCTAAGATGATGGATGAATTGAGAATTGAGAGCTCACTATCATCACATTTCGTGGTTTTCCAGGGGATGCGTCGCTTATACCGGATGTATCTGTTGAACTTGTGCTCAACACTATTGAAGGTACTTACTTACCAACGTTAACTGGTGGGCGGCATTTTCGGTACAGTAATTAACAATGTGTTAACAGATTCCAAAAAGCCTGTTGTTGCTGCCTTGGAAGGGGTTGCACTCGGAGGTGGCTTGGAGTTGGCATTGGTTTGTGCTCTCATTGTCAAGTAGACAGATTTGATTCGAGTGTTTTTTTTGCTTCTCGATGTTTGTGCTATTAAACTTATTGGTGCTTATTATGCAGGGGTGTCATGCACGCATTGCTACTCCAGGAACTCAACTTCGCCTGCCAGAGTTGACACTTGGAGTAATTCCGGGATTTGGAGGTAGAAAATTACTCTAAACAAAGAGCAGTTTGATGCCAAAATTGTTTTTGACTGTTTACTGAAATGTCAATACCGTTTCTCTGCAAGGAACACAACGTCTTCCAAGGCTTGTAGGCCTTCCTAAGGCAGTTGAAATGATGCTGGTAATTGTCTTCTCTACTCTCTTTTTTTTTCCAACTATTTTCACTTTTCAATGTAGCATGTTTCATTTATTTGAGGGAGAGAATGCAGACAGGGAATGATTGCTTAGTTGGCTAAGTTAGATAGTCATTACAGCTCCCTACTGACATATGTTGAGGAACGAGAAACACCTTCTGGTCTTCTATCTTGGAACTTACAGTTAGAGCCAATCTCTACCCATATAGTTGTTGGCTTGTTTTCAAACAGTTAAAGTTTTCCTCAAGATGGTTGTGCATTTAAGTTCATCTTTCCACATGGTTATTTTCAGTTGTCCAAGTCAATTATGTCTGAAGAAGGACAGAAGCTCGGTCTTATCGATGCTATTGTTCCGCCTCAAGAGTTGCTGAAAGTATCTCGTGCTTGGGCTTTAGACATTGCAGAAAGACGGAAACCATGGTTACGCTCTCTTCACAGGACAGATAAGCTTGGTTCCCTATCTGAGGCACGTGAGGTTTTGAAAGTTGCTAGAGAACAAGCCAGGAAAGCTGCTCCAAACATGCCTCAGCACCAAGCATGCCTCGATGTGATCGAGGGTGGCATTTTTCATGGAGGATACAGTGGTGTTCTAAAGGTGCGTTTGGTGTTATTGACGTTTGTTCTCACACGTGTAGTGAAACATTGAAGTTTTGGGTGGGATAGTATGCCACTGGTTCACCTATGTTCTAAACGATGAGGTCTTTCTTGCAGGAGGTTAGAGTTTCTAAGGAGTTAATTGTAATCAGACACTTCAAAAGGTCTTGTCCATGTCGTTTTTGCTCGACGCGCAACCTCAAAGGTACAACTACGATGCATAGTACTTTCTAACACGGAGGTTCCTGTAATCCTTTGTCCTTTTTTTGTCCTGTTGTCTCCTTTTGCGTTAAAGAATTTGTTTTCATATTGTTGATGTCAAAAACTGGGGATCAACACTTGTGAAATAATAGTGAGGACGTGGAAGCGGGGGCTTCCACGTGGCTTGGTTGAGATGACTTCGGGGAAGCCACGGACGTGAAGTGTCGACTAGGAGAGGAGACGAGTCTCTGGGATGGTCTGGAAGAGAGCCAAAGATAAGTATCGGAGTACCAGTGTGGTACCTTCCAAAGGGGCTCCGATGCTTAAGTCAGTAAGATTAACAGTGGCTTTAGAGTTTGAAATATGTAGTGAGAAGTAGTTGGAACAATAAATATTGATTACCTTTGACCTTTGGGGTGAGTTCCCCTTTTATAGAGGATGGTGGTTGACCTTGGATGGTCTCACCTCCGATGTGGGACTGGATACTACACTAATTGCACCTTTAACACAATGTCTGGCCCATGTTTAGGACCTCGCACAGAGCGTGTTACTCATTGTAATGGGCGGATTAGCGACTCTATGCGGAGACCACCGCAAGGTGATCTCGTGAGGTGTGTTTATTCCGTCGCGTGACGTTTTGTGTGGGGCCCACGGGTCCCACAAAGTGTGCTCGGAACTCATGAAGTTGTCCAAGTGACGCTTGGTTGTACATGCCATGTGTCTTGGTGGGGGCATGGTATAAACACATATCATGACTGGGTCTAAATCAACGTTGTTTGCTTTAAGTTTGTTGATGTGAAAAATTGGGGATCAACACTTGTGAAATAATGATGAGGATGTGGAAGCGGGGGCTTCCACGTGGTCAAGTTGAGGTGACTTCGGGGAAGCCACATATGTGAGGTGTCGGCTGGGAAGCGGCGGATCTTGGGTACGGTTTGCAAGAAAGCCAAAGATGAGAATCGGAGTACCGATGTGGTACCTTCCAAAGGGGCTCTAATGCTTAAATTAGTAAGAACGACAGTGGCTTTAGAATTCGAGTAATAAACAGTAAGTAGTAGTTGGAATAGTAGATATTGATTACCTTTGACCTTTGGGGTGAGTTCCCCTTTTATAGAGGGGAGGTGGTTGACCTTGGTTGGTCTTACCTCCAACGTGGGACTAAATGCCTACATTACACCTTTAGCACATTGTTCGTCGCATGTTTAGCAACTCGTACAGGGCGCACCGCTTGTTGAGTGAGGTGGATTAGCGGCTCTGTGCGGAGGCCGTAGCGAGGTGATCTGGTAGGGCTCGCTCACCATGTCGCGTGACGCTCCATGTGGCACCCGCAAGCCTCTTAAGGTGTACTTGTGGAACTGTTGAGTTGTCTATGCGGCGCTTGGTTAAGTACGCCATGTGTTTGGTGGGACATGGTATAAACAAAGTTCTTATATTTGATTTAAGTGATTCTTTACTAACTCGATTTAGACTTATGCAGGTCCCCAATGTTACTGACATTGGCCTTAAACCAAGGCAAGTAAAGAAAGTTGCTGTTATTGGAGGAAGTCTGATGGGTTCTGGCATAGCTACAGCTCTTCTTCTGGGCAATATACATGTTGTTCTCAAGGAAGTCAACTCTGAATATCTTCAGAAGGGCATAAAAACAATAGAAGGTGGTTACCTGATTGGGACAATTCTTGAGATTTGCTATTTTCTGTGTATTATGCGTGTGTTTGAGATAAAGGCTGCTGGAATATCATTGTTAATATCTTATCATTGCATGGTGCACTTGTTTCCAAATATACCCTGGCATGTTTATTTGGTATGCATTGTAGAGATTCCAAAACTAAAATATTTGGTACTCTCTTATTGTTTCTTCTTTGGTTGAACAGAAAATGTTACAGGCTTAGTAAGTAGAGGGAAGCTGGCACGGGATAGGGCGCAGAGAGCACTCTCATTACTTAAAGGTAGTTTGGACTACTCAGACTTCCAAGATGCGGATATGGTGGTCATAGAGGTATGGAGTTTTAAATGACACTCTTCCGTTCTTTTTTTGCTTTTTCATGTTTTCGGATTAACTTTTTTGTAACAGTCTTAATTCTGTCAGAAGTGATTTCTATGCTATCCTGAGCATCTACTACCTCATTCATATTTCGTGCTATACGAGATTTCTATTAGAAGTTCATATGATACAGTTGTTCCTGTTTGCAGGCTGTGATTGAGAATATTCCTCTCAAACAAAAAATATTTGGTGAACTCGAGAAAGTTTGCCATTCTCACTGCATTTTGGCTACAAACACATCCACCATTGACCTCAATGTAGTTGGAGAACAGACAAGTTCTCAGGATCGCATTGTGGGAGCACATTTTTTCAGGTCATTTGATACATTTTTCTCGGAACTCACACATTTTTACCACTTAGAGAACCATTTTTGTTTTAGAATCCGGGTTGGGTCTAGCTCGAGCTTCTTGGGTTTAGGCCGAGCCTGCCCAGACTTAATTAAAAATTATATATTCATGGGTTGGGCCAAGTTAAGCTTCTATAGATATATTATGAGGGCTGCTATGTACACCCAGCTTTTTCCTTTGGACATCTAGTTTCTTTGAACACTTATCTCATTTTTTTGAAACTGCTTTGAACACCCAAATTTGATTATAATTTTCCACTTATACTCTTCATTTTATTTATTAAACAAATTTTCTTGAACACCCTTAAATTTTTCTTTGGACACCCAAAATTAGAATTTACTAAACTCACTCTTTCTATCTGATCAGACCTTTAGGATTCACCAAAAACTCAAATATGAATTTTTCTTTTGTGTATGTGGCCAAAGGTTGATAAATTTGAAGTTCAAGTACTTATTTTGTGCATTAACATACATTGACTTTTACTTTGATGGAATTTACGCCTACTGCAGTTTCCAATAGCATGAATCTTTTCTGCACTACTTTGGTTTTGGACTTTGGAGCCCGCAACAGACTAAAGTTTGTTGAGTTTGCTAAATTTGGTAAAGATCATTTGTTAGCTACGATAAGCCACTATAGGATCGCCAAAACGGCTCTGAAACAAAAACAAAGGGCAAAAGAAAACCCAGTTACGCTGGGCGAGCGCATCCGTCCTTTCGATATGAAGAACAAACAAACAATAAAAAATTGAAGAGGTGCCATTCTTATATGAACAACGACAAACAAGTGCAAACAAACAAACAAACACAATATATGGTTTTTTATATGAACACGACATAACACGGCCGATTCTTTCAATGGCCGATGTGCGGCCAATTGAAGAGGTGAATTTCCGCAACAAAATTTTAATACAAGCTATAAAATTCTTATCTTTTATTCTTTTGATTCCTCTTTCACTGAATCTTTCATAAAAAATTGAAGATTGTAGGAGATTTAGGGTTTACAAACATAGAGTAGGATGCAAGAGATGGAAGCGTAAAAATGGCAGATTTTATTTTGTTCTAAACCTAGATGGGTGTCTAAAAAATTAAGTCCTTAAATGTAATTGCATATAAGGATATAAATGTATTTACATGTTATAAAAAAATTCAGGGTGTTCAAAGAAGAAAACCGGGTGTGTACATAGTAGCTCTCTATATTATAACCCAAACCCATCTATGATCCATGGATTTAATGGGCTGGCCCTGGAGGCTCACGTTTGGGCCAGTAAAGATTGGCCCCGAAAGCCCATGAATTTTCTTGGACTCTATAAATTCTATATAATAATACTTTATCTTTAAAAAAAAGTACATACATTAGCATAAGAGTTTAATCTTAGGGCCTCCAAAAGATAACATTCAATGTCCAAAAGATTATCTTCATAAGAGCTAGGGGAGACTGGAAGATTTTAATAAGGGCCGCTATAGCTTTTTTCTAGAGCAACTATGGGAGGAGTGTTGTTGGCAAAGAGAGATAGAGAAGAAGTCTATGAGAGAGGAAGAGAAGATCGAGAGACAGAGAATAAAAAGGTAGAAAATAGGGGGAAAGCTGAAGGGAGGAGAAAATATTTTTGGGTTATGGTTAGGATATCAGAACTTGGTGGGCCTGCGGGCCGAGCTTATATGGGCCTAGCCGGGCCAGCTTATGTAAGTTTAAACGAGAATGCTAGAGAGGGCCAGGTAGCTTCAAATCCCTTACCCAAATCCAGCCCAATATGTAATGGGCTGGGCATGGGCCGGCGGGCCTTTTTTCAGCGTATGGGCCCCGGGGCTACATGATGATCCTTACTTAGTCAGCTAAAAGTAGAGTTATGAAAATTTTAAAATGAATTCTTACTTTTAGCTATGCTTTTTGTCATTACTTCATACTTTCTTTAATATGATTCTTTGATGGACAGTCCTGCTCATGTGATGCCTCTTCTTGAAATAGTACGGACAGAGAGAACTTCAGCACAAGTCATTCTTGATCTTTTGACGGTTGGAAAAATAATAAAGAACACTCCTGTTGTGGTTGGTAACTGCACTGGCTTTGCAGTAAATCGAGCATTCTTTCCCTATTCACAAGGTGCACAATTATTGGTCAATTCAGGTGTGGATGTGTTCAGAATTGACAGGATCATCACCAACTTTGGCCTCCCTATTCAATTTTTCTTCGGTTCCGAGGGGTTCTAGATTCAGACCATTTTTCTGCCTTGCTACAGTAGATTTACTGTAGCAATGTTACTGTATATTAACTGTAGCAATGTTACTGTCACATTACTGTAGCAAGGCACAAAATTTGGTGGATTCTAAAGCTCCTCGGAACTGAAGAAAGACTGCTCCCTATTGGTCCATTCCAGTAACTTTCCCCCTTTCACTATACCTTGCCTTTTCGTGTCTTCTTTTGTATGTATACATGTAAAAGATCATGTTTTTATCATCTCTGGGGGTCATTTTTCCTTCCAGTCATAGAAGTTAGAACTCCATTATTGATTGAATCGATTGCTGTTTACTTGTAGGCTTCAGGACTTGGTAGGCTATGGAGTAGGCCTTGCAGTTGGAAAGGAATTTGCTACTGCTTTCCCTGATCGCACATTTAGGTCGCCATTGGTTGAAATCTTGATAAAGAATGGACGAAATGGTACTTACAACTTCACTCATTATACTAGAGCTTCCTTGGCTGAAAGAAGGGAAGGGATATTGTAACTCTTTTGCATGTTCTTCATTCCAACTGCATTTTTATTCTTACTATTTTAGGGAAAAACAATGGAAAAGGATATTACATTTATCAAAAGGGAAGCGAGCCAGAACCTGATCTATCTGTCCTACCTCTAATTGAGGAATCTCGACGAACTACCAATATTATGCCTGGTGGGAAGGTACTTTTGCTTTCTGATTGGAGCTATCCCATCTACTCGGCAGTTGCTTTTCATAATGCATGCTTTATGAAACGATCATGCTTATTTTTTTTGCTGGACTATCGCTGGCAGCCTCTATCTGTTACAGACCAAGAGATTCTGGAGATGGTACTCTTTCCTGTGGTTAATGAGGCATGTCGTATTCTAGATGAAGGGATAGTTGTTCGAGCAGCAGACCTCGACATTGCGTCTGTTCTTGGGATGAGTTTCCCATCTTATCGGTGAGTTCTGATGCGACCTGCTTTTACTTGCATTTTGAATTAGATGTAACTCAGTGGGGTGTGCATAATTTGAAGTCCGGTGCCTATGGTTTTCCTTTGATTGACATAACATATGTTATTAGTCCATGTGTTTGCTTGCTTCATCGTTTTTATGTGTTCTGTGACAGTGGTGGTATTGTCTTTTGGGCGGATCTGGTCGGGCCTAAGCATATATACGCCACTCTCAATAAATGGTCCGGAGTATTTGGTGGTTTCTTCAAACCATCAAGTTATTTGGAAGAAAGAGCAGCCAAAGGCTTGCCGCTGGTAAGAAAAATGACACTTATTTCGTCCTTGAAATATTCCTTTTACTGAATTTGGATGAACTTAACATTTTCTCTTCCTGCAGAGTGCACCTGCTACATCATCCCCATCCTCAAGATCACGCATGTAAGCGAAGATGGTATCTCCAACCCTGTTCCTGGCCATGTACTTGTATCAGTACTATAGAATAGGAACCACGCATTTTCAAAGAAACGAACAATATTGCAGAAATTTGTAAATGAGCTTTTTTCTGGTGTGAATTAACTTGGGACTTGTTTGTTTAGTGTTTGATCCCGACTCAGTGTTGCTCTTTGAGCCAATGACCTGTGTAATATTATAATTCAACTTAGCATTGCCTCTAATCATTTGGCAAATAAGAACTGTGATGCTCTTGTACTCGCAAAACCAACTCGTCATGTGGTGAAGCATGCCATGAGTAAACTTATCAAGTTAACGCTAACCCTTCTTGAAACACCTCAACCACACATAAGATAAGTAGGAGTCACCTACCGTGATCTATGTTTTGGCATCTTCATTAGAGCTTATGAACCCAAATGCCTCATGTCTTTCCAAATTAACTAAAAAGAACATGGAAGTTGAGCAAATATGGGAAGAAAAAACAAAAACAAAAACAAAGTAGGTGAGCAAAGGGAAGGTAGGCCAATGTCATTTCATTGCACTTTCTCATCTCTTTCCCGTCGTATCATTTCCCCGAACAAGTTCCAATAATTTGACCAAAAGATACCTATAGTTCTTTTTTTTTTTTTTGAGAACACAGATGGAATTCCATTGATAAGGGGCCAAAACCCCAATTGGAGGGTATAGGCAATTACATGAGATAACGAGAACAACTAGCCTGAATACAGTGAGCAAAATATTGAAATATATAGCCGCTCACTAGAAGCCGAGATAATACCAGAGCAATAGCATCGCGAAATTTCAGTGCTACAACGAACTCGGAAGCAATCAACAATTGCACAGCTACGAGACAAAGAAGATGCCACAAAGAGGATGGCATACCACTTAATTCCTCCCCGACATCCAAGCAGTTGTCCGACGTATACCTCGTCTCATCCAGGTTCAAAGCACCAATACTCTGAAATCCCACAGCTTCTCCTCCAAAGAGCAGCCAGATATGCAAAACAACTAAACATACAAACCCACAATTCTAATTTCCAACCTCAACAAAACTGCCACTTTGTTAAAATTGGAAAAATTCAGGGGAGCCCAAGGTCAAGCAAGGCATATCTGGAGAGGACTTCGCCGAAAGACCAAATAAACAACAAAACCAGAGACAAAAGCCAGTGAAAAGACCCTGGACAAACCAGGGAGGACAAAACCTTGCACAAAGCAAGGGACTCCAAAACTCTCTACAACATATGGGGGAGAGAGGCGCCCGAATTTGGATTTAAGGGAGGAGGGAACCAGGGAAAACCCCTGTCCCCTTTGGGAACGATGGCGGAGGTCTCTGTTTTTATTTAATTTTTTTTTCCGGAGAACGTTTGGAGACAAAGATACCTATAGTTCAACAACCAGAAGACTTTGACTTGACTTCGAAAGCAACTCATTAACAATTTATCCAAGGATTAAAATTTCGGTTTCGATGGAAATTTCGATAGCTAAAATTATGAAAATTTTGTTCCTTGAATTTATCATAAGTCTTGTTCATACCTCCACTCCACTGCACTCAACAACTGCACCTGATTTTGCCTCCTCATTAACATCGTATATTATCATCATATAGTATAACTCGTTTATTTATTATCACGTTCTCTTTAATATTTATAAACACATTATTCTTACTACGCAATTGATATTACGTAAATACCTCAGTTTTTTTTTCTTTAAAATTAAATATCTACAATAAATATATCAAAAATTAATTATTATTAGGATGGCCATGTGGGTCTTAGAATAATCTAATGGCATGATGGCGTTGCCGCTACAGATCAGATATAAAAGCACCCATACCGTGATCGCATCATTGTTCTCACCAGTGCCGGAGGGAAGAAGGCATGAGGGAGTGGGGAGGCCCCCCACTGATTTTTCAAAAAAAAGTTATAATATATATATAAGTTACTTAAACACCTAAAAAACCTAAAAGTTCCTTTTTTTAATATACCCAAAATTTTACCCTCATCCATACCTTTTCACTCTCTCTTTCCCGCACATCTACTTCATCTACTTTCCTTTTGTTCTCTCCTCACCCCCTTCACAAACTCTAACTCAAAATTGAATCAAATGTTCAACCAATTTGATTGATTAAGACTTTAAGGTTTGCAAATCTTCCTCTTCTTCTTTTCTTTAGTGCTTTAGTGTTATGTTCTTTCACTTAATTTCATTGTTTGATTGATTTATGTCCATGTTTGATTTGTATTATGCATATGTATATTCTTTGTTTTGAAACATTCAATTGATTATCCCTTTTCAATTTGGTTGCTAAGTTTAAATATTTAGATTCAGCTCTCTTATTAATGAATATTGATTTTGTTAATCTAACAGCACAGCTAATTTAGAGTTCACATTTGGTGATCATTGAAATTCATCTTCATACTTTTTCAGTTATGGAAAGATACTTCAAAAGAAAACCGGTGCTTGAGCTAGGGGAGTCATCTTCTCCTAAGGCTGCGTTTGGTTCACGGAATCGGATTGATGGGAATGGGAATAAGATTGATGGGAATAAGATTACTAGGAATGTAGGGTTGGAATGGGAAAAAAAAATTGATTACGTTGTTTGGTTATGTTGGGTGGGAATGAGAATAGAGATGAGAATGTGTATTGGGATACGAAATAAAATAGTATAATTTTACAATTATACCCTTACTTTTTTTTAAAAAAAAGCAATTTTTTAAGGGCAAAACTGTAAAAACAGCATCACTTTTGCATTCCCACGGAATGGGAATTGCAATACCGGGTGGGGGGAGGGAATAACATTCCCACCAATTTTTCCGTGGGGCCCACCAATTTTTCCGTGGGGCCCACCAATTTTTCCGTGGGCCCAGGAATCCTTTGCCCTTTGCTTCTCAACCAAACACCGGTTTACCATTTTTATGCCCAATCTCACCCCTTAAAACTTGAACCAAACACTGCCTAAGAGTCAAAAGAAAAGAAAAGATATTTTTCATAGTTTAAATAATAAGGTAATTATGCAACGATTTCAAAAGATGAAAGTTCGTGGAGGAGTACTATCTAAATGTACTGAAGAAGTATCAACAAACCTCGCCACCTCAGAACCTCCACCGTATAATCAGAATCTGCAGAAAGTAACCCACCATTAGATCAACCCAAAAACCCATACAATTAGATGATAATTAGTTTTCATGCTCTGAGGATTACCCGATTCATTCTCCTTGTTGCCGCTGTTCAATCGATTCGTCGAGCAAGCATGAAATCAATCTGGGTTTTTGAAGAACAGCAAAAACCCAGATAAAAAAAATCAAATTCGAACACACTACACCTGAAAAACAAGAAAATGACGAAAATTTGAGGCGAAATCTAGTTTCCAATGAAGAAAATCAAGCCGGGTTTTCAATTACGGCAAACATCAGATGGCTCAATTGTCTTCCTTTGTCGTTGAAACGATGAGAAATAAGAAGATGGTGAGTAGACGATCGCATATCGGCACTGTGCTTGCGCAATTGGAAATTCAAGCGGAGCCAAAAACTGTGCCTTTTTTCTGCGCAATTGTAAAGACTCGACCTTTTTGCTTTGACTTTTTATCTCTGCAACTCCAAAAAGTGATACTTATCAAGATTCTCCGCCCCGCAATTCAGCCAAAAAGCTCTGTGATCCGACTGCCACACGATCTTCTCCTACGCCATTTTTCCTACGGCCTCTTTCAATGCTAAAAAGTCTCCAAACCTTATAAAGTCCTTGAAAATCTTTGCCAAAATTTTTTAAAAGTTCAAAAGTCCGTAACTTTCCTATGAATTCTACTTGGACTTTCAGCAAAATATATAATTCCTACCTACGCCACTACTGTAAATTTCTTTATCTTGTTCACGGAGCTCTACGATTTTGGTGCGTCATCAATCCATGGCGGCGAAGGTAAAGGTCACCTTGGAGGTCGGAAACGACGGCGTTGCGGTCATCACCATCTTTAATCCCCCTGTCAACGCCTTAGCAATTCCAAGTAATTGAGCTAGCTCTTTGATCTTGTTCAACATTTGTTATTATCAGCTAATTGTTTTGTTTGATTTTCTGAACTTCTGATTTATTTTTTTTGGTTTTGGTGATGATGCTGCAGTTATAGCGGGGTTGAAGGAGAAGTTCGACGAGGCGGCGAATAGGAACGATGTAAAAGCTGTCGTTTTGACTGGTAATAGAGCTTTGATTACTGCTGTTTGATTGAATTGTGTGATAATTTCGTCTTGTTTTGGTGACTTGGTGGTGATTGTTTGTAGTTAATATTGAACATGAAAGTATTTGGTTGTGAATTGAAGGAAGTGGAGGAAGGTTTTCGGGTGGTTTCGATATCAATGTCCTCAAGAAGGTTAACGAGTCCGGTATGATTGAAATGAAAGTATTTAGCTTTGGATAAAATGATGGATGAATTGAGACTTGAGAGCTCACTATCATCACATTTTGTGGTTTTCCAGGGGATGCTTCGCTTCTGCCGGATGTGTCTGTTGAACTTGTGCTCAACACTATTGAAGGTACTTACTTACCAACGTTAACTGGTGAGCGGAATTTTCGGTACTGTAATTAACAATGTGAGAACAGATTCCAAAAAGCCTGTTGTTGCTGCTGTGGAAGGACTTGCACTCGGAGGTGGCTTGGAGTTGGCATTGGTTTGTGCTCTCATTGTCAAGTAGACAGATTTGATTTGAGTGTTTGTATGCTTCTCGATGTTTGTTCTGCTATTAGACTTATTGGTGCTTATTATGCAGGGGTGTCATGCCCGCATTGCTGCTCCAAGAACTCAACTTGGCCTGCCAGAGTTGACACTTGGAGTAATTCCGGAATTTGGAGGTAGAAATTTACTCTAAACAAAGAGCAGTTTGATGCCCAAATTGTTTTTGACCGTTTACTGAAATGTCAATACTGTCTTTCTGCAAGGAACACAACGTCTCCCAAGGCTTGTAGGCCTTCCTAAGGCTGTTGAAATGATGCTGGTAATTGTCTCCTCTATTTTATTTTATTTTTTCCAACTATTTTCACTTTGCAATCTAGCATATTTCATTTCTTAGAGGGAGGGAATGCAGACGGGGAGTTATTGCTTAGTTGGCACAGTTAGTTAGTCATTGCATGCAGCTTCCTACTGACATATGTTGAGGAACGAGAAACACCTTCTGGTCTTCTATCTTAGAACTTACATTTAGAGCCAATCTCTACCCATAGAGGTGTTGGCTTGTTTTCAAACAGCTAAAGTTTTCCTCAAGATGGTTGTGCATTTAAGTTCATCTTCCATACGGTTATTTTCAGTTGTCCAAGTCAATTATGTCTGAAGAAGGACAGAAGCTCGGTCTTATCGATGCTATTGTTCCGCCTCAAGAGTTGCTGAAAGTATCTCGTGCTTGGGCTGTAGACATTGAAGAAAGGCGGAAACCATGGTTACGCTCTCTTCACAGGACAGATAATCTTGGTTCCCTGTCTGAGGCACGTGAGGTATTGAAAGTTGCTAGAGAACAAGCCAGGAAAACTGCTCCAAATATGCCTCAGCACCAAGCATGCATCGATGCGATCGAGGATGGCATTGTTCATGGAGGATACAGTGGTGTTCTAAATGTACGTCTGGTGTTATTGACGTTTGTTCTCATACGTGTAGTGAAACATTGAAGTTTTGCGTGGAATGGTATGCCACTGGTTCACCTATGTTCTAAAAGAGGAGGTCTTTCTTGCAGGAGGTTAAAGTTTCTAGGAAGTTAGTTGTATCAGACACTTCAAAAGGTCTTGTCCATGTCTTTTTTGCACAACGCGCAACCTCAAAGGTACAACTATGATGCATAGTAGTTTGTAACACATTAAAGAATTTGTTTTCATATCATGACTGGATCTAAATCAACATAGTTTGCTTTAAGTTCTTCTGTTTGTTTTAAGTGATACTTTACTAACTCGATTTAGACTTATGCAGGTCCCCAATGTTACTGATATTGGCCTTAAACCAAGGCAAGTAAAGAAAGTTGCTGTTATTGGAGGAGGTCTGATGGGTTCTGGCATAGCTACAGCCCTTCTTCTGAGCAATATACATGTGGTTATCAAGGAAGTCAACTCTGAATATCTTCAGAAGGGCATAAAAACGATAGAAGGTGGTTAGCTCATTGGGAGAATTCTTGATATTTGCCATTTTCTGTGTATTATAGATGTGTTTGAGATAAAGGCTGCTGGAATATCATTGCATGGTGCACTTGTTTCCAAATAAACCCTGGCATGTTTATTTGGTATGCATTGTAGAGATTCCAAAACTGAAATGTTTAGTACTCTCTCATTGTTTCTTCTTTGGTTGAACAGCAAATGTTAAAGGCTTAGTAAGTAAAGAGAAGCTGCCACAGGATAGAGCGCAGAAAGCACTCTCATTACTTAAAGGTAGTTTAGACTACTCCGACTTCAAATATGCAGATATGGTCATAGAGGTATGGAATTTTAAATAATAGTCTTCAGTTCTATTTTTTCTTTTTTATGTTTTCGGATTAATATTTTTGTAACAGTCTTAATTCTGTCAGGAGTGATTTCTGCCGCTCATCTATGCTCTCCTGAGCATCTACTACTTCACTCATATTTCGTGCTGTACCAGATTCCTATTAGAAATTCATATGATACAGTTATTATTACTGTTTGCAGGCTGTGATTGAGAATATTCCTCTCAAACAAAAAATATTTGGTGAACTCGAGAAAGTTTGCTCTTCTCACTGCATTTTGGCTACAAACACATCCACCATTGACCTCAGTGTAGTTGGAGAACAGACAAGTTCTCAGGATCGCATTGTGGGAGCACATTTTTTCAGGTCATTTGATACATTTTTCTCCAAATTCACACATCTTTCCTACTCAGAGAATCGTTTTTTTTTTAGAATTGTCTTAGTAGGCTAAAAGTAGCATTATGAAAATTTTAAATTGAATGCTTACTGTTAGCTATGCTTTTTGTTATTACTTCATACTTTCTTTAATATGACTCTTTGATGGACAGTCCTGCTCATGTGATGCCTCTTCTTGAAATAGTACGGACAGAGAGAACTTCAGCACAAGTCATTCTTGATCTTTTGGCGGTTGGAAAAATAATAAAGAAAACTCCTGTTGTGGTTGGTAACTGCACTGGCTTTGCAGTCAATCGAGCATTCTTTCCCTATTCACAAGGTGCACAACTATTGGTCAATTCAGGTGTGGATGTGTTCCGAATTGACAGGATCATCTCCAACTTTGGCCTCCCTATTGGTCCATTCCAGTAACTTTCTCCCTTTTACTAGTCTTCTTTTGTATGTATACATGTAGAAGATCATATTTTTATCATCTTCGGGGTTCCTTTTTCCTTCCGGTCATAGAAGCTAGAACTCCATTGTTGATTGAATCTACCGCTGTTTACTTGTAGGCTTCAGGACTTGGTAGGCTACGGAGTAGCCCTTGCAGTTGGAAAGGAATTTGGTACTGCCTTCCCTGATCGCACATTTAGGTCGCCATTGGTTGAAATCTTGATAAAGAATGGACGAAATGGTACTTAGAACTTCACTCATTATACTAGAGCTTCCTTGACTTTAAGGAGGGAAGGAATGTTGTAATTCTTTTGCATGTTCTTCATTCCAACTTCATTTCTACTTTTGGCATTTTAGGGAAAAACAATGGAAAAGGATATTACATTTATCAAAAGGGAAGCAAGCCAAAACCTGATCTATCTGTCCTACCTTTAATTGAGGAATCTCGACGAACTACCAATATTATGCCTGGTGGGAAGGTACTTTTGCTGATTGGAGCTATCCCATCTACTCGGCAGTTGCTTTTCATAATGCATGCTTTATGAAACGATCATGCTTACAGTTTTTGCTGGACTATGGCTGGCAGCCTCTATCTGTTACAGACCAAGAGATTCTGGAGATGGTACTTTTTCCTGTGGTTAATGAGGCATGTCATATTCTAGATGAAGGGATAGTTGTTCGAGCAGCAGACCTCGACATTGCATCTGTTCTTGGGATGAGTTTCCCATCTTATCGGTGAGTTCTGATGTGACCTGCTTTTACTTGCATTTTGAATTAGATGTAACTCAGTGGGGTGTGCATAATTTGAAGTCCGGTGCCTATGGTTTTCCTTTGATTGACAGAACATATGTTATTAGTCCATGTGTTTGCTTGCTTCATTGTTTTTATGTGTTCTGTGACAGTGGTGGTATTGTCTTTTGGGCGGATCTGGTCGGGCCTAAGCATATATACGCTACTCTCAAGAAATGGTCCGGAGTATTTGGTGGTTTCTTCAAACCATCAAGGTATTTGGAAGAAAGAGCAGCCAAAGGCTTGCCGCTGGTAAGAAAAATGACGCTTATTTCGTCCTTGAAATATTCCTATTACTGAATTTGGATGAACTTAACATTTTCTCTTCCTGCAGAGTGCATCTGCTACATCATCCCCATCCTCAAGGTCACCCATGTAAGCGAAGATCGTATCTCCAACCCTGTTCCTGGGCATATATAGACTAATGAAGAAAATAAGAGTCAGGCTATTACTTGTAATGCTTAAGCTGACTCTAAAGAATTCATAAGCAGTTGGTTTGGAGAATAAAATAGTCACCTTTCTTTTCCTCCCTCTCTGGGTATGGTATTATTGTATAATGCATTGAACTGCTGAAAGTCATTTGAGTCTTTATGTTTGAACTTGCAACCCGTTGACCAAAAACAGAATGGACTAGCAAAAATCGTGGAGAAACCGAAACGCACCGAGTGTGTTCGAAGTTATGCCATACCTAATTTATATTAATATAGAAGTCCCCCACAAGTCATGCACGTATAATTTTTAATGGAGGCATATGAACTACATATTGCTTCAGACTTGATAACCTTATTCTACGATGAAAAACTATTTCAAATACATTTTTTAAACATGAAAATCCGTAAATATACTAAATTATAGTAACCTTGAAACTTCCTTTTACATCTTGATGCCGAGTAGTAGACAAGTTGAAGCAATGCGATTCCTTGTGGCAAATCTCATGTGCTGAGGTCTGTTTACATGCGTTTCTTACTCTTTCGGTTTGCTTTCTCTATTTTTTCCGGATGGGAGGGAGGTTTACTAAGAGGTAAAACCGCCGGAGTCACTGTCTGAGATGTCGTTGTGTTGGCTGGGGGCGGAACAGGAGGTCTGGCCACACCATTGCTAAATGGTGCTAGCTGATTGTATGTTTGAATTCTTGCATTATTGCTAACTGGTGCTTGCTGATTGCCTGTTTGTGTTTTATATGGGCTTAATAAGGTTTTTTTTTTTTTTTGAGCACGGCTTAATAAGGTTTAGGAGTTGTGAATATAATGTTTTTGACTTCTTTAAACTCTGTAGACTAAAATTTACACTTTAAACCCCGATTAAAATAATGAAAATCAAATATCTAATCTTCAATTTCTAATAAGTTACATTTTGATTTCAAGGGTTACACTTTTTAGTATACAAGTACTTTTTTAGTTTAGCTATCTTTTTAGGTCCGAGCGGCCATTGATGAAAGAAGTGATAGATATGTTAGAGGGAAGTTCTGATGCCTTGCAGGTACCGCCTAAGCCATGTACTTGTATCGGTACTATAGAATAAGAACCAAGCATTTTCAAAGAAATGAGCAATATTGCAGAAGTCTGTACAGTAATGAGCTTTTTTCTGGTGTGAATTAACTTGGGACTTGTTTGTTTAGTGTTTGATCCCAACTCAGTGTTGCTCTTTGAGCCAATGACCTGTGTAATATTATAATTTAACTTAGCATTGCCTCTAATCAGTTGGCAAATAAGAACTGTGACGCTCTTGTACTCGCAAGACCAACTCGTCATGTGAAGAGCATGCCAAAGACTTCAAATGAGTAAATTTATCAAGTCAATGCTAACCCTTCTTTAAATGCCTCAGTCACATATAAGACAAGTAGGAGTCACCTACCTTGATCTATATTTTGGCATCTTCATTACATGTAAGTTGGAAGCTTATGAACCCAAATGCCTCATGTCTTTCCAAATTAAACAAAAAGAACATGGTAGTGGAGCAAATGGCAAGAAAAAACAAAAACAAAGTAGGTGAGCAAAGGGACCATTGTCGTTTCGTCGCACTTTCTCATCCCTTTCCCGTCGTATCATTTTCCCGAACAAGTTCCAATAATTTGACCATAAAATTAAAATAACTAGTTTCAACAACCAGAAGACTTTGACTTGACTTCGAAAGCAGCTCATTCTTGTTCATATCTCCACTCAACCGCAGCTGATTTTCTTATTAACATGGTATATTATCATTATCTATATTAATATAGAAACATTTTGGCTATAATTAAAATTAAGTACACTCACATTTAAATTTATATTTTTCAAATTTAATTCTATATAATAAATATGTTAAACTTACCCCATCTTCTTAACTAATAGTGGTAGATCTATAAAAATAAAATATTTATATTTAAAACAGAAAATTCAATATATAGAAAAATAAAAACACAAATCGGAAAAGCAAACTAGCACCCGCATGAACGAGTGCTAAGAAACTTATATAGTATAACTTAGCTATTTATTATCACGTTCTCTATAATATTTATAAACACATTATTCTTAGTACGCCAATCGTTACGTAAATACATTACTTTTCTTCATAAGACTGTTGAATATCTACATAAGTATATCAGAAATTAATCATTCCATGTGAATGAATTATCAGGATGGCCACGTGGGTCATAGAATAATCTAACGGCATGACTGAGTTGCCGCTACAGATCAGATATAAAAGCACCCATACCGTGATCGCGTCAGCGTTCTCATCACTGTAAATTTCTTTATCTTGTTCACGGAGCTCTACGATTTTGGTGCGTCATCAATCCATGGCGGCGAAGGTAAAGGTCACCTTGGAGGTCGGAAACGACGGCGTTGCGGTCATCACCATCTTTAATCCCCCTGTGAACGCCTTAGCAATTCCAAGTAATTGAGCTAGCTTATTGATCTTGTTCAACATTTGTTATTATCAGCTAATTGTTTTGTTTGATTTTCTGAACTTCTGAGTTTTTTATTGGTTTTGGTGACGATGCTGCAGTTATAGCGGGGTTGAAGGAGAAGTTCGACGAGGCGGCGAAGAGGAACGATGTGAAAGCTATCGTTTTGACTGGTAATTGAGCTTTGATTACTGCTGTTTGATTGAATAGTGTGATAATTTCGTCTTGTTTTGGTGGCTTGGTGGTTGTTTGTAGTTAATAATCGAAAATTGAGAGTGTGATGATTTGTGATTTTGAGGTTGAGCATGAAAGTTTTGAGTTGATTGTATTTGGTTGTGAATTGAAGGCA
Organism: Spiraea crenata; assembly: GCA_033992175.1. Classification (NCBI taxonomy): domain Eukaryota; kingdom Viridiplantae; phylum Streptophyta; class Magnoliopsida; order Rosales; family Rosaceae; genus Spiraea; species Spiraea crenata. Next base: position 1,985,715 of record JAVBHV010000079.1, on the reverse strand, counting down.
ATGGAGGAAGGTTTTCGGGTGGTTTCGATATCAATGTTTTCGAGAAGGTTCACAAGTCTGGTATGATTGAAATGAATGTATTTAGCTTTAGATAAAATGATGGATGAATTGAGAACTGCGAGCTCACTATCATCACATTTTGTGGTTTGCCAGGGGATGTTTCGCTTATGCCGGATGTATCTGTTGAACTTGTGGTCAACATTATTGAAGGTACTTACTTACCAAAGTTAACTGGTGGGCTGCGTTTTCAGTACTCTAATTAGCAATTTTGTCGATGCTGTTTGTGATAATAGATTCCAAAAAGCCTGTTGTTGCTGCTGTGGAGGGGCTTGCACTCGGAGGTGGCTTGGAGTTGGCATTGGTTTGTGCTCTCATTGTCAAGTAGATAGATTTGATTTGAGTGTTTTTATACTTCTCGATGTTTGTGCTATTAGACTTATTGGTGCTTATTATGCAGGGGTGTCATGCACGCATTGCTGCTCCAAGAACTCAACTTGGCCTGCCAGAGTTGACACTTGGAGTAATTCCGGGATTTGGAGGTAGAAATTTATTCTAAAGAAAGAGTAGCTTTGATGCCCAAATTGTTTTTGACCGTTTACTGAAATGTCAATACCGTCTTTCTGCAAGGAACACAACGTCTTCCAAGGCTTGTAGGCCTTCCTAAGGCAGTTGAAATGATGCTGGTAATTGTCTCCTCTACTTCTTCTTTTTCCAACTGTTTTCACTTCTCAATCTAGCATATTTCATTTCTTTGAGGGAGAGAATGCAGATGGGGAAATTTGCTTAGTTGGCACAGTTATATAGTCATTACAGCCTCGTCCTGAACTATGTTGAGGAACGAGAAACACCTTCTGGTCTTCTATCTTAGAACTTACAGTTAGAGCCAATCTCTACCCATAGAGTTGTTGGCGTGTCTTCAATTCTGGGTTGGGTTTGTTTTTGCTGTTTTCCTCAAGATGATTATGCATTTAAGTTCATCTTCCATACGGTTATTTTCAGTTGTCCAAGTCAATTATGTCTGAAGAAGGACAGAAGCTCGGTCTTATTGATGCTATTGTTCCTCCTCAAGAGCTGCTGAAAGTATCTCGTGCTTGGGCTTTAGACATTGCAGAAAGGCGAAAACCATGGTTACGCTCTCTTCACAGGACAGATAAGCTTGGTTCCCTGTCTGAGGCACGTGAGGTATTGAAAGTTGCTAGGCAACAAGCCAGGAAAACTGCTCCAAATATGCCTCAGCACCAAGCATGTCTCGATGTGATCGAGGATGGCATTGTTCATGGAGGTTACAGTGGTGTTCTAAAGGTATGTTTGGTGTTATTGATTTTTGTTCTCATATGTGTAGTGAAACATTGAAGTTTTGTGTGCGATGGTATGCCACTGGTTCACCTATGTTCTAAAGATGAGATCTTTCTTGCAGGAGGCTAAAGTTTTTAAGGAGTTAGTTGTATCAGACACTTCAAAAGGTCTTGTCCATGTCTTTTTTGCTCAACGGGCAACCTCAAAGGTACAACTATGATGCATAGTAGTTTCTACCATAGAGGTTCCTGTAATCCTTTGCCCTTTTTTTTTGTCCTGTTGTGTCCTTTTGCGCTAAAGAATTTGTTTTCATATCATGACTGGATCTAATCAGCATAGTTTGCTTTAAGTTCTTCTGTTTGTTTGAATTGATTCTTTACTAACTCGATTTAGACTTATGTAGGTCCCCAATGTTACTGATATTGGCCTTAAACCAAGGCAAGTAAAGAAAGTTGCTGTTATTGGAGGAGGTCTGATGGGTTCTGGCATAGCTACAGCCCTTCTTCTGAGCAATATACATGTTGTTCTCAAGGAAGTCAACTCTGAATATCTTCAGAAGGGCATAAAAACAATAGAAGGTGGTTACCTCATTGGGACAATTCTTGAGATTTCCCGTTTTCTGTGTATTATGGATGTGTTTGGTATAAAGGCTGGTGGTATATCATTGTTAATATTTTATCATTGCATGGTGCATTTGTTTACAAATATACCCTGGCATGTTTATTTGGTATGCATTGTAGAGATTCCAAATCTGAAATATTTAGTACTTTCTCATTGTTTCCTCTTTGTTGAACAGCAAATGTTAAAGGCTTAGTAAGTAGAGGGAAGCTGGCACAGGATAGAGCGCAGAAAGCACTCTCATTACTTAAAGGTAGTTTGGACTACTCAGACTTCAAAGATGCGGATATGGTCATAGAGGTAGGGAATTATAAATGATAGTCTTCAGTTCTAATTTGTCTTTTTCATGTTTTCGGATTAATTTTTTTGTAACAGTCTTAATTCTGTCAGAAGTGATTTCTGCCGCTCATCTGTGCTATCCTGAGCATCTATTACCTCATTCATATTTCGTGCTGTACCAGATTTCTATTAGAAATTCATATGATTCAGTTATTCCTGTTTGCAGGCTGTGATTGAGAATATTCCTCTCAAACAAAAAATATTTGGTGAACTCGAGAAAGTTTGCCCTTCTCACTGCATTTTGGCTACAAACACATCCACCATTGACCTCAATGTAGTTGGAGAACGGACAAATTCTCAGGATCGTATTGTGGGAGCACATTTTTTCAGGTCATTTGATACATATTTCTCTAAATTCACACATCTTTACCACTCAGAGAACCCTTTTTGTTTTAGAATTGTCTTAGTCGGCTAAAAGTAGAGTAATGAAAATTTTTAAATGAATTCTTACCGTTAGCTATGCTTTTTTGTTATTACTTCATACTTTCTTTAATATTATTCTTTGATGGACAGTCCTGCTCATGTGATGCCTCTTCTTGAAATAGTACGGACAGAGAGGACTTCAGCACAAGTCATTCTTGATCTTTTGACGGTTGGAAAAATAATAAAGAAAACTCCTGTTGTGGTTGGTAACTGCACTGGCTTTGCAGTCAATCGAGCATTCTTTCCCTATGCACAAGGTGCACATTTATTGGTCAATTCAGGTGTGGATGTGTTCAGAATTGACAGGATCATCACCAACTTTGGCCTCCCTCTTGGTCCATTCCAGTAACTTTCTCTCTTTCACTATACATAGCCACTTCGTGTCTTCTTTTGTATGTATAGATGTAAAACATCATGTTTTTATCGTCTCTGGGGGTCATTTTTCCTTCTGGTCATAGAAGCTAGAACGACATTGTTGATTTTATCTACCTCTGTTTACTTGTAGGCTTCAGGACTTGACTGGCTACGGAGTAGCCCTTGCAGTTGGAAAGGAATTTGCTACTGCTTTCCCTGATCGCACATTTAGGTCGCCATTGGTTGAAATCTTGATAAGGAATGGAAGAAATGGTACTTAGAACTTCACTCATTGTACTAGAGCTTCCTTGACTGAAAGAAGGGAAGGGATATTGTAATTCTTTTGCATGTTCTTCATTCTAACCTCATTTCTACTTTTGCATTTTAGGGAAAAACAATGGAAAAGGATATTACATTTATCAAAAGGGAAGCAAGCCAAAACCTGATCTATCTGTCCTACCTCTAATTGAGGAATCTCGACGAACTACCAATATTATGCCTGGTGGGAAGGTACTTTTGCTTTATGATTGGAGCTACCCTGTCTACTCGGCAGTTGCTTTTCAGAATGCATGCTTTATGAAACAATCATGCTTATTTTTTTTGCTGGACTATGGCTGGCAGCCTCTATCTGTTACAGACCAAGAGATTCTGGAGATGATACTCTTTCCTGTGGTTAATGAGGCATGTCGTATTATAGATGAAGGGATAGTTGTTCGAGCAGCAGACCTCGACATTGCATCTGTTCTTGGGATGAGTTTCCCATCTTATCGGTGAGTTCTGATGTGACCTGCTTTTACTTGCCTTTTGAATTAGATGTAACTCATTGGGGTGTGCATAATTTGAAGTCCGGTGCCTATGGTTTTCCTTTGATTGACAGAACATATGTCATTAGTCCATTTGTTTGCTTGCTTCATTGTATTTATGTGTTCTGTGACAGTGGTGGTATTGTCTTTTGGGCGGATCTGGTTGGGCCTAAGCATATATACGCTACTCTCAATAAATGGTCCGGAGTATTTGGTGGTTTCTTCAAACCATCAAGGTATTTGGAAGAAAGGGCAACCAAAGGCTTGCCGCTGGTAAGGAAAATGACACTTATTTCGTCCTTGAAATGTTCCTTTTACTGAATTTGGATAAACTTAACATTTTCTCTTCCTGCAGAGTGCACCTGCTACATCATCCCCATCCTCAAGGTCACGCATGTAAGCGAAGATCGTATCGTCAACCCTGTTCCTGGGCATATTTAGACTAATAAAGAAATTAAGAGTCGTGCTATTACTTGTAATGCGTAAGCTGACTCTGAAGAATTCATAAGCAGCTGGTTTGGAGAATAAAATAGTCACCTTTCTTTTCCTCCTCTCTTTGTGAATGGATGTGTATAATGCAGTGAACTACTGGAAGTCATTAAATATATATGTTTGAACTTGCAACCCTGTTGACCAAAAACAGATTGGACTTGCAAAAATCGGGGTAATTGAAAAACTAATGGTAGAACAAGTTTGCAAGATTTGGAAAGTACAATGTACTAAAATGAAATAAATAAAAAGTACATGAATCATTTCAAATTTTGGTCCAAACCACATGGGATTACAATCTTGGTGTCTATGGAAAGAGGGCAAAGACTAATGGTCAAGTAAATGCTTCCTTCAAAAAAAAAAAAAAAATTTAAAAATAAAAGAGCGGTTCCTTCAAATTGAAGGATGTGATCCTTCAAATTATAGGATGTGATCCTTCAAATTGAAGGAAGTGCTCCTTCAAAAATGTGAAGGACGAGATTGCAAGATTTTGAAAGTATAAGGTACTTAAAAAATTTAAATTGAAGAAGTGCTTCAAAATGAAGAAGAAAGAATAGTTGTGTTGATTCACCATCAATTCATATGATTTTTATATCAATCTTCATCTAAACAACCCAACAAAGCTTTCTAGACTAGTATAAAGATACCTGGAAACTTGCCGGAAACTCACCGGAAAGTTTCAACCAAATGTGAGGCTCACCGGCGATGATCCGCTACAAACTAAAGCACAATATTGGTTGGGCTGTGTCTAGAATGATGAGAGGATAAAGTTTTGGGTGGTGGTTTGTCCCATTTGTCGCGAAGAGAATTGCGGAAAACGTGAAGATGTTACGGTTCTGATATTCTCTACAGTGGGTCTGGGGTTATAATTTTGGTGTCTATGGAAAGAGGGGAGAGACGAATCCAACCCAATTGATTTCGTGTCAAACGGAGTCCGGATGAGAAAGTTATGGGTAAAAGAGTGTTTTGAAGTTAGTAGAGAGATTTCTCGCGTGGATTACGGAGAAGGGAAAGGAGAGGAAGAGAGGGGGGGGAAAAAGGGGAAGAGGAAGAAAAAAAAAAAAAAAAGGAAAAAGGAAGAGAAAGAAAGTTAAAAGAGAGGAAGTTTTGGGTATTTTGATTTTAAAGGAGGATCAAAATGTAATTTTTACATAATTATATTTTATCCTTTGTATTAATATAGAAGTTCCCCACAAGTCATGAACATATAATTCTTAAATGGAGGCATACGAACAACATAATGATTCAGACTTGATAAACCTTATTATTAAAAAGAAAAATTATTTCAAATATATCTTTTAAACATGAACAGATGATATTTTCTGTGGTTCAATGGGGAGTGACTGTAAAACATTTTTTAAGGGACAATTTTTCGATGAAAAGATAAATATGAAGAAAGAAATTATAAAACGATACTACCCTGTCATGTCTCAACTCATCCGATTCCTATTGAGCTCGACCATACCATATTAATCTGGTAAACTTCCCCCAGGAGGTGACTAGTCACCGCTTCTAAGAGGCAACAGATTCACGGAGGTAAATTGTAAAGCAGAAGGTGCTTAAACACTGATCAAGAGTTAAATATTTTATTTCCACGATAAGTGGTAAATGCTCTCTTTGTTTATCCACATGTAGAAAGGTAAAAGGGGAAAAACAAGATCCTAACCAGCTACGATGTTAATCTGTATGTAACGATCTAGAATGATATCTCGCACAATCACAAGCCCTGCATTTTACACCACTTGCATCGAACTATATTCTAAAAAAAAATTTAATCTATAAATATACTAAATTAGTAACCTTGAAACTTCCTTGTACATCTTGATGCCGAATAGTAGACAAGTTGAAGCAATGGGATTCCTTGCGGCAAATCTTATGTGCTGAGATCTTTTTACATGTGTTTCTTACTCTTTCGGGTTGTTATCTCTATTTTCTGGATGGGAGGGAGGTTTACTAAGAGGTAAAACCGCCGCAATCACTGTCTGAGATGTCGTTGTCTTGGCTGGGGGTGGAACAGGCGGTCTTGCCACACCATTGCTAACTGGTGCTTGCTGATTGCCTGTTCCAATTCTTGCACTATTGCTAACTGGTGCCTGCTGATTGCCTGTGTCAATTCTTGCACTATTGCTAACTGGTGCCTGCTGATTGCCTGTTTCAATTCTTGAACCGTTGCTAACTGGCGCCTGCTGATTGCCTGTTTGTGTTCTTCCATTTGTGATACCGTTGTTGGGTTTGTCTCTTTGAGTTTCAGCTTCACTTCGGGCTAAAGATGAGCATGTTGTTTCTGCAATGTAAAATGGAAGAGGTACATTGATTCCCAAGTGTAATTACAGGTAGACGATTGGAGTAATGTAAAGTTTCTGATTGCATTGTCGTGCACCTAGCATTTGACAATGAAACAACCACTCCAGAGATACCTAGAGGATCAAGTATTCAGAAATGAACAAAAAGTAACCTATCCTTACAGCCTTAATACTGAACAATAAAAAGTGGTTTGGCAATTATGAAAATATTTGACCTTTATATCTTACTTAGTCCAGATAAGAAGATGGTTTAACTTGCCTCTTATTTCTCCAAAAGTGATGAGCTTATTAAGACAGTCTCGGAATTTCGTCAAAACTATCCTTTCCTGTGCTGTAAAGACCTCTGTCATTCCTTGACCTTTAGGCAACTGTGAAGGTCTATCACATTCATCGCCTATTAACCCATTAGAGGAAGCAGCTGTCATGAACATTGTATCTTGTTCATCGCACATCAATGCCAAAGTTCCAGGAGACATTGGCCTCACTTCTGGCACATCAGCACCATCTGAATTGGAACCATCACCACTGATATTATCAGCCTCCTTTGCAAGAGAACAATTATCAGGCACAGCTTTCTGAGCATCAGATTCATTTTGACTTTGCAACCTGTCTTGTGTCGTTGAAGCAAGGGAAGTCTCGGTTGGCTTCTCCACTGTATTTCTTTGGTCTAGACAGATTGGACAAATAAACATTCAGACTTTATAAACAACCATATTAGTCATAATAACGCTTATTTCTACTAAAATCACTTGAAAGGTAGTTACTCAAAGCATATATACCAATCACAATAGATAACTAACAATTGAATTTTTCCTATAAATGATCAACCTAAACCAGTGTAAATGATCAAACTAAAATACTACCAAATAAGCTAGTAAGATCTTTTACAGACAGAAAAAAGTTATACGAAATCATATACAATAGAGGCCCAAAGAATGCACAAAACCAGAAGTTCTAGAATTAAGGGAAGCAGAATTTCTATCATGACAAAGAATACTTAGTGAGGGGAGTAGTTGTGGTACGAATGAGAAAATGAATTAATATGTTGGGAGGCAGGTGACAGCTCTCATTTATTAGTTAAACTTAAAGCTGGTAACAAGTGAAGTTTCTCAGATTATTGTCTAGGTAGTAGGTACAAATGACCTTGAATGTCACGAAGCAATTAATACTCAATAGTCAATCTTACTACTCTTAACAGCCAAGTTCTTTACTTCAGGAGAGGCATAGTAATCAATGGTACTCAAACTTCAAACTACATGAGACAGCATATAGTACTAGTCTCACGCTCCAGCAATACAATTGTAAGCAGAGTTTGAATGTCATAGTACCTTCTTTCAGACTTCCCTTCTAAAAGAGTCTATAACTGTAACATATTGGCTTAAGCATTTTATTCGAACAAATTTAAAACCAGAATGGATGGTTTAATTATGTCTCATGGGGTGATACAACCCACTTCTGATATCTCATCTTTAAGATCATTCGTTGCTAATCAGACTAGAGAAGAAACCATATCATTCTACAAGCAGCTCTATAGATATACACACTCACGGAAACAGTGAAATCTAAATGCCTAGTGATTTTTCATATCTGAATCAATAAACTACCTGTAAGTGCCTTTGCAGCTTCTTCTGCTACTAAAACCAAAACCGAACAAAGCTCCTTCAAGTCCTGCGGCTGGATGATGTCTGCTAGCAGAGACCTTCAACAATCATACATGAATTAGGTTTGAACCACGCAGTTTGATTGCGGTTGATAACAAAAACCTATCATACCTGTATGTATACTTAGAAGTCCCTAATCCTGCTGTGCCACCAGGGCGACTAACAGGTACCGAAGACAGAGAAGAGGGCCCAGGGGCTCTGATATTGTTTCCCTGAGAATGACAAGAAACATGCACCCATCAATACAATCTCAAAATAGAATATGGGTTTTAATGGAGAAGATAGAAAAGAATTTCCACATTTGATTAACGAAAATCAGTGTCACATGAAGTAAACCAAAGGAGAAAAAGAGCAAATCTCATTAAAACATGACTTGTACTCATAGCTTTCCTCCAGAAACTAACTATTGATCTGAAAAATAGGTGACGGGAGTCAAAATCATAATAGGAACATTTTTCCATTCATTAACACCAACTAATTTCGCATAAGTTATTTCTTAGACAATGACACTAAATTACCTTAGACAATGAGACTAAATTACCTCTTGAAACTGTCCAATCCTGAGTGATGGATCCTTGGCTGTCGGTCCATAGAGTTCCTGACCTTTTCTTTTCCTGGATACTGGAGGAGATGATGCATAGCCAGAGGATCCAATAGCACCAGTAATGGCAGCATTTGCTGCCTGTTGAAGGTATGCCATGTTGTTGCCACGGTCCCCATGGAATATAGCTTGTCTCTCTTCACTTCCCTCAAAATTCTTGCACTCCACACACTTACAGTTCTCAGAACAGAGAATGTTGGCTTGAAAACATTCACAGTACTTCTTCAGGCACCCTGATTTTTTGCAATGGCATCCTTTATTGTGCTTTGCCAAGATCAAAACCTCACCTGCTTCCTCCTACACATTTCCAGACCAGTCCACATCCTCGTTAACATCACAATGAAGGGTACTATAATCAAAGACACCAGCAGTCACCTTGTAACAGGAACAAAACAAGTACTTCACTTGTGTCTAGGCCTATGTCTTGTAGTGGTAAAAGAAAGGAAAAACATACAGAAATTCATCATAAATGGAAAAGCCATATACATTATTCACTAAAGCTAAGCAGTCGAACTTCTGTTAGTTGAATCAATAATACAAGATAAGCCTAGAGGTGGCCTAAACACCTGGTAATAGAAATTTCAAAAGATGCATCATTTCTGTAAGTATTCCACTAAAATAAGAGGCATACCCGAGTATCCCTTGTTCCATGAGGGCTACTTGCAATTTTTGGTCTGAATGCATTTGGATTACGCTCTAAAGTAGCTTCAACTGCATCTCTCCTAGCACCTTCATTTTCAACATTATTGCAACAGTTCACGCAGTTGCAACCGTCACAATAAATTCCAGACGCAAAACACTCACAATACCTGGTCATAAAAGCACAAGTAAGCAGCTTCATATCAGTGTTTGTGAATGCATGGACTTATATTTCTTTGATGCCAAAAATTCATGAAAAGTGAACAATGAAGAATTTTAAGAAAGTTAAAATGAACCATTCAAAATATAAGGTAAAGCGAACTGTTAAGAGCATCAACTCCTGGTTCGACTGGTATTCCATATCAACCAAGTGCAGAGAAACTATAAACTTACAGCTTCAAGCAGCGAGAATGTTTACAGTTGCACTGTTTTTGCTTCTTAGGAGTACCATCTTTCGCTTCAGCATTGGGTCTTGGTCTTGATTTTGTTGGAGAGTCTGGTTTCCTAAGAAAGAAAAAACAACAGTATTTACAATATGAACAAAGTAGAGATTGCATACAACGATTTTCAGAAGCAAAATCACAAGCAACAAACTTTAGAAATGCCAATTCTACACTGTACTCCACACTCCAAATAAATTCAAAACCATAATCAATTCATCCTCAAAATAAGAGATTCAAAATTTAAAACAAAGATCACAACATTGTTTAATAGAACCCAAATAACACCAGCTCAACAAATATACTTTCCAAAAACCAAAGCTTCAAATTACCCCTAATTTTGAGCACAATTCCCACATCACCTCACAATCCAAAATGCAAACTTTTTCAATCAGATTGAACTGATAAGCAAAACCAATTAAACTTCATAATCTATATCACTATGAAAAGCTAGAAACTTACACGGGCCTCACTGATGGAACAGACTGCTGGGGCGGCGGCGCCGGAGTCGGCAAGGATACCACCGGAGGCCTCGGCTGAGTCCGGACGACCGCCGCCGGGGGCAATTGCGGCCTGGGCAGCTGCGGCACGGCCCCACTAGCCGGCGGTGGCACCAATACCCGTGAAGTCCAGCTGCCTCGCAAGCTTCCTCGCGGGAACGTCGCTGTTCATCGAAGAAGACGAAGACGACGCCGTTGCGGCGCTGGCCGGTGGTGCCCCGCCGTCTGATTGCGACTTCGGTGGCGGAGCCGAATCGGCCCCGTCAGTTTCCCCCATAGATACCGCAAAATTAAAACTTTATCTAAATTCAAATAAAATTTCACCCGAAAAATTTCGAATTTTTTCTTCTCTTCCTGCTCCAATCAACTCAATCCACTGATTACTCCCACCAAATTCGAGAAATTCACCGGATTCCCGCGCTTTTCAGATCCGAAACTCAATCGGATTCGCCGGAAGATTCAAATACTCCGAAAGCGGGCGGCTTTGCAGCTCAAGATTCGCGGCGGAAACTCCCGGCCGCAATCGAAAACGGCGTCGAATTGCGCAACGGAGAAAAAGGGCGCGAAGAGAAAACCAGGAGAAGCCAAAATGTGGGGAGAAATTCTAGGGTTTCGGAGATTGAAGATTTCGGATTGAGGAGAGGGAAGAGGTAGCAAAGGGCTGGTTCTTTCTTCTCCTTCGTGTTTCTCCTCCCTCTCTCTTCCCAGGCTTTTGAATTTCAATTTCGTGAATATTGGACGGTGTGATTGGATATTACGGTTTGATCCTACGATTACTGTTAAAAGCTGATATCTACGGTGGGAATTCATAGATGAGAGTAAAGTCCGTGGTTGACCGTCGGATTTACTAAGTTACAAATGCTCCAACAAGGTTATTTAATTACCAGGATAAAAACTACGGATTACTTACACTTACCTCTAGGACTGGGTGCACTAAGCACCATTTAGTTAATCGGTTGCATTGAACACACATTATCTACTAGTGATTCCTTTTACTTACTTTGATACCGATATCAACAGTGAATTTGAAATGGAAACCTCTAAAAAATATTTATGGACTAAATTTATAATCTTACTACCTGATGAGCAAGCTTGAATTCGGTGGTCTAGGCTACAGGAAAAGAGCTTACGTTCGGTGTTGGGATTCTGACGAGTGAGGGATGTAGAGTACTGATCAATGACGCGTGGACTAGGTAACGTCTTGAATCAGATGTGGGTGGTGAAAAATTGGGTTGTGTTGTATTGAGCTGATTGGGCCCTGTAAAACAGTTAAAGGGTGAAAGTAAATGAAAAGTGGAGTTGGCGTTCATTGGGATCGGACCTTTGGTGCGGTTGTTAACTTGTGATTGGTGGATTCCCTCTAGTTGGTACGGAGTACGGAACGAGAGAAAAAAGAAAAAGAAAAAAAAAAGATGACAAGAAATTAACAAGTGGGATTAAAGTCTCTATTACCATGGTTTCAAACTAAGATGATAACTTGACAAGACTTCTACATCACTGAGGAAAACTTGGCAAGTCTTTGAACCCCTCGGACACTTCGAAATTGCTTTCCTCTCTCTTTTCCTCCCTTCTTCTGTCAACCCCAGCAACATCAAGCATCAACTGTAAATATACTACTTACAGATCGGATGTGAAAATATTAATTCAGACTAGGTGACACCTTAAGAAAATTTATCAGTGATTGCCACGAGCACTCTGAATCACGAGTTAGCTCCAACTTGTTCAAATTATTGAATGTAAGAGATGATGCTGCACAAATGATTCCATCTATACTCAAATCTTTAATTACAGGACAAGAAGACACGAGTTCCTCTATTGAGTGAACATCAGGGCAAAAGAACTGAACTTTGAGACTTGAGACTTGGGAAGGAGGAATCAGAGAAGTGGAAGGAATGATAATGAAATTTGGTTGAAGGCAAAGCCTCAAAATAACCAAAGTTCTGGACACGAGAAGACTTCTAGGTAACTCAAAGCGTACAGCTCGTTTCCATTTTAGTAATTGAAGATCAAGCTCGACTACATTACTCATGATGGCAGTGTGAACCCACCCATCTATGCGTGAATACAGCGAAGTTTGAACAGATGAATGTTTGAGGAGCCGCGAGCAAAAAGCACACGATCCACAAACCCCTCGAAACCTTCTCTGACATTCGGTGGTTCACATCCCAGAGCACATTTCTCATCAAAGTCACATACTGATATATTCGGAACAAAGACCCATGCGTTTTTCCACCTGCGTGACAAGACGCTAGTCTTTACAGTCCCTCCCTTGTTTCAACGAAAGAGATCGTGGCAGAGAATTGCATCTGGCTAGTCACTGATCCTATCCTCCATGAGTTCTTCACTATGCTTTGAAGACTTGAGGCCCATTTCATAATCTGATGTTTTCTGCAAAAACATAAAAGTTTATTGATACCATTGAATTAGCAGAGAGTTGTGGTTTGCTAACTTTATACTTGACCCGACAAAGAAATTTTAGGTTCTTTAGGCCATTTTTTGTTAATTATTTGAATAATTTCGGGCAATTTTCGTGGAGTTTGAGCGAGTATGGTGAAATTCTTCTGTTTGATGGAGTGAACACAATCGAGCTGCTTTGAATTTTTGTTTATCATTTTCAGAACTAACCCACAAAGAAATTTACTGGGATATATTTTGCTGGAGATTGAGTGTATGGTTCTTATGGTTATATTGTTCTCAATTCAATGGGATATATTTCCTAGGTTTTCTTACTATCCAACCAGAATATATACCAAAGAACTAAGAATGAGCAGAAAGTTGCACTTCACTAAAGAGAGAGAGAGAGAAAAAATAGTGCCTGGAGTGCTTGCGCTGGTGGAGCTAAGTTCTCACTTCATTTGGTTGCCGAGAAACAGCGGGAAAAGAAAAGAAAAAAAAATGAGAAAACAAGGGTCGAGGGAAGTAGTTAAGACGTCGGGTCTCATCGTGGGCCTAGATTGTGTAAACAGAAGTTTGGGTACAGCACTTTCTTGGTTCCTGCAGCCCAACCCAATAGACAAGTTCCCAAATAAAATGGGGAATTGGCAAAAATAGGCTCATAGCCAAATCCATTTGCCAAAATAGGCAGCGGGCAGCGGTTAGTGCTTCACTAGGCAAAATGCTACAGTAATTTTGCAATTAAATCCCTGGGGTTATAGTGCGGCTATAGTGCCTTATAGTGCACATATAGTGCCTCATAGTGCACCCATAGTGCTTCATAGTCTTTCGAGTACAGAATCGTTGTAATTCATCAACGCGTTCATAGTCCCTCATAGTGCACTCATAGTGCATCATAGTGCCTCATAGTCCCTTTGCTTATTCTCCGAACTCCACTGAAGACATTTTTGTTTGCGGGTGGCAAACCTCTGGGAATTTGGGGTTGAAACTTTGGGGATATATTCTTGAGATCGAGAGGGAACTTTTTGTAGTTGGGGTCGTTGTCAATCGATGACCGGAAAACATAGAACGGAGGGAGGTTTGTCGGACGGTTTTTGGCAAAAAACAGATCAAAACGTTTTCGTTCGCCGGCGGCAAACCGCTTGGAATTTGGGGTTGAAACTTCGTGGGAGTGTGCTCGTGGATGTTGGGAAGCTAGTCCAGGTTTTCCGAACAGAGAAAGTGGCCGGAAAATTAGCAACGGCGGCGAGAACTCCGGCGGCTCAGTTTTGCATTTGGTTTCACCGGCGGCGTTCCATGCTGTCTTTGGCTCTGAAATTTTGGGATATATTCTTGAGGTTGAGAGGGAACTTTTTGTAGTTCGATTCGTCGTCGATCTATGGCCGGAAAAGAGAGAATGGAGGGAGGTTTGTCGGACGGTTTTTGGCAAAAAAACAGAGCAAAATGTTTTCATTCGCCGGCGGCAAACAACTGGAAATTAGGGGTTCAAACTTCGTGGGAGTGTACTCGGGAATGTTGGGATGCTAGTCCAGGTGGTGGCGCATGGAGAAAGTGGCCGGAAAAAGAGCGACGGCGGCGAGAACTCCGGTGGCGGCTCAGTTTTGAGTTTCGTTTCACCAGCGGAGGACTTCTTATGCAATTAGGCAAAAGTTTTGCCTATTTTCAGCACAAAATTGGCTGACCCAACATTTTGGCAAATGAATTTGCCCATGAGCCTATTTTGGCTAATTCCCCAAATAAAATCATGTACTCTTGTAAGTTGGCCAATAGATTGAAACACATCACGGAAGGCTCAAACTTCTCATAGTACTTGTTGTTGGTAAACAAAGTCTTCACCGCCGTGCCACATGTCGATGCGGTGCAAGAAATGATTAGTGTTTACGTCTGCTTCGAAGATGATCAGTGATGCTACTCAAGGGGCGGAGAAAGTTTCAGAACATTGGTGAAGTTTCAGCATTCAACAACACCGACAATAATATTACTTCCCCAAATACATTGAACATGTTCTGTACCAATAAACTGCTCCATCAGATTAGGTGTGAATTACAATCCATTATACGGACAACGTCACCCAGAAACAGTTGGGACCGAAGAAAGAGCAAACCTGTTCAAAGTCACAAATAAACCAATTCCGAAAAGAAAAAAAAACCTAAGACTAATATGCATTGTTCCATACACTCATGATGGCAAACAGATATCTATTCTGCGATGAAATTACACGAAAAAAAAGAAAGAAGAATGCCCCTGGCCAGTTAATATGCATCTCCAACTCGGCCTCGCCCCATTCCTCGGCGATCTTCTCGTCTCCGATCCATGTACATAGGCCGGTTCGGTGGGCCACCCCTTAATGGTGACCGGCTTCTCTCTCTGATATCATGTATCCATCTGCCACGGTGGGGATGTAGTGGTGGTGGCGGTGAAGGAGGAGAGAGCAGTCGCCTTTCAAATGGTCTCCTATCATTAAAGCAGTTTTCCCTTCCACGATCTCTACTACTCCAATCCATAGGAGGCAGTGGCCTGTCAAACTTGCTTCTGCCTCTATAGTCATCTGGGTCATCCAACCGATCTCTGCGCATATAGTGGTCAGGAAATCTTCCTTCATGCCTAGGAGGTGACAGCCCAGGACCAAAATCTCTAGGGCCATCCCTAGCCCAGCCACGAGGTGGAGACCTATAGGCACCATTAAAGGTCCTTCCAAGGGGAGGTTCAATCAGAGGACCAGGAAAGCGTCTAGGAGGTGCATTTGGAGGGGGTGGGCCTGGATAACCCCTTCGAGGACTTCCGCCAGGTCCATACCGGAACTTGCTGCAGTTGTTACAGTACTCCCGCCTGGCAAAGTTCAAGTTGCCACATCTGAGACACATACAGAATATAATGAGTGGAATGTGATGACACATCTGAAGCAATATTCACATTGCAAAAACAGAGGAAAATTGTTCCAGCCAAAGCAGCAACCAGAAAATCAATCCGCTAGTACAATAATCTCTTCCACTTTAAACAATTAGCATGATGCCGCAGGTTTATAGCTATTAAAGCTCATGAGTTCATCATTGTGATTGGTTCTTACAAAACTTACTGACATGCAATAAATTTACATTCAAATTGAACACGTATCTCACAAATCTTCAATCTTGTAACAAGGTTTTGCAAAGTAAACATTACATGTGCGTCTATCAATTGTCCTTACTAATTCCAACATCGTTCCTTTAAACTAATTATAGCCATCAGAACCATCCATACAATCATAGGACAAGTTCCAAAGAGGAAAGAAGAAGGTAAAGGAAACTTAGAAACCAAAGAAAAATAGAAAGAAAGGGCAGAAATGAACTCACAGAGGATCTGGACAAATCCAGTCTCCTAGCCTTTGGCGCACATTTGGATTATTTCTACTCCCTTCACCTCTGAAGTGGCCAGGACCGTGCCCTGGCCCATCAAAACCTCTACTGAATGGCCTGCCCGTACTTCTTCCTCGACCATAATGGGGCGAGTTGTCTCGATATCTACCAGAGTCCCGTCCACGTGGGGGACCACCTGGATGATCATGCTCAGAACTGTAGCGATGATCTGCTTCCCTACGGCGCACAGGGGACGCAGAACCTGCACGTATTCTATATCCTGGAAAAGTAATGAATTGCAGAGATAAGTAACTACCAATTGCACAAATAAACAGACAATGCGATTATAATGTAAGTAGCCACGTGGTTGGGAGTTGTGGTCCTGAAACTCCAACATGATCATTTCAAAGTCTGTCAGACTGTTACCATCACTGAGGATCCGTTCTTCGTGCATAGTTAACAGAAACACCATATAAGTAGGGAAGACAGTAACAAGTTTAAACAATAACTGCCCCTGTTGCTTCTCAAACAACTGGCGCATACTACACCAATAAATACAGTAATGTCAGACCATGATTACTCAACCCCGCAGTCGTCAATGGTAACCACTTGACAGCAATAAAATTACAGGAGATTTTTATATTTTCAAAAGCCACATCCATCTACCACATGAGCCATTACAATACAAGCTTGCCCCATATTCTTAACCTACATTTCTGGGGAAAAACCCCACAATCATGAATCTGGAGTAACCAATATCTTGTATAGTATTCCCAGTGATGGGAACAAAACTTAAACCACAACTGCAGCCTACAGATAAAGATGACGCATATGCACCTCGTTGATACTTGATCCCAATCCAGCCCAGAGTCTATCCAAATGCAAAGTTTTTCAAAGACCTTCCATTGAAACCTGTCGACCAGTGAAAAGAATCGTGCACTCCATCAGGAAATGAACTGCCCGAAAAGAACACCCATGGGCTTGAAGCCTCCCATTAATTATACCACATTCCCACTCCCATTTTGTTCATTTCTTCAGAGACCATCTTTGCACCTCTTATAATCAGAAAGCCAGATACTATTAAGGAGCACTAAATTTCAGTAACTTGCACCAGAAGTACGATGCATAACCATACTGAACATGATCAGTGATGAAAACTTGGTGCATGTCCAACTCGAATAAGTATGCCCGTTAATAGTTGCCACTAGATCTTGGATAATTTGAAAAGTGGGATGTCAAAAAAATAGTAATGGGGAAAGATTCCAAGACTCTGCAGACATTTTCTGTACCAGCTCACCTCCCCTTGGATAGAATTATAGCGAAAACATAGAAAATACAGAACCTAGAATGAACATACTAAAAGAGGTGGTGCACATAGCGTCTAAACCCATTGCTGAGAAGTATAAACTCATGTTTGCCTTAAAAAGACATCTAAAGGAAAAGAAAAGGAAAATTGAAAAATGTGACTGCAGAAAACCACCACTTTTAGAAAGAAAAAAAAATCCTATCCCAAACACAAATTAAAGAACCAGGGAAACCAAGAAAACCGAAAAGCTCAAGTTTAACCGGAAAACTTCCTTAATTCTACATGCCTTGGCAACAAGGTTAATTCATCACCACTTAAACGAACTGAATCTCCCACCATACTGCAATTAATTACCAAACTTTCCCTCTTCCAGCAGCAACCCGAGTAAGGCGCACATACTGTTGGTTGCTATTCAAATAACCAAAACACTACTTTTAATGGTGGTAAGCTCCCCAGAATTCTTGCACCTTGTTATGTGCCCAGAAATTCTCAAAAATGAATCCGTCTCCAGTATCAACAAGACATGATAGCCATCAATCCACAAAGATGCAGAAAAATACCAAACCATAGGCAATACAATTAAATCAGGCCCAGGAACCTATATTTGCAGCAACCCACGAGTTCCCACATCATATACGATACGATATTTCCATCAATGCTATCTCCCAACTAACAAAATACCCACAATATCAATAAAAACAATATTCCCCAAGACCATGATCCAAGACTGCACTCACACCAAAATGCCTTCTTCAAGATTCATGTTCTTGCAGGCACATTCGGAGCTGTAACACACAATAGCAGATTTTATTCACAGTTTGACCATCTACAAGTGCTATAGCCACATGTTCAACATCCAGTGTAAAACAAACAACAGGTGCCAAAACCTTAGCGATCATTTCATGCAACATTTAGTTTACAGAGCTTATTACCTTTTTAAAATTTTAAACAACTCACAATGACCAATTGCATTTGGTAACGAAATTCGAAGCTACGAAATGCATCCATACGGAAATACACTTCAGATCAATTTCGTTTCGATCAGTAAGACGAGGGCCGATTCAGCAAAGAAATCATAATATTATGAAAATGACAAATATATAAATGATCAACATTATTGAATCCACTAAAACAAAAACAAAATACAAATACATCTAACGAGTAATCAAATTCAGGTTTAAACACAACACTTCCGTGCTCATGGATATAATATATACATGAAAAAGCAGATTCGAAAATGTAATCACATTAAAAAGCACAATAAATCGTAAAACAGAAGCAATCTGTCGACGCGATTCGAACAAAGATCAAACAATAGCGAAAATCAAGGAAGGTGAAGATTAGAGAGACGAACCAGGTTCATCGGCAAAACGATCGGAACGAGAGTACGGAGGAGGCTCGCGGCGAACCTCGCCGGTCTCGTAATCACTGCCACGGCCACCCCCGCCTCCTCCGCCGCCGTCGCTGGTGGAGGGGCGCACGACGAGGCTGCTGAGAAGAGGCTGATGGTGCGGCGTCGTTTGGTCTTTGTCCCTCGACTCCATCGTCGTCGTTCGCTTCGCTGTTCGAGAGCGATGGTCGCTCGACAGAGGTGCGAGCCCGACGGGAATGCAAGCCCTAAAGCTTTGGGTAATGAGATTTTCTCGATGAAAGTACCAAAGAGGGCCTCAATTTTTAACGGTTTAGGTGGGCTTGGAGAAGAACAATGGCCCAAAGGTTAGTCCCCGACTAGGAATACATCAGGCCCACTGATAAGTCCTTCATTGCAGTTTAGCAAAACTTCAAGGACTAAAACGCAATATCCAAATCAGAAAGACACGGGTCCTTTACGTTACAAAGACCGACCACCAACAGCTTCCACGTGGCGCGAAAAAAATTAACTTTTCCCGCTACGCGACACTTCTTCAACTCTCTGCACAATATGAACCGCGCAAAAAATTCCAAAATACCAATCTAGCCCTCGCCTTCGACGCGGCATCACCAATCAGAGATCGAAAGCTCTCTTCCAATCCAATCCCGGCCGCACTGGATCTCGACCTAACTTGATTTCACAGTTAAAATCCCACACTAAAATTAAAAATTAATTAATTTAAATTTCAGCTGTGTCTCTGTTTGTAGTCGCATTTTCATTTCGGTCGTCACTTCGTACTCTTGTTGCCTTCTTTCTCCATTATAATCACTAAAGCAAAGCATTTTCCGATTAAAAAGCAAAAGCCTTCATTCCCCGGCCTGCGATTAACCACACCAGAACCGCCGCGTACGGCGGAGCAGTCCTACGACGGTGCGCGCCAAATCTCACAGTCGTCGGGATCAGCTGGCGGAGAAGGAGAGCTTTGTTCGAGAAGTTTCCGTATATCGAACGCGGCGTGATCGGTTTGCGCGCGTCTTTGATTCGCATCTCGTGTTTCGGATCCGTTGGATGATCGGATTCGGCACGTAGAGAAGGTGATTTAGCTTTTGTGTTATAGCTCGATTTCGGTTTTATTGAATTAAATCATTTTGTTTAATTCTTAATTTCCGTATAAATCTACTGGATGTTGAATTTTGAGCTAAAGATGAGAAAAGGAAACATTTTTAAGTAAATTTCAAGCTTGAGAGTGAATTTAAGCAGAAAGATTAGTGAATTTAAAGTGATGGATGTGAGACAAGAGCATTGTTGGAGTTCTAAAGTTTGTGAATTTGTATTTTGCAAGGAGGGCTGGGGTATGCGGGGACACCAGCGCGAAGCTTTCTCGATGTACAAGCGCTTGTCGTCGAGAGATTATTCGAATACCGTTGATATGGAGACGAAAGAGTTTATGGATACAGTTGATGTGGAAGATGACTCAGGTAAATCATTGGCTGTTGAAAGAGCAAATTGGTAAAATGAAATGTTGGTTGATTCTAAATTCTAATGTCGTCTTGTTAAGTGTGCGCATACTTTCGATATGTATATAGTTGTATCAAGTGCTGAATTCCGGTATTTGTTATAGCTCTTTTACAGAGAAGTGTAGCTGCAGAATCTTCAAACCCCTCATGGAGGCTTTCCTTACCCCATGTACTAGTGGCGACTTTATCTTCGTTCTTGTTCGGCTACCATCTTGGGTTGGTTCTCAGTTGGATTCCCCTCTCTCATATCGTTTTTACATGTTCCATAAAAGAAAGTTACCATTTTTTAACTCTTGGTTTGTGCAGGGTAGTAAATGAACCGCTGGAAAGCATTTCCAAAGATCTTGGTTTCAAGGGGAATACCTTGGCAGAAGGTAAATGAAGTAGATACTTTGTTTCTTTGTTTATTATAACCTGGTTTCTGATTTCTGCATTCAGCTATTTGTTTGTAATGGGATTTGTTGTTTATATGAATTCAAGGTCTGGTGGTGAGTACATGTTTGGGAGGCGCCTTGATTGGATCTTTGTTCAGTGGATCAATAGCCGATGGAATTGGACGTCGTAGGGCTTTTCAATTGTGTGCATTGCCTATGATCATTGGTGCCATTATGAGGTGATATTTGGCCTCCACTGAAGTTGTCCTACTCATATAAACTAGCCCCCATGTCCTTAATTTCACTTCAAGGATTGTTTTGTAAAAGTTACTACCTGAATTTGCAGTGCAACTACCAAAACTCTTGCTGGTATGCTTGTAGGGAGGTTATTTGTTGGGACGGGTATGGGTCTGGCCCCTCCTATAGCGTCTCTTTATGTGACGGAGGTATTCTAGCATTTATATCTTTGTCATTTTCAATATATCATGTGCTTCTTAGCTTATCTGATGTTTCCTCATTCACTTGACCAGGTTTCTCCTGCTTTTGTGAGGGGTACGTATGGTAGTTTCATCCAGATTGCAACATGCCTTGGGCTAATGGGGGCTCTTTTTGTTGGAATTCCTGTTAAAGAAATTGCTGGCTGGTAAAAAACATGATAGTCTTCAGAATAGTTCTCTTAATATTTGATACTTGAACTTTCAAATTTACTATCTTAATTTTTGCATCAGGTGGCGAGTGTGTTTTTGGGTATCTACAGTTCCAGCTGCGATACTTGCTCTTGGCATGAGCTTCTGTGCAGAGAGTCCACATTGGCTTCATAAGGTATGCTCTCAATTGGCTTTTATGTAGAAAGAAAATTTTAGCACATATCTGATTCTCCAGAACAACTGCTTTCTTACTCATAGTGACCTAAGTCCTTAGTTCCTATATTGTCTGTTTTAGCACATATCTGATTCTCTAGAACAACTGCTTTCTTACTCACAGCGACCTAAGTCCTTAGTTCCTATATTGTCTGTTTTAGTTGTACTTCTTGAGCATTAGTTAAACCATAATGGACGTTGACTGTGAGAAACCTTTGATTATTCTAGAAAATATTCGCTCTCAATACTTTTCTATATTCTTCTTTGTTGTACTTTTTCCTAAAAATATATGGTAACAGTCTCCCTTTCATGTGATATAGCAAGGAAGAAATTCTGAGGCGGAAGCCGAATTTGAGAAGCTAATTGGTGGATCACATGTAAAAACTGCAATGGCAGAACTAGCGAAGCTGGACAGGGGAGATGACACAGATGCTGTGACGCTTTCAGAGTTGCTGTATGGCCGCCATTTTAGAGGTAGAAATGATATTTTTCTGGTATTTCCCACCTGTGGAGCATTTCTTCTTCCTTTCTGTTCTCTTTGTTTGCTGCAAGTGCTTTATTATTGACATCTTGGTTTTGCAGTTGTTTTTATTGGGTCCACTCTATTTGCTTTACAACAGCTATCTGGTATAAATGCCGTCTTCTACTTCTCCTCAAATATATTTAAAAGCGCTGGAGTACCATCAGGCCTTGCAAATGTCTTCATAGGAATTGCAAATTTGTCAGGTATACCTTCAATTTCTCAGTTGCACGCAGTCACCTATCTAAAGTATTTTGTTTTTACTTTTGACTGGATGGATTTTTAAAATTTCCAGGATCTATTGTTGCAATGCTTTTGATGGATAAAGTAGGAAGGAAGCTGCTGCTTTTATGGAGCTTCTTTGGCATGGTAAATTGAAGTTTAACATTTTTTGGTTGGAGCTGCACTGTAAGATAGAATGAAAATAGTTATTTATCCAGGAGAAGTGAAAGAGGATGACAATAATTCATTAGGAAGCTGGCAATCCTGATTCATCTGTTTATTGAATAGTAGCTTTACAATTCCTGATTTATGGAACTCATGGTATTTTTGCTTGGCCTTTACCACACAGGCAATATCAATGTCTCTTCAAGTTGTTGCAGCAAGCTTTCATTCGTCAGGCTCTGGATCCCTTTACTTATCTGTTGGTGGAATGCTTATGTGAGTACTAATTCTGATTTTATATCTTGAAAACTAGTCTATGCTAAATGGTGATAGATGCATTCGATGAAATGAAAGTACATCCAAACATCTCTTCAAGTTGTCTTCTTATTGTTGTGCATGTGCCACAACGAGGTTATGTTATCTTTGACCATTGCACTATATGAAACAGCTAACATGAATGAAGTGAAATATAGGAAGATGACTAATTACTGGCTAAAACTATAAAAATAATAATAATAATAATAATAATAATAATAATAATAATAATAATAATAATAAAGAGAAGTCGCACCTTCAGTAATCGTGTTCCTGAAATCTGGCATCTGGTAGAAGGTGCATGACTATTTTACATGATAGTAGTTATGTATATAACTATAAAGTCTCTGCAGGTTTGTCTTAACATTCGCCCTAGGTGCTGGTCCAGTTCCCGGTCTGCTTTTACCAGAAATATTCCCCGGCCGCATTAGGGCAAAAGCAATGGCTGTCTGTATGTCAGTGCATTGGGTAACTCTCTTTCTCCTGAATAATTCCATCTCATCTCTTTATGTATGTGTCCTGCTGTGAAAGGCTTTTTGGTCGCGTCGTCTGTGTGGCATACTGCTTAGGCAAGAGTTCTTAGCAGTATCGTCCTCTGTGTGGATCCTAAATTAAGAACTGGAATTCAATTATCTTGTGGCTTCATTTATCCTGTTACTGGTGTTTTTCAGGTGATAAATTTCTTTGTAGGGTTACTATTCTTGCAACTACTAGAAAAACTTGGCCCGCAGCTTCTGTATTCTATTTTTGGGACCTTCTGCATGATGGCTGTGGTTTTCGTGAAACGAAATGTGGTGGAAACTAAAGGCAAATCTCTCCAAGAGATTGAGATCGCACTCCTTCCACAAGAATAAGAGGTGCTTTGCAATGTGAGAGAAGTGTTTGCTGCTGAAAGCCTACCAAGTTGCAAATGATTGCTGGTAGACTGAAAGTTCTATTCGGAATAGAGTACTTAATAGGGGAGAGAAAAAAAGAGCAGACAAACAAATTCATTTCAGATTCATGTCCTTAGAAGTTCTGGTGAACTTGTAGGTATCTTTATCCAGGTATGACATAGACATATATAGATAGTGTACTCGTTACCTGTATGTTTCAGGTGTTCAATTCTCATTGGCACGTCAATAGTTATATTGGAATGTTACCGAGTATATTCTAGTCTATGATCCTTCTCATTCATGCAATTTACATGCGCCTTTCTTTGTCTGCTTAAATTACCCAAGTAGAAACTGGAATACAGAAATGGAGAGGAAGAAACTTCACACAAAGATGAAGCACTGTTGACAAAGAATTGTCAGCAGAAGTAATTCATCAAGAATAGATATTTTTGTGATCATGAACAATATCAGCACCAACTATACACCAATAACTTTAAATCCCCATCTATTTAGCTCAAGCATCTTTGCATGTCAAGACAAGTGATGTTCTACAAATGCCGCTTTCCGGCATGGGTATCCTCAGCTACCTGCATCATCTCTCATGGCTCCTCCGTGGGTTGAAGAGCTCCATTTCTCTGACCTCCACATTCCCATCACCATCGATGAATTGGTCCCGGTAAATCCCTCGGGGCCTACTCCCACTGCCCCTGGCCAAAGTCTTTACCTTTCGAACCTCGATGATGTGATCGGAGCCCGTGTTTTCACTCCAACTGTCTACTTTTTCACCTCAGATGACCAGAAACCAGTTATGAAAACGCTGCGTGATGCTCTTGCCAGTGTTTTAGTTCCTTACTACCCTTTATCTGGTAGGCTGAGAGAGACCAACAATGGAAAGCTTGAAGTCTTTTTCGGGCAAAACCAAGGAGCTCTCATGGTGGAAGCTCACTCTGAAATGTCCCTGGCCGATCTCGGAGACCTCAAAGTGCCAAACCCAGCATGGACACCACTGGTCTTCAGGTTCCCTGATGAAGAGCCCTACAAAGTGCTTGACATGCCATTGCTAATAGCTCAGGTGACCATTTTCAGCTGTGGTGGGTTTAGCCTTGGTTTGAGAATTTGCCACTGCATGGTTGATGGCATTGGTGCTATGCAATTTCTCGGTTCATGGGCTGCCACAGCCAAGGCCGGCAGATTGGTTGCGAACCCGAAACCATGTTGGGACCGGGAGATTTTCCGGCCTCGAGACCCGCCGCTGGTAAAATTCCCACACATTGAGTACATGAGGATTGATGATGGATCAACCCTGACAATGAGCCTATGGCAAACCAAAGTTGTTCAAAAGTGCTACCGAATAAGCTGGGAGTTCCAAACCTGGCTCAAAACATTGGCTCAACCGGAAGATGACAAATGCAGCACATTTGATGCCATGGCAGCTCATGTCTGGCGATCCTGGGTGAAAGCACTTGATGTGAAACCACTCAACTATGAGCTTAGGCTAACTTTCTCCGTCAATGCCCGGCAGAAGCTCCAGCACCAGCCGGTGAAAGAAGGGTTTTATGGCAATGTTGTATGCTTGGCTTGTGTCACAAGCACTGTGAGGAAGCTTGTCTATGGAAGGCTTGCGGACACCACCCGTCTGGTCCGCGAAGCCCGGCTTGGCATCTCGGAGGAGTACCTGAGGTCTACGGTGGACTATGTTGAAGTAGACAGGCCAAGGAGGCTGGAATTTGGAGGGAAATTGACAATAACTCAATGGACTAGATTTTCAATCTATGATTCTGCTGATTTTGGATGGGGCAGGCCAATATATGCCGGCCCTATTGACCTCACTCCAACACCGCAAGTTTGTGTTTTCTTGCCGGAACCTGAGGCGGATCTGAACGGGACAATGCTGGTGTGCATCTGCTTGCCGGAATCTGCTACGAAAACCTTCACGGAGCTTTTGTCACTCAAAGAGTCCGGTGACCAAAGTACTAGCTAAAACAAGCTTTGCTTGATCACATCACACTTGTTTGATTATCTACTATAAAAACATAAAATGGCAATTTAATTAATACAAGTTCGGTGACCAAAGTACTAGCTAAAACAAGCTTTGCTTGATCACATCACACTTGTTTGATTATCTACTATAAAAACATAAAATGGCAATTTAATTAATACATTTGGCATTTTGATTATAAAAGGTATACTAGCTGCCATCTATCTATATGTTAGCTACTTTGACAGTTTAAAATTGTTAATGTTAATGATCAACACTTTAAAATGAAATAGATAGTCGTATAATAACTATTAGATAACGGTTTATTTTCATTTTTAGACTATATTTAAATAATTTTGACTATCAAAAACAGATTCCGAAGAAATTATTTATGAAAATTTCAAAGTAGTAGATTTTCATGTATATAATCCCATGATTTGACCAAAGAAGAGTATAGGTTTGACCAGAAAAATGTATATAACGCATGATTAACAGCCAAAAAATCTCCATAATTCACAATGCTTCTCATTTTCGTCTCGTCGCCTTCGCTCTAACGAACTTCAACCGTTTCGACTCGCTCGCTCACTCGGTCCAGTCCAGTGCTGACTCGTTCCCTTCAACTCACTGAGCTCCGTCGCCGCGACGCCGTCCGTACGACTTCAACCGTTTCAACTCACTCGGTCCAGTCCAGTGCTGACTCGTTCCCTTCAACTCACTGATCTCCGTCGCCTCGACGCCGTCCGTACGACTTCCCCGCCACCTCGACTCAGCATCGTCAGGTAAACTTTCTTCTTGAATCTTACCGCTCTGTTTGGTTACTGAGAAATGGGGGAAAGAAATGTATATATACACGAGTTTCGTTTCAATCACGTGGTGAAGATTCAAGATTGTCATGCCTTTACTTTATATGATTTCGTTTTCTTGCAAGTTTTAGTTTTCTTGGAAAGAAAGACTGAAATACTAACTCACAAGATTAGAACTTGGTAGAAAATTATGGAACTTGGTAGAAAATTGTGGTAGATTGTGTATAAAGCCCTTTCTTTGCTTGCTGGGATCACCAATCTTTTGAAGTTAAGAACTTGAAAGCTATACACTCGTTATATCATAAAGTTCTCATCGATTTCGCGTTAAGATTCACCAGATTCCAGTCATATCCACTGTTGCTCAATCACTAATCAATACACTTGATAATAGGTACCAATTAGATTTTTAAGAAATGTGTTTTTGAATTGGGGTCTAGGCTAAATTATGATTAGTTCTTGTATCTGTCCTAATGCTATGTTACCTGTTCTCATTTGTATTTTTGGTTTTTAAGGTTACTGACAGGGCTTAACTTTGCCTCATTCTAATGTAGGAACTTTGAAAATGAATCCATCCATGTCGTGTTTGAATCCGCACGCAGCATCATACATACCACTGAACAAGAGAGGAAAGAAGGATTGGCAGAAAACTGATCTGTTGTTGCATTATGTTTCTGAGGGCACAACTGGGACTGAACAGGACTCTTTCCAAGGAGATGCTGCTTCTGACTCTGGCTATGAACTAGAAAGTGATTTAGAGGAACTATTGGACCAGGCTGAAGCAGAAGGTTCTGAGATGTATTTGGATTGTCTGGATCAAGAAGAACATGCGGAGAAATATCTCGAGTTTCTGGAAATCTGGTTCCCTAACATATCAAAACAGTGTCTTGCTGATGTTTTCTCTGCTAATCACGGTGACTTGGAAGCTTCGGTCCATATGCTGAGAGAGCTAGAGGTACAAACCTATATGCACTAATTTAGACTGCTAGCTGCTTTAACTGATAGTCTTCTGATACAGTGGGCCGCTAAATAACTTATGATTCT
Source organism: Spiraea crenata (assembly GCA_033992175.1). NCBI lineage: Eukaryota > Viridiplantae > Streptophyta > Magnoliopsida > Rosales > Rosaceae > Spiraea > Spiraea crenata. The sequence continues at coordinate 1,958,196 of JAVBHV010000079.1, read as the reverse complement.
GGTGTAATTTTGATTCTTGTGGACTGATTCTACTGATAATCGGCTTGCATGATATTCAGTGTTCCCACCCTTTTGAGTTTATTGGAGTTGCCTACAAAATTGACTGGAACCTTTCACACTATGCCACTTGCATAATCTTAGGAATTTTCTCTATTCACAACTTGGTTGTTTAGTGTGTTGAGTTATAATCTTTGTGAAGGTTATGCAGGAGTGTGTGCTGTGCAGAGATGAAGGTGCAGTGCAACAGAAGATCAAGGCAGAGAAGAAAAGAGCTAGAAATGAGTATTCACTAAAGGCCAAGAGCCAAGTGTATTTCTGTAGAAGTAGCTAAGTGCTACAGTGGTCCCAAGAGGATAATGTACGTAGAAATATGTAGGAAATACACGTGTAATGTGGTCCTGCACTATTCTGCAGTATATAATGAAAATTTGGGTACTCCATTGGCAGATTGCCTCACACATTTTATACCTAGTATCATTTCCTTATTCTATCATCTTTTCTCCTCTCTCTCTCTGTTCATACAAACTTACTCTCCAAGAATACTCAAATACAGCAAACCTATAAACCCAGAAATCATCCATAAACCCAGAAACTAAAACACGTTACAGAAAACGTTTAATACCTTAAGCAAATCTTAACATGGCCTCAGAGCAAGGTTGGATTAAAAGCTGGGAGTACAACTTGTGAAGCCGTACGTCGGAAGTTCACGGAGGCTCGCCGAGGTACAGAAGTGACCTAGACAAGAAAACCCAGATTCAAGTCAAGATGGCGTTTTCAAGCTAAGAGGTGAAAACTCCTGTTTCTAGGAGATTAGGAGAAAGTTACGAGTTTTGGAGGATAAAGATGGTGACAATCTTTAAGTCACATGGTTTATGGAGGCTGGTTGAAAAGGGGCTGCCTGAGTTAAGAAGAAAGAGATAAACATCTTTGCTGAAGATGCAGGATTCAGAAGAAGATGAAGAGGAGGATGAAAAACAAACTCTGCTACTCATGAGAGACGCCAAGGCTCTAGGTATTTTGCAGAATGCAGTTTCAAATCAAATATTTCCTAGAATTGCTAATGCTAGTCCTGCTAAGGAGGCTTGGGATTTACTGTTGAAAGAGTTTCATGGTGGTGACCAAGTTAGATCTGTCAAGTTACAGAATCTGAGGAGGGAGTTTGAGTATGCTAGGATGAAAGAAGATGAGACACTCTCTGTATACTTGACTAGACTTAATGATGTGATAAATCAGATGAAAACATTTGGTGAAAGCTTGTCAAATGAAAGGCTTGTGCAGAAAGTTTTGATAAGTTTAACAAAGCCTTATGATCCTATCTGTCTAGTCATAGAAAATACAAAAGATCTTAAGGAGGTCGAGCTGCAGGAAGTAGTTGCCATTCTCAAAAGCCAAGAGCAACGAATGGATCTACATACTGAAAATGCTACAGAAAGAGCATTCTCATCTCTGTCTGTGTCACAGAAGTCTCAACAGCAGAAAGCAAGGTGGAGGACAGTCATCTAAATCAAGAAGAGTTGGGATAAGGGAAAGAAGAAGGTGGACTATAAGCCTAAAACTCAGCAATACAAGTCAACACAGAACTCACAGAGCTCACAGCACTCAAACCAAAATGAGGAGAAGCCTCAATGTAAGACCTGTTCCAAGTTTCACTTTGGAGAATGAGGTATAAAGGTCAAAGCAGATGTCACAACTGTGACAGGTTTGGACATTGGGCTAGGGAATGTACAAATCCAAAGGCAAAGGCAAACTGTGCTAATGAGATTGAAGTCACAGGGAACCTATTCTTTGCAAACAGTATGGTTAAGAGAACCTAAACCAGCTGGAGATTGGTACATTGACGGTGGTTGCAGTAACCACATGACAGGAAATCTGGAGTATTTGGTTGATGTGAGTAGAAGTGCATGTGGAAGAGTTCAAATGCCAAATGGGGTGATCGAAACAGTTGGAATGGGGTCTTTAGAGATAAACACTAACAAAGGCAAGAGATACATCAGAGAGGTAATGTACTTGCCTAGTTTGAAGGAGAATTTCCTGAGTGTTGGTCAAATGGATGAACATGGATATTATCTGCTATTTGGGGGTAGTATGTGCAGAGTCTATGATGGGCCTAGCTTAGAAAATATGATTGTTAGTGTGAAAGTGAAGAATAACAGGTGTTATCCACTGTCTCTGGGGCCTAAAGAGCAACTTGTTCTACATGCTGGTGTTGTGCATTGTTCTAAGTTATGGCATAAAAGGCTAGGGCATTTGAACTATGAAGGGTTGAAGAGGCTGAGGGACAAGGACATGGTCCATGGTCTGCCAAATCTTGAAGAAACAAAGGAAGTTTGTGAGGGCTGTCAGTTAGGGAAGCAACACAGAGAATGGTTTCCCAAAGGTCAAGCATGGAGAGCAAGAAAACCTTTGGAATTGGTCCACACAAACCTCTGTGGACCAATGCAAACCGAATCCCTAGCTGGAAACAAATATTTCATGCTGTTCATAGACGATTTCAGCAGAATGACTTGGGTCTATTTTCTGAGACACAAGTCAGAGGCATTCACATGCTTTAAGAAGTTTAAAGCCATGGTAGAACTGCAAAGTGGCTTCAAAATCAAGACTCTAAGGAGTGATAGAGGTGGAGAGTACTTGTCTGCAGAATTCACAAGTCTCTGTGAACGTGAGGGAATTCAAAGACAGCTAACAGTTGCTTACACACCTCAGCAGAATGGTGTGGTTGAGAGGAAGAACAGGACTGTGGTTGAAATGGCTAAAGCCATGCTTCATGAGAAAGAAATGCCTTATTATCTATGGGGAGAAGCAGTACACACAGCTGTATACTTGCTGAATAGGTGTCCTACAGTTGCTCTGAATGACCTCACTCCTTTTGAAGCTTACAAGTGGCAGAAAGCCTGGAATTGCACATTTAAAGGTGTTTGGCTCTCTGTGCTATACACTGGTTCCTAGTCAATTAAGGCAGAAATTGGATGCTAAGAGCAGTAAGAAGGTTTTTGTGGGATATGGAACCTGTGAGAAGGGGTACAGGGTGTTTGATCCTATCTCAAGGACCTTAACTCTATCCAGGGATGTTGTATTTGATGAAGGGGCTAGCTGGGATTGGAACAGAAGTTCAGAAGCACAAGAATCTCAAGTTTATGTAACTGAGATTGATTCTAGGATTCCCATAACAACTCAGAATCACTTGAGTCCAAGTCCATCTCAAATGACACTTGGAAGCTCGAGTTCATCTCCAAGTACACCTCAGATTGAGGGAGTTGTTAGAAATCCCTATAGGCCAGACCTAATTCCAGAGAGGATGACTATGAGTCCAGAAGTGAAGGATGTGTATGATGATACACCCCTGAGATGGAAGAATATCAACGAAGTGATTGCTAAATGCAATCTGTGCATTGCTGAGCCTGAGAAATATGAAGAGGCTGCTAAAGATGACTCTTGGATCAAGGCTATGAAGGAAGAAATCTCAATGATTGAGAAGAATGAGACCTGGGAATTGGTGGACAGACCTTCAGATAAGCCTATTGTTGGTGTGAAATGGGTTTACAAGACCAAACTAAACCTGGATGGTTCAGGACAGAAGAATAAGGCCAGATTGGTAGCTAAGGGATACACTCAGAAGCCTGGTATTGATTTCAATGAAACCTTTGCTCCAGTAGCAAGATTGGACACAATTAGGACTCTAATTGCCTTGGCAGCTCAGAAGAAATGGAAGCTATTTCAGCTGGATGTTAAATCAGCTTTCTGAATGGAGCTTTGAAGGAAGAAGTGTATGTAGCACAACCTGAGGGGTTTGTGATTCAAGGCAAAGAAGACAAAGTCTACAGGTTGTACAAAGCTCTATATGGACTTAAACAAGCCCCCAGAGCTTGGTATGATGAAATCAGCAGCTATTTCACTGAGTGTAAGTTTGAAAAGAGCAAGAGTGAAGCAACCTTGTACATCAAAACAAGGGGGAGCTGGTGAGATCTTAATAGTCTCAATCTATGTGGATGACATAGTCTATGCTGGGAGCAGTGGGGATATGCTGGAGGAATTCAGAAGGGATATGATGCAAAGATATGAAATGACAGATCTAGGTCTCCTGCATCATTTCCTTGGTATGGGAGTTATTCGGGGAGATGCCAGCATATTCATACATCAAGAAGAAGTATGCCAGCTCTATTCTGAAGAAGTTTGGCTTGAGTGAATGTAACCCGGTGGCTACACCCTTAGCTATGAATGAGAAGTTGAGTAAAGAAGATGGGAGTGAACCAGCAAATGAGGAGGAGTCAGAAGATTGGTTGGTAGCCTGTTATACTTGACTGCTACCGACCAGACATTATGTATGCTTCTAGCTTACTTGCTAGGTTTATGCATAATCCTACTTCCAAACACTATGGAACAGCTAGGAGGGTCTTGAGGTATATAAAGGGCTCTATTGATTATGGCTTGGAGTACAAGAAAGGAGAAGGAGCAGTGTTGATTGGTTGGTGTGACAGTGATTGGAGTGGATCACAGGATGACATGAAGAGCACATCTGGATATGCTTTCAGTTTTGGAAGTGGGGTGTTCTCCTGGGCTTCAGTGAAGCAAAACTGTGTAGCACTGTCCACTCAGAGGCAGAATACATCAGTGCTTCAGAGGCTACAACACAAGCTATCTGGTTGAGGTTTGTGTTAGAAGATTTTGGGGAGCTACCAGCTGAAGCCACACCAATCAACTGTGACAATACATCTGCTATTGCCATTACCAAGAATCCAGTTTTCCATCAGAAAACCAAGCACATCAACAGGCGTTATCACTTCATAAAGGAGGCTCTACAACAAGAAGTTATTGATCTGATCTACTGTGCTACAGAAGAACAGTTGGCTGACATTTTCACAAAGGCTCTACCTAAGGATAGATTCAACTATCTAAGAGATAGACTTGGAATCAAACCTCCCCAAAGCTTAAAGGGGAGTGTTGAGTTATAATCTTTGTGAAGGTTATGCAGGAGTGTGTGCTGTGCAGAGATGAAGGTGCAGTGCAACAGAAGATCAAGGCAGAGAAGAAAAGAGCTAGAAATGAGTATTCACTAAAGGCCAAGAGCCAAGTGTATTTCTGTAGAAGTAGCTAAGTGCTACAGTGGTCCCAAGAGGATAATGTACGTAGAAATATGTAGGAAATACACGTGTAATGTGGTCCTGCACTATTCTGCAGTATATAATGAAAATTTGGGTACTGCCATTGGCAGATTGCCTCACACATTTTATACCTAGTATCATTTCCTTATTCTATCATCTTTTCTCCTCTCTCTCTCTGTTCATACAAACTTACTCTCCAAGAATACTCAAATACAGCAAACCTATAAACCCAGAAATCATCCATAAACCCAGAAACTAAAACACAGTTACAGAAAACGTTTAATACCTTAAGCAAATCTTAACATAGTGAAGTATTATGTCCAAACGTTGTGCATTCTACTTATCACTTCCCTTCTTGATGTACCCTTTTCTGATATGGTTTTAGAATGGTACCGCTGTGTTAAACTCCTTTTCTGATTTGATTGCCAAAACTTTGTAGAGCTCCCCTGATGCTCCTTCTAAGCCTCTTCCTGCAGTCGGCTTGGACACTGCCGATGCATCTGAATTTGAAGTTGTTTCTGGAAGGAAAAAAACTAGAGATAGAGAGAGGAGATCATGGCTGCATTCTACTGACTGTGTGCGATGCTATGTCGTACGATGATGAAGTGGGGTCCTCGAAATCAGATCGCTGAGTTTCTTTCTGCTACATAAGTATGGGACGGAAGTAACTGCTACCACAACTGCTATGCATTGTTGCTTGCTTTCATTTGAGAGATTTGTGTAGTTAGTCGTCTGTACAATGCTTATTTGCCCAGTCGTCTGTACAATGCTTACTTGCACTCGTCATTTCTGTAGTTAGTTCTCTAATAGCATACCATACTTGCCCTTGAGTAATTAGTACAATCCAGAGTGCAAATTGCTCAGATTTTGTGCTTCTGTGCAAATATTTGTACTCTTGACACACTAGTTATATGAAAGAAAGAATAGCTGGAAGGCTGGAATTATCAGCATGTTGGGGAAAACCATTAGCCTGTGACTACATATTTGTCTTTTCACAAAATTATTGAATAATGCAGTTTGGATTCAATGTCTCTAATGGAGAGACAACGTTATTCACACAAGTTTTGTATCAGCAGCAACATCAATGACTACAGGAATTAAATCGATTCAAGTATATAGACCCATGCAGTGACCCTTCTTATCTTATGCTTGTCTATTTGGAATGATTCGGCAAGGACTAAAAAAGTTTTTTGAAAACTAAAAAATCTACTGATAATGTTTGGCATGAACTCTTAGAATTCCTTGATATGATTAACCAACAGAAAAAATGATATTTAAGTTTTAAGAGCTATATTTTATTCTCATGAGTTACAATTTGAGTTTTTAAGAAAGAAAATAGAGATAGAGAGAGGAGATCATGGCTGCATTATATTGACTTCGTACGATCTTATGTTGCATATATTGACTGTGTAGTGACACTCCTTGTCTTATACTGCTAGTATAACTTTGTCATCTTACTATAAGCACGCCAATTGTGTTATTCAAAAATAATTTCAAAAAAGATACAAGCTTTTTTTATAACTGAACAGTTAGATTTAAACACTCCAGTCACTATAAAATTTACCAAGTGCATTTGCATGAATTACTTGGATACTTATTTATTAAAAATAAATATTTCGAAGGTTTTATACTTTTTCTAGGGGCGTTTATAAGCTAAAACGGCCCTAAAACAATAAAAAAAAAATCCGAAAATCCAAATAAAAGCCAAACTTCTAGAGCATTTCCAAAAAAAAAACACAAAAAAAGAGTTTGCTTTGCGTGAGTCGTGGCACAGCAAAGCACAGCTTTTCTTCTCCTCCCGAGCTGTCCTCACCCGAACTGTAAAAGTTCGTTCGTTCGTTCATCTTCTTCTCCAAATCCAATTTCCGATTCTTCGATTCAACCGCCGCAACTTCCGATCGCGAACCTCAAAACGCACAGCTTCAAAGCTCCGATGATTCAATCGCCTTTACTCTAGGGGCTAGAAAAAATCCAATCGGAAAAAAGGCAAAAACTGGGCGCCGTGGCAGAACCCGTAAATAACCGTCAGAGCTGGGGGCGAATCAGTCTCGGCCTCCGGCACACGCCGGCCCGGGTTTCTGGTCCTTTCTCCGCCACCACAATGCGCCGCCGCCCCACACCCTCCACTTCCTCCCGACCGTAGACTTCGTAACCCGCCACCGCGTTCCCGATCACAACCCCTCCTCCTCCGCCCCCTCCGCCGCCATGGATAGCGGCTCCAACAACAACAACAACAACAACTCCTCTTCTCCTTCTTCCCGTTCTGCCCCTGCCGAAGAGCCCGAGCACCTAGCCCGCTACCTGGTCGTCAAGCACTCGTGGCGCGGCCGGTACAAGCGAATCCTCTGCCTCTCGAGCGCCGCCGTGACCACCCTCGACCCCGCCACGCTCGCCGTCACTAACTCGTACGACGTCGCGGCCGACTTCGACTCCGCCGCGCCGATCATCGGCCGCGACGAGAGCTCGAACGAGTTCAACTTGAGCGTGAGGACCGACGGCCGGGGAAAATTCAAGGGCATAAAGTTCTCGTCGAGGTACAGGGCGAGTATTCTGACCGAGCTGCATAGAATTAGGGCCAATCGGGTGGCCGCCGTCGCCGAGTTTCCGGCGCTTCATCTCCGGCGCCGGAATGCCGAGTGGGTCCCTTTTGTAAGTTAACTCCTTTTTTACAATGCATAATGCCGGTTGTTTTACTGTAGTAATTTGATGTTGGATAGGATATTAATGACTATGGCTAATGATATAATGACTGCATAAACTCATGAGCAAGTTTTAACCTTCAAGAGTGAGGCTTTGGTGCGAAATGTACTTGTTTACCTATCAATGTTAGCACTTAGTGGACTTGTTAGTAGAAAATTCAGAATAAACTCGTTTTAATGGGGTTATTGTTAGTTCATGAGCAAGTTTTAACCTTCAAGGAGGAAGCTTTGGTGCGAAATATGCATCTTTACCAATCAGTGTTAGCAATAAATTAGTGGACGAATGCCAGTAATTAGAAATGGGGTCGCTTTTCATGGTGGTGTATTACGTGGGTAGAAGAAAACACAGATGCGAATAGACATAATTCTTATTTACCTCTGGCTTGTAGGGCAGTTAATAAGTTAATAGTGAACTGATTTTCTGGGACAATTGATGGTTTGTGCAGAAATTGAAAGTTACTTGTGTTGGGGTTGAACTTATCGATTTGAAAAGTGGAGACCTGAGGTGGTGCTTGGATTTCAGAGATTTTGATTCGCCTGCAATTGTTTTCCTTTCTGATGCTTATGGGAAGAAAGCTGGTGAACACGGAGGTTTTGTTCTTTGTCCTTTGTATGGAAGAAAATCGAAAGCATTTCAAGCTGCATCTGGAACCTCAAATTCTGCCATCATTGCAAATTTGGTATGATATGACCTTAAACCCTTCACATTTCCACTTTTTAGAACTCTATTCAAAAGATCATTTGATGTACATTGAATGTTTATGTCTTAATTGTAATATATCTTGTGCAGACAAAAACAGCAAAATCTATGGTCGGGGTGTCCCTAATTGTAGACACATCTCAATCCCTCACTATACCAGATTATATTAAGCGGAGAGGTAGCTCACACTAAACGCCTTTGTAAGGGGGCTTTTTGCAGTAATATTCTGGATAATGCTTTATATGTAGCTATTCATTTATCAATTGATCTGGATAATGTAGCAAAAGAGGGAGTTGGAGCAGAAGAAACTCCATGTGGAGGTTGGTCTGTGACAAGGCTGCGCTCTGCTGCTCGTGGAACTCTAAACATTCCAGGGTTGAGTTTAGGAGTTGGCCCAAAAGGTGGACTTGGGGAGAATGGTGATGCCGTATCTCGTCAACTGATCCTTACCAAAGTTTCACTTGTAGAAAGACGTCCAGAAAACTATGAAGTAAGCTGATGAGTTTGCTAAAGACACATTGTACATATCTTAGGCTTTTAGGTTGTTGATGCCATGAAGTTCAAAGCACTAGGCTTATCAAAGATACCCAGTTCAGAAAATCATCTAATCACCGTGGAATCAATAAGAAATTAAGTGTTACCTTGAATATCATGGAATAAACCATAAGAAAGAAAGACATTTCCTGCTTTCCTCTTAAATTGCACTATGTTTATAAGCCTAATATAGTTACCCATGTGTATGTATTTGTTCAATGTATGTCCTTTTAAGATATTTTAAGTGTTTAAAAATGAAATTTTGAATCTTCATTGAATTCTGTGAGGTTCTTACTTTTGTACCAATTCAAGTGTATCTTTCATTGAGTTATATGAAATGTTGAGAATAGTCACTAGATGTGTGCAGGCGGTTATTGTTCGACCTCTATCTGCAGTGAACGCTCTTGTTCGATTTGCGGAGGAGCCACAAATGTTTGCGATTGAGTTCAATGATGGGTGCCCCATCCATGTGAGTAGTTGTTACCCTCATGTTGAAGTCCTGCTTTGTTATAAAATCATGTTCTGATGTTATGGTGTATATAGGTTTACGCAAGCACGTCTCGTGATAGCCTACTTGCAGCAGTTCGGGATTTGTTGCAAACAGAAGTAGGTGGACATGTTCTCTTGTAGATATATATTGGGATTCATCCCTAAGTTCTACCCATGGTATATGATCTTTCTTCATGTGGTTTGGTTGACCTTTAGGCTTAATTTGTGCAGGGTCAATGCCCAGTAACTGTATTACCAAGACTGACAATGCCCGGACATCGCATTGATCCACCTTGTGGGAGAGTCCATTTACAATTTGGACTACAACGGCCTGTTGCAGATGTGGAGAGTGCATCAATGCATTTGAAACACTTAGCCGCTACCGCCAAAGATGCAGTTTCTGAAGGTGGTTCCATTCCTGGATCAAGAGCTAAACTGTGGCGTAGAATAAGAGAGTTCAATGCATGTGTACCATACAGTGGAGTTCCTCATAACATAGACGTTCCGGAGGTGACTCTGATGGCTCTAATAACAATGCTTCCAGCTACGCCGAACCTTCCTCCAGAGTCCCCTCCCTTACCTCCCCCTTCACCTAAAGCAGCTGCAACCGTGATGGGCTTTATTGCATGTTTACGTAGATTGCTAGCTTCAAGAACTGCTGCTTCACATGTCATGTCTTTTCCTGCTGCTGTTGGAAGAATAATGGGCTTACTCAGAAATGGTTCAGAGGGCGTAGCTGCTGAAGCTGCAGGGCTTGTTGCAGTTCTTATTGGTGGTGGTCCTGGGGATACAAACATACTGACTGATTCTAAAGGAGAACAGCATGCAACAATCATGCACACAAAGTCAGTGTTATTTGCTAATCATGGTTATGCTACTATACTGGCCAACAGACTGAAGCCAATGTCTGTATCACCATTATTATCAATGGCTGTTGTTGAGGTTCTTGAGGCAATGATATGTGAGCCACATGGTGAGACAACACAGTACACAGTGTTCGTTGAACTGTTACGCCAAGTAGCTGGTTTGAAGCGTCGTTTGTTTGCATTGTTTGGACATCCTGCTGAAAGTGTTAGGGAAACAGTTGCTGTTATCATGCGTACAATTGCAGAAGAAGATGCAATTGCTGCAGAGTCCATGCGTGACGCTGCATTGCGTGATGGGGCTTTGCTGAGGCATTTATTGCATGCTTTCTTCCTTCCTCCTGGTGAGCGGCGTGAGGTTAGTCGGCAGCTTGTTGCTCTTTGGGCAGATTCCTATCAACCAGCTCTGGATTTATTGTCTAGAGTTCTGCCTCCTGGGCTTGTTGCTTATTTACACACACGTTCTGATGGAGTTCAATCAGAAGATGCTAATCAAGAGGGATCCTTGACCAGTCGAAGACAGAGACGCTTACTCCAACAGAGGAAAGGTCGTACAGGAAGAGGATCAACATCTCAAGAGACTTCCTTACCTAATATGAACAATTATGAAGTTGGTGATCCCGTGACGCAGCCAAGTTCTGGGACTTATAAGGCGTCAGATAATTATCAAAGATCTCAACTGGATCCGAGTAGTGGACAGGATTCCACCATTCAATCTTCAGGTGCTCAAACTGGGGAAATTTTGACCCCTGAATTAGCTTCTGCGGGAGTTTCACAAAACAATCATTTAGCTTCTGTGGCTTCAGCTGATACTCAGTCAACAAGTATTCAGGAGGCAGTAGAAGCAAAAACTTCACTGTCCACTGATTCTGATTTCAATGTTGCTGGATTTCAGAGCACAGGCCTCCCTGCTCCTGCTCAGGTTGTTGTGGAAAACACTCCTGTTGGATCTGGTAGGCTACTTTGTAATTGGCCTGAATTCTGGAGAGCATTTAGCCTTGATCACAATCGTGCAGATTTGATCTGGAATGAGCGAACCAGGCAAGAGTTGAGGGAAACTTTGCAGGCTGAGGTTCATAAGTTGGATGTTGAGAAGGAGCGTACTGAAGATATTGTTCCCGGAGGTGCTATGGTAGAGACTATGACTGGCCAAGATAGTGTGCCACAGATATCTTGGAACTACTCTGAGTTCTCTGTTAGATATCCTAGTTTGTCCAAAGAAGTTTGTGTGGGTCAGTATTATCTGCGTTTGCTGCTTGAGAGTGGCAGTGTCGGCAGGGCACAAGATTTTCCTTTGCGTGATCCAGTGGCCTTCTTCAGAGCACTCTACCATCGGTTCTTATGTGATGCAGACATAGGGCTTACAGTAGATGGTGCTGTTCCTGATGAAATGGGCGCATCTGATGATTGGTGTGACATGGGAAGACTAGATGGTTTCGGAGGTGGAGGAGGATATTCAGTGAGAGAGCTCTGTGCAAGAGCAATGGCAATTGTATATGAACAGCATTACAAGACAGTAGGTCCGTTTGAGGGCACTGCTCACATTACAGTTCTGTTGGATAGAACAGATGATAGGGCTTTGAGGCACCGCCTTCTAGTCCTCTTGAAGGTACAACGTTTTAAACTCTTTATTTTCTGTAACTACGTGGCTTAGCATGAGCCCCCTGGATTCTGCTTTCTATTGGACTATGGCTGCTGGTCTTGATGAGGCACTTGTTTTCTTTTTGTTAAATCTTTGTTGTCTTTTCACTCCCATTTTCCTCCCCATTCTGTATACAGGAATACATTTGACAATGCATTTATGGGTTGTAATTTAGATTTGTGATTAACCTTATTGTCAGTAACTCAATTTGGAGAAGAAAATATTTATCTATGTTTACTGTTTGTGAAGGCATTAATGAAGGTTCTGTCAAATGTGGAGGCGTGTGTTTTGGTTGGAGGATGTGTGTTAGCTGTTGATATGCTGACAGTGGCTCATGAAGCTTCAGAAAGGACTGCTATTCCTTTGCAATCTAATCTGATTGCAGCCACTGCTTTCATGGAACCTCTGAAGGAATGGATGTTTGTGGACAAGGAAGGAGCCCAAGTTGGACCTGTTGAAAAGGATGCCATTAGAAGATTTTGGTCAAAGAAGGCTATTGATTGGACAACAAGATGCTGGGCTTCTGGCATGGTGGACTGGAAGAGACTGCGGGATATTCGTGAACTTCGTTGGGCACTTGCTGTTCGAGTCCCAGTTCTCACGTCAAATCAGGTGAACTTTAATATGCATTGAACTTAAAGTTTATCAATATAGTGAGTGATTGTACACTTGCTGTTCTCTCTAGCCATATTCTTTTCGGTGAAAATATCTTACGTCACTTTTAGTTTTCCTTTTGAATAATTATTACAGCTGTTAAATTAAAATAATTGATCTTTTGTTATTGTGTATCTTCTAGACATGCTAAATTACCTGATCCCGTAGTTCAATTTGAAGATTTCTATTAAAATGAACATCTGAATATTAATTTAGTGTAATTGAGTACATAAGAAGGTAGAGCTTCCATTGACATGTTCTTTCTAAAATTCAGGAAACTTACTTTCTGTTGAAAATAATTTATTTCTCGTCATCTACATTCAAGAAAATTTTCTTGTCTCTTTGCTTGATATATTCTTATGTATGGTTTTATATCCAGATTGGTGAGGCAGCGTTGTCCATATTACATAGCATGGTATCTGCACATTCAGATTTAGACGATGCTGGAGAGATAGTTACTCCAACTCCTAGAGTAAAAAGGATCTTGTCAAGTCCACGTTGCCTTCCACATATTGCTCAGGTGATTCTAGCTCAGTTCATTTGCAATTTGTTTATATGACCCTGAATAACATTATGACATCACGATTCCCTTTCCCAAATCAATCTAGGCTATGCTTTCTGGAGAGCCAAGTATTGTAGAGGGTGCTGCTGCTTTACTTAAGGCTGTTGTTACCAGAAATCCCAAGGCCTTGATTCGGCTATACAGCACGGGGGCATTTTATTTTTCATTGGCTTATCCCGGATCTAATCTCCTTTCAATCGCGCAACTTTTCTCAATGACTCATGTTCATCAAGCATTTCATGGTGGTGAAGAAGCTGCAGTTTCCGCTTCTTTGCCTCTGGCGAAACGCAGCGTATTGGGTGGGCTTCTTCCAGAATCACTATTGTATGTATTGGAGCGTAGTGGTCCGGCTGCATTTGCAGCTGCTATGGTATCTGATTCTGATACTCCAGAGATTATATGGACTCACAAGATGCGAGCAGAAAATCTGATTCGACAGGTATTTAAAGGCTTTAGATGAGGCATGTGCATTATGCGTTTTGATTGCTTATTGTATGTAAAAAGGGTATTAATGAACTCAAACTGCTGTCCTTCCACCAGGTTTTGCAGCATCTTGGTGATTTTCCCCAGAAATTGTCACAGCACTGCCACTCTTTATATGATTATGCTCCTATGCCACCCGTGACATATCCGGAGCTGAAAGATGAAATGTGGTGTCACCGTTATTACCTTCGAAACTTATGTGATGAGATTCGATTTCCAAATTGGCCTATTGTGGAACATGTTGAGTTCCTACAGTCATTATTGCTAATGTGGCGTGAGGAGTTGACAAGGAGACCGATGGATCTTTCCGAAGAAGAAGCTTGCAAAATATTAGAGATTTCCTTTGAAGATGTATCAAGTGATGATGCCAACACGAAGCATTCTTCAGAGATGGTCGAAGAGACATCTAGCATATCCAAGCAGATTGAGAACATTGATGAAGAAAAGCTTAAACGGCAATATAGGAAACTTGCAATGAGATACCATCCAGACAAAAATCCTGAAGGAAGGGAGAAATTTCATGCTGTACAGAAAGCTTATGAGCGCCTGCAGGTAGCTACTACTGTCCCGTAGAACTGGTTATTTGGTTTTTTCTTATATGAAGATGCTTAAAATTTGGGTATGTCCATGAGTCTATAATTTCATCTTGCTTCTCTAGAAATAGATTGCAATTGGATGATGTTTGTGAAAGTTTCTTTCTTTTTGCTTTCTCATTCTTCTTTCTCTTAGGTTCATAATGTGTTCGTGGAACTTACCTAAATGAACCTATTCTATATCTAGAAATCGAATTTGAAGGATTAAGATCTTAAATAGACTTGTAATGGGTTATCTTTAGTCTTTTATCTATGTAGTGGATTCGATCTTTACCTCCCTGGTTCAGTATTCCGTTCGTGTGAAAATTTGGTTGTGCGCCTGTGTGTTTGAGTATTTTCTTTAATGCATACTTTTAAGCTTTTGGATAAATATCTTCTCAATAAGGATTTTAGGTAGTAGAATACAGACTATAATGTTCTTAAGTAGCTGTAATCTTATCTTATGTTTCCCTCTGTCAACATATTGGGAATCTCAATTTTTAGTTATTTTTCTGCTGTTTCAAGTTCATAATGTTGGGTAAATCTCAAATTTTAGATTCCTATTTCTGTTTCAAATTTTTAGTTGTGTTACTCTTTGTAGGCCACTATGCAAGGCTTGCAAGGTCCTCAGCCTTGGCGATTGTTGCTTTTATTGAGAGGACAATGTATCTTGTACAGACGTTACGGAGAGATACTGGAGCCGTTTAAGTATGCTGGTTATCCAATGTTGCTCAATGCAGTTACTGTGGACAAGGAGGATAACAATTTTCTTTCTTCAGATAGAGCACCTCTCCTTGTCGCTGCATCAGAGCTGATCTGGCTGACGTAAGCACTGCTTTATCCATTATTTTGTTTCTGGTTTCCAAATTGAATGTTGATGTATAGATTATATCAGCTTATATTTCCATGTTTTTAGGTGTGCATCTTCTTCACTGAATGGTGAAGAGCTTGTGAGAGATGGTGGCATACAACTTCTTGCAAATCTTCTGTCCCGTTGCATGTTTGTAGTTCACCCAACCACTCCTGCAAGTGAACCATCTGCTATAATTGTTACAAATGTGATGCGAACCTTTTGTGTTTTGAGTCAATTTGAGAGTGCCTGGGCTGAGATACTTGAATATGCTGGATTAGTGGATGACATTGTGCACTGCACTGAACTCGAGCTTGTACCTGCTGCTGTTGATGCTTCTCTACAGACTATTGCACATGTTTCTGTGTCCACTGAATTGCAGGATGCCTTGCTGAAGGCTGGTGTCTTATGGTAAGTCAGCTCATACAAGTGATAATCTTTATAAGTTTTAGATGCTAGATTCTTCATTGGTCAAGTAAATGACAGATGTCTTTATCTACATTCCTGCTGTCCTTTATAACTATGCTGAAATAGAGAACTAGAAAGAAGACTCTAGTGATAAAACGGATGGGGCAAGCAAAAAACCTACTGCTATATGACTTGTGCTGGGTATGCATTATGTATTATAACGTTGATGTTGACAAGGACTGTATTTTCATCTTTACTAGTTGACTGAGTGAGAGATCTCGGTATTTTGTTACTACAAGAGGGACATTATCAGGTCATCATCACTTCGGGAGGAAAAAATAATATTTGGGGATGAGGATAAATAATATATGCTTGTACAGTGGGATCAGTTTTATACTGTGAAATCCCTAAGACACTAGAGGTTTAATATCCACAAACATGTAATTGACTTAATTTTGGATAGGAGAATACAACTGCTTATTTGTCCTTGGTTCTAATGATGGTTTCCTTGTCATCCTGAAGCCAGTCTTACTTTTTTGTTAGTGATAATTGAAGAACCAACTTTTATATTTGTTAAAATTAAAAAAGTGATTAGTTTTAATCTGTTCTGTTTTGTTGGGTGTGTTTGGTTTTAGGTACCTTTTGCCCGTGCTGCTTCAATACGACTCAACTGCAGAAGAATCTAATTCAACAGAATCACACGGAGTTGGTGCAAGTGTACAAATTGCAAAAAACATGCACGCTGTACGTGCCTCGCAGGCTCTATCAAGGCTTAGTGGTTTTTGTAGTGATGAGAGTTCAACACCTTATAATCAGACTGCAGCTGAGGCCGTCAGAGCTTTGTTGACTCCTAAACTGGCCAGCATGTTAAAAGATCAAGCACCAAGAGACCTACTATCTAAATTAAACATTAACTTAGAGACCCCAGAGGTAGTTACTTTATTGGGTGCACATTTTCACTTTGCTTATGGTAAAAGTACTCAAATGGGCAACTTATATGTTGGCTACGATATAGCATATCTTATACTAAAGATAACATATAGTTTGTTAACATCTATACTGGGTCATTGGGTTCTGCTTTGGTATTATTTTTAAGGCTGATTGTGTTATCTGTTTGTGGTTCTAGATTATCTGGAACTCTTCAACCCGAGCAGAACTACTTAAATTTGTGGATCAGCAACGTGCAAGTCAGGGTCCTGATGGTTCATATGACATGAAAGATTCACATATGTTTGCATATAAGGCACTATCAAAAGAACTTTATGTTGGCAATGTTTACTTGAGGGTCTATAATGATCAGCCAGATTTTGAGATCAGTGAACCAGAGGCTTTTTGTGTTGCTTTAATTGATTTTATATCACATCTAGTGCAAAATCAATGTGCTACCGCTTCTGAAGTTCAGGATGTACCAAATCAGAATGGCTCTTCTGTTGAGACATCTGAGCCACCTAACGATATGGCTGTTGGGGCAATTGGTGAACAGAAGACTCTGGTTGAAGATTCTACAGTATCAAACGGGCAAGTGGTAGACAAGGAAGGATCAAATGAGCAAGTGGTGGACAAGGAAGAATTAGAAGTGGTTAAGAACCTTAAATTTGCATTGAATTCGCTTAAGGTATGTTGCTGTCGTTTGGATGTTTAATGTGATCTTACAATTCATTCCACGTACCTGACAGTTTTTCTCTTCAATTCTTTGCAGAACTTACTGACAAATAGTCCTAATTTGGCATCAATATTTTCTACTAAAGATAAGCTATTGCCTCTTTTCGAATGCTTTTCTGTGCCTGTTGCATCTGAAAGCAACATTCCTCAACTTTGCCTTAGTGTGTTGTCACTCTTGACTACATATGCTCCCTGCTTGGAGGCTATGGTTGCAGATGGATCTAGCCTTCTCCTTTTATTACAAATGCTTCACTCTACCCCAACCTGTCGGGAAGGGGTTCTTCATGTTCTTTATGCTCTGGCTGGCACACCAGAACTTGCTTGGGCAGCTGCCAAGCATGGGGGAGTGGTTTACATACTTGAACTGCTCTTGCCTTTGCAGGGTAAATATTCTTCCTTTCCTTGAGCATTTCTAAAAGTCAAATTAGAAAAGCGAAATTTTTTGATGGTATAAGTCTTTATTTGCAGAAGAAATTTCCTTACAGCAAAGGGCTGCAGCGGCCTCTTTGTTGGGGAAGCTTGTTGGGCAGCCAATGCATGGGCCTAGAGTTGCTATAACATTAGCAAGGTTTCTTCCAGATGGCTTGGTATCAGTTATCAGGGATGGTCCTGGCGAGGCTGTTGTAGTTGCCCTTGAACTGACTACTGAGACTCCAGAAGTTGTATGGACACCAGCAATGGCTACTTCTCTGTCTGCACAAATTGCGACCATGGCATCAGATCTGTACCGTGAACAGATGAAAGGTCGTGTGATTGATTGGGATGTACCTGAGCAGGCATCTGGGCAACAGGAAATGAGAGATGAGCCCCAGGTAGAACATGATTATGCCATGTTTACATTAAAGTGTCTTATAGTTTGAAAACTCACAGTTTCTTGCTCATGCAGGTTGGCGGAATCTATGTTAGGTTATTCCTAAAAGATCCTAAGTTTCCTCTCAGAAATCCAAAGAGATTTTTGGAAGGACTGCTGGATCAGTATCTGTCATCAATTGCAGCCACACATTATGACACACAAGCTATTGACCCTGAACTTCCTTTGCTTCTGTCTGCTGCTTTGGTTTCATTGTTGCGAGTACACCCTGCACTTGCAGATCATGTTGGATATCTTGGATATGTACCTAAACTTGTGGCTGCTGTAGCTTATGAAGCAAGACGAGAAACAATGGCATCAGGGGAAGTAAACAGTGACAATTATGTGGACAGAACATTCGAACCTGATGATGGTTCCACACAGCCCACTCAAACGCCCCAAGAGCGTGTGCGCCTCAGTTGTTTACGTGTCCTACATCAACTGGCAGCTAGCACCACATGTGCTGAAGCTATGGCAGCAACTAGTGTAGGATCACCTCAGGTATATAACACTTTCGTTGATTCATATTTTCTTTAACATTTAGTTCAAAAGGATAGATAAAGTGTCAAGTTTTCATGAAGGACTTCATATATAGAATTTTTTGAGTGCATTTGTTCGAATTGTGGTAGACTGTTGTATGCTTTTTACTCAATTCAAAATTCAATGGTAAGGTGTTGAGAAAATAGAATATTTCTGTATTTTTAAGTCTTCGCTTGGTCATATAGGGTGCCATTGTCTTATTTCTCAGCCCGCTTATTTACTTCAATTTTACAGGTTGTTCCTCTTCTAATGAAAGCAATAGGATGGCAAGGTGGAAGCATTCTAGCTCTTGAGACACTGAAACGTGTTGTGGTTGCTGGAAACCGAGCCAGGGACGCACTTGTTGCCCAAGGACTGAAGTGAGTAACTTTTCTAGTCTAGATTTGACTGATCTTAGTCTGCATCTAGAACATGTTTATCATTTCAGTTGCATGGTTAGCATCTTGCAGACCTAATGATCTCTTGTCTACACTTTGCAATGCCAACTAAAGCTAACTAACTGTACACGTGCACACACACCCGTCAGCAATGCATAGCTGTTGATTCTGCCGAGATTTGGACTTGGCAATATACTTATTTTTTAGGCAAATTTATGCCTTCTTCCCAGTCTGGTATTGATACAAGTTTGTGTATAATATAGGGTTGGTCTCGTTGAAGTACTTCTTGGCCTTCTTGATTGGAGAGCTGGGGGAAGGAATGGCCTTTGCTCTCAGATGAAGTGGAATGAATCTGAAGCATCTATTGGCAGGGTGCTGGCAATTGAGGTAAGAACATTTGCAGCATATGATTACCCTTTGGGTTTCTTGTTGACTTTGTCTTTTGAAAAGAATCTCTCGTTGCCTACTTGGAAGTGAAGAAAAATTAGCTGCCTTTTTTTCTAATAAAGTATCTTCATTAGGAGTTGCCCTATACGTTAAACCATTTAGGCTTGGAAATTTTATGCATTTGGATTCCTTTCATTGATAATAATCAAAATTGGAGAGACCTTTTGGTCCTACTTCAGAATCTTATACTGCTGTATGTACTTTGAATTGGTCTATTAAAGTTGTTTTGATTTCCTTATTTACTTGGTTTATCTTGGTCCAGGTTTTGCATGCATTTGCAACTGAGGGGGCCCATTGTACTAAAGTTCGTGACTTGTTAAATTCCTCAGATGTAAGCTATTGCTACCGGCTTTATCTTTTGAGATTTTGAAACCTGAATTACATACTATTGATTGTCCATCACAGAATCTTTGGTGAGAACACATTACCTAACGGTCATGCAATGAAAACTCTCATTTTTCAGGTTTGGAGTGCTTATAAGGATCAGAAACATGATCTTTTCCTCCCGTCGAGTGCTCAATCTGCTGCGGCTGGAGTTGCTGGGCTAATTGAGAGCTCATCCTCGAGACTCACTTATGCCCTTCCTGCTCCCCCACCGCCACCAGCTCCATCGAGACCTCTTACTTCCTCACCTACAGCAGACTTAAATCACCTTTCATAGTACAGAGAATGAAGAAACACGTGTTACTAATTGAGTCAAGCATTTACTGAAGAGAGAGATGAGTCGTACTTTTCTGTATAGCACACTGTACAGTTCATCACTTTTTTTCCTCGTCTACTCTTTGAAACTATAAGGTAGACAACTTGGTAGCTATTGCGATTTTCCCGCAGGATAGTGAGAGAAGAAATGTTTCGTTTATTCCATGTATAGAGGGATGGATTGGCCACTTGATTGCTCCCAATATAGAGAGATGTAGTGATTTTGTGTGATTTCCTTTCGAGGTTTTTATCCTCCTAAAGCCACCTGTTATTTGAGTTTTTCTTCATGATTTTTTGACTCCCGTGAGTAAACAAACAATGTTAATATATGTATGATATGAGCTCTTTCAGGAGGATACTTTTTAACTCGTCTTGAAAGCTGATAAACACCTTGCTTGCTTTACAAGCAATCAGTACTGTTAAACAAAACCTTTAAACTCCATTTATTAGTTCTTCTATCACCATGGATTTAATGGCTGGCTATCACTATGTTCACCAAAATAGGCATCCAATTATTTGCTTACACATGAGTTGTGCGGCGGCGCTGATAATGTAAACGACCAACCACCAAAATAGGCATCCAATGATTTGCTTACACATTAATTGTGCGGCGGTGCTGATAATGTAAACAACCAAACCAGAAAGACATTAGATTTAGAGGACGTGAATTTGGCAAAGGGCATGTGATATGAGCTAACATGCATTGGTGCTCCTTGTATCTACCATACATGCTAACAACTTTTTTTCCATTGTAGCCCCCCACCTAATGCAGTCATTGTTGTTCGAAACTATCTAATTGCTCAGTTAAAACCAAGTTAGACCAGCATTGTTTAATTAGCCAGTGGACTTTCACTTTCTTGGCATCTTCATCCTCCTGTTTGCTCCTTCTGTACCATATGTAAATGTTGACTATTTTCATAAGCTTTCGTGGGTCCTTACCAAATTCTAGTCATTGTTGCTCAAGATAGAGCAATATTTTGGACCATTATTTAGTTATAAATTCACCTTTTTTCAGTGAGAAGCTAATTCCTCCTCATATCCCTCAAGTTGACATTCAAACGTTAATTTTGCAAGTAATCACACTCCTCTTCACTCATTCCTTCCGCAAGTGCTATTCAATTTCGTGTGCAGATATGATGTACGCTAAATTTAGAGTCGGAGATATCCCACCACTTGCAAAACAAGTCAGTGTATTTTAGTCAATATTGAATGGTTTTCTTTAGAAGAAGATTGATGTGCTGCTTCAATTATTAGCTCTGAGCTAACAAGTCAAAAACAATGGATTGTTTCTAGCTGAGACGCTTTTGCATTATGTGGGATATCGTCTTCGAGTTACACAACACATCCTAAAATTTTTGGACAGTCAAAAATTACCTAATTCTAATCCTGCTCCTTAAACTAGAGGATTAGGTAAGAGCGCGTAGTGAGTGAGGAATCTGAAATGTCACAAAACACAAGCACATCACTCACGGTCCCGAATCTCGAGGAAAACCTAACACTTTGCGGAGCCGTACGCTCGTCTCTTATGTTTGCCCAACTACATGCATACAAACATTTAAAGAGAGAAGTTGGTTATGTGAATAAATGAAGCACATGTCCATGTACCTTGAGATGGCTAATCTTTATCAACCATTTAAATGCACTTAATCTTAGAAACTACTTCATCTTGGGAAGGTTGGTAAAGACTACTTTGAGTTATTAATTTTCTTGAAGACTAGCGATACCAGACAGATTGGAGAAGAAAATCTCATATGAATTTCAAGTTCTGAATCCGTCGCTGTCCAAATTCAACTTACTTGTAAAATGATTTGTTTTGAATTTGGGCAACCTCTTTAATTTGCATATCTAGGGGAGAATATTGTAGGGACGAACAACTTTTACATAACCAGTAAATTTGTGGGGTATAAATTGTTTTGTGTTACAAGATTTTGTCTGCTTTGGGCATGGATATCGGACATGCGTGCAGCTCTGTACAATTCGACTATTAATGCATGTCTAGGCTATTCAATATGGCAAGTTCCAATAAGTAAAAAACTATCATGAGTGGGCTACATGGCCTAAAGTGGTTTTTTTTTTTTTGACAAAAAATGAATGCGAATTGGAAATGGAATATGGGTTGGTATTATTTGTAAAAAGTACAATAAAGTGTTAGTTTAGTATACAGATACACATAATGTTACTAGATTAAATATTATATAATGTGTGAGTTGTTTTTGAATAACTAACTCTAATTGCCTAGTAATTAACCAAACCTCTCAAAGCCCTTTTTGATATGTTGACGAATCACTCCCATGGAGTGGAATGAGGGTATTGTTTTTGACATCCTTAGTCTACGTCTTCGTACCCGTCTCTCCACCTTTCGGTCTATTTATGCTTGTAGAAGTTGTAATAACGTAGCTGATGCTATCGCTGCCTTTTTCTTTTTGAATATCGAGGCACATATGTTTATGATTATTGTCCTTCATGATTGTTCAATATTTTAATATTGGATGTGAACATTTTCGTCCGTTTTAATGAAATTCATCTATCTTTTGGCAAAATAAAAAATAAAACTCTCAAGAGATTGTAATGTGTGTCGGCCTGCCAAATTAAACTTGATTTGAGAGGCGGTGGATCAATATTTGGACCGCACTTCTTCGGCTTTGGGGCATTTTGAGGGATGTGCAATCTCAATTTGAAAATTGTTCAACAAACTCAAAATTTCTAACCTACCCACATTAACCCTTAAGCACGGGATGTATCAACACGTTTGGATTTCCTTGTGAAAATTAAAATCCACTTTTATATGAAAGAGAACCGATTTTGGATATAACCGTGTGTTTGGATGCGTTAAAATAAGTCAGCATTTCATCTAAAGTAAGAATTTGGCATACGGAAATTCAAAATTTCCGCGTTTGGCAACTTTTATGGTGGAAATCATGAATTGACGCGGAAAAAAAATCCGGGAATTTGAGAGCTCAAATTCCGACTTAAAATTCCACCAAATGAGTCTTCATTTCTAATTTCTCCACTGGCGAGAGTTCTCTTTCCCTCTTCTCTTTCATGGCGTTCGCTGTGTGCCATAGCTCCACTTGAATAACAGCCCATGGCTTTTTTCAACCATTGAAGGAGAAGAGAATTATACAGGGCTATTATATTTTATGAATGGGTTTGATGAATTTGGCAAAAAACAACAACGGGTTTGATGAATTTGACCAAAAGAAAGAATGAGTACATGGGTGAATTTGGGGTTGCGCAGATCCACCGGTTCGTCGGTCGACGACTTAGTGCTTTGCCGAGGTCTTCCTCAGTGAATTGTTTGTGTCTTGTCTTTTAATTTGAGAATGAGTATTATAATTGATGGGTAATTTGGGGTTGCGCAGATCCACTGGTTTGTTATCTTTGCGCTTTGTCGGTCGGCGACTTAGTGCTTTGCCGTGGTCTTCCTTAGTGAATTGTTTGGTTATTATTAAATTATGTCCTTTGTGTTTATGAATAATATGTATTGCATTTGCCAACATAGTTTACTTCATGTTGTTTGACCAAAAAAAAAAAAAATTTACTTCATGTTGCTTTTTGTCTATAATGGAGGAGTTCATTATTTGATAAACGGTACTGGTGGTGGTATGTATGCTATGCACCGGGTTAGTTTTCAAGCAACATGAGATATCCAAATAATGACATTTTATGTGATTTTGAAATTTTCACGTTAGTGATATCCAAACAGGGGAATTCACAATTGATGGAATTTTAATTGACGGGAATTTAAATTCTGTCATTTTATAATTTCTAGATATTACATATTTCCTCATCCAAACGCACTGTAAATGTCCGTTTATGTTAGCTGTGCAGTATTGACCTGTCACTTTGCTATGACCACATGATCATTTCAAGATATTATTTGTTTTGTAACTCCCAACTGCTTCGCATCGATTTACATCATTTAATGCAAGCCAACTGCTACTTTGCTCCCCCTTTTTTCTTTTTTCTCCAATTTTATGGGCCAATAAAGAGGAAAATAATTCAAAAAGGGAAAGTTAATGAAATGCAGGAGCTCTGGAGCATTTCTTTCCTCTTGATTGGGGTCGTACCACAGACAGCTCCCCCACTCGTTAGTGTCGATTATGATGGAGGTTCTCAGCTCAAAACACTTACATTTTGAATCATTTCATAATACGTGACTATAATACAGTGTTATTCTGTAAAATTCCCTCGGAAGTTTGTATTATGTCATGCCCTCGTTAGTCATAAAAGGGGTGAATGATCTGCTGTAAACTGCAATGTGTATGTATACACGTGGGAGCACCGCATGCACGGTGATTGACTGAATGGTGAGTGTGCGACGTCATGCTGACAGCTGCTTCTTTTGCATGCTGCCCGCGCAGAGAAGCAAACGTGCACAAATGACACAAGTTACAACAAAATGATCTTTTAAAGATTTCCAACAACCCACAATATTCATAACATTACCTCTAATGGTATCAGTCAAATTCAATTATGCACTGTCAGTTGTTAAAAACTCAAAATTATGCAACTTAAAACAAGAAAAGTGGCCGGATGACTACATTACACGCATATAATTCTTATTTTATGAAATGGGAATTATATTTGTGGCTTCACGTATTGTTAAGAATTGATTAGACAGAACATTTGTGAAAGGCTAAGTTGTTAGATCAAATTTAACAAAATCATTAAGTTGATTGTTGACTAATGTGACCAAATGACCCATGTACGATGGAAATTAAGTTCAACAAAACCCAGTAAACATAAACTTCTCGATTTAATTCAAATAATAGAATTGTGTCAGATTAAGAAAATTTGTATTGTTATGAATCGTTTAGACAAAACCTCTATAAAGGGTTAAGTTGTTTGATCAAATTTAACAAATCCACTGAGTTTGATAGTTGACAAATATGACCACAACGATATAATGCAAATTAAGTTTAACAAAACTCTTTAAATATAAACTTCTCGAGCTAACTAAAATAATAAGATTATGCCACCAGTTCAAAAGTTTAATTTTCTTTTCAGCATAACCAAAAGAAGTAGCATTACTTCAAAGGGCAAACAAAAATCCTCTAGTAAAAGACATGTTTAGCAAATTGGACATGCACACCTCGCAGAGATTCACATCACAAAAGTGATAACCAAAGAATCAATCGATTTTGATAAAATTCGGAGCCAGCTATAGGTAGCTAGCTCGTCCTGATATGCACACGTGGCAAACAGAATATGGTCAAAGTTTATGTGTCTACAAGTTTCTGCAGAGACAGGGGATGTTCGATCTCTTGGATATCAGTTTGTCTCCTCAGTTTCCTCTGAGGATTGGTGTTTTCTTTGACCATGCGCCTATTATATGTATTATGATGATTATTTTATTATATTCATGCAACTCCAGAAAAATGTCATTTTCATGATCACAAATTATGTTTCTGCAATTACAGTGTCTCCACCAAGAATTTGTTCCATGGATATCGATGTATAGCAGAATTAAAAATTATTGATGATAGGGCTAGGTTAGGGGGCTGAGTTAAGAAGCTATAGTTCATGTGTTAAGAGTTCAATTAGCTTCTATACATAATCGAATGTGCTAATTAATGCATTATGAGATTAGTAATTTGAGATTTCTAAAAATATGTCATTGAATATAAGTGAGTATGTGTCATTATGAGATTTTTTTTTATATATATATATATATATATATATATATATATATATATATATATATATATATATTCTGAGGTTGAATATAATTTTTCGTTCAATATTCATATACAAATAGCTTAACAAATGTAACTACATATGTAATAAGATTTCACGAACATAAGATACTATATACTTTATTCTTATTAATGAACATATTTATGATTCCAACCTTTTTGTTTGTATAGACATTGCTTTTGGATTGCCCTTTGTTTTAAGAACATTGCATAATTGTAGTATACTATATACACTTTATACATACATACTAATTGAACGAGAACCCACCTTATCCAATCTCACATGGCTCTTCAACACTGTCTCAATCAAATCGAATTAAGAATAAAGACGCCACTAACTATGAATCAAATTAATAAGCGATAAACCTAGACTTTTACCCAACTTGCTCGATTAATTTCATATGAAAAAATATTTTACTAATTTTTTTATCAAATATCCAGGTTGTAATTCTTAATCTAATTGCTGGCTGCCTGCCAGGTTGTGAAAGTGAACGGAGTGTGGGGACCACTAGAAAGCTGAAGGGAAACATTAACGAATTAAATTTAAAAGCTTTCGTTAACGGCTAATTCTAACTGTTTCAAACTTTACAAAGTTGCCCTTTCCACGCACTCAAAATAACGAAACTGCCACTAATGGGTGTCCCGTTTTACCGTTGCACGCCGCGTCACCGTTGTTGTTGTTGTTGTTGTTGTTGTGTGCTCTCCGCCTGTCCGCTTTGACTGCTGCAAAGATACGTTTCGGACGCAGAGAGAAAAGAAACGTCTGGGGTTTACTAGCTTCTCAGAACACACTGTCACGTTTTCCACAGCCAAACGGCTTTACGTTCAAAGTGCCACCCACACAAACAATTCCAATTGTTGTTTACCGGCCTAATTAGTTTTCGGAAAACCGAAAACTCCGATTTAGTGATATTTCAAATTAAAATGAATTTATAACTAAACAGAATATTAAAATGATTGGTTATATGAGAGAAGTTTGGGCAGAGCAATCTAACCTTATAGGGTACCCCAACTCACTATGGGTAGGTAGCTAAATAGCTAAATAACAATTTGTTATATTTAGATATTTTGGATTATATTTTCGTTTACTCTTTACATAATTCAATCGTTTTGATATAAAGGTAGTTTCAAAGAAATGCTATAACGAGGAAATTGAACTGTTTGAGCTAGTACTTTTTTGAAGGATTGCATGAAAATACAATGGGAGCCAACAATATGTTAAGAGTCAAAACTTGAGCCAACAAACATACTTCATTGATCTTGTCAAAGCATATAGTGACCTACCTTTTTTTTCTTTTCTTTTTTTTACAAAGAGCCCTGTATATTCAACTATATACATCCAATTAAGTAAGAAAAGTTTCATAAAATGACAAGCAAAAATGTAATATGGTTGGATAAGGGGATGGTTGATGGGGGGATGGCCGATGGGAGATGGAGGAATTAAAATCGTATAATTTTCCAAGAGAAATTGGCTTTGATGGCTTTTTCCAAAGACAAGTCAAAATTGACCATACACTATACATTCTAAATACAATCTTTAAATTTTGTACTTTGAGATATCAAGCTGGAAATTCAACGGTGTGAAAAGTACACGTATGGTTGAGCTACTCGCCATCAATTTTGGAGGTCGATTTCATGGGGTATTCCAAATGGCATCGAGCTAGTACGTAGCTCAACCAAAATATATACACATTTTGAATTTTCTTTTATCATATTTGATTATTATATGTGGCCACAATGTTCTTCGTAACTTTTGGAAGTTACAAGATGGAGAAGCATACAAGTTTAAGCTATTTTCTTAGTGCCAAAAGACGGCTTATTGTCTCAATTGCTAAGGTCATGCATTTATTTACTTATTTCACTCTTTATCCATATCTTTCTGAATATGAATAAGATACTGTGGGAGAGATTGAAATAAAATTTTGAACGTTGGAATTGCAAATCAATTACTTCTCTTTCTCTGATTAAGTTGATGTTTCGCGTCTTGCTCAATTGCAAACCTCTTTCATTTCAAATTTGAGGAGGATACTGACTAATGGAAACAATTCACTCTTTAGAGATAATGTCATAAGTAACCTTTGTTTGTGGGGCTCAGAACGAATAAAAGACTTACTATTTATAAAACACACAAGTTTCTTCTTTGTTATATTAGTGCATGTTAACATGTCATTATATTTGAAGACTTATTATGAATTTGAATTTGAAAATTGAAAATGAAAAAGCCATTCTCTATCATATTTTTCAGCTCATGCAACCAAGTTTTAGGTACACTAAAATGTGATGATCTAATTTGGTGGATCTAAAAGGGGCAAAAAAAAAAAAAACTTTAACATTAAAGAGACGGTGCCCCAACAATAACACTAGTGCAACAATAATTGGTGGCAATTAAATTACAAAAGAAAAGGGCAAATGCGTAAACAGAAAATTAGAACAGTGTTTAGGGGAAGTTCGGAAGTTAAATTAGGAGGCGGGATGAGGCGGGCCAGGTGGCATACTATATATATTAAACTCGCTGGACGCCAATTCCCCACCACCCACAAAACCGCTGGCCCTGGAATCACTTTTTCCCAACTCTCTTCCCCCAGCTTATTTCCGCTTTTGAAAAAAGCTAGAAGAAAAAAAAGAAGCTAAAACAAATTCCACCACCAGGCGAACAAACAACAACAACAATTAAATCCATCTCTCTCGCTCTAGCAAACCAAACCCTAGAAATTTCTGCTCCGCCGATCGAAAATGACGCAATAGCCCCTGCTTCCGCTTTAAGTTTTCATCGTCTCAACAACCTGCCGAGTTTTTGCTTGCTGCTTCTGCTTGTTTCTCGCTGGTAAGCTTTCCATTTTTTTTTGGTACGCGTTGATCGAAAATGAATGCGAATGTTGTTTTTGCGGCGTTGTATTTTTCGGTTTCGATTTTTTGTTTTGGGTGTTTGAAATCGGAGAGATCTGTTTGAAAAGTTTTAGAATTTGTATTGGGTTTTTTCATTTTCTCGGCAACCAAACAGAGAAAGCTGGAAAAATGGCCTCGTTTCGTGTTTTGTGATTGATTTTTCAGCTGGTATGTTGGTGCGAGCTCAGATCTGCTTAATTTGTAAAAAGTTTCAATTTTTAGGCATTGGGTTGGCTATACTAATCATTGTGCTTTCTAAAAATTTCTGCTTTTTTTTTTTTTTGGTTTTGCTTGTTTTGGGTGATAAACAATCATTAGAGATGTGAAATGTATGCCGAAAGTTTCGATTTTTGATTCCTAATGGCGTTGTTGTTTAAAGTTTCTGAATTTCAGCTGTTTCTAGACGGCTTTCCCTGAAAGAAAAACAAAGAATGAAAATTGCTCAAATGGAGTCATTTTTTGTTTATTTTTGGTTCGGTTTTGAAAAGGGTATCAGGTTATGATGTTGGTGAAGATAACGTGTATGTCTTCGGTGTAAATGGTTCCCTGCTGATTGGCTATTGGGTCCATTTCTTATGTATTGACAAATTGGGAATTTCAATGTTGCAGGGCTTTGATCAGAGGCTCTTTCTCTGACTGACTCGATTGTCGTCATGGTTGCCACTGCTGCTACTGCATCGTTCTTTCCGGTTTCTTCTCCAAACTCAGATAATGGCAGCAAGAATGCCAAGCTGGGGTCGGCAAACTTAGGACTCAAGTCGAAATCTGCATCGAGTGGTTTGCAGGTAAAGGCAAATGCACAAGCCCCTCCAAAGATAAACGGCTCTAGCGTCGGTTTGGCCACTGTTGAAAGTGGGAAGCATGGGGATGACATGTCATCATCCCCTCCTGCAAGGACTTTCATTAACCAATTACCTGATTGGAGTGTGCTCCTTGCTGCTATCACCACAATCTTCTTGGCTGCAGAGAAACAATGGACGATGCTTGATTGGAAACCAAAGCGGCCGGACATGCTCATTGACCCATTTGGTTTAGGAAGAATTGTTCAGGATGGTCTTGTCTTTCGTCAGAACTTCTCAATTAGATCGTATGAAATAGGTGCTGATCGTACGGCTTCAATAGAGACATTAATGAATCATTTACAGGTTTTTGACACGTTCAATTTCTATGCATTCGTTTGATAAACTTGTAGCTGGAGAGATGAAGCACAACATGCATGCTCTCGAGCTTGAGTCAAATTTCTTCTTCATAAGCTCTGTCTTTAACTATTTTTATTTTCCGGTTGCAGGAAACAGCACTTAATCATGTTAAGACTGCTGGGCTTCTGGGAGATGGCTTCGGTTCAACACCAGAAATGTCTGTAAGGAACCTGATATGGGTGGTAACTAAAATGCAGGTTGTGGTAGATCGCTATCCTACTTGGTAAGTCAAAATTCATGCATGTATCTTGTTCTTCTACTGCAAAAGTCACATTGTATAGATTAATTCAATATTTGGTTTATGTTGGTGCTGTTATCAATTGTAGTATGAATCTTGTATGACCGACAGTTTCTGGTGAAGTTGTTTCAACATAAGGGGGAATCTTATATCTAGAGAAAGGCAAAAGGAAGTTTGTATTGGTAGCCTAATTTGTCCAAGTTTGCTTGCTGTTGGTATTCTCTATATGAGCTTTTGTTGAAGTTATTCAGGGTATGTGTTTGAGGCGTAGGATTGAGAGAATGATTCCCTGAGGAGCAGCAAGGACACTGAAAAAAAGTTGCTAGTTGACTTAGGTGTTCAAAATAGTCACTAGCACATGATTGATGTATGCTTTCAGGAAGTAGTTCAAGATGTTATTTGTTGATAAGTCGGGCTAATATTACATTAGAAGATTCTTCTTTCTCCCATCACTGTGTATTGAAGTTCTGAAAGGTTGGATTAAGGTTGGATTAACAAACTTTGTTGGTTTGGTCCTGTGATATATTCATATATGCTTGCATTCTCAATTTGGCTAGTTGACATGATTGTTTTAGAAATGGGTATGCTAAGAGGCAGAGGCCAATTTAGCTGATGATTTTGCATAAATATCTATAAACGATTTGAGACTACTATGGTGATAGACTTAAAATAGTTTGTTTCTTACAGGGGTGACGTTGTTCAAGTTGACACTTGGGTTAGTGCCTTGGGAAAGAATGGTATGCGGCGTGACTGGATAATCCATGATTGCAAGACTGGCCAAATATTAACAAGAGCCTCCAGGTATTTCCTATTCCAGTTCCTCCATCACAATCTAGTTCATTTTACATATCCAAATTAGCTTTGAATAACAAATCAATTAGCGATACAGTGTTCTTGCACAACTAAATGGAATTAGAAGGAGTAACTGACCCCGATTTGTATGGCTGTTGTTCTGGTCGTTGCTTTTGCAGTGTATGGGTGATGATGAATAAACTGACAAGGAGATTATCAAAAATTCCTGATGAAGTTCGAGGTGAAATAGAGCCTTATTTTATGAACTCTCCTCCTGCTGTGGAGGAGGATGGCAGGAAGCTGCCCAAACTTGACGACAAAACAGCGGACTTTGTTCGCTCTGGATTAGCTGTAAGTTGATCATCATCCATTCACTGAATGTTTAGCGTTTCTTTTAGCTGCTTTCTCACCATGAAGTATATTTTCCTACTTGCAGCCTAGATGGAGTGATCTAGATATCAACCAGCACGTTAATAACGTGAAGTATATTGGCTGGATCCTTGAGGTAGACTTTCTGTTCCACAAATTACATCTCTCAATCCTAGTGGATTTTCTGATTCTGAGAACCAATTGAACTCATTATTACTTAGTGGGGGTCTTTTATGGAGATTTTGGAGGATAGTAATGAATACTTTTCCCTTTTACTTTTACACTCGCAATTTTTTTTGAACTGAAAGAGGATTCTGTTTGATGCAGAGTGCTCCCTTGCCAATTCTGGAGAGTCACGAGCTTTCTTCACTGACTCTGGAGTATAGGAGGGAGTGTGGCAAGGACAGTGTGCTTGAGTCCCTGACTGCATTTTCAGGTGCTGATATTGGCAGCTTGGGAAGTAATGGTGGGGTAGAGTGCAAGCACATGCTTCGACTGGACGAAGGTGCTGAGATTGTTAGGGGAAGGACTCAGTGGAGGCCCAAATATGCCAACAATCTTGGCATTGGGGGTCAGCTTCCAGCAGAAAGCGTGTAGCAATGGGGGTTCTTTTATGGCTGGAATGGAATGATACTAGTCTTGTTCTTGCCTTTTGCCCGTGGCTTGTGTAGAATCTGCTCATGTTTGTCGGATTTATATATGCTGCTTCTCTCTATATATAATCTTATATATTCCTCCCATCTGTCGGTCTTCAGAAAAAGGATAAGAAATGTAGTCCGATTGTAATTAGCCCTTGTGTACTCTTTTCTCCCTCTCCCTCTCCCTCTCCCTCCTCCTAATGGTCTCTTTTATGCTTGGCCTTGGCCTTGGTGGTTTTGTGTCCCCATTGTATCCATTTCTGCCACTGTGGAACCTTAGCTGTAGCTGTATGGGAGACTGCAGGCTAATTGCCTTGGTTAAACTGTTTAACTGGGCAAGACATGTATATTTTTTGCCATTTTTCTCTAGTTAGATAATGGGAAAATTTTTTCATTGGTTCACAATTGGATCGTTGATTAGCACCTTGTCCTGCATTGCTCTCTACATAAATCTTTTTCATTTCAGTAATTCCTTATTTGCTGGGCTCACTGGAACAGTATAAAAGAGGAGATAGCACTTCATTTCCATGGTTTGGGTACTTGGTTGGTTGGCCTGAAGTTCTGGCTGAGGTACCGTCTCTATGGGCCCTTAAGAAAGCCATATAAATGACGTTGATTTCGGCCTACGACATAAGTTAAACACAGAACCAAATCAGACCATGCTCGTGTAAAGGAAATGACTCCCCGCGCACTCTCTTGTCTATATTGGTGCCTTGAATTGAATGAATCAAAGAAGAATCAAGGGGGGCATCACTCTACATAAGAAAAGAGTGTGCACAAAGCATTCATTCACCTATTGCTCAATGCATGCATATTATAGTTAAGTATTAATTAAAGAAGGGGGAAAAAAACTCAATTCAATATGGATGCACATGAAATCAGTTGGAAGCTCAAACCTTAGCATGAGACCCCCACATGATTAGGCAGCAATCCCAACTCCCAAGTGCTCCATATTGGTGTTAAACGGCGCAAAACAATACATAATTATCAAATGCCAACTAATCAAAACTATGATGAAACTCTATCCGATGAATCTCACCATCAATAATTGTCTTCTTCACACTGTAGTCAGATCCCTCCGGTAATGGAGGCTTTAAGCATCGGTTTTTTATAGTATTTTTTGTTATATATTGTCATATTGATGCGACTGATTAGTGCTTAATTACATCCTCTCTATAATATATTAACATATAATCCAAAGTTAATATCTGCGGGCTGCTTTCGGTTTAAGTGTGTGAGAGAGATACTCGCCTCAGCTGTGGTCTCATCTTCTTGCCTTTTTAAAACGCCTCAGCACTCTTTCAGTTGAGGTACAGTGAATAAAAAGTCGACACCTTGCCGACATTCCAACATTTGTCACATGCTTGTCGCCTTCATCCTTCAATTTTGGAAACTTGCAACACTTTAGCTAGTAAATGACCCCTCAAAAACACTTTCAATTTTAGAAGGATGTTATTGTCGCATTGATTCTTCTTCATCGGTTGATCACATGAGATTTCATTGAGTCTTACCTGCTGCACACTTGTCAAATACTTTACAGAGAGCATAAATGATTATGCACGATTGATACTAACATAATTTTTAACATATAATTAATATTTTCACAATGGGTAATACTTATGCCGGATTAATACAAACACAACTTTAACAATAGACACTGTTCATACCCGACTGACCACACTAATTAGTTACTGATATTATACAATGTATTCATTCACCACTGATGCAAAAACAAAACTTTGTAATATTGCATGCTGATTCAAAGATAGAGTAAGCAGAAACAGAATTGGATTGAATGTACCGACAGGCGGCACAAACTTCTAAGCTGCTACTGTCAGCCAACCCATGCATCTCAACCCGCAACATATTGCCTCCCCACCGGTCCACACGTGCCCTCCCCCATGCTTTCCTCCCGCCATTGAAATTTTGCACCACCACCCTTATAAATGTTTGCAAAGCACCGAGCACACGCTCACAACGTCCTATACTGCAAAATCACACGTTTTTGTACTCGTCGGAGCATGGATTTTAAGGATACTGAGCTTACACTAGCACTTCCGGGTGGCTGCGGAAGTTGTTCGTCAGCTGCAGCTGACAATGTCTTTGGAGGGTCCAAGAGTGGTAGTAGCTCGATGAAACGTGGGTTCATGGAAACATCTACCGCCTGCGGGACACGTGGTGAAATCATAGTGGATGGAAAATTGGAAGCTAAAAAGTACTCCTCCTCCTCCTTCTCCAGTTGTCATTCTTCTACTACTATTACTGCTACTACAATTGCCCCTGCCATGAAAAGGCCAGCTGCACAGTAAGTATATAAAGATCTGCATAGGCCGAAATTATTGGTAATTTCATTCTGTCGTACTTTTGTCATTTTTGCTTTACTTTTCATTAGGGAAAACTACAGTATTATAACTATTTTGAAATGTCAATAATATTTTTCAACTTTTGTATTTTACATGTGTGTTGGTGCATTGAGTTCTTATTGGTGGTGTTATGTGCACATTTTGAAGGGCAAGAGTAGTTGGGTGGCCGCCGGTGAGATTGACGAGGCAGAAGACTCTGGTGGAGAGCAAGAGCAAGTTTGTAAAAGTGGGGGCTGATGGAGCTCCTTATCTGCGCAAACTCGATTTAGAGATGTACAAAAGCTATGAGGTGCTATTAAGAGCCATAGAGAAAATGTTCACTTCCTTCATCATAAGAAGTGAGTAGTCACACACAAATGATTAGACAAGTGGAACTGCAAATTACATCATTCTTAATTACTTGGTTGGTTGTGCAAAAATTATGTGATCTTAATCTGTGGATGGTTTAGGAATGGAGGAGAATAGCAATGAGGTTATGAAACCTGCAGTGAAAGGAAGGGATGAATATGTGGTAACATATGAAGACAAGGATGGAGACTGGATGTTAGTTGGAGACGTCCCTTGGAAGTAAGTTTCTGTATAGACTTAATCATTTCATAATTAATGATTAATCCATCTTATTATTAATCCTAGCTAATTACACCTTTCACATCATTCTTCTGTTTCAATCAATGGCAGGATGTTTATGGAATCGTGCAAGCGTGTTCGGTTGATGAAAAGTTCAGAAGCTGTTGGGATAGGTAGGTACTGTTATATGACATGCCGCATCTTCTGTTAACACATCTTTTTCCTATTAGCTTAACTTGGTCAAGGGATATAGATTGAGATTGTACATGGTCAACTTAAGACTACAAGCCCCTTCTCTTAGTTAATTTAATAATCTTCGATGCTTTATCTGTATGGATATGATGCAGCTACAAGGACTGGGACTCTCCCGAAATGCACAAGTACTAAGAATTGAAGATTCATCCGGACCATGTTTTGTACATACAGATGGGGGCCTGTTTTCCCTGTTTTTATTGCTTAGGACAATAAGAGGGAAATCTGACTGTACCCTATTCACCTTTTGAGTTTATTTCAATCCAACGTTTTTCACTTTTCTGTGAAAAGAGAATCTGGACTGTAATTACTTACAGCTGCCTCTTAACAGTTTAGAGCATGAATCCATATCATTTTCTCTGTAATGCCTTTTTACTGCACAAATTTGCGCCAGAAGTGCGCACTAACTTTGTCTGCGGACACCATCATCATCATCTCAGAATGATCAAGTACTTATACTAATTTTTTGACAAAGAATACTTGTACTCATTTACACTCTCATGTGCATAGCAGATGTTGTCATTTAAAGCGACGAGTTTACCAGTGAGAAAGCCAAATGGTGGTCATATCCCGGTCCACAAGCGAATACATTACATTCCCCATTCCAAATAGTGGCCAATGTTCCTTTAACTAGCAAACAAGCATAGATTTAGCCAAGAAAGTGGATCAATGTATTGAATTTCAAGTTATCAGAAAGTTATTGTTATGAGAATCATTTGGTTTGCTATGGTTCTCCGAGGCCAATTAGCTTAACTTGCTTTTTTCCACCTCACCAACTTAGTGATGGACCCTTTGTGGGGCTAGAACAAAGACCTGGTCCTATATTTTGTCACTTAGTTATGATGTTGATCCCAGCATTGTCTTGGGGAACCACTGAACAAATCAAAGAATTACTTAAGTTGATTTAACCTAAAGTCAAAATCAGTCCTTTGGCATTTGAAGGAATACATTAATGAAAGTGATGTATAAATTG
Source organism: Spiraea crenata (assembly GCA_033992175.1). NCBI lineage: Eukaryota > Viridiplantae > Streptophyta > Magnoliopsida > Rosales > Rosaceae > Spiraea > Spiraea crenata. Next base: position 1,922,090 of record JAVBHV010000079.1, on the reverse strand, counting down.
GTGGTAACCGTTAGATTAACCGGTTTATAATTTTTTTTGTCATTAGATTATGATTACGAGCTCTTATTGTAAATATGCTCATTACCTAGATTTATGACAAAATTTTTTGAGTTTTTTCTCATAGTTTTGTCATAAGATTATGACAAAATTGTAGATGTTTATTTTTATTTTTATTTTATTATAAGTTTATGATAAATTTTGAGTTTCATAAATTTTGACATAAGGTTATGATAAAATTTTAAGTTTTTTTTAAACAAATTTTGTTATAAGTTTATGACAAAATTAAAATTTTTTTATTTTGTCATAAGGTTATGACAATTTTTTTTTTTTTTTTATTTTGTAATAAGTTTATGAAAAAATTTCAAATTTTTGATTTTGTCATAAGGTTATAACAAAAATTTTGAGTTTTATAAATTTTGTCATAGGGTTATGACAAAATTTTAAGTTTTTTATTTTGTTATAAGTTTATGACAAAATTTCAATTTTTTGATTTGTCATAAGGTATGACAAAATTTTAAATTTTTTTTTTATTTTGTCATAAATTTATGACAAAATTTCAATTTTTGATTTTGTCACAGGTTATGACAAAATTTTGAATTTTATTATTCTGTCATAAGTTTATGATAAAATTTCAATTTTTTTTATTATGTTATAAGGTTATGACCAAATTTTGATTTTTTAAAATTTTGTCGTAAGTTTATGACAAAATTTTAATTTTTTGATTTTGTCATAATATTTTTTAATTTATCACAAGATTATGCCAAAATTTTAAGTTTATTTTGCCATAAGCTTATGACAAAAAAATTTTTTTTTTTATTTTGTCATAAGGTTGTCATAACATTATGACAAAATTTTCAATTTTTTTGATTTTGTCATAAATTTATGACAAAATTTTAAGTTTATTTTGTCATATGTTTATGATAAAAATTTATTTCTTTTTTTTGATAAAAAATTCTATTTTTTTATTTTGTTATAAAATTAAGACAAAATCTTAATTTTTTTTATCCTACGTTATAACAACATTTTTTTTTATTTTCTCATAAGATTATATCACAATTAAAGAGCGAAAATGCCATAAATACAACTTTTATAAGGGGCAAAACATCGTTACATTGAGCATTTTGACTAGGAATTGACAATTTTGCTCAAAATAAAACCGTCAAAATGTTAAAAACACGACTCTTTGTGGGTCAAAATCGTCATTGCGTAGAGCATGGTCAAATATTTGTAAATGACATGCAAAAATATCATAATTAACTAGATTAAGTAGGGAATGAGGAACAAAAACATCAGTTAAGAAAACAACATACAAGATAACAAGGGTTGGTGCTACTGCTATCCTGGTACAAATAAGGCTGCAATGGTTGCCTGCAATGGGTGCCCCCCACAAGGACAATAATAGCAAAACTTTTACCAAATGAAAATCCAATCCAGATCTTTATTTCACTTCAGCCAAGCATAACAGCATATATAGCTTTGAGAGAATATCATCAATAATTATTTATTTTCTTTTTCTTTTTCTTTCTCTACCAACTGAACCCTCCAAAGTTTCAAACTTTATTATTTTGGTGATTACTTTACATTAATTTTCCTCATTATATTGTTTTCTTTACCTTCTGTTGGTGGAGACTGGTACCTGCAAATTTCTCAGAAAATGCCACACCGCCTCTTCTCTTCAATCGAGGACCTCTAAATTGATCTTCCATGGAGGTCCCTAGCTTAGTCCAACATAAAAGGAAATAGTGTGCAATCCAAAATCATTTCAAAAAAAGTGAAAACCTTCACAGGCAAGCACAGCCTTAAAAGTAAAGTATTTTGCTTTTTCACCCAAATTTACATTTTGGGTAGTTTTGAGGCTCCCATGAGCTCCTGCTGAAAAGGTCTCTCTGTGTTGTGTTTCAAGCATATCCAATCCAGCAGCTCCAAAACAGGTTTCTCTCTCTTCTTTCTGTTAATGTTCAGTTTAGCTCACTTGGGTGGACTTCAAGTTCTGAACTTTGGCATGGAGTTAATGTTTGCATTGTGTAGATCATGCCCAAGTTCTGTTTTTTAAAGTGGGTTTTGTAATAGTTGTGATCTGGGTTTGTTCTTCTAGATCTATGCTGTAATGCTCTTTTGATTGTCCTACTTTTGTTCCAGATCTGAGTTCCCATTGACCAATTTGGTTCCTCTACCAAAATCTGTCAGCTTTATGCATTTATAATCTTGATTATCTAACATATCATTGCTAACTAGAGACTTGGTTTGAACTTGTTTCTTTCTCTAGTTTTTCTTCTTTTCTGGTCTGACTGATGCCTTCATTAGTAAGCTTGAACTATTTATTAGATTTGTATTGGTATTCATGTTTTGAATTATGCTTTTGGGTTTGATCTGGAGTTGCCATCTGCTGAACAATGGTCTGAACAATGGAAATGAGATCAGTTGTTACTTGCGTAGGCTTTTTGTTCTGGAGTTTTGGGAAGAGGTGTGGTTTGTGTTGACTACTTTGAGATAACAGTCCATGGACTAACTGAAGTTGTCTCCTCAACAGCTTCAGTTTCATCGCAACTTAGACCGTCTTTACACATCATAAGTCTCTATGACCTACAATCTAAGCCCTGTTAACTGGTGCTCTGCTCAGTCCATCTGTCATTTCCCATTAGAACTTTTGCATTTAGATTGTTGTTTAACAAGTGTACCGCAATCCTACTACGTTTAGATGACACTTGTAGATGATTACAGGCTGATATGCCCAAAGATATGCAGCTTTGAAGTTGTATGTATTGATGTAACGATCCGATTGTTATAAAATTCATCCATATTGAACATTGGCTCGATTTTGCAGGATCTTCACCATGCTTAAGCAAATTCTAAGCAAGCTCCCTCGGAAATCACCAAAATCAGATTCAATAGATTCTGCAGGGAGTGATTCTGGCATCAGTTCTCCCAATTTGAGCAATGGATTCCAATGTACAATTGGTGGGAGTTCTCTTACAAGCAAGTTAAATGTTGTCAAACGGGTTTCTTCAGCAGTTTTTCCATCAAGCATTGCAGCTGGAGCTGAGACAGTGGAACCTCATCTATCCTTCAAAGAGGTTTCCAATCCACAGAAGCATAATTTGTTTATCAGCAAGTTAAATTTTTGCTGTGAGTTCGTTGACTCGAGCGATCCAGTTAAGCTAGATCTTAAACGTGAAACGTTGATAGAACTTGTTGATTTCGTGTCTTCTGGGGCTGCAAAGTTCACTGAACCAGCAATTTCTGCCATGTGTAAAATGTGTGCAGTCAACCTGTTTAGAGTTTTCCCACCAAAGTACCGATCCAATTTTACCGGGGGTGAAACAGATGATGAAGAACCAATGTTTGATCCTGCTTGGTCTCATCTGCAAATTGTGTATGATCTACTCGTTCGGTTTATCAGTTACACTTCAGTTGACATAAAGGTGGCCAAAAAGCATGTAGATCATTCTTTTATCGTAAAGTTGCTTGACCTCTTTGACTCTGAGGACCCAAGAGAAAGAGACTGTTTAAAAACCATTCTCCATAGGATTTATGGGAAGTTCATGGTACACAGACCTTTTATTCGTAAAGCAGTCAGCAATATCATATATCGCTTTGTTTTCGAGACTGAAAAGCATAATGGAATTTCTGAGCTGTTGGAGATTTTTGGAAGTGTAATTAGTGGGTTTGCTTTGCCACTGAAGGAGGAACACAAGATATTTTTGTGGAGGGCTCTGATTCCTCTACACAAACCAAAGTCAGTGGGAATTTATCATCAGCAATTGACATATTGTGTTGTACAGTTTATAGATAAGGATCCGAAGTTAGCGAGCACTGTGATAAAGGGGCTGTTGAAGTACTGGCCAGTAACAAACAGCCAGAAGGAGTTGATGTTCCTAAGCGAATTGGAAGAGGTTTTGGAAATGACTAGCATGGATGAGTTCCAAAAGGTTATGGTCCCACTGTTCCGGCGAATAAGATGTTGCCTCAATAGTTCCCATTACCAGGTAACATTCTGCTGCATATATTGGAACCCTTGCCCTGATTGCTATGATCTTATGTATTGGCTTGTAGATTATATGTCTTAGCAATGTACCGATTATTAGAAATCATAATGCTCTTGGTTCAACTGATGACGGTACTAAGTGATACTATTTTTCATTACTTTCCCTTTTCTTTTTAACATATTTCTACTTTTCAGGTAGCTGAACGATCCCACTTGCTGTGGAACAATGAACACATCCATAACCTTATTGCGCAGAACCGCCAAGTGATCTTGCCACTTGTCTTCCCAGCTATAGAACGAAACACCCAAAACCACTGGAATCAAGCCGTGCTAAACCTGACAATGAACGTGAAGAAGATGTTTTGCGATATGGATGAGGAGCTGGTACTTGCCTGCCAATGTAAGTTGGAGGAGGAAGGTATGAGGTCAAGTGCCGCAGCTGAGAAGCGAAGGTTAACATGGGAACGCTTAGAAACTGCTGCCGGTGTCCAACCTCTAGCTTGTAACTTTTTAGCTCCCATGAAGCCTGCTGCTTGTTCTGTTGTCTGCTAATTTTGTTAAGGAAAATTTGCATGATGCATAATGTGACACGGCTAATTGAGTATCGAAATGGGTTCTGAATGGCACCGAGAGAACAAATGGGTTCGTGTTAGTGCTTGCATGTTGTTTTTGAATTGTATTGATGATCCTGCTGCGCTGAAGATCGTAAGTGACCCCTTTGCTTGACATTGTGTTTGTTGACAATCTTGTATCTTTACAAAAGGGGTGATGGTTTGTTCTGGCCTATCTTTGTAAGTTGTACTTTGTCTCCCTATTAAGTAGATGGCGATCATGCTTATGAATGTTAAGCCATTGGCTTGGCACTGTCAAAAAGATGTATAGGTAAATGTTATGACCTCCTGGCTTCGTATTTTTGTTGTCGGGTTTTGTTCTTACTTAAGGCTGGAACAATATGTTTGACCTTCGCCAGCATGGAATACATGTACTAGTTGTTACTCATGACTTAGCCTTGGCCATTTGGTTCTCTGTAGTGGCTTTTGGAATGAAACGACTTCTCGATGATGTATGCTGCAAATTATGTTGCATTGCTGAATTATGTTGCATTGCTGTGTTAGGTTTCTGTTCTTCTTATGTGTTGTTGAGAAAGGCATCTGGGGATGATAACATTTGAATGTATAGTTTGAGTACTAATTAAGAACTGCATATATATGATCCTGCTGCATGTTAAAGGGTCATAATCGGCGCTGTATTTTAACTCTTAGTGAAGTTAATTAGAAGTGTGTTTTCTTATGCGGACTCGATTTTCCCGCCTTCATAGTTGAATGAGATTAGACTATCGTTTTGCTTAACCAAATCATACAACTGTAATAAACAAGAAAGAAGAATGAAACACAGAGTAGGTGGTGGCCGCGTGATAATTGGATAAAGAAAGAAGTGAATCCTTGTGAAGTAGTTGTGATTGTCCTTTGGTGCAAAGATAGAGCCGAATCACGGGAAGTCCTCCAGGTCATACTACTGGGAGTTGGACTTGCATCTTCATTTGGACGGCGACCCTCACATGGCCTCCACGTACGCATTGAAGCTTTTCTATCATGTATGTAGGTGTGTTATAACCCGTGGTATATACATATAAATTAATTTTTAATAAATTTCGTTTTCAAGAACAAAACAAAAATATACACCTTTTAAGTTACGCTATTTTTTACAAGTCAAGAAATAATTTCATTTCGACACTATTACTTACTTATAAGAAGAAAAGTGATTTTGTTTAACCCTGATGCTTAAGAAACACTGGCAATTTGTTTGATACTAAATCAGGATGGTATAAAACAGTAATTTTGTTTGATAAAGCTTGTGACTTGTAAAAAACCAAAAAGACTTCTCAGTCGTAGATGGGTTGCTGCACTTGTACATCAGCAATTGTATGGACTCACAGCACCACCAAATCGGATGCGATCATTCAATTCAGTGACCAACCTCCCCAGCTCAATGGATCCTCTATTGTCACATCACATTCATTCACATCGCTCTTCTTTATAATCCATTCTAGTACCTAGTTTGTTGCAAAAGCAATCTCAATCATTCTCTGTTTCCTCTGTTTCACATTGTCGGGAAGAAGAAGAAGAAGAAAAATGTATGCACCACCGATGAATGAAGGAATGTCGTACACCGATCACATTCAAAGGCGCAACGAGGAGAAAGGCCCCCTCTATGCTTGGTTAGTAACTAACTTATTAGCATGCACAGTTACAGTTTTAGTCATTTTAATGTAGTCATCCTTTTTGATGAATTTAATGCAGTTTGTTTGCGCTGTGTTGCTGTTGCTGCTGTTACGAGAGTTGTGAGTGCTGTTTGGATATCTTTTGCTGCGGCTGCTCTTAAACTGTGATAACATTATATTGTTATCTTCATCTGTAATTTCAAATTCCAGATGTGTAGAGGAAAATGTTCCTCATGAATAAACTATGTAAGTTTGCCTCTAGACTAGACTCTAGCCAATTTCCTTAATAAAAGATAGATTAACTGACAAAAAAATTTCTTCAACAATTCAGACGTAACTTATAAGTATGATCAACAGAATCAAATTCAAGTAATGGCGATCAATCTACAATTATCTCCTTATCGGCATGATAGACCCCACATAATGTGCCATACAGTAGAGCAATGTGTACTTTTCACAATATAGTTGTTCCGAGGTTTTCAAGTATGCGGCAATGTGTACTTCGAAGTACTATAAGCATCGGAAGTGAATCGTCTATCGTAGTAGATAACAATGAATTGGGATTTCTCCCTTCTAACCTCAAGATTGAAAGAATAAAAGAAGAACTTTAAGGGCGATTTGATGTTGCAAGTATCGACGTAAAAGACTCAACGCAACTTCTTGTAGAGTAGATATGCCAGGATCATCCCTCCATCTCGTCTGGCAAAGTTACCTTTATTTTGCAAGATTTTTCGAGTCTGGATATCTAGGAGGCCCAGCCTTGTAAATGGTGTGTGACGGCCCCTGAACGGACACAATTGAGTCCTCATAAGGAGCAGATCGGTTGCAGGAACTGTACAGAAAATTTGTCTATCATAGTTTGGTTCCCGCCAGTTTATTATGTAGTCCTCTTCCTTCACCTCCCACCAATGACTTTGACGGTACCCAAATAACTTATCCAATATATGTTCCCCTGGAGATACAAACCTCTATTCTTGAAATAACCACAGGCGGCGACAATCGTCTTCATATTATCAGGAAGAGTTGGGTCTATTTCCCTCCACTCATTTGTGCCCAAGGTGAAAATCAGCAGCTTCAAGCATGACTTGGATACGCTACAGTAAGCCAACTACACTTGGACTACCTTGTAAGTTTTATTGAAATGGGTCCTATTTCTATTAGGAAATTCTGTTGTTCAGAATTTACCTTTATAATATCGTCTATAGTTTTCCTTTGATTCTTTGTTTTCCTGTTTTTTGGTTAATCCTTTAATCCTTTGTTATGGAATTGCGAAAGTTGCAAGGTGCTAAATTTAGCAACTGTAAAGAATTAAGTTGAAGAATGACCAGAAGAGAACATTGTATAGAACATAGCAGGAGAAGCTTGTCCGACTTGGTAATTAAAAGTTCTTAAGCAGAGTTACAAAGCATGAATCAAGGGTGAAACTTTACCAGGGCCTAGGCACAACATCTTTGAAGCTTTTCTACCTAAATTCAGTAACCATCTACGAGTACCAGCTTCTTAAATACTATCAGAAGGTTAATTAGCTGTTGCTCAACTCTTTTTTAAAACATTGGTTTACAAGGATGCACACTAGAATACAGGTACATGAATCAGTTTCGTCCTAAGAGTGCACCATAATGGAAACATCTTCCGGTCGAGCAGGGCAATCTCAGAATGCATAAACGCAGACAATGGAAGTGAGAACTGCTGTCAGCAGTATCGACACAAGATTCACTGCATTGTTGTCAAGAAAGTCAAGACCTGATATCTTCTTGACTGTTGGCCCTGGTTTCCCAACAACCTACCAAGGAACAAACAGTTTGAAATTGCTTAATTACGCAGCAAAAATGTAAAGAACAAACTTACAGATCCCAAAGAGTGATCACCAACTAAACAGATTCACACACAGGGGCAAGAACACGCACCTTGTTCCGAACAGTGCAGAATCCACTGAATTGCAGCGTTGCTCCGAGTAGAGAATCAATGACACTACCACATAGTCCAGCAAGAGTAGCTATAGGTATCACCAGCAGCTGCTTCAGTGCTACATCATAGCTACATCTCGTAGTGAGAAATCCAGTGACCACAAACGTCAGTCCGATGACAAACCCGGCAGCCGCAGCTGCCAGCAGTCCGGCTCTTGTAACTCCACCATTCGTACCCTTCCGAACCGGCTGCCAACAATGTGGAAAGAAACCAAATCAGTATCCACAGTCTACTCCTTCACGCAGCCAGCTAATTTCACTTTCCCCATAAATCCCATTCATATCATAAACCCCACATCTTTACCTTAGAAACTAAGCTAACAGATTAATCCCACTGATCTATAATGCAGTTGGTAAAGATCCAAACTTTACATTGGTACCAAAGATTCCACAAAACCAGATTGATTTACTGAACCTAAAAACAAAAACCCAACAGTACAATACAGGAATTTAACATCGAGTACAAGCTAAAAATCAAAACTTTACATCAGTGTTCAACCCAAAAACAAAAACCCAAGTGAAAAATAGTAAAACCGAGTTGAATTAACACGAACCTTGAATGTCGTAATCAACCGAGGCTGATCATCACTGAGTATTCCAAGCTCAGAAGACCACGTGTCGCCATTGCAGCAAGCATACTGACCTATAACCCCACCAATCAGCGACGTAATCAAAACCGAATCGCTCGAATCCAGGCATTTCTCATCAAACCCAGTTTTCGCATACAAAATCGAAACCAAGATCGTCGCGATCCCGCTGTTGGATAGCACCTGAACCCAGTTTCTCTGGCCGCCTTCTTTGAACTCGGCGTCGACGCGGCGCTTCTTGTCCTCGCCGACCTTGGTCAGCTTCGACGACGTGAAGAAGAAGACGAGCAGCAAAGCTCCGTACCTTGAATTATTTTCCAGAAAGATTCAATTGTGTTTGGATGCCGAGAAAACGAAGGGAAAGTTTCTGGGTTTTTACCTGTATCCGACTGCAATGTGGATGGTCATGACGAGAAATCCCGCGATTGCCCCTGACAAGTCCAGCGATTTTCTCCGGTAGGCTCTGGCGGCGATCAAGGCCGAGATTAGGGCCGCGATTAGGGGCTGGATTAGGAGTTTCTCCATGGTGATTAACATTATCGAGTGGGCAGAACCTGTGTAGTGTAGCTTGTGCTGTTTAGCTTAAAATAAGCCTTTTTTGTGTCTTTTTTTGGTTTTGGCGGGTTGCATGCTGTACAGTACAGGCCACTGATCAAAACTAGGGGTGGGCACAGGTCGCCCGCATAACCCGAAATTTTGGAAACGTCCCGTATTTGAATGAATTGGGACGGGTCGATAAAATTTTTAGGTTTTTTTGTCCAGAGGTTGCATATCCTACTTTATCTAGTTTAGTCCCTCAGCCCTGTGTTTCCAAGAGCTTAAGCTTCAGATTAGTCTAGCTTTCTGCTCTAATGTGTCTCCAGAAGGTCCTGTTCTGAATTTTCAATCTCAACCCTCTTGCTCCAATTTTAATCCAGGATTGGAGTAACTTGAGATTGAAAATTGAGACAACCTGGTAAGACCGTCCTTCAAGAGAAATTGACACATTAGAGCAGGGGTAAAGCCGGCGAGAGATCGCGGGAACTATATAGCTACAAAAAAGCCAAATTTATTAAAATACAAACCCATATTGACCCACATGACCCACAGAAAATAAACCCCAATAACTTATAAGCCCAAGCCCAAATAAAACCCCTAATCTACTCTCTTCTCTCCGCATTCCCGAGCTCAGAATCTCCCTCCCCCAGTATTTCCTCTGCCTTTCTCACTGCCACCGTCGCCCAACATCCGGTCTCCGTCCACATCCCCTTCCGCCGCCCCCTTTCCTCTGCCACTCTCAATGCCACCATCACCGGAGTTTGAAAGCCAGTTGCCGCGCGTTAATCCATCCTAAATGGTGAGTAGAAATCGGAATTGGATTGGTTTCTGGGCGTGTAAATTTAATTGATTGGGTTTGATCTTGTTATTCTTAATTTTCTGTCAATTTCTTGGAGATGTATAGCGGATTGTTATTGGATACAAATTTATTAGATGGAGTATGGATTGTGTTATTCTGAACCTAGTTTTCGTTAATTGCTTGACAAGTGATTACCTTGATGATCATCCAGAACACAATAATGAATTTTTTGAATTTCTACATAGATTATGTACGTATAGCCAATTATAGCATTTACTTTAACCATTCATTTATGCTATGCTGATGTCGTTTGGAACTGTACCCGACTGTCTTTCCGAGGGTTGAAGCATTTCTGGATTTCTAAGTTCTAACAGAGTCAAAAGTGCTTTCAACGGGTAAAAATGAACTGAAATGTGTTTCTTAGCCATTTAGAAGCGCTTTTCAGTCTCATGGATATCATGAGTCATGACATCTATATGATGGGTGGACCATTCGCAAGCAGGAGCAGGTTTCTGTAGTGTGCAAAATTGTTTTTGCTATGTTGTTTTAAGTTATTGTGAGTCATCATTGATAGTGTGTAATTTGCATATATGGAAAAGTTGACAAATGAACCTTTTGCTTGCAGGTTTCCAATTTAAGTTAAAAATTTGTCCATTTCTCAATTGCATATGGTTAGTTGGTGAAACTGTGAAACAGATTTTAACATCTTCATTTGTATTGCACTTCTTTTCGTTATTGTTTGTCAAGTAATTCTAATGCTTGGTGATCCAATCTTATGAATGGAAAGTACTTCCCAATTACTAAACTGTGGCTCCCTCTTAGAACTCCATGCCTAAATTTTCTCTACTGTCTAAATTTTCTCAACTGTCGTTAGTGTCCCGCATTTAGGACCGGATCGTTCCGCAATTAAATGGGTTAGGTCCGGGGTCCGGTCCAAATAATTTATGTACAAAACCCGGACCAGACCGGACCGTAAAATAATTGTGGGTTGGGCTGTGGATCTATAGTTTTTTGGATCGGACCGTGCCCCGCCCTAACCAAAACAAAAGAATCGTTTCGTTCTGTTAATAATTAGACGCCAGTTTACTAATCTGCATAGAGTCTCCTATTCTATTTTAGGATAATATACCATAATAGAAATTGTTTTTTTATAATATATCTAGTAAGCATTATTTTTTCAAAAAATCAACTAAATAAAAAATTATTTGATATAACATTGTAAGATAGAAAAATCTAAACCCTACTATATTCTTTTTTAATTTTTTGTCTCTAAAAAATGAGACAACTAGTGGCAAGCCACGGTTCCTTTCATGAGTCGGGAAGACTCACAGAGGCATTTTAGCCTCCCCCAAGCCACAAGTCTGGCTCCCACACTAGCAGCGGGTTTCGAACCCAAGACCTCCAAGATTTTTTTGTCTTGATTAGGAGTAGTCAAGCTTTGTCCTTACTAATGGTATCAGACAGATACACAGTTCGTAATGACAAGACAATCCAACTTTTATCAAAAGCAATCTTAGATTTAATTAAGAAATTTCAGGCATGAACAAAAAACGTTTATAAAGAGGAAGAAATGAATGCTTCCATTCCAGTTTACACACGAGTATGATTCATCAAGAGTCAAAAGTTAAAGCCCGGCTCTGAATCTCTGATGGGTGGGTGGCATTCGAGTAATGAATTTTTAAAGTAGGCAGCTTGCGCCACCTACCATCTGCCAGTCGTCTATTGGCTTCCTCATCCAGCTTCAATAATTTCTGAGTAGCTGTCTGAAGCTTGAAGAACAAAATGTCAATTCGTTTCACAGCTATGCAAAGCTCACCACATGACCAAAAAACCATGACAACGTGGTAAAAAGAAGGTAAAACCTTGTTCACTAACCAGTGAAAATGTGCCTACACAAGTAACAGAACCAACATACATATCAAGAATGAAATATTACTTGGCAAAACAAAAAGTGGCGAGACCACCAGGGATGAGGGTTTAACAAAATCAACGAAATCCTCCTCTTCCTCTCCCTCTGCTCCTCCCCCTTCCCCTTCCTCTTCCCCTTCCTCTTCCTCCACGCCCCATTTCCTGGTCCATGTCGTCGTCTCTGTGGTAGTTAAACATGCTCATTTTAATATTCTCTGCATTCACGTCCGCAGGGCCCTGTTGTACCTGCTCTACCTGAAGTTGCAATGTAATGACGTCAAAAACTTGCAAGAACAGAAGAGTTATCAAGATAATGCTAAGAAGATGCAAAAGATACTGACATTATAATCTTCCAAATCGAACTGATTTTGGAGTTGCCGGGCAAGTTCTTCATCGCGAGTGCTATTTGTAAACGATAACGACGGCTTTGTCCCTGCTTTTCTCTTTTCCCATTCTTCCAAAGTGAACACCACAGGCTCTTCCTCTTGCCTCCCCTTTCCCCTATACTGTCTACCTCTTGAATGCCTGTCATCCCTGTTTTGATGACTCATCTTTTGAAGGAGTTTCTGCGCTGCTGCTTGGTTTTGAACTGGTACAGCTTCAACTACTGTATTAACAATCGATACATTAGTATGACAAACATTTACAATAAGTTAACTGCATCTAGTTTAAGTTAAGTAAAATTCATTCTACATTAGGGTTATTTTGCAACCTTCTACCTGTCTTGTCTACAACTATATAACGCCCCCTACCACTGGTAATAATCAATGAGAAAATCTAAGCGTAGGAACATTTCCCCTTAAATCACATAAGATAAAATCCAGCTTGAAGTACATGAGTGTGCAGAAGAATAACAACAAAACAAAATAACCAGTTGCAAATTGGATTTAAATGAAAACCCACCTTCTTTTGGCCTCGTCACAGAACTACTAGGTTTGTCTTCAGTTCTCTCATCAAGGGGTTCTTTCTTAAGAGTGCTATCTGTGTCATTCCTTCTATTAGAGTTACCCACGTCATTGGATTTCAATGGAAGATTCTGCTGCCTTGCAACTGGTCTAATCTCAGTAGCTCTGCCAACAGGCTCATTGCTCTTGGAGTTAACATCAGAGTAAGCTGCCAATGAGAGAATCTTGCTCATGAGTTATGCATTAGAAACAAAGGATTTCTGGACATTATGGCGAAAAACATACTAAACTCATAAAACCTTATGACATCATCAAGAGCTCAAGAATACTGACCAGAAGACTTGTCCAGCTGAGTAAACCGGTTTTTGGGCCCCCCAACTTGCAACTTCTCAAATGGAGGAGGGCCACTACTGCCATCGCTTTCCTGTGAGACCCTCAAAGATGATCGTGAAAGACCTGAATATTTCTTATTCATCTGCCATTCTTCATAAAGAGATGGAACAACACCGCCTAACAAAGTCAGTACTTTAGGATTCAAGCATACTATTCCGTTACGTATAGTAGCTTTACCTTCCAAACGGACCTGCCATATCCAACACAAGACATGCAAAAAAAGTTCAGTTAAGTAACGATAGGGGCTCAAAACCAGTATCAGCATTCATATACTAGTAACATACTCTGGATATAATGAAAAGTCTTTCGTTTGGCGCAAAAATGGTATGCATAGCACAATTATCGAACTTAAAATTTTTTCGGGTCTTCCACTGCTCAGTGTTGAGCTTATCTAACATCTATGATAATCTGAGCTCAAGCGCCATACACGAAAATCAAAGTGCTAATCATATTAACCAAGTTACCATCGCTTTTTCCATTATCAAAGAAAGCTCAATTTTTACACTGCTTCAAACTCCACATAACTAAACTGAATCAAACAGAATCCAATCAATGCTCCATCAAAAACAGCTAAGCTAGAATGACGCAACGGAGAGTACCTTAGTGCCCGGAACGACGTCGTCGGGGATTGATGGTATATGAGTGTACTCTATAGCTGCCACCTCACTGTAGCCGTCGGTGAGACCAAGTTTCAACAGCCGCCGGCTATTCGAATTTCCGGCGAAATCAACTACGCTGTTTTTCGTAATATCTCTCGCCCAATTTATCTGTTAAAAATCACAACCAAATATCATGTTTTCTCAGCAACCAAACACAAAATTTTCACGAGAAAATAAATGAGGTTGTTGAGATTGATTCCTTGCCTGGAGGACTTTCGGGCCGAGAAGATGGGATGACTTGCGGAGCGTAATCGGGTCGGGTAGGGACCGGGCGGAGATGGACTTGAGGTCCATGTTGGCGAGCTCCGCCTCCACTGAGTTCACCACCGTACGCGTGTCCTTGGCCAAGGCGGAGTGGATCGAGATCATCGCTTTTACTTGGTCCACGTCGCCGAAGCACCATCCTCTGCTCCTTAGGGTTTCGATTGCGGCATCGGTAGCTGCCGCGCCGGAACTTTGCTCCTCCATTTTTAGCGGCCTCTTTGCGCGGCGTTTTGGTTTTGGGGATTTTCCTCCGATTTTGCAACAGAAAAATTGCAATTTCACGGGAACAAAACGGTGTCGTTTTCCGGCTTTTTTTTTATTTTTTTTATAATAAAAATTATATAATATTTAAAAATATAAAAAATAATTTTTTTTTTTTATAAAAGTGATAGAAAAAATATAAAAAAAATAAAAAAATGTATTTAGTAAAAATGATATAATAAGTTAAAATAAAAATAAAAAAAAAATTATTTTTTTTCATCTCTTTGCGACTTACCATGTTGGTGGAAAAAAAGGCCCACGACTAATACGGGTCTAATGTCCCCAACAACAGCACAATGCAAGGCCCATGTGTAGGCCTCACCACCATCCTTGGTGGGCCAAAGATGTGAACGGCTAGACGACAATTTGTCCGGTACGGCATTGCGCAGCACGGATTGCTATCTTGTCTAACAAATGTCATCATTTGATTGGGAATGTTGTTCATTCAGTTAGCACTGTTATTTAATATAAATAAATTTTATTAAAAATTTTCTTGAGCAACCTATAGTACGTTAAAATAATGTGTACAAAACATGTGGCAAGTGAGTGAGGTCTACTTGTTGCATCAATTTTTGTCAGTTTGGTAATTGACACATTACAAGTGATCTAAAAATGTCACTTTTCCTTAGCATCATTGGTGAATTCGGATAACCAACATTGTACCCATTTGTCTCTCAAGAATAAAATATGGGAAGTTTTTTGAACTCTTGTGCACATTGATTTTGTTTCGTTGGATGTGGCATTTGGAAGTACGCCTTAATTAGTCTCACCAACGTGAGCTACCCTCACCCACCAGTAGACAACATGACATGGAAAGGAAGTGCTTGATGCTTGCAAACACTTTGACAAACTTTTTGGTTTGATCGTCACACTATCACATTGCATTTCGATGTGTTTCTGTCTTTTATTGATCGAATGTTTAAATATTTTTTCTTTGAAGTTTGAAGTTGTGCACAAGAAGAAAACATGTAGCAATAAATCCCGCCACCTATAGTAGATAACTTGGATTGCATTCTTGTCAAGTCACATGGACTTGTTCGATTTTGCAGAAGCAGTGGGGAGTATTTGCATTTTTTCAATGCTGGGCCTTGTGCATTAAGTTTACCATTAATATTCCAACGCTATGCCAACTAGGGGGCATAAGAATTTGCAGTTGGCAGGAAAAAAAAATCCCAATTTAGATTTTAATTATGTATTCATTTTCTCAAATCGTTACTTGCGGAGATGACCTTCCAAAGTTCCTATCCATATAAATCTCCTGCCCATATTGGAGGCACCTATTTAATCCAGTATCAACACAAGACTTACTTGATCGACCAAATGCAAACGGCTTATCACAATTTCTTGTCTAACTTACCTTTCACTACTAGAAGTAATGTAGATATTTTTTATGTATATCACTTGCCTGGCATGAAAGCAAGGTTAGAGAAAGTGGTTTTTTTTTTCCACCTTCTTTGATATCGTGTTAAGTTAATCCAACACTAGGTCAGAATATGCCACATTTGAAATGACTACTCCAACACTTGGTCGAATAATGCAACATTATAAGCAATGGTATCTTTGACATCGGTAGAAAATGTATCTTTGACATAGGTAGAAAATGTGGGTATGAAAGTTAGAATTAGAAGTTAGCTGCAAGAATCAACTACAAAAGAATAGAAGGGATGTGCAAGTTTCAAAATTCGTAAGGTTAGGGCAACAACTAACAACTCAACTTACTAAAAGAATAGTGACATTCTAGATTAGATTTTACTTGTGTGACAACTGATATAAGGCCTATGTGCTTGTTAGACCCAAAAACATGGCCTCGATGCTTTGCAGAGATAACCTTGAATACAATTGAGACCTAGGAAAGAAAAGAATAGAATTCTGTTAATCAATTGTATTTAAAGGTCTTATATATTAGTTGGACTGTTGGACATGAGTCATGACAAATTAATTTAACTAATAATCCTGTGATTGATTGATTAACGTTGTCACTAAACCGGTTTAGGAGGATAGATCTTTGGTTGGTGTACATGAAAATGACTTAGTTGGAAAATGTTGGAAAAATGTCACATTTCTCATTTTTCTCATCATTACCAAGACAACGCATAATCAAAAGAAATACACAAGACAACAGGACCATTATTACCAAACTATTTCCGTGCAAGTGTCACTGTCGTCATGTGTAAGGACTGCCATCCCATTATCATGAAATGAAGTTTTCTCATATTGTACCACTTGGAAAGGAAATCCCCTTCCCTATGTATGATTGATTACTCCTATGATAATACATATATCTCTAGTGAAGGTCACACCGGAATCTTCTTAACTTGTTTTCCTAGCTGTTGTATCAATTGTGTGTTCAAATGTACATGCATATATAGCTTAAGTTCAAGCAAGGTTAGGAGTACAATTGATTGCGATAATTAAGAAAACAATTTAGAAGATTTTGACGTGATTTTAGTAGAGAGAAAATTTTGCTGACAACATCATAGGATTAAATACATTGTGAATTTTGCCTAAATTATTTCTTGGATTTTCAATTTGGTTACTGTATTTTAGTCACATTCTTGCAGAATTAACACAATATGTATTTATAAAAGCTAAACGTTCAGTAGAGAGAAAAATCGATACAACTCGGGGCTACATGGGTGAAATACAAAACATAGAGCTTTTTGCCTCGCATTTTCCCGTGGAGGGGTAGGCGCCACCATGCTTCAGTTTTTTTTAAGAAATGAAACGTCAAAACTTTTTGCCTCGTAATTTGACCTTTTCCCCAAAACGGAACTACTCTACTGTGCCCAACTCCCCACCACCAGCCGTTTTTTTCACTCCAAATTCACCCAATAGAACAGTAAAACAGTAAATCTCACTCTCCCTGCCGTTTCATTCAAATTCCCCCCACACTCGCCCCGGCGCCATCGTAACCACCACTCGCGCCAAATCCAACAACCCCAACGATCTGTCCTCTTGCACCAATCTCCAGCCGTAGATCCAACCCATCTCCCATCCCCACAGCAAATACAGCGGGTTGATTAAAAACATTTATCAAGTGATTAAGAATATCAGCCGTGCAATAAAATCGACTCCATTTTCTTCTTTAGCTTGTACACATAATTCAACGAATTCAATTTATACTCGAATAGAGTAATTAATTAAGAGTATTTATCCTTAAACGGGTCTGGTTTTAATAATTTTCGTATTTAGCTTGAATAAAACGAAAGGTGTAGTGAGTATGTCTTTTCCCGCGGCTATTAAATGAGCCTCTGTTTCTGTTTCTGTTTCTGTCTCAGTCTTTCCGCAGCCCCCCTCTGCACAAACTGTGAAACACTTTAACGTGCATATTCCATTTATAGAGAGAGAAAGAGGAGAGAGAGAGAGAGAGGTATTAATGCAGAGCTCAACCACCATTGCCATCACCAATCACCTCACATTCAAGCTCAGCTTTTCATCCACAAGTCTCTGATTTCACTGGACGGACGGACGGAGGGTTCGTTTTCCGATGTGGAACTCGGCGGAGAACATGTTCGCGCGGTCGGCGTCGTTCCGGGAGGACGGCGCCGACGAGGAGGCGCTCCGGTGGGCGGCGCTGGAGCGGCTCCCGACGTACCAGCGCGTCCGCCGCGGAATCTTCAGGGACGTCGTCGGGGAGGCCAAGGAGATCGACGTCGGCAAGCTCCAGGCTCAGGAGCAGAAGCTGTTGCTCGACCGCCTCGTTAGCTCCGCCGACGACGACCCCGAGCGGTTCTTCGAACACATGCGCGGCCGATTCGACGCGTAATTTTCTTCGATTTCTTGACTCAAATCTGTTTGGTTGCTGAGAAAAGTTCGGAAAAGAAAGCAAATTTAGTATCTTTCTTTTTATACTGAATTTTGATGGAACAATGTGCTTAATTCCGAGTATTGAAGTCTCGATTCTCAGCAACCAAACGGATTTTCATTTTCTCTTGATTTTACTTGGTGGAGTCAGTCTGTTTGGTTGCTGAGAAAATTTCGGTTAAAAAAAGCAAAATGTAGCATCTTGTACTCTGAATTTGCTATAACGATGTTTGTGCTTAATCTGTTATTTGATGTTCTTAATCTTGATGGATTCTATTACAATTTGAATTTACAGTGTAGATTTGGAGTTTCCGAAAATCGAGGTCCGATTTCAGAACTTGAAGGTTGAAGCTTTCGTCCATGTAGGAAGCAGAGCACTCCCAACTATTCCCAATTTCGTTTTCAATATGACCGAGGTAGGATTTTCATCAACTGCGAGTTGTTAGATTATGTGTGTAATGGTTGTGTAATGTACGTTCGAAACGTTTATAATCCTTGTATTTTCTTTAGGCTTTTTTGAGGCAATTGCGAATATACAGGCCCAAGAGGAGCAAATTAACTATTTTAGACAATGTCAACGGGATTATAAGACCGTCAAGGTAGGTGTTGTAGCTTCAAGTTTGTACTCAATTGCTGAATTTCCAGGCGATTGTCCACCTCTAACAAGCTGTTTGTGTTGCCTTCTTAGATTGACGTTACTATTGGGTCCACCAAGCTCAGGAAAGACGTCGTTGCTGTTGGCTCTTGCCGGACGCCTTGGAGATGACTTGCAGGTATTCTTTTTCAATGTGCTGGGTTCCCATTTCCTGTTTGATCTGTATCCTATTGGACAATGTTTGATCTGGTTCTGATATATTATTTTACTGATCGTACTTTGATCACTTTGAAGATGTCAGGGAGTGTCACGTATAATGGCCACGGATTAAAGGAGTTTGTGCCTCAGCGGACAGCTGCTTATGTCAGTCAACAGGATTGGCATGCGGCAGAGATGACAGTAAGAGAAACACTTGAGTTTGGAGGACGTTGTCAAGGTGTCGGGTTTAAATATGGTAAGTTGTTTTGAGTTTTCACATGTTTGTGCATGAATTGAGCTTTTTTAGATGCTGACAGGAATACTTGCGACAGATATGCTTGTAGAACTTGCAAGAAGAGAAAAGATAGCCGGGATAAAACCTGATGGAGATCTCGATATATTCATGAAGGTACTTGTACTTGTTTGATATGTTGATTGTTATGTATGTGTTGATTGCTAACATAAATTGATTTCCAGTCATTAGCTCTTGGGGGGAAGGAGACAAGCCTTGTGGTGGAGTACATCATGAAGGTATTTGCTCGCTGCTGGTTATACATCTGTTAACATGTGTAATTTGAGTTTTGACAGTGAAGTTCAGTATGTAGTTTCGCGAAGTTATATGCTCCCAAAAGCAGGGATAAGTGATGTCCAGAAATATCTTGTTTCAACTCCATCTTGGACCATACTGCTAACACACGTTGTTAAGAAGGACAAGTTCCTAGTTTTAAGTTCAAATGGAAATTGAGTTAGCACAGATATTATGGAGAATTGGGTTTCACAAATTGAAGTGTAGAATCAGGACATAACCCTCGACCTTTAGATGATGTCAGACTGGATTTGCTTAGGTGTAGTAGAGTAGGTTGTTTCGATTTCTGTTTGTTTGTTTAGATTTAACTGATTTCGATAGGATACTACGTCTAGTATTACTCTTCGATTCTCTTTAGGTACTAAAATATGTTTGACAAAGATTTTAGGGTTGGACATATGTGCTGATACATTGGTCGGAGATGAAATGCTCAAGGGAATCTCAGGGGGGCAAAAAAAGCGGCTTACTACAGGTCCATTCTTCTTTTCATTTTTAAAGGCGGGTGTTTTTGTGCACTAGTTAGGCAATGCTGTTTCTCTGATAAAGCAACTGTGATTTCCAGGTGAATTATTAGTAGGTCCAGCAAGAGTACTCTTCATGGATGAAATATCAACCGGGCTCGACAGTTCAACAACTTATCAAATCATCAAATATCTTAAGCATTCAACTCGTGCACTAGATTCCACCACGGTTATATCTCTGCTTCAACCAGCTCCAGAGACCTACGAGTTGTTTGATGATGTTATACTTTTGTGTGAGGGTCAGATTGTGTTTCAAGGACCCCGTGAAGCTGCTCTTGAGTTCTTTGAATACATGGGATTTAGTTGTCCGAGGCGAAAGAATGTGGCAGACTTCTTGCAAGAAGTAAGTTAGGGAGAGCTTCAGTTGTGGATTTATATTCTGTTGCATTCAGTGTTTGATAATCTTTCTTCTATTCAACAGGTTATATCAAAAAAGGACCAAGAGCAGTACTGGTCCAATCCTGATCTTCCATATTGCTATGTTCCCCCAGCAAAGTTTGTCGATGATTTTTGTTCATTTCAAGCTGGAAAGACTTTGTCTGAAGAGCTAGACGTTCCTTTTGATAAACGCTATAACCATCCTGCAGCTTTAGCAACTTGTCGTTACGGCATGACGAGGTGTGAGCTTCTTAGAACGAGCTTTAACTGGCAACTGCTACTGATGAAGCGAAATGCATTCATCTATATTTTCAAGTTCGTTCAGGTAATTTTCCTTTTAATGTTCTTCCAACAAATGTTTTTTTCATGGTATTTTCTAGACTATTCACGTGCTTTGTTGATAGCTTAGGCGAGTCAAAGTTGAATTTAATGCTAGCTTGTGGACAACCTCTTTATCTTTATAATTCCAATCATCTGATGCTGACTTTTCAAGTACTATTTTCTGTCTTACAGCTTCTTTTGGTTGCTATGATCACAATGAGTGTATTTTTCCGGACAAAAATGCACCACAATACAATTGATGATGGAGGCTTATATCTTGGGGCACTATACTTTTCCATGGTTATTATTCTCTTCAATGGCTTCACGGAAGTATCAATGCTGGTGGCTAAGCTTCCAGTCCTCTACAAGCATAGGGACTTGCACTTCTACCCAAGCTGGGTATACACCATACCATCTTGGGTCTTGAGCATTCCAACTTCGCTCATAGAGTCCGGCTTCTGGGTGGCAGTAACATACTATGTTATTGGATATGATCCTTCAATCTTTAGGTAAATCAGATGTTTCCTTGGATTTCTATATAAATTGTGAAAATTGCCAAGGGGTTGAAATGAGATTCTTAGGCTAATTTTTTAATCTGCAGATGTTTAGGACAGTTCTTGGTATATTTCCTTCTGCACCAGATGTCCATCGGTCTCTTCCGTTTTATGGGATCCTTGGGTAGAAATATGATAGTTTCCAACACTTTTGGATCTTTTGCTATGTTGGTTGTAATGATTCTTGGAGGTTTTGTCATTTCGAAAGGTGAACCAACATTTGATCAATGTTTATTTGTTTCCTGTTTGGTCTCCTACTTCTGTTCACTTCCTTGTTTAATTGTGACAGATCGTATACCGAAGTGGTGGATTTGGGGTTTCTGGGTTTCTCCCTTGATGTATGCCCAAAATGCAGCTTCTGTAAATGAATTTCTTGGACATTCCTGGGACAAGGTGACTTTCCAGTATTGTCTGTTAAAAATTTTCTTAGGGGCAGATAGGGTTGAAATATTGATTAATTTTTCGGAATGATGTTTTGTATACATATAGCGAACACATGTATATATGCAGGAACTAATAAGAAGATTTACTTTAATATTAATTGATTCAGTTAATGTCTGCATCAATATGTAGAGAATTGGGAATGAGACCACCTTGCCACTAGGTGAGGCATTGCTCAGAGCACGCAGTTTTTTTCCGGAGAGCTACTGGTACTGGATTGGTTGTGGTGCTTTACTTGGATATACAGTTTTGTTCAATGTGCTATTCACATTCTTCCTTGCTTACCTTAATCGTAAGCCATTTCTGCTTATAAAATAACTAGTTTTCAATTTCATTCTAGCGCTGTATATAGCCAAACGAATTAATATTTTATTTTTGACACAGCACTGGGTAAGCAACAAGCCGTTGTCTCTAAGAAAGAGCTTCAAGATAGGGAAAGGAGAAGAAAAGGAGAAACTGTTGTGATAGAACTGAGGCAGTACTTGCAGAAATCTGAGTCATTAAATGGTTCGTAAAGTAATTTTGAAATATTCGATACGAAAATTCTTTGTAGTTAACCATGGATTGGTCTAAGTTTTGGAAATTCTTATCTTGTAAGCAGCAATATATTTTAAGCAGAGAGGAATGGTGCTCCCATTTCAACCACTTTCCATGTCTTTCAGCAATATCAATTACTACGTGGATGTCCCTCTGGTGAGTCATAATCCTATTCACTTTCGCCACCTGTTCGGTGAAACATGTTGACTATATACTTTTTCTCATCCAAGTACAACCACAGGAATTGAAGCAGCAGGGCGTTCAAGAAGAGAGACTGCAGTTGTTGGTTAATGTGACTGGAGCATTTAGGCCAGGGGTGCTTACAGCATTGGTCGGTGTAAGTGGTGCCGGGAAAACCACCCTCATGGACGTATTAGCTGGCCGAAAAACTGGCGGGGTTATAGAAGGGAGCATCCATATATCTGGCTATCCAAAAAAGCAAGAAACTTTCGCAAGAATTTCTGGTTACTGTGAGCAGACTGATATTCATTCCCCCTGCTTGACTGTCCTGGAATCACTCCTCTTTTCTGTTTGGCTTCGGTTACCATCAGATGTTGACTTGAAGACGCAGAGGGTATACATGTAAAATTATTTCTGTTTTTGTATGCCTTACTCATAAGATCCATTAGTCTGTCATCTTAAAGATTGAAATGAACAGGCTTTTGTGGAAGAGGTCATGGATCTTGTGGAGCTCACTCCTTTAAGTGGTGCTTTGGTTGGTCTACCATCGGTAAATGGGTTGTCAACAGAACAACGAAAAAGGCTAACAATAGCTGTTGAACTTGTCGCTAACCCATCTATAGTATTCATGGACGAGCCTACATCAGGGCTGGATGCAAGGTCTGCAGCTATTGTGATGAGGACTGTGAGGAATATAGTCAATACAGGACGTACTATAGTGTGCACAATCCACCAACCTAGCATAGACATCTTCGAATCCTTTGATGAAGTACTCTTCTCTCCATGAACATTTATATACATATGCATGAATACTATCTTGATTGATCCAGCTATAATCCCATCTGTCACTGCAGCTACTATTTTTGAAACGTGGAGGAGAGCTCATATATGCTGGTCCACTCGGTCCCAAGTCTTGTGAACTCATCAAGTACTTTGAGGTCAGTTATGCATGCAATGTGGTTATATCTCTTACAATAAATGACTTTGTGAAATGATATCAATTACTTGACATATGAAAAATATCCCTTCTGCAGGCAGTAGAAGGCGTGCCAAAGATCAGGCCGGGATATAATCCTGCTGCCTGGATGCTCGACGTTACTTCTTCAGTTGAAGAAAGTCGTCTTGGGATAGATTTTGCTGAAGTTTACCGAAGATCTAACTTGTTTCAGTATGGCTACTTCACGAATTCTGTGGCATTGCATTTATATACAAACGTGAGCCTTTTATTCTAACAACCGTCTTCCTCTATTTCAGGCATAATAAAATGTTGGTTGAAGGCCTAAGCAAGCCAAGTACTAATTCCAAAGAATTAAACTTTCCAACCAAGTACTCTCAGTCATTTTTCGAGCAATTTCTTACTTGTCTTTGGAAGCAAAATCTGTCATATTGGCGAAACCCTCAGTACACTGCAGTTCGATTCTTTTATACTGTCATCATCTCGTTGATGTTGGGAACAATTTGTTGGAGATTTGGAGCTCAGAGGTTTCCTCCTTACTCTTTATCTTTTTGACTTTATTTCAACCCTAAGGAAACTGAACATCTTGAATCAATTGCTCCTTTTTCTGTTTTCGAAATTAGAATCAGATACTCCACACGCTCCTAAATATAGTCAGTTCTATAAGTACCTGATATTCCTCCACTTTTTCTCTTTACAGGGAGACTCAGCAGGATTTATTAAATGCAATGGGATCCATGTATGCAGCAATCCTGTTTAGTGGAATCACCAATGCCACTGCTGTTCAACCTGTTGTTTCTATAGAACGATTTGTCTCATACCGAGAGAGAGCTGCAGGGATGTACTCAGCTTTGCCATTTGCATTTGCTCAGGTTTACCTCTTTATTGTGCTGTGTAGGCTCTTTTAGCGCATACAATACTTCCCTCATCTTCCTTACCTATATAATCGTACGTACAGGTTGTAATAGAGTTCCCTTATGTGTTTGTGCAAACAATTATATATTGTTCAATTTTCTACTCCACGGCTGCATTTGAGTGGACTACTTTGAAGTTTGTTTGGTACACCTTCTTTATGTACTTCACAATGCTATACTTCACCTTATACGGAATGATGACAACCGCTGTCACACCAAATCATAATGTGGCTGCCATTATTTCTGCTCCGTTTTACATGCTATGGAACCTTTTCAGCGGTTTCATGATTCCCCACAAGGTAAACGAATTCTGAAAGTGACTTCTTTCTCATTAGAGTATAGTTTGCTTGATCCAACATGCATATTGTAAGTTATGTACTGCAATCTCATTGAACTATAGTCTGTCTGACAATATAACATGTTGGACTTGTTCAGAGAATTCCAATATGGTGGAGATGGTATTACTGGGCAAACCCTGTAGCCTGGAGTCTGTATGGCCTCTTTGTTTCGCAGTACGGTGATGACGATACTCTTGTAAAGCTAGCAGATGGAATTCATACCATGCCTATAAGGCAGTTTCTCCACGATGGGTTCGGCTACAGGCATGACTTTCTGGGTGTAGCCGGCATTATGGTGGTCGGTTTCTGCGCTCTCTTTGCTCTAATTTTTGCATATGCAATAAAATCGTTCAACTTTCAGAGGAGATGATGACAAGTCAGATTTGTTTACCAATTGGTTTCTTTTCTGAATGAACCATGTATTCGAAAGTATACCAGCTTCTCATGAAGGAAACAATGTTGAAGTGTATAGCTACGTGATTACATATAGAGAAGTCCTTGTTTTGTTTTGGAACTAGTGCAGATAAAAGCTGCTGGCTAGCTGCAAATTTTACCTGTAAACTAAGAGATTTCATGCGTTGAGTATGAATTGTTTTACTTTACGAAGCCTAAACACGTTTGTAAAGCTGCGTATTTTTGGTATAAATAAACATTCTTTTTTTTCTTTTTTTTTTTGTCAATTAAATAAACATTTCTTTTAGTAAAACTCTACAAACACATATTCAAACTTTACAAAACCTTACAAATTAAGTCCGCCGTTAGTAAATCCGTCAAAACTGCCGTTAATTGCTGACTGACTATGCTCATTTGGCAATTTCTTATTGACATGGGCTTTTGACTAACCCCAAAGCTTCATGTCCCCGCCTTTATGATTTAGCACCACAATGAAATATAGCTCATTTATGTTTGTTATCAAGCCTTATTTCCAAAATTATATAGCACAATATACACAGCAGATATGCATCTTAAAGACCAGTTTTGATCATTAGTGCAGCCAACACAACCCGATTTCATTACTACACAAAAAGAGTTCCATACATAACTCAAAATGACTCCATCAATGGCCACTTAATGAGTTTCATACACAACTCAAAAAGATAATCACATAAGATAATTCATCACATATCACATAACTAAAATAGACATGTTCAGAATACCATTGTACCACAAATACCAATCTTTCCCCAAAAAGTTGTGGCCTAGAACATTACTCACACTAATCACTTCCTACCATCTCCAGTAGTTGTGTTTGGAGCAGGGAAATGAAGCTTTGGGGTTAGTCAAAAGCCCACGTTAGCAAGAAATTGTCAATTGGGCATAGCCAGTCAACAATTAACGACAGTTTTGACGAATTTACTAACGGAGGACTTAATTTGTAAGGTTTTGTAGAGTTTGGATATGTGTTTGTAGAGTTTTACAAGTTTTGGTGCCAACTTGAAATTGACCCTATAGTTTGTGTGCTAATATGTAATTAACCCTTGAAATAAAACCAGAAACCATTTCATTAGGGATATAATTTGGGGTCAGCACAGCCAGGGACGGCCATAAAAATATTTGTAAAGTGCCTTTTTTTGGGCCAAAATTGAATATGATATTCTCATGAGGCAGCTTTGTTTTTGGAGCATATCTAATACTTTGACACAATTAAATGACTAAACTATCTTCGATTTAGTAAGAATGAACAAGGAGCCGGCCAATTATTAGACTAACAAAAAGCACGTACGTAGAGAACAATAAGGCCAAAATCTGTGTTGAAGTCTTTAGCTAGTCTCATAAGAACAAAAGTGCACTTAATTTGTACATTGAAGGAACTTTCCTTTGGATCCCCCCATACTTCCCACATTTTTCAGCAAGAGGGAAAAACCCAGAAAGCATGGTGTGACTGATAAATTTAACCAGAGTTTGAATTCGATTCCGCCCTCATTCAATTCTCAAACCGACTTTCAGATAATGATAAGGGGCGAAAATGATAAGATCCAATACGACAAGTATGGACTTGTAGATTGTTAGCTCGATTTTGTATAAATTCCCACCGGCCCGAGATTTCAGTATCCTAAGTACAATTGTGGCATTTGAGCCGAAGTGCTCCCTATCCTCCCTACACTTGTACGTTGTAAACACTTTACCCCTACATCTACTTGCCACCCCCTATGTAATTAAAGTCTTGATTAACTGTAATTTAGGATGTAAAAGGTACGCGGTGTTATCCATGTCGTCTATATGAAAACATGAAAATAGTAAAATCACTATTATTTAAATAATTAGTATTATAATATATGAATTAGTAACATCGTCCAAAATAGCTATATCTCTATTCCAAACCTAGTAATTCCAAAACATAAGACAAAAGTCAAGAGCTCTCTATTCTAGTTCACATTCATACAAAAAGTTGAGATTCTTGCCCATATATCTACCCACCATTACCACCCCAAAACCAAAATGATCAATCATCAAGAACTCAATTCTAAACACTTCAACAAGCAAATTTGATCACCCATTTTCACATTTTTCACACTTGCATGCCTAAATCAATAATCATGATCAACTCATCATCCCAATCTCACCTCATTCCACTTGACTTCAAATCCCTCCACACATTACCCGACTCCCACACTTGGCCTGACCACCACCAGCCGTCCTCCGATGGCGCCGTACCGGTTATCGATCTATCCGATCCCAGTGCCACGTCTCAAGTCCGCCGTGCATGCGAGAAATGGGGCGTTTTCCAAGTCACCAACCATGGCGTTTCGACAGACCTCATGAAACAAGCCGAACACCAAGCTCGTAGGTTGTTCGGTCTCCCTAGAGACCGGAAACTACGGGCCCTCCGATCACCCGATGGAATGACCGGGTACGGGTCGGCCCGCATTTCGAAGGACTTCTCGAAGTTGATGTGGTCTGAGGGCTTCACGATGACGGGGTCTCCGGCGGAGCATGCAAGAAAACTTTGGCCACGTAGCCATTGCAACTTCTGGTACGTGTACTTATGCATGACCAGCTTGTGAGTTAAGCGTTTTTCTCAAGTTGGTGTGACGTGGCCGGATGTTAGTGGTTAATGACTGAGTTTGTAATGAAATTTGTGCACCATCAAAAAATAAATTTTGTGATGTACGTGTGCTTGTGACAAAATATGTTTTGTCACAATCTTATGACAAATTGAGTTTTGTCACAACCATTTTATCAAGATTATGACAAAATTTAATTTTGTCACAAGGTTGTGACAAAACTCATTTTGTCACAAGGTTAAAGTAGTGACAAAAATGAATTTTATCATAAGATTGTGACAAAATGAAATTTGTCACAAGACACAACAACTTTGTGACAAATTTCATCTTGTCACAACCTTATCAAAAAAACTCACTTTGTTACAAAACTCGTTTTGTCACAATACAAGAGTGTGATAAATTGAATTTTATCACAACCTTATAAAAAAAAACTCACTTTGTTACAAAACTCGTCATAAACTGCAGTCCTTGCTTTTCACATACAAATCCTGATATAAAATCTTATATCTTACGACTTCTTTCATTAGTTCGTCATGTAATGTATGGTTTGTTATCTCGCTTAACTCGTTGGTGTTATATTCATCAATCGAAATGGTTCATGCAGTGACATAATGGAGCAGTACCAGAAGGAGATGAAGGGGCTGGCAACAAAAATGGTAGGACTCATGCTTGAATCATTGGGCTTGAGCAATGAAGATCTAATATGGCTCGATCCCAGAAAGCAAGGCACCAAATTTCCTCAGGCCGTGCTTCAGCTAAACTCATATCCAGCCTGCCCGGACCCTAACCGGGCCATGGGCCTAGCCCCTCACACGGACTCCTCAATGCTCACTCTGCTAAACCAAAGCACCACAAGCGGCCTGCAAGTCCTTGTGGACGGGGGTTCGTGGGTGCCGGTGCACCCAACCCCCGGTGCACTCATCGTGAACGTCGGGGATTTGATGCACATTCTATCCAACGGACGTTTCAAGAGTGCGCTGCATCGTGCGGTTGTCAACAAAGTGCACCACAGGATCTCCATTGCCTATTTCTACGGCCCACCGTTGGATGTGAAGATCTCTCCGTTGATTAGGTTGATTGACCGGAATCATCCTCCACTCTACCGGCCGGTGACTTGGAAGGAGTTCCTTCATTACAAGGCTACGCAGTTTAACAAGGCACTTGAACTAATCCGGAACACAAATGGGCGCTAACCTACTGGCTTTATTGTAATTTGTACATACAAGCAAGTTTGATGAAATGGCTTAATGGATCATAATAAATTAATTACTCGTAACTAGGCTCTTTCCAGACGTCTTCTTTTTGGAAAGACAGCAGTACAGCGTAAATGGTTGTTCCAAGTTTCACATTTCATATAACAAAAGTATTGACTTACATTATAAGCCCCTTCTATGTTGAAAGAGACTCTTTAGATCAAGTTTGTTTAACATCACAGTTAGGCCAGTTAGCCTTGGTGCAACAAAATTATCCTAATGGTTAACTGGGGCTGGGTGTTAGGATCTAAAATCCCTTTTTCCATACTATGACACGGGTAACTAACAAAAGTATCCAGCTGCTGACTCTTTTCAGGTGTGTGACGGACAATGTATGCAACCATGTTACTTCCAGAGCTTGACGCACTTGTCGTGGCTAGCTGAAGCTACCAACCCAGTAGCAGTTGATACAGCCACAGAAGATACCAGATTGTCATGAGCACCATCGATGGTCATCGTCTTGTTCATTGCCATGTTCCAAAGCTCCAAGGTCTGGGCTCCCATCATTTCACATGAAAAATGAAACCCCGTTAAGAAGCTATAATAAGAGCAAGGCATGGTGTAACGAGTTCATGTCTAATGTAAAGAAAGGTAGAGCCATTAACTACTTACCTCGTAACAGCCAATGACCAGTAATGAAGGGCAAGTCGGATGGAAAGCGCATGTATTAAATTTGTTTCCAGAACAGTTCAACTCATGAATGCTTTCCCCTTTGCTGCCGGAGCCGACTGTCCACACTCTAACCATGTCATCGCTCACTGAAGCTAGATACTCGCCAGAAGGATCCCAGCACACAGAGTGGACAGGGCTTTTATGACCCTACAATGAATACCACAAGAGTTAATACTAAGAAGTCAAGTTAATACCACAGATGAAAAGTAGTATATTTCCATTCCAAATGGAGCTGAAAGTCAATACTAACAAAATTCAAAGTAATGAAAAGTTCATAAGAAACCTGCAACTTGAACTTGCTAACTTGTGTCTCGACATCAAGGATGGTAACAAAATTCTCCGCTGCAGCTGCGAGATTCCTCCCAAAACGAGGCTGAAACCTCATCTGTTTTGCACCACCCTGAAAATATAGGGCAAAGATATAAATTTACTAAACGTAGATAAAATTCCGTCATTCCATATATAGAGGAAACAAATGTAAAACACCACGTATTTACCTTGGAAACTCCAGCACAACTACCATTCTTGATACTCCAGTATCGTATCTCACTATTGTTGTCACAGGAGCAGATAAGATCCTCCTTACTAGGGTGGAAGTCCACTGACATAACAGTTGTAGAATGTCCACTAAAAGTACGAAGTGAATATCCAGGCTGCAAGACATTTTTAATGCATTATTACACAGATAAGAAATAGCGTGATGACAGTTGGTAATAATGTATCAAACTGAAAATGTTCAAACAAACAGGCAGTCAAAAATAACATCAACTGCATGGAAGATCCGACCATTTGGCTGGTTTTCTAGATTCATACTGATTCAGCCCGACTGCAGACCTTGTTCTGACTCAACCTAGATCCTGCTATACTTTTCCAAATGACCACAGTGAAGGAATACTAGCTTAGCCCTAATGATATAGTCTCAAATTTAAACATAAAAGCATCATGATAGAACTATGGAATGGCAGTTGAGTCATCGACCTATAAAATGAGTGGACAAAGTGAACTGCAATCCATCAATAGGCTGACGCAATTACGGCATTTAAACTAACAATACTGCACTGCATTAGACATGATAAAGAAAGAGCATGTTGACTAACATTATCAACGTCCCAAACCCTGACAGTTCTGTCAGCAGAAGACGTAGCAACCCTTGACATGCTAGGACTAAAACGAACATCAGTTATCCATTGAGTATGCTCTTCAAGTGTAGACTTTAAGGCAAAAGACTCAGTGCACCACAGTACGGCCTGCACCATGAAATCATCATCAACCACAACTATATTGTGTTTCTAAAAACTATTAAGAATAATCAAGACAATATAAAGGATTCTACCATTCATGTTTGCAGCTTTTTCAATGAAAGAATGATTACCTTTCGGTCATGCCCACCAGTGACAAGTGATTTTCCATCTGATGAGAAGTCACAGCATTCAACTTTACTTGTACTTGCAGGAATATGCTGAACTTCCTTAAAAGTGAAACCTAGATTCATTAAGGAACTGTTAAAGCCTTGTGTTATGATTCCAGTCTAATAAACCAACTTATGCATCTTGAGACAAACGAAGGCTATTGTCGCAGACCCCACATAAAATCCAGCATTTATTATACCTTTGCTGACATCTGAACACCGAACAACTCTATCTCTAGGGTCAGCATCCTCTAAGAACGAGTCAACATTATCCTCTAAAGATCCATCATCCACAAAACGATCCACATCAGCCTGCGAATACAAAGCAATGTTACCAATTGACAATTTAGTGCTAGGAACAGTCCTTCACATGAAAACCGTGCTTTTTCGCAAAGTGCACACACTGACCATTATATGAATATCACATATAAATGAAGTAAAAACATGTTATACGGGAGACCTACTAAGCAACAAGTGACTTAGCGATACAAATTCAAGACCTGGAAACAATGAGAACACTGGAAATGTGGAGAAATGATTTATCACATTCCCTGAATGCCACAGGGGCTTAGACGACTGTAAATGTTGCTAAATGGAGTAGGAATAGTATGAAAACTAGGACTACATTAGCATCCTGAACCCTTCAGGAGGTAAACTCATTTTGTTGATTCATAATTAGAGATGGTAATTTCAATTTAGACAGGAAAAGAACTGAACCGACTAAAACAAATATTAATCAAGTTGATGCTCTCGCATAAGTTAAAACCTAAAAGCTACAGATTCTACCACCATATCAAGTCACCCCACAGGCAATAAATTCAAAAGGATGCATTAAACAATGGAAAGCTTCTAACCAGTTTATTTGGTGCTGATGCAAGTGAGCTCAAACCATCAGAGCCAAACATAAGTAGAGATTTTGAGGAACCACCATTGTTGGGCAAAGTTGGCATGGAAATCACATCTCCTGGTGTGTGGGTAGATGGCGTTGAAGGTGAACTGGGGGATGGTCCTGTGGTATTAACAGTCCCTGAACTATTTGCAGGACCTGAAGATGAAACCCCTTGCTTTCTCTTTCGCCCAATTTGATTCTTTGAAGCCTTAAAAAAGGAAAACTAAATGAGAATGAAACCAGACTAAAGAGCAATTAGATTTGGAAATATGATGAAACTCAAGTTTAAACCGCATAGGACGGAAAGATAAAGGATGTGAAACTTCATATGCGAACAAAAGCCTAGAATGTGTATAATTCTGCAGGACAGGTGGATACATTTGCAATACATTTTTTTCTTGGAAGCAAGTTGAATGAAAGAAATAGATAGATAGATAACAAAAAGGCCAGTAATAGCAAACCTGATCATTCCCTTGAAAGGTGTTAGACATGCTACCATCTGCTGGGATACCTTGCTGCTGGAGGTATTGATTTGAATTCTGAGAGTGTTGATTTGAGAGTGTATGGTGGGAATACTGTTGCTGCTGTTGATTGTTGATCTGCATCTGCTGTTTCTGTAACTGATAAGTTGGAAAGACATGTACGGACAGCTTAAGTTCCCCAGATTAAAATAATAGCTATAATGCTTCAAACTGCAAATGTAGAAGAAATGATACCTGCATAAGCATATCGGACTCTGCACGAGGTAATACCGGGCTACCAACTTGCAGAGGTGCCCCAACGTTAGGTCCATCAGAAGAAATTGGTTGACCATCCTTCCCAAGACTCATATTCTGATTCTTAAGAAGCTGTCTGAACCTTCTACTGTCCACGTCACTGGTAGATGGGGAAGCCAAACTTTGTGCCTGAAGCATAAGTTGCTGCTGTAACTGAAGTTGATGTAAGGGCTGAGGGGACTGCATCAAAGGATTTTGCTGCTGAAGAATCCCAGGTCGAAGGCGTTCAAACCCCTTGAAAAAAGGTGAAAAGTCATCAGAGAACAAACCATAAACTCAAATATGCAAATGCAAACAAGTCAGTTTTATCTTTCAACACACGGCATGATTGCAAGATATGCACTTTATTTCAAAGGGCAAAAGGTTTGCCTACATCTATAATCCTGACATCCTCTTCTAAGTATGCAAATTGAATGGTACACATAATATTTCTAAGAACACTTCATTTAACCAAATTCTGCAGCTTCCCCTTTGAGCTATTCGTCTCATTTGTTTAGATAAAGTATTTACACATCTTAACAAGGAGATGTTAATATGCAACCAGATTCCTCTAATAGGCCATGAAACCTCACACAGAGAACATTTTCTAGTCTATGCCTTAAAAGAACAACAATTGCTCAACATCATTAACATCCAGCTGGCTAATTAAACGGCTTAGCACTATCGCATTGCTTCCCTAAATATCATTTGGTCAATTCACTGCTTTTGTTTTTGACTTATCACCATACTTAGCTCCTGGGCACATAATGTCTACTACCAACCATGTTAGAGGGCTCATTTTCTTTAACCGACTGGGACACAAGAAACACGAAAGATACAATAGAATAATATAGAGTAGAGAGGCGATGTAAAATAACATCAATACTGGGTATTCACTCTTACCGTTAGAGGCCATCC
This sequence comes from Spiraea crenata, assembly GCA_033992175.1. Taxonomy (NCBI): domain Eukaryota; kingdom Viridiplantae; phylum Streptophyta; class Magnoliopsida; order Rosales; family Rosaceae; genus Spiraea; species Spiraea crenata. The sequence continues at coordinate 1,888,382 of JAVBHV010000079.1, read as the reverse complement.
TTTCAGAGTCAAGTTGCTACCACCTTGATTTGATCCTAAAATGAACATATGATTCATTAGTAAGGCCAAGAACACAGATTTCAATGTTATATTATACACTTCTAGTCAAATTTCAAAACAGATTACATATCATACGAAATCGCAATAAATCCCCACTTAAACTTAGAAATTAGTTTTAAAGGATTTACGTGAGCTAGAATATTCACATATATTAAATCCAAACCATTCTTACAAATCTTTTATCTTAGCTATCTTCTAAAGATTGCAAAGAAGAATCACTTAAGAATGAATAAATTCTTTAAGACATTAAACAATGTTCGTTACCATGACCACCTATCAACGATCCCTCTGGAACAGCTGCTCTGGGGTTCATCTCACTCTTTAGGTCCTGTTTTTCATCACAAAATACATATTCAAAATAAGAAATAGTGAATTGCAAGGACAAGAATCCAAGTAAGAAAAAAATGCTGATGATAATTACCTGTGTAGATCCGCGAAGTTGCTGACTCTGACAACGTTGAAGGTTGCCCAACATACCTCCAGATGTACTATGCATAAGTTGACTGTAAGGAAGGAGTTCAAACAATTTCATCTCCAACGTCAATTGCACGCATACAGCATTTGTTAAACCATAAACCTGAGTTATGATAAATAAAGAATCTTTAAGAGAAATACCTGGGAGGCTGGCCGCCTGCTGTGGCTGCTTTCAACAATGCAGCTTGTCTGGAATCCAGAAGTTGACTCATATTGTCACCTAACCTTTGCTGCATGGTGTATGCATTGTAACTAGATGGAACATATATTAACTATAAAGGAAGGGAAATCTATTTCAAAACTTATTACCTTAGTCGCATCATCCAAAGCATCCCTTTGCAGTGGAAGCTTTAGTCTCTCCTCATACAATTTTGTAGCCATGGCATTTGCAGTGGCAGAGTTTTGCCTTGAAACAGGGTCATTCCCAACTACACCACTGCCTGTGCCATTCATCTCGCCTCTGCAGTTCCTGCTGTTGCTGTTGATGTTGTTGCTGCTGAGCATGCCTTTGCGCTAGAAACTGCTGCATTTGCATGTCCTGCTGCTGCTGAGGCTTAAGCTGCTTGCGTTGCTCCTGCAGCTCCCTAGCCTTCATCGCTTGAGTCTAACACACCAGACAAACAGTGAAACGACGGAAAATATAAATACGCTAGAGCCAGCAATGAAGTGAAACTTAAACCCGCACCTCAATGTAAGATGCAGCTGATTCTGAGTGTTTCTCATTCGTCCTAGCAATGAAAATGTCCCAAAAGACAGACCACCATTCGAAAAGAAAGCCACCAGGTGCATCAATAGCTGGAGCAAATGTAAAATCAAAGATAAATAAACAACTCCAGATCCAAAACTCGCAACATGGACTGAATCTTTTTTATTTGGCAAACATAATGTATATTCTTACCTACAGGATCTGCCGAAACTTTTCCTTCAGCTTGAAATGCCTTTGCAGAAGCATGTAAGTTTCTCTTCATAAGGTAATCGTATATATACACATCCAACCTGTGACCCAAACCAATTATTAACAACTCTGACATGCTAGAATTCCAAAAACCCTTAACATTTGAGAGTCTGTTGAAATGCAAAACCGCACACAATAGACACAAAGCTTCAGCCCAATCAAGAACACCACATGAAATCCTCAATCCATCAAAATAAACCTCAAAAAACAAGCCAGTGCATTACCAATACCAAAAACAAGGAACAGCACTGCAACATCCAACAGACCATGCCTTTCCAAAGCATGTAAAATCAAAGCAACCAGAAAGAAAAAAAGAAGACATCTTTTTCACAACCCAACTTCATAAAAAGGCAGCAACTTTACCCACCATGATCATTACAACGGCAGAAACCAACAAGCACAGGAGAAACCCAAAATGCCAAAAAGGGAAAAACATCATCAAATACCCATTTGAAACGATAAAGCAACAGTACCCACCAAAGCTTATAACTAAAGAAATAACCCTAGATAACCCAAAACTCAGTACAAAATCAGCAAACCCAAGTGACCACCATGACAACAAGAGCAAAGAACCAGTAAAGTTTGGATTTTGGGCCCAAGAAAACACAAAAACTTACATTTTATCAGCTTCCCAATTGGTCTGAGTCGTCTGAGACATGATTGCGCGGTAATAGCAGAAACAACGTAGAAATCTGCAAGAAAGTCGGAAACTTTGAAGACACTTAGCAGAATCCCAAGTAGAATGTCGGAGAAACTGCGTTGTTGAGGGGTCCTCTCGTGTCTTCTGCTCTTCTGAAGAAGAAATGAAAAGCTTTTCAATTTATATTTTTACTCCGCTTTACTTGAAACTTGAAGACGATAACGTCAATACTAAATTAATCTTTTGACTCATTTTTTATTTTCCTAATTCTTTTCCGCCTTCTTGCTCTTTTGTCTTTTGCGACTTTTCTTTTGATCATCTTTTATGGTGTTTGTCACGCAACTGGTGCAGAAAATGGATGACATTAATGCAATTTCTTTTCTTCCAACTTCTTAAACTTGGTTTGCAAGCAATTTTTGCGTGAGAATAATTAAGTGCTTTTCATCTCTTGCGTTAGTAGAGATATGCAAAAGAAAAAAATTCCAATTATCAGTACTATAGAATTTTGTTTAATTTATATAGCGTTCATTTCAGCTGTATGAATAAAATTTATTGAAGAGGTACGTATGTTTTAATGATAGTTCGAAAATGATTATCCACATTCACCAACTGTTTAGTGGGCAATAAATTTGCTCACTGTTCTGCCGAGTACCATTTTGTTCGGTGAATTTGATTTTTGATAAGAGTGAGATGAATTTTGTTCACCATCTTGTCTTATTATTATACATCATCCGTTGAACTTGATTGTTGAAATTACTATATATATATAGTCCAGTATGGGATAAACTCATCCGATAGAATGAAATCACATAAATCGGTCAACATACTTCTTGTTGATTTGGTCTGTCTTCTTAATACTGTGGCCTGTAAAGTTAGATTATCAGTTTTATAATTCAAAGACCACAAAAGTCTTGGTGATATTTACACCCATGTCAGTCCAAAGGCCTCAGTGACAAGAAAATAACTCACAAGCAAAAGAGTTTGGCAGGCTTTGCAGAAATTGCAGTTGGCTGCAAAGGTTCACAGAAAGTCAAAAGTACAGATGGTTGCTTTATTCCTCCAATATCATAATTAAGGCGAGTATAGGAAACGATGATTAGCTGTATCATTTCACTAGTGCTATGCCAATAGAATAGAATAGTGCCTCTTTGCAAAAGACAAGATCATGGACGATCCAAAACCAAAAGGCAATTACCGACAATTCTGATACCAATTTGGGTGTGGAAAATCGAAATTGGAACCTCATGAGCAATTTTGTAAATGCACGTGAATCTTAATAACTAAGTAACAAAACCTTTGCAAGGCAAAAACAAAATGGTAAGTGCTCGTTTAGTAACTCATTTCTTATTAATTCTTAATTTTTGTTTTTTGTTGTTAATTTGCAATTTTTAATTTTCTAAAAAAATATTCAAAACTTATTTGGTAACTCATTTTAGTTTATAATTTTTTTTTTTGAAAAATAAGAGGAAAAAAATAGGTGTATGCTATTTTTTGTTTAGGTTATAAAAATAAAACTCACATGTCAGTTTTTTTTTTAAGAAAAACTAACAACAAAAAAAAGTTATTAAACAGCCTTGTTTTAAAAAATTAAAAATTAAAAACAAAATCTGACAAAAATTAGTTACCAAACAGGAAGTGATTGCAAATGAAGCTAGTTTGTATACAAAATTTGCCACAAACACAAGGTCGAATACAGGATGTCTACTGTAGTAAAAAAACTTAACCATCTCTACCAGTTATTGAAGAAAACAAAAAGGAGAGGCCAAAGACTGCTCAGTCCTTGAAATCATCCTTGTCATCAACCGGAATTGCCCTGTTTCTCCAAAATACAGCAAGAGCACTCCCACCAAGCTGTTAGGGGGAACAATTACGACAGTAAATTAGATTATTGTACTTTGTAGAACCCTTGTGAATATTCACCAAGGATAGATGAGAAAGAATAATGAGATTTTAGGAGTGTCGTACCGCCATGCAAACAACACTAACAGCAGAAGGGACAGCAACAAGAGGGTTCGTAAAATGCTTTTGAGCAAGTAAAAATCCAAGCGCTGAGCTCTGCAAATCAAATAAACAAGATAGCAAATTAGAGAGTGCAGAGATTATGATTTGCAAGAAGTCAGAGATCAGATGTACTAGTAACAAACACCGCGGAAATGTTAGCTGAGAAGATGTTAACCTGCATCCCACACTCTATGGATATGGTACGAGAAGTAGATTCACCAAATGATATTCTTGAAATCCAATAACCAATAGCAAATGCAGCACCATGTAGAGCAGCCACCGGGAGAATTAATTGTGCTCCTTGTGTTTTCAAGACTTCAGAAACTTGCCCGATCTAAAAATTATAAGAATTCAAGTTACCCCATTAGTTGTGATGTAATTTCCATGTACTTTACTGAAGGTGAAACACAAAAGCTATCGAGATGGAATAGTCAATGCAGGCAATCTTTTGTGACTTACCGGGCTAGCACAAAGTAGAGTAGTAAGAATTACTCCAATCAAAGGTGTCACTGATGCTATTTTTGAAGTGAATTTGGGGAAGTACTCGTTTGCCAGTACTGCCACATAAAGCAGGGAGCAGAGTTGTTACTATAAATGTATGTCTTTGGAAATAACATACAGTTTGTAGTAATTAATTCTAACTCTAATGATAAGGAACCCTTCTAGTTACCTCCAACAACTGTTGGCATCAAAACAACTTGGAAAGTGCTGAGTGCTAGGCCCTGCAAAGATGGTGGGAAGAAAATGTCATTGTCAGTAGTGGTAAGACAAGATATCGAAGTCAGTCAATACTGAGAGACTTTTAAATCTTACATAGATAGAGAGTAATGAACAGAGCCTAGATTTAGCCAGAAACTCGTGCATTCTTTATCAAGTCAATAATGGTTGAACTTACCGCAGCATCAACTGGGACAAGCTGACCAGCTAGAAGTTTGGTAAGAAGCGGTGTCATAATAATAGCTCCTATTGTTGAACACCTAAACAAAGTCCACAAAATAATCATTGATTCAAACCCTTTCACATTTGACAGTAAGATGTAGTAAAGGCTATTGATTCTTGTTTTATACTATAGCATATAATATACACATCTGTAGTATTCTTTTATGCAATTGAACTTGAAACTGCTGTTTCAAACTACATTACTCGCGAAAATCTAATGAAGTACAAGATATTTCAAAAATCCATATATTAAACACTGGATCAAAGAGCTCTCATGCTGGAAAGACGCAACTTTACCACTATCTACTTAAGAAAGGAATACAATATGACTTAACTGAAGAATTTATAGGTTCAAGGACCTAGAATTTCTTTTCGAAGAAGTTCTACGATGTAATAATAAAAGCTCGGCAAATATTTTCCAGGACCTGTTCTACCAAACAAAAGCATTTGAGTCCATGTGACTTACGTTGTCATGAGAACAGATAATGCAACATTTCCCTTCGATATATAAGTTGCAACGTTTGAAGCCTGACCACCAGGACAGCATGAGACCAAGATAAGACCGGTCGCAATAGGTGCAGAAAGTTTTAATGTCTGAAAGTCAGAGAGGAAATCTTAGAAGAGAAGATCTAAGAATATGGGGGATAAATATGAAGAAATCTAGTCAATGTTACTATTGCATCAAAACACTATTCAAGGGCATGCAGTTATCGCTATACATGTTACTTATACTGTAACAGAAGAGGCAATCTTAGAATATGTGAGGCAAACATGAACTTTTGTGCTAAAGTTTGAATCAAGCAATAGTTTCATATCTTCGTAAAGCATGCTTTGCTAATCAGGTTTTCATGATCTGGAATGGTATGAGGGAGAAACTGTACAAGAAAAATACATGTCAATGTCAAATTACACTTTAGTGAAGAAATACCAGGGCAATGACAAATCCCAGTAAGGGTTTGATTATGTACTGTGCAAGAAATCCTACACCGACCTGCAACAAACAGAAAATTAATTAATTTCCATTTATTAATAGATCATTCTGCTCCAGATAACGTCCTTCGACTTAAATGTGAGTGCATGTTACTCACAGTCCAAGGATTACGCAAACATCGTCTAAAATCCTCAAATGTCAATGTCAATCCCATAGAAAGCATCAGGAAACCAAGACCAAGTGTGAAAAGGTCTGTCTCCAACCAAGTTACCTGCAGGAACCGCAACATAAAGCTAGTTAGATACTATATGATATGCCTAAATAACAAAGTAGCAGGCAAAGAGACATTACAGCAGATGGTTTGTAGATCCCAAGGATTGTGCCCAATATGACCTGCCCATGGAAGTAGAATTAAGATTTTCAAGTGTTCCGAGAGAAAGCTCAGTTTAAAATAAACACAGAATTGGGCAATTAAAAAATACTGAAGATGGAAAGCTGGACAGTATTTCAATATTTTACTCATGAAATGTAAACCCTACCCAGAGAGGAAACAGGGTTGTCAAAGTTTCAATTATTCTCTCGTAATGGCTCATACCAGTAGGACTGGGAAGATCTCCAGATACATTTGTTGTAGCCTTGCACAATATTTCAGACTTCCTGCACATGGCAGTCAACAAGTTGATCATAATATATAGAGAATGGTATATTTGGTTTCATCCACCAGGAAGTGCAGATTACTAAATAAAAGATACATATTTGCTCACAAGGCCGACCTTCTATATAAATAGCTGGATACAATTAGGACACAGAGGAGAGTATATGGTTTAAAGCATCACTGTTAAATGGTAGTAACCACAAGGAACAGAAAAAACTTTACAAAGGAAATAAGTTAAAGCAGATTAGAAAGGACCCAGACCCCTATATCTAGATCATGCTTCATTAGATCATTCCTTTGTTTCCCTGGTCTATTAACATTGCTTTGGACGAGTTAGCTAATCAATAAGGGTTATCTCTTCTCCTACTGGCGTAAAGCGCATAGCACATAAAAACACAATCTTTCACATTCTCCTACGATACTAAATAAGCTAATTCTGCTCTTCCTTAGAAGACTGAACTAGGAGACCGCAATCGATGAATGCTAGTGGGGTCACATATATGCTCATTTCTTTCATTAAACTTGTACTAGAGAGAGTAAAAAAGAACTACAAAAGCCAAACACAATGTGCGGAGGGGTCAAACACCTTGATGATCGAACTACTGGCGCAGCAAAGATTGGATTCCATGGCTTGCTTTGAATTGCACAACTTCTTCCATTGTCCGACAAAGAAAGTTCACTTCGGAGATCTATGAAACAGACCAACGTCAGCAAAACAAACGCTTGAAACAGACAGAAAGAAACAAATGTCGCAATCCCAACAAACTGGGGACACGAAAATGAGTAAATTCCAGGTTCTAAAGCACAAAACTTTACAAACAAAACAGCAAAAACAACAGAACCCAATTATCAAAACCTCAAAAAAAACACAACCCAGCAAGAAAAATCATCGAACTGAATCAAACACTTACCCAGATGAATTTGCAGCCTCCTTGCAGATAAGGAAGAGCTCGGCCTACAAAAAGCGTCACTTGTCCTTAGCTTGAAATCCTTGAGAGCGCATCTAGACATGGACGCCATTGAATCAAAACTGTGTTGACTCAATCTAAACCCAAAATGGGAGGAGAATCAAAGATCAAAATGCGCGGTGGGTTTAAGCTCAAAATTCAAAACTTTGTGCGGGGTTTTGGGTACAAAATTGAGTGGTGGGGGTTTTCACTCGGAGCGCGCTTGCCTCCAAAAATGGGTGTGTTGTCGGAGTCGTGGAAATCGATGCACCACCACACATTTGGTAGCCTCATCCAAATCTTTTTCGCTACAAAACGACAATGATTGGTTTCCTTCGGAATGAAAATTGCAGTTTATGACAGCAGACTTTTTTGATCTTTAACTTCAGCTCTTATCACGTGTGTAAGTTTTAACAAAAGATGAGGTTTTGACTTCTAATTAATTACTATTCTTAACTGGACTGATTGATTTGAGTTTTTAATCATACGCAGCTTCACGGACTCTTGCTTGCGTGGTTTATGGTCGGCATTACAAAGTCTCGCCCTAATTATTCGGTTGTTTTTACTTATTTTACAAGTGATATGCGTTGTTTTTGCATATTTTACAAGTAATGTGAGTCGATTTGAAAACGTCTAATTTTACCAGTTGTATCCGTCATATGTATTTGTATTAGTGGCCAACTCATTAGAAAGGAATAAAATTTCGGTTTCGATGGAAATTTCGGTAAATTTCAGTATATTTCGGTAAATTTCGGTATATTTCGATAGTTTCGGACCTTTAAAATTATAAAATTTCGACGAAAATTTTGATGTTTCGATGAAAATTTTGTTCCTTACTCATTAGGCACTTCACTGTGGATCCTTCCATGTAACAAATTTATCATTTCTCCTTTTGAATTGGAACTATTATTATTCTTGGCAAGTGAAAGAAATCAAATAAATGAGTGAGCCTATAGGCTAGAGCTACCAGTCTCCGGAAATTGGTTTTTCTGTAACGTCACTGCCACTGCCCACGCTCCAGTGGGCCTTTGATGGGCCTCTGACATTTCTCAGTAGCCCAATCAATTGGTGCCTTGAGCTGACAACTAACCTACTCTACAAGGAATTAAACTTACCAATTTAGTTGATCTGAATCCTAATCTTAAAGGGATGGATAACTCAGAAGCTTTTCTATTCTCTAGTACTGTATAAAAGTAAACGTATAAATATGAAACGTATAAAATGTTCATACATGAGTATCCATGTATATGCGCAAGTACCGAAAACCTATTGATACACAAACTGCTAAATTCAATAACATCATTGGCAACATATCAATAATGTTGACATTTATCAATCAACCAGTGATATTCCAATAACATAATGTAGTAGTCCAAAAGGGTCTAAAAGAGGATGAAGCGACAATGCCTTTCTCTCTAGAAGGATCGACACGCAGTATATATAGGGTCACATGCCTTGGCCATTTGGTTGGTCTTTATAAACACAATCGTCATCTAGCCTGTCTTGTTACAACAACCACTTGGTTTATTAACTCAATTTTGTATATGATGGATGGGTGCGTGGGGACCGATTCTAAGGCAAAAGGAACATTTTTTCTTTTCGTAATAGAAAAAACACAAACGCAAAATAGAATTTAATTAAGTTGGCTGAAACAATGTATTTTAATTTGTTATGTTCTCATATGAAACGTCTTTCTTTTGCAATTTAGATTATATTGGAATATCGAGAATGTGGAGTCAATGCTGTGTCATGTATGCCAAATGGGGCTTAATACTGCAATGAGGAATGAAACGGTGCCGGTTATCATTTTGCTGGACTTGGTCTGGTCTTTGCTTTACATCTTGGCGTTAGCTGGTCTATTCCTACTGTTTGATGTATTTAAATGAGCTTCAAAAAAGAAATTATATTCCCAACCGTATCTCTAAGTCAATGACATATTTCATAGGCGAATTTATAGAAATTCAAACAGACAGAAGAGTAATGTACTTTATACGGGACATAAATTTCAATCAATCTTTTCGCCTACAACACCAACATTATGAATACGCAAAACTAATGCATTCATTTGCAAATGGAGAGAAACTTATATTAAACATCTTTCTGATGCGTGATTATATGCAACTCGCACGATGTTACCAATGTGAAATAGATGTTTCATGCATTCGTTGCATGGAAGTTTTTCTCTTGCAGAAAACCCAGTTGCATATACATATATACATATTGAGATTCTTGAAATTGTGTCTTATGCACAAGCACTTGTTCAAAAAGCAGCTTGGAAGCAAGCCCTATTCACTTTGGCCAGATTGGGTTCCTGTGGAAGCCTTGTTTGTCATGGTGTGTTTGATTTACTCTGTGCTGGTAATTATGCCCATTGGTGTTTTAGCATCAAATGAGTAGCAAACACTTTCGCTTTACAACCAAAAGGATATAACCACTTTTCTTTTTCTCATGTCCTTTTCCCTAGAATTCCTTCTCATGTTCCTTTTCTTGTAGAATTAGTTCTAATGAAAAATGAAGAATCCAATTAATGCAACTTCAATCATATGTCCAGGATTCCCAACCAAAAGGTATTAAAAGAACCTACCCCTTCATCTGTTTTTTAAGGCACATTACAACTTATTAGGTATAATCTGCCCTTAAAAAAAGAAAACTGTACTAAAGTGCCTACTGAAGTTGGTGAGATGGGTAATTTTCTTCACACCTGAATGCAAATAATTATCAGAACATGAGAGTAGGGAAAAAATATATGTTAATTTAAGCATGATACTCAATTGTCATACCAAACATGCGTAAACTAAACAGATTAAAGAAGAATTAAACCTAAAAGCAACACAATTTACAACAAAGCGCGATATAAAAAGAAAGGTACTAGATAGTTCAAGTATATCATAGTTGATAGATTAAATCTAAATAAAATAAAAGAAGTTGTTAACTTAACAATACAAGCCAAACGCGAGTTCACATAAGATTGACTCATATTTTGACTCATTTAACTTTGTTTAAATACTCAATGTAATTATGGGTTGTCTACAAGTTTGTAAACGTATGCAAGTCAAGCTCAAACCAACTAATAATCAAGTTTGCTTAAGAAACTCAAATTGAAAAGACTCGAGTTAGTCCAAGCTTAAGCATCTTAACTCCTAATAATACTCAAATTTACATTATTTGCATCATTTACCTCACATAATCTTCTAAGTTACTGTACTTTCTCTTTTTTTAACTTCTACACCACATCTATATCAATATGATATCTTCAATCAAGACAACGAACCTATACCCTGCTACACATGATATTTGATTGCAACATCATCGCTAGGTGTGACACTCGAAAACAAATCAGGAAAATTAAAACCGTCTCGAGAACTAAAATGCAACTCATTTGGATAAATTCATAAACTATTGCCCTAAATTAATCAGAATCTAATAAGTACACACATTGGAAGTACCGTGCAACCAAACTAAAAATGGGAAAGTACGAGATCGGGGTAGTCCAAAATCAAGAAAGTGGATAGTCAACCTACAATTTAATAAAAGCTAGAAGAAAGACTAATGGTACTTTGCCTTACCTAAAATAGCAACTTATGAGCTCGCAAAAGTCCGAACTCGAGCATATACGTTGATTCCTATTACTTATACGCAAGAGATCGGAATAATGTCGCGTCTTCAAATTCTTATGACATGTAGGTAAACATAAATACAAACCGGGAAGATACAACGAATTTGGTAAGTTACTGGTTTGAATTTAGTGATTATTGTTGTAAATCAGCTTTAATTAAAAGTTTGACTGATTTTAATTCCGAGTTGTTCAACAGTTCCTTTTCCTCCCGCAGGCCAACGCCAGAAAAACAGTCCCTACGGCAGAGTGTAGACAAAAAAAAAAAAAAAAAAAAACGTTAAGTTTTTCCACCAATAAATAAAATGAAATTAACCAGCACCCAATAAATTACTAGTAAAAAAAACGCTTCCCACCACTGCCAGCAATGCACGCATAGCACAGCAGCATATCTCACCACCACTGCCTTCTCTTTTTCTCCTCAGCTTTATTTTCCTCACTTTTCCTTTCTCCTCCTCCTCGTGACTCCTTTCACTGACTCACTCTCTCTCTCTCTCTCTCTCTCTCTCTCTAAAGTAAATGGGTTTTCGCCGGGAAACAATAAACCGCCGCAGTCGCCGCCGTTAGCCGTCGTGCAACAAGCCCCATTGCTCATCCCTTTTTTATTTTTTATTTTTCTATTTCAATGGCGGGTACGAGTAGCAGTGGAGTGAGATTGGTGGTTGGGTTTTTTGTCGTTGCGATAATTTCGCTGAGTTGTCGGCGAGTCGATTCGGAGCCGACTCAGGACAAGCAAGCGCTGCTCGCGTTCATCAACCAGACCCCACACGCCAACCGCGTGCAGTGGAACACCTCCACGCCGGCCTGCAGATGGGTCGGAATCACCTGCGACGAGAACCAGTCCGTTGTCTACTCCCTCCGCCTCCCCGGAGTTGGGCTCGTGGGCCAGATTCCGCCCAACACGCTGGGCCGGCTGAGTCAGCTCCGAGTTTTGAGTCTCCGCGCGAACCGATTGTCCGGTCCGATTCCGTCCGATTTCTCCAATTTGACCCTGCTCCGGAGCTTGTACCTGCAAAATAACAATTTCTCGGGCGGGTTTCCCGCCGGGTTGACCCGGTTGGACCGGTTGAACCGCCTCGATCTGAGCTCCAACAACTTTACCGGCCCGATTCCGTTCGCCATCAACAACCTGACCCGCTTGACCGGCCTCTTCCTCGAGAACAACACCTTCTCCGGTAGCCTCCCCAGTATTTCGGCGAAGCTGATCGGCTTCAACGTCTCCAACAACAGACTCAACGGCTCGATTCCGGCGTCGCTATCCAAGTTTCCAGAATCCGCATTCGCCGGAAACTTAGAACTCTGCGGCGGTCCGCTCAAGCCGTGCAACCCTTTTTTCCCCTCGCCGGCCCCGTCGCCGGTGATCCCGCCGGAATTTCCCGTACACAAAAAGTCGAAGAAGCTCTCCACCGCCGCCATTGTCGCCATCGCCGTCGGGTCGGCCTTAGCTCTGTTCCTGCTGCTCCTCATCCTCCTGCTCTGCCTCCGTAGGCGGCGGCGCAGTCAGCAGTCGAAGTCCCCGAAACCGCCTGTGGTTCCGCGGTCGGTGGCGGCGGCGGAGGCGGGGACGTCGTCATCGAAGGACGACATCACCGGCGGGTCGGTAGAGGCGGAGAGGAACAAGCTGGTGTTCTTCAACGGCGGAGTCTACAGCTTCGACTTGGAGGACTTGCTGCGGGCGTCGGCGGAGGTGCTGGGGAAAGGGAGCGTCGGCACGTCGTACAAGGCGGTGCTGGAGGAAGGGACGACGGTGGTGGTCAAGCGGTTGAAGGACGTGGTGGTGGGGAAGAGGGAGTTCGAGATGACGCTGGAGCCGCTCGGGAAGATCAAGCACGAGAATGTGGTGCCGCTCCGGGCGTTTTATTTCTCCAAGGACGAGAAACTGCTCGTCTACGATTACATGCCCTCCGGAAGTTTGTCCGCTCTTCTTCACGGTACGATTCCGATTCCCAATTGTGGTCTTTATTTTTTTAAGGTATTTGTTAAATTAATTAAATCCGGAGGGAATAAATGTAGTGCTCACCAGGTATGTTTCATATTAAACTAGCTGCATTTGCTATTTTCTATAGATTAGTACTTTCTGTTTTTTTTGGAACGATTGTCTAATCTAATCTAAACGAATATCGTATCAGATTTAGGATCGGGAACTAATGCTTTAATCAACTTGGATACGCTGTCTTAGCTCCAAGTGTGCTTCCACTTTAGTGTAGAGACTAGTCTTTGTTACTGTGGACTGGAGAGCATAGGTCATTCATGACGATAATTGATGGAATAGTTAGTCTAATCTGATCCAAAACCGAATGATTACCAGATTTACTGGTGTTTAGGATCGAGCTTCGGCTGTCCCCTTCACTATCAGAAGGTGATTTCACCGTGATAACGTTACTGTATCTGCACAGACATTCTTAGTGTGCAAGCGACGCATACATTTTGTTTGTTTTTCCTTTCGGAAACCATAAAGAATGATATAGGGCAAGAAAAACATGCAGCAACTGGTGGTCGTCATGATTCACCATCGTGGTCAGTGGTCATCACCACCGACATTATAATTTTGACTTTACTTTTTCTTTTCTCTGTAAATCGAAGCTTTTACTTCTTTTTAGACAAATCATTGTCCCTTTTTTATTTTCCCAGAAAAAAAAAAGATAAAAACGAAATTGGTTATTGACATCATCATGAAATTTGGGGTTGTTTGGTTGCAGGGAGTAGAGGATCCGGGCGAACGCCGCTAGACTGGGACAACCGGATGAAAATAGCGCTCAGCTCCGCGAAAGGAATCGCCCACCTCCACGTGTCCGGCAAGGTGGTCCACGGCAACATCAAGTCGTCCAACATCCTGCTTCGACCCGACCACGACGGCGCCGTTTCGGACTTCGGTCTCAACCCGCTCTTCGGCACCTCCACCCCTCCCAACCGGGTCGCCGGGTACCGCGCGCCCGAAGTCGTTGAGACCCGCAAGGTCACTTTCAAATCCGACGTGTACAGCTTCGGGGTGTTGTTACTGGAGCTGTTGACCGGAAAAGCCCCCAATCAGGCGTCGCTGGGGGAGGAGGGAATCGACCTGCCGCGGTGGGTCCAGTCGGTGGTCAGGGAGGAGTGGACGGCGGAGGTCTTCGACGTCGAGCTCATGAGGTATCATAACATCGAGGAGGAGATGGTGCAGCTCCTGCAGATCGCAATGTCCTGCGTCTCCGTCGTGCCGGACCAGAGGCCGGCGATGCAGGAGGTGGTCCGGATGATTGAGGATATGAACCGGGCGGAAACCGACGACGGGTTACGGCAGTCGTCGGATGACCCGTCGAAAGGATCGGACGGTCAGACTCCGCCGGGTGGATCGAGGACCCCACCAAGCGTAACGCCTACACCATAGAAAATGTCCAATAACATAAAATTGATAAAAGAAAAATGTAAAGCGATCGGAAATGGGAGGACAAAGGCAGTGTGGGGGGTATTTTGTGGTGGGGCAATGTGTTTGTCCTTTTTGTTAAATTTGTTGTTTTTTTCTTTGATTTTTTTTATTTATTTTGATTTTTGCAGTGATTTTTACTGGTGGGAAGGTTTGAAATTGTTTATGTGGTTTATGGGGTTTAGAGGAAGAGAAGTTCCATGAACTGATTGGAATTGACCAGTTGATCTGATGATGGACTTTCTAGGGTTTATTTAATTCTTTCTTTTATAATTCCATGATTTTCACAATCTGTCTTGTTTTTTTATTTGCTCTTTTGAGTTTTATTGCAATCCAGCCCCATCCAACTGGATATCTGAAAATTTCTTCTTTAATAACATGTTGAAAACTCCAACCAAATACTTTATTCCCACTCCTTGAGCCAATTTTCAACAAATGGCAAATTTATGGTACAAAGTTTTACTTGGTATGAACATGATTCAATAAATTAAAATTGAGTCCTAAGAGCATTGGCACCCCTAAGGGCGAGGGCGAAAATTGATGTTTTGGCCCATGAGTGATGAATAGTATTTTACCCTCGCCCTCCGTCGATTTCGCAGCTGGCACCCACGGAGGGCGTGGGCGAGGGCGAAACATATTATACAAAGAATAAAAATAGGATTAGGGCTCCAAACCAACGTTCGACAGCCACTGCCGAACATGCATTAGGGCTCCAAACTAATGTTCGGCAGCCACTGCCGAACATCAACCAAAGGAGTCCAAACCAGCATTTGGCAGCCACTGCCGAACACGGCAGCACTCCAAACTAGCGTTCGGAGGCTGCCACCGAACGCTGCACTGAAGCCACGGGTGCTTCGTCGTGGTCGAGCGTCGTCCTTTGCTTGTCGCCGACCACGATTGGAAGCATAAAGGAAAAATAAGGGAGTCGGGTGACATTCCGAATTGAGAGAAAGATGACCATAATAGGAGTAGCGTTGGCCAATCCAACGACATCGATTGTGTTCATTCTAAATACGAATGTGTGTGGCATCTAAACTAACCCTCATTGATCCTTCACCAACACTCAAAAATTAAAACAAAAGAAGAAAGTGGGGAAAAGAGTGGAGCCTGTGGCACCGCGCTGTATGTATGGGATGCATGTTACAATAGTGCTGCTGATGATTGTACACCGTACTACCGTAGGTTCCACCAAGTAGTCATTAACTAAAGGAGCTAAATGATTGAAAATCAGCACCGTCGCTTCCGGCATCAACGGTGCAGACAGTAGTTGTTGCGGGACTGTAGGTGCTCAATTTGGGTGAAAATTGTGGAAAGCTTGCCACGTGGCGCCTTACTTGTCCCTTCGATCCGGATCTTGTGACGGGAATAGAGTGGGGCGGGGAACAGCCTGGCCGGCTTTTCAACGCACTCTGTCTGGCGATCACAGAAGAGGGTGTTCGGCCATAGGAAGATCTTGGCCGTTGATGCGTGGGACTATTGGGTCCGATGTCTCTTTCCTTTTCAGGCTCTCGTGCCTCATCTATCCTTTCATCAGGTTCCACTGACAGTGGGGACCTCTCTTTGTTCTTTATCCTCTATTTCGTCTTTTGCATGTTCTTCTACAACTCCCTAACTTAGTAGGGTTGGACTCGATACGGTTTGGTTAAATCGATTGATCGAGCATTTTACTAGATTGACTGTTCAAAATGGGCATTGAAGTAACATATACAGCCCTGCCAAATCTTGGAAGTAATGCCAGATCATGAAGAGAGGGAATTAACCACTTTGGTTTGTGGAGTTTCTTGATTTGTAGTGTTTTAGGGCTTGTTTACTTATAAAACGGAATCAGAAATAAAATTTTGGAATAAGAATCGGGAATAGGAATCGGATACTCAATTTTCTTGTATACTCCGAACCAAAGAATAAGAGATGTATGCTCTTACTCAAACATGATCGAATAAAATGCTACAAGGTTACTTCTCCCATCTTAGCACGAAGTGTTTGAGTACAGATTTTACGTCTCATATGGGCATTTAAAGCTTTAAGCTTTAAACCACATTGTATCTAAGATGTTAAGTGCTCAGCTTTTTAGAACTTAACCTTGAGAACAAACTTGGCCTCCAAAAACTTCCCAAATATCCAGGTCAAGTAGACTAGGATGTGAAATCAAGTCACGTGCCTGCCTTGGTTCCAAAAGCCCACATTTTCCTAGTTGCATGCACCGAAAGTGGACGATAGCAGCACCCCTCTGGTCGGACTCAAATTTGACTTGCCCTTTTTTCACAAAGGCAGTATTGGTAAGGTTTTGTCTTCAGTTAATTGAAGGTACCGCTAGTCCAAATTTACTGAATGAAATCAAGAGACGTATTGAATTCTTACAACTTAGAATGTGGACCATATGTTTTGCAGTAGCTAGGGATTTTGGAGTTCCTTTGGGAAATGTCATTGGCTTCCCACCTTTAATTAATGGTTTCTAGGTGAGAATACTTTTGATGGAGATGCTTTTTTGAATTATATTATTGAGTTAGTACTTAGTACTGACATGTAAGATTAAGAATTTAAGATAGTTTAGATCAATCTTTGCTTTCTTCTAACACTTAATAGCCCAAATGCCCCCTGCAACTTAGTTTAAGGGACAATTTGCCCCCTACAACTCAAAATGAGCCCAATGTGCCCCCTCCAACTTACTTATTGGGTCTATTTGCCCCCTTTGGCCGGATTCCGGTGGTTCTTGCTGAGGTGGGAGGAATATATGGGACCCACAAGCCCAGTCAGCAAATAAAATTATTAAAAAAAATTCGCAAATAGTCTCTCTCTCTCTCAATACCCACGATCCACAGCAGCACAACACATGATTATGCTGCCGCTGCTGCTTCCCTAAGCTCCGCCGTAGAAGATCCCCAAACCTCCTCCAATGGCGTCGCTCGCCCTCACCACCACCGCCTTTCCCGCCGTCCCTTCTCTCAGATCCCGCACTTCCCTCCCCAAGTCCCTCTTCAATCATCTTCGTTTCCACCAAAATTGAACAAAACTTTGAACCCAAATCGATAATTCAGCACAACAAAGCAAAGAAACCCCAAAATTGACCGAATCCCAATTACTCCAATTCGACAATTTCACGCAATTAAACAAACAAGAACCCAAAATTGAAGGGAACCCAGATACCGAAACACCGAGAATTGGGCAGTACATGGCGGGTGACGGTGATTTCCGGGTGGGCCTCGTACCCGAGTGGGCTACGTGCCCGGTCGGAGTTGTCGAAGACGATGGAGACGGTGGCCTCGGTAATGCCGGCCTGGCCTTGCTTGTAGACGAGCTCCTGCAGATTGGCGGCGCGGACCTGCTGGAGATTGGTGATGCCCAACACGAAGCAGATGGAGTCGAGGATCGCACAGCCCAGCAGTACACCTCCGTGGCTCTCTTGCTAGTGTGCGCGCTCCAAAATCGTAATAGATCTAAAACCAATAAGCAGATCCAATCAATACCCATTAAAGCTTCAACCTTTAAGCTCAAAACACAATACCCAGTTCACGGATCTAACCAAACTTTGCTAGATTAACCAAATCCCATCGATTTAATCCAAAACTAATTAAGAAATCAGCAAAGTACCTGCACTTGCTAGCGATCACGGCGAGCCCACTGGTCCCGAACCCATCGCAGGAGACCAAGACGAGCTCTTTGAACCCAGGAAACGACTCGACCAAGAGGGCAAGATCGTCATCCGTAACGGACATGCGCTTCATGTTAGTACAGTAAGATTTATACATGAGACATACAAAAACGATGTGCTTTGAGTGATTTTTGAGTTTTTGGAGATTGTTTGAGTTGTGTGTGGGTGATTTGCAGTGATCAAGATGATTATGAAGGAGGGACTTGGGGAGGGAAGTGAGGGATCTGAGAGAAGGGACGGCGGGAAAGGCGGTGGTGGTGAGGGCGAGCGACGCCATTGGAGGAGGTTTGGGGATCTTCTACGGCGGAGCTCAGGGGAAGCAGCAGCGGCAGCATAATCATGTGTTGTGCTGCTGTGGATCGTGGGTATTGAGAGAGGGAGAGACTATTTGCGAATTTTTTTTAATAATTTTATTTGCTGACTGGGCTTGTGGGTCCCATATATTCCTCCCACCTCAGCAAGAACCACCGGAATCCGGCCAAAGGGGGCAAATAGACCCAATAAGTAAGTTGGAGGGGGCACATTGGGCTCATTTTGAGTTGTAGGGGGCAAATTGTCCCTTAAACTAAGTTGCAGGGGGCATTTGGGCTATTAAGTGTTCTTCTAATGGCTATACTTTTTGATAGTTTTTGGGGCCTACTTTTGACAGATAATGCACCATTTTCTTTGTATTTTCAATCAGATGAAAATGCTCTTGTTGTAATGTTGCGTTAAGATTGCGCTTGATTTGCAAGAAAAAGGGTATTGAAAGTGATTCGTGACACTGAAAAAACTTTGGTCATGTATCTGCGGTCCATGGAAGATAGAAAGATAAGAAAGGTGTCTGGAGTTAACAAATAGTCTCCCGTAGACACTGAAAAAGCTTCAGTATTGGATAATCCAAAGCAGCAAGTAATGCATGGTTAGCCTTAAATTCTATTGAAAAAATATGGTTCACCTAAACTTTACAATTTAGACTTGAAGGCCCCATTTACAAACATACAAGAAACTCCTATCGTCACCTTTATTTTTTTGTAGTTTGCTATTTGACTTGAGTAATTATTCTCATGTTAAGGTTTTGGTGGGTTAGAAAGCTACCCTCTTGATTATGATAGTGCAGGACTGACTAGTGCATACCTATAGGGATTATATGTAGGGTTAACTACATATAAGCACACAAATTATGAGGTCAATTTCAAGTTGGTACCCAAATTTGTAAAACTCTACAAACACATATTCAAACTTTACAAAACCTTACAAATTAAGTTCTCTATTAGTAAATCCGTCAAAACTGCCATTAATTGGTGACTTCCTATGCCCAATTGGCAATTTCTTGTTGACGTGGACTTTTGACTGACCCCAAATCTTCATTTTCCCGTCTTTTATGATTTAGCCCCACAATGAAATATAGCACTTTTTATGTTTGTTAAGCCTTGTTTCTAAAATTAAATGCCACAATATACACAGCAGATATGCATCTTAAAGACTAATTTTGATCATTAGTGCAGCCAACACAACCTGATTTAATTACTACACAAAGAGAGTTTCATACATAACTCAAAATGGCTCATCAAAAGCCACTTAATAAGTTTCATACACAACTCAAAAAGATAATCACATAAAATATTTCATCACATATCACATAATCAAAATAGACATGTTCAAAATACCATTGTACCACAAATACCAATCTTTCCCCAAAAAGTTGTGGCCTAGAACATTGCTCACACTAATCACTTTCTACCATCTCCAGTGGTTGCCTTTGGAGCAGGGAAATGAAGCTTTGGGGTCAGTCAAAAGCTCACGTCAGCAAGAAATTGCCAACTGAGCATAGCCAATCAACAATTAACAGCAATTTTGACGGATTTACTAACAGAGGACTTAATTTGTAAAGTTTTGTAAAGTTTGGATATGTGTTTGTAGAGTTTTACAAATTTAGATACCAACTTGAAATTGACCCTATAGTTTGTGTGCTTATATGTAGTTAACCCTTATATGTACTAGATTCTTGCAGAGGTGGCAATGTGGTTGGATTTGCTCAACTTGCTTATATTTGTGTCATGTTTGTGTCTTGTTAATTACGAACACATCGAGTCTTATATATATGTCAAATTCTGAGTCGTGTTACAAATTGTAAACTAATTTCTTACCTTAAGCTCAAGTTTTAAGTTTCGACACAAATTTGGTTGTGACTTGCAAGCTTTAATTATAAGCTTATAGGGAGGGCATTCAAATCAATAACCATTTCCAGCCACTGAATTTAAAACCGACAGTGCCTATTTGGCATTACTTAATCAGTTGGATGACACGGATGACCTTTCTCATTTAGAATGGATGGTAGGTATGAAAATTTAGGTCACCTGGCAAGAAAGGGAAAGTGATATCTACATCAACCAAACAAATCTAATATAGCAAATTAAGTTAGAGGGCAGTCTAAGTTTACAGACAGATAAATTGGAACTTGGAAGTAAACTTATCCACCATTCGAGGAAGATGCAGTTGTACTTTTATCAAAAGGGCCTATCGCATGTTAGTTTGCACATTCGTGTCATAACATGGATAGGTTTGACAGTCACACTTCAAGAATCTCTCCTCAAGATGAAGCAAATTGTGAAACAAACAACTTCAATCTGTTTGAGAAAAAAAAAAAAAAAAAAAAACCACCTGAAACAGGATGTATACTTAATGGTGGTGACCAAAGCATAGCATTTCTCACATGTTTTTTTTTTCCATCATCATCAGAGATTCAGAGAGATCAGTACCCATGAAGAGGAAATTTTATTGGGTGGCCTAAAACTTAACATGGTTTTGTTCATCCGTGTTAGGCAACTGCTTGTTTATTAAAGAATAGTTAAAACAAGCAGACATAATTTTCTCACCAAATCTGCATCAAACTGACTCATCACTTCTATTGAGTTCGTAGTTTTTCTTCGCTTCAACGATTCAAGCTTTTCATCAATTATTTGTAGTTCTCACTCTTCAGTACAAAAGAAAAGAACTTGGTGGCAGTCTACAGTCAAAACTCTTACATGAAAGAGACACAATCAACACAGCATAGAATGCCCCATAAGTTGTATGTTTCTGTAGTTTAAATTGCGAAACCAATTTCAGATATAGAGAAAGTAAACAGAAAATTTTGAACGGAGAACAGCAAAAGAAGATGCAAAAACTCACATGTACGGGGAATCGGGAAGAAGTCTATCTTTATTATGTTCATTTCAAACTTTGGTTTCAAATGAAGTACATATACACAGTTAGAGCCTGGAGAAGGGCAGGGCAGAGGGTCACAGAAGACAGACAACCACCGCAGAGTTGATTTTAAGGCGAATATGAATTGTTAGAAAGAATGAGTATAATAAGATGGAAAACCATCAGGTAGAAGGCACTTCCCTTCCCAACAGAGCCAATACCATATAGATATTTTCAGTTTCGGGGTGTGATTTGTCACCAGCAACAAACACATGAAGTTCTTCTCCAACTTGAATCCAACTGCAGCCGGGAATCTTTTTCAGGCCCTTTTCTTTCATTAATTGCCTCACTTTTGTTATCTCATCCCATCTTCCTGCAGCTGCATATGCATTTGAAATCGCTATGTAGTTTCCCGAATTGTCTTGCAAATTCAGCAGTTGATTGGATACATAATCTTCAACTTCTATGTTATTGTGTTCTCTGCAAGCAGCAAGTAATGATCCCAATATTTGTGCATCAGCCTCGTAAGGCATCGTACCAATAAGCCTAAGAGCTTCATCCAGATTGCCACACCCACAAAGAAGATTAACCATACAGCCGTAGTGCTCTATACTTGGAGTTATGTTGTGATTGGATGCCATATCAGTAAAAATCTCCAAACTTTCGGTTACCTTCATGGCATGTCTACATGCATACAAGGCATTAGTAAATGTAACACTATCAGGATTTATACCTTCTTCCTTTAAGCGTTTATATAGTGCAAGAGCTTCCACAGCTTGACCATGCAATACATAACTGGAAATCATTGCGTTGTAGACAGATAACTCCTTGTCTGAAACTGTATCAAAGACCCTTGTTGCTTGATCTATATTCCCACATTTAGCATACATATTTACTAAAGAGGTTGCAGTTGGAATTGACAAGTAGCGAAAATTCCGTACTAAATACCCATGTAAGGCTCTTCCAGTCTGTAATAATGCCATACTTATGCAAGCTGAGAGTGCGCATATAATGCTCACCACGTTAGGTTTTATTCCAGCTTCTTGCATCTGCTGAAATATCAGAATAGCCTCATTGCTAAAACCACGCTGAGCCAGACCAGAGATGAGGGTAGTCCAAGTAACCAGGTTAGGCTGGGCTCCAAGGGACTGCATCTGCAAAAACATATCTTTAGCCTCCTTCACCTGGCCACTTTTCAGAAATCCTAAAATCAGAGAGTTCCATGATATTATATTTGGCGGCACACTTTCTAGCTGCATCTGATAAAACAATTTCAAGGCCTCACCACTATGACCCAATTCTGCAAAAGCAGTCAGCATTGTGTTCCACAGTACAAGATCACTTGTTAGAGAAGAGTTGAAAACTCTTCTTGCACAATCAATCTTGTCACATTTGGCATACATGTCAACAATGCTACTCACAACAACTACGTCTGATTCAAGGTAGTTTCTTATACAATAGCAATGTCCCTCCTCACCAAATTTCAAATTGCGCGTATCTGCAAAACCAGCCATCAGAGTTGCAAGAGTCACAGAGTCAAACCTCAAGTTTTCAAGTCTCATTAGACGACATATATCGAGTGCCTTGTCAACCTCCCCATTTTGCACATACCCAGATATGAGCAAATTCCAAGTGACCACATCTTTTTCAAGCATCTTGCTAAAAACCAATTCAGCATCCTCAATCAAACCAACCTTTGAATAAAAGTTCACAAGAGAACTGCCCAAATTAGTACTCAAATCCAATCCACAGAGAACTGCTACTGCATGTCCATGCTTGCCCTCTTGCAATGCACCTAAATTAGCTGAAGCGGAAAGAACGCTCGATAAAGTAACTTCAGTAGGTTCAACACCTTCTTCCCTCATATCACAAAACACATTGATAGCTTCCTCATTCAAACCATTTTGCACATAACCGACGATCATTGAATTCCAAGTGACTACATTTCGTTCAAGCATACCGTCGAACATCTTCCTTGCATCATCCATAACCCCACATTTTCCATACGTATCAACAAGACTACTAGCAACAAAAACACACCCACTACAACCCAACTTCACCACATACCCATGAACTACTTTCCCAATACCAATCCACTCTAAACCCGCACAAGCCTTTAACACATTTGGAACAACAAAATTATCAGCCAGCAACCCATCTTCCTGCATTTCCTTAAACCCTAGCAAAGCCTCTTTATACAACCTCATTCTGCAATTCAATCCAATAACAGCAGCCCATGAGAAAACGTTTTTCAATCTTACCCTTTTGAACAACCAATCCGAAGCCTCCGGAACATCGCATTTCGCATACAAAATCACCAACTTGGTCTCAATGTACTCATTCAATGCAAAGACTTCACCTTTTTTGATAATCCGACCGTGAATTTGCTTGCCCGTGTGAAGAGCTCGCTCGTAGACGCACCCCTGAAGCAACTCGCCGTAAATGTCAGGCCCAATGTAACGGCTTTCGAGCTCCATTTCGACAAGCAAGTCCGCAGCTTTTTCAACTTGGCCTTGTTTGCAGAGGGAGGACATGCGGGCGAAGTCAGACTGGTGCAAAAGTTGTGGACTTTTTGCATTTTCTTGAGGTTTTGTGAAGTGGGTTTGTGGTGAATTGTGAGGTTCTGTGGGAATCGACTGTTTGGAGAGAGAGAATTGTGGGTTTGGAATGGTGGTGTACTGTAGAGACGCCATTGTTGGGCATAAAACAAGCAGAGAAGATCACTGAGCAAAAGATATGAGTGGTCGTTAATTACCACACGACACAACACAAAGCGGGAACAGAATGAATCCAACGTTAAAATATGTCATGGGTCTTTACTTTAGATTGAACCTTGGGCTACAACCATGATGACCTTTGGGCCCAAAATTTTAAGCAATTAAATTGAGCCCTGGCCCATTGTAGTGGCAAAAACTTGGTACACCGACTTTATGGATTAATTTAATTTCATTATAAAACCTGTAACACAACGGCTGTTTGTTAATATTCTTAGCATTTTACGGGTCCCAAAAACGAGATTACATACTCCACCACCAGTAGGCCCCCGTTCCCCCGGCCCTCTCCCCCCCCTTTATTTCTCGTTCCCCCCCCCCCCCCCCCCGCCACCCCGCGGGGCAGAACACGGTGTTTTTTTTGTTTTTAAATCAAAACACAGGTGAAGACATTAGACATTTGCATATCTAGATCTTGTGAGAAAAGAAATTGATCATCGCAAACTTTGTGCTGAATCTAAAGACAATAATTGGGTCAACTAAAACATATTTAAAATGTATGCTCCAAATTCGTGTCTTCACAGACACTCTATGCCTTTTTCTTAGCGTTTTTAAGTAGTTCAAATCTTTTCAGAAGAGGCCGACCAAAGTGATTCTAATTCCATACTCCACTCTCTCATCCTTATTCAGATGCTATATGCACTCACTTCTTAGTATTTTTGGTCAAGACTCCAACTTCTTAAAAGTGTTGAGCAAAGAAAAGGTCCAATAAATTCTTCAGTGTAGTTGCCATACCTATACATTATCAATGTTAGACTATATAGAGTTCATTCACGGGGAAATGTACTCCGGTTGCTTCTATTTTGTTTGTTTTAATGAGATCCATCTATTGTTTATCATTAAAAAAAAATCACCTATGTTATACTCTTTGAATAAACGTAAATCAGTAACATTACATGATATTTTCACAACTCTCAGCCGGAAAAGAATCCTCCTTCTTAGTGGTACTGATCGTACAATAAAAAAATCACTAACTTTTGCTTAAGATTGGGATAGTGATGCAGTATATATCCAAATAATTTCAAATTATCCTAAACACAGCTAGCTAGCAAGCAAAGATCAATAAGTTATGAAATTCGGATGCCAAAGCGAAGAATCTATATATATATGTATAGATCATCGATCTTAAGTGCATTAGAGAATTTGGTTGAACAATTTTCATCTAGAATTAGAATTTTGAGTTCGATGATTCGGATTGACGAACCTTACAGCCCGTAAATGTAGCTTTCATTTGCCTTTCCGCAAAGCTAACCAGAAATCTAGTGAGAATATTTCACACTTAATGCTTCATAAAGCTCATTCGATTTTTTTATATTTATTTTCGACCTCCAATTTGATACAAGTTGCAGCAGCTTTGAAATCTTTCTTCTTATATAATCAGAATGAATTAGTGGATAGAATGTAATAGAATATCTGACAATATATTTTTATATTCTTCCTTAAATTAAGCTTTATTATTGGTCGTACCAATGACTGAAACGTGTTAATTTAAAGTGTAAATAAATTGACTAAGTGGTGCTACAATGGCCATATTTCTGAAATCACCTGCTAAACCATTCCGGAAACTTTACCAACTGATAACTAATTATGCAAACTAGCTGATTTTTGCCTATTATTGGTTTAAAAACAGGTGGCCTGGAAACATTTGTCATGCAGAGTAAGGATTTTATTTCATGGAACTAATAGTTTCTTGTATATTACATGTGTTGCCTTTTGGTTGGCAGCTAATGAGGTGATTTTTCTTATGTCTTTTTCGAACATTTCAACCTTTTCCCCATGCATGCATTTGTACAGCGTAGCAGCTTGGGAAAAGTTGAGCCTTGGAAATTACCCACAAACTAAGGAAAACCAACACAGAAAAAAATATATATATATTCGAGGTGGAGGATGTTGGTGGTCCTTAACTAACAACGTGGTTCTTTTTCATAGTAAAGTTGGTTTCCAAAGGCTTGTGAGAATTATATAAGATATAGGCCATTCGGAGGATCACACTTTTTGGCCCATGTGAAACCGTATTGGAAACCCCCGATGTATAAAGAACAAAGCCGTCTTGCGTATTTGCAAATTGAATTTTAAGGGGTCTCTACTTAGAGAAAGTCTCATGTAAGGCTGTTGCATGGGACAGTAGTAACACAATCTTCACAAGGAGGTGAAATTGGTGGAGTGTTGTTGTAGCTTAATGTAATTGCATTACAGTTGTCTGATACGACATTATTATTGAAAACTTTCAGGGCATATTTACATACAAAAAATAAAAATAGAAACGTTTCCTTATTTACCATACGTTTAGTAACGCACTTGAAAATTAAAATAATAGGCAAAAACACCATTAAAAATGAGAATTTGATACACATCCCAAATATTATTTTCAATTTATTCTTATAAGTAAAACAAACCCAAATTTTCAAGTTGCATTTGCATAAATTTCAGCGAAAGAATGGCCAATTTGGGGGGAGAGCTTTACTAATAGTACTACCTCGGTTTCTGTTGAACGCAATTTTAATCGGAAAACGGGAAAGCAAAAAGAGTGAAAGGGCAGATTAAATAATGGGAATATTCCTTTATTTCAGCGCCCAGACAAAAGGGATATTCAGAAGAAGGATATGGAGGAATAAACGACACGTGTCACCAGGAGAATCCTTTTCCATCTTTTACTTTGAAAAAAGATGAACCAAAGAACAAAGAAGTTGATAAAAAGAGGGAATAGAGAAGTGAGGGAGAGAGAATCTGCGGAGAAAAGGTGCGGGTTGGAGTTTAGCTTGTACGGGAAGACTGATATCAGAAAGTGACCAACCATCATTATTACTTGCTCCCCTCTCCCTCTCCCTCTCCCTTTGTCTTTGTGAGTTTACAGATAAAAAGAGAATTCGATGCACCTCAAAACGCAAATATGCAAATTAGTTAGGTCTCCGCTTTTTCGCATGTATGGCTGGTGTCAATTAATTTACAATTATGTATTAGTAACATGAAGAACTATATCATATCATAAAGTTATAGGAATATGAAAAGAGTTGAATCACATTAGAATTGATTTAAACTATAAATTCATCCTTTTCATCTACAATTGAGAATATAATGTACAGAACTATCCCCTATCGAAAAGTAATGTTCATCATAGTACTTAATCAATTATTTCCCATACTACTAACCGGCTTTGTAGTAATTAAAACTCTCAACTTCCCTTAATAACATGATAAAACGTTAGGACCCAATTGTTTAACATTAGAAAAACACGATATTTTATTTATACAGTATTAATTGAAGATTTTAGTAACATGTTTCATTTACGAACTACTTTTTATAGATAAATTCTACTCATAAGTTAGGTCTTTCTCCCTTGTCAACAAGGAGTACAATAGAAAAGCCCTCAAATATTGAAATGTATACCTTTATTCAAAGTCTGATTCGGGATTAAGTGTTGTGGAGGTTCAGAACCCTATAAAAATTCCCCTTAACATATTTCCTTTTGAAAGAGAATCTTCTTACCTTCCAACCCACTTCATTAAAGCTAAGTGCATATGGCACGAGAAGATTCCCTTCTCCGAAGAAGGCTTTTTAGTGGGTGTTTTAGGTTTTGTTCCCTTAACTTAATTTTGAGTCGCAGAACAAGATATTCCTTTCCTTTGGAGAGCCCAAACGCTTTATATTCTTATAATCTCTAACATGATCAACTAATGTTTCGTCTTTGTGTTAGATATTCTCCATCTTTTCCTTTTCGACCTTGCTGAATGCACTTAATTTCACATCAATTAGATATATACACTTTCCAAACTGAAATATTGAGTGTTAGGGAAATCTCTACTTTTTTTAAAAAAAGTAACTATTAAATCACCTTAGGTATTTGTCTGTAGTCTCCCTAACACACTACTCAATGGAATATATACATATATATTATACGTTTATTATTGATTATTTTGATACTAATCCTATTTGAATATGTCCTCTTTCTCGATTCTTTTCTTTCGAATTCCATTTTGGTGGTAAAAAGACAATTAATATGGATCATGGATTGGTGATATATATTAGTACATGTAGTATATGCTTCTCTCTCCAAGGCCTTTTTCTAAAGTTGCATTTTAGTGTTTAATCATCATAGAATCATGAATACAAAAAATTATATATGAATAGAATACTCTGGTAAGAGGTACTACTTGACCGTACACGTGTCTGATGTCTACAATCTGCTGCTGTTTTGGACTTTTGTGCTGCAAGCTAGCTGGCTTTCCCATGGCTAGACTTTCGATGTGCCATACGATACGATACATCGCAGGCTGGAATCATTCACTCTTTTTTGACCCTTTATTATGTGAGCTCCTACTTCCTGGTATTTTTACTGTGGAAGTCTTAGAGTACCCTTTATTTTCACTTTAGTATATGATATTAATTAATTATCTCATTATATAGATGCATTAGATGGTTCATTTGTGGCTTGAAATAACAATAATATGAAGATGATCATATATTTTTTTTTATTAAATCATCTCTTATGGGACAAGTGAAGATTTCATACGATGGTTGGATCACTTAAAACATCAGAAGCTTTAATACGTGGTTTGCAAAAAAAGTGATCATCTTAATACTACCCTTGAAATAAAATGGTCATTTTTGCACATGATGTAAATTTAGTATTCGTATATTTATAGTTTGCTTACCTGGAATGAGGAAATGAGACAAATAAAATGAATAACTACATGAATGAACAATCTTCTTCCTGGTTTTAGGTACTATATCAAGAACTGCAAGGTCCATTCTCACATTTACTTAAAACTCATAAAAAAATTATAAATCAAATAATTCAAGCATTTATTTTAAATAAGTAAACATGTTCAGTATGAGCATTACCATGTGATATCGGATCATGGATATTTTGTAGTAATTATAGCCTAGCCTTACAAAGGGCCCCACTCACAGTTATATTCTATATATATCACAAGCCATGCATGCCCATATATACGAATGTTGTCCTAAATCAGAGATATGCTAGGTGAAGTACCAACTTTTGAGGCCATTAGTGCAAAAGAGAACATAATTTGTCGGATAATTAAGGAGAACTTACAATACTTTACAGTTTTAATATTTACTTGACATGGGTACGATTCCAAGGACCAAAGGAAAGTAAGAAATTAAACAATTAACAAAAAAGAGAGAGGACCCCGAAAAAAGGGCAAACACAATAGTCGGAGAAGAATCAACTTTTGTTTTTGTGAGAATTTGAATTCGTACACAGATCACAAACCACATGACCCTCTTCTGTCAGACACCTTGATTCCCTTCTCTCATTTTTACCTTTTCTTTTTCCTCTTTGCAAAAAAATCCCACCTTTGTTCTTTGCAAAGAAGTTACCATCCTTCTTTATCCCCATCTTTGCTTTTCAATTTCACTCACTTTATTCCCTTTGAACTCCCCCCCTCCTCAAAAAGAACCACCATCCTCTCCTTCTTGTGTCCTCAATCCAAATAACATAATCCTTCCAAACCTCCTCTTTTTCTCTCTATTATATCCTCTCTTCTTTCTTCATTTCTTTCTTCGTTTGTTTGTTTTTGTTATGGCGTCTTCGCCTTCTGAATTGAGCCTAGAGTGCAAGCCCAACTCCTACTCCATGCTCCTCAAATCCTTCGGAGACCTCGCTGCCGTTTCCCATCACCACCACCACCACCACCACGACCAAGCTCAACCTCAAAAGCTCGAGGAATTCCTCTCCAAACTCGAAGAAGAACGCCTCAAAATCGACGCCTTCAAGCGCGAACTCCCTCTCTCCATGCAACTCCTCACCACCGGTACATATTATCTCTTTTACATTTATAGAAGGGAGAGCTAAATTATACATATTTAATTATATCCAAAGTTGGCCATATTTAAAGAACTAAAGCCACAACCTACTTTGTGTGTTTTTTTTTTAAGCTGTGGAGGCGTACAAACAGCAGCTACAAGCATTTAGAGCAAATGTTCAACAAGGTCCAAATAGGCCGGTACTTGAAGAGTTCATACCACTTAAGCATTCAACCTCCGAAAGCCTAGAAAAAGTTACCAACCCGGCTTCGGATAAGGCCAATTGGATGACCTCCGCTCAACTTTGGAGCCAAGCAAGTGACAATATCACTAATGGAACCATTACCAAATCACAATCCGAACCAAAAGAATCCGATATCGGGTTTAATGTGAGCCCAAAGCTAGGGCTAGACACCAAGCAGCATCATAGGTCTTATGGCGGAGGAGGTGGAGCGTTCCTTCCGTTTACCAAAGACCCCAGCCCGACTCTGCGGCCGCTTCCGGAGCTGGCTCTCGGCTCTCCGGAGAATAATAATAAAGGAGATGCAATGACATTGGATGACAAGGTGATGCCAAAGTGTTCGGATGAAAATACCGAACAAGGCAAACTAGTTAATAATTCAGTACCGGAGGGACAAGCACAAACCACAGCGGCTGGCGCCACCGCGATGAATCAGACTCATCGGAAGGCGAGGCGTTGCTGGTCCCCGGACTTGCACCGGAGATTCGTTAATGCCCTCCAAATTCTTGGTGGTTCTCAAGGTATATACCTAATAACCTACTTATTAATTGTTACATCATTTATCTCAGTTTGAACAACTTACCTAATTCACATCCGCGGAATTTATAACATACATTTGCATAATTGATTCATCATCGTTGTTGTTAAATCATTTAAGTTTGATTCTAACGGTGCATTTTTGTTTTGTTCAAATGTGACAGTGGCAACCCCAAAGCAGATCAGAGAACTGATGAAGGTTGACGGTTTGACCAATGATGAAGTTAAAAGTCATCTGCAGGTACATATAAAGAGATAGATATTCCTCCATATCTCTCTTTTTCTGATTCATGTAGATTGTAATTAGAAGCATGAAAAACATATGTGTTCTGCCATTTTTGTCCCATTATATATATGTATCCTAACCTAACAACATTTTCTTTTTGTCCTTTTTTCTCCTTTACCAGAAGTACAGGCTCCACACAAGAAGACCGAGCCCGAGCCCACAGACAGGCGGAGCCCAAACACCCCAGCTGGTAGTTCTGGGAGGCATCTGGCCGGTTCCGCCAGAGTACGCCTCTGCAGGCCACAACGGGCCTACAGCGCTGTATAGCCCGCATCCGGGCTCACATGCACCAACACACTATTGTGTCACCCCAATGGGGCCACAAGAATTCTACACTACCCAACAGCCGCAACAATTGCACCACCACACGCTCCACCACCAACTCCACGTTTACCGGACATCCGCCACGTCCAACACCCACAGCTCCCCAGAATCTGACGGTCGCGGGGCCAGTGACCGGTCCGAGAGCATCGAGGACGGCAAGTCAGAGAGTAGCAGCTGGAAGGGCACTGAGAGTGGTGAACACATGAATGGCGGGGTGAAAGTTGCTTAATTAATTATTATGTGGTGTTAATGAAACGTTTTGGGTTAGGTTTAGGACTAATGGAGATTAGGGCTACCATTTGTATGTTATCAATGGGCTAATCCTGTTTCAATTCTTAATTTATCATCATTAGTTATTATCAGTCTTATTGAAGAGGATAAAAATTGTCATAAGGGGAAAAGTGAGTGTTTGTTCTCTTTTCCTTTTTTTCCTTTTAGATTGATTCTATTTTGGAGGAATAATTCACATATATATATTCAGACTTCTATGTACCAGCTTACGGAAATGTGCTTTCCACACATGAATTAAGATGTTATTTATACAAAGTTCGGAGTAATTCGATCAATTAAAATCAGTACCAAAAGATAATTAAACAGAAACAAAATAAATCTTTGGATACATGAAAATAAGAGGCACCGAAAGTCCGTTGTTTCTTTCCAACCTGATCTAGGCTTTCACAGAAACACACACGACATCTGCACTTTAGAAATCACCTTTTTCTTTGTGTTAATTAATCATGTACGCTTTAAAGAATTCAGGGAAAGAAGACTACTAGACATATGTTTGCGTTTACACCAACTTCCACCGGGAAAGAAACTATATTAAGAATCAAGTTTATCTGCAATATAGCTATATATATATATATACAAGTTATTACCTGGTTTACTAAATGGATTGCAATGTTTGAAGGGAAGAAAATGAATGTACGCTGTAAACAGAAGAAAAAACAAAAAAATTTGCAAAATTACCATTTTCTGTTGTAATGGGAGTTTTTGGTCTTTATCAGCGAATTATGACATTTTATGTCAATTTTTAGACCTTTCTTGACGGTTTTAGCGTCCTATTTGTGTTGACCAACTTTAGTCGCGGTAAAAGTCGCCTCAAAAACTGGTATTCGCAGCGTTTATTCCTTCTCGCAGCTAAAAGTCGCAAAAAAGATTTGGCTCCATCTCTCCCCAATTTTTGTATGGTTTTCCTTCCAAAAGCATAAATTCCAGCAATATCCGCTTGCTCTTTTTTCTTTTTTCATTTTTTTCATAAGGGTTTCAATATTCACTTGTTTGTAGAATAACATTAAGACCGTTTCTCAAAAGGCCTGTTTTTACATAAACATACAAATATTTCTGAACATCTAGCTTCAGTTAATTTTTGGTCTTCTACGAAGATATTGTGACTAGTACGAAGCTTGCGCATACCCAACAGATTGCGTATATCAAGCCTGCAAATTTACACAACCAAAGCTCCATTAAGCACATTGACGAAAACTATCTTTAAACTCATAAATTAGGCTTTCAGAAAGCAAAACTTATAATTTTCCTTTTCCCTGAATAGCAATTGAAGCTAGAAGAAAACCTTACAAACAATCTCAAGATATCAGATCAAGCATTGCCAATTGTCAACATTCCATCCCTTAAGCCAACCTCATCCTTCACATATTCCAACATTTCTGTATCAACGATTGACTGCAAGCAAAATGGTTGATCAGTTCATATATATATCACAGCATTACACCTACCACAATATAAGATCCAGAGCTTAGAGTTGGACACATGACACATCAACATTGGGCTTCGCATTTTAGTAAACAGTTAATATTCCCATCTAAAATGATGGAGTATAGCTTTTTTTGGCAAAACGAATAACCAAGATACATCTACAAGAGCAACAAGACCAACAAACTAGACCATTTGTCTTCAATTCATAGATATAACTAAACAAAACTGTTCTTTCTCATTTGTATCTCTTCTGCAAATCGTTCATTTCGTGATTCCTTCATAATCATGAATAAGCTTAAGAGGAACCAAGACACCCACCTGAAGTTCTTGTTCACAGCTTCTAAGTCTATCAGTATAATCTTTAACTTCCACAAAGGATTTATGCATCTGCACACAATGTAATCAACATGACTTAACTCCAGGCAATGCCCAGCAAAATACATTAAAAATAAATTTTACATACTGAAAATACCTTGGTCAACTGCATCTTCTGGTGTGAAGTGTTCTTCTTTGCATTTATCAATGCATCCTCCAGTTTCTGAAATTCAGCGAGACATGAACCATTTTAGCATGTGCAATCAGAAGATGCGGATGAAAGAAATTCATGCAGATCAGAATTGAGGAATACAAAAGATAAATAATGAGCTCTAAACAATCAAACAACGAACTACCTTAGATTTTTTCTGCAAGTCAAGAACCACTTTTCCCTTCTCTTCCAAGCTCTCCTCCATTTGAATAGTCTGACAACATATAGAGAAAATTGGTTAAACTTCTACCAAATGGAAGGACTCAAACTATATTAATAGTTCATAAATAAACCTATTCTGAACAGCCAAAATATGCACCTCTTGGTAATTTGGAACCAAAAAGCCTTGGGTCTTTCATGAATAACCAGACGTATAAAGGTGTTCAATTCTTAAGGGAAAACAAACCTCTGTTTTCAACTCTTCAAGCGTTCGCATGGACCTCTCAAGCTGTTCCTTTACCTAGTATTTTTAATAGAACGAATCCAAGCAACAAAACGCTTCAAGGGAACAAGTTTTTAGATGCAATACCCTCCTAAGCAAGAAAAACTAAGCATGATGAGCTTACCTGATCATCATAATCATCAGTTGAATGGGGTAAGAGGTCCCAATTTTTTCGGTCGATAGAATTTGAACTGCAAAAAAGAACCCCGAGCATAGTCAATAAAACTCTATTTTTGGTTGGAAAATAGAAAGTCTGTCGAAATGCCAACATTTTGAACTTCCCTCGTATCTTTCTGTCTCATAGTCACCATGTTTATGGTATTGACCATTTAACCACTTTGGAACTCTGCCATCTAGTTATCAAGATCGGTTACGCACTTTCTAGAGGTCAACTTCCAACCGCATACAAGGATCAATGTATTTGCTATATGAAAGGCTAACTGAGATACTCATGATCAAGTTTGCAAAAGAAAAAAGAAAGCTATAAATGGAGTACCTACTCTCGACACAGGATAAGCTAAGCTATATAAGAGATGTGTAAACAGTTGTGAAAAACACTCCATAAACTCCCCATATTCTGACTGGTTTAACGAAAAGAAACAATTAGAAACAAGAAGAGCATCTTACCCATTCCATCTCCTTGGATGTTGATCTCTATCCTTGCCACTGCCAGCACTGTCATTCTGACTCTTGGTTTTGTCCATCACTCTATCTCTATCAGAGATCATTGCTCGATCACCTTCCCAACCTTTATCATGGTTCCTGCTCTGTCCATGTTCATTATCATCCAAATCTCTGTCGTTATAACCACCCCTCTCGAAGAAATGATCTCTACCCTTGTCAGCAATGTCATTATGACTCTTAGTTTCCTCCAGCTCCCTACCTCTATCAGACTCCAAAACTCGGTCTCTTTCCCAGCCCTCATCATGGCTCCTCCCCTGTCTTTGTACATTATCTTCCAAACCTCTGTCTTCATAACGATCACAATCCAAGAAATGATCCCTTCCTTGATCATAATCGCGCTCACGTTCATAAACTCTTCCCCTTTCTTCATCCTCCTCAAATGACCGGCCACGGTCACGCTCTCTTGACCTATCGCTACTGTACCGATCATTATACCGGACTCTATCTCGATCAAAATCCCTTTCATGATCTCTAAATTCTCTACCTCTGCCAAAATTCCTTCCCCTACCATCATTTCGTCGAAAAACTTCCCTATCTCTACCAAAATTCAATCTCACACCTCTAGTTCTAACTTCATTCACTCTGATCACTCTTCCATCAACAGTCTAATTCAATAAAACAATAAAAAAAAACTATAATTGCATACATTTTCAAATTCAAACAAATGGGGAATCAAAAAAGGAAAAGAAAAAAAAACAATTACAAATTTACATACCCTGCCATCCATCCCATCGATTGCATCGATTGTGGACCGTGGATTTCTGAACGTAACAAAGCCATAGCATTTTCCTCTAGTCGAAGCATCGTTGATTATCTGCAAATTGGAGAATTAAAAACAAACAAATCAAAAAGATTAGTTAGAAACCCTAGAAAAAAGAGGAAGGAGAAGTAGATGAAAAAAGAAGGGGGAAAATTGAGTGACCTTAACGGCGACGACGGCGCCGTAGTGTTCAAAGACTTGGCGGACGCTGCCCTCGGTAGCGTCGTACGGGAGGCCGCCGACGTAGACGGAGCTCTCGTCGTCGATCGTCATCGTTTTCCAGTTCGCCTTCTCAAGTCGTTTTGGACACCCTTTTTGCCGGGCCTGCCCAGTCAAATTAGATGGAACTTTTGAATTCGTGGGCTTTCAAGAAAAGTTTGGAGCCTTGGGCTGTCTGCCTTGATATCCAAAGAGACTATACATTCACCGTTGAATCTTCGATTTATCCGATGATTTAGGGTGTGCTAAATTTTATCTCAACATGAGGTAATAATGATTTAACCCACTTCCTAATATTACACCACAAAATCATTCATTCTTTCATCAAAAATAAAAAAAAAATCATTCATTCTCATGTCATACTAGGTTAAACCAACACGAGTTGGTCTACAGAAAAGCAGGCAAGCCGGCTCCCCAACGGGAGATCCAAGGTTCAAAATACAATGGAAATTAGTTTGCTTGATGTAAGTCAGTGATAGGATGCAATTCTCAACTAGCCTCATTTAGATTCCCGTTTAGACTAGTCCTTATTTGAAAGGTTTGGGTCCTAAACGTTTCAACAGAAAAAGAAAAAAATAATGTCATGCTAGGTTAGGTTAATACCTAGCGATGGATACAGTTGGATTTGAATTCTTTCAACTCTCACAGGAAAGGAAACTGCACTAAAGTTTGAGCCTATCAGCACTCGACTTAGAAGGATCCGATCAATTTGGTTTGATGAGTTTTTCTTGACTAGCCACAACTTTTGAAGCAAGACAGGAAGAAGTGGATTGTCGAAATATCTTCATTTTTATCGACCTTTATATGTTATGTGAAATACTATTTGTAATAACTTCTGATGATAAGTGGAAGAATTGGTGATAGGGAATTATATGTGGGACACACATGGTGATGGATCATAATCAAGAAATATTTTTATGGACTAAAGTTCACATATCCAGACCATTTTCTCCCGATGATCAAAGGGATGTCATGGACTAAGTTTGAGTGAGGCTAGTCCATGACTCAAACCCAAGCCCAAGTAGGCAAGCCTCACTTGGAAGAAGGATCTAGAGTGTTGCGGAACGCTCTAGCATCATGTGGAGTATGCTAGAGTATGCCGGAAGACTCTAGAAGGTTGCGGAAGGTTACGGAGCACTCTAGCACTATGAGGAGTGTGCTAGAGGATGCGGAAGTTCCTAGAGTATGGTGAAGCATACTAGCACTTGGAGGATGATGCTTCAAGGTTCCGGAAAACTCTTAAGTGTTCTTGGAGGTATGGGACTCCTTGAGGACTTGGAAGATTCTAGGGACTTGGAGAACATGAAGCTTGCTAGAGAGTTTGGGTGAAGTCTAGAAGCTTGTGGAGAAGTCTAGCATGCTTGCTCTAGGAAACCCTTTGTAAGATAATCCTTATGATGTTTCTAGAGTAGTGTAGGATGCAAGGATCTAGAGAGTTCCTTGTGGATATTTGTTTGGGACTTTCTAGAGCCTCGCTTGTAGCCGTAGGATCAATGTAATCCTAGCCATCCATTGAGGAGGTGGCTAGGCTATAAATAGGTGGTGAGGTCTCAAGGACCAAACCAATCCACAATCCACCAAGTGTTTAAAGAAGCCTTGTAAGTATACTTGAGTAATACAAAGCATTCCTTTCTCCATATTCGAAGTGTCTTGCATCGCATCGCATTCTTAGCATTGCATAGCGTTGCATTGCATACTTAGCATCCCTTGCATACTTTGCTTTCTTGTGTGGTGGTTGTGTTCCGCTGCGTTGTAGGAGCCAAGGCTGACTTAGAGAAGGTTCGTGAGGAACGACTCTAAGGCCGCACGGTGGTTTGAGGTAGCGAGGTACTCGTGTTAGGAGTGAAGTACGCTCATCCCGTGACAGCTGGTATCAGAGCTTAGGCTCGAGAACCACACATAGAGAAAGAAGATGTCCAAGAAGGGTGACAAGGGTGCTGCTATGGAGCCAAGTGCTGCTGCTACTGGTGAAGGCAAGACCAAGGATCGCATAGCTGCCGTGGATGCCCGACTCGAGAAGGTGGAGGACACCTTGATGGAGTTCGATACGCGACTCGAGGAGGACATTGTGAAGAAGAGTGATCTTGCAAATATGATGGAAGAGTTGCGAGAGCAAATGCTTACCGCACTCAATCTCATGGCAGACACGATCGAAAGGAGGGTTCAAGAGAAGCTTGACCAAGTGTCGGCAGAGTTCACAACGCTCCAAGAGGAGGTGAAAGTGATGAAGGGAGATTGGGCGCTTTGTAAGGAGGCGGCCTTGAGGGGATCGCATGGGCCAAGGGATTTGAAGGTGGTGGATTCCTTCAAACCCAAATCCTTTGATGGGAAGCGAGAAGCGAAGGAGCTTGATACCTTCCTATGGAACATGGAGAGGTACTTCAAGCATCTTAAGCTTGAGGATGACGAGTCCAAGATCTCAACGGCGACCTTGTTTCTTACCGACAACGCGCTCATGTGGTGGCGTAGGAGGAGTATGGAAATAGAGCAAGGTACGTTCACCCTCACTACATGGAATGCATTCAAAGAAGACATCATGTTACATTTCTATCCCCAAAATGCTAAGTTTGAGGCGAAAGAAAAGCTAAGGTGGCTCAAGCAAACGGGTAGTGTCAAGGACTATGTCAATACCTTCGTGAGTTTGCTATTCGAGGTGCCTACTATGCCCGAGGA
The DNA here is from genome assembly GCA_033992175.1 of Spiraea crenata. Classification (NCBI taxonomy): domain Eukaryota; kingdom Viridiplantae; phylum Streptophyta; class Magnoliopsida; order Rosales; family Rosaceae; genus Spiraea; species Spiraea crenata. The sequence goes on along the minus strand of JAVBHV010000079.1, from coordinate 1,849,999 downwards.
TGATAAGCTCATGTACTTCATGAGTGGATTGCAAAATTGGGCTAGGCTCGAAGTTGCAAAGGAGGCAAGTGCAAAGCTTGTCCCAAGCTATTGCCGCGGCCCGAGTCCTTGATAGAGTTCAAAGCGAGTCACCAGGGCGACTCTAAGCACAAGGGGAAGAGCGACTATGAGAAAGGTGGGGGAGACACGCCGAAAGAGAAGGACACACCCGAGTCAAGCAAGCCGAAGGAGAGGAAGTTCGAGAAGAAACCCGAAGGCAAGACTTGGGAGCGAAAGTGCTTCTTATGTGATGGCCCGCACTTGATGCAAGATTGCCCCAAGAAGAAGGCACTCAAGGCGATGCGCTTACAAGAGGAAGGGTTGGAGGAGAGGGAGGTAGCCCGGATGGGGAGTATCCGGTTACTCCCACCACCCTAAGTAGCCGATGGTGGATCACTGTTCGTCGATGCCAAGGTGGGGGACATGACGAGCAGTGTGTTGAGGAGAAGCCCCACGAAGGAAGTTATGAGCTCCGAGGGAGTAGTCCTGCCAGAGATGGAGGACAGGCTGAAGGAGTTCACCAAGAGAAGTGAGGTGAATCGAGCTAAAGAGTTAGCTTCGGTCGTACTCACACCACAAGCCCTTGGAACGCGACGGGGAGGTAGTCCTAGGTGAGGACAGGCCTAAGAAGCAATCCAAGAGGCAAAGCTCCGAGGGGGTAGTCCTCAAGGGGGTTGAGGACAGGCCGAAGGAGCAAGGTTCCGTGGAGGTAGTCCCGCATGAGGATGAGGGACAGGCCTTGGAACTACCCAAGAAAATTGAGGTGAATCGGGCTAAGGAGTTAGCGCCGGTCGTACTCAAACCATAGAAGTGAGGTGAATCAGGCTAAGGAGGTAGCGCTGGTCGAACTCACACCATGGAGTTCTCTCATGGGGAATGAGAGAAGTGTTGCAACAACCCAAGTCAAGAGGTGTTGGCTTGGGTGCGCTTGAGTCGCTAAGGAGAGGTAGGAGGCAGTTGAGCACGCTCGTGAGCGGTTGGCAAGACGCGGGGAGCATCGAGGCCAAGCACGAGGCGCGCGAGAGGATGTAGCCGAAGTACGCGGAGTACTTTCTCAAGTGGAGAGTCCTACCATCATCCGAAGCAAGTGTGGAGGTTGCGAGTCCAAGCACGAGGAGGATGCGAGGACGAGGATGCGGATGCGGAGTTCACGACGACGAGGACGTCGCCGACTTAGGTGGGGGAGGATGTCATGGACTAAGTTTGAGTGAGGCTAGTCCATGACTCAAACCCAAGCCCAAGTAGGCAAGCCTCACTTGGAAGAAGGATCTAGAGTGTTGCGGAACGCTTAGCATCATGTGGAGTATGCTAGAGTATGCCGGAAGACTCTAGAAGGTTGCGGAAGGTTACGGAGCACTCTAGCACTATGAGGAGTGTGCTAGAGGATGCGGAAGTTCCTAGAGTATGGTGAAGCATACTAGCACTTGGAGGATGATGCTTCAAGGTTCCGGAAAACTCTTAAGTGTTCTTGGAGGTATGGGACTCCTTGAGGACTTGGAAGATTCTAGGGACTTGGAGAACATGAAGCTTGCTAGAGAGTTTGGGTGAAGTCTAGAAGCTTGTGGAGAAGTCTAGCATGCTTGCTCTAGGAAACCCTTTGTAAGATAATCCTTATGATGTTTCTAGAGTAGTGTAGGATGCAAGGACTAGAGAGTTCCTTGTGGATATTTGTTGGGACTTTCTAGAGCCTCGCTTGTAGCCGTAGGATCAATGTAATCCTAGCCATCCATTGAGGAGGTGGCTAGGCTATAAATAGGTGGTGAGGTCTCAAGGACCAAACCAATCCACAATCCACCAAGTGTTTAAAGAAGCCTTGTAAGTATACTTGAGTAATACAAAGCATTCCTTTCTCCATATTCGAAGTGTCTTGCATCGCATCGCATTCTTAGCATTGCATAGCGTTGCATTGCATACTTAGCATCCCTTGCATACTTTGCTTTCTTGTGTGGTGGTTGTGTTCCGCTGCGTTGTAGGAGCCCAAGGCTGACTTTAGAGAAGGTTCGTGAGGAACGACTCTAAGGCCGCACGGTGGTTTGAGGTAGCGAGGTACTCGTGTTAGGAGTGAAGTACGCTCATCCCGTGACAATTTTGCCTTTAAATTGAAAAGTCGTCCTTTGACCCAAAAAATAAATTTAAGAGTCGTTCTCCTCCTTCTCACTCAAAGTAATTGACCTCAGAAAGATGAAAAGATAGGGAAATTATAACATTAGAGATAGGAAATATATCATTATAACATTAAAGATGGGAAAGATAACAATTGTTCGTCATTAGAATGTCCCTTGACTTAGGTCTTTGTTTTTTATTATTTTTGGTTTGTTGATGCCCTGCCTGGTTAGCTTGTTCTTGGCCTTTTAGCCTTGTTGGTTGTGAGTATGGTCTCTGAGTGAAGTTTTGTGCCTAGAGGTTCCATGGCTCCTTGTTGACTGTAGAATTTTTCGTTGAGTTGTTTAGCTTGTTATTTAATTGTTTCATTTACCGAAAAACTATTGTTGTCAACACGTGGGAGATAACTGACACGTGAATATGCTCCGCAGCCCCTGGCTTTGGGTTTGGTGGTCCACATGAAAACGAAATGAAATATGGGCCCACTTGGCCCACTTTCCTACAACTTGCTCTGGAGCTTCCGTAACGGGATCACGTGAAACCGAAAACAGGCAAAAAAGGTGGGCCTTTCCGGTATATGTGTAACCGACCCACCCGTTTTTAACTGTTTCAATCTCTCGGCTAAAGCCAGCCCAACTAGTAATAGTTATTTTCGAGAATATTTTCTCTTATTTATCATCGAATTTTTAATAATCGAAGAAATTGAATCTAAATAAGAAATCTTGTAGTAATAACGAATTAAACAAACTCCTCCCACCACTAAGACCCAACAACACAAATTAAACTAACCAAAATGTGCAAAACCCACCGTTGCCGTTTACCATTCGAGTTAACATATCTCATGAGCATAAATTGTACGTACATATGTTACCCTAATTAACTAGTTGCACAGGTGTCAGGAAGAAAGCACTTTAGCCAGGCCGGGTGGCTAAAGTAGTGATCACAGGACAGTGGTGTCATGTGAGCTAGCCAATGTTGAGTCCCTGTTGACTCATAATTACGTCGAGGAGGGTCCCGTTTGGGCTTAGTGCCTTTCTTTCCATTCTTAGCAAACCCACGTGGCACCCTCTCCAGATGATTAATTCAACCTACAAATACGAAGGTAGAGAAACTGAAAAGCATTGATCAATGCCAATGGGGTCCTGTAACACCCTTTGGTTTTGTTCATGTTTCCATCTCCATCAAAATTATCAGTGGTTTCAAATCCAAGCGAACAACGTTATGGAGAAGGAGGTGGCGTTTCTGCGTTTATGTTCCTATACATTGCAAAAGCTCGATCCTACATATGCTATGTTTATTTTGGTTACACCTACATGTGTTTTTACTTTCTCATACAAAGCACGATTCAATAATGGTTGTATTGCTCATCCATGGCCCTCATTACGCCCACCCCATGCTCCCTGTAGTCGTTTTGGTCAATTAGCTACTCGAGCAATAATACTTTAGGGGGTTTCAGATATTCTTAAAGTCTTTTATACATTAACAGTCAGAAGTACGACAATATTACATAATAGAATGCCACTAATTAAAAAGTACTTAATTCATCATATCAATATAAGTTTGACCGCTCTATTGGTGAGCATATCTCATATATGACACCACTCTATTCCATAACAAGAGAAAAGTTTTGAGGTGATGTGCTTCCTACATTGTCGATCTTAAGAAAATGTTAGTAATTGACTGTGCTACACAACTCATAATTCAAGTCAATACGACTTTACCCGAGTGGAGTCTTTGTAAATGCGAAAACTCTCTATTCATGGGGACATCTCTGTCAATGATATGCAAGTGATACTGAGAATGTCATTTGTGAATTTTGTAGTGAGTTTCTTACAGTTTCGCATATGTAACTGTAAATGCCTGTCTCTTTTCACCTGAGACCATAATAAAGCATTAGTCTTTGCATTTTCCACGTAGTAGGTAATGGGTTTCCTAATGTAATTCACCTCTAGGGCCCGTCCGTTCAAACATGAACACCACTTTCGCTTCCCTCTCACCTTTTCTTTGTTCGTGTTGTAAGTGCTTATTATATAGCATTCAGTGTAACAGTTAATAAACTACATGAACGTAGGTTATAACTTATAAGCGCATTTGCTCTTAATCGATGTTTCTGATTTGATTCCTCCACCCTCAGATTGCTTCTGTAATAAAATACAGAGACAATATTATTTCATTAGGAAAAACTAGTTGATTGAGGAAAATTGATGTGAATTGCATCATACCAAACAGGAGGCAAAATTATTAGTGTTTGGTCGCAGGTAACAGTCGAGGGAGTAGATGCTAGTAGTCTAGAGCTACATAGCACATAAAAAGCTGAGACTGAGTGTCGTGTGGATTGGACCCTTTTGATACGCTTCCTAATATAGAAAACGTCAGCTGACCAGTGTGCTTTCATTTTCGCAGTTCCTTTAAAATTTATTTGCTTCTTATTTTTCGATTCTTCTGATACAGAATCAAATGGACACCACCACAACCACTTTTTTCTTTGGTTGACTGCCTTTAATTTCCTAGGTAAATATTACATTGTTTTCTCCTAGAAATTTCGTTAATGTTGATTAGTTGATGCCTCATTTTCGTTTTCAACAACACGCTCTTGCCAAGTTATACCACGTTATGTAGCAAATTTCAAATGAATGCAAATAAGATTGGGTTTTCATGCATGAAGGTTACCCATCAACGAATGTGACAACGCTTATTTACTGATCCATGAAATTCTTACTACATTGTTCACCCATATTGAATTTAGCACGGTCATGGGCATGATTTACCATATTAGAATCATATCTCCATCAATATCAAAGTAGAACATGACCAAAAGGGCAAGAAACTCGTAAACTTTCAAAATTAAGAAGCTAATTAAGGTAAAATTTAGACATGATTGGCATTACTATTCGGATTAATAATCCGAACCGGGAGGTTGGCTGTGGTGGCTGTCGCCGCCGCCATGGGCTGCCAAGCGGACGCCGCAATGAGAGGACGGCTGTGCCACCCGAGGGTCAAACACCCTTCATTCTCCTCCACCCGATACCCTTCCGCCGAGAAAAGCGTCAACAGCATACTCGCCTGCTTGAACGCATTGGACCCCAAATGGAGGGACCTGAACCCGGCTTTCCCAAGCCGGGTCCTCCACTTCTGGAGCGGCTCGTGCCGCTCCACACGAGCCGCCCCTTCACAACACACAATATTGCATATCTCCCGCTGTATGTACATCTCGGCTAAAGCTTTTTCCGGCTGCATAGCGCAAGCCTCGAGGGAATCAAACATTGTGGAGTAGTAGTACAAGGCCTCCGTGAACCGGTCCAAAAAACCCGGTTTGTTGTGGTCCGCTTCTTGCTCCACCACCGCCACGATTTTCGGGTTGAGATTCCGGATCCAACCCAGCATCATTTCCATCGGGGAATTACGATTCGGGTCGGATCCGAGTAACCGGTGCAGCTGCATGATAGAATTGACCGCCACCGCCTCCTTCGAGCTGACCTGGAGCATCCACGGCTTCACGTCCTCGAGCCTCGACGCCGCCACGCCACGGAAGGCGAACCGAACGTTCACGGACCGGGCCAGCTCGGCGAGCCGGAGCCCGATTTCTCTCAGCATGTCCCGCCCGTCCGGCGATGGCGGTCCAATGCCGGTCAATCGGAGCAAGGGGGGACCACCGGGGCGGAGAGCGAGTGCTTGAATCAACGCCGGCCATTGTAGACCGTGCATCAAGTTGAAATCGATGACGTGGACGCAATCGTGGCCGTGGAAAGCCTCCAGGATCGCCTGATTGGCCGTGAAGTGCGCGAATTTGAGGTAGGGGCACGCTTCGTAGAAGTAGTGGTAGAGGAGTTCGTTCTCGTGAGCCGAGCCAGAGGCAGCCGCGCCGGAGCCGAGGCTCTGCGGCGGCGCGAAGATTCTGCGGCTGAGGGCGTCGATGAAGTAGCCGGCAACTTTCCCGATGCCGCAGCTGGTGTTGACACGTGTGAGCAGCGCCTGCATGTTCTCGATGAGCGAGCCGGCCAATGCGAGGTCGCCTCGCTGGACGTACTCGGCGCACGTGACGAGTAAGTGGACCAGCCTTATCCCAGAATCTTCCTCCATGGCCGTTACAACCGTGAGCTGGTGGTGCTGTTGAGGTGCCGCGGCTGAGACTGCGGCGGAGTGGTCGGAATTCCAGGATTCTCCAGGGAGGACGGTGGAGGGATCGACGACGGCGGAGGAGTCGGAGAAGTCGAGATCGGCCGGAAGCTGGGGGAGGCTGGGCTGGTGGTTGAATTCGGAGAGGAGGGAGTCGACCCAGGTGGCGAGGTCGGAGGGGTTGTACAAAACGGCGTCGGATGCGAGCTGGGAGATGTCGTTGGGGGAGTTAACGGCCATAACCGTCTCCAATCGCTCGAGTCTCTGAGCGACATGTCGTAAATCTGAGGAGCGGACTTTGTATCCCGCCTCGGCTAAACAGCCGTCCATCTCGGCGGGGGGTTTGGTGGCGGTGGAGGAAGAGGAGGAGCTGGCGCTGCTGCTATCGATGCCGGAGCTCGCGGTGCAACCGAACGGCCCCATATCGGGTCGGGTCAATTCAACAAAATTGATTTAAGTTGAAGATGAAATCGGTGGTGGGCGGCGGCGGAGCTATCAGATTTGGACGGTGGTGATTGGCATCAGGAGAGATTGAGAGAGAAGTGAAGAAGGGGTGAAATACTTGGAGGAGGGAAATGAGAGAGGGAGTATGAAGGGTACAGTGTAGTAGAAGAGGGGGACTGCTGACATGTTCCAGTGGTCCACTGCCCACCAACTGTATAGTGAATATACTGCTATTTTATTTTATTTTTAAATTAATCTTGAAATTTCCACAATTTTATGATGGATTTTTTTGCGGTTTATATTTTATTTTTGATTTGGATTGGTTTTGAGGTCAGCTGTAATCTACTACTAGCCTCTAATATGAATGGTTAGAGGGGGCCATTGGGGCCAATTTGTTCAAGTTAATAATTGATTGCTCTTATCAATTTGAATGTTTCTAGATGCAGCAGATATTGCGGGGAGGAGAGTTTCAAACTTGACAACGAACGCATTATATAATTTTATTTGATGATTGTTATATTGGTGAAACGTCTAAATATTGAGATATGACTTATTTGGTCGCTAAACTTAGTATTAGAATTGGGTATATTTGATACTCAATCTTGTGGCTCGCTGAAATGAAGATTTTGGGTACTAAATGTTATCCTTTCCTAATCCAATCAAAGTCTAGTCATCTAGTATGCACACAATGTGCTTTGGTAGTTCTTCCCAAATGGTGAGATTTATAAAAGCTCATTTGACATTGCAATCTAATCCATACTGAGACACCAAATACGGAGCTACAAATTTCCTCTTTTTTTTATTTGTTAGTTCATTAATTCCGAAGTGCTGCAAACTTCATGTAATTTGAATGTCAATTACGGTAAATCTCAAAAGGAGGAAAGGGTATAATAAAGTGTGTAGAACCGAGTGAAAAAATAGATCTAGTGGATCCACATCAGGAGTCCAATGTGTGTCCAAATCTGCCGGCACAAAATAAGAGACTGGGTCACCTTGGCTTCAACGTCGCTCACTTCACTTCCTTTGCAATTACTCCCGAATATTTACAGTCTGAATAATTAGTACGCTCTCTTTCTTAAATATTTATACTAACTTATTTTATGAACCATATCAAATCAAAAACTATATGATCTCTAATTACATGTGCCGAGTGCAGAGAGAAGAATATAATTAAGCCCAATGAACCAAGATTCGCCGCTCTTAATTTCGTATTAATCTGTGTTAGCAGGTGCAAGTGATGAGATTATTTTAAAACTTTAAATAATGTAATCTCAAGTAAATACTTAGAATGCCTTCAGGAGGAGAAAGAGTTGAATACATTTATTATTTATTTTTTGGGCCAATCTGGTACCGCCATGTGGCACTTTAAGTTTATATATCAATATTTGATTGGCCCAAAAATAAATAATAAATACATAAAAGTCTTTCTCTTTGAGGAGGCTTGACTTTATTTCAAATGTGGATCTTTTCATCCCCTACGATACGATGGCCCGAATGATGGGATATGATTACGACCTTTTTGAAGTTTTAAATGAATGAGATAAATCATGGTTCATTATTTTCACGTAAAAAAATTGCTAATAAAGTTAGGTTGTTTAATAGGTCTTTGATTATCCACTTGCTTAACATGCCTACAACTATTAGATTCCCTCTTGTACGTTCAGCTAGCTATGAGATTTACTTTGTTACTAAGTGGTTCATGATATAATTGAAGCTCATCTAATTATATCTTATAGATTTTGTTTCAGATATGTTATTAAAGTCACTTAATTTGAGCAATTAATTCATTTTAATTGGAATATTGATGAATTCCTTTTGAAGCACCAAATGAGGCCCCTCCTAAGCCCTTTGGTGCTGGTCAAATCCAGAAGTTGATCTTGTACCTTGGCAATAGTTTATGTCCTAATTAATTAGTCGAATAGCAATCATCTTGATTAAAAATGATATTATTTCTTTATCTTCACAGAGTTATGGGTGGATCGATAGTAACACTTTGAGTTAATTAGTGACCTTCCTAGTCTCCTAGGCTAGCATAAGATTATACAATAATCAAGGATCACTAATGCTCTCTTATGCACTTAATGACATGAATGATTAAAACACATCAAGGGGACCACCTGATGTTAGAGGAGAAAGAAAGTAGTATAGTACTCTTTTACACGATGAAATAGTTTCTCTTCTAAATTTTCAAAATTGAAAGAAAGAAATCTTTTAAATAAGTACCAAATGGCTTTGACTCATTAATTCCTTTCTAAATGTCTACTTGTTTGATTACACCATTTCACACATATAGATACTTGATCATCTGATTAGGCCTTTGACTCATTTATTCCTTTCTAAATGTCTGCTTGTTTACTCTATATTAGACGTCAAAATAATGTATCATCTCTTTAATATTAGAAACAATTACAATTCACTACTACTTTAAGAGCAAAATACCTAAAAACACTACCTCACTTTAAACATTACAATTCACTACTACTTTGACACATGTTGATTTTTAATTGGCTTGTACACTTTTAAAGTCAACTTTACACAACTTTACACACACGCGCTCCTTCAAATTTCAATTTGAAGGATGTGTTCCTTCAATTTGAAGGATGTGTTCCTTCAAATTTGAATTCAAATTTTGAAGGAAGAGTTCCAGAATGTACAGGAACACTTCCTTCAATTTGAATGATGTGTTCCATAATGTACAAGAACACTTCCTTCAATTTGAAGGATGTGTTTCTTCAAATTTGAATTCAAATTTTGAAGGAACAGTTCGAGAATTTACAGGAACAATTCCTTCAATTTGAAGGATGTGTTCCAGAATATACAGAAACACTTCCATCAAATTGAAGGAAGTGTTCATTCAAATTATTTGTTATTTCAAATCAATTTTTTTCCAATTCAAGCATGTGGGGGAGTGTGAACCGCACGCACATGGGCTATGGTGGGCTTGTTGGTTTTGATTTTGTATTAAATAGTAAAAGTAGTAGTAAATTGTAAGAAAAAAAGTGATGTAGTGTTTTTGGTAAGAGAAAGCTCCATATAGTAGTTTTTGGTAAGAACCCTTTAATATTATAGTATTATCATGATATATGTACAATATTGACCGATATATATTCATGTTAATTATAAGTTGTATTTATTCTTACCAACGTAAAGTAAAGAAAAAAAAATCCTACATTTTCATTCATATTGTCGTAATCGGCGCCTCAAGTTAATGGTGCATCCAGAGCTAAGTTGCCTTAAAAAGAATGTTCATGCCCATGAAGGGGCCTCACCAGTCACCTCAAGGAATTTACTTGGAGAAAAATCAATTCACCTTGTTTAGGCACATTATATTGACAGTAATAATTTCGTTGTAATGCCGAATATTCCACACCACTGACACAGGTGTCATGCAAAGACACTTTCAGGTGTCATTGTTATTTGTCTAACTTTGTAGTTTCCACTTTTCTAATGGGTGTCATTGTTAATATGAAAAGGATTATTTGTTTAATTACATGATAATTAAGACAAGGAAAGATTCAATTTCAATCCACAACTTGTCTGTCAATTTAAGCACGTAATATTGGGGATGTCATATCAGCATCGTCTTAATTAAAAAAAGCAATATTGATCCTTAAGAGGACTTTACTAATGGACTACTAGGTCGATTAGACTTTAGTATTATAAAAGTAAAGACACTTCGGTTAGATTAATTGGAGGCCGTACGCAGTTTAATGAGAAACCTTTTTAGTTGAGTGCTGCATCTGATTTTGCGCGCTCGTGTATGGTACGATAATCGCAAAGAAAATGGGAATCAAGGACAGAGCTCATGCAAATGTGCAAGTGGCCATTGAAATGCTCAACGGGTCAATTCTATTTATGGACATGCGCCTCTTCGTAGTTCTTTTTTTTTTTTGGTAAATCAAAATATATTAATGAGAGCTCAAAAGAGCAACCAAGCTGGGGAACCAGCAACAAACATAAAGCTCAACCGGAAAGGGAGCCATGACATAGAGAACAAAGAAACGCAAAGCTAAGGAAGAGGGGTCGGAACATCCCACATGTGAGCAGTCCTAACATTCGAAGACGACGGACTGAACTTAAGAGTACATAAACGACACCTGACCATATTGAAGATAGTTTGCCTAACCACCGAGATTGGTTTACACGGGGAACCAAAAACCCGTCGATTACGCTCCAACCATAAACAATAAATGGTAGCTGCTAAAGACACTTTCTTTACACTCGTTGCAAGCGACTTCCCGGTCCAATGGGAAGCAAAATAGGTGATGGACGAAGGCCAAGGGGGAGTTAACCAAGCAATACCACACCTAGCCAAAACTGACCTCCAAATCCCTCCCGTAACAGGGCACTCAAAGAAAAGATGAGAATGAGACTCTAAAGCACCTCTGCAGAACACACACAACAAATCATCCCGGGATATAAATTGCCCAATACGATCAAAGGTTGACAACCGATTTTGGATGGCTAACCACAAAATGAAACTCGCCCGCGGAATGTGAGCTTTATGCCACAGCAAGTGAGCCCAAGGCACTCTAGCCCCAACATCACACATAAAAGACCACATAGAAGAAGACGAATAAGAATTTCCATTCCCTGGCACCCAAGAGAAACTGTCAGAACCAGAGGAAGGAGCAATCGTAGCAGCCGCACGTTGGATAGCACCAAAAGAAGGATGGAAGGTAATAGGCCAGTCCCAATTACCATGCTGGATAACCAAACTGAGCTTAGCATCCAAAGGAAGACCAGAAGTAGACACCACATCCATCCCAAAGGCCTCCAACAACGGACTAGTACCCACCCATAAATCATGCCACAAAAAGATCAGAGACCCATCTCCTACAGAGGCTCGAATAAGAGGGCGAACCAGAGGCCTAATCTTAAGCAACTTCCTCCAGTTCCACGAGCAGACTGATGGGACTTGGAGGGTCCAAAAACAGTTATGCTTAATAAAATGAGCCTTAATCCAATAGACCCATAAATTATCATGCTCCCCCGAAAATAAGTTCCAGATATGGCGGGCCATTAACGCTTGGTTCCACTTGTGAAGACAACGAATTCCTAGACCCCCTTCATTCTTTGGCTTGCAAACAACATCCCAAGCCACCTTCGCACAATACGGGCCAGACCCAGAACCTGCCCAGAGAAACGAACGCAACCTCTTCTCAATTTCTTTGAGAACTTTCTTAGGCAGAAAGAGATGGGACGCCCAATACACCTGCATACTACATAGCACCGACTTGATGAGAAGGAGTCTACCAGCAAAGGAAAGAACTTTGTGCTCCCAACCACAAATACGAGAGTCTATCGTCTCCAATAAGGGAGCACAATCACTGAAACTCAGCTTGGAGGTGATGAGTGGAACTCCAAGATACTTAACGGGTAAGACACCCACCGTAAAACCAAAGCATTGGACTAGCGCCTCAAACCGATTAGGATCCACACCAGCGATAAATAATTGACTTTTAGAAGGATTAGGAGTGAGGCTAGACACACTGGTGAACCAATCTAAGGTGCACTTGATCACCCGAGCCGAGGTAATATTACCATAACAAAGGAGTAGGAGATCGTCGGCAAAAGCTAGATGGGTGATCCTGACACGATCACATCTCCAATGATAGAGGAACATAGGGGAGGCCTGGACTTTAGACTGCAAACGACGAGAGAAAATCTCCATAGCAATAATGAACAAATAAGGGGAAAGAGGGTCCCCTTGTCTCAAACCTCGTTTCGAGGGAAAAAAGCCTACCAATTCCCCGTTGACCGCCACTGAGAACCGAGGGGACGAAATACAGATCCTAATCCAATGAATCAAGGTGGGGTGAAACCCAAAAGCCGTCATCGAATTAAGGAGGAACGACCAATCAAGGGAGTCATAAGCCTTGAGGATGTCCACCTTAATCGAACATCTTGGGGCACCACCATCCAAATGATAATCACGCAACAACTCTTGCACAAGAAGAACATTATCTCCTATTCGCCGACCTCCAACAAAAGCTGACTGCGAATTACTGATGATAGAGGGGAGAGCTCCCTTGATGCGGTTGGCAAGTTTGGATTTAAATTAAAGTTAAAATTGCAGTGTGGGCGTGGGTCGGCGTTCGTCAAGGGAGGGGGGGGGGGGGGGTGGGGGGGGGGGGAGGTGATGGTGGTGTTCATCTTTACTACTAAGTCTTGGTTCAGTTCTCTAAAATTCCCCAACAGCGGCCTCCAATTTACCGCCACTCGCGGGCCGGGGAGGGGGAAAAGAAAACTATTTCCATCTGGGCGGTGCTCGGCTTTTCTTTTTCTTCTAGTGCTTTTTTTTTTTTCTTTTCGGCTCTAATCTTTTCTTTCTTATACGCGGGGGGGGAGGGGGGGGGAGGGGGGGGGGGAACGAAAGAGAAAGGTCCACCTTGGTACCCCCCCCCCCCCACCAACACCCCTCTCAAAGATGCTCCCCTCCTCACTTTTTTTCTCCCCCTCCTCACCACCAATACCCCCCCTCCCCCCGGCCCCCGACGCAATCCGATTACGATTAGTCCTCTTCGTAGTTCTTAGGAACTGTGAACTTTGTGGCCCTCAAGACAGTACTTTAAAACGCAATCACAGTTCACAAAACCATATAGATATTGGCATATGATATATTCTATCTCACAATAGTTGCCCTTAAAGATATTATATAGAAATTGAATTCGGTTATGTGGTATTAGTATTACTAACTCATAAAACATACACGCGAGGACGATATGTTTTTTTATATTTTTTATTTTTTTTTTTATATTTTTTTTTTTTTATTTTTTTTATTTTTATTATTTATATTTTGTTTACACTAGGGGGGGGGGGAAAAACGGGGAGGGAAACAAACCTAAAAGAAGCAAACCGGTTCGGGCTGGTTTGGTTTGGTGTGGTGTGTTTTGTTTAAAGCCTTCTAGAAAGAGTGTGGCACCATACAAATCATATCACTTGTTATTCTGGTGTTTTTTAATCCTACCTAATCTACACCGCAACCCAACCGCAAGCTTAATTTTTTTTTTTTTTTATTTTTTTTAATTTAATTTACTTTCTCTTTTTTTTATTTTTTTTTTTTTTTTCTTCCTTTCTTCATACTTATCAAAATTTTAAATTCTATATCTTTGTTTTATTTTTATTATTTTTATATTATTATTATTGTTGTTATTGCTGTGAAATCTCTATTTCTATTCCTCTCTTGCTGGTGAAAAAGATGAGTTCTTGCCTTCCTGATATTCCGTTATCAATTCACATTCCCAAAGCTAATTCTGTTAAGTTTCCCATCCAAATTGAAGGGTAAACTTGTCATTTTCATTTTGGCTGCATTTTTTTTTTCACATTTTTAAAAATTTGTTCTACCCATTTTAAAGATCTTGTAATCTGTTCTACCCATTTTAAAATTTGTTCTGCATATATGCGGTCGAGTACGAAAGAATAAGGTTTTCCAAATTTTAAGATTGAGATGAAGTATTACAAATTCAACGATGAAGTATTACAAATTGATCAATTCCAAAAATCATGTTCAAAAACCCCACCACCATTACAATAACCCATTCATATCAATTCACATGTTCAAGAATCCAATCACCATTACAAAAAACGTTTCACATGTCTACACAAAAGTGGACAATTCGCTGCTGCCTGGGTTTCTTTCCAGGAGTTTCCAAACCCAAAAACCCAGAAGCCCAAATTCAACACTGTACAGTACAAAACACCAAATGATCTGAAAAATAAAAAAAGTCGAAACTAGGAGTAGAAAACCTCAATGGCAGATCTCGCCGCCGTCCTCTGGAGCCGCAATCGCACCAAGAGATATCCACCGCCGCCGAAGCCGCGCCCACACAGATTGCATTTGGAAAACCCAAAATCTGAACGAAATCAATGGCGAGCGATTGTGAGTAGCAGCGTTACGAATTTTGAAAACCCAAAATCTAAACCAACCAATCGTCAACTTCCGCAGCGAATTTCGAAAATGAAGAAATCAAAGATGAGCAAAAAAAAGTACCGATTGGGCGGGGTTGTTAGTCGGCGATGTGACCAGCGACGACGATGAATTTGCTTTTCGAATCTCACCGCGGACGCATCTATTGCTACTTCGGCCGCTGCCGTTGCTGCTTGCGCGTTGCCATTGAAATCGCTCACAAAGGAAGTTAACCATTCATACCTGAGTCTTTAGGTGGCCCCTCAAATTTCGTTCTTCTTTTAGCCATCGATTCTTCACCGTTGGCTACTATCAAAGCCGCCGTTGTCGACTTTGAAGGTCACTGTTCTCAATTCGATTCTTAAATAAAACATTCTTCATCGTTGAATTTGAAATACAATGGTTTCCCTCATCAAATTTCATCTCAATCTTCGCGGATAGGAACGAGAGAGATGGACTGAACTCTAATCTCTCCGCCCCCAAAGGAAAGTCGCGTTCCTTCTGTGGAAATGGGTAGAACAGATTTTAAAAAAAGTGAAGAAAAAAATGCAGCCAAAATAAAAATGACAAGTTTACCCTTCAATTTGGATGAGAAACTTAACAGAATTAGCTTTGGGTGTGATTTGATAACGGAATACCACCACAGGGGTAAAATTGTTAGTTTTTTGACCACAGGGGTGGAATTGATAGTGAGTGTCCACCACAGGGATATTCAGCGATAATTGGCCATAATATTTTATGAAGAATTTTGATCTTGAAATGAATTTTGGTCTACTTATATCATATATGGATTCATAAAATTTAGAAAATGCATACGAAATCAAACCAAACCGCACCAAACCGCTAATTGTGGTTAATCGCACCACTTGAAGTTGCTAATATGTGGTTTGACTTTGGTTTGAAGATTATGGCTAACCAAAGAATCGTGTGGTTTAGCCCCAAACCGCACCACGCCCACCCCTAATATACACTATAGCATAATATAATACATATAGTACCTTATTTTCTTGGTAAACTTAATATAATATATTTGGGTCTCAAAATGATGATTAATTTGCGTAAAAAAGTGGAGTCGAGATGCAAATCCATATTTAGGACACGATGTAACTAATGCGAATCGGTCCAATAGATGCATGTGATCGTTGTTGGCCCGTTGTCCAATTCCACGTAAATCAATGCAATCTAGTTCTAATCAAATTCAATTCTAGTCATCAAAAGTAAAGCGTAGAAGTTACTTGAATTGAAAGTAAAGAATAAGTGATAAAAGAAGAACGGGCAATCAATTATCAATAGAGTGTGAGAGTGAACTATGGTCGATCGATAATTCCTTACTTGATGATTCAAGGATTTGCATGAAATATGCAAAAGCTTTTGCTACTATTTGATGGGTGTTGGGTGGTCCAATAGATTATAGAGAATAATTGGGACCATCTCACAAGCCCAAAAAGGCACTAACTAAGACCTATACAGTTTGATTGGGATAGTTTGTTTCCATGCCCACACTTAATCGCTAATTAGTGATCGATTAGTGAAGTAGATAGCATACATAGGCACAATAAAATGAAATGAACATAGGAACAACTGGATTCCCCAAATTAGAAGTTACGGGTGGTCCAGTGTAGTAACATGGAACTTGGGACCAGAGAAGAGAGAGAGAGCGCAAATCACAAAGCCCAAAAAGCATGAATTTAAGTGAATAAATAACCTAGTGTTGTGTTATGATCGATGAGTAGGGCCGACATATTTTGATTGGTGGGAGGAAATGGAATGTTGACACGTATATGGCGAGTCACTGTTGGGGAATCAAAAGAAAAAACACCCTTGAATATCTTGTGCGCTGGCGATTGGCCATTGAGAAGGCGATCGATGCAGCAGCACTCAGCAGGTTGTGAAGATTGTAGAACATGTTGTGTTTGGGACAGACACTTCTAGGGTGTGCCCCATTCCGTTCTTTTTGCTGACACTATCACGTTATGGTGCCCTCAGTTTCTGCATTCAATTATTAGAATAGGAATCCGAGAACTTCTCAACATATGCTCCGACTCTCTAGAAAACGTTATGTTTGTGTTAAATAGTGTCATTGATATAACATTGTCATCGATAATATCGATGCACACACAAATATATATCTTGTCTAAACTTGTTGTTAACATACCTGATTATTAGAAAAATACAACAGAATGGTTATTTGTAAACAATACGTGAATTGGGAGCTACAACTACTAATGATTATTGATGCGCTTAGGATAAATATCGATTCATTAGTGATCAATAACATAGACGCAATATCTGCACATCAACGAGAATCACATAAATCCAATTACTAAAAATCATTGATTATAACGCTTTTAGTCATATGAAAACAGTGGGTGAATTGGTCCAGATACATGTGATGGCCGTACGACGTGATAAGTTGGCTTAATTGGGACTGGGGGGCACCTTAGATTTGGCCCAGAACTAGTTACCTCAGAATCCAGCTAAGCGGGACTACCAAACTCACCATATTCTGCAGGTTGAATGCTCAGCAGAGCTATGTTCTGAAATTGTTTCGATGTAAATAGCTAGCACCTTACATGATGTATTGAAGGTTGGATAGCAGTCCAGAATAGATCAATCTAATGACTGCAGGACCAACGCAGAAGGAAATTAATCCATACATACAATTCAACCCAAAGATTTTACTGTGTTTACATCACTTAATTTACTAAGAGAACGATGTCAATGGTGTGGACAGTCCGGCTCTATAGACAATGATACAATAATAACATCAGGACATTATCAATTATTTTTATTGAAGATAAAATATCTACGATTCACAACGAGATTCAAATGATCTATAACCGAATATCAATAGCATTAAAAATATATCTCGTTTTTACTATTGTGAATCGAATGTGAGCACTCCATAAGTAAGTCTCGACTTCATTACAAATATATATTCTTCTAGCCACCACTGAGTCGAATCTGAACCTTAATTCAACAAAATTAAAAAAAAAACCTCTAAAATAATTGTTCATATCTATATTATCTATACTTGAGATATCAGGTGTTACAGTTAAAGTTAGCGTTCCTAACGGTTATAACTAACAACGGACACAATTTACAGTTTCAAAGAGCAGCAGCAATGGCTGCGCCGCTTTCCCTCCACCACATAAGACCGTCGATCTCTTCCGAATTCCCGAACTTACACAACAAACCCGCCGCCGCTTCCACTGCCGTCTCCGCCACGACCGCCACCGCTACAACCAAGACTAGCATCACAAACAGCCCAATTCAACAGCACCCATGTCTCACATTACTAGACAAATGCTCCAGATTGTCGGAGCTGAAGCAAATCCACGCCCAGCTCCTCCGCACCGGCCTCTTCTTCGACGCCTTCACCGCCAGCAAAGTCGTCGCCTTTTCCGCCCTGGAAAGCTCCGGCGACCTCGATTACGCTCGTCTAGTCCTGACCCAAATCCCCAATCCAACACCATATACTTGTAATTCGATAATTCGTGGCTACACGAATAAAAATTTACCGCGGGACGCCATTTTATTTTACCGAGAAATGATTATACAAGGTTTAAAACCCGACCGGTTTACATTTCCGTCTTTATTCAAGTCGTGTGGGGATTTGGGTGAAGGAAAACAGCTGCATTGTCAATCTACCAAGTTGGGTTTCGCGTCGGATTCGTACATTCAGAACACTTTGATGAACATGTATTCGAATTGCGGGTGTTTGGTCTCTGCACGCCAGGTGTTCGACGAAATGTCTGACAAGAGTGTGGTTTCTTGGGCGACAATGATCGACGCGTATTCGCAGTGGGATCAACCAGTGGAGGCTTTGAAGTTGTTTGAGAAGATGGACGGTGAAAATGTGGATCATAATGAGGTTACTTTGGTTAATGTTTTGAGCGCGTGCGCCGGGGCTAGGGATTTGGACATGGCGAAAAGGGTGCACAAGTACATTGATGAGTATGGTTTTGGGAACCATTTGAAGCTCAATACGGCGCTGGTGGATGTGTATTGCAAGTGTGGATGCGTAGCGCTTGCTCGGGAGTTGTTTGACAAGATGCCGGAGAGGAATTTGTTTAGCTGGAATATTATGATCAATGGGTATGTTGAGGATAGTAACTATGATGAAGCGTTCCTACTCTTTCGTGAAATGCAGCTTCAGGGTGAAAAAGGGGATAAGGTGACAATGGTGAGTTTGTTGCTTGCTTGCAGCCATTTGGGTGCTCTAGAGCTTGGTAAGTGGCTGCATGCCTATATTGAAAAGGAGAAGATTGAGGTGGACGTTGCCCTTGGGACGACTCTTGTTGACATGTATGCAAAGTGTGGCAGCATAGAAAGCTCATTGGAAGTGTTCCGAAAGCTGCCTGAGAAGGACATCATGACCTGGACAGCCTTGATTTCCGGCTTTGCGATGTGTGGACAGGGGAAGAAAGGTCTGGAGCATTTCAACGAGATGAAGATGAGTGGGGTGAAACCAGATGCAATAACCTTTGTTGGGGTATTGGCTGCTTGTAGCCATGCTGGATTAGTGGATGAAGGAATTTCACATTTTAACTCAATGTATGAAGTCTATGGCATTCAACCTAGCATTGAGCACTATGGTTGTATGGTTGACATATTAGGGCGAGCCGGTCGCATAGCTGAGGCAGAGGAGTTGATTCAGAAGATGGCAATGCCACCGGATCGCTTTGTTTTGGGAGGGCTTCTTGGCGCCTGCAGAGTCCATGGCAACCTCGAGGCTGCAGAAAGAGCAGCTCAAAAGCTTCTAGAACTTAACCCAAATGATGATGGAGCATACGTGCTTCTGTCAAACTTATATAGCTCTATGCAAAAGTGGGAAGAGGCTAAAAGAACAAGAGAACTTATGGCAGAACGAAACGTGAAGAAAGCTCCAGGTTGCAGTCTGATTGAGGTTGATGGTATTGTCCACGAGTTTGTGAAGGGCGATTCATCTCACCCACAATCCGAAAACATCTACAAGATGCTGGAAGACATGATCAGTCGATTAAAGCAAGCTGGTTATGTTCCTGAGAAGTCAGAGGTGTTGCTGAATATAGACGAAGAAGAGAAGGAGACTGCACTTAGCCTGCACAGCGAGAAGCTGGCGATTGCATTCGGGCTCATTAGTACAAACCCTGGGACAACGATTCGAGTTGTGAAAAACCTTCGAGTGTGCAGTGATTGCCACACTGCAACCAAGCTCATCTCCAAAGTTTTCAACCGAGAAATAATTGTTCGGGACCGGAACCGATTCCATCAATTTAAGGATGGATCTTGTTCCTGTAAGGATTTCTGGTAATGTAGCTTTGATATACTAAGAAACCTCAGAATTCTTGTTTAGTTAGCTGTACAAATTCACACATGTTTGCTGAATATTTTATTCAAAGCATCCCCGAAATTATTTGAGCGTAAACTACTAGAAAAAAAACATGAAGTTGTGCTTGGAAGGTGCTGCAAAACGTTTAACTTCAGATAGTGGAAGTGGCGTAGAGAAGATACCACCATTTGTGCGTGTGTATGCTGCACGTTCTAAAGAATCTAAAGTATCTTCACAAAGTATTCAAAAAAGTAGTATCTTCACAAAAGGGAAAACAAAATAAAGTATCTTTATCAGCTAAGCAGTGGATTCATAGTGCACATATAGAGAAGTAACTGCTAAAGAAGAGATTCAAACTGAATGATCCTCCCCATTTCTCTTAACAAAGAGTGATATTTCCTTCATTACAAAGACAAGGACGGTTGCTCAGTACTCCATACACAAAAAGTAAAACATGAAATCTGTTGGGAGACAGATTGATTGCCTTTTAGTACATTTTGGGGCTACACGAGCGAGCATACTCTTACAGAAACGAATCAGACTCCTCGATAAAAACAATGGCATATTCATTGGTAAACAGGTATGATGAAGTGTTCTCAAATACTAAATTGTA
Organism: Spiraea crenata; assembly: GCA_033992175.1. NCBI lineage: Eukaryota > Viridiplantae > Streptophyta > Magnoliopsida > Rosales > Rosaceae > Spiraea > Spiraea crenata. The sequence continues at coordinate 1,829,461 of JAVBHV010000079.1, read as the reverse complement.
AGAACATAATAATTGTGCGGATCAAATACAGAAAATTTCCTAAATTAGTAATACTAAACATAAGACTTCAAATACGCACTTCTGCTTCACCGGTAGCTAAAAAATGATCATAAAATAATGGAGTTCTCATATAGAAGCAAGTTTACCGGAAACTGCCTTACCTTGATCTTCTTCAGAAAAGTCATCACCATCATCTTTGTCGCTAAGAGTCTGCTTCGCCACTGTTACCTCTCGCTGAGATGGAGCATTGCCAACTCCAGTTACTGACTGTTGATAAAGAACACCCCCAATAATTGTTAAGAGGAGGCAGAGCAAACCAAAGGGACTAGCATGCTTATCCCAAATGAGCACATTGATAGCAACTGTAAGAAACTTATTGACAACACCAGTCACTGTGAATGCTGTTGCAGAAATGGCCTTCCTCGCAGCAAACCCAAAGAAACTGATGAGCAATCCAAATACACACGACAATGACACCGCAAACAGTGCACCGGGCTCAAAGAAGTCCCCAGCATTTGATCCTAAAGCAGCAAAAACATCAGCATACTCTCCCGTGAGAATCCAAAACGGCGGGGCCATCATCAGCGACAACAGATTGTTGTACAGCACGAAACCCCAGGTGTTCAACCCAAGATTCGTAACCATATGCTTAATGTAAACCATCTCAGTCGTAATGGTCACCAAATACGCAAACGCCCATGAATACGCGGTCAAAGTAAATCCATAATCAGTGGCCACATATCCAACAGCTCCACCCAAAATGACCAACAACGACACAAAGGTGAGCTTAGACGGGATAGGCTGCTTCCTAAACACAGTATCCGCAACCGCAACCAAGAGCGGCGTGCACGATCTGAACACAATGAAAGTGTCCACATTCGCATGACGAAGCAGATTCGTGTTGGTGAATATCGCGAGGTAGAACACAATGGCAGCAGGCAAGAACTTCTTAGCAGTCTGGAAATTAAAAGGATCATGCTGCAAGAACCCAACTTTTCCCAAAACCCAAACTCCCAAAGCTGAAGTGAGGTACTGCAGTGCGGTCAAAAGGCCAGGGTAGTTGAATTTGGTAATGGCAAACTTGTTTATCACAGCTAACAAGCTAGAACAAAGTGCATAACCCACCACAAGACTGCTCGTGGCGAAATACGGCTTAGTGGAATCGACTCTAATCGCAGACATTGCGGCTAAACAATTCAAATCTAAGCACAAATCTAGCAATATATCAGATCTTCAAAAGTTTCTGGAGCTAAATGTACAGTAGAAACACAGCACTAGGAAATGCAAGTGGACGAAAACGAAGATTTATGAGCTTCATGGAGGAATCTGAGATATGGGTTTTGAAGATTAGGTCGATCTACTATATATTTCTTAAAAAGACGATTAATTGGATTGAAATGTGTAGTTTATGGAAGGAGTTTAACATCACCGACAGCAGAAAAGCTCGGATCTTTGAAGCGAAAACGGAGCGGAGGGCGGCGCTGCGGCGGAGGCGGAGGCGGAGGCCGAAGGTGCAGATTTGGAGGCTCAGGGAAGCGAAATGGAGAAGATGAACAGGGAGAGCGTCGACCGATGGAGGAGGAATTGAATTGAAATTTCAATGGCGATGGTTTGATGATTTGTGCATACAGGGAGGTGTGAAACGGCTTCGTTTTAAAGACTTTTTTGGTTAATGTGTCAATCCCGTTGTTAATGTTGATTTAATTTTTTTAATCAGATCTTGACGAAATGTGAAGATTTCCATATTTAATTATGTTCGGTGAATATAATAGCTCAAGCTAAAACGACATAAAAGGTGAAGGAAACCAAAACATGTCGTCAAACTTAACTTCAAACTCTTGTCTTTAGAAGTGAGGAAATACCATTGTTTAGCCTTTGTAAAAGATGTAAAGAAGCTAAGGGTCAACAACTCACAACTAAAATCTTACTATTCACCTAAGAATTCAACTAGTCACTTCCAAACTAGGCCAAGTTTCCCGATCTGCTTATGTTGCTATGCCCAATAGCAAACTTAAGACAAGCGATATATTTACATACAAAAGGAAATCAGAAATAAAAATCATAAATGTTAATCGGATATCAAATTCTTCTTTGGGGGGTTCTTTTTTTGTTTTTTTCAAAAATTGGAATATGACATTTTTCCTAAGTGTTTTAGATAAACTTAAGAAATGAAGGAATCAAAATCATTCTCATTATATATCCATTCCCTTTCCTGTAATTCCATGCTTGAGTTTGGCGATTCATACAAAAAATTTCATTAATGTATCAGAAGTTATGTGCTTGATTGCATCCATTCACAATAATGCTTCAAAACGCTCTAGTGACCACAATGACTCTCTCTGCCCCTTTTGACCGACATTTTGCGGCTCATAGAATCCCCGCCGGGCAAGCCCATTTCGTCATGCTGATGAATGAGCCCAATGTGGGATGCCCAATATGGAAAAGCCCAAAATAGGAAACCAAAGCAAACGCCATTTTCAAACGCAGAAGAGCCAATTCTTTCTCTCGAGGTTCATTTCCCGCCATTTCCAATCCGACCGACCATGTATCCAATCCTCCAGTTTCTTGAAACCTGCAAATCCATGAAGCAGCTCAAGCAGATCCAAACCCAGATGTTCCTCCTCGGACTTCACCAAGACAGACTCACTCTCAACAAGCTCGTGCTCTTCTGCGCCGCCGACCCTTCTGTCGGAAACTTGAACTACGCCGACAAAATCTTCAATTTCATCGAAAACCCGTGTTTGTTTGCGTACAATACGATGATTCAAGCGTTTTGCAAAAGGGGTAGTTTCAGAGCTGCCATGAAGCTCTTCAGGAGGTTGAGGGAAGAAGACGAGCTGTGGCCTAATAACTTCACCTACCCGTTTGTTTTGAAAGCGATTGGATGCTTGAGATTGGCTCGCGAAGGCGCGGAGGTTCATGGGTATGTGGTAAAATCTGGTCTTGAATTTGATTCGTACGTATGCAACGCTCTCATTGGCATGTATGCGGAATTGGGTTCGGTTGACAGTGTGAAGAAGGTGTTCGACGAAATGCCTGAGAGAAGTAAGTTCTGTTGGAATGTCGCGATTTCGGGGTATGTAAAGTGTGGGAGGTTTGAGGATGCGTTGGGTTTGTTTCGGCAGATGCAATGTGAGTGTAATGAGAAGCCGGATGAGGGTGCGGTGGTGAGCGCTCTTTTGGCTTGTGCAGCATTGAAAAACTTGGAGCTTGGTAGAGAGATTCATAACTTTGTAAGGAGTGAGCTTAAGTTGGATACTATGGTTGGGAATGCATTGCTGAATATGTATGTTAAATGCGGTTGCTTAGAGGAAGGCCGGAGAGTTTTTGATGAGATGCCGGTGACAAACGTGATCTGTTGTACTAGTATGGTGTCTGGTTATGTGAATTGCGGTATGCTGGATGAGGCTAGAGAGGTGTTTGATGGGAGTCCAACTAAGGATGCTGTTCTATGGACTGCTATGATTAACGGTTATGTACAATACAATCGCTTTGATGAGGCGGTGGCGCTGTTCCAAGAGATGCAAATTCAAAGAGTTAAAGGGGATAGATTCACAGCGGTGACTCTCCTTACCGGCTGTGCTCAGTCGGGAGCACTAGAGCAAGGGAGATGGATTCACAGGTACATAGACGAAAATGGGATTAGAATTGATGCAGTTGTTGGTACTGCTCTTATAGAAATGTATGCGAAATGTGGGTGCATAGAGAAATCTTTAGAAATTTTCAATGGATTAAGGGAAAAAGATGCAGCCTCTTGGACTTCAATCATTTGTGGGCTTGCAAAGAATGGTAAGACAAGCGGAGCACTCCAGTTGTTCTCCGAAATGGTAAAGATTGGCATCAGACCTGATGATATCACCTTCATTGCTGTCTTAAGTGCTTGCAGTCATGCAGGGTTGGTTGATGAGGGTCGCAAATTCTTCGATTCCATGACAGAAGTGTACGGAATTGAACCAAAGTTAGAACACTATGGATGTCTGATTGACCTTCTTGGCCGAGCTGGACTGTTGGACGAAGCAGAGGAGTTAATCCAAAGGGTTCCAAGCGGAAACTATGAAATCATAGTTCCGCTTTACGGTGCTTTGCTTAGTGCTTGCAGAATCCACGGAAATGTTGATATGGGTGAAAGGGTGGCTAAAAGGCTAGCATGCATCGAATCAAGTGGCTCTAGCGTTCATATTCTGTTAGCAAATATCTACAACTCTGCTGACAGATGGGAAGACGCAACAAAGGTGAGAAGGAAAATGAAAGATCTCCGAGTTAAAAAGGTTCCGGGGTGCAGTGCTATTGAGATTGATGGGATTGTACATGAGTTCCTTGTTGGTGATCACTGTCACCCAGAAATGGAGGAGATATCCATTATGTTGCATAAACTGATAAAACCATCGTTGGGTTTAGATCAAGAGGATGGCATGGAAAGAGAAAACCTTCTATTAATTGGTTTATGCTGAATTAATGCAGATGGTTTCTTGTGAAAATTCAATGTCCCAAATACTCCCTTATCACTTATCTCCACATTGCAACCTGCAAGTTTTGATTTATGATTATGTCAAAAAAAAAAGCTGCCATTTGGGACTGCATAGGGCTAGAAGAAGATGGAGCTGAAGAGTACTACTAGTTCACTAACAAGTAACTCATACGTGATCTTATTAGTACCATACAAAAAGCGCCCATAAGTAAACAAAACTTAAGCTTAATATATTTAATTAGTAGCATGATCTCTACATGCTACGTAGATTAGATCTTAGCTATTAGTTAATCCCTTAAGCAGCAGGAGCGAAGTCATAGCCGCCATCATCATCATCATCATCGTCACCATCGCCTTCCCAGGCGTACGTCATGACTTGGGCTAGATCCTCCAATCTACCACCTTCTCCATATTCACGCTTCTTGCACCAGGAGGCAACAAGGTTACTGGTTCTTGAAAGGGTACTCATTGTTTTCTCTTTTTTGAATGAAACAACGAGAGCTCAAATTCGGATTTCTGGATACAAGTTTGCTAGTGCCTGAGGAATGATTGAGTGTGGACTCTGGAACGGTGAGGTATATATAGAGCCTTGAAGGGAGGAGAAGGTGCATCCGCCCAGCATTTCTCCATGTAAAACTCAGGTATGCGCAAGGCATACGCGTGGGGAGTGTGGATTAAATGAGTAATATGCATCAAGGCTGCGCATTAACCATTCTCCAGGACAGGTGGTGCTGTGTGGTCCAACCACCTAGGACTTTAACATGACAATTCAGCAAACATGCACCTAGGTGAAAGGAGAAGATGAAAAGATGTTTTGGCCTTTAGGATTAGGATGGAGAATCTAATCCGTACAGTGATATCGATCAAAACAGAAAGTGAAAAGATGTTTTGGCCCTTTGGGTGCATTCTAGGGTCGTCAGTCGTTATATAACTTTGTTTGAATGTGAGATAATTGGCAAATGTGGTGTAAATCAGCACAGAGACTCTAGCACGCAGTCAAGTTGGGTACAGTGAGCACATAGTGTGATCATCATGTTTCCAGAATGTCTCTGTCGAGTACTATATATTCCATGCAGTTTTGGCATTATTCCGATGGGAAAAGTAGACAAGGAGGACGAAGAATTTTCATTGCTTGTCTAGGCTGGAAGCCTGGAACGCGGTTTTGGAGTAGTCAAAAACACAAAATTTAATCAAGGTTCTAGGTTGATTAACATGAAATCCTTCGTTCTAGAAATTATGTTGATTATGACTTTAGCAAGAAGAGTCAATAAGCTTATTACATTTATTTACATGTACGTTACTAAACATAGTTTTTTAATTAGAACTTTTAAAGGCAATATAAGATGGATGTCTTGACTTTTGCTCTTGTAGTGAAGTTTGGAGTAAGTACAAAAATGTGTTTCTGATTTGTAAATCAGTAGTAGATTTTGATTATGTCACGTATGTGTACTAGGAAGAAAAGAAAATAGATTAATTAAGTTTCTCAAGTTCAACACTATGTATTAAATCCATTAACACACAACAGTAAGTAACATTCCGTATATCTTGGAGATCTTGCTACCGGCGGGCCAAATCATAATAATAGTCTGGATAGTCATCGTAATTGCCACCCCATTCAATGAACGGTGCTGCTGGGATCGTCGCCGCCTTCATCACATGCGTGCTTATTCGTCGAGTGCCATGACAGGTCAATGAGCTTTAACATCGGAGCCATCCATGTACAGATTAACCAAAATATGGACTGAATCGAAAAGGGAAGGATTACTGCTGTGAAGCCTAGCAAAGTAGGAAGCAGCTGTATATAGACCCCGGATGCATATAACGCGGTATATGAAATGTGTTTAATATCAAAACAGAAGCTTCATCTAGTATAAGGGGCCTATTAGACACGAGTAATCTCTTAGCTAAGACAAGAGAAGAATGACTATGCTTAAAAGGCCAAAATGTTTGTTACTGTTCCGAATGCCCCAACGAAGCTACCAAAGCAAACAACGGGGTGGTTAAGTGACCTACATCTTTATTCTTTAACAAAAATATTTGGGAGCTTAATTATCCAGTCTATACATACAAAAAGAAAAGTTCATGAATCCGCCACTAGATATGCTGTCATTGTAATTAGAGTGCTACTTTTGACATGGCAGCTACAGCCCAGGGAAAGAACGTGGAGGAATGCAAGAAGAGCGTGCATGGCCTAGGCCTGCCCAATTGTGAGTAGAAACACCCCCAACCTTACTTTCCACTCATATGGGAATCCAAAACCCCCACTTTCTTTCTTTTGTATTTTCATTCTTCTTTTTGTTCCCTGACTTTTCTGAATAACTCATCTCCACATATTCCTAACATCGTACTTCTTAATGATATTATTCACAAATTAACCACATTTTGCTAAATAGTTAACATCCTTTCAAACACAAATGAACACAGCCAAAAGATGAGTAATTAATGAGAACATCTCTATAAAATAGCCATTGATTGCATAACATTGAACTAAAATTCTCAAGGGGGGTAATGCAAATAACACCCCTTTTTTAATTAATTAGCTAGCTCTACACTACAAGTCAAGACGTTTCCAGACATGCGTGCTGCTGCTACTAGTACTTGGAAGTTTTTATGCAGCTGGGGCATAATCATAACCATCGTCGTCGTCGTCATCACCTTCCATGGATGCTGCGGGAGCATAGTCATAGTCCCCGTCATCATCATCATCACCGTCGCCTTCTATACACGCTGCCGGGGCATAATCGTATCCATCATCGCCGTCATCGTCTCCATCTCCATGCACCTTGCACCATGAGGCCTTCTTGGTCATCAATTTTGAAAGGGGGGACATTTCTCCTCTACTTCGGACTGTTGGAAGCAAATTAAGAAATAACACAAACAAAATCCGGAATTCCGTTTTTTTCTAGGATTTCGATTTGGGATTGGATGTGAAGAAAAGAGACTGTTGGTTGCCATAGATTTATAGGGAGAAGAAGGGCGTTGAGCTCGTTTTGGCACAAGTAAGTTGCGTGGAGAGAGTGTGGAGTTGTGCTTATAAGGTGTGCTTAGTAGCGCACTGCATGCAGATGTCAAATGTGCTACTTTCTACCTGGAGTGGTCCATCTTTATAGCCACAATGTACTCGTGTTGATATATGCACTTATATTGTTCTGAAAGTAGTTTTGAAAAATAAAATTGACACAGTATTATTGATATTCTGATTGACACTTTGGCATCCAATGATAATATCTACACAATGAATGATGTATATAGAATGTCATGTGCTTTGTTAAGATTCCACAGAAATAGAATTTTCTATCGTCCACTTATTGCCACATAAGAGGCATTGTAGCCAGAGAACCAGTTGATTCATCTGAGATTATGATTGGTTGGGTGAATGACACTTTTCAGCTTTCACAAATGAATACCAACCAATCAAATTTTTGGCTAAGATTTTCTATGCCAAACCCAAAAGCAATATAGCCACCAATTACTTCCCACGACCTTAGCTGCTCCGCCTCAAAAATGTACAGCAGCACCCAACTCTCAGACCAGAGTTTCAGGCCAATCCCCGCCGTGTGTGGCGGTTTGCGGCGGCTGAGCACCACCAAGCTTTTGCCCTGCCCACGTCCCAAAGCTTTGAAGCTCAAACAGAACTTAGCCCAGAACTCCAAATGGACTGTTCGGTTTAGTTTAGTGGACCAAAGCCCGCCAAAATCAAAACCAAACGTGGACGTGGATCGGTTAGTGGGTTTTCTGTATGAAGATCTTGTCCATCTGTTTGATGATCAGGGGATTGATCGGACGGCATATGATGAGCGTGTGAAGTTCAGGGACCCCATTACCAAGCATGACACAATCACTGGGTACTTGCTCAACATCTCCTTCTTGAAGATTGTCTTCACTCCAAGGTTCCAGTTGCATTGGGTCAAACAGGTAACAAGTTCATATTATCTGTTTTCTTATTTATGTTGGTATTGTTGATGTTGGGAGGGACTTGAACTTAAAATCTCGGGACCATTAGAATGTTTAAATATAGAGACTTTAATAATCTTGTTGTATATGCTATACAGATTCTAGAAGCTATAATGTTGAATAGTCATTTTTCAAGACTTCATCTTTGTTTGAGTATTCTGTTCAGTGCCAAACATTATATGCAATTTGAGTTCTGGTGAATGGTTACTTGATATTCTCTCATCAAATTAAGTTGCTTCAATCAATGCTGTTAGTTGATGCCATTTCAGTCAAAGTAATATAGTTGCAATTGCTTTTGCTTGCTCTCAAAGTAAGAATTTGAATTTAAGAAACGGTGCCTTCATTCAAATGGATTTTATGTACCTTGTACCCCAAGTAACAACTTTACCAATTCTATCGGCTACAGTTGAATTTTGGGCGTCTGCATTCACTGACTTGGATGTGAGTTCTGCTATTGTATGAATCATGATGACCAGTTTAGGTTTCTTGTGCATCTCTCCACGGGCTTGGTTTTATTGACTAATTAAGTTGCTATAGACAGGACCATATGAAATCACTACAAGGTGGACCATGGTTATGAAGTTCATCCCTTTGCCTTGGAAACCAGAATTGATCTTCACAGGAACCTCAGTTATGGGTATCAACCCGGAAACTGGGAAGTTCAACAGCCATGTGGTAAGACCCATCTGTCTTCTACATAAATGGATGATACATATAACAATGGATATGCTGTTTATAACTATTTTTGTAATTCAACATCTTCTAATGTGCAGGACTTCTGGGATTCTATAAAGAATAATGACTACTTTTCGGTAGAAGGTTTGCTGGATGTATTCAAGCAGGTATTAGCCCATTACTCAGTTGTTATTTTATGATCACAACCAAATAGATAAATTGTAGATTCTTAGTCCTTTCTTGTTTGTAATGCAGCTGCGGTACTACAAAACTCCGGACTTGGAAACACCTAAGTACGAGATACTAAAAAGAACAGCAAATTATGAGGTGTATTTGCTTGTCAATGGATTACCAATGTTGCATTAATTCAAGCTTGATGCTTTTAGACTTTGTTACCATACAATCGTGATTCTACAGGTGCGAAAGTACTCTCCTTTTATAGTTGTAGAAGGATCTGTAGACAAGCTGTCTGGATCGGCTGGTTTCAATGACGTTACTGGGTGAGTGCTCTCAGTAGCCAATCATGTATTTATATTCCTCTTCTCTCGTTTGTTGCATGATATGCAAAATGGAATCTGTTTAGGTACATTTTTGGAAAGAATTCCAAAGCGGAGAAGATACCAATGACTACTCCTGTTTTCACTGAGGCATCTGATGATGAACTCTCAAAAGTATCCATCAAAATATGTCTCCCACAAGAGAAAGATATAAGCAGGTGAGGTTCAATTTCTAATAGAATTGACATGTCAACCCGGACTTTTGGTCATGTATGAAGTCTACTTGTATGCAATGTGAGAAGTTAGTAATGAGTAAATGCCTCTGAGCAGTTTACCAGATCCCAATCAAGAAACAATAAGGTTGAAAAAGGAGGAAGGCCGCACTGCTGCCGTTCTGAAGTTCAGTGGAAAGCCTACTGAAGATATTGTTCGGGAGAAGGAGAAATTATTACGCTCTAGTCTCATTGCTGATGGTCTCAAACCTAAGCAGGGTTGTTTGCTTGCTCGTTACAATGATCCAGGCCGGACTAAGAGCTTTATAATGGTATTTCCTAACCCCAAATCGCTTGGGAACTTGATGATTATGCTTTAATTTGGTTGTGTGTGGTTTATTCATTGGCCTTTGTGTAGTCCTGCAAAATGTGCCTTTCATTTTGCGCTCTAAACCATCTTGGGTTTTCCTATGTAGAGGAATGAAGTACTAATATGGCTGGAGGAGTTTACATTGGACTAGCCCGTCGAACATGACCCTCCTTCGCCTCACTCTCCCTGCTGATAACGTTACTCCACAACACACAGTAAGAGTTTTTTTCCCCGATAAGTTACTACAGATTGTGCTGCACTGAAACATGATCAAGCATGCGTTTGAGGCTGCACATATAAAAAATTACTTCACCAGTAGTGTTAAAGTAGCGACATTTGTACCCCCAATCTTTCCATTTTCCAGTTTCAGTTGAACCAACGTATTCACATAGTCCCAAGGACCTAAGTGTTCCATTGAGTTGTGAATTTACATTTACTATATATGCAGCTTCTAATGTCAAACGCTGACATACCTCAGTCTGCTTCGTTATCCCTTCTTCCTATAGGACAGATAGGAACATGCCCGGGGCATATACATGTTTTTTTCCACTGGTATCGTATGCCCATGTGCAAGTGTGCCAAATGCCAACCCAAGCCAACAAAGTTGGTACTGGTGACATTTCCTTTTCAACAAAGGATAATGAAGCAACCTATTGAGGCAGAAGCCAAAACGCCAACAAATTTAAAACTTTCGCATTTTGGCAATTGCATCTTTTAATTCAAATCTTCAAAAACTGTAACTTTTGTACTCACGTATCTACATGCACTTGTTATGAATTAAAAGGTTGGAATTGAAGTTGAATGAATGCCATTTCTGGGTAGCTCATGGATGGATGCAATTGAAGCACAGGTTGGCAAGTGGAACCTGACATATCCCATATAAGATGGAGACTCAAAGACAAAGAGACAAAGACAGTGAGGTGTATTCTATATCCATGTGATGTGACCAACTCATCAAGCTGAATTTGGTCCTTAATCCTTGCTAAAAATGATCATATATCCCATGTGTTACACATATATACATGTATCTGTAGTAAAATACTCGAAACTTTGTACACGACGCCTCACGACGGCCGGCTTTCCGGTGCAATGCGCGTCTCTATTTTATTGTATTTTACTACCTTTTCTGTATCAAGATGGGTATGATATACTATTATTCAAACAAGGATTTGTGATCTTGTGCATTGTTTATAACATCTTTTAGTGCGATCTAATGCCCTTTTGTTATAAAAAGGGCCTTTGTCATGAAAAAGGGAAAATAGAAAAAAGTAAGAAAGGAAAAATATCCCATTGAAGCCCTGAAAAAGGGAAAATAGAAAAAAGTAAGAGAGGAAAAATATGCTAGTTGGAGATGAGCTATGAGTCATCCTTTTGTTATCCCATTGAAGCCCTGAAAAAGGGAAAATAGAAAAAAGTAAGAGAGGAAAAATATGCTAGTTGGAGATGAGCTATGAGTCATCCTTTTGTTATCCCATTGAAAATCTTTATCAGACTTAACCTTCCATGCTCAAGTTTTCACAACACTATATTTGATGGTGAATGTCGGTATCATTTAGATATTCGTATGTCAATCCATTTCATCAATACGAATTATAAGACATCTTATATGTGAATATGCATATAATGTTATATTGTGAATATGAACCACACATTCAGATAAGAATGCACGCAATTAACTAATGCTTCCTATTCACAATATGTGATGAATACATGACTCGTGTCATGTGTTTCATGTGTCTGCAAGCGTGCAGTGACAAACTCATGGAAGGTCTCAGGTAGAAGTTGATAATGTAAATCTTCCACCCATCTCAAGGTCAAAAATTTTGTGACGGAAGTCAAGTTTTAAACACCCACTAGGAAATAGAAATATCCAAACGAGAATTCAAAAACGACTTCTCCAACAACTCAAACAAACGTATTGCTTTATGGAAGAAGTTGAAGTCGATCACAAACAAACACAGGATGATGTAAAAAACTGAAAAGTCAAAGGTTCAATAGAGGCTGCTTTGCGCCGCTTTGAAAATGCCGAACGCGTACGCTTCGCGGTTTCCATGTCCGTCCAACTCAACCCCCTCCTAATTATAGACGAGTGTAATTTCCAATCTGCATTTTCAAATTGCTTTGCTGTTTTATTACCCTTTTGCACCTGCGGCCTGCCCACGTTCGCCCCCTTATTTCCTCTCTTTTTCTATCCCCGCTTTACAGATTGTGCGCGTGTAGATTTCTCCTCACCTTTTTGATCTCCATTTCTGTGGCGGCAATCTGAGATCTGGTGGTGGGATCTGAAGATCAAAGGTTAGTTTTTTCTATCTGGGTTTTGCTTCATTTTGGATTTCTTTGCCTTTTATCCATGAAAGTTCTGCTTTTGGTTCTTCGAAGTTTGATCTGTGGTTCTTTTCAGCTGGTTTTCGATGTGACTGTGATGTTGGTTTGTTTGAATCTTCGCAAAGTTGAATCCTTTATGTGAATCTGAATCTGTGTTTTGTGCGTTTATCGTTAATCATCTATTTGTTTTGAGAACTCCATTTTTATGGGAAAGTTTGATCTGGGATTACTTTGCTGGAGGTAAATTTAAACTGCGAAATGATAAAAAAAAGGGGAACTTTCTGGGATAAAAGTCTGAAAGATTAGCGCTTTTTTTGTATCTCAGTATGGTTGGTCTGGGATTTAGGTGCCATAAGTATTTTGCTTTCACTTTTGTAATAACCTCAGTGATTTGTAGCTCTGAATCTGGAAGCCTCTCTTTTTGCAACTTTATATACACTTCTTAAACTTGTAGAGATCATTATGAATGCATTTCTTGCCCAATTTCAATTGAAAATACATTCTAGTTGCCTATATGTATAAGAATTGACTGTTGTTATGATCTTGTAAGTTGTACTGCATTTGATCTCATCCACTGTATTGTATGATCATCAGGGAAGAATGGCAGACCCGAAACCAGACACACCCTTGATCCCACCATCATCAGTGACATCATCATCATCGCGGAACCTGCCCGACTTCAAAAAATCAGTCAAACTAAAATATGTGAAGCTTGGGTACCATATTCTCATCACCCATGGAATGTACCTGTTTCTTTCACCACTTGTTGTGGTAATCGCTGCCCAGATCTCAACATTTTCTCTCCAAGATATTTATGATCTTTGGGAGCATCTCCAATACAACCTCATCTCAGTGCTTATCTGTTCGACTCTCCTTGTTTTCCTATCCACTGTCTACTTTGTCACCCGCCCTCGTCCGGTGTACCTTGTTAACTTTTCTTGCTACAAGCCAGAAGAATCTCGAAAATGCACAAAAAAGATTTTTATGGACCAGTCTACTATGACTGGTACATTCACAGAGGAGAATCTCCAGTTCCAGAGAAGGATTCTTGAGAGATCTGGTCTTGGGGACTCAACTTACCTTCCAGAGGCTGTACTCAACATTCCTCCAAACCCGTCAATGAAAGAAGCTAGAAAAGAAGCTGAGGCTGTGATGTTTGGTGCTATTGATGAACTTTTTGCTAAAACAGCTGTAAAGCCTAAGGACATTGGAATCTTGATTGTGAACTGCAGCTTGTTTAATCCTACCCCGTCTCTTTCTGCCATGGTTATAAACCATTACCAGCTTCGAGGGAACATAGTCAGCTATAATCTTGGTGGGATGGGCTGCAGTGCTGGTCTGATCTCAATTGATCTTGCTCAGAAGCTTCTTCAGGTGCATCCTAACTCTTATGCACTAGTTATCAGCATGGAGAACATCACATTGAACTGGTACTTTGGTAATGATCGTTCAAAGCTTGTCTCAAACTGCTTATTTCGAATGGGAGGGGCTGCGATTTTGCTTTCCAACAAAAGCTCAGACAGAAGAAGGTCCAAGTACCAGTTGGTTCATACTGTTCGCACCCACAAGGGTGCAGATGATAAGTGCTTTACTTGTGTTACCCAAGAAGAAGATTCTGAGGGGCATGTTGGTGTTACTTTATCAAAGGATCTAATGGCAGTAGCAGGTGATGCTTTAAAAACCAATATCACCACATTGGGGCCTCTTGTTCTGCCAATGTCTGAACAGCTTCTTTTCTTTGCTACATTGGTTGGAAGGAAACTGTTCAAGATGAAGATCAAACCTTACATCCCTGATTTCAGACTAGCTTTTGAGCATTTTTGTATTCATGCTGGTGGAAGAGCAGTCCTAGATGAATTGGAGAAGAACCTGCACCTATCTGATTGGCATATGGAGCCATCAAGGATGACACTCCATCGATTTGGAAACACCTCGAGCAGTTCTCTTTGGTATGAATTAGCTTATACTGAATCCAAGGGAAGGATGAAGAAAGGAGACAGAACATGGCAGATTGCTTTCGGTTCGGGATTCAAGTGTAATAGTGCTGTGTGGAAGGCTCTTAAAAGCATAAATCCAGCAAAGGAAAAGAACCCATGGATGGATGAAATTGATCGGTTTCCGGTAGATGTTCCAAGGGTGACGACCTTCTAAATCTGAAGAGGTCCTTTCCATTACGCCATCGCATTGTGGTGGTTTTTTCTAGCTTTCTTTCTGATTGAGGTCTTAGAATTGGTTTTCTTGCTTTGCCATGTCTGAGCTTTTAGGAATTGGTTGTTTCTTTTAGGGTAGAAATGGCGGTTTTGGGCATGGTGGTAGGGATTGCTGAGCAGATCTATTTGTTTGTGTTCTTAGGACACAAAATTCGAGCATTTCGAATTTAGGACCTGGATTGTGACTTGTAAATCGTTAAGGATACATTGGGATGGAATTTGAAGTTGGAACTAATTGAATCTTAGCCCTTTCTTTGCCCATTTTATGATTGTTTCTCCCATCTCTGATTTTGATTTTGCTGTAAATCTCATACCTCTGTTATCTCATTTTCACTATCAAACTGTGAATAAAGATTAAAACAAATCTTCATAGTTTCCAACATATTTCAAGCAAATTCATCTTATAGCAACATCTCTCTATTAAGGAAAAATAACCATGGGTAGTTCAAACATGTTTCCGATACAGGGATGACCATGCCACATGATGACAAGATCAAAAAGTAAGCCTACAATACATAATCTAGTTCAAGCAACACGAATAACAAATTTAAGAACATGATCAAAGTCACTGGTAGACTCTGTTCCTTACTGCAAACTTGGCACTCGCCTGCCGCAGCAGTCCATTCATTAATTATTCCTTGGTTGACTTGTTGATAAGTGACTTGTGAATGTGAGGGATCACACCTCCACCAGCAATGGTTCCTTTGATCAGAGTATCAAGTTCTTCATCTCCACGAATAGCAAGCTGCAAATGTCTGGGAGTTATACGTTTCACCTTAAGATCCTTACTCGCATTGCCTGCCAACTCTAACACCTCAGCAGTCAGATACTCCAAGATAGCTGCAGAATAAACTGCAGCAGTTGCTCCCACTCTCCCATTAGCTGTGGTCCTCAACTTCAGGAGACGGTGGATCCTTCCAACAGGGAACTATATACATAATAGACTAGTAAATGACAGGATATCTATCCATCAACAAATTTCACGGCTGTACAGATAGGAACCAAAGTCAAAACACCAAAACTTTTGAGTCCATCATCAGCAACAATCTTTATTCTGGACAGAAAAGCATGAGGGAATTAAATAACAAAGAGCGAAGGCACAATGAATACAGAACATGTTTTACAGACTAAACTAAACCACTGGACAATGGATGCTACTGTAGTTTATTAATGAAGACGGTATGTGTTGAACCTACTTCACTATTAGAGAACCGGACAGATGGAACTCACCATAACTTTACGGTTGCAGGTATATACAAACTCTCAATCTCAAACTCAAATACCATGATAAGCATTGTTGGGTTTACTATCATTTCCAACAACTTAAGCTCGTAGAATACGAACTAACTACGACTTTTATATTCTAGTATGTTGTAGAGCTTAAGCCAAGAGAACAAATGCAGACAATACAATACGATACAGACTAACATAGTAATAAATATAGGCTAGTTACGAGTGTTGTTATGACCAGGAAAGTGTAAGGTTTGAGAGTCCTTGCACAAGAACATGTCTATTTCAGGATCCCGGAAGTCTTCAATTGAACCAACCACCAGGGGCCTACAGACTTCTTAAGAGTTTTCGAAACACCTTTCAGAAGGGTCAGTCATAATGGCCTTATAAACAACATAACTAAACTAGCCAGATAACAACTAGACAATGATTCTGCGACTTCGCGTCCCGAAACATCATAATACAAGCAAATATCTCAAATAGACGACCACCAAAACCATGACTCATATCCATTCCCTCAGTAATATCAACGTTCAAGGCTCATTTCTAATACTAGTATTAAACACAGATGATTCACTTCCATTCTAATAGTCATTCCAAATTCAAGTTATTTCAAATTCACTTTTATGGTTCTTCCAAATCAATCTAACCTAACTGCAAGAACACAAGTCTTCAACAATATACACATCCTTTTAATTCCGAAATTACGAAAAGCTCAGTCAAGCTTCATCTTGCTTCAATCAGTAAAAAAAACCACAACCCTAATAAAAAGCTACAGTATTTACTCCATGTTTCTTCGTTTTTCACCAAATTCAGTGCAAATTCATCCACAAGAAGCAAAACCCAGATAGCAAATCATCAAAATCGAAACCCAGAAACACAAAAAAAGGAAAGAAAATCGAACCTGAAGGCCGGCGCGAGAAGAACGGGAGATGGGTTTCTTCTTGTCCTTGTCTTTGCTGGTGTTGCCGCCACTCTTGCCGCCCATAATCAGGCCCTTGGCGCCCTTTCCCGACATCTTTTTTTCCCGCGGAAAACAAAGACTTAACGGATTTTCGGTGCTAATTTATGCGGTGAAATTAATCAACCAGATTTAATTGATTAATTTCGGGGAAAACGAGGAATCGAATCGAAGACTTGGAAGCAAATCTCTGTGTCTCTGGGAACACCAACACAAAACCAAAGAGAAGAGCTCGCGATTTGCAGATGGTCGGCCAAAAGCTGCTTGAAAGCCTTTTTATCCAATCCCACTTTGACTAATTTACCCCTCTTCCCCTTCTTATTTTACGATACTGTATTGTCATCTTTGATCTTTTTCTACAAGATAAACATTTCTCTTTTGCTCTGTCTCCTGCTCCGTAACATTATCTTTTGGAAGCATTTACCTTTAGTTGAGTGTCTTGAAAGTCATTCGCAATGAAGCTCAATCATCTTGCATATACAAATGGCTTTGATGTAAAATGGGAGCAAACTTTCAAAATTATATAGGTAATAATCTGAATATGCAGTAACAGTTCATTCATCAAGTCGATATCTCAACAATGCAACAGTGAGCTAAAAGTTGTACAAAAATTTTGGTTTTAGTCTGTCTATATAAGGAAAGTAATCAAACATAGAGTTCTGAAGTCTGAACTATTGCCAGGCATGGCTAATATACTTTGGGACAGTCACTTATTCATTCACTGTCACTGCCTCTTCCTTCTCTTTCGCCTTTGCTTCCTCGGAAATGTGGAAACCCTCAATCTTGCGGGAAACGTCTTCTGCGGGCACCTTCACCTTCCCATTTGCCGCCAGTGCCTCAGTTTCATCTTGAGTCAAGGGGCCAGTCTGCCATATTCTGATGGTTCCGTCTTCAGATCCTGAAGCATATGATTCCCCTCCTGGCGAGAAACGCAAACAGTGAACAGGACCATGGTGGCCCTTGTTGCATGCTGCATCGAGATGAGATTGGATTAATTGACGATTCAGGATTAGAAAATCAACACAAGATCGCAGTAGTATAACAGCACCAGACAGAAGATAGAGACTTAACCTACAAAATCTATGACTCAAAGGAGCCAGCTAACTTAACTAGTAGTAGTCTATTGATATTATGTTTAAGGCATGACATCCACTCCTGCCTTTCCAGACTCCATCCTAAAACAGGGGCAAAAGTAATTGCAAACCTACAGCACCAAGTCCATATAACATGTCCTATTCTCCTAAAGAAATTCAATCAAAAGGAAATTTGTCTTGGAGTTGAAGCACATACCGATCTCTTCACCAGTATGGAAATCAAAGACATGAACCCACATATCTTCTCCTCCAGCAATGAACTTGTTCCCATACTTCGGTTCCAGGGAAGCTGATTCTACTGTGCAAGGCATGTTATAGCTCTTCACCAACCCAAAGCTGTAAACAAGTAAAATATCATAAGTAATCCAACCAGAAATTCTGCCAAAATTCAGAATAATCAAACTCATAACTTACTAATTTGCATCCCAAAACTTCACAGTAGACCCATCAGCAGTAGTGATATAACGACCATCTTGACTCACTTCAGAGCTGGTCACAGATGATTTGGTGTCAAGTGTTTGGACTATTTTACCAGTTCTTACATCCCATAATCTGTACATTAACCAGCAGCAACAAGGTTTAGTAAAGAATAAAGTAACCAATATTTCTTCCAAAGTAACATACTTTTCTAACATACGAGATTCAACTATATATCATATAGTAGCTTTAACATCAGACAGATTTACAGAGATGCATACCTGACACCTCCCATATCAGTACAAGAACTCAATATGGTCTGATCACTGTGGAGCCATGCGGCAGTTCTTACTGACCCAGGGGATTTATCAACTTCTCTTGGCGGCGCATCTGGACGATTCAAATCATATATGCGGATAACTTTCTCTACTCCTCCAGTAAGCAAAAGGTGTGTATCCTGCGAACAAGGGGTACACTCAAAGTTATTGCATCCACTTACACAAATAGACTTCAAATTGATCCAAAATCCATCACTAGTTAGTATCATTGTATATCTATTAAATTCACATCACACTCTTGAACCATGAAACATCATATAACATCCAACAAATGGAAATTAACCAGTTTTTTGGGTTATTTTTAGTTAAAGTGAACAGTACTTTTGACAATGATTACATAAGAACCCACCTCGGAGAAAGAACAGGCTCGGACAATGTGCTTGTGTTCAAATGAGTGTAGCACATCTCCTGATAATGCATCCCAAACTTTCCTGCATACGGATTTGATCAACCAAATACATCAACTTTGGATCAAGCTAATTACAACCTCATTGACTAGAGAAAGACTACTAGGACAATGATCGCTCTAGTAATAAGAACTCAACATAAAAGCATAAATAACCTACTCAAATGATTTTACGGAGCACCACATTTCAGTTACTAATTATTGTAGACAGATACGTACATCTGAGATATGGTCTAGAGAACTGTATAGATCCTAGCAGAGGCAACTCAGTGCAGAGTGGTTCACATAATTTTCAAATTGCAATTGTTAAGTAATTGCATATATATATTTCAAAGCCAAGTTCCACAGTTAAACCCAATAAACTCTTACCAACACAGTTTATTAGAATTCATAAAAAGAAGCAAGAAAAGCCTAACCATCCATCTCGGTATGAATAACAAAAAACAGAAAGATAAAGATAAAGCCATACGCAGAGAAATCCGCAGAAGCAGTTGCAGCACGGAGGGCATTAGTATCCAAGCAACAACTCCACACTGCACCCTTATGCCCTTCAAATGTTCCAATCCAATCCCCAGTCTCTCCATTTCTCAGCATAGGACTAGAATCTACAAGGCACACGAAAAAAACATCACATAAAACTTTCCACTAAAACGACTTCAACACAATACAACAACATTTAAATCGCACTTATCAAGATTAAAATGTCAAAACCCCAATTACGCAATACATCCTGACAAAATATTTCACTCGATTTCGACAAGCATTACTATTATTGACTTACATACATAGAAATCCAAGTGCAGCATTCATATAGACAGTTCCTCATCAGCTTATACATACAAATACATCTAAATACCAAATCATACGATTACAATTTGCACAAATAGAGAAACAAAATTGTAGAGCTATCGATTTCGATACGTACCCTTACTAGCACTGATAAGAAAGAACCCATCAGGGGTCACCGGACTGTAAAACAGATCCACCACCGGACGAGAATGACCGTGGCAAACCAGAGGAACCGCCACCTTCTTCTTCTCCATCACTCACAAGCTAAATTTACTAAATCAAAAATCCCACAAAACAAAAAGATTTATCTTTTTATTTTTATTTTTTCTTTGATCCGTAGCTCAAAAATTCAAAGAACCCTAACCCTAACAAATATCCTACTTCTCTATACAGATTCAAGCGTAATCAAACAAGCAGTCGATGATAAGATTGTTCTTAAACAAGGTTAATTTGGGAGATTAATTGCACACAAATGCGTTGGTAATTGGGGGGGCGAGAAATTGGCGGTATTTTGACAACAGGTGGGAGACGATAACAGTGAGAAATTGAAGTGAATCCACACCTCCTAACCCTCTTTTCTCAACAATGGCTCTGATCAATCAAATCTAATGTGCAAATTACAGAGAAAACCTAATTTCAAAATCTAAAAAGAAGAAAACTGGAAATGTTAGAAGAAAGAAACAGAGCTGTGTGAACCAAGGGCTAGGCGCAAGAGCAAATTTGGGCATGGGGTCTGCATTTTATAGCCTTCCTTTTGGGCTTTTCACTGTATCATCTTGGATTTTGGATTCATGCGGGCTTTCTTACCGGCATAAGGATAGACCCATAAATATTCTATTGGCAGTCCGACTCTCTACATTACGTTTAATTCTTATTAAGAGCTCGTTTACTTACAAGAGGGAATCATAAATAAAATTTGGGAATAGGAATCGGGTATCATTTTGCCCCTAAATAGGAGTATGACTTACTAAATTTTGATTCTCAAGTGGGTTAGTAAACATATAATAACCAAGGAAACAAAATGATTCCCAACGATTCCCATTCATTGTAAGTAAACATGCTCTAAGTATTGGAATTTTGATGGCTAATATAGTCATCCATATTGTGGAGATATCATGTTTAGAGCCGACCCATAACCTAGAGAACCGACTCGATTATGGACAAGGCGATTTCAGCTTCAGCAAATACCCAAGATGAACTGACTCGATTCCAGTCCCTGCCATCTTCAATAAGATAATGTAAAGTACTAATATTAATGAAATCATCTATCGACCCAATATGAACATTGGTTTCATAATGATAAAATACTAATGTCATACCAATGCAACGTCCCGAGCAAATATTCCAACTCCGCCATCAATCTCAATAAAACTTAGGCCCATGCTGCTTAATCCCAAAAAGCCCAATGAGTGGCCCATCTCCTAAATCCAAAAGAAGAAGGTAACCAAACCGAGAGGAAATCTGAGTATTCTTGTCTTGAACAACACGAGACCGACACCAACCTTGTATAAATCCAATTCACAAGGAAAAGCTCTCGGAGAAATTCACAAATCTCAGATATTCCGATCGCAATGGCCGCCGCCTTAATCCACAACAAGCACCAGCAGGCCACCGCTGCGCCGGAGGAGACCTGCTCCGGCAAGCCCTCCAAGCAAGGCGAGGGGCTCCGGCAGTACTACCTCCAGCACATTCACGAGCTCCAGCTCCTCGTCCGACAGAAGGGACACAACCTCAACCGACTCGAAGCTCAGCGAAACGAGCTCAATTCCCGAGGTTCGTTTTCGCTAATTTCGCGCCTCCAATGCTCTAACCCTAGTTTCTGATTCTGGGTTAGGCTTTTATGTTTGGATTTTGTCTGTTTTCAGATTGTGGTCGATCTTCGTAGTTTGCTGATTTCATTGTTGATTAGGCAGAGGTCGTATTTTTGGATTTTGTATTTGGTGAAAATTGGCTTATAGGTTTGATTTTAGCTAGTTTACTACTATAGGGAATTGTAATTTTCGTGCATATATGAAATCTGCTTCTTGTTATCGGGTCTTGTGATGAACGGGTGATGGCACATGAGCTCGGTTTCGATCTTGTATTCTTACTTGTTGAGTGTAATCTACTACAGTACCCCAGGGGATCGTATGAATCGTAGTGTTGTTTTAGATTATCATGACACACCCATAAAGTAACAATGCCTCTGTTAATTCCATTGACCTGATATCTGGTCCTGATTGTTGGCATCTTTTTGTTATGGACATAAGCAAGTAGGCAAATTCATCACGATGTCAATTAGCGACTGTTCCTGCTTAGTGGAAATGTTAATGCAATGTGTGAATCTGGTTTTCGTGGAGTTTCTCGATCCTTTTGCTCTCTTATTTATTAGTCTTCGTGAAATTGAGCATATGTTACTAAGTCAAGTTGGAATTGTTGGATTGATCGATTTGATTTATGTAAATTTGCATCTTGAACAGTGAGAATGCTAAGGGAAGAGCTACAGCTGCTTCAGGAGCCTGGATCATATGTTGGTGAAGTTGTCAAAGTGATGGGGAAGAACAAGGTTTTGGTTAAGGTGAGTAGTTGTACATTCTTCAGTAACATCTTGATGATAATATATGGAAACTTATCCTAGTTGATTGAAATATTTATTTTACCTAATCATTGTTTGTTTTGTAATTCCAGGTTCACCCAGAAGGGAAGTATGTTGTCGATATTGATAAGAGCATTGATGTCACAAAGATCACACCATCAACAAGAGTTGCTCTCCGCAATGACAGCTATGTTCTTCATTTGATCTTGCCAAGCAAAGTAGATCCCCTGGTCAACCTGATGAAAGTTGAAAAGGTTCCTGACTCTACGTATGATATGATTGGTGGGCTTGATCAGCAAATCAAAGAAATAAAAGAGGTTTTCTTCTGAACATTCTTAGTTTCTGAACTCACGTTTCATTGCTTGCTGCACTATCACCTTCATCTACCTATGTTGTAAATAATATGCGTCCATCTTTCCAGGTCATTGAACTTCCAATCAAACATCCTGAATTGTTCGAGAGTCTTGGTATAGCTCAGCCAAAGGTAGAACTACGTTTCCAAGCTATTCGGTTTGATAATTTTTTTGCTAGGTGTGCACTAGCTCTTACATTTGTGCACTGACACTTACTCTTCAATACAACAGGGTGTACTGCTGTATGGGCCACCTGGAACTGGGAAGACGCTGTTGGCCAGAGCTGTGGCGCATCACACTGACTGTACGTTTATCAGGGTTTCTGGTTCCGAGTTGGTTCAGAAGTACATTGGGGAGGGATCTAGAATGGTTAGAGAACTTTTTGTCATGGCCAGGTTTGTTCTTATCTCTTCTTATGGATATGCAAACACTTATAGTTGTAATCTGATTTCCTCATCTTTTTGTTCACCACTTACTCACATAATTTTAATCTGGTTTTTCCTTCAGGGAACATGCTCCATCTATCATTTTTATGGATGAAATTGACAGCATCGGATCTGCTCGTATGGAATCTGGTAGCGGCAATGGTGACAGTGAGGTGCAGCGAACTATGCTGGAGCTTCTCAACCAGCTTGATGGATTTGAGGCATCAAACAAGATCAAGGTACTGATTGAATTTAGGTTCATATAAAACACCATACAAATTTCTAAACATTATTCTCTATCTAACCACTACCCTCTTTACATTGCATCCTTGGCAGGTTTTAATGGCCACAAATCGTATTGACATTCTTGATCAAGCTCTCCTCAGGCCAGGACGAATTGACAGGAAGATCGAGTTCCCAAATCCTAATGAAGAGGTATGTGCCGATGTCTATACTATTACTAGCATTAAGGATTTTCAGTAGGTTATGTGTTCATAGGTCAATATTTCTGTTTACTCTTGTGTAGTCTCTATGCGATCAACAGAGGTTCCTCCTTTTTGCAATACTAGATCCACTTAGTAGAGTGCAATTATGCGCCAAAAGATCCACTTAGTAGAGTGCAGTTATCTATATAGAACAGAATCATTGGATAGAATTGTCAACATTTGCTTATTAACGTTCTAGTTTTTCTATGCATTTAATTATGGCCTATTTTATCATTCATGATTGAATTTTATTCAGAGTAATTGTTTATCAAATTGCAGTCTCGTTGGGATATCTTGAAAATTCACTCAAGAAGAATGAACTTGATGCGTGGTATTGACCTGAAGAAGATTGCAGAGAAGATGAATGGAGCATCTGGTGCAGAACTTAAGGTACTTTTTCTTTTCTCCTCAAGAGTCTTGTTACTAGCGAGGTTTTGAATTACGAATCAAATCTTCATGCTTGTGTCTTTTCCCATTATGCAGGCTGTTTGCACAGAAGCTGGAATGTTTGCTCTGAGGGAGAGAAGGGTTCATGTGACTCAAGAAGATTTTGAGATGGCAGTTGCCAAGGTAATGAAGAAGGAAACTGAGAAGAATATGTCATTGCGCAAGTTGTGGAAGTAAATTTTTTATATCATGGTGTTTGTTCGAGCCAATCTAAGCATGGAAGACGATGTTCAAAAGGCAGTGATAACGGGGTGACTTGTATTTGCTTGCATTTTGATTACGGGGTGAAGGGTTTAGACCATGATGTTTGTGGTTGAAATTGAAAACGACTGTGTATGCTGGATGCATGCCACTTAAGACTTAAAGTTAGAAGGGTCGTGGAACTTGTATCTTCTTTAAGTCATATGCATATGCTTCGCTTCAAATTAATTTAATGTTGCTTTAAAGTGTTTCCATCAAATTCTTTCTGCCGACATGAATTAACTGCAAGATACTGACGTGTGGTGTGCTGTTTTCAAATTAACAAGATGCATATAGAATTGATCTTCGTATGTCATACATGATGCAATTGGAGCGTTTTATTCTTATCTAAACTTCAATGAAAGAAATTTGGTCGGTAACACCATGGTGCACGTAGACGATGCGCGTTATGTCGGGAGGAAACATCTTTTCTTTATTCCAGTGTTCTGGATACTACAAATTAATATAGGTTTTTGTAAGATTATGGAGCAATCATTGGGGAATAGTCAATGTAATTGATAAGATTAAGAAACACAATATACGCAATTTATCGGGTTCTCAAAGGAAATGGCATTGAATTCACTACAAGCTATCAAAGTCAAACTTCTTGGTGGATGATGGTGGTTTCCAGTGTTATGTTCCAATCTTCCGTCATTTAAGGCAGAGACATCAGATGTTGGAAATTGGATAGAAATGCAAACTCGAAACATCTGATGTTAGAAATTGGATAGAAAATAGGCAGAGATTAGACTTTAAGGCACGTACACCATGGTGGTTTTCATTCGTTCCCAATTGTATAAACAATGTATATATTTTGAAATATATAACATCAGATATAATCTTAACCAATTTGAGAATGAAAATTCTTAGATGAACAATGCTTACCAGTTATAATCAAAGGAAATAAAAGTAGACGTGAGAAACCGCGTGGTATACCCGTCATATTTAAGTGTTACTCAATTATTCCAAACTTAAATCTGCACATTGACTTTGAACCCCCCATGATTCATTCATCTTCATCTATCTCATACCTAATTTCACGTCATACAATTAATTCATCTTATCCTCCAAATTCCACCCTTTTGCTTTCTTCTTTCTTAGTTCTGCAAAGAAATGTCCACAACTCAACCAGCTGGAGCTCACATCCCATGCCAATGGCTTTCACTTATCCTCCTCTTGCTTCTTCAGCTCCTCCACACCTCTAACGCCGACGTCGGCACCTCCGCGCAATACCCTCCTCCGTATCTACGTAAGTCCACACATACAGATACATACTTACATACATACGTATATACAACACATGAACAGATCTAATAAGTACACCATGTGTTTATGTACTTTTAGCGACCGCGTGCTACGGGAGCGATTCGTCGCAATTTCCGTCGAGTAATCTGTTTGGGGCGGCGGGAGACGGAATATGGGACAATGGGGCGGCGTGCGGGAGGCAGTACTTGGTGAGATGCATAAGCGCTGCTCAAACGGGGACCTGTGTTCCGGACATGACCATTCAAATCAAGATTGTGAACTACGTCAGCAATATTCGTTCGAAGCCATCGGCCTCCGGCACCACCATGGTCTTGTCCCAAACCGCCTTTGGATCCATTGCCAATTCAACTGCTAAATCCATCAACATTGAGTTTCAACAGTAAGCACATTCATTTCTTTGGCTTTTTAAGAGAAAATCGCCCCTTTTCATCACGTGATGAGAGAGATAGACACATAAGTGTATACAATTGATGACACTAAAGAATCTTGATTTACTAATGGTTGATACATATTTTTATTATTCTCTCGTCATGTAACTGGTCAGGTAGACGCATATGCTTATACACAACCGACGCTTAACAATCTTGTCTGGTTAATATGATCATCATTTGCTCCTAAACATGTGTATGTTCAAACAGCTAGCATTTGTATGTCTCCATATGGAGGAGGGGTATGATTTTTGTTTATTATTTTTTATGTTAATTTGTTCGTTTATGCAGAGTATGATATGAAAATTATGCATAGATGATGATGGGGAGAAGCTGTAATTGTATGATGAATTCAAGGGTTTGAAATGTCAAATCAAATATGCATGCAGAAGAGTGGAAGGTGCACCAGATGGCGGAGAAAAATCGTGTGTTTTTGTATTCTTGTTACATTCTTTAAATGAGAATATACTGTGGAAAACTTTGATTGGTCTTCATTGAAACTTGTAAGTTAATTTATACATATGAATGGAATACTATTTTGTTGATCAGCAATGGGTACAAAAATGTCATTTTTTTATCATCTCTTTTATATGTTTAGTTTTTTGAACTTCGGAATTTTCCTTTTGGCTGCAAACTTGTCAGCTTACTTAACAGTTGCGAATATGATCATACTAATAAGTTCGTATATATCAATTATAGACAAATCCGTCGGTGTCAGCTTGTATGTATGAGTAGACTGGACCTGTATGTGTGTGGACACTTTGACTTCCATGGAACTTTAGCCTAAAATACAGGACATGGAAATTAATGGTGCGCGTGGGCTGGGGGAAGCAAACGATGAGATGAAAGGATGTTTCAAAGGAGTCGAATACGCCAGAGACTGACAGTCACTTGATAGTGATTCAAATTTGGGACTTAGCAGCACGTAGTCTACACGCCCAATGCTGCTTTAATCTTGTGTCCATATTGGAATTTGTTCACCTCTCCAATCCACATCATCATAATCTTTCCAATACTTACAATGAGTGGCACAAAATCCAAAGTAACTCTCTCTCTCTCTCCTTGATGTCTCGTCCTTCTTTGGATTTAAGACGACTGTTGCATTTTTCTTTCGCTCCATCAAATCCTATGACATTGTCGAACACACATCTCGTCCGTCCATGATTATATGCTCTCTCACAAACAAGGATAAGTAGGGGTGGGCTCGGTCCGAGTTGGTCGGGATCTACCCTAAACTCGACTCCCATATCAAAAGCTCGGGTATGAGAAAATAAAGGCTAGAATCCCGGATCAGAGAGTCTTCCGAAGTTTGGTACCCGATTTTTCCAGACAGGAAGGGTCAGGTTTGAGGTTTTGGATCGAAGAAGAAGAAAAAGCCCATAAAAGATTTATATTTAGCAATGCCTTCTAAAACTCAAATTTTATCTCACTCTCCCCTTGAGACTTGAAATGAGTCACTTTACCCCATGAAACTCACTACCATCACACATAATGCCCCCTAATGGCGAGAAGGATGTTTATAGACTCATTGTATTGCCGCATCATTGTCTCAAGCTGATCAGAAATTGCAATCATGCAAAAGTTGTCATAAGTCCACCACCTCGTATCAAGTTTCTTGGTGACCCATGAAGTTAACATGGTTAAACTACAATAACGATTTTGGAGAAATGCCCTTGAAATTGTCAAATAATCTCATTTTCCTTCATGAAACTTTCAAATTGTCTTACAAGTGAAGTAGAAATGAGAAAGATTAGGAAACTTGATGAAGACCATCGGAGAATTGTAGGACTTTACTATGACAAAAGATTACAACAACTTCTCTCTAAAATAAGGAGAGCACAAATGACAATAACCTCTCTCTTATAATAGGAGAAACTCACTCCCTCTAACAAAGGAAAGACAAAAAGTGTTTAGGAGAAACCTTCTCTTGCTCTCTCTAAACCCCATTTGCATATCCAGTCCTCCAGTCTTCTCTCGAAATCCAATCCTACAGTCGTCTTCTGCCCCAGCATCAAATTTCCGCCACAAAAAATGAGTAGTTTGCCGCAAGCTACTTCTTTGTCTACGTAGTCATGGAAGACAAAAAATGAAACATCTAGCTCGGCTTTATGAATTTTGTTATATAAGTTGATTTTTTTTTTCTCTAATCAATAATTTTTTATACTTTTTTTCCACTGCATAGAAATGATGAATTGATACAGCATGTTTCGTCGTGTTTCATAACCAAAAAAATTTCTAAACCTAAATCACGGGGTGAGTGGCGTTTTGGTGCTTCATATGGCAATGTTGAAAGACAAAAATGGATCCCACATAAGTTGACGGAAGCAATAAATAGAATTAATCAAAATCTGTCAAAGTGGATGAAGTGAGTTTTAAAGGGAAAATGAGACAATTTGAGAGTTTTAAGGAGGAAAGTGGAATGATTTTAGAGTTTCAGAGGACATTCCTCCAAATAAGTAGTTGCTAATGGTTTTAAGTTACAAGAGGCAACATGAGCGATGGAAGTGAGTTTCAAGGGGCAAAGTGACCAATTTTTAGTTTCAGGGGGAAGTGGGATAAAATTTAAGTTTTAGGGGGCATTGATACAAACAAGTCGTTTACTAACTTAGAGTCGGAATGAATAGGAGTTAGAATGAGCATGAATCAGAGTGGGAATGAGTTGGAATGAACAAGAGTCGGAGTGGGGCACTCTTATTAAAGCGTTTATCACAAAATTTTGAAATTTTTCTATTTTGTCATAACATTAAGTTTATGTTAAAATTTTGAATCTTTGATTTTGTCATAATCTTATGACAAAATTTAAAATTTTTTTAATTTTGTCATAATTTTATGACAAAGTTTTGAATCTTTATTTTGTCATTACCTTATGACAAAATTTTAATTTTTTTTATTTTGTTATAATCTTATGTCAAAATTTTGAATTTTTGATTTTGTCATAACATTATGACAAAATTTTACAAAACTTATATTTAGTCATAACCTTTTGACAAAATTTTAATTTTTCGATTTTGTTATAACCTTATGAAAAAATTTTGAAATTTTAAATTTTTGTCATAATCTTATGACAAAATTTTATAAAATTTATACTTTGTCATAGCCTTATGATAAATTTATTTTTTTTATTTTTTCAGAACCTTATGACAAAATTATTCATTTTTTATTTTGTTATATTATTACCTTATGACAAAATTTTTAATTTTTATTTTGTCATAACCTAATGACAAATTTTGAATCTTTAATTTTGTCATAACCTTATGACAAAATTTTATAAAATTTATATTTTGTCATAATCATATGACAATGTTTTTTTTTATTTTTTTGGTTTTGTCATAACTTTATGACAAATTTTTAATTTTGTCATAACCTTATGAAAAAATTTTAATTTTTTAATTTTGTCATAACCTTGTGACAAAATTTTTGAATTTTTTCTATTTTATCATAACTTTATGACAAAATTGTGAATAGTGCATAACCTGTATGATGATGTTTTAGGAACTTCAAGTTCAAAACTTAGGATTTTCACAATAGTATACGATTGAAATTTTGGGTTCGAGGTCTATGATGAACTAGGGGTTCAATCAATCCTGCAAATTCAAATGAATACAAATATATAAAAGGAAAAATGCAAAAAAACAATAAACAAACAAAGTTAGATCTACGTGACCTGCGATCTTCTGGATCTTTGGTCTATTGGACCGAAAATCTGCTGAATCCTTAAGTAGGTGTGAGACCAAAAGAATAGGTAAAATAGATTGGGTTTTTATCTAAAATAGGCCAACCGGCCTAAATCTATTCTAAAATCTACGGGTAGCGAAATTTGTTCCGAAAATAGGCATAAGGATTGCCTAATTGCAAAGGAGAAGTCCCTCCACCATCCGACAAACCTCTTTCCGTTCTCGCCGCCGTCGCTAATTTTCGAGCCACTTTCTCCGTTTGGAACCAACTGGAATAGCTTCCCAACATCCCCGAGTACACTCCCACAAAGTTTCAACCCCAAATCCCAAGCGGTTTGCCGCCGGCGAACTAAAACTTTTTTCTCTGTTTTTTGCCAAAAAACCGTCCGAAAAATTTCCCTCCGTTCTCTCTTTTCCGGCCATAGATCGACGACGACCCGAACTACAAAAAGTTCCCTCTCAACCTCAAGAATATATCCCCAAAATTTCAGAGCCAAAGACAGTGTAGAACGCCGCCGGTGAAACCAAACGCAAAACTGAGCTGCCGGAGTTCTCGGTGTCGTCGCTAATTTTCCGGCCACTTTCTCCGTTCGGAAAACCTGGACTAGCTTCCCAACATCCACGCACACACTCCCACGAAGTTTCAACCCCAAATTCCAAGCGGTTTGCCGTAGGCGAACCAAAACGTTTTGATCTGTTTTTTGCCAAAAACTGTCCGACAAAGCTCCCTCCGTTCTAGGTTTTCCGGTCACCGATTGACGACGACCCCAACTACAAAAAGTTCCCTCTCGACCTCAAGAATATATCCCCAAAGGTTCAACCCTAAATTCCCAGCGGTTTGCCACCAGCAAACGAAAACGTCTTTGATGGAGTTCGGAGAAGACGCAAAGGGACTATAAGGCATTATGGGTGCACTATTAGGGACTATGAGGCACTATGGGTGCACTATGAGGAACTATGAATGCGTTGATGAATTACAACGATTCTGTATTCGAAAGACTATGAGGCACTATGAGGGACTAAAAGGCACTATGGGTGCATTATGAGAGACTATGAGGCATTATGGCCGCACTATAACCCTAGGGATTTAATTGCAAAGTTACTGTAGCATTTTGCCTACTGAAGAACAGCCCGCTGCCCCTTGCCTATTTTGGAATAGATTTAGGCCGGTTGGCCTATTTTAGATAAAACCCAAATAGATTTCTCTAATCTGCAACTAACTAGATTTAGACCAGTTTCAAAAGAAAGATAGACTTAATAGCCCGCGATCCAAAAGAGACAAATGGAGAAAGGGGACAAGCTACGGCCAAGGCTCAAAGGCAAAAGATAGGTCGTTTTGGGGTTTCAACAGACGAGCTTGGCCCGAACTCATTCTCGGTTCCATAGAAGATTTAAAGAGGCGACCGGCTGATGGTGGCTGCAATGTCGGTAGAATGGCGATCAGAACGTCTGGCTCGACATCGCAGAGCCGTTTTCAGAGGCAGATTCAACAAGATTCTGGGAAAGTTATATAAATTAAGAGTTTCACCCAGTTTTTATAGAGCATATTTGGATGTTTGAGGAACTTTTAAAAATTAAAAAGTGTACAAAGAAACTAAGGGCACGTTTACTAACTCGGTATCGGAATGAGCAGTAATCGGAATGGGCAGGAATCGGGAATGAGCAGGAATTGGAATGGGTCGGAATAGGAATCAGTCATTCCATTTTAGCGTTTACTAACTGTCCGGAATCATTCTCCGGAATCAGAATTAGTTTAATTTGATTACCAAAATACCCTTTTGTAAAGATGAAATATTATTAAGATAAATTCAATTTTGATATATAATAAAACACTATTAAGATTTGTTCTACATTATTATTTTTAACTAGAAATTATTACCATTTAATCATGTTTTTAAATAATAATACCCAAACTCATTACAATTTACTTTGCAAAATTTATGAAGTGCCCCGGAAATTTTCTGAAGTGCCCCGGCAAATTTATAAAGTGCCCCGGCAAATTTATAAAGTGCCGCGGCAAATCTATGAAATGCCCTGGAAAATTTATAAAGTGGTTTTTTGGTTATTTCATAAAC
Organism: Spiraea crenata; assembly: GCA_033992175.1. Lineage (NCBI taxonomy): Eukaryota > Viridiplantae > Streptophyta > Magnoliopsida > Rosales > Rosaceae > Spiraea > Spiraea crenata. The sequence goes on along the minus strand of JAVBHV010000079.1, from coordinate 1,797,547 downwards.
AAGCCTTCTGTGAATTTTTTTTTAAGAACTTCAACGTGTGGTGTTCTTGTTTGTACTTGCAATTCCCCTGCACCACTCCATTTGTCTTAGCCTCCCTTCTCTTCCTCCTCTTACATCGACACCAAAATCCCACTGCCCAAAGTTGAGATCAAAACCCCCAACTTTCTTTATTCATCGAATCAAACCTTGAAACCGCAGCAACGACATCAACGCCTCCGCCTATGCCATCAACCAACGATTTCAAGGTTTTATTTGATCTAAATATTCAATTTATACTTAGATCTCTGTTCAATTGGATGTGGATTGTGTTGGGGAATTGGAATGAATTGGATTTGGATTGTTTTTAGGAATCAGCGAATTGATATTGATGACTATGGGTGTTGTTATGGATGATTTTGGGGATGGAGGTTGATTGGGTGACGGCCATGGAAGAAAGAAGGGTTGTTATTGTTGGTAGTTTTGGGGGTAATTTGGACAAAGGGAATCCATTCCCATTCCCTCAATTCCAATACCATCTCCCCCCTCCGGTTTCAAATTTGGCCAAAGGTTGGGAATGGGAATGGTTTTTTTTTGTGGGACTCACAACAATTTCCATTCCTTGTGTAAGTAAACACCGGAATGGGAATCGTTTCAATTCCATTCCGATTCCTCAATTCCCATTCCGGTGAAGTAAACATGCCCCAAGTGTCCAAATAAAGAAATTGGATGTAACAAATCTATTTTTCTATCTTAAACATGAAAGGGAAATTATCTAAACTAGGTAGGCAGCTGGCAGTGGGCAGTTCTCCACTATATAACTTACTATTCACAATTTGCAATTAAATCCCTAGTGGTCGTAGTGTGGTCGTAGTTCACCATAGTGTGATCATAGTCCGCCGTAGTGTGGTCGTAGTTCATTTCAGAAAAAATTAATTACTATTCACAATTTGTAATTAAACTCATAATATTATAGTATGTACATAGTGCTCCCATAGTTATCCATAGTACCTTCATAGTATGGACATAATACATTTGTAGTTACTTATAGTACGTACCTGGGCAATCTTAAACTTTTGAACACAACATTCACATTTTCATGGTTTCTCATCGAACTCTCATACTCATGCCCCAATAGGTTTATCTTTGCTTGGTCCGCAATATCAGAACCCGAATTGACCCCGCACAACTCCGACAACACTTGTGCTCCCGCGCTGCCGCCACAAGCACCGCCATAAACAACTCATGGCCGACCGCGTAGGCAATGCGGCGGCGACCAAGCCCGAAGCGACGAATCATCAACCTACCAAATCGGAAAAGCCAAAAGAAGAGGCGTCAAATTCTGTCGTGAAAGAAGAGGCGGCATCTCTGAATGTCGTTGTCGGCGAGGAAGGACAGCCCGGGTCTTGACGGTTCTGATCTCGACAATGGGCGTTGTGCAGAAGAGGGATTCGGCGTCCTAGAGGCGCAGCAGAGGCGTTGGCGGTGGCACCGCCGTGGAGTTCGAGGACGTCGAGTCTTCCTTCACCGTCGAGAAGCTCAACTCGGTGTGGATAGATTTCTGGAAATTTGGAGAGAGAGCCAAAGAGAAAAATTCGATCTTGTGAAGAGACTTCTAGTGCAATTAAGCAATACTTTTGCCTAGTTTCAAAATGAATTGTGCTACCCGAACAATTTGGAACCAAGATTTCCCAACATGAAATGAATGGAGCTGAATTGGACCACATGGGCCAGCATGCCGCAGCATTAAGGCCCACCTGAACAGGCCCAAAGTGGAATCAATCATTGCCTAGTCAAGTCATCAAGGCGCGCACAACAGCTATTCCTATCGTCATCGTAAACTCTCCAATTTTCGTCGATAATTCTCTGCAACAAGGAAATTCCAGGTAATAATTCAAAATCAAATCCCCAATCATTTAATTGTCTGAATTTCGATTTTATTCCACTTGATTCCCGATTTAAAATTCTTAATAGAAATAAAAGCTCACTCATTTATTCGAAATCCACTTGAGAATCGAAGCCCTTTTCTCTTATTGCGTTGTTCTGCAATTTTGACCAATTCTAGGGTTTTGATTTCTGAGGCCGATCAATGAAAGGGGAAGTGCAGCTGGAGCCACCAGCAATTGGGTGCGAACGAGACCCTACTGACATTGACCCTCTGCTAGCGCCGGAGCAGGAGGGTTCGTCGCCGGCGAGCTCGAGTGAGATCAACAATGAAGACCTCGAGTCCGGTTCTGTCCCCTGTTGTCGCATTTGTCTTGAAAGCGATGCCGAACCGGGTCAGTTTTTTCTGCTAAAGATTGGATTTCAATTCCTTTTGAGCAATGTTGGGTTTTCAGTAGAATGTTGATTGGTTTTTGGTTTTGTGGTTTAGATTGTTTGCTTTATGGTAGAATTGTATTTGGGAAATTTGAAAGTTTGTATCTTGTTGTGGTTTGAGCGTTGTAGTCTATATGATGTTGTTGTAATTTGTTCAATTTATGTGATCATTATATCACTGAGGTGGTCCTAAGTTTGTTTTCTAGTACTCATTGCTGCCTGCTTTAATTGGACTGATAGCTGTTGTTTAATTTTTTAGGGGACGAATTAATTTCGCCTTGCATGTGCAAAGGCACCCAGCAGTTTGTTCATAGATCCTGTCTTGATCACTGGCGCTCTGTTAAAGTAAGTAAATTTTTGTAAGTTTCCATTATGTATATCGCGGTGACCTTCGTATAGGGTGTGTGGAAATTGCGTATTACTATATAATTTATTGAAGTTATTATCCCCTCACCCCCAACTTCTTTTTGGCTTTCTAGGAAGGATTTGCTTTCTCACACTGCACAACTTGCAAGGCCCAATATCATCTTCGAGTTGAATCATATGAGGATAATTCTTGGCGTAAAGTAAAGTTCAGAGTTTTCGTGGCAAGGGATGTTTTCCTCGTGTTTTTGGCTGTACAATCGGTAAGCACTTCTTTTCGCATTCTGGCATTTATTTATTTTCTTGTTCTTTTGGAATTCCTACAATATACATTCTTCTGAAAAGGCTATAAAGAGTCCTCTTCCTGTGCCTAATTAATTGTTTTCCAGGTAATTGCCGCAATTGGTGGCTTTGCATATATCATGGACAAAGATGGCGCCTTCAGGAATTCGTTTAGTGATGGTTGGGATCGTATCTTGTCAAAGCATCCTATACCATTTTACTATTGTATAGGTAAACTCTTACACCTTAAAACCGTTCTTTCAAAAGTATATGCAGTTTGCGCTTTTTTTCGCTCTTGCAACTGGGAAATGTTTGAATACTATGGTGCTTGCTTGTCAAAATTAACTAAAACTAGCTAACTGAGTCTGGAAACTGTTGCTACTTGATGTTTGGCATTCCAAGTGTCAGAATGGTAGAAACTGTGATTGTTAAGTGTCAGCTATGTTAGTCATCGGTATACTATTACTGACTGGTTTAATTTATAGTCTAGTTTGGTAAAACGTTATCAAGGTTTTGTACTGATACATCACCGTTCAGGATGAGAACTGTTATGTGGATAGATAAATAATGCACATGTTATCAATCTCTCAGATATATTGCCTTGTATAGCAAAGATTGCTGATTTTTCCACTTTGCACTTGTATCTACCAGGGGTTCTCGCCTTTTTTGTGCTACTTGGATTTTTTGGGCTTATACTTCACTGCACGTCCCTCAATAGCAATGACCCACGCATGGCTGGCTGCCAAAACTGTTGTTATGGCTGGGGAATCTTGGATTGTTTCCCTGCGTCTATGGAGGCTTGCTTTGCTCTGGTTATTGTTTTTGTCGTCATCTTTGCCATTCTTGGCATAGCTTATGGTTTCCTTGCTGCTACCATGGCTATTCAGAGGATCTGGCAGAGACATTATCATATCCTAACCAAGAGGGAACTCACAAAGGTTATTACTGGATACTCTTCTCCTCTGCATGTCTGCATGTTCCTCTTTAGACATCGCATCATTCAGAAGTCCAAGTATGCTTATAGTTTCAAAATTTTGCAGGAGTACATAGTGGAGGATCTTCATGGATGTTACACCCCACCAAAATTGGATTCAGAACATGAAGCACGCCTGAAAATGCTCAAATTATTGTAGTGATAGATGAGGTGGTGAAATAAATGTATCACGATATGAAATCTGCGATGTTTATTTGCACAGTAATTCCTGAAATGAGCAGAAAGGGAAAAGAAAAGGCTCATTTTTCCCCAAAAATGTAAACGCTTGTCTTGAAAGGATGATCGAACTAATGTTTAGGGGAAGGACCACCTGTGCAGTAGTTTATACTTTCAAGTTTGTAATGATGACTCCTACTCTACGAAGCCTGTAGTTGTCTTCCATGAAATCGGTTTCTTAGGCTGGTGGTGTTGTATGTTTTATACAATTCATCGCTTCAAGTTATGGGTAATTTAAGTCACAATGCGCATATAACTTTATCATTTACATTTTATTTTACAATGATGTGAACTTCATGATACTGAAAGGAAACAAAAAAAAGGGAGGGAAAAAGAAGAGGTTAAACAGAGCTGTACTTTTATACCACATCTCAACCCAATATCTTCCGGATTTTCAGTAGTAGTAACCTTGAAATTGCTACAAATCTCCTTCAACTGGAGAATTTTGAGTTTTGGGTTCTTGTGAATCACCAGCGGCACTTACAAAAACAAGATGATCACCATCTCTAATTACATCTATGTCGTCAATCTCAGCTCCATCTTTGATCAGCACTTTAGCCGGAAAGAAACCGAATTTCTTGGCACCAATCTCCAGTAGCTCCTCATAACTCACCGGCAGAAGCACAAGCTTCCCTTTAACTTCACCCTTTTCGGGGCAACTAATTGTCACTCTAGCAGGGTTGCTTTCATTTTGCTTGGCACTTTTCGTCTCCGTAACAGCGACAAACAAGTCTTTCTCTCCGGTGTGGGCAGCGGACATCATACCGAACAATGAGTTGTGGAAGTTATTAGTCCTACGCCTTGGACGGCTTCGTCCCAATGATCCTTCTCTTCCTGAAAATGCGCCTTCCTGGGATGGAGGGGGGATGGTTGGCTCACTTTTAAATCTTCCGAGAAATCGTATCCCGGTCTTCTGGTCTAGAGGTATAGAAATGACAGATTGAACTTTGGGATCTTTACTAGATTGGAATATGTTCTTTATGTCTTCATGGCCTTGTTGCTCTGCTAAAGCTCTTGGGGTCCAACCGTGGATGTCTGGTTTGTCAACATCAGCCCCATCATCTAAAAGGAATTTGACAATTTCGGGATTGCCTTCACACACTGCAACATGGAGAGCCGTGGTTCCATTGCTTTTAGGACGCGTGACATCGCCCCCACGCCGAACAATTTCCTTAAGCAAGTCCAACCTGTTTTGCTCAGCTGCAGTGCAAGCAAATTGACCTACGTCACCAGAGTTCAAATTTGCACCATTGTCTATCAGGAGTTTGGCAATTGGTTCATGATCATTCTGTATTGCCTCCCAAAGTGGTACATTCCCATCAGCATCTGTCAGTGGATAAAAGAAAGTTAAGGAGCGTACTGAAGAATGAACGAAATAGCAGCAACAATCTTAATAATTGTGGTTAAAAGATAAAATTATGCATGACATTTCAAACGCAAAGAAAAATGTTTTCAAAGTTGACGTGGGGGATGTACGTTGCAAATATTCTACAACTTTATCTAGACTGCAAGGACGTGGCGCGGAATACAGAACTAAGTAATTCTGATTATCTAATAATGGAAACATGACATGAACAAGCATGCGCACACATAAGAATCCATTACCAATAATTCATTAGGTCAACAGGAAAGAACAATTTTCTAAAATAAATAAGGTCATGCACAACTTGCACTATGCTGCCAGATGACAGAAAATCTAAATTATAGTTTCCAAGAAGAGAAAAAGAAAGACTTCGGATCCCAGTTTGTTGCTTAAAATGAAGACTCATTCAAACTCGCATTTGCACCAACTACGAGACAGATGGAGATCAAGACCTCACATCTTAGAAAACTTATATCTGAAAGATGACTCTTTCCCTCTTGTTTTCTGGTTATATAGTTAAATATAGAGGAACCAGACTCCCACTTTGTAAAAAATCCTATCAGGACTGGATAAGATAATTATATGCTCTACAGCTTCAGATGTATAAAGTCATATGTACGTCAAATAAGATGTGGGGCTGCACATGCATGAATCCGGCGTTCTTGCATATAAAAAGAGATGAGAGAACTGTTTATATCAGAGTATGAAGTCAACTGATGTTTCAATAACATATCATAAACGATAGAAATGGGCAAATAATTGTATAGTATAATTGGGAAAGTCAACAGACATAACAGTATGGCTTACCAATATAGGAATGAAAAACTAAAGTCATAAATTATGACAACTGAACCATATGGAGGAGGTCATTCAAATTCTAGTCGAGAATTATTTGTTTAATGATGGCTTAACATAATGCATTGTTAAAGGCCAGGACTATACCTCTACTGTTAGGATCTGCCCCATAGTCCAGTAGAAGAAGCACACAGTTTTCGCTTCCTTTCGCTGATGCTATATGCTGGTTTTACATAAAGTTAAGAACAAACACAAAATGTAAAAGTTAAAGTTTGCATAATCATATCAAGAGTTTGATATGGTAGAAGAAAGGTAAAAGGAGCAGAAGATTTCACGGACCAGAGCTGTCCTCCCATTGTTGTCTGATTCGTTTGGATCCAAGCCCCGTCTCAACAACTGATGCAACAACAAGTCATCTCCCCTAATTGCTGCAAAGCAAAGGCTGAGGGGTAAATCCATTCTACCACGAGCTAGCATGTTCTCCGTCTCCAACAAAACTCCCTCCATGACTGGGTCTTTGAGGTCTTTCAAATGCTGCACCCCGCCAAGAAGGAAAACAAAATGTAGAGTATAAGCCAAAATCATGTTTACAAACAGAAACTAAAAGTATTTTTAACTTATAGATCAGAACGCAAGATTGAATAGACTAACCTGGAGGAGATTATTCATAATTACAGTTCCATCTCCAACATTAGCTTGAACTATATTTAAGAATGTAGTACGGTTCAGCCGTAGTAGCTGACTCAATCTTTTGGTCCTAACTGTGAATAGCTGTGGCCTATAACAGAGTACCCCAATCTCACCAATAAGATCACCAGATTTTGCCTCACCAATGACCTGCAATTAATTAAGATAATATTAGAACCATTTTAGTATCACTGCCACGAAGGTCAATGGAACTGCTAAATGCAAAAGGATGTCCTTTCTATTCAACTGTTGACTTGCCTGTTCAACTCCATTTTTGAGAACCACTAAATCCTGTTAGAGTAAAATAAACATTAGGGTGGATTCAGAAGATTGACTCAAACAAAGAGAAGAAGAAATTCATCATGCCTTTGAAACTTAAACAAAGAGAAAGATGAAGTGTTACCGCAGCACCAGTGACAAGAATGTAGAAATCTGTGGGTGCTTCATTCTGCAGGATTACATCTTCTTTAGGAGGAAAATACTCGGCTTTCATCTCGGAGACCTTCAATACATTAAGAGTTAGGACAAGTTATCTGGAGAGAGAAATATTTAATTGATAATTTCAAAATTGGTTTAGACTTACCAACTGAAAGAGCAAGTCATTGGAAACCCCGTGAAACAAGTACACCTTATCGACCAGAGAGTAAAAAAGATAATGTGAAATACTTGAGCGGATAGCTTTAGGAAGGGAATCAAGAGTCTCTTGTTGTTGCAGTCCCTCTGAGTCTGTTCTGAACTTCAAGCACAAGTGTGCAAGCATCTGATCCTGCAGGCGTAGAGGCAGTTGGTTCCTCTGTGCAAAACTGGAGGCAGCTTGTATTGTATCCCTCTGGGAAGTAGAAGCATTCAAACACAGCAGCATGAATTAAGATTTTCTCATTCAGTTGTAATGCACCAAATCTAATAAGTGAATAAGGATTTACTTACGAATTTTCTAGTTCGACTGGTTCCATGGACAACCAAGTTGGTCATGTTTCCAATTAAGTATGATGTCAATCCCAGGTTGAAGAGCATGTAGAATATGTCAAAGATCATCTCCCTTGTATTAACCGGATGCAGATCTCCATATCCAACTGTTGTTAGTGTAGTGATAGACCAATAAACTGCAGTCACATATCGAATCCAAAGGCTTTCTCCTAGGATTTCAACTCCCATCCATGTTTTCTCAGGATGACGATAACGTGCAGCTATCAGGTAATAGAAACATCCAGCACTATGAATGGCAAAAAGTGTGACCTACAAAAGAGCATCAAATCTCCATAAGATGATGGTGCAATTCAGAAAATGCATTTTGTCAATGTAACCAGAACCATGAAAGATTCTTACACAAATGAGTTTTGCACAGCGAACCCAAAAGTAGTTATAATTTCTATCTTTCTCCAATCTGTTCAAGCAAGAATAATGAGAAAGTTAATACAAACGAAAACTTCACTTTGAAATATTAACTTTTTGCAATCAAACAACTAAAGGAAAAGACTATTCTAATCGTGCTGTCTGAGTTGGAAGTTGGAAGCTGGAACTTAGAGCTATTTGTATGAAGAAAATCTCATACCTGGAGAATAATGCGCTGACTCTTCGTAAACGCCAGAGACGAAGCATGTTGAAAAAGCCATAAGACTGCACAGATTTGGGAAACATCTTCGTAGCAAGTTCAGACGGGATGGTGGATATGACATCGAAGAGCAACCAGGATCTTGCATACTTCCAAGCAATCTTTTTTCGATCATCAACAAGTAGATAGGTAGCCTTATCCAGGTAAGCAACAAAGAATGTAAGAATGATATCCACAGCAAAGAAGCCATTGACAACGTTATCAATAATGGCGAGAGGTCCCGATGGTCCTCTAAGGAAACCAAATTCAAATGGCGAAACCCAAGCAGTATAGACGACCAGAAGAACAAGGAATGTTTCCCATACCCTGCAAGAAGCAATTCAGTCTGAGCTAGTTTTAGCAATAAGGTGTGTTTTTCTTACAGAAACTGTTATTATAGTTCAGTAAGCAGGTAGTAACTCATCAAACTTCTCAAACCAACTGAGATTTCTTGTTCAGTGATTGGCATTCAAAAATTTTCCTTCTCCATCTGATTCAAATCATGTCAAAAATCAACCGATGAAATTCTCAGATTGTTTCCCAAACAAGTGAAATATGCTGTTTTTCCAGACCACCAATTCGGTAAAACTCTTGTTTGACTGAAAAAAAAAACTTATTTCTTTAACTAAAAGGAAAAAAGAAACACCCGGTCTCTAGAATATCAGTCTACACCCGGTCCCAACAATGTGAATGTGAAGAAAAGCCAATCACTTTAAGACACAGAAATGGTACATTCTAGCGCAAAATCATCCCAAAATTACTTTTTGACAAAAAAAAAATGATACTTTTTTCGCCCCTGTAATTTTAGCTGTGAGAAGCTTTTCACCAACACCCACTTTGTGAGAAGTGTAAGATCAAATATTCTCTACAAGAATAAAAATTAAAAACAAAGCAAATGAATCTTCTTGATCCCCGAAAAGCATCCCAAAGATTCAAAATTTGTCCTTTCGATACAATATATGAATGAACAAGAAAGCAGAGAAAACAGAACCAAATAGCCAAAATGCAAAAAAAAAAAAAAAAAAAACCAAACCCCACTTGGGATTTAACATAAACAACTTGAGAGCAAGAGTCACGCCCAAAACAAAGAACAACAATATTCAATACCACAAGTATATACAACGAAACCAGTTGAGTCAAAGCAACCAACCACTACAAAAATATAGCATCAAGATTAAAGATTCAAACTTTAAGCACGGAAACAAATTAATTGCAAAAAACGCATTGAACCCAGAAAAGCAAATGAGCCCGGAAAAGCGAACCTGTAGCGGCGGTCGTACGGCGAGACAATGAACGGGTCGAGCTTGACCCGGCGGTTGCTGGACCGGGCTCCGAGGGAGGGCAGTATTCCGGTGGAGAGGCTGTAGTGGCTGCCGTCCCTGGAAAGCTCAATCTGGTCTTCTCCGCACATTTTCACGTTGAAGACGCCTCTGGTTCGAGCGGCCTCCATTGTTGGCCGACCTTGAGTTTCAGTGGCGCTATAAATAAGGAAGTTGGTCTGCTTTAGACTTCCTTGGGATTTTGGCTTTTGGGTTTTGTATTTCTAGTTTTATTTATAAGCAGTTGGGGTTTATTTGGCGGTATTGAGCGCTCATGTCAATCAATCGGTCACGGTTGGCTTCTCTCTGCCCCTACTGTAGTGAACACTTTACATTGAAGGAAAATATTTTCACCATTTTGCCCCTGTATTAAAAAATTAGTAAATCAGAGTTGACTAAACTACTAGATGATATGTTTATTTATTTAGAATGAAGAAAGTTGTGAATCGTGAAAGCTAGTAATGACTAGAATCGAGAATTAAATAAGTTATTTAAAGTTTCAAGATGACATTATTGCATGAGGTATTTGAAGATTTGCCTTCAAATTTTAAGTCAAGAGGACATCAAGCATGTGTAATTGAAAGAGATCCGTAAAGCAAGGCAGCACAATAACTTACCAAAACAATGTCTCTCCCCAATTGGTGAAGGACAAAAGGGAAAATAGTTCATGTTTTTGGTGCATTCCCTCTAGTTCGAAGCTGATGCAATCAAGCTTTGGCTAAGTTGTTGTAAAGTTAATAACAGAGCCTAAATCCCGGACTCTTATCCCCATTTTAGGACTCAAAACTTCTATGTCGAAAGTGAATTTCTTTTCGTGTCGCCTTTTTTACTTTTCACGTGAAAACTATGTCGGAGATTTTAAAAAGACTTACATTGTAGAATGTACTGGTTCCTAGAGCTCCTGACGTAATTATTAATTTAGTGCGATCTACTGTCATACTTTTCTCACCTGAAAAATGACAATTGAAATAAATATATATTGTTTTTTCTTTCACTCAATTGTGTTTCGGAAATTTCTACAAAACATACGCCCTTGACATGCACCATGTCAAATCCTTGATGACTCCTTGCGCCATTGACACGACCATTTTAGGCGGTTTTCTGTCATGAAATAAATGATAAGTGAAGAATCAGAAAACAAACACTATGAGATAAAAAAATATAGTAAACAAACAACTAAAAAATAAGAAATAAATTGAAATATGCATTGTCTTCCAAACAAAGAGGAGCGACAGGTGTGAGTTTGCGTTTGTGATTGCTTGGGAATAATCTACACGGAGGGAGGAGTTTCCGTTTGTGAACTTACTAATTCTTGTAGCTTGGGTTGATTTTGGGGCGCACCATAACAAAGGTGTCCTTGTCACTTGCTATAACTAGGATATTAAAACTCTTTGTATTTTGGAATGATATCGACTTTTTTTTCCTTCCCAATTTGATGTGAAATGAGTCAAAAGATGGACAAAGTTTCTGTATTGTATCCCTGTCTAGCTGGAACTCTTACCAAAAAAATATATATATCTCCCTAGCGCCCAACTGGATATTGTAAGAACCGACGCAGCACTGTGCTAGCTTGTTGATGACGTATTGAGTGTTAGCTGTGCGTTCAGGCAGATCTTGATCGTTGATACATATACTTGAGTGAAGTTATCAAGTAATTGTATAATTCGTGATATACTTTATAGTAAATCTTCCATGTTAAAAAAGTCAAATTCGACGAAATCTTACTATCACTCCATTCCGGGTTATTCATATGTTTAATAAAATTAGAGAGTCAAGTTTGTTCTACTTTGATTCTTGAAAATCAATAAATAATTTAACAACAATCAACTTAATTTTCACTCATATTCATTCAAAATCACAATTAGTATTTTTATGCAATTATTTAATAAAAATATTTAACAAACCGACAAATAAAAGAAGTACAAGAAAAATACCTGAAGTACAACATCTTGACAGCTTATTAAAAGCTTTGTAATATACGAGAGAAAAAATATCAAGTACATATAAATTAATAAACATGTCATAAATGAATTTAATTCCATTACGATTTTAACTGTGGGTTCTGTCTTTGTTTGGTGTGCCATCATGTGATCCATAGTATTGCTGCATTCTTCTTTACTTCGTGATAGCACTAATTTATAGTGAATCTTTCGTGCAAAGCAAAAATCGTGGAATTAGAACAATGTACATGGCCTAAATGAATCCAATATTCTGTACTAACTTGTTGGAGCTGCATGAAAATGTTGTTTTTTTCCCTTATTAGGGGCCTGCAGTGCAGCCATATCGAGGTGATGTGATGTTGAGCAATATGACCATTTATGGAACATTCATTGCTTGTATGGAATGGAAAGCCATTCCCTATACAGAATTTATTCCCGAGCAAAGTCAACGCACGTAATAGAGGAAAGTTGACTAGGGATTTACAATTAATTAACCAGGACCATGGTAATGAATTGCTATTAGTATGCGCCCATAACAGCAATGCAGTATGTTATGTCTTTTTCGAGTTCGAATTTTTTTCTCCATAAGTTGGCATAGTTATCTTATTGTAGTTACAGTTAGTATAAATCTATAAGGTGATGAGTGATGCCAACTATGCATAATTTAGATTGAATGGAACGTCATAAGCTTCATCAATGTACACATAAATAAATAAATTACACATTCTTACATATATAGGCATGGATCTGAGTTTTCCAACTAAAATCTATTTATGAGTTCTGACAAATAATGTAATGTTAAAAACAGGTCGATATATGGAGAATTCTTCACAAGAACAAGATATATGTGTATTTTTAATTTGCATTAAAATCAGGTTGAGTGGAAAGTGGACAAAGTTAACTAAAGATTAGCTAGCCACTGAAAACAAGCATATGTAGCTAAATAGCCGGCTACATATATTGTATTGGCCTCATGTACAACCACGTGAACAAAACAATTAATTTGCAGTTGAATCTTTTTTAACTGGCAGTACTTTGTTACATATTTGAAGCCAGATACATTGTTAAATCTCGGGTTTTTTTAACCTGTCCAGTCCTTTTCACCAACAATGTCGCAGGTCGCAATAATGAAAGAGCTTTGCAAATTAAGCACATACAACTATCCTATTAATAATTATAATTCTATATATAAACTCAAAAGCACCGATGCAACCAATCATTGCACATTATTATGCTGTAGGATGAACTAGCTAAGCTAGTACGTATGTATAGTGAACTCATTGCACATCGTTGCACTATTAGAGTTTTATTATACTTTCGGCCGTAGACAAATCATTAAGCACATATGCTAGGTTTTATTTGTAGTCATGCTTCTATAACTTTCTTCGACATTGTCTTTTGGAACTCAAATTGAGTTACTTAATTAATCTCTAACTCACAAATTCCTTTTTCACATTATCTGTTTTCAGTTATGTCCGTCAATTTTATTGACGTGAAAATCAAAATGATAGTTTGGTATACAGTGTAGTGAATGTGATATTATAAGAAAAAGGAAAGCTAGGCAAGAAATGAAGGTTATGTATACGTCGCGATAAGATAACTGGTGGCTCCATGAAGTTGGATGTTGATGATTACCCAAAACCAAAAGAATGGCTTTCCTTGTGAAATTTGGCCACGAAAGCACAAAAAAAGTATATTTGTTCAAAAGAAGCAGGTATTTTTTTACAAGTTTGACTCCACGCTCCCAATTTTAAACGAAAATATCTTTGGTCTGGTAAAGAAAACTGCCTACCGATAGTTAGGAGTGCATATTGGATTAGAAATCCCGTTTTCAAACTCAAAAATTCCAATATGATGTCCAAAGATTCTAAATTCGAAAATTTCAAAAGAAGTTAAAAGGAAATTAGAACATACAATTTTAATCTTGAGACCTTAAAAGTTCCGAATTAATTTCAAAAATTTTATTTCACCTTTAGAACTTGAAAGTTTCGAATCATTTCCAAAAATTTCTGATATAGCTCTAATTCGAAATATTCTGAAATATTTCCAAATTCCAAAATTCCGAACTTCATTTTGGAATTTTTTGGAATTAAAGTTGGATCCTTTAATCCAATCTGATCCGTCCGAAAATCATCCATACTTATAAATATTAGCCTTTTTACCATAAAACTTTGAACTTAAAATTCATTAATCTATAGTTGATTAACTTATTATACTATTCTAGCATGGTGATGACATGTCGTCGTATATAGTTATAAGAATACATGCATATTACGCGTGCATATTCTCGCTCTTCTTTCTATTATAGTCTCTGTTATATTCTTGTTAGTCAAAAACCGAAAGTGTTATCACCACGCATCACACATGACCTCTTGACAAGAGTCAAGACATGAATTAAGCAACCAAAGTTCATTGAGCCTTCTTTAGAAGTTGTCAAAGTGGGACAAATTGGTAGAAATATGTAGTAGTTGGTCCCAAATTTGATTGCATGAAGTATGTACATATTTTGAAGCGGTTGAGAAACCGTCTCGTTTTTTGGCATTTTGTTGGGCACACGGGTTTTGTTTTTCTGGACCGGTCTCTTCTGGACTACTGCTGCTGGTAAAACTGTTTGTGGTTGAGACTTGAGAGACATTTAATTATTAAAAGCTAGCTCAATGCATAATGCACTTTCAATCTGATTCGTGGACGTCTTAATGGTCGACATTTGACCCAGAAAACAATAGAGACAAGCTTAATTTTGTTTTCACACCAATACTGAGGGCCGGTTTGACCCTTTTACTCCATTATCTTGGGGAAAAGTACATTGCATACCAACCTTGCTGTGAGATTTGTGTTGAGTCCTCTCTAGATATTTAAGACATGGAGATCCTTTTTCCGCTCATCGTTTCTTGAAGCATCATGCTTTAAGGATTTAAACTAATGGACGATATTCACTTATTTAGAAGAATGTTGATGAACATGATTATGATTCTTAAATCAACGTTTAACACGTACGGAATCAAAACAATATGTCAATTTGTATTCAATCCATTTTTTACTATTTATCATATTTTTGAACTTTCTCTATTGATGATTTTTCCTCATTTCATGTATCGATGGTACAGAATTCCATGCTCGGGAGGAGGCAAGGGGTAAATTTGAGAATTTTAACGCAAATACATGAGGTAAATTTGAGAATTTTATATGATATTATAAGATTGTGACCTTCTGATTAAATTTTACACGATATTATAAGATAATGACCTTCTGATTAAATTTTACACGATATTATAAGATATTGACTTTTATAAACATATTTCATACATCCGCCAGTGCTGGCATGTTTTGTTACATTACCTCGCAGATAGAAGAGGCGATGTTTGATTCAAAGATAGTGATAGAGCATTTCAAGCGACTGGCACTAGAATCATGTGATTGTTGTTAGCTACTAGCCTACTACTCGTGCTTTCCTCTCTCATTTTTCTTGGTCAACGCAACTTTTGACCAAAACTAGACTAGCCCCGTGTAAGTATATATACAGAGTGCGTAATGCATGAGCAAATGAGTAAAAAGTTAAAACGTAAAAGCAGTAGCCTAGCAAGGAACCAATAGAGAATATGGTGGAATATTCACATGGGTAGATTAACTTTCAATTATGCAACGCAGCCGACCATGTGAAATGCATGCATTCAGCATATTCCAACACATCATAAAAGCCATGACAAATCTTTGGTCTCCCCTTGGCCCCTTCCTTTATTTGTAAGCATGTCGTCAACTTTATTGACACAGAGTGATCCGAATTCAAGTACGTCGATGAGTTGAGGGGCTAGAGGTAATTTCGAAGAAATTGCATATGAAGCCCAGTCGGCCCACGGACCCGCCATGAGAGGACTGAAATGGCCCACCGAAAAGATCGACTTGGTAATGAAAGCAACAAACATATAGGGACCATTGAATGATTGACTGAATGCTCTTTGTTCCTTCCCACCTTCATTGAAGGAAAGAATCATGAAAAAAAATCTTAAATTATTGGGGCTACTTTGCCTACTATTAGGTGTGAAGAAAAATGGTACCCCAAAAATCAAAGAGACAAAACTCAAACTATAGGGTTTGAAGAATTGGCTAGTTAGATCATGGACCAGCAAAATGGCATGTTCGATAAAAATAGCACCTTCAACTTTGACATTCCGCGCAACATGATCTTCAAACTAACAAAGGGACAAGCAAACCAACTACCATCATAAGGGCCCACAACCTCTACTTGTCACTTGTCACTTGCCACAACAATATTTGTTACACATATTTCGAATTTGTAGCACGGGCTAGACCGGGAAGGATAGACAACGTTGATAAACACGAATCACCAATATATAATTACATATTCGAATTTAGGGTTTAGGGTTTGGTTTTGCAATAATGTTATAGTGGCAAGGCCCCCATTTGATATGGGGCCAATGGTTCTGCGCATCTTTTTTGGACTCTTGTGGATATCTAATACTTGGGCTTCAAGGCAATAAATCGCCCTGCTTTCATTCCGAATCTATAAGAACTGAGCTCCTTAATTATAAGAACTGGTTCGACTGGAAGTATATATGCGTATATGTTTGGCAACTGCCCTTTGATATGGGCCCTTATGATGGTACTTACTTGGTTAGTTTATTGAGAGTTCTCAACTTCTTAGTTTATGATACATAGAATATATGCATAACTTGAGTAAATGACATATGGGAAAAGATAATTGAGTGAGTGTAGATAAAATTTCCCTGGTACATGTTTCTTTGTAGGTCTTGAAGCGATTTCCATTACCATAGTTGAAAACAAACCACGGAACAAATGAAATCTCCGGGTCCAATTGAATGCTAGTAATTGTCCTGTGTGGGTAAATAGAATATTATGTTCCTTATCATTATTCCTCACTGTACATGGCTTCCTCAACTTTTTAGTTTTTACAATTGTTGCAAAATTCAGCACTTTGCAACCCTCACAAGCTCACAACAAAGAATCAAAGGATCCCTCAAAAAACAGGAAAGAAAAAGAATGAAAGAAAAACTATACACTTACCTGATTTAGACAATCCCATATATATTAATCAAAGGATCCCTCAAAAAAACAGGAAAGCAGAGAAGGAAAGGAAAAATATACACTTAATTGGGACAATCCCATGCATATTAGGATCTTGAAGTGAAGAAATCCCAATGAAGTATTTATTAATTGTCTTAAGTTGATATCCTGAACAGAATATCATATCCAGATTCAGATTTGCATTACTCGATTTGTTGATGCACTATAAAGATAATTGTCATACGCAGGTACTTCTGACAAGTCAAGTCTCAACAACACTATAAATAGATTTGAATTACTCTATTTGTTGAAGCACCCATATCCAGATTCAGATTTTTGGCTCCCATAATATATGGATACGGACGAAATAATCTCGAGATAGTCTCACACTTACCAGTAAAGTCATTTCTACGGTCCCAGCTAGTATCGAAAGGTGGCTATCTCTCACTAGACAAACTTGGTTGGTCAACCAACATGATGAGCGTCTCAGAGTTGCTAGAGGTCCCAAGTTTCACTTGATGCTCACGGCAGCCAAATGCGGTAATTATTGTCCCAAGATGATAGAGTTACTTTCAATCCAAGTGGATCCAGTGGAGAATACAGCCAAAATAGACCATGCTATATGACAATCCCATGGGAAGCTGCGAGTGCAAACACAAAGATCGGATCGCAAGCCGTGAATGGCTTGGTCTGCAGTTTCTGCGCTGATGAGAGCTCCTATCAGGTGGATATTGTTATCCGTACACCCGACAGCGCATCACTCTTCCCAGTTATCCCCAGCAGGCCCCGCTCGACGCAACAGACCCTTGTAGAAAAAATGAGATTGCTTTCAGTTTCGGCTTTGATCCTCAACGAAACGAGTACAAGGTACTCCAAGCGCAGTGGGCTTATGGAGTGCCCAAGCCACGCTTGAAGCTCCTGATTTTTACCTTGGGCACGACTGAGTGGAGGGAAATAGACCCAACTCTCCCAGATAATATGAAGCAGAGCCTCTTGTATGCCTATCGTTATCTCAAGAACAGAGGTTTATATCTCCAGGGGTCCATATATTGGCCTAATTATAACGGGGGTGCTCCTGATGGTATTTTGGCATTTGATGTTGGAGAGGAGCAGTTCACGGAAATTCGACTCTCTGAATTGTTTTCCCCTTGTTGTTTCCGTAACACGTCCCATGGGGGCTTAGTTGAGATGGACGGATGTGTAACTCTGCTAGGCGAGGACGTGCACCAAAAGCCTCGGTTATGGATTCTCAGAGACCGTCAAAGTCATTGTTGGGAGATGAGGGAAGAGGACTACTTAATAAACTGTTGGGAACCAGACGACAGAATAAACTGTTGGGAATCAATCGATGGAAAACAAAATTTCTCTACAGTTGATACAACAACTGGTCGGCTTCTCATGAGAACTGAATTGTATAATCCGTTATGGGGGCATCAAACGCCATTTACAATGTTGGGCCTCCTAGATATGCATACTAGAAAATCTTGAAAAATTAAGGTAATTTTGCAAGACGAGATGAAGGAATGGTACTGGCAAATCTACTCCCCAACAAGTTACGTGGAGTCTATTATGCGGATACCTGCAACATCAGACCTATTCTTTCAACTCTGAGGTTAGAAGAAAGGAGAAGAACCCAATTCAACTCAAATGTACTATTTTTCGCTTAAGTAGATTTCGGTTTTTGTTTTTGGGTTGAATAAACCAATCTGTTTTTGTGTAACTGCTGGTACTAATGTTAACTTTGGAATTTTAACTTCTAACTCGACTGTTGAATTGCTGTATTTTACATGTGTGTATTGGATTGGAATTTTAAAAGAATTTGGATATAGTTTTTTCAATAATACTATTGGCACCAACATGTTTACTAAATTTTTAATACCAAGTTATGTGGCACTTAATGAGGCAATATATGTCATCCGCCACATAGTTCCCTTTAATTTGTTAAATTAGTATTTTAAATTTATTTCTTAATTAATAAATAGGGTTGATTTAGTAAATCAATCAATCACCGAGCCACCGTGATATCCTTCAAACCTAGCTCCTAGCCTCCAGCAATACCTCATCACCGCTCTAGCCTCCTCCACACCCCGTACAACACAGGACAGGAATGGCAAGCTATCAAGTTCATCCAAATTATACATATGATCTATTACAACTCCAATGATTTGTTTCTTAATTTTTCATATGATCTTGGAAACTTTAACGAACGTGAAAATAATTTCAAAACGTCATGTTATTCCTGCAAAAGTAAATCAGATACTGACGAAATCACATGTTGATCTTGATTAGTCCAAGCAACAAACCCAATAAAAATATTGCTTTTCTTAGGCCAAATTAAAATCATAAACCAGATTGAGGGAACCTGCATCTCATCCACCATCATTTGACAATGATGAGTAGTGATGCTGCTGTAGTAAGGTGGAGGTTATAGGTATGGTTAAGAAGGATGAAAGGGTGGGGGTATTTGCAATTGTTTGATTTACTAATTCATTAGATTAAACTCAAACCTAAAATATAAATTTAACAAATTAAAGGGAATTATATGGCTGATGACATGTATTGCCACATTAGATGCCACCTAACTTGGTAAACAAGTTGGTGTCAATAGTGTTATTCTAGTTTTTTAGTTTGGCCCCTAACCCTTTTGTTTTTTGGTTCAATAAATCAATTTGGTTTTAATTGATTTTAGTTTGTCTATTAATTCATGTTTTTTTGGTCAATAATTTTAATAAATTTTAGTTATTAGTTTAGTGGATGTGTTGATTTAAATGCCCAATTATGATGCATATTCAATAATAAATTGTAAAATGAGTTGTAATTGAAAAAAAAAACACTTATTTATGTAAATGCCTTTTACTACCCATTTTTAATCTCACTTTTACTCTTGTAGGTTAAAATGACTCACTTTCCCATCTGCCACTCACTCCGTTGTCTAAAGTTACCTCTCAATCCAAAATCCGTTAGATTTTCCATTCAAATGCTACATGTCATCATTTGATTGGCCTATAAATAGGTGAGTCCCTTGAAAAATGTAGGGAATCATTAATTTATATTTTAAATAAAACAAGATTTTTTTTTTTTTGAAAAACTAACACAACCAAGCACAAGTTCTCAAATGCAATTTTTTTTTTTGGATAATATGACGTTGAAATCATTTGATAGATTTTTAGCAAAGTTTGTAAAAAAAAGGTGTTTTAAGTAAGTATTATTAAAACAAATCCATAATTTTTAGAAGAAAAATGGACATTTCATCTTTTCCCCACTATTTTTTGGCAACCAATAAAAATATGTCATGTGGCATGTCGAAGCATAACGGCAGAGGATTACTTGAGATAGCAGACTGTGGCAGAAGGCAAATTAAGTCATTTTAATTTATAAAAGGCAAAGTGATGAGTGTCATAGGGTATTTGCATAAATATGTGAAAAAGAAATTAAAAGTGTTTATCCTCAACATCACATCACTCTTCCCTGCATTCAGTTTCGGCTTTGATCCTCTTCGAAGCGTGTGCACGGATTGACGCAATGTATATATATATATATATATATATATATATATATATGTGGTGAGAGGGTCAAGGGACACACCATTTCAAAAACACCTCTTGGCCGTGGATTGGACCCATTATATATATATATATATAGGGATCAAGGGACACACTATTTTCACAAACATCATTTCTTAGCCGTTGGATCGGCAACTTTTTGTGGGACCCATTGATAATGGGTCCAATCCAACTACCAAGAAAGGATGTTTTGAAAAGGGTGTGTGTGTGTGGGGGGGTGTGTGTGTGTGTATATATATATATATATATATATATATATATATATATATATATATATATATATATATATATATATATATATAGGGAGAAAGGATGTTTTGAAAAGGGTGTGTTCACACGACCCTTTATATATATATATATATATATATATATATATATATATATATGGGTTAGGATCATAGAACTAATTGACACACCATTTCTTGTCCGTTGATTTTGCAATTTTTTGTGGGACCCATTGATAATGGGTCCAATCCAATGGACAAAAAAGATGTTTTGAAAAGGTGTGTTAACTGAACCGCATATATATATATATATATATATATATATATATATATATATATATAATTGCCTCATTTTGTCCCCACCTTCATTGTTAGCTATTTCGGGAGCACAACAATTCGTATATTAAACGAGACTTGGGGTATTAGCAAGTTTGTTTAAACAAGCTCATATTCATTGTTTCGTGAAAATGACAATGACATGCTCTATACCATTCCAACTTTCAACTTCCAACTCTATCTTCCTAATATTTTGTTGCCAAAACGTTAAAAGGGTCTTCTAGCACGCACGACATGTCGGTTCCCAAGAACAAACGTAAGGGCCACTCAGTGGTACGGTACTCCCGGGAAACTTGAGGAATATCCGAATGGGAGGGGGTGGTGAACTCAATAATATTTGGTTGTTTGCAAAACTAACGACCAAAAAGCTATCAAAAGAGAACCTTATATATCATGATATAGTAATCCATGAAATAACGCACAAATATATCTTATGTTTAAGAGGCGTGCATGTATGCTTAAGAATCCCCAAAAATAATTTATAAAAAATTCAAAAACAAAAGGTTCGGCAACAATTTTTCGCAAGTGACGACTTGATGTGTATGGAGAGTTCTCAATCAATCAATTAAAATTGATAAAGGATGTGCCTATATATGGTACCAAACTGACAGCAGCTGTATACGTGGGTACAGATGAGTGGGCCGGGCCTGTGGGAATCAAGTCTGAGTGTCAGTCAGTTTATAGTCAGGAAAAACAGCACGGGATGGACATGTAAACCAAAAACACGATTGCAGCCGCTTCTCACACAGCGGTTACCGACAGAGACCAAAGAGAACAGAGTCCAAAGAGAGAAGACTGTCATCGGAATTTGACTGCATGCCAATCAACCAATCAACCAAGGACCGCAGGTAAAACACTCTTTCCGTGGTCGTTATGGACATGTTAGTTTAATTGATTCATCAAGTGTTCGTGTCGATTTAATTGATTGATTTTCAAGTGGTCGTGTTGGTTTAATTAGATAATTGGTTAAGAACTCAATTTATGGTGGGTTTTACTAGGTATTACTTTCGCAGTAAAATTCATTTGACAGATTACTTAGTCGATCTTTAGGTTTCTAATTAGTTAACCTAAAGAGAGAACGAAACGATTTGGAATTTGTATATGTGCAGGGTTTGGGTGTCGAGAATTGATCTGGGTTTGAGGGCAAATAGGTATCGGGTTATTTTTAAATAAATAGCTTTGCACAGAGATATAGACTGTAAGTATTTTCTGACAATGTTATTACTAGTTAACAAGTTTTGGCTATAAGAGATGGTCTTGGATTATTCCCAGAAAATTAGAGAAGAGGGTCTGGGTTACCTTGCTTGAGTTGTACCCAATTCAGATAAGTGGCTAAGACGTGATAATTTTCTAAGTAAGAGACTACTGTGGGTTACTGTTTTGCACTTTGTGTTTACGTTTGCTTGGGACCTTCTTCTTGTGTTTGCTCGTTCCGGTTCCATGTACTAGTGACAAGGTGTAAAGGCTTAGGCGGTTTGGGAGCATTGGCTTGGTGTCGTGGTCTCTAAGTGAAAGAACTTTAGAGTAGTTTAGCTAGATGATCAAGTGTGTTTCTCCACAAGATCCCTTTTTTTTTTTTTTTTAGTTTTGTTTAGTTTTAGGGAGATTTGAATAAGAATTTATTTACAAGAGTTTTTTTTTAAAAGTCAATGCGGCTGTTTTGCTTCCGTAAGGACGCAGTTGATTGTGTTTGGTGCAATTTGGGGGCGTTGCACAATTTCTGAATGTTTCACTCAAATGGTGTTTGTGTACCCCACTTTGTACATCTTTTTGCAGTCTTGTTTTGCATTAGTCATTAATTTGTATTTATTCGGAAACATCGGACCACTTTGAATTAGCTATATTCATCAGAGTAAGATCGTGGTGGTATGTTAGGCCATCTTTAGCAAGGAATTGGCTAAATGTCTCTTGGGCTAAAATTCAGTCCCTAAATAATAATTTTTTATAATTTATGGTATGCTTAAATTTTACTATCTTTAGTAAGGAATGGCTAAATTTTTATTTTGTTATTTTTTTTTTAATTTTAATGTATTATGGGGTTTGTATGTGGTGTGTTGAGTAATAATTATCATTTACTAAGAACAATTTTGAACAAAGAATCATCTTCAACAAAGTTTAACCATCTTGAATAAAGTTTAGATTTATGTACGCTGTTAATCCACAAAAAGTCCGATGACTCTGAATTTCGGATATGTTTTAGGAATCGAACCAGTAAACAATTTTTGTGAAGATTGTTTTTTGATCTGAGCAACACAAATTAGGCATTTGGGCTGCAATAGTTTTGGGTGGGCTTTGCAAAAGGGGCTACTTAAAGGGTTACGCATAGCCACCCCCTTTAGCCTCATTTGTAGTTCTTTAGACATTTAGCCATACATTGCTAAAGATGGTTTTTTTACCAAAAAAAAGGGCTAATAGTGTTTAAGCTACTCTTAAATTTCATTGCTAAAAATAATCTATGGAGTTCTAGTTTGCCTTCTTTTTATTACTTTTTTGTTTGCCTCTTAGATTCTTGTTCGCTTTTGTCTCTTTGAATAGGAATGGAGGTAAGCAACAACCACCCACGGTACCGGTCAACAATTTTGAACACGCTGATGCAGGTGTGTGGTTCTTGATTTTGTTGTACAAACAAACCCACGTGTTGCTGATGGTCAATGACGTACTCATTTAGGGTGTTATTAGAAACCTTTTACTTTCACGGGTAAGTTTTTTTTTTGTTGTGTTACTCTACTTCTTTTACTTTGTTCGGTTTCTTTTAGTTTATTCCACTAACAAGTAGTCAAGATTATATTATTTCAATTAATTGGACAAGTTTTAGAATGGTAATTTTGTTCTTATGAGATTATACAAATCTCAAATTGACTATGAGCCTCAACTTAAACTTGGTAATAACCCGAGAACAAACTCCTGGCTCTTCAATTTCACCAACAACATTCTTCTTTGGTGATGGTTTTAGAATTCCAACATGTATTTTTGGTATACATTATTGATGTACTTAACTCTTTTTTCTCAATGATAACATCGACATCAACTGAGACACACAAAGGCCTGTTACGCAAACGAAGGTAATATTTACTACCACTATCAAGGTGAATAAAGTTTGATGTTTTCAATGTTAAATGGCGTGAGAACAACCCTCTGGTCGGCCGCTATGCTCTCTTTGAGGTTTAAACGATTATCATTATGCGTGGTGAATATATCTCTTTTTGCGCTTCAGTTTTGAGGATTTATGTAATGTTTTGGTGTTCTATTGGGGTAATCGCATTCTCTTATGATCTGCAGATGCGTGATAGAGAATGGCTGTTGTTACTATTTTCAATTTTCGTAAGCAAAGGTAAGCTTTTCATATCATGTTTGTTCCAGTTTATGTTCTTTGATTGAAATTAGAAGTTAAAAGGGCTTTGGGTTGTCGGATTTTCCTGGGTTTTGAGTTTTTAGCTTTTGACTTTGAGGGTCTAAGACCATCTCCAATGGTTGGAGTCATAATCTCAAATTTGACATCACAAAATACAACTTCATCTATACGAATTTGACATTTCTTCCAATGATGAAAGACTCAAATTTAACATTTTACTTTAACTAATTGAGTTTAACTTTAATTTTCAATTAATTTTTTTTTCTCAAGTTAATTTGTAGATAGAGTTTCTTAAGTTAATTTTATGAATATTCCAACCTAAAAAAATTCAAAATCTGACAATTTTTTGTCATTCAGTTTAAAATCGAGTTCAAACAAAAGGTGCGGAATTTGACTAAGAATTTGACTCCAGACTCAAATTTGATATTGGAGTCATAATTTGTGTCAAAATTGGTGGGCTTCATTTATGAGTTTGAAGTCAAATTCTGGGTCAAATTTTGAGTCAAATTCTAGGTCAAATTTTAAAATAATACATATACTTTTTTCTTACATTTTAGTACCATGTGCTTTCAATCATTGGAGTTGTATTCTATCGTGTGTAGAATCATCAATTTTTTTTATTGTTCAGTGATGACATAGATTCTGTGGAGCCCAAAGTTCACTCTTCCTTGTCATCTGTGGTCTACAGCAGGTGATATAAGTACATTGAGTAGCTTTGAGTCATTAGAGAATGTGGCATTTAATAGTTTTGGCACCACGATACACAATCCATTTACCCAAACACCAGTTAATCAAACCTACAACTATTGGAATACAATTGCAAGAATTTGAAAGTACAATGTATTAAAATGTAAGAAAAAAAGTATAGATATCATTTTGAAATTAGACCAAACTACAAGGTACGTAATTGAAATTTGCCCATTCATGTGCCATGATCTCAAATCTGCATCTTCAATCTTTGAACTTCAATTTAATCATCTGGTTTTTTTTGTATTAACTACCCTACATCATCAGCCTCTTGCCCCTTACCCTTGCCTTCTGGGGTGGAAATGCTCTTACGGAGCCGTGTTGTTGGTTGTTTAAAGTCCATGTCAGTACCTCAAAATCAAATAGCAACTAGGTGCTTGACATATGTCATTTTGTTTTTTAAGGAAATAATTTAAATATAGTGGATTATGAGGGGAAAATGAATTGAATATAGGACTCACGCGTCATGAATCCTCGTTTCTATTTTTTCACATTTTTTCTTTTGTCAAATTGTCTTCTCACATAGTTACCCATATAGTAGTATAAATACATAGTATAGATACTGGCAAAACCCTTTCACAGTAGCAAAACCCTAGATCCCGCAGCTCAGAGTGACAATGGAAGAGACCGGCCAACCAACTCCTGCTGCATCAAATCCCCAGGTAAACTTTGCTTTCGCGCTCAAGTTCAGATTCTTTTCCGTATTCTTTTCTGTATGACTGAATTAGGCTGCATTCCGAAGCCAATTTTCATTTCTTAATCTGGGAAATCTGGGTTTTGCGACGAAATAACTTAGAGAAGTTCAAATTTCAAGCTACTAGTTACAAATGGGTTAGGGCTATGGGTTCTGTTCTGGTATTTATGTTTTTGTGTAAGATGCATTTTTAGTTCTCTAAACCCTCAGGTATTGTTTCTTTTATTTGCTTTTAGTTTGGTGTCAGTTGAACTTCACTGCTTGATAGGAGATTAGTTCTAGCTTGTTATTTGTATCTAATGCAATTTCACATGTAGTAATTAATGGATATTAATGTGAATCACGGTTACTTTATTTGAGATTCCTCCTAATCTTAGCAGTTCCACAAGAGTAGACCACACAACTGCTCCTTGTAGTTCCTCAGTTGTCGACTACTAAATCTAGTACTCTGGATATGTCAAAGAGCAAAGGGGCTAGTTTAAATAAGTGCACGAGATTTCATTTTTCTACTGTCCTGGTCTCCTTTAAAGGCTGTGTGTAAAATTACGATATGGGTGCACCTATGGTAATCATGTTGACTGGCAGCTACCTTCTTTGTATTTTTGTTCACTGAATAGGCTGT
Source organism: Spiraea crenata (assembly GCA_033992175.1). Taxonomy (NCBI): domain Eukaryota; kingdom Viridiplantae; phylum Streptophyta; class Magnoliopsida; order Rosales; family Rosaceae; genus Spiraea; species Spiraea crenata. The sequence continues at coordinate 1,771,121 of JAVBHV010000079.1, read as the reverse complement.
TTTGGTCAGTTCTTTAATTAGTTTTCTGTGCCATGTTTGTATGTGTATCTATCAAACATTTGGGTGATTGTTCATTTCATGTGCATGTGATTGTAGGAAAAGACCGGCCAACTAACAACTGCATCAAATCCCCAGGTGAACTTTGCTTTTGCGCTCAAGTTCATAGTCTTCTCTGTCTCGACTGAATTAGGCTGCATGTGGAGCCAATTTTGATTTCTTAATCTGGTTTTTGCGATGAAATAACTAAGAGATCGTTTCAGGCTACTAATTACAAATAGATTAGGCCTATGGATTCTATTCTGTATTTATGTTTGTGTAAGATGCAATTTTAGCTTTCTCAACCTTGCAGCTGTGTTTCCCTTAATTTTAGTTCACTGAATAGGTTGTTTTGGTCAGTTCTTAAGTTAGTTCTTTGTGGGTAATGATTGTGTATGTATGGGTTAAGTTTCTGGGTGAAGGTTCATTTAGATAATGTGATTTTAATCCTTGAAAACCAACAACTTTTAGTAAAAGTCATATTTATTTCGTGTGTATTTGATTGTAGGAGAAGAATGGGGAGAGTGATTTTTTGCCTTTGATGGAACCTTATCCCGAGATAGCTCAGGCATTGATTTCACGTAATTGGGAACTTGCAGAGACTTTGAGTGTATCAGCTGATCAGAATTCGCGCAACTATGCTTTGTCTATCATTTTGGAAACAATTTGGTTCTTGACGACCGAAGTAGATTTTTCTTCTGTCATGGGGTTGATGGAGAAGCTCATTTCCAATGGTGCAGGGTGCTTCGGGGATGCTATAAAAGGAGCTGCATGTGTTGTGTCGATTGTTTCGTTTTTTCACAGCCAAACAATGATTTCCCCAGACAGTGCAGACACGACCACTGGAATTTACCAAAGGTTGTTAAAGTTTTGGCAAGAGTGCTCTGGGAATATACCATCTTATCCAGAAGATTATTTTCAAGAGCGCTACGCGATAATACAGTCTTATCCAAAGGATAATGATACATACAGATTTATTAACCGTGTAAGCCTCTGTTTTAGTTGTCATGGAGGTTTTGAGGATTGCGGACTGGTTGAGATCCGATGGCAGTTATCGGCGTTTGAGAAGTTCTTAGATCTTGCTGGTAACCAACTAACATCTAAGGACGTCTCTGAGGCCTTTAAAATTGCTTGTGATCACCTGACCCTTGTCCCGTGTTTTCGCTCCACATCTGGGAGGTTGGACAGAACTGCAATTCTAGGTTTTCTGGATATATTGGTTCAGGCGTCTGTGGATGTTGCCAGTGTAAACTACTCTTTTTTTTGTGCCTCTTACTATGGGAGTACGGAAGTTGTGCACACCTTATTCGAGGTTTCCAAAAGAAACAACTTGAATGTTGATTATAAAAAGGCATATAATATTGCTTGTGGAGGTTCCTGGATTAGTATTACGGAATTTCTTGCAGTACGAGCCAATCTTGTAGAGAACAACTATGACAATCTGGCGAAAGCTGTATTTCGAGGTGCAACGCCAGTTGTTAAGTGGCTGATAGAGAAGAATCCTGGGCGATACCATGGCAGGGGACTCTTTGAGTTTTTAGGATTTGCAATTCATGACTGCCAAATTGATGTTGTAGCTTATCTCCTTACTATAGTTCCTGATAATTTCCTTCGAGGGTCGTGGGAAGATGTTATCGTGGAATTGTCTGAAGAGGCCGCTTTCAAATGTTTTGATGGTATTGCATATCTTCTCAGTTCAGATTTCTTACATAACCCTGCAGCTACTTATGCGTATGCAGACCAATTGGCTCATTCCAATGCAATTGAGAATGCTGCTCCTGAATTAAGTGCTTATCTTATAGATCATTGGTCAGTGACTGCTTACTTGGATGGAATGAGGCAAGGCGAAGAACATTACTTGAACATGGTGAGGATTTTGAAATGGGGCGAGTCTCCCATGTGCTTAGGTGATCTAGGCCCTGGGTTGAGGGTAGCAATTGCGTACCTGCCACTGTACAAGGAATGCATCAGCGCAGGTGGTTCTTTGGTGTCACAGAGGTTGAGAGGGCAACTTGTTGATGCCGTGAGAAGGCTTGGTGGCGGAACGTTAGATGGGGCTGGTCAGTGCACGGAGCTCTTGGCTGTGCTGAAGGACCGGCTTACGTTAGTACTTCCTAGCGAGAAGTAGTATATTTCAGAATTTTTGGCCTATCAATTAAATGAATGTGGTGAGAAATTTGATTTCAGCTATTAGAAGTTTTGAATGAGCTCTTTGAAGGTCTCCTACTGGAAAATCTGTGGGAAGCAAATGGGCCACTCCAAAGTAAAAGACTAAATGGTATTTTGAACTGATATTTGAATGCGCTTGTGGAACGCTCTGTACAAGATTATCTTGGAACCACATGGTTCTTTCTTAGGTTGTCTTAAGGGTATTTTGGATGTTCAACTTCCTGTTATGAATATCATGCATATATCTACTATGAATTTGTGTCCTAAATCTTTTCTTTGATATTCATTGTGTTGCCTTTAGAACTCTGTTCTTTTTCGTCGGCTAAAGAAACTCGGCAGATATGATAATCATATAAAAAATGTTCATACATGTGTGAGTATCCATGTATATGTTATGTGCACATACAATTTTTCTAATGTGTACATGACGAAAGATTACTACAGACTACGAAACAAATGGAATCCCCGAGTCCAATTGAATGCTAGTAATTGTCCTGGGTGGGTAAATAGAATATTCTGTTCCTTGTCATTATTCCTCACTGTAGATGGCTTCCTCAACTTTTTAGTTTTTACAATTGTTGCAAAATTTAGCACTTTGCAACTCTCACAACAATCTCATAACAAAGAATCAAAGGATCCCTCAAACGATAGGAGAGCAAAGAATCAAAGGAAAACTATACACTTACTTGATTGAGACAATCGCGTGTATATAAATGACATGTTTACTAACTTAGAGTCATAATGAGCATGAATCAGAGAGAGAGAATCGCAATGAGTAAAAATCAGAGTGAAGAACTCCCAATGATGCATTTATTAATTGTCTAGTCGATAAGTTGATTATCATTAATGGCATATTTACAAATTTGGAATCAAAATGAGCAAGAGTTGGAATGAGCAGGATTCGGAGTGAAGCACTTTTATTGAAGCATTTACTATATAATTGTCCATAATCAGAGTGAAAATTAAGTTGATTGTGATTAAATTATTTACCAATTTTCATTAATCGGAGTGAAAATTAATTAAATTATTAACATGCTCATAATATAAAATTTCTATTTTTTGTCAACATAAAGGTGGAAATTTTTAAATTTAAAGTCTTACTAAATAATTTTTATTATACACAAGTATAATAAACATTTATGGGGGTAATTTAGGCGTAAAAGTTTCAATTCTGATGGAATCAATTTCAAGAATCACAACCTCCCACCAAGGATCTCATTCCTTGAAAATCAGGGATGTGATTCATGATTTTGATGTAGGTCCCAAATTTTAGTAAACACATGAATCACCTGGAGTGTGAAGGACTCTCAATACTTTCATTCACACTCCTAATTAGTAAATTTGCCATAAATTGTTTACTAATTTTCATGAATCGGAGTGGTAATCAATTAAAATACTAAAATCCATCAATATAAAATTTCTGATTTTTTACCAATATAAAGGTGAAAAGGCTAAAGTTTCTAAAGTTTCAAGTATTACTTTATAATACTTATATATGCGAGTACAATTTAAGTTTTTAATTGTTCAGAAAGTGTTGTAAGGAGACTAAAGAACATTAAAGGTAGTAGGTTTTTTCTAATAGGCGGATACAAATTTTTTACCTGAGTACAATTAAAGTGGGAGTAATACATGTATAAAAATTCCATTTTTCATTCCTACTTCGGATTAGTTTACACAGCATAAAGGTAATTCTAAATAGTTAATATCCCGAGAGAGAGAGAGAGAGAGAGAGAGAGAGAGAGAGAGAGAGAGTGACACAGCGGAAGTTATAGATAAAAGGGTTCACGAACGATTCCCCTTGAAGGTTTCTGGTTCACCAGAGATTTGAGAGAAACTCTCGATTTTGTATTGATAATAATATGAAAGTTAACGATTACAACTCTTAAACTTAGCTTATATAGTGCTAGGTAAACCCTAATAGACAAGAAGTCCTACTAGGAAAGGGAAAACAAATTAACTAAACAACCCAATAGCAAATAGGAAAACAACTTACCCTAATAGACAAGAAGTCCTATTAGGAAAGGGAAAACAAATTAACTAAACAACCAAATAGCAAATAGGAAAACAACTTAATCATCAACTTTAATCGGCTTGAAGCTTCCTAATGTCACCTTCAAGCCCTCCTACGTGAGAGAGAGAGAGAGAGAGAGAGAGAGAGAGAGAGAGAGAGAGAGAGAAGTATATGATATCCTGAGCAGAATAGGGAGTCAAGTCTTGACAACACTATAAATAGATTTGCATTACTCGATTTGTTGAAGCACCCACATCTTCCATATTTCGATTTCTGGCTCACATAACATATGGATACAGACGAAATAACTTCGGAGATAGTCTCACGCTTACCAGTAAAGTCATTTCTACGGTCCCAGCTGGTATCCAAAGGGTGGTTATCTCTCACTAGACAGCCTTGGTTGGTCAACCAACATGATGAGCGTCTCAGAGTTGCTAGAGGTTCCAAGTTTCACTTGCTGCTCACGGCAGCCAAACGCTCTAATTATTGTACCAAGATGATAGAGTTACATTCAATCCAAGTGGATCCAGTGGAGAATACAGCCAAAATAGACCATGCTATGACAATCCCATGGGAAGCTGCGAGTGCAAACACAAAGATCGGATCGCAAGCCGTGAATGGCTTGGTCTGCAGTTTCTGCGCTGATGAGAGTTCTTATCAGGTGGTTATTGTTAATCCGTACACCCGACATCGCATCAATCTTCCCAGCTATCCCCAGCAGGCCCCGCTCGACGCAACCGACCCTTGTAGAAAAAATGAGATTGCTTTCAGTTTCGGCTTTGATCCTCAACGAAACGAGTACAAGGTACTCCAAGCGCAGTGGGCTTATGGAGTGCCCAAGCCACGCTTGAAACTCCTGATTTTTACCTTGGGCTCAACCGAGTGGAGGGAAATAGACCCAACTCTCCCTGATAACATGAAGCAGAGCCTCTTGTGTGCCTATCTTTATCTCAAGAATAGAGGTTTCTATCTCCAGGGGTCCATATATTGGCCTAATTATAACGGGGGTACTCCTGATGGTATTTTGGCATTTAATGTTGGAAAGGAGCAGTTCACGGAAATTCGACTCCCAGAATTGTTTTCCCCTTGTTGTTGCCGTAGCACGTCCCATGGGGGCTTAGTTGAGATGGACGGATGCGTAACTCTACTAGGCGAGGACGTGCACCAAAAGCCTCGGTTATGGATTCTCAGAGACCGTCAAAGTCATTGTTGGGAGATGAAGGAAGAGGACTACATGATAAACTGTTGGGAACCAGTCGACAGAATAAACTTTTGGCAATCAACCGATGGCAGTAAATTTTTCTCTACAGTTGATACAACAACTGGTCGGCTTCTCATGAGAACTGAATTGTATGATCCGTTAAGGGGGCGTGGAACGCCATTTACAATGTTGGGCCTCCTAGATATGCATACTAGAAAATCTCGAAATATTGAGGTAACTTTGCCAGACGAGACGAAGGAATGGTCCTGGCAAATCTACTCTCTAACAAGTTACGTGGAGTCTATTATGCGGATACCTGCAACACCAGATCTATTCTTTCAACCTTGAGTTACAAGAAGGGAGAAGAACCCAATTCAACTCAGTTTTGTTTTTTTGCTCTTGTTTGCCGGCCCGCGCTGCCTTTGTTTTTCTTGTGTGAATTGAATTTATTTATGCAGCACTCAGTTCGCTTCCTATAGCTTTGGATCGATACAATGGTAACTCTCTAATCCTTTTTAACCTGGTAACTCTCGCCTGCATCGCCGACCAAGTCATCAGGCGTAGGTTTTGAATCAAACTCATAATCATCACCCGTTTCATTGAAACGTGTGTGTTTTTTTTTTTTTGAAAGGATTGAAACGTGTGTTTAGTTTGTATAAGATCAGAGATATGGGCTTACCTTTGGGCCTTTGGGCCTTTGGGCTTGCATAGTACGGTGAGAGTGGCCATCTAGGATTTCTCCAAGAAAGATACTTGGATTTGTCGTTATCCACAATTCACTGATCCAAATCAAACGTTTGCAGATGATTCTAAGAGCACTTCCGCTGTAGGGGCGATCGGGAGGCGAATGAGAGTTTTCACCCTTTGATCCCATAAAGCAATTTTCAGCGGCATAATTTGAAGAGGACGATCGGCGGGTATGCCTGATAAAGGCGGTGGCGATGGCATCCTTGCCTCTGCCTCTGCCCGCGGGCGCTGAAGTCGTAGCGCACTGTTATTTATTTATTTTTTTTAATGTGGGTGTGTGTAATGCACAATTTTTTTAAAAGCCAACAGCTCTTACACGTGGTTTTAAGCCGTCCGATGTTTAATGCATCTAACCCCTGGATGGTCCGGATTGTGCTATGTGTGAAAGGCGTAATTTTATTGTAAAAATTCAAAAAAATGTATATGGACAAGTGACACAATCAGATCCATTGAATATAGATTGATCTTAACCGTATGATAATTATTTTACATTTTCTTCAAAAATAAAATATATAATAAAAATAGTATAAAGCTGCAAAGGTAAATAGCAAACTATGGAAGGCAATTGTTTTACCCTAGGGCAAAAGGAACCTAATAGGGCATCGCCTTTACCTCGGGAGGGAAACATTTTTGCTAAACCACCCAAAAATGGATGGGGAGCATTACCACCATTTTTCCACCATTGATTTAAAATTGCCCTCTCAAACCAGTAGTGAAAAAAAAGTTGTAATACTCACCATCCCTTTTTAGCGGTTAGTAAAAATACACTCAAGAGCGGAGAGTAAATGTTTAAGGAGTTCACATGCTAGTGTCAGATTTAAGATTGAAGCTATCATCATTCATCTCTGCCTTATTACACCGATGTGACTTCTAACTTTGAAGTTTGGAAAGTACATATCTACTTTTGCATTTTGTAAAATCTTCTTATAATTTATATATTTAAGTCAAAGATCTCGTACACTTACGTATCTATAAGTGAGGGCACGAAGAGCACACAATAATGACAGCAGAATATCAATGAACGGAGCATGTTATAGGGGAATAGGTTGTGTTTAGAAATTGGTCACTACCTTCATGCTCGATTGAATACCTGTCTCGTTATTTCATTTAGGACCGTCAAAATTGCTCCCACTGATAGTCTAGATGCCGTAGCTCAAAAACCTTGAAGAACCAATAAAAAGACAAAACAACACAAACACGTGCGGTGTCTTATGCGCCAACAAGAAGGACAACACGTTCGTTCGTATGGGGGCGGCAAACTGCCAAAGTGCGATCAGCCGTTGAGCTTGTGGTGACCGACCTTTTGAACAAACGGCATGGAATCGAAGATGAATGCATGCAAAAAAACAGCTTATTACGGGACAATGCCAATTTTGAATGATAGTTTGGCCTCTTGCTATTTTGGAAAAGTCAGTCAGGCAATACAAGAAGACAATACCAAATGAATTTCTCGTATATTTCCATGTGCGTGAACAAATTCCTTATGTTCATTTTACATGTGGGGTGGTTGTGCTAGCCACTTTCTTCGAATTAAAACAGACAACTAATACTAGTCTTCGAGAAAATTATCTTATGAGACGTGAAGACTTAATAACCAAAGGCTTAGTGTCACATGCCTCATAGCACTTTCATGGAACTCACTATTCATTTTTTCAGTCAATCAAATGTTGGCACATAAACATAAATTGCCACACGGCAATACCCAATTAACCGAAAATATGAATAGTTAATCCATGAAAGTGTTTCTCATGTGTGAGCCCAAAGTATCTTAATTACTGGGTTTAGTAAACAAATTTGGAAAATTGGCTAAGGAGTCCGCACTTGGCCCATAATCTTTGGAGCTCTGGGATATTAATTTGTGTAAATACGAGGTTATTATCGTCAATTCACTCTAATCAGCTACGGAGGAACCGGAGTAGCAGGTAAAAGTCAGTCAAAAGCGTGCGCTGGACCCCACACGTCTCTTCGTCCTGCAAACTATAAACGGCACGCGTACGTCCTTTATCCAATTTTCCGCACTTTCCTCTCTCTATAAATACCAAAACTCCCCAGCACCGTAAAGTGCAAAATCCAAAGCTCCCAAAATCTAACGCCTCTCTCTCACCGTTCTCTGCTAACTTTCCTAAAAATGTCCACCAATCTCATCCATTTCCGGCCCAACCTCATCGGCCCGTCCGCCGCCGGGAACCGAAAGCCCAGATCACTCGATCGGAAAGCCCCGCCGTCCAATTGGTGGACCCCACTGTTCGGCTGGTCCTCCGAACCCGACTACATTGACTCCGACGCAAACACGGAGGCCCAGACCCGGGCGGACTCGGATCCGGACCCGAAACCTCCGCGATCCCGGTTCGTTCCTGGTGGCTTCACGGAGGAGAAGGCGAGGCAGCTCCGGATCAAGACCTTGGAAATGGAGTCGTATCACGACGCCATGTACCACTCGTCGATCGCCTCCCGGCTCGCCTCCGATTTCAAGAACCGGTCCGATCAATGAGCCGGCGGGTTTAGGGATTAATAATGTTTGAACAAAGATGGGGACGTCTATGATGTAATTAACGCTTGTTTTTTCTGTTAATTGCGTGATTTAGACGATTAAGTATGTAATTATTGGTGTTTGTATATATACAATTTTATTACCTTATCTGAATTGGATTTCCATTGTCGGTTAATAGAGTATTTGGTTCGCTTAATCTTTCTGAGGTGTACTTGATAGGGAGATGGTGATGACTTTATGATGATGGTTGATCGTTAATTATAATTAATTTGATTTGTTCGGATTGGTTATGTAGATCAACAATTAATCAATGAAGTATTAGGCAGCGACTGAGTCACTAGTCCCCTATCCATCTTACAGTGTTGCAGATGCTAACTAGATTGTCTAAACGTTAAATGTTGAAAGATATTACAAGTTCGAATCTCTGCCTTTTCGGATGATCAGAAGTGAAAATGATCATAATACGGTCAAGTTGGCTATGATATAGTTGTATATCATGTTTTATTCTGCAACTTGGAAAAGTATCAAATCCTGGGAATATGCCTGCATTATCTCAAAGCCTGGGAATATGCCTTCACCACCAAGTAGGAAATTTTCTCACATTTCAAAACTGAAAGTAGTCGAGCATGTGAAGTCATCAACCATCTTCAAAATAAACCAAAACACACCTTTCAATTCACAAAACCAATTTAGTCATTCTGTATGTATTATTATAAGGAGTAGAAGACACATTGTACTTCTAGTATCTCCTTCGTTCAGTCAAAATACAATGAAATGTAGTATGCAATAACCAGTACGCCTAAATGAACATCATCTGAAATATCCGAAGACCAAAACAATGGAACATTGAGCTGTAACAAACCCGCACAAGAATTCAACATGTCGAGGAGGATGCAAGCCACCCGCGTCTGAAATCATGCTTCGTACGTCTACTTGCTCTCAGAATCATACAGATCAGTTCTGAAAATGTCCGTTAAGAATAAACAAAGAAATGGGCAGAAGACTGTACAGAAAACACAAGCACAAAATAATTTTTAAGCAGCAAGTTACACCAGCATAATTCTGATCCCAGGTCATTTGGAATGACAATTCTTTGCTCAGGCCACTAGGCTATGCTTATGTACTTCCCTTCGTAAGACAACACGAAAGAAACTTCATATCTCTCTTCAAAACCACAATTGTAATTCCAAAAAAAAGGAAACACATGAGATACAGTTAAGAAACTTCAACTACCAAGCACACAAGACAGGATGAGCTAGTCTGTTTTGCATCAATTGAGATCTAAGGAGACTTCTCTCAACAGTCAATATCTCTAACCATTTTCATCACATTAACAATACAAATTCCACTTGCCCTGCATACGAATTCCTTAACCTGCCTTCGCTTACATACACAACCAAATATCTCGGAACATAAAGAAGATCTAAAAATGCGTCCATTCTTATTTGGACATACGCATCCAGCAGCATTTCACATTCTATCTCTACTCGGAACATAAAGAAGATCTAAAAATGTGTCCAATTGTGTACTTTGCTCCCTCGCTTACATACACTACCGAATATCTCGGAACATAAAGAATGTCCATTCTTATTTGGACATACGCATCCAGCAGCATTCACATTCTATCTCTACTCGGAACATAAAGATGATCTAAAAATGTGTCCATTCTTATTCAGACATACGCATCCAGCAGCATTTCACATTCTATCTCTACTCATTGCAAAAGCATATCCCTAACAACCCAAAATTGCACCACGAAATACCAAAATCTGTAAACTTCAGTCCAAGTGATCAGCAAAGTTCAAAGTTCTAATCAAATTCGAAACCAATTCAAATCTAGCAATTATAACGACAACTCACAGTCAAAATTGGACCGCATTACAAAGTACAAGGATACACCAGATAGAAGCCATGAGCAAATGCTCCGACCAACACAGCAGTAAACAAACGGTCCCGCACGACAGGGTTCTTCCGCAACGACAGCCGAACTGAGAAAACCAAACACCCATTAACACACAATTGCTCCTGGGACAAAACCCAGATGAGATATCCCGATAAAATCAATGAAATCGTAAAAAAAAAAAAAAAATGATTAGATTGCAAAACTTACTGAGGGGAAGAGCAGGGGCGTATATTAGAGGGACCAAGAACTTGATTTGTGAGCCCTGGCTTCTCTTTCTTAAAGCAGCCTCGCGCGCCCTATATTTATTATGCACAGAATCGGAGATCAAAATCAATCATTCGAACGATTTTTTGGAGAATTCAAAAGGAGAGAAAGCGTAGAAATTAGAATTTCGCCGAACGTACTGAGTTGACGGATCGGAGGAGGCCATGGCGAGGTGAGAGCTTCAGATTTTAGAGACTCCGGCTCTCTCTCTCTCTCTTGTTGTTTGAAGTTACTGGACCTGGGCCTGGGGCCTGGACAACCCAAAAAAAAGATCGTACATCAACAAAGTGGCGTGAAGCTCGCGCTGGTAATCATTTAGTTTCCTACGTTTTTTTTGAAGGAAGTTTCCTATGTCAAAATGACATCATATAGTGAAAAGATGATTTTACCCTCAAATTTGGACCGAAGAACTAGCGGAATTGGAGATTGGGTGCGAATTACTAATGGAAACCCATCGCATTTGGTCCAATTGGACGGAAGAACTAGCTGAATTGAAGATTAGGTACAATTTTGCCCTGCTGGTAGGTGAAGATTAGAAGATGACCACTGAGATTAGTCTGAATTAATACATGCACTTGATAGGGTGTCAGTATAATTGTTGCACAAACATTCACCAGTCAGACAGTAGCATTCTTATCTCTAGATGGGTTTTAGTAACAATTGGGCCAAATGGGGTCTTTGTTGTTATAAGCCCACATATGGGTCCATTAATAAAATGTTCTCATCTAAATGCATCCACTGAAGCCACTGGGATTTCCTTGGCGGTGAGGGTGGCTGGAGTGTTGAATATGAATAGGCTACGTCTAAATCCCCCAATTACTTGTTTAAAACTTCATAATTTATTTTGATCATTTTGTTCCTCCTCGGAATTGCGAAGCAAAGGGGCAACCAAACAGGTGGCGCTGTCACTAAAATGACCAACAAAGATCCAAGGTGTCATTCTTTGCAAATTCGTTTTTCGGATTAAGAAATGAGTGGTGTAATTATACGGCTCCACCAAATCCTCTGATATTGTCTCACTCTCATTTCTTCCATGATTGTCATTCCCATGTGATTATGCTCCTCTCACAACAAAAGAAAGACAGAGATGATTAAAGACTAATTAACCGATTGGATCAAGCCTCCTAATCATGCTTAATGGTTTTCAGATTGGCCCTACTAATATACTATATGACCAACTATCTCGCATCCTGCAAAACGGAACTCCACTCCTTGATAAATGACGTGACTGGAGATGGTTGAGTACACCGTCTTATCAGTTACTGCCTTCAGTTTGAACAAGAATGTTACGTAGGGTGTCATTTGAATAAGTTAAGTAACACGAAGCTTAAGTTCCCACCTAAGATATGTAACATTCATTAAATGCACCAATCTTTCTTTGTGCCTTTATTATTGTGAGTTTTTCATGCCACTCTGTTTTGGAACAGCGAACGTGTTTGTGCTGCTGTAAACTTGGGATGAAAGTGCAATCAAACCCAAAACAAGTATTTCTGATTGGTTGTCAGCAAATGTTGGGATGGTCTGCTTGGTGTGATCAGAGGACTCTTATTCAATGTCATCATATTATATTAAAACTAAATATTATCTTACATCCACAATATATTATTGGCTCTATAACTAAGTGATAAGTCTTGGAACAAAGCAATATTACAATAACAATATTTCAAGTCAATTACGTATTGATGCTATATTTTGCTTACTTATATGCGATGACTTGCTATAAAACTACAGTTGCATTGCCGACTTGACAGAAAAAAAAAAATATATAGTAGCATTCCCGAGCATACCAAATTTGTTATGGGGCCAAAGAGAAAAGGGCCAATCATGTAAAAAAAAAAAAAGGAAGAATGGATCAAGGGTTTTTGGGTCGATGACAGACCGACAAGGTCACATTAATCAAGGGCAGACATTAGCCAGCTCAATTGCTTTGGCACGGCTGCAAATTCGGGAGACATTTGGTGGGGATATATATTCTAATAACAGTATTAATCTTTACATACTTGTTTGATTAGGGAATAAATTAGGAGTGACTCTGCCACAACCATAGATCTTAAGCATTTTCTAGGGATCTATTTTTAATTTGGTAGGGAAGGGGGACAAAAAACCGATTTCAATTCCATGGACATAACCAATTTGAATAATTCTAGCTTGTTCCTTGTGAGATGTCTGTAGCTTGACGGCCTTCCTGCTTTTAGGGTTCCAACTTCCAACGGCTACTTGCACAAAAGAAATACATAAAGTTTCGATAGTATTCAAACAATACCATAACTTTACTCCAAGTTTTTCTGCATTGCTGTCTTGTGTATACTTAGGTTGATGTTTTAAAATTGAGTCACTAGGGTGTTGATTTGTCGCCTAGCAAAGTTGAGAAGACATTGCCTAAATGTTAATGTATACAAGCATGCACAAGACAAGACCAAACGCAACTGAGAACAGAAGCATAGTCTAATCATGTATCACTTCAAAATAGTAATTACGCACTATATTCTTTATATTTTGATAAAGTAATGATGACAGCTTTGTTAAACTACTTAAACATGAAAACTAGTACAAGAGTTACTTTTACCAAGGAAAGCATGTTACTGATTTAACAATTGGTACAACAGGGCAAGGAGAAATCATATGGGTACATGATACATGATGCTCTTGTTGTGTGTGATTGGGGCATTGAAAAGCTAATTCTCATGGCTTCTATCCAGATGACTCGGATAGAAAGCAGCTAGCACACTTCACAAAGAAAGAAAACAATTATGATCTTCATTAGGACTAATTAGGGCATGAGTAATGAGAGATGATCACATGCGTCTTGGCATGCTATTGATTCCTTCAACAAAAGCTAAAAACTACACAAACATAGAAGATTAGAGGGGGCAGAGAGATAGATAGATTTGATACAATTGTAGCTCCAAACCCACATGCTTCCCTATGGGGACCATCAAAATCAAAACCCCAAAATTAGAGCTACCTTCCAAACAGCATGAGAAGATCCCAAAAAGTAATGCAAATATTAAAGTTGGTTTCTCTTCAAATCTTACTCCTTTTACTAAACTACAACTAAACAAGCCCTTAACCCCATAAAAGTGAATGTATAAAACAACAAAAGTGTATCTGCTGCATGCTGGATTACAATCACTTTGCTTTAATACAATATTTCATATACCTTGGGTACTGCATGTCTCCTTGCTTTTAGTTTCATTTTATTTATAAAAAAAATTAAGGCTAAATTTATTCGAGATTTAACTTGCATCCCAATTTGAGCACCCCATGTTGATCACAAACAACAGAAGGCACCTCCTATATTTTCTGATGTACATGGCAAAAAACGTCTTGCATATTGCGAGTAAAGTTTTCAACTTTTTCAACACATATGGCTCGTTTACTTACAAGAGAGAATTGGAAACAAAGTTCGGAAATGGAATCGGGAATGGGAATCGGATACCCAAGTCCCCCTTGGGAATCTGATTCCCATTCCTTGGAGTGTTTTTGCCCCTAAATTGGAGTATGGCCCACTAAATTTTGATTCCCCAAGTGAGTTAGTAAACGTAGGGCAACCAAGGAATCAGAATGATTCCCAGCGATTCCCATTCCTGTAAGTAAACGAGCCCATATATTTACATATAAGGAATGGGAATCAAATGAATGGAAATCGTTGGGAATAATTTTGTTTCTTTGGTTACATTATGTTTATTAACCCACTTGAAAATCAAAATTTAGTGGACCATACACCAATTTAGGGAAAAAACATCTCAACGAATGAGAATTGGATACCCAAGGGGGACTTGGGTATCAGATTCCGATTCCAGATTCTCATTTCCAAATTTTGTTTTCCATTCCTTTCTTATAAGTAAATGAGCTTATGTATATAAATTTTTAGTTGTAGATGTAGTACTTGTAGAACAATGGGCTTACTTGGAATTTAAGATAATTATTTTAATGGAAAGGTGCCCACATAGTTGCCCTTAATGGTATATATTATACAGAAAATAATCACATTGGGTTGCTCATTCTTAACTGGTAGCCATTACAAAAGCATATACTATACAGCTGCTCTAGAGTGAACCATGAAATAAGCAAATGTTAATGCGCGCATAAATTTGCATTGGTTAGATACAACACACAGTTTGTTTGGGTTCCAACAACTTGTTTTCTACTCAATCAAACCACAATCTTTCTAAAAATCGGAAATATGTGCAGATGATATGGTTATATACTTAAAAACGAGAGAAATCATAATTTACGAAAATCAGAATGAAAATAATAGTAAGGGCTAAATAAATAGATAGAGACCATGGCCACCGTGAAATCCACAATGTATTGCCAATTGAATTGAATAGGCCAAAGCCAAAATGGCTGGTCCCCCTATTGAGAAGATAAGGCAACCTGTCCAGGAGTCAAATCAAAATGCCAATTTGAAGCTCTAAAACTGATAGTACATGCCAAACCGAGATCAGTTTTGGGTCCTCAATGTTTTCACAAAGGCAGTGGGATTTGTTCTGTTTTCACAAATTGCCATTTACCAAAATATTGCTCATCACCTAAAAAAGTGAAATTTCCCAATTGAGATTTCATTACAAAACTTGGAAAAAAAAAACCCGAGAGCAGAATATACATTACATACAAACGAGAGAGACAAAAGAAAGCTACCTACTTGTTAGAGCAATTCCCTCTAATTCCTAGATTAAAAAGCACAAGCTTTTTTTACTATTACATGCCACGGTTAATATTTTTTTTTCTCCTTTGGTAAAAAAACCATATGGTCATGGAGGGTCAGTAACGCTAGGTGAATGGGAGTGCGACATCTCTCTTAAGATATTTATCTCTTTAAGAAACCCAGCATAACAAAAGAACAGACAATTAAAATCGGCCAAATGGGTATTTTGGTCAATTTTACGCACGCTCACACGCAAAGGACGGGTATGCTTAGTAATAGTAGTAGATCAGGACCATTGATCTTGAGCTTCTTGATTTTGATCATGTTGGGGCAGGCGTTGGAAAATGATGGGCGCACCATATTGAGGGTAAAGTAGCATCAGGACCGTCGGCGCATGTTGATAGGTGGGGGCCAGCCTGAAAGAGAAACGTTGAAGCATGATGGCTAGAGCTAATTTTGCCTGCAGCAGCGCCAGATTCTGCCCAATGCAGGTGCGGACGCCAAGCCCGAATGGAATGAACGCTACTGGGTGCTTGGCGGCCCGGGCCACACCCTCCGCGAATCGGCCCGGGTTGAACTCCTTTGCGTCATTTCCCCATACGCTCTGATCGTGATGAACGGCCAGGATTGGAATCAAAAGCTCGGTCCCACGCGGGACTTTGTACCCGCCTAGCTCCACATCCGTTCTTGACCGTCGGATTGTTGCAATCACCGGTGGGTACAATCGTAGCGCTTCATTCAATATCATATTCAGCTGCACACCATAGCATTCCCCATGAGATCAAAAGTTTAGAATTATGTAACAAAAACATGTAACATAAAGCAAAAGGTGGCAGTTTGGTTTTTCTTAGGAAAACAAACAAGAGATAAGAGACAAAACATGATTTTTGTTTTTTGGGCTTACCGTCTTAAGCTTGACGACATCGTCTTTGGTGGGGATGTCACGTGATCCGCACACCTTGAGCACCTCGGCACGTGCCTGTAGCTGCCAATGTGGGTGCATTGCTAGGAGCACTGTTGTCCATGTTAGCAAATTGGATGTGGTCTGTTTGCCCGCAAAGAAAAAGCTTTTGCACTCTTCCACAATGTCGTGGACGGTGACATTCGAGGTGGGGGTCGATTTCGAGGCCTGAATCATAAGCCCGAGTAAATCCTTGGGACATTTTTCATGCACACTATGTTTATTGTTCTCCAAGTTCGAATTTTCCCTTCTTCGATCGATCAACTTCATTAGTGATTTTCTAATTTGCTTGTCCAACTTCCAAGATCTTATGTTTGTCCTTGTGGGGAAAAATCTGAAATCAAAATTAACGATTCACAATTTGTCTCGAACCAAAAAAAAAAAAAAGTACCTTAGGGTAAATTCAAAATATTCACTGTTTTATTCCTTATGGTAAATTCAAAAAATTTACTGTTTTATTTAACTAGTGTTACCTATAACCGGGGATGAAAACTTTTTGAAAGGCCTCAGCAACAAGCGCCATTTGCTGACTTTGCAGCCTGAAAATGGCTTTGCCATCTTCGTAGCTGCTTCCGAACGCCGTTCGGGCAATTATATCTTCGGTGAGGTTTTGAAACCACTCGGAAACTTCTATTTCGACCTCACCGGAGCCTGACATTTCGGACCATTTCTCCATCATGTCCACTATACTAGTAGCCATCACCGGCATCAACAACTGAAAGCATTAATTATTGAGTTATTCACTTAATTAACACATAATTTTGTACTAACAGAGTACATAAAAAATTTAGTCAATGAGTAATTAAGTACCTTGACATTCTCCATATGGAAGGTCGGGGTGATGATTTTTCTGTGGTGAGCCCATTTTTCTCCTTTTAGGCTTAAGAGGCCATCGCCTTCAAGCTGTTTTACAAGTGGGTGGGCTTCATTTTTCTCATAGAATTCGGATTTCGAAGTGAATATTTCCCGGATGAGATCCGGGTCAGCGACCGTGAGTCGATGAGTAGGTCCGAACCACACAAGAAACGTCGCACCTTCAAAAAAATGGGAATAGACTAACGTTTCAATTAAAAATTAAATTAAAGTCTCCTATGAGGAGTAATTGCAATTTATAAGGATGGATAGTGTAGACCCTACAAGGAGAGAAGAAAAACAAAAGAAGTGAGAAGAAGACAACTCAAACTAAGCTGTTAACAAAGCCAAGCACAAGCATACAAGTGCATTTTGAAAGCTCAAGCCCACCTAAAAGGCAACAGAAACAGGACAAGGCAAAACTGAAAAGAGGGAAACAAAGTTGAACATTTTGATCAAAATGCACAAATTTGATTGCGAAAAGAGAAAAAAGGACACTACCAAGCTGTTATTACCAAGCTGGATAACATTTTACTAAGTACATGAAAGTTTTAAAGTGAAAACGGAAAGAGAAAAGCCGCGGAAACGAACAAAATCACAACTTCAACATCAAGCATCAAAGCGCAGAGAGAAAAAAGCCTGAAAAAGGCTTGAGAAGAAGTACCCCATAAAAACACTCGTAAGAAAAACAAGTCTTTTGAAAAGCCATAAATTCTGAGAGAGAAGCATCACAGAGAACAATCATACCACAGTCGAAGCTTTAAAGACTCCACCTTTCAAGCAAGAAAACAAAAACCATAATTACTGCTCTTTTTTCATTAACTTGCTTCACATCATTCAAAAAACAAAAACTTCACAAAACATGTGAATGCAATTAAGACGAGACAATCCATTGACAGCAAGTAAGAAAATGGAACCGTTGTTCTGGTTGCCTAAGAGATTGAAAAGAAGTCAAAACCAAGAGGGATCAAATTGAAAGAAGAAGAATTTTTTACCGTAGATTTTTTTCCAATGGTGGTAAAAGGGAAGGACTCTAGGGAGGATGTTGTGGGAGGTGGTGGGCAAGGTTTGGGAGGAGGCCTTGATCATCATGCCCACAAGTTCCTTGACATTCCCAATGAAGAATCTGTACGGCGGTCCTCTGATCCCTTGATTAGCAAAATGCTGCTCGATTTTCCTCGGCCGCCACCAGAGCAGCTCCGCCATGCGAAGAGAGAAGACCGCCACCGCCAGAGACACGCACACATACTTGAGCCAGGACAAGAGCTCCTGCTCCATTACGAAGAGGGTCCTAACAAACTAATTGATCAAGCTTAAGGAGTAGTTTTGGCTTAGCTAATCAACTTTTTGGGAGGAGGAGTTGAGGTGAGCAGCCTTTGTTTGCAGCTTGTGTTTGGGTTTTTAATAGTGGCAAAGGAGAGGAGAGAGGGGGAATTGCAAGGGCAACGGCGTAGGGGCCGCCATTGGAATTGTGAAGGGTCAACGAGTGGGGGGAGGGAGGTAGATTTGTTTATATTTCCATCCAATTCTATTCATAGACAATGTTGCCCCTTGTCTTTTCTTATTAGCATCCTTATGTCCTCTCCCAATCCTTGGATGCAGAGTAGTATGTTACTACGGTTATCTTATATGAAATGTCATCATCTATATCATACTATCAATATTGGTTATGCCACATAAATTTCGTTGTAAACCGCTCTGTATATAAATAATGGTAATGTCACAAATGTGTTTACTTCCTCTGGGAAAACCAGGTTTTTGTTAAATACTAGATGAATATTCTAATGTAAGAATGTTCTTAATATATTTGGCATTCTAGCCCAAAAGAAGTATAATTATAAAGTGACCTTCTAATAGAAAATTTGATTTGTACTACGTATAGTAATTGTTTTGTTTATCTAATAGAGACAGGATGCCACTTGCAATTTACTAAACTAAGTAGGTTTCGTGAAATTGATGTTTTATTTATTAATCGCTGCCTTCTTACTTGTTAATTATCTAGCACGAATGAGATTACTTGGACCCAAAAAATATGAATGCAGTGACGTGGAAACTAATTAATATGCGCCTCCCCAACATTTTCATATGTTGTTGTAACTTGTATTGTATGTCTTCTTGACTAAACAAAAATCTCTTTATCTCACATGTATTATGTAATACAAATAAATTGGAAAAACTTATTCTAGGAATTATTGATCAGTCAACTCCATCATTTTATTCAATAATTATAACCCATGTTCTTAAATAGTTCTGTGTGTTGACATGTATGGATGAAACTAATGATAAGGAAATCAACACCATTTGCATAGTGTAATGGGATATAATGAAGGCTTCCTTTTGAAATTGAGGTTTCACACTTTTGATTGAAGTTGAAACAAATGATATTCTAATAAATTCAATCTCAGGAGTTAGAAAAGATTCAAATTTAGGTATAAATGGGTGACCATATTGTATCATCTAACTTGACTACACTCGAATGATATAAATCTAGTTTGCTTGAAAAAGGGAGAATGGAATTGAATCTGTAGGATGGATAGTTCTAAGCTAGCTTCTTCTTTCCTTCCTTCCTAGTTCCCAAAAAGATGATGTGGGATTTGGGATGGAAGGAAGAGTAACAAAGGAGGTTGTAGTTTTGGAATGTTGCTCTTAAATTTGAGCACATGGAAACAAGGCTGTCTATTTTAGGGTTCCTTTCTGTGCTTAAGGTGGGGAAATATGCTCTAGTTGACCCAACAATGGGGTACCCACGCAAAGGCACCCTCCCTTAATCTTGTCCTAATAGTACCAAAACATGTTGGGCCACGTGCCCCTTCCCCGGGGTCCTACAAATTTAAAACAAACTCAACCGTTACACCTTTGAGTTTTCTCTCCTCACCCCAACCAATTAACCCTACCACATTTTGTTCATATCACCTCATTGTTGATGATCCAAACTACAAATATTTAACCCAAGGAAACATGTTCATCAAGTACATTGGAACATTGTATTTAGTAGGGTCGAGGAACGTCTGATCCATGTACTTAAATATCTGATCATTTTTCAAGATTATATCTCTCTTTATACGTGATTTATCGTGTGAGGAAACAAAACAAAGAAAGTGAAATATAAAAGTTAACTAAGAAAACATATCCAATTGTAGATTTCAAAGAAGATCTGAGTTCGTCCTTGAAGGGCCTGATGGATCAGTGATCTATCTTTAGTTAAATAGTGAAAAATAATTTCTCTGCAAAATGATTGAAAAAGCCAAAAAGACAAAGGAGAATATGCAATGACTTAATAAAGGTAATGGAGTTTTCGAAAATGACCAAAATAATCCAACCAAGAAAAAAGGCTGCAACCTGGTGATCAGGTACCTTTGCTTGCAAACTTACATATATTTCTTGTTTTCCTCATTTTATTTCCCAACCTTTTATAAAGATCCAAATTAAAATGGCAGACAAATATATAAGTTATTTTGTTTTTGTATTTTGGTCTTGTCACTTCATGTAATTTGGAATGCAATAGTACAAAAGAATTGATTTTAACACACCTCTTGTAATCCAAATGTCAGAAATACAAACATGAATATGCGTGAAGAGAAAATGACTGTAATTTATAAACAATTGTTTTTATTATAAAGATGTGATCGATACAAATGATTAAAGATATTCATGGAGGAGACTTAATTTGGAGTGCGAAGAAAATAATTGACAATAATTGAAAGCTATGACATTATTGTTTTTATAGGAGATAGAGAAGAAGGAACTTTTAGAAGATGATAAAAGATTTAGTTGGTAAAGACAATTGACCCAAGAGCAAAAGATGGGATTTGCACATATGATGATTTGCTAGCAAATCCCTCTCCCCACCATATCTTCAATTTTTTTTTTTTTCTTTTTTTCTAATCATATAAGTCACCGCTCTCTATATTCATCATCCGATAAGCAAAGAAACTCATATTCATATTTTCAACCATTCTCGCGTCCACGTGTCATTCCGTTAATGGCATACCTAAAATGAGTTGGTCCAATTTGACTTGCATGATGATTATTAAAGCTTAGTTGGAGAATCCACAAAGTACTCATGCCAAATCCCAAATTTGAACAAGATTCGATTATCCTTAAGAATTTCATTGGAGTAATAATGCCCTACTAATTACATTTGATTCGGTGGTCAAGAAAATGCCCACTTAGATTAGATGGTCAATCAAGAAATAGGAAAAAGTTGAATTTCTTTCACTATCGACTTAAAAGCGCATGCGTATGCGCATGCTTTTAACAAAAAGAACACGATTTTTGTTTGTGGTTTTTTCTTCTTCCAAGCTAAGTTGTTGAAAAAATGATGCAAACATCTCAATTCCTAGAGGAGGTTCACATTAATATGTCTCTTACATCCGTTTAAGTTGTTTATCCAGACTAAAGTAGAGCACTATTATAATTACGTATCATAAAAAGTGAGTTAATTATCACAACCTTCCTTAACAATCTAATTATCACTAAATGAAGTGGCAGAAATTAGTATCAGCTAACATAGAGCACTAACAACTTCTCTTAACTAATTAAGTTATTACATCTCGTTTGTGCTATTTAATTGTAATTCCATGAAACCAATTATTATTATTATGAGATTGCATCACATATTTTGGGTTCGGTGGATTTGTGATATCATATATGCATGTTAATGGTGTATGCGAGGAAATGGATAATTATAAAACGAGTTTTCTTTCGTCCACGCAATCAACGGTGGGACGGGTCCATCCAGGCATCCAGGCTACAGCTGCACTGTCTTATTAGAGATCCCTCGCCATTCAAGTCAGATCATGGATTGCCACGTGTCGTCCAATCATTGACTTTTCCTTACATTTTGTCTGCATACAACAGCCCTTTCGTTACATCAACTCAAAGCTTTGGCAGATTCAGCATTCCCTTTCATTTTCTCCATCAACTTACCAATTCACCCATTGTGCATGATGCCACTATCTAATTACAGGGCAATTATACTAAATAGATAGGGTCGTCATGTTTTCCTCATGCACGGGTGAGATGAAGAATAGGAGTAGGTTATATTAGGGTGGGCACGGGTCATCCGCGTAATCCGAAACCCGCAAATTTTGAATTGGACTGTCCTCCAATTGAACGAATTGGGACGGGTTAATAAAATTTTTACATAAACTCGTCCCGGACAATCCCACAAAAGAAATTGCCGTCCGGGCCGCAGATTGTATTAATTCAAACTCATATTGACCCGCAGTTTTTATTCATATGTTTCTACACAATTTTAGGCAATGCATTTTGATACTTTCTGCACAGTTTTAACTATGATTGTCAACTGTTTTACCTTCTTGTGTTTAATATAATTATGTTTGTTTGTGAGTAGAAACTAAAGTCTCTGCTTGCCCAATGCCTTACTAGTCTAATGTTGCTCAAGATATGCCTAGGCAAGTTCCAAAGATAATGAAAGGTCATCAACTCAAAATAGCACTAGCAATAGTACTCTAGGTTCTAAGGCAAAGGGAAATGCAAAGAGAAATACACATTGAGCTCTCTTCATAGTTGTGTACCTATTTTTGTTGGTCTTTTTCATTATGGATTTTAATATGTAAGACGAATTGTCCAAGTTGTTTTTATTTGTGTGTAATGTTGGTAGCAATTACATTCATTTATGCATGTTTGTGTATAAAATAATTGTCTATTTTTTATATATTAGATTGTAATGTCATAATTTTATTTATTATCAGTTTTGACTATGATCGCGAAGTGTCCTGCATTTAGGATCAGACCGTCCTGCAATAAAATGGGCTCGGTTCGATTCGGTCCAAATAATTTATGTACAAAATCCTGACTGGACTGTATGAAAATTGTGGAAAGGGCCGTGGATTTATAGTTTTTTGAACCGGACCGGACCGTGCCCACCCCTAGGTTATATGGTAGGAAAGGAGCCTACATAGCTTGCCAGGTAACTTTTAATTTCCCGGATAATTTAGGTTGTATAACTTCTTTTTTGAGTTCAGTTGTCTAAATATTTGTTGAAAAAAAATTCCAGTAATTTGCACTTGAAACAAAACTAAATTCATTCGATAATAAGACAATCAATGAATTCAAAGTAGTAGACATACACACATCCAACCCAACAACATCAAGTGTTAATTAGGATTTTGTATGTGTCTAGATGCAAACAAAATGCTTCTTGATTTGAATGGAAGTTAATCATGTACTTACAAATGAAAGCTATGGTTAACAGAAGAATGTAGCCATGGAGTGATGAGTTACACCATCAAAGTAGAACCCTACCCATCAACAGTCCTGCCTGAGGAGCACAAAGCCGACAAGGGTACTTTCGGTAAATCGTATCACATCTGACCAGAAAAAAAAAATTCAAATCTTTATGAAAAATGAAAAAGAAAAAGACAGGAAATGGCAGGTCAGGCTTGCCTTTTGAGTACAAAGATAACAACCTCTGGCAGTAATGTACAAGAATCACACAGCCAAAGGCAAATGGCAAATCCGTCCTTTTCTCCACCAGCAAATGCCACAGGGCACAGCCCCTCGTGATTCAAGGGTCATTTTTCTTCACTTTATCTAGTTCTTATACTTACACATTTACTGTTGACTGCCGTTTGTGACGACTCTTTTTGTTACTGACAAATCTCTACTATTTAAAAATAAATATAAAAATTTATCGGTTAATAAAAAAAATTCTGTAAAACAATACAAAAAAGAAATCAAATTTTACTAATAATTTATGCAAAAAGCAACGGAAGTATTTGTAGTCACTTATTTTTTGTTTGTTTTGGAATAGTAAAAATATGCATAACAGTTCACGAATTGTGAAGGGGAGCCAAACCAAGCCAAGCACCAAGTGCTAAATTTTCGTTTGTGAAAAATGCCAAATGTTTTGTCCCTATAAAACCATCTTTGTCCATCCATGTCTCTTCCCAACAACCATGTCTTCCAAGTTGTAGTTTAACTCACCACCATTAACCACTAAGCTGCCTAATCTCTTATTTTAGACACCTGGCTTGATTATTTATCTGTTTTGTGCATTGAAAAGGATCAAATTAGAAGTGTGCGAGATCGAGGCACGTGGGTTTTGCATGACACAAGGCAATTTTTATTTTCACTTGGTACGAATTAGGAATATGTTGGAAGAATGTTTACAGTCAATCATGTGACTCCCTCAACCTCAAGTATTAAATCTACAAGATATGGCATTTTATAAACAACATTATATGAATATGAACGATGGCATTCTAAACCTCATTAATTCACAGCTAACGTGATAAATTTGTGACATGACAAACTTATATATATGAATGTGAATGGTGATATTAAATTCAGGTTTGCCTAGTGATAGTAGAGACAAGGACAGCTGCTTGGGCGATGGTTCTTCATTTATGGCAGTCCCCCTTATGCGTAAGCACATGCCTCTTCTGCAGAACATGTCGTGTTTCAAGTTTAGATGAAATGTATATGCGCAGTAGTAATGACTAGCTATTTCTCTGCCGAGCCAACAATGATGATTCATATGCTCATCACCACTCAGCCCTACCATGACCAATTGCAGATGATGAGGATATGGGAGGGGTGGCTTCTCATCTCTCTGGCTGCTTAATTATGCTCTTCCTCCTTATACCCCTACACAAGATTCAGAGTTCGTCAACACATTCACATGACCGGGGCTAACTCCGATTGACAGGTCGCCATCTTGATCGAGTACTCCTGGCGTGGCAATGGGTCCAATGTGCTCTGCAATTTCTAAGGAGGAATAAGGGGGAACCACTAGGGTCATGTAAGCGACAAGGCTACTTAGATAAGAATATCTACGTTCAGAGTTCAATAACCGCCAATGTAAAACTACATCTTGTATCAAATATCAAAAGGAAAAATAGGAGGGTGGAGTTGTCAATATGATACTTGTGGCCTAATTGAGGATAATAGAAATAGAAGATAACTTTTGCAAACACCAATTGGGATCCTTGTGGCCTAATTGAAGCCAAAAGCCCCGACCAAAAACAGACAATGAAAGTGTTGAGAATGTGGTTTGAAAAGTTCTATATTGGCTAGTGAAGGGACCTTGGTGGTATTCATAAAGGATTGGGTTACTCCCCCATTGCCAATTGGTTTTGGGGTGGAACCTCAATTTCCTTTATGGTATCAGAGCAAGGTTGCTCACATGTTGGCTTAATGGCGCACGTGCTCACCATCCCCGTGTGTGTTATTCACGCGTTGGCTTGAGAGTCGCCACGCGTGAAGGGGCGTGTTGAGAATGTGGTGTGAAAAGTTCCACATTGGCTAGTGAAGGGACCTTGGCGGTGTTCATAAAGGATTGGGCTACTCCCTCCATTGCCAATTAGTTTTGAGGTGGAACCTCAATTTCCTTCAGAAAACAACACATTTTGTTACATATATGCTAAAATCTTTTACCCCTAACTATTTCTATCTCGTTTGATAACTATTTCGTTTTTGGACGAGCATGAAGCGCCCTGGTTCTTCCAACTTTTTGAACAGTGTCCTTGACGCGAAGGGCCACCCTCATCACATAGGGGCATGACAAACATAACAACACAATCATAGCTTGGTGCATAAGACATGGTGGCAAGGGCTAAGATCGAGCAGAGCCTTTGACATGGGCCCCCGCACTCCTGGTTGGAATGATGTGAATTGTTGTGTGTGTGCGCGCGCATATTACCCACAGTGAACCGTAATGAGTGTGCTTCCGAACCGACATTGATAACGACGTGTCGTATGGACCTTTTGGCAATTTATTGGGGGTCTGAGGTGACCGGGGAGCTCTAGCCATTATTAATTGATCACGTTGAGTTCCGGAGACACGGCAAGTGGGTTTTTTTGTGTTTTGTGTACGATTTGAGGCAGGGCAGACCCAACTATGATGTGCCATGCTCAAATGTCATGTGGAGTTCACATGTGACAAGTTGTGTTTTCCGTCATCATCCTATAATAAAACGTAAGCTCCTCCTAATAACCTCCTGACTGATTGCCGACGATGACGAGGACAAGAAATAGACATGTACAACAGAAAGTACAACAATGTATGTATGTATGCGGTTGTTGTTGCAACAAAGCAGCAGCTGGTGCTAGAGAAATCAACATCGATGTTCATCAACAAAGCAGCAACGGCTAAGAACACAATCCTCTTGATTGTCTTGGGGTTGGTCTTAGGTCGGGGATTTATAGCCATGCAGCCTTGTAGGCTTGAAGGCGAGATTTGCTTTTATCGTATGATTACTTACTTGAAATGAGAGCGAAGTAATGTAACCAGTTACAATTTTTTTATGAGTCAAAAGTGTTGAATTAGAATTCTGGTGAACTTATGAGCTCGGGATTTAGTGTTTGTGGCTTTCACAAAGCCTATACACTAATTAATCTGAATATATAAGTTTTGAGCATGACAGCCAAATCGAGAATAACATAAATCTTTATGGTGATAATTTACTTAACTAGGATCTTGATGAATAGAGGAGTTTTTGGCTTACACGAACAATGTAGACTGATTAAACCTTAAGTTTTATGTCGTTGGGTTTTCACAATATATGAAGATATTCTGTCCTGTGGCATTGTCCCAAAATCTTCACAAAAATACAAGTAATGTACGGTCTCATCAGGAAGTCTGTGGCATTGCCCCAAAATCTTCAAGAAAATACAAGTAATGTACAGTTGAAGCTCGTACACCAGCTTCTCTCAAACAGAGGTGGTCTTTGGTGATAAAAACAGATGTCAGGGGTGAAAGTACAGGTGATCACAGATTCCGCTCAATCATTTTGAATTGCCAAGGCAATGAAAGTTTGCGAGGCAGGATGCCACCACAACAGAAGCTTCTGACAGTTGGACACCATTCAAACCTAGCTTTATGATTAATTTCCACATTGGACTCGTACCAATCTGATATATATTTTTCCTGTAAAAAAAAAAAAAAAAATCTGTAGAAGGACCCATAACAACTCGAATTTAGGCCTGCTTAATACCAATTGGAAGCCTTATAAACACAAGTGAGAAATATAGTGCTTCATGTAGAGGAATGGCAAGAGCTTACAAGGACAAAAACGAATAAGATTTTCACACCGGGCATCCAAAACAAATAGTATTTCCAATCCGCAAGCTTATACGGACAGCAGATAATGAATAGAAGATCGGCGACAATGTTACCCTCAGTTCCAGTTAACCCTTCCTTGCCTTACTTCAGTTCAATACTTGAGGGCGAAGAATGTCAATCTGGAGCAAACAAAGTTCATCATTTCAAGCTACTCAGTCGCTTTCCCCTGGAGCATATTGTCACAGCTGTATGGCAATCAAGTGGCCTACACATTCAGGACATTGACATCTTCTTTACACTAGAGAGTTGGAAACTTGGTTATTCATATGCTGATTAAAGATTAAGATTCGAATCACCCCCAATAAAAAACATCCAGGCAATATCAAGAAGTCGCATAATCCTGCCAATAGCATAAGTCACAACCTTTTATATCGCCATGCTAATGCAGAAAATGGTACATTCACAGAAATACTTCAACAGAGAAAAGTATGTATATGCCCAATATCCATGATGCTAAGACTAACCATTAACTTGATTCGATAGAGTGCTCAAGCTAGAAACATAAGCATGTCTTCAGAGGGCATGGTTTTCATGTGTAAATCACAGCTTTAAACTTTTGGATTTCTTAAGTGTCTCACAACTATGATTGAAGTTCTGACTCTAAAGTCCTAAATTTGAAAGAACCTGGATATCATTGTTTCTTTATAATGCATTTGGCTTCTTAAATAACAATACCTACCTATTTGATTGAAACTTCAAGCTTATCCTGAACATCGAAGAATATGATGTACTGCAACTGAGTTCACATGACAGAATCTTAGCAGTTGGAGGATAAATAAGATATCACTAACACAGTTCAGTTATATGCAGATGTGCTGAGGCAAAGATTTGAAATAAATCCTTTCAAGCATCTACACCTCAGGTCATCCTGTTTCAGCCACAAGATTCTTGTAATGCATCCTTCAGCAAAAGAGGTATCTGAGGCTCACAGGTGGCCTGACATGGAAAAACGCAGAAACCAAATCTACTAATGAAAACAGCACTATAATAACTCCCCTCGCTATAGACCGAGAGAAATCTGGCAAGTCCCAAGATCTTCTTTGAAGACTTGAAAGCAAGGCGACAAGCCTCCTACTTTGGCCCTGGAAAATGCAGTGAAAGCATTAATGTTGTCCACAAATGAACCTCCTTTGAGTTCCGAATGATATGGAAACAATCAAGTCATGGACTCATGTTACAGACCATGGAGCATATGTCTTAGGACTCAGCAAATCTAAGAGAAA
The DNA here is from genome assembly GCA_033992175.1 of Spiraea crenata. Lineage (NCBI taxonomy): Eukaryota > Viridiplantae > Streptophyta > Magnoliopsida > Rosales > Rosaceae > Spiraea > Spiraea crenata. Next base: position 1,742,522 of record JAVBHV010000079.1, on the reverse strand, counting down.
GCATCAGCTCCGCAAAACCAATGCAAGGAGAAAAGATACAACAATAACATGTAATTCATATCTATCATAAGCGAAGGTGCACAGTCAATAAACTTGCACATGTAATATCACAAATGCTTGCATGGATACAGAAACTTCCTATAGGAAGGTGTATGTTAAACCTCATGATAAGTTCAAGCTCACAAAAGCAAACGGAGATTAATTGAATCATAAAGATAACTTTCTTAAACTGCAAAATTGGAAAAGTTTGTACTACATTGAGTTTAAACTATATGCTGTAACTAAATATAGAAACATATCAAAACATCTCATTTTGTTTCTTACAGTGGAGCAAAGGTCATTAAAGAAAATCTTCCATCGGATTCTACAGCTACAATAAAAAAACCAATCATAAGACATGATTCCAATTTTCCTGTCATCTAATATGAATGCTGCTATCTCCAGAAACTAAGTTTCTAAGCTCCATTAAATGTTCATCATTTGATATATGGAGTGAAAGGCGAAGATTTGTCACCATTTCTTCTTGTTCCCAACTTAAGGGTCCTGATGCATGTAATGCCCCTATCGTGCAACGATAAGCATGTAACTCTAACCTATGGATCTCAGCTGCCAATTCTTCCTTTTCAAAAAGGAGAGAGTTGCTTTCCTCATATCCAAATCTACATATAGATTCAGCATCAGAAAATTGATCATCAAAATCTTCAGTAGAACTAGCAGAAACAGGAGGAGGTGACTTATAGGAACCATTGCTATCGATACTACAACTACCAACAGAGCATGTAACACTATCTGCATCATTCGACTTTAGGTTAACAGCAAACAAGCACCCAGCATCTCCTCTTGGTCTCCTCCTTTCCACATCCAATTGAGAATATAGAGTTCTTCTGCTGTTCAGAGAAGCACGTATATCTTTTCCACCCTGCCTTTGCCTTGGCAAAGCAACATCAATCTGTTCAGATAATGTGGATAAATTAGGACCAATTACTCGAAGACACCTGCCTTCTTTCTCAACAGCTCTAAACTTCTTAGCAGATCCATCAAATGCTTCATCTTGAGAATAGAAGTATGGTGATCTTCTCTTCAGACTAGGAGAGGATGCAATATGAGATTTTTGGAAATCAACTTTGTTCTCATAATTGCTCAAACCCTGTGTTCAAAAGTAAACAAAAAGATTAGCCCATGAAAACAGAACAGCCAATATCTAGTGAAAGCTATCCTCTGATATGAACTACTTGTAACTTATTTAGCATTGGACAATCAAAAGTTGATCTGTGCAATTCTAACAAGCAAATTCAAACATTCAAATTGAACATCTACATGCTTTCAGCGTTTACATCGATCACTCTATTTAATGTTTAAATCTTGTATAACTACTGATAAACCTTAAATACTTCCTTTTAAATCAGTATCATGAATGAGTAGATTCACAAAAGAAATGCAAATAAGAATATACTGACATGCGCTATACCTTTCCAATCACAACCCATTTGTCATCTTGCCAAAACTGTCTGGCTCGGATTTCAGATTTTCTGACCTTATATTCCCTGTAGGATCCGACTAGCCTGACTAAAAAGCACTGCTGTCCAAAAACCTTTGAAATTGTTGCCACTTTCCAAGAAAAATTGTCGTAGACCTCAACGACATCACCAGTAACCCAATCCTTTGAAACTTCCAGTGAAGGAGGGCAAGGCCTAATTGCATCTCTGGGTACCCTCTCTATAAGGGTCTTATGATCGGCACCCTCAAATCCATCATATCTCACAGTGTAGTTGTGGCCATTACCGCAGATTATCTTGGCACAGCACCAAGAGCCTGAAGGTACCTCCTTTTTGCTCAATACTTCCACGCTACTCCCGGTTTTGAACCTCATGATGCCCCAGAAAATTCCCAATTACAAAACCTGCTTGCAACAATAGAAAAAACGTAAGACACAAGAGAAAGAATCTAAACTCTAAAACACAGAAGAGTCTTCAGTTTCGAAATAAGATCATGACAAACTCAACAAATGATAAGTCATAAGGAACATTTAGGATCAATGGTGATCAGATGATTCCAACTACGTTAATCAATAAAAGGGATATCTTTATATCGAGAATCTTAGCCAACAAACCAGATATCACAAGTATCTTCTTTGGTGATCGGAAATAAAATACAACAATGTAAAATTTAGAATCTTCTCAGTATCTTGTAAAAACAATCAAATAGTTACAAAATTGGAAAACTCTAACAGTCCATTCAGATTGAGATTATAGAAAACAACCCAGAAATTCAAATCAGACTGCCAAAACTTATGCTCTGCTTGGCTGCTGAGAAAATGCAGACAATATCAAAAGCGACCAACTTTGAAACCTCAAGTTTTTCATTGGTTAAGACATAGAAAACTCAAAACTAATACTCAACTAAGCTGGAAACAACTATCTTGTTCAGCACCATCAACCCAATATCACAACATCATTCTACCAAACAAGGAAAACAGCAACCCAATTATTTTCTTCTTGTTTTGACCATTTTCTCGGCAACCAAACAGTTGGGTGGTGGAAAAAAATTTGACCCAATAAGAAAAATCGAAACTTTTCTGTCAATTCATTGTCTTCATCATCCAGAAGAAGATTAAACTGACATTATACCGACAAATTATTAAAGCAAAGAAATTTACCCAGAAATCAAAATGCAGAGACGATTACAGGAGCGTAAAAAAGATAAGAGTTTTTCACTGACCTTTTTTGTTCTCAATTCAGAGAGGGATTGGTTATCAGAGGAAGTTTGAAGTTTGAACTCTGTGATTCTTCTTCTTGTTGTGTTTTTGTTTTTGTTTTTTGATTAATAATAATTTTATGGGTATTTAAAATGTCAAATAATTAGCCTAATAAGCAACGAATATGGCATGGTTTCTCTGCCAAGTTGCCATCTACCCAAGAATAGCTTGTTGAGGTGGGCATTAACTGTTAAATTCTATGGTAACTATTGGCGTGCACTACTTAATATTAACAAGTCATTTTATTACGATTAAATTTCAGCTCAAAATTCATTAAATTTGAGTTTACAATTTGCTCACGCCTAATTTTGATGGTGGATCATTTGTAGTTGATCGTAGTAATCAAGTAGTTCTTATGCCTAATGAGTTCAAAGTTAAAGCAGCAAATCCATTTTCAAGTCATGTGAAAGAAGAAACAAGGATATTACCCCTTCTATAAGAAAAGACTTTAGCGACGGCCAAATAATTTGGGTTGTTTTGTCTAAATAGTGTTTAGAGACGACATCCGAATTCGTTGAAGCATTGATTTGAAGGATGTTTTCCAAATTGAGAAAATGAATGGCCATCCTTGTCAAGGATTTTTCTCAAGATTCTATTGGATATTGATTTTATTGTTTTTGCATAAATCCTTTATATGAATATTTTTCATAAATCAAATATGGTAGAATATTTTACAAACTTTACTTGTGAGATTCGGTATGACTATACTATAACTCTGTGAAAAGATAAATTCATATTGGTCATGAAAATTTGTTTGGAGATTGAACACGTGAGCAGTTCTTTTTCTTGAGGACCAGTTCAGGAAGACCATACATATTATGGGTCAAGTTGTCTTACTTTGAACTGGAAAAATGGTGGCTAAAAAAATGTAGATAATCATTTAGAGCCTTTGACTAGAGACTTGTGAAGAACATGTCAACACGCACTTTGTATTATTTGCTTCACACATTAACAATTTGATTAGGGTATGTTAAGTAAAACAACAAGTGTACTGGCAAAATTGGAGCAATTATCTCAGATCCAAAGTCTTTGCAAATTTCAGTTGCTGTAAATTGGTGGATGGAGATATTAAGGGTGCCTAAATTTCTGGTGACAGGGGTTTATTACCCAACTGAATGGGCTAATGAAGTGGACATTTGCCTAAGTATCTTCATCAGCCAGTTGTCTTTTTTAACTTTTTATCACTAATTGTTTTTCACAAAAACATCCTAAAATAAAAGAAAACTAATGATATTTTGGTCATGCCAAACCACATCTTTGGCAATATGGATAGACCCTTTGAAAGCATAACCTTCATGAGGGAACAGTTTAGTTAGGTAAGCATGTAACAAGATTAGTTGTACTTACCACTTGTTTTGTAGCTTTTAATTAGAATTCACACATTTTATGCAACAAACTTTAATTATAATTTTCCATTGTGCCCTCCAATATGATACCATAGTTTAATGAATCATGAGGTTTGGTTTGTATTGTGTGCATAATTACTAATTAGGTGTAGATATATACAAAAGTTCATGTTATACATGGTGGATCACAAGTACTAAAAGGTAACAACCATATTTAAAGTGCATGATGCGGTTAATTAGAGTATGATTGCGCTTCAAAGTAACATAATTTTTATTACAACTTTAGCTACCCTCTTGTCTGTTTCAAACGTTATTATATGTGAATAGATAGAAATTTATTAATACCATAAAACGTATGATATACAAAATGATATGAAAAAAACGTTATCTCAATTGTCTCATTGTTTTGCAAATCAAACTTTTATCTAAAACTAGGGAAGTTATGTTGGCTTGGATAACAGAAACGGACGATTTCCATATTTCAATGGTGTATACGCCTTACTTGAAGCATAGTTCAAACACTAAAAAACTCATTATTTTGAAGGTTGTTTGGAGAAAAGGTAAGCCTTCTTCCTTTAATAAAGGATGGAATGTCGCTTTTGGCTATCCTTCCAACTCATGTGATATTATTTCATATGTTGCTTGGAAGCAAAAAGACGTTGTAGCACACAAAAATGAGGCGTGAACCACATTGGAGGCTGTTGGACCATATATTACTCCTTCAGCTTCTGTCACATTTAAATTTCATTTTTAATTTCCTTATTTATGTATGTTGTAAAAATACGATATAATCAAGTTAGCCAAAATAGTATGCTCACCTATTCTTTCAACAACAAAAACAAATGTTCTCGCTTGTTTCCGCTCAAGTTCTCATCTTATTCCCGTATTTCAATTCAAACTGGACCGGCTTGAACAAAAATCCAGGTAATTGTGTAATGTGGGTTGGGTTGGAGGAGAATAAGGTGGTTGGACACAATTTGGGCCTGACCAAAACCTATCGAAGCCCAACTTAATACCTCCCTATCTCCTGAAACCGTGTCACCAAACAGGCAGATATTGAAAAGCAAACACATGAATCAAAAGCAGGGAGATATGAAATATCAGATATCAATGTCTCAACTTCATGATCATAAGATGTGATAGTAGTTGCGGTCACATTTCCATACTATACGCCTTTCTGCAGCAGAGAGGAAAACAAAGTAAAAGTGTAACACATATTTAAGTTACGTGAGATCATGTTATGATATTTACAGCTTGGCTGGATGAGAAAAAATCCATAGTACAAAACCACAGAGAAACAAAACAAGGGGAATTAGGTGAATGACATTCTCTCCTCCTTGGGGAATCTGATGTAGACCAATTCCCTTTTTGGTGGTATGATCAGAATCTGCGTTCGAATACAAAGGCAAGTCTTCGGAAGCTGCTGCAGTTCTTAGAGGTGGAGGAGTCGAGGCCAAGGACTGAGATGCCAGTGAGAAGTTCACCAAGAACTCCTCTGAGGCTCGGGTAGTGCTTGATGATCTGTGCATTCTTCGTGTTAGGGGGGCTGTTTCCGGGACCAAGAAGGCCTGTGGGAAGCAAATCTTATAGTAGAGAGGAAGAGGAAATCAAGGAAAACTGCTTTGCTTGCAGAGCCAAAAATGGAGGGCGGTAAGGCTTAGGTAAAGTTCTGATTCATGAATGGTCAACTTAGCTTAAAAGCAGCTTTCAGGGCAATCAAAGGCATGCATGCCACCATGTGCAAGTGATAAAGAAGAAAGTCAACTCAACAGCATATTTTTAAGTCTAACAATAGAGATTCTGTAGCCTGTAATCTAGAACACACACGGTCATATTGAGCCACTATCAACTAACAGATAAGAAAACTAGAAAATCACAGGCGAATTTTCGGTTTTTAACATTTCATGAACCAACATTTGTTGTATGTTACATTCTGCATTGTATAACATTCGAAGTTTCAACAGAACCTAAAAAGGTGGAAAGTAAGAGGCTCAAATGCTTTCTAGTATGACACTGCAAAACTACAATGGGGGTAATGGTCGCCAAAGACCCAAGTGTGATGACATTGAAATAAGTTAGCTTCAACAATCACATCACATAATTAATACACGATGAAGGTTCAGTATTAGCAAAACAGCTGGCATTCTCCCACAAAACTTGAACACATGATTGGTAGGACTGTTCAAATCTGAGAATACAGTCTAACAGAAGTTTGTAGGGGAGCTCCTCCTTCTCTCCGATCACTCTATGAAATATCTATTTTTAAAAGGCGGAAGTACCTCGCCAGAAAACTTAATCTCAGTGCTGAACTCGACCTCCATCAATCTATGATTCTCCTTCGAGCGGTTCATTAAGAAAGAAGCGGTTAGCTTATCCCCTTCAGTGACACGAATTGGAGGGTTCAAGAGGAAAACCTGTTCAATAATAAAGGGGACAAGCATGGAAAAAATTTAGATGCTGAAATTGAAGATACGAGCAAGATATCAATACATCCAAAACACCCCAAGTGCATGCCAACAACTGCCTATCCTTGAACACAGTAACAAAAACTTTACATAAAGAATATTCCCTAAAAGCTAAATATCGAGGAAGTCTATGCACATGGTTCACATAACTTCTGAATCATATGCTCATCATTTGGTTTCTAAAATAGTATTATCTTCTACAATAGTTTTATCTTATTGAAGTTTGTTCATCCTCGTACAAGATTTTCCATCTCCACATATAATTCTTTAAGATTATTAAAAATGCAAGGCAATAGAGTTTTGGCAGAATAACCTGTTGACCCCAGTGTGTGCCATCATTTACACTAGGAGCAGTAGTCAACTCAATTTCTTTCTGAGCTGGATCCTCCTTTCTTCCCTGGTACCAAAACACAAGAAGTTTCATGTTAGATTAAGTGTGCAAATGGTCAAGAGTTTTTCTATTCCAAGATATAAAGGGACTTGAAGATCAACTTACTCGAAACTGAACATCAAACCATCCCCCATACCCACAGAGTCTTGTGTTCTCAAGAGTTACTGTTGACAAAAAGTTCGACCTAATTTCGAGGATGTCACTGACAGAGGCAGTTAGGCAATCAATCTCCTTTACTGCAGCAGGTGTCCCTATAACTTGATGCGGATGAAGGTTGTTCCACATTGATGTCTACAAAAAATTTATCACATTAGACACCAGAAGGAGCATGCATTAAGAAAAGCAACTTAAGTAGCTAATACTAAGGGAACAATGCAAGCCTATGTAGAAGTCTATCCACAGACTCTAATTAACTGAAGAAAAGACAACACTTGCTAAAATTATAGGAATCACCTGAAGATAGTATTTCTTCTGCTCTTGAGAGAAAGGCTTTGTAAGAACACTCATATCAACGCCATAATAAGACTTTGTCTCATCTGTGAAACGACCCCAATCTTCCATAGATGATTCATAATCATTACTTTTTTGATCTCCCAATCCAGACCTAATAGGTGCCACCCACATAGTAGCATGACTAGGATACCTGTGAAACCACAGATTCAAATCTAAAACTATATGCAAACTAATTCATTCCAATTCATGTATTTAACACAAAAAGTAGTGGCAACAGGGTCAAGATAAAATTCCCTCTAACTAACAGATAGTATACCAATCATTCCCATAAGCAAACACCAACGACTCAAATTTAAGGACCAGCAAACAAAGTTAAATGGAATTGGCATATAAACATAAGTCAAAAGAAAAAAATATAGCCCCCAGTCACAAAAAACACAATGAGAAGATGAAAGCTTTGCCACATTCAGCCATGGATGCAAGTGTTGTGTTTCAGAGAGTAAAAGATATTTTTCTTGTAAAACATCAATTCACCAAAGTTTAGACATCAAGCATGATACTACAAGTGTGCTTTCACAACAATACTACACGCATAATTACCAACACGTAAATCTAAAGGAACACTTACATGACTCCAGTTGGCTTCAACCACCGGTCACGTGCACATATCACTGAATCAAACATCGACTCTCGGAGTAGGAAATACCCCATCCACTCCGAAATGATCACATCCACTGCACGCCAAAACAGAAACACGTAAGCAGGGCATGAACCAAAACAGCATTCCAAAACCTAATTTGCTAAATTTCATCAATTCCAAACCTTTCTCTGGCAGAACAACATCCTCCATTGAGCCCTCAATCACTTCAACCACATCTTGAAGGTTATTCGCCTTCACAACAGCTCGTGCATGTTCTGCCATGGAAGTTGCTTCAACAGCATAAACCTTCCTCGCGCCAGCTTGCGCCGACCAAATCGCGAGAATGCCACTCCCAGCTCCCACATCCAACACAGCCTTCTCAAACAATATAAACAAAATTAATTCCAAACTTCCAATACCATAGCATATTTCTCACAGTCCTAACAGGCAAACGCCTACTAAAGAGCAAACCCAAGTAAAAATTACAGCTATTTCAAAGTAAAGTTTCATTCTTTTCGGATTTCCAAAGCTAATTCGAGCAACAAAGACGAGCAATTACAGCTATTACAGAGCAAACCCAAGTAAGAATTACAGCCTTTCACAGTAAAGTTTCATCCTTTTCGGAATCCTAAAGCTAATTCTAGCAACAAAAACAAGCAATTACAGCTGCTACAGAGCAAGCCCAAGTAAAAAATCTCACAACTTCACAGTAAAGTTTCGACCTTTTCGATTCCTTGAGCTAATTTGAGTAACGAAAACGAACAAACAGAGTCTCAAAAGAGTATTCTGAGTTATGGGTTGTTTTTACCTTGCCAATGAAGTGGTGCTTGTTCTTGAAGACGGCGTTGTAGTAAGCGTCCATGCGGACTCGATCAGAGAGCATCTCCTTCTGGTGGTACAGAAAGGCGTAGGTGCAGAAGTAGTTGGCGAAGTCGACGCCTTTGTCCACCGCCGCAGCGCCGTCTCCGCCGCCATTGCTGGTGGCGCCGCTTTGGCCTCCGACAGCAGTGTTTGTGTAACTACCCATGTTCCTCTATGTGGGTATTCAGTCACTGCTGTTTCGGAGACGAAAAAAGGACAGAGGAACAAGAGCGAGGGTTTGGGTTTTAGGGCAACGTCGATATGTAGCCATGGGTCCTGCCTCCTTCAACCACTTGCCTATTTTGAGTAATAAATATAAAGTTTTGCGCTTTTTGTGGTTTTGGTCCGATACCCATCAGTGTACAGCACCATTTTTGTTTTTATGACTGATATTTTCTCGATATTAAATATTGACATATTACTTATATACAAAATTAACAATGCTTCCAATGTATTAACATTCTAACGTGTAAATAAATCGTCTTGTTTTTAGAATTATGTGTAATCATAAAAGGTATGCCGAATGATAAAACATAGAAAACAAGCCAATAGATCAAAACCTCTCTATTCTACACATCTTCGTTTGGCATTGTTTTCATAATTCGATTATGGGGCGTAAGTAATTCTACAAAAGTTTTTGATAACACTCTCTGCTTTGCCTCCTCACTCTTCTTTGCGTCTCCTCATCTCATCAACTCGAATCAGACCGTTGGATGATTTATACATGGATGTGGACTGAAGATTTCTGTTAGTTTTATGTGTTTTTGTTCGTAGCTGGCCACAAATTTGGGACCCCCTACAACTTACTTATCAGTTATGATGACACGAATCTAAGCAACATCACTTTGAATCCTGCAGTTGGAGACTTTTGGCGTATTGCAAATTGTTGTTTAGTGTAAAAAATGGCCTGCTGTTAGGTGCATCGTATCAGCATTCAGCACGGCCTGTTCTTCACCTCCACACTTTGTACTGTTGGTTTCTTTATCTGCATAATTGCATTGCCCAACCTTGTTAAATTATTTGTGTGCTGGACTCGGTCTTGCAGTCCTGCTACTTGGCAGGTAAACTTTCTCCGATTTTGTCAAGCATACAAATATAATATAATTTCAGTCACTGTTAAACTAAACATATCGAAGGAAAACCGTGTCTTAAGCGCAATCAAGGCCAAAACAAATGAGCAAAGGGTTGTCTTTGGTAAAAGGGATTGAATGAGTTGAGATTTTATAACTCACATTTTTGTTTATGATTCATGACTAGGTCAGATTGCTCACTGCTATGCTGTTTCACGTCGTATTCTGTCATGCCCCGATCCTCCACCAATTCAAGTACTAAATACTTACCTTGACCTCTGATTCATTCCGTTTTCGTTCTTTTCCTTTACTTTTTGTGAAACAGAATTGGTTTGAAGCCATTCTTAACATCTAATTGGAAACTTGGATGTGAAAATGGCAATTTGGTTACAGAAAACTATTTGTTTTGTTTGCGGTATCTACAAGCATGATTGAAAGGGTTAAATATGAAGATGTGTAAGGGGGTGGAGGTTACAAGATTACATTAAACAAACCGCAGAAGTCAGACAAGAAATTAGGTGACTTCTAGGTTGTTTCTTTTTAGTACATATTATCCATGATCACAAGAGACTGACCAAAATTCAAATATTGGCTGATCTGTAAGCGCAATTGCAAAACAATTCAGAATATTCTATTAAATAATCTAATGCAAGTTAGACCCAATCTTTGAAAGGAAAATAAACCATAAAGATAGGTTGTTTTCCACAGGAAGAAAGTGTCAATTGTCAAAGTAGATGTACCATGTTAAAAGAGAGAAAGTACTCTCCTTCTTTGTCTGAAATCAAGAATGAAGCTTTAATGGAGGACAAGAAAGCAAACATAGTAGCTGCATCATTGGTCATCACTCTTATTGTCTTCATAATCGTTGCTCGCGTATCTCTCAAGCTTTCCCATACTTTTTTCCTCATTTTTGGGGCAAGTATTTCTGTAATCCTTGCTGTTTTTGCCTGGATTTTCATCAGGAATCATTACAACCGCAGGCGAAATCAATTGGAATCAAAATATGTATCAGAAGGACGGGAGCTGCGAATTGAGTACAGTTTTCTTAGAAGAGTTGCTGGTGTTCCAACAAAGTTTAGGTACAAGGAGCTAGAAGAAGCAACAGATCATTTCCAGACATTGCTTGGGAAAGGGGCTTCTGCTTCGGTCTACAAAGGGATTCTTAGTGATGGCACTGCTGTGGCAGTGAAAAAGCTTGATGTAGAGGAGCGCGGTGAGAAGGAATTCATATCAGAAGTGGCAGCAATTGGAAGCCTGCAACATGTCAATCTTGTGCGCCTTCTCGGCTATTGCTGTGTCCCTGCAGGACCGCGCTTCCTTGTCTATGATTTCGTGTCAAATGGATCATTGGATTCTTGGATTTTCTGTAAAAAGGAAAGGCCTAACCGGCATGGAGGGTGCTTGCCTTGGAATTCAAGGTACAGAGTTGCTGTCGATGTTGCCAAGGCGCTTTCCTATCTGCATCATGATTGCAGGTCAAGGATTCTGCACCTTGATGTTAAGCCAGAGAACATACTTCTGGATGAGAATTACAGAGCAATTGTGGCAGATTTCGGTCTGTCAAAGCTAATGGGAAAAGACGAGAGTAGAATTATGATAACAATCCGAGGGACTAGAGGTTACTTAGCACCTGAGTGGCTCTTGGAGCATGGAATCTCCGAGAAAACTGATATCTACAGCTATGGAATGGTCCTTCTGGAGATGATTGGCGGGCGAAAAAATGTGACCTCAATCGAAAAAGGGAATGACAAGTCTCAAAGGAAATGGCAGTTTTTCCCCAAAATCGTGAATGAGAAAATGAGAGAAGGTAAGCTTATGGAAGTTGTTGATCACAGACTACTAGAAAGTGGAGGCATTGATGAAAGGGAGGTGAAAAGGCTGGTTTATGTGGCTCTTTGGTGCATTCAAGAAAGGGCTAGGCTTAGGCCTACAATGTCTCAGGTGGTGGATATGCTGGAAAGCCGGACTGTGGTGGAGGAGCCTCCTGACACTCAAATGATGGTGGTTGATTTTCTGGCTGTGGATGAAGCTCAGCCACCAAGGGGTCATGAAAGACCAAAGATGGTTGCTTCCTTGGCAACACAACAAGTATGTAGCAATGATGATGCATCCACATCAACATTCTCATTTGCAAATACAATGTCCATAATTACCCCAAGATAGTTCCATGAACTGGATTAGCTGCTACTTGTTCGATCTTCAACGACAACAAGGGCCGTGGAGAATTAGGCGAGCCGAACTATTGTTTTAGTTAAAGAAGGCTTTTCTTTCTTTTTCATGGTAAACTTTCTGCTACTTTTGTATATGAACTTCTGCTTTACTTCCTGTCATTCTGAAAGAATGAATGAAGAGTTACAAGCCATTTTCCTGCATTACAGTTTCAAATTCTAGTTTTCATCAACTTCAAATGTATGAAGGTGTCTATATATGAAGAAACTCCAATCCTTCAAAATGGAACATCTCATGTTGTATCAAATAACTAATTTGAGAAGATCACCATTTCCAAATGAAATGACATTAATTAGTTTTACCGGTAAACAAGTTCAATGTTAAACAAGATGGTAATAGAACATTGATTCTCTGGTGGTCTACACGTTGCGCACATCTATGGTCTCATCATAACAGATCAGAATGGACGGATGCGATTTCTCCATATTTAAAAGTACTTGCACTTTTGAGGTTTGATCTGGTAGACACGCTCGTAGACAATCCTTACTCCAAAAGCTAATAAAACGACAAAGCAAAAAAAAATGATGTGAACTAGAGGAACCAGAGACAGCTCGAGAGAGACGAAGAAAGACCAGAAGGCGCCAAAGCCAATCGAGGTCTGTACTCTGCATCAATGGTGTAAAACCCTAGCTCACACTATTGGGTTTTGCTCAAATTTGTTTGTTTGTGATTCATCTGATCAGTAGAATTTTAAAGTTTCAATCTTTATGCTTCTATTTTTTTCACTCAAGCTTCAATTTTTTTTAGTAGAATTTGGACTTTTGTTGCTTGAATTATGCTAAAGATTGAAAATTTATTGTAATGATCGTTGGTTTTTGTTTGTGGGTTTTGTATTATTGGTTTCTATAATAAGGGGGTGTAGAAAACAATGGAGGATATTTGCTTTAGCATTTGGGAAGAGCAAAACCATGAATTTATTTTGTTTGTATGCTCTTATGTAACTGTGTTAGTATTTTCTCAGTAGATTACAGTGGTTCGCTTTTTTGATTTGCGGTGCCAGAGTTTTTTGGAAGTAGTTAGATATTGGCGTTACTAGATTTCGGATGCTGATGTAATGTGAGTTACATTTTGGTTAGTGGTGGGAGGAGAGAGGAAGGCAAGGACCAACTGTCAACCTAATTTTGTTCCTCGGCTTGCCTGAGCTGTCGGAAGTTTGGTTCTTCATTTAAAAGCTGTTGGTCTCTTGACCATGTTAACTCTCTATGTTTCAACTATATGAATTTGAAGTTGCAAAGCTCAAAATTTGAGCAGCTTTAGGTAGCAGAAAAGAAGCAAACTTCTGCTGAAATTGGTTTTGAAAGATAAATGTGAAAGTGATTTTCAGTCTTTTGGCTAAGATGGTTTGTTTTTAAGATGAACTCTCAAATACATTATGACCAGAGGTATAATGTAAACGAGAGGGTGATGACATCTATGGTTGGTTGCATGCTTTAGGGTCACATGTACTTTTATAGTCGGACAGCGTTTTCTTTCAATTATGGTGTATATACTCAGAACTCAGAAGTTAGCTAATAGGTTTGTTTCATCTTGATTTCTGCCTATGATTTAACTTGGGGTAATCTAGACTTTCTTGGGCACCACTCAGATGCTCCATGAGAACTCTGATTTAGTCAATAAGCTGGTTATAGATAGTAATCCTGAAACTTTTGGTTGTTCTTCATTGCAGGATCTGTTCTCATTTCAGTTGCTGCAGAAGGTGTCCGTTCTTCAGGGGCCTAATATGAGCTTTACCTCTTCATCTGTGGGTTCTGGTTAGTTTGGTTTCGTTTCCTCATGTTTCTGTAATATAGTAAAGAGGGTTTTGACTTCTCATAGGATGGCAATCAGGATATGTCATTTTGGGTCTGTGTAAAAGACTAGTTAATTTTCATCAAATCTCTTTCGGGTTTTCAATTTTCCTGGGTAAGGATTTTGGGATTTGCTTTATACTTATGGCTTTGGGTTTTCTAATAGGACCTTTATTTCAAACCTTCGCTATGGTTCCACTCGTGCTCAAAATTGTAAAGTGTATGGTTCTCATTGAAATCGGCTCTAACCCAGTTTCAGGTGGTAGAACTGTTAAAAGGGTACTCGAGTTTGGAAGAACATATGTAGTCCGACCGAAAGGCAAACACCAGGCCACTGTAGTATGGCTACATGGCCTTGGTGATAATGGTTCAAGGTACTTTGTCTCCATTGCTTATGTTAGTTGTTTTACTGAAGGCTGCACAGGAATCAAGAAATTGAGGAAATTATCATTTAAGTGACTTTCTTTTATCTTTCAAGTTCCTTCATAAAGCAGGAGTAGCACTTGTTTGTGAATTCCATCTCGAGAGTCATGTGATATCTTGAGATGATGTTTATCCTTTTTGCTTCAATTTGCACTTAAGCCTTACTTTCCTTTTGGCAGCTGGTCCCAGCTCTTGGAAACTGTTCCTCTTCCAAATGTGAGAATACTTACACTTAGACTACTGGAAGTTAAGTTTTGATTATTGGCATGGTCATTTATGGGGAAACTAATGACATGCAGATCAAGTGGATCTGTCCAACTGCTCCTACTAGACCAGTTGCAGCGTTTGGTGGCTTTCCTTCCACTGCGTGTAAGCTCTTTTGTTCCTTATTATCTCCTCCTACTTAGGTATACATATATATAAGAACATATTGTTGGAGAGGAAAACAATTGGTCTAGTTGCCACCATCCTCGTAGTCAGTTGCAGAATAAAGGAAATGTTGTATGGTGTATAAGAAAATAGAATTTGACGTCATCATAACTACTTTATATTGCTTATATGACATAAAACAGGGTTTGACATTGGGGAAATTTCAGAAGATGCTCCAGATGATGTAGAGGGTTTGGATGCTTCTGCAGCACATGTTGCAAATTTGCTATCAACAGAGCCTGATGACAGTAGGTTTTCTCTCGCTGATTTTAGCATTCTATGATTTCTCCTATTGTTGCTATACTTTGTCTGGAAAGTGTCTGTGTAACTGTATAGAGAGGCTTTTTAGATTCAAATACTCCACTTGATCATTGAGATGTCTTCAAAAGAAAAATTGAAATCATTGACCTTTCTCCTCTCTTCTCTGTGAGTCCAAGATACTGTTGTGAGTTTGTAATTAGGGGTAACTTTTGTTAAAGTATAATCTTTACTTGATATATCGTCTACAAAGCTATGTGTGTCGTGATTCTAATACCATGTACTTTTGAACTGTGAAGTGTAGATTTACCTGGTGCAATTTGGTGGTATTGAGTTGAACTTTCTCTGTTGCAGTTAAACTTGGAGTTGGGGGGTTTAGTATGGGTGGAGCTACTGCCCTATACACTGCAACTTGTTTTGCTACAAGAAAATATGGGAATGGTAATCCATACCCATCCAATCTGAGTGCGGTTGTTGGACTAAGCGGATGGCTTCCATGTTCCAGGTTTGGTTTCTCACACTCTCATCCTCACGTCAGCTGAACTTTTCTGTTCCAAGTCCTATTCCTCACCCATGTTCCAAGTCCCATTCCTCTTCAGGAGCTTGAAAAAGAAGTTAGAAGAAGTAGATGAAGAGGCGAGGCGTGTCTCTGTACCTCTTTTGTTATGTCATGGAAAAGGTATACATGATTGTCTCATTCATACTTGTTGACTTTAGTTGTCTTTCACATACATCTTCATTTAAGAGTAATTATTCCCTTGGCGTGAGAATCTTCTTCCTTGGTTAATTCCTTAGCTAAAGCAGGTTTGGCTGTCTTTCCCATTCATAAGTTGTGAATGAACGATAAACTTGTATTGCAGGTGATGATGTAGTTCCTTTTAAGTTTGGTGAGAAATCTTCACAAACGTTGAAATCAACTGGATTTGAGAATGTGACATACAAAGCCTATAACGGGTATGTGATTTAGAGATTTGGTGGAAAAGTTATTGCAGATAAAATTTATTTGCTGAATGAAATAAAAGAAAGTTCTATTTTGAGTATGCAGGCTTGGTCATTATACAGTTCCTGAAGAGATGGATCAGGTTTGTACTTGGCTATCTTCAACTTTGGGGCTTGATGGCAGTTCTTCATAGGATGAGCCGGTGTGAAATCTCAAGTGGCATCAAGGACGAGGAAGAAAATGAAAGGGAATATGTAAGAAACAAGACTTTCAGTGGTTTTGGTCTCAGTATGGCCTATATGTCACTTAACACTTGTTATTGTTAGGCTGGAGGCACTAGAAATCCTTAATTCGTATTATTAATGATATCTTCGTGCAGGAAGAATTCATTATTTGAATCATGAACATATGCCTTGGAAGTAAGTATCTATTAGCTGCTGAGATTGCAGTTACTAGTGTTATTGGTAATGAGAAGCGGCTGTTTTGTAGATTATTTTACCCTTTGTGATCTTGGCAACAGTTATCCACATCTCTTGCAGGACTTTACCAAAGAGAAACTGTCGGTAACTGAAATAACTTAGAGCCCTGCTTTAACAATTAAAGATTGCAAAAGAAACCTAGTGGCTTAATCACATTCGACTTGCAAAAACAGCTCCCATTCGAAGCCTTCGTACACAATTCATCATATACAACAAAACTATGATCTAATTTCAAATTCCGTCATTCAAAAAATGGAGAAAGGAAATTACACCATAGTAGTGAATCAGATACAACAGCTGAATCACAACTACGATTCAAAATTCAAAACACATTGGTTGACACACGTCTGCATACAATAATGAATACAATTCAGGCAGCTGTCTCTGAAAACAGAAGCTGGTATTCTGCTTCTAAATATGCCATCCATAAGAACGACATGCACAGCAACAGCTGCCCAAGATTGGCCAATCTTTCACTTTTCTGAAAACTTGACAGCTCGTTTCACTTGTGAGCCTCTTTAACAAACATCAAATCTCCACTTCCAGACACCGGGGATATTGCAGCCAATGGTGACAGCAGGCGCTTCTCTTGGTCATCATCAACTTCGTCTGACACGCGAGGGGTGGTGATTGATAATAGACTATCACTAGTACCATCTTCTTCTGGATGACACCACCCAGAAAAGCAACAAAGTTTGAAATGTTATTGGTGTCACTATAGATAACACATGTAATAAAGACGCTAAAATGGAGTTGAGAATAGTCAAGAAAGAGAATATTCACCTGACTCCTGATGGTATTCAGGTGTCTGTTTAACAGTAGTCACTTGAAGGCTTTCAGGAAGAAGACAACTGCACAAAGAACCTGAAATTGCAGAGAATATTAGACTTACAAGCTCTTCACTTTCTTTAAAGCAATAGTCATGTCCACGTAGCACACAAGTCTACATGAGAATTGACATAAGATGATCAAAGCAGAGAATTGAAATCCAAAACATTATGTATGGAGTCACAGACATCAAACATAATAAATTTTTTGCAGTAACTTGTTTCTGTGCAAAGAAAGTAATTATATTCATGCTTTAGAAGAGTAATTATATTCTTTTAAAAGATATTCTAAAACTGACTAAATCAGTTCAAATACCATGCATACGCACATAGATTAGTGATATTATTTCCAGCAGACACCTGCTACTAAGTACTTTCAGATTATGTTCAAGGACCTCAACAACACATGAACCCTCAGTAGAAGTTTCTAGCAGTGAAATTTATCCTCTCTGAAATAAAAAGAATCCAATACTGATGAAATAAAGGAGTACTAGATAAGTCAATGGAATATTTTTCTCTACCTAGCCGAGCAAGCCGATTCACCCATCCAGGGATCCGTTTTTGTGTCAACCGGAATGCCATGTCATCTGTAAAATGGTTGCAATTCTTGGATATGAGGTGATAGGTATCCCCATGATACTCTGACGCAACATTCTCAATAAATGTCCGAAATTCTGACGGAGGCATATTTATTCGGCCAAGTGAAATAGAACTCCGATAAATAAAACCTGGACAGCTCTTTGGTTCGACTTCAAAAACTCCACTAACTGGGAAATCATGGGCTCCAAAACCGTACTCTTTACCATGGACTGTTCATACAATAGACAGATGATATCGTTAAACAGAAATTTCTCCTTTCCTTTAAAGAAATAAACGCCAATCCAAAGAAGTCGCTGATGAGTCAGTGCAACTTTTCAGAACATCTAATTGTAGATTCAGCTTGTTTTTAAAAACATTTATCATACAAGGAATTAAATCAGCCAGAAACTCATGTCCCAACACATCCAGAGCCACTCACATGTGTAGCACATTATAATGGCCATTACTTTCACAACCAAGTATAAAAGAATTGAACGAAAAGGATGACAAGTATATCCCCCTGTGAAACTAGATCACTACAGAACGGATCACTCTAGATACTAGTACAAATCTTTCACTTCTTCCTAAAGTTGAATGCAAAAGAAAACTGAGTACCCTTTAGAAGAATTAGATGCAAGCACGTTCATACATTCCATAACTAAACTGCGGACATTTTTGAGTCAGAAAACAGACAATTTAACGAAATCGATTCTCATCGACATACCAAGAACAGCAGCTTATCATAAAGCAAAGTAGTAGACCACAACATTCACGGTGCATTGCATTGCAATCAAAAGCTCCTTAACAAGAACTGGGCAATCACTATCAAATGCAGACCCACCAATTTCACACACCATATACACAAACATAAATTTGAACTTCAAAACTCCTGTTTTCTAAGGAAAGCACCAATCTTTGAAAAGATTGTATTCATATAACACATAATAAATGCACATTGATCATAATCATTGACTGCCCATAAAAGGAAACAAAACAAATCGAAGAAAGCAACCAACCCAACAATAGAAACCCAAAATGCAAAGATACCCAGATCATCAAAACACATATAAAATCAGAAAAACATCAAGAAATGAGAGAATTGTCCGCACAAAATCAAAAAGAACAGAACTTGGAAATAACTGGGGCCAAACCTTCAATGCCCGAGTGAAAGATTCCGAGGCCAAACCAAACGGTGTAATTGTTGAGCGGCGTGAGGTCGTAGACATTCAACACCACCTGGGTCTCGCCACCGCTGCCATGAGAGCCCGAATTGGAGGTGCTCTGCGCGCCCATTTTGTTTTTCCCCCAAATATTTTTTGAATTTCGAAAAGACCCCAAAGATTGAAACTTTATTGATGTTGTTCCTTTCTCAGTCCATCGGAGAGAGAGAAGGAAGATTGAACAGAGATCCGTTTTCCGGCCAGAGAAGAAATAGAAATGGTTGAAAAGCTTTCGCACGTTTAAGGAATATATTTAAAAAAAATTAAAGAAAAACAGAGAAAATAAACGAAATTGGATTTTCAAAAGTGGCAAGATGGTCGAGTTTCTTTACAATTATTTGGACCATTTTTGTAGTCTGAAACTCTTTGGTTGGTGTTGTGGGCGGCCGGGTTGTGAATTCGCGGGAGGACTCAGATATTGGCCAAAGTTTGGACCTCACAAGATATTCATTTTCTCAAGGTTTATATTGGTATGAAATTTGCTGAGGATTAGTTGGGATATTTACGTTATTTAGAATGAAAGAAGTTATGAATTACATATAACAAATACATGAGGTAAAGTGAATAAGTATAAGAACCAATTACTCTGTCTAATCAATACAATCACCATTGTTCGTCTAAGGATTACATCATAGGTTTCGCATGTTCTTTGGTCTCGATTGTGTTTAGACGCGAACGCAAGAGAAGTTGAGGCAGTAATCAGTAGCATGCCTAGATGGGGTATTGACATTGTATGCGATGGAGGTCCACAAGCCATAAACAGCCTGGGCCAGAACTGAAATAACTATAGAGGATTCGATAGGCATTTGTGTGTATTATTCAGGAAGGGGAAAAGAAAAGATATTTTGTAATCAGAAAAGATAGAAAAGCATGTGCAATCAATGAGTAGACTTGGGAAAAGGAAATCCTCGAGAAATAAATATATAATCTGAAGTTTTCTTTGAGGAATTACATTTCTTCACTCTATGCATAAATTAAACATTTATCAGCAGCACCAGGCAACACTGCTCTGCAAGCGCCAAGGAACAATTTCTGAGAGCAGAAGCAAAGTTTGCTTCCATTTCTATTTCAGCTCAGTCAAAGAACAGAGGCCCTAAATCACATACATTTCTTTAATCACAACTTCGATTATCAGGAAGCTACTGGCAGCTTCTGAATACTGAATTGGATAAAACTTACTTTCCCTACCTTTCGAAAAGGACAAAATGAAAAAGCAGTTTCAAGGATCCCATAAACATATGCAATCATGGCTGGTTCTCTGGTGTTGTGCGTCGCCGGAGCCGCTCACTGCGCCTCCTAATAACTGTGTCTACATCTGAAGACTCATTACGCCTACTAACAGCCGTACCTCCATCTGACGATTCATTACGGGCCCTAGCACTCGAACCTGCGTCAGAAGACTCATTCCGTCTCCCAGCAACCGTGCCTCCATCTGAAGATTCATTATACCTCATAACACCCAAGCCACCATCTGAAGACTCATTATGTCTCCTAGCACCCGTGCCTCCATCTGCTGACTCATTGTGCCTCCTAGCACCGGAGCCTCCATCTGAAGACTCATTATCCTCTTCCCCGGAAGGAGATCCAGCTTCACCCTCGTAGCTTTCCCCCCAAAGCCTTGTGGTTCTCCTTCTGATACTAATTTGGGCTCTGGTTCTCGTGCTACCAGACCAACTGCTGCTCGTACTGGAACCAGGTCGAACTACTCGAATTAGAAGGAATATCCAACCCCCTCCAAGTGGCAAACCACTATCATCAACCCTATCCTCACTCATTGAAGAATGAAGTGTACTGAACAGGTCACCAATATCCCTCTGTCGCTCCAAGCTCCTCCAGGTACGCTGTCGCTCTGGGTCTGCTTCTGATGGTCGTGCCTGTGGGTGTTCAAGCCTTGCATGCTTCCTGAGGTCCGCATAGGTTCCACTAAAGCTACACGCCTCACAAGAACAATTTCTTGATTTTGAATTCATGAAACAACGAGCGGGCTCGACAATAATCCAATCTTTTATCTCCCCACGACAGAGGGGGCACAAAAGCTTTGGCTCTATCAGATGGTCACAAGATGCGGAATTCATGATAGGGGGCTCTTCCTCCATAACATCGTGCACATGAGCAATTGTTGATTCCATACTTTCAGGTGCAGATGACCGAGCATGTGAAATTGGAGCTTCTTCTGGTGGGATAGTTGGTGAATCTTCTTCTGAAAATGACTTGCAGTACTGGTCTAGACAATTTGAATGGCGGTAGCTTGTGTCACACATGTAAGGCCGGCACCCCTTCTCATAGGATGAACATATGAGGAGAACTGCATTGTGAGGATGCTCCAAGCAAACAGGGCACCTAACTTCTTCCCATTCTTTCACGTTGTCTTCAGTATCTGAAGAGAATTTGGGTAATGGCCGCTTCGTATGACTTGAGCTGCATGGATAAGGAGATGCTCTACATCTATCACGAGACACAGAACGACCCCTTCTATCCTTAGGCATTTCGAGCTGTCAAATATCCTTCACGCTCTCCCCAAAAGAACGTATAATGAAACTGAAAGAAAACCATATTAACATGAGTGAAAGTATAACAGCCTGCTCGACCAGTTTGATAATGTCGAGCTGAAGAGCAACAACAATAATTACAAGCACAAACCAAACGACAATTTCAACTCAAAAAACAAGAGTCTCAAGTGTATCCAAGAATTTTAGCCAACGCCAAGATTAAAAGTTCTATGAATAAACAAATTTCTGAGATTACAGAGGCCATGAGAACATGAACAATCTAGAATATCATACTACAAATGAGTATGTAAATACTAACATGAGTACATAAACAAAAATTGAAAGCACTCCATCCTACTCATGAAGAAAGACTCTATACACACTCATAACACAATGGTAGTCACTAAAACAATGTACCTCATCTGTTATGACAACCACAGATCACAAGCACTAAGATTGTGGTATGCACCTAATTTAAGTTTAATCACATCAAGTTTGGGACTTTGTACTATTCTCAATCCGTAATCACACCAATCCAAAAACCACCACCAATCAATCAAAAACTAGCAGCCCAATCATGACCAACTACAAAACGAAACAGCCCTTACTTTCAGTATTCAAATTCATCATACAAATACAAATTTCACAACTTTACAACAAAATCAGAAAACCCAGAAAGCCCAAATCCCCAATTCTTGAATCTCCATAGATACCAAGCTAACCCACCAGCTCAACCCCAAATCAAAACGATCAAAAACCCACAAAAAAACCGAACCGATAACACTCGAACCGCCAAAAACACCTCGAAACATTCAGATCCAGATAGAATCGGACATCAAATTAGGTCAAACGATTAGAACCTCACCAGTTGCTTAAATCGGATTGAACAAAGCCACCGACTTCGAAATTCTGATTCCAATCACGAGTTGACTCGGCGGCGACTCGACGAAGCGGCCCGGTTGCGATGTGTGGATTGGGGAGAGCGGAGAAGAAGAAGAAGAAGACGACGAAAGACGCAGCCTTTTCTAGGGTAACTGGCTTCAGCAGCTACCGAGAAGAAGAAGAAATGCTTGTGCGAAATGAGAGGGATATATAGAGAGATACATAATCTATACGTATATATATACCGTATTGTTTCGTGTGTTTTATACGAGTTGGGGCATTGGTGGTGTGAGCTGACGTGGCCGGCTAGGGTTCGCTCATCTTGTGGACCTTTGGTGTTTTTGGCGTTTTTTAAATTTGTATTTGAAAATTTGAAAATTATTCTGAAGTCGGCGCCGTTTTGGTGGTACTTGGAGGCAGATGCCGCGTTAAAAGGCTGTGATGAATTTGATGATACACTGGTGCTAATGTAGGTCGTGTCTAATGTATGAGAATGATTGTTAGTCAGAAAATGATCAAACTTGTTGAATTAGATTGTTTGTATGTTATATATATACGTTTTTTATTAATAATAAGTGGTTTCATGAGTTTTGTTGAAACCAGATTAGAATTTTTGAACTTAGATCAGATCGAGGGGTTAATAGTTAGGGCCATTTTACGTTTTGACGGGTCTAGCAAACTTTTTGTTTTGAGTGTGGGCTAAAATCTCTTTTTGATGTTGAAGTTGTCATTGGCGCAACAAGCCATACAATGGATGCTTAAAAACGAAGATCAAAGGTTGTTGAATGCTTTAGGTTTTTGTGATTCTTTTAAGTATGCTAGAAAGACCTCCTATATGTATACATTCGAGACTTCTTTTTTTGTACAAGAAGGAAATAGCTCAACCATGATGCCAAGTACAATACAAAACCTTTCTCTTGTCATGTAAAGGTAAAATCAATATATCAATTGTTTTGTCTAGTGACGTCTAATTCCAACCATGTTTAACCATGTTTGTTAGGAAACTTGTGATAATAGAGTCTTTCAATTTCATATATAAGGAAACTTGTGAGCATTTCCATTTTAATCCCAACAAGAGAATTTCAATTTTATTGAGCCTTTTCTCATCAGAGTTTTCCAATGTAAGGGAACTGTGATCTAGAGTCTTGCCATTTGAGACAATATAATTGTAGAAGCATTGACACAAATCAAAACCGGTTGGTAGGTATACTGACAGGCCAGCTAGGTTTTGTGTTCTCGTTTCATTTGAGTGGCACAAATACAAATGCACAATACACAGACAGCAAGGAGGACATGGACCTTCCACAATGCACATGCTGCATCATTGCCAAAAAATCACGGCAACAACATAGCTCTAGTGGAACCTGTGATAATCCAATATCTTACAAGCATTAAGGAAATTCTTCAACGTGACTGTCACAATAATAGTTTTCACAATCTAGGAAATAAAAAGACAAAGAAGGGGTATATATTTATGTAGTATATGTTCTATACAATGGTGCCTGACCATGACCATTGGAAAGCCTTCAGGAAAGCATTACATGCCACAAATAAGGTATTGCTTGTTCCTTAAAGGCAAATTTTGAAGACCATTCAAAAACATCAGCCTCTGTCTATATGCCGTACCTATCAGCCTATTACATACTGGTGATTGCAAAAACGACAACCAGCTTGACTAACCTACTGCACCACTTTCTTTAGATCGCACGTGACAGCGGACGGCACGAGCTAACCATGTCTCAGCATGTGCTCTTTGTGGTTATCATTCTGTACTATTTACACTAATAGAGAGACTGATGAAAGACAGATTCATAGTTCAGCATGTGATTCAGCTTCAATCTTTACTTGATATTCATGGTAGCTGACATGGAACGTAACTCCTTTGCAATTTCTGAGAAGGGTGGCCTGAAGTCGGGATCAGATGACCAGCACCTCTCCATCAATGATCTCCACATTGGATCACACCAGCTAGGGATTTCAGGTCGGAGGTTGCCTTCAATTATACCAGCTGAAAACATCACAAAAAAATGTTTCAAACCAGATTTGATCACCAATGAACAAGAAAACACAGTAGTGGAACTTCTAGTTTTTGCTTTCTTTTTGGGAAGATTAGAATCATTAGATTAATGGGTACCTATGATTTCTTCTGAACGCAAGTTTGCATAGGGTTCCTCCCCAGTCAAGAGTTCCCACATTACAATTCCAAATGAGTACACATCAACCTAGATACATAGAAAGAAAATCATCGAAAATCAGCAATGTGATTGACAAAGACTATGAGAATCTATATAGTGCAGCAGCCAAGTGACCATCCTTACCTTTTCTGTCACCAAGTTGTTCTTGCTCGTCAGAAGTTCTGGAGCCATCCATGGTATCGTACCTCGTACTCCACCAGAAACCAGTGTCCTCTGCTTAATTTTCGATAAGCCCAGATCACCAATCTGAATACATTAAGTAGAAGGTTCAAGTTTCTAAGAACAGATGTATTGGCAGGCACAATATTCATTCTAATTAATAAGAACAATTCCAATAACAGTCACCGCAATTTCTACACAGGCTGCACACCTTGCACACTGGACGCTGGGGGTCCCTCATATTCACAAGAAAGTTGTGTGATTTCAAATCAAAATGGACAATGCTCTTTTCATGAAGATATTCCATGCCAAAAGCTGCATCCATTGCTATAATCAGCCTCTTCCGACGATCAATAGTACTGTAAAACAATTTCAACATATGAGAAATTTTCGCTTGCATTACCACCCATTGCAGGGTCTATGTGAACATATTTAGAACTTGTTGCGACACTTGAATGACAGCATAATGTTCATGCTCTCACTAATTAGGAAAGAAGGTTTCAAACTACTTTCATCACTGAGGTGAGAATTTGTTCTACATTCTCTCCAATTTAATCTAACGATTGGGAAACCATTATTCCAACTTTCAAATCCTTGGATTGTGTTACCAATAGATGTCCCCTTATGCTATATCAGCTAAAAGTACAGAAAAGCTTATTCATTGCTGTAAAACTATCTTACCGATCTTTTCTCCGCAAAACTTGTTTTAATGAACCATTCACCATATACTCTGTCAGCGTTGCCAAATCAGATAATGGTCCATCTGACACTACACCATAGAATGCCACAATATTTGGATGGTGAAGCTGAGCTAACATGTGAGCTTCCTTCCAAAAGTCAGCCAGCTTAACATATCGCAAGCAGGTACAGCATACAAACGATAGTAGTGAGATAACAATATAGAGATTTGATAAATAAAAAGATAACAAAAGATGTTTTCATCTCCCTGGGTTCTTTCTTTTTACTTCGGCAGGCACAAAAGCATGATAACTACTTTATTCGTGACAAATTAATAGGCTGATTAACAGAAATTCATTATGATGAAACTGTGGGAAAAAGAAAACCATAAATTACTTACCAACCTATCCTCCTTCACAGTGCCTTCAGCGAAGCAACTTGGCTTGATCTTTTTTACAGCAACATCAGACCCCTTCCATTTTCCATGGTAAACGGTTCCATATGTTCCCGAACCAAGTTCTTTAATGAACTCAAGGTCAGAATTTTTTATAGTCTGGGTAACAATATGGAAACAAACAGCATATCATATCCTCCATTCGGCCTCCACAGGCTTACAAAACAGAAATTGTATATGTTCCAAATTACCTGTAGCTCTCGAGTGGCTAGATGACTATAAAAGGCAGCTAGATCACTGGAGGTTCCACCAACTGCTTTAGAGCGTTCAAGACTTCCTCTATTGTTAGCCTGTGAAAACAGAATCATAAGTCAAAATTGACATAAGCATACTTCGAGTGATCCAATAGCAAAGATACTAAGAACCTATAGAAAATATTCTTTCTTCTCTTCTAATTTCATATGTCTTGGGAGTAAATTAGATGAATGTTTCCGAGTGACTACCTTTCTGTCAATGCTTAGACTGGATGGAAGGTCCTGATGAACCTCATCATCATGCGCACTATCTTTCTCTTCCTTAGCTGAATTCTGGGAGGAACAATTGGACAGAACTCCATTTGATTGGTCAACTGGATGGCCTCTGGTGAACTTTACTTCATCCATGAGATCTATATTCTTCGGTTGAGGTTTTAGCACAATACCAGAAGACACAACACCGCTAGCATGAGAAGAGAGCTGGGGAGCTTCCACTTCTTTGGATGATGACAGAGAGAGGTTATGCAAAGAAGATGTTACTCCTTTACATGAACCTCGCACGTCATCAGATCCATTTATAGAAATGTTTACAGAGTTGATGACCGCTTCACCATTTGGCCACATATTGTCACATCCCAATTTAACTCCTGTTATATATTCCACTTCACTGGGAGGGCCACAGGTATTAGAAACCTTCTGGGAGTCCATCAGGTGTGTCCCCTTCTCAAGCTCACAATGAATTGACTCAAAACTTCCAGGCACGCCATGGAAACTTGCGGCTGAAGTATGATATGGACCTTCAGACTTCCCAGAGTCAGAACCAGTTAAGAGATCTTCCGGAATGTCCATTGTCCTCGGAGATGGGGATGAAATCTCAGTGGTATCAGAAAACAAGAGAGATTGATCAGCCACCCCAGTAAATGCACCACAGTAACCTAAATAGGATTCATTGGGATTGAAATTCCCACGCTGGGAAATTTCCGGGCCACTCCTTTTACTTGGTTTCCGGTTACCATATAAGGCGTTAATCAAGTAACTGTCTTTCATTGATCTAGAATCCATCATCCTCATCCTTTCCTCCATTGCATGATTAGAAGAACCATAATAATGCCTCCACGAATTCTGATGATGAACTCTCATAGGCTGCCCCTGCTTTACAATGTTCACATTAGGCCTAAGCCCCGGGTAGCATTTCCTTACCGAAATCCCATGCCCCCTAGTTGGATGGCTCCCCCATTCAGCAATGTTGCTCCGGTGATGGCACCGGACATTGTATGGATAGCACCGCTGATTCCTAGCATCACTCACACCGAATCTATGGTTACGGATGCTGCTACTTAAGCCACCCCACACCCTAGCACCAGGATTCCCATTTCCACACAAAGAATCAACACAAGAATTGGCTTCCCAAGGCATAATGTTCTCTCTGTTCAGATAACTAACCCCAGCCATTCCACTGTTTCCCAACTCCTGCTTAGCCTCACCACCACATCCATTACCCAATTTCGCACCGCAACAATTCACAGACATGCCAACCCCATTACACATAACCCCAGCAGGCCTATAACCATTAGATTCCACCCTCAAATTCCCATCTCTTGCATTCAATGGATTAGACCGAAATACCGAAAACTGATCTCCATTGTGACCACAATTACTCCCTGAATCTACAAATGAGCGTTCACATGAATCACACTTTGGGGTTTCACCAATGAACCCCATTTCCATATCACTCTTTTTAGCAACACAATCACGACCTAAAGCTGATTGCTTTGCCAACAATTGCTGTTTCAACACCATTTTCCTCAATGATCTATCACCACACCGTAAAGCCCCAAACTTTTTCACGCGGGTCTCAGGAAACGGGCTTTCGGACCCAAAACCCGGCCCATTCGCGCAATTCAAATCACCATTGACGAAATCATCAGAGTCGCCATTGCTACAAACAAAGACCCAGAGCCTCGCGGACTTACCGTACAGCTCGAGCTTGTCGTACTCGTCGATCATGCACCGAACGTCGTCGTCGGAGGCTATGAGGACCAGAGGGGAGGCTTCGGAGTCGGAGCCGGAGCAGGCCGACCCGGACCCGGGAAGCCGGTACTTGAGGGTGAAGGAGCGGTTGTTGTTGGGGCAAAGATCCGAAATCTTTGACCGGAGCTTCGAGAACCCGATGTTCCGGTCGACGGAGACGATCCTGGCCTCGCCGCCGACGTAGCGGAGCTTGCCGGAGGGAGGTCGGGGTTGGAATGCGCCGTTGAAGCTGCAGACGAGCTTTAGCTTCTTGGGGTGGTTGCTTGGCCGTCTGCGGCGGAAGAGCGGTGGTTCTTTCATGGATTTCATGGAGAGAGAAAGAGAGAGAGTGATGATTTTCCGGTGAGGAAAAATATGGCGAGTGTTTACAGTTGTATGGAGTTTGGACAGTGACGCTGAGGCTGGTCTTTTACCCTAAGAATTGGTTGATATTTCCAGGTTGCCACTCGGTTTCTTTTGTGTTTTTAATGTGCAAGAACAATACATATGAACGTGACCATGTACATACGTTTTGGAATTCTATAATCTTTTTATTTCATTTCCTAATTTGATTTGAATTAGGCTTGATTGTAATTCTTTTGTCAAATGGGTTGAACTTTATGATGTTGCAAGCATCCAAAACTTCCTGTGGGAATCTTGTGACTTGTCTTAAATGTTCTTTTCTTTTTGCCTATTTGGAAGGATGAAGGATACATGAGATGAACGAAGATCCTTTGTTACATTTTTTTTGTTTCACTCTTCTTTTTTTGATATCTCCAATAATTCGTGTTATGATTCAAACCATTCACTTTTTTTATTGTCTAGTAAAGATCATCCTTGCAAAAAAACAATTCAAATTCGTGATCGTTCGGTTATCAAACAATGAAACATAGCCGAATCGACTTTGTAAAACATAACCGGGTCTTTATATAACCTAAAAAATCATGGATTTGAATGATTTTTTGCAAGGATGGTATTTACTAGGTAATAAAAAAGTGAATGGTTTGAATCATAATACGGATTATTGAAGATGTAGAAAAAAGAAGAGTGGAATAAAAGTGGAACAAAAAAAGTGTGACAAAGGATCTTCCTCCACATGAGATGGCTAACCAAATGCTACATCACATATGAAGAAGATAAGGATGTGCCCTTGTTTGTAGGTTGAAATCCCTTTGATTCGTATGGTATAATAACTTCCAATCTTATAGAATTTAGGAGTCCTACTTGTATTCTGATTTTGTTTTGTGGTCCTAAATCTAATCCCATTAGACATGGGATTTCAAATTTCTAATCCCTCAAATGGTGGAGGATTTTGTTTTGTGATATAATACAATTTTCAAAATCATCCCGCAAAATCTTCCTCAATCATTGTCGAAAAAAAATTGAAAAAAAATTGAAAAAAAAAAAGTTTAATACAAATGAAGAATTACTCTAAACACTTAAAACATCATCAATTCCTTATTCCCATAAGTAGTTGCATGCGCATCCATTACTTTCTTTGTAAATTAATTGTCTATTAATTTTTTTTATGTGGAGAAGTCAAAGAGTGGCTGGATACAATAGGTAGAGGCAAATATCGATCCTGAAATTAGGGAGCATGGGAAACAAAGAAATTATGCAATAAGACATTGCTCCCCTCCCCCCCCCCCAAATAGTTGATCAACTCTATGAAAAGTCACTTAAGACCAATTCTAAATCTACACTCACAGAGGGACATTTTAGAAAATATCCAAGGCAGGCAAGGGCAGTAATTTATAAAGCGCAAGGAAAAGTTGTTCCTTCCTCCTGGGATGATAACATTCCGTTGGCCGATTTGACGTTGTATTCTAACGAGATAACAGCCCTTTTTGTCTTTTAGTCCAATTAGGAAACCCACCCCCAAAGCAATCATTATCATAATAACAAATCCACGCTGTTGCGCCGATCGTCGTGCACGTTTCCAAAACATTGGAATATCAATCTTTCTTTTTTGGGTATGAATTCGTCAAGATTCTAGAATTCTTCTATGTACACGTGGTTACGTTGAATGGACTTGAGACGTTGAGAACTTCTTGTCCAACATCAATCTACTTCAAGGCAATAGAAACTTTGAACGCAAAATGAATTACTCAAGGCGTATTAATTCATTTTGTGATTTCAAGCGTAGTTGGGGAGCTTTTGGTTTTAAGAGAACAACTTGATGTATCACTAGCCTCTTAGAACCTGCCCATGTCGGTATCAATTTATTTTTTCGATTTGTGTTTTTATTTTTCATGATATTGAATATTTTATTTTTATAAATTTACCCTTATTAGTTAAGATAGGGTAAGTTTATCTTTTTTTATTATATATGAGTAAATTTAAAAAGTATAAATTTAATCGTGGATGTACTTAATCTTAAGTGTACTAAAAATTTCCCTTTATTATTCAAACTTTTTAAAAAAATAAAAACTGTCGGGTCAAGTGTTTTTTATTCCTATTAATTTGCTATAGTGTATAGCTGTATGACAATCCAAATTGCTAACTTAAACTATCTGTAAAAACTTCAAAGATAGACAAAAAGTAGGTAAACTATAGGAGAGGCATAAGTTATGCACACATCCGGATTGGTTAGTCATTGATTTTGTGCTTTCAGGAATCAGGAGGATCTACAAACTATGCGATAAGCACATGTGCATACGTGGGCCAGTAGGAATCATTCCCACCTGAAATCTGCATAAGCTGACACTGAACCTGATGATTTGGCGGGACCTGGCTTGAAATCAAAGCAGCGAACGCCACCGGGTGCTAAGTTAACACGCGGCCCAGCGAGAATAGAACACGGCCCAATGAATCACTGCTCTCTGACCAAACAGACTCGAGGGTTTTTGAACTCTACGAATAAAGAATTATCACCACCCCGCCTTATTTCCGTATCAATTCTGCTGGTTGTATTGTATTGATCACTCATTTTGCAGAACCCTCCAGTTGGGGTTGTTGTATATTGTGTCAATCTGTATGATTGCCCTAGTTTATCAATGAAATCTCATTGTTGGTGCTAAAATAAAAAAATAAAAAAATTAATGAATAGTAAATACTGTTTCATAACTTATATTCGCCTCACGCATCACGTGTGCCCAATTTTTAGTGATTCTTTGTCTTTCCACCTAAATTATACTACTAGTGGGTGTTTTGGTTGAATGATACTGAGTGTTGGTAGTTTTTGTCTGCCCAGAACAGACACCTTCAGTTGTGTTGGTAGTTTTGGACTTTCATTTATAAGAATTTGCGCATTACACAAATTAGATACCTTGATTGAACCATATTGTTCCCCTATTGGTGTCTGCTGTTTGCCTTTGAAGGAGATGGCATCTGGGTAACCTAACCTCTCTAGCCAAAACTCTCTGGTGTTGTTCACCTGGTTTGTTACCAAGAGTTCCCTCTCCAAATATACAATCTCATTCTTTTCATTTGGACGAATATACAATCCAATTCATGAGTAAGCGTTTCAGCTTTAGTGATGTCTGCACAAAATCCGCTTGACATGGAAAATATGGATAGCATTTTTCGGCTGCTTTGTGCCCTTATCTCAGGCATTAGACACCCTCAGGCATGATTCATGAACTGAAGATATACGCAGATACGCAACAGATTGGATTTTACACAAGACATTCAACGTTGAAATACGAGTTTGAGTTGGATACTATTGACAACAAAGATATCAAGAACCATATATCGGACAATCTTACTAATTCTCCATATTAAATACCGAATATCTTGTAAAGAATCGATTTTTATACGTGGATAATAATAATACTGATGCATACAGTAATCTTGAAAACTAGGATTCATTAAGGAACAACAGATGCACAATGACCTTGAGTACATTACATGGATGATTAATATGACACTAAATAATTGTTCCTTTTTTACAACCCTTAACTGTATCCCTTCCCCACACAATTCAGACAGCGTTGAACCCTGCCAATCCCATGAGAAAACATCAAATCATTAACAAGCAAGACAACCCAACAATTCAACTCCAAAAAGTAAGTAGAATTCACAGTTCACTGACCTATTTCCATCGCAAGTAGGGCAAAGACAGGGGTTGATGGCGATCGGGTCGTACAGAGGCGACCATTCAATGCTGGCGTTCCCTTTGCATAACTTGCATACATAAAACCCTTTGCCTCTGCAAACCCCACAAGGCAACGAAACCTTCTTCTGCAGAAAAAACCCACCAGCAATCGAATGAAAAGAGAGCAATTTTGTGGCAAAAGGAGATAAAAGTTTGAAATGAAAAGGTGGATTTTCTTTTTTGGGTTTCTGAATCTTACACGTTTGGATTCGGTGACCAGCCGGAGCGCGCCAATTGTGGCGGCCGAGAACAGGTTGAGAGTGAGAAATCCACCGGCGAGTACGGCGGCGGCTTTGCCCACCGTCTGCAGTGGCTTCGGAATCATCTTCTGAATGGCGGAGTTTCACTCAGTCGATTGTGGCATACTCCATCAAGCTAAGGCTAAGTCCCTGGTGGGCTGTTTTTGTTGGTAAAGCCCGACCCGGCCCATGAGACCACTAAAATTTGGAATGTGAGATCTCCCAACCCTTTTTAGTTTGGATTTCCTTTGTTTAACTATGTTTTGTTTGGTTTATGTTTTTAAAAATGTTTCACATGACTCATTAGATGGGATCCCGAGCCTGCGTGGATAAGCAAATGCAGAGGCTCATAATCTCAATAGATGATGTACTTGAAACTGAACTTTGAGGGAAATAGACGCAGGTACTACTTAGGTACGTGATTGATCATTTTAAAGTTTAGATACTATATAGTCAGACAAGCATAAAATTAATCCAGGTGCCATTCATGATCAGAAAAAAAAAAAAAAAATTATCATAACCAATATGTACCATTAGTACTCACAAATATCATGGTTACATGTAGTACTTAGAGTTCGAACCTATAATGTGCATATTGAGGTTGTGTATCCATCTTTCGTACTTGTTACTCAATAATGGGACTTGAGAGCTTTTAACATATGCATGTCGTGAGAAGATATATAGAATCAAAGATGTTATGTTATATGCTGAAGATTAGACTTTAGAGAATATGATAATGATAATGCCAATGTTGAATGCACATAAGTTAACTTTGGCCGATAAATAAGTGAGCACTTTCTTGAACTTAAGATACTCTGTTTGTAATGCATTGGTTCAATTATGTTTATTCTTTCATTTGGATTGTAATATCCGTAGCTCTAATTCTGTCATGATTCCAAGGCCCCAAAACAAGTTTCCAACACTTTCAGCAGAAAGGGTAACAAAAGGACCAAAACAACATGTAATGCAGCATCTGCTAGCAGTCCATGGTTGTGACACTCCAGTTTTCCTTTCTTCTTTCGTTGAATTTTGGCTCTCATTTCTGATGCAGCTGGAAATTTTGTTACTAGTATAATAAGGTTCATCAAAAGTTAAACACTCTTATTTCAATTTGATGTTTATCTTTAATCTGTTTGACATGAAAACATGGAGAGCATTTTCTGTTATGTTATGCACTTTCTGCTGCTTCTTTGTGTGTTTATCTCATGCACTAGACACCCTCAGGCATGGAGAGTATTTATACAGCAATGGAACCTTGGTTTCTGCTAGCGGAGTGTTTGAGCTAGGCTTTTTCAGCTCCCCTGCAGCGCCAAATGGATACTTGGGAATCTGGTTCAACAATGACAAGAACCGAAAGCCGATTTGGGTTGCAAATAGAGATAGCCCTCTTCAGGATTCCTCAGGAGTACCGGATCCCACTGGAGTGTATCTCACCATCCGGTATGACGGGAACTTGGTGATTAACGATAGAAGAAACGTTCCCTTTTTCGTGAACTATGGAGTGGTTGCACCAAGCAAAAACACAACTGCAACGCTCCTTGACTCAGGGAATCTTATTCTGATGGAAGGAGGAGAGGTTTTCTGGGAGAGTTTCCATTACCCCACGGATACGTTTCTTCCTGGAATGAAGTTGGGGTTGTTTAACATCAACAACACCGAGCTGTTGAGGAAACAGTTTCTAGTCTCCTGGTCAACCGCATCTGTCCCTGCTGATGGTAATTATGCTTCAGGCCTTGATCCCGTAAACAACACTCAGTTCAACGTCTGGCGCAGTGACGGCGCTTACCAGCAGATTGGCTTTTGGGATGGCCATGAATTTCAGTTCTTTTTTCAAAGCAATTCTGATAATATAAATATCAGCTTCGTTTGGCAGAGCAGCGAGATTTACCTCACTTTTACCAACATAAATGCTAGCATGCCTACATGGTTTGTGTTAGCCTCAAACGGAGAGATTGATGAGTACATAATGGTAGGACAAAAGATTGAGTCTGTGGAATATTCTTTATGTAATGACACATTGGCACGCAGTTCTACGGGATGTCTGGTGCCGTTGCCAGCAACGTGCTCAGACGGAGATAGTTTCAAAGACATCAGTGGATTCCTGCCGAATTCAATGTTTTTGAGTTTGCCAATTCGTATAGATCTCGATGACTGTGAGGCATTGTGCAAGACAAACTGCTCATGTATTGCATATACATACGCTTTTTCGCAAGACGAAGGAACATTTTGTCAGCTTTGTTATGGAAATGAAAGTCATCTCAAACTGATAAGGAATGGAAACAGCACTGTTTATGTGCGTCAGGCCTCTAAATCTGGTAAGTCTTAACATTTACTCAAAATTTGATTATGAAGAGATCCCCCTTTTCTCTACCTGAAATCTGATGAAGGTTGCTTTGTCTTTCCTCAGATAGGAAGCTGTTGATTGTCACAATTACGGTGATTTCCATAGTGCTCTTCTTTATCATCTTATTGCTGTTTTTTCTATGGAAAAAGTGGAGATTTTTAGGTAGGTTCACCAAGTTTTCAGTTGATAAAACACACAGTAGAACTTTTGCAAATCAAATATGTTGTGTAGACTGACTTCTCTGTGTTAACAACAGGAATTCATGGTTTCCATAATGGCATGAAAGACAGTGTAAGGTTACTATTGTTTCAGTTGAACTCAGATGATAAAGCTAGCACTCCCAATGCTATCGATCTTGGAAGCAAGAAGGATCACGAGTTGCCATTTCTTAGCTTTTCATTCATCGTGGCATCCACTAACAATTTTTCTCTTGCAAATAAGCTTGGACAAGGTGGCTTTGGGCCTGTTTATAAGGTGTGTATTCAAATTGTACTGCAGAACTAACAATACGGCATATGCTGTGTCAAGTTTCTTTGTGTTCTCGTTTGAGAAATTACATTGTGTACATTAATAACCAGTTAGATTCAAGAGTTTGAATGAAAAAAAATAAAAATAATCATATGTGCTGTTTATTGCAGGGTAAGTTACTAGAACATGACATCGCAGTCAAAAGGCTTTCCAAACAATCTACACAAGGACTGGTGGAGTTCAAGAATGAGGTGCAGCTAATCTCTAAGCTCCAGCACAGAAATCTTGTTAAGCTTTTGGGTTGTTGCATTCACCGAGAAGAAAAAATACTAATCTACGAGTACATGCCCAACAAAAGCTTGGATTCCTTCATCTTTGGTTCGTAACTTCATCCAATCCCATACCCTATTATATTTTAGGTTTACCAGTTTCCCTCATGATGTTGTAATTGCAACTACATGCAGATGCAACAAAACGAAGGCTACTGAATTGGAGACAGCGGATACACATAATTGAAGGGATTGCTCAAGGGCTTCTTTATCTTCACAAGTACTCTAGATTAAGAATTATTCATCGAGATCTGAAAATCAGCAACATCTTATTGGATGCTTACATGAACCCCAAGATATCAGACTTTGGCCTAGCTAGAATATTATCTGGGAATGAATGTCGGGCAAAAACAAATCGGGTTGTTGGAACCTAGTAAGTAACTTCTGAGTCTTAAACTAGGACTCAAATATGCACATGTGTTATCTT
Organism: Spiraea crenata; assembly: GCA_033992175.1. Taxonomy (NCBI): domain Eukaryota; kingdom Viridiplantae; phylum Streptophyta; class Magnoliopsida; order Rosales; family Rosaceae; genus Spiraea; species Spiraea crenata. The sequence goes on along the minus strand of JAVBHV010000079.1, from coordinate 1,706,406 downwards.
GTTATGCACTGCATTTTATACTTTTCAAAATTGACTTTTTTTGCCCTTAATACTGAAACCAGTGGCTATATGTCTCCCGAGTATGTGATGCACGGCCTTTTCTCAACAAAATCCGATGTATACAGCTTCGGAGTCATTGTGCTAGAGATCGTGAGTGGCAGGAAGAATGCAAACTTTTATGAGTCAGATCATTCTCTGAACTTACTAGGACATGTAAGTAGCAACAATAGACGGCCTTGGTTTCTGATTTCATTACATTCTTTTATCCTTGATTTATCTAATGTAAAACTACAATATGAAAATTGTTCTAGGCATGGAATTTATGGAAGTCCGGTCGATGTATGGAGTTGATGGATTCAACATTGGCTGATTCAAGTTCAATGGAAAGCCTTGTGCTCTGCATTCAGTTGGGACTTTTATGTGTCCAAGATTGTGCAGAAGATAGGCCAACCATGTCTGACGTTGTTTCGATGTTCAGCAACGAAGGAGCAACTTTACCTACGCCGAAACAGCCTACATATTCGAACTTAACGGAGGGCAATAAACCATCCAAACCTGATGTGCCCTCCGAAAATCTTTTGACATTTTCGTCAATACTAGCACGGTAATAACAGCTTCAAAGGTGGTGTATAGTGAGCTCACCTCCAAAAGAGAAAGAGGTAAGTCATTGTTTCTAAACAAATCTTTGTAAAGATGTATAGTTACATGTTCCTATTGCAATTGTCGGTTTGACTATTGACACCAATGGAAAAACCTTCAATCTAGCGGTCATACTCTATCGAATATTGAAGGATTGATGTATGAAGTTTGAACCTGTCTTCTCCAATGAATAAATGCACAGACAAAGTGGGGGATAATGACCATTACGAAAATTAAGCGAAATCATAGCACAAAAACAAAATAAATGTCTTGGACCCCCAAGGGTTGGAGCTGCCCATTATGTCATGTCTCAAAACAGCCATTATAGCAAAGACATAAAGAGTTCAAACGTAATTCATCAGCATATGTCTCCATATCGTTCTTGAAATTTATCCAACTGCACTGAAATTCATGCTTCTGAGCAAGTCAAACTTTCTGAAGAAAATTAACCCATTGTGTTTATAAACCTTTCCATTCATTTCTAAGGGAATAATTGGGTGCACCTTTCTGTTGTGGGGTTGTCAGGTTGGCCATGTTTTGCTCATTCACTGTATGTTCTGTCCATTATTTTCAAGGTGCTGAACTTCATATCTTATTTTTATAATGCTTTCAGATTATAGCTGAGTCTTTTCACCTATAGTTTTTTTCTCCTCTGTTTTTACAGAAAGATGAATGATGGCTCTCCAAAATGATCATTTGACATAATGACTGATATTTTGGTCCCAGCCATCCAAAATGCTGTACCAAATTTGAAAAAAAAAATATCCAAATTTGAAACAAGAAATTTAAAGCCTTCTTCACTGATCAACTGTTCTACCAACCTGTGCCCTGATAGATTTTCGATTGAATTTCGAAGGCAAAAAAAACAAAGCAAGGTTGTTGGATAAAATGGATACTTTCATTTTGTGAGGGGAGAAGAATGTATGGGTCAAGTTATGGAGCTTTGAGACTTCCTATACATATGTTTCTCTGGAGTCTACATCACTGCAATTCTTGCTGTGTCTGCTGCTTGGAATTGGAACCAAAACTGAAACTGATAAGATGATCCTGCAAAATTCAAAGAAAGGCACAAAGGGATAGAATTACTTTGTTTTTAATTATCTCTTCAAATTCAAAGAGTATAAGCAAAAAGTCCAAATGGAAATTCCATGGAAATGTTGGAGGGGGGGACAAGATTTGGTGCCATCCTCCTGAATACATTTCATGGATTGGATTAAACCCATCTTATTGTTCCCTCATGAATAATTCTGTTGTATTTTCTGTTTGATTGGTTTTGTGAAAATTAATGATTAAACAAAATGCGCTTATGGCCCCACAAGATCAACACTATGGAAGGGATCTAGAAATGAATCACCCTGATTGGGTGATCTTTGTTGTCTGATCTAAAGCTAAAAGGTGGGAATATGATAGTTTTCAATGGTGGGATTCATGAAATCAAAGATGGGCATTATTAAAAGGAACCAAAGTAATTTCACATCATCAGAGCAGTGCTACCAAAAGTCCGAGACCGATTTCTAACTAATGGACGAGAGCTGCGCGTAACTATGTTAGGTAGAACAATATATTTTTACTTTGTATTCGAATGTATTTTTCATTATTTAGATAAAAAGTAGGATATAGTTCGAATAAAAAAACGATTTTACATTCGACTTTCACTAACAGAAAGCCAAGGGCTTGGACCCAATACAGGTCCCCTACAATCTACACTACATGGGTTCACATGCATGACAAGAATATCATAAACTTATGAGGCAGAAGATAAAAAGGGGCAAGCCACGTACCCACGAATGAGGTGCAGTATGAATTTGGGGCACGGGTATTTGGTGCACCCACCACCAAGCTTTCCTCTGGATTCAAATGGGCGGCCTGTCTGCTAGTTTACCAAAAGCTCCCTCTCTTTTGAACTAACTACTATTCGACCTGTGGAGAGTTCTTTTTAAAGAGGCAATAAGATTAGTTGACAACACTGAAACTTTTATGCGACATGCCGTTTACGGTAGGCGTGGGTTTGGACCTTTTATCATGGTTCTTGAAAAACGGTGGTAGTAGCTTTTAACAGTAAAGTAACAAGCCCTTTTTGACCGTCAGCTGTTTGAAAGGCACAGGTCGGGGGATAATAACGAAAATGCCACCAAGAGCAATTTTATTTAGAAATTGCACTATCAATACTTTGCTTCTATATTTTATTGATATTGTTAAAAATAATGATATTAACCTATCATCGCCATTATCTAAGGGTCAATGAATTATAGTGAAATAAAATCAAACTTTCCGTATAAAGTCAAACTACTACGAAACATCAGAAAATAACAACGCTACCACCAATTGAAGAAATACTAAATGAGGCACCCTAAAACTTACATATCCTTAAATAATAATAATGATAATAATAGATCATTATTGTTATACCTCATTATTGTTACAACTTAAAAATCAATGTTATACTTAACTCGCTTTACAAAATAACTATAATGCAGGACTCTTTGGTGAAGAAAGTCCATTACCTATGCAATAGACATATGCAAATGGCATGCACATTACACATGTAACTAGTTAGATTCTGTGCAAGACAACTAGTTAGATTCTTACAGACTATTTTATACATATCAGAAGTTGACAAGGTGGTAAATAAACACTATAGAAAAATAACACTGGTGGAAAGATAAGATAAAGAACGAAGTTACAAGTTACAGTGCCCAAATTTGGGAGTTTTTATATGGAAAAACATGCGTCAACCATTTTGTTTTCGGAGGTCCACTTTTGAAAGGGAAAAACAAAGCATAGTGGTTGTGTCAGCTGAGATAAGCATGCCGAGAAGAACATCAAAACTTAAAGCTCTTTATTTTGCTGCAGTCTTTTGCTTGGCAGATTTCTCTTGGTTGAGCTCAGCAGCTGTGATCCTGCAAATAGCAATGAAGATTCTAAATTTCCATGGACTGCACAGGATCTGCACTATGCACCCAAAAAGTAAGGTTATTATATAGTTTAATACCAAAATAACCATCCCATTGATCCCTTTCTATGTATCTTTTGGAGGTGCCCACATGATTCATCAAACTAGTGGCAATGTTGTGAAATTTTAGGGAAGTACAGGCATATAAATACATCCGACTATATACAAAAAAAATTAGTAGGTTTTCAATAATTATCGTGCAGTTATTCATATTATGTCAATATATGTTTCGATACGTACTAGAGATATCAACTTGTAAGATATGATTATTACTCATTTGTTCTTTGAACCCTAGGATTAGATCAAGACAGCATCATGTAAGATACGAACATGTATGATGTATTTGCTATCAATTTGTGTTTTCTGAATTATAGTTATTCACAGCATATAAAAAATTGTCACGATAACCCTATGTTCAGCTACATGGACCTGAAACATTAGTTGGCACTTAAGTTTGAATCAAAGTTGGTAACTTTATGAGCAAGAGTAGCACTTTGTAGCTTTGTTTGAACAACATTACAAATTTGATGTGCTAAATAGCCTAAATAGCCTATTTGCACCCACTGACTCTTTGTTATAAAAAGCCTGATAAAGCAAACAGAGCAAAACAGAACACACTCACATACACAAACATACATGCTCTCTCTGTCTCTTCACAAGCTCAAACCTTACCAATGGCATCCATAACAACCACCAGAGATGACCAATCGGACTACGACAGCAGCTGCTCCTCCATCACCGTGCCGGAATCCAGCCGGAGCTGGATGAGCAACCTCAGCTTCAGCAGCCGCCGCCGTAGCTCCGCCTCCGTCTGCTCCTCTGCAACAGATGCCTCTCTGTTTTCCTCTGCCCACAAACCCCACAAGGCCAACCAAGCCTCTTGGGAGGCCATGCGGCGGCTCCGGAGCACCAAAGGCCAAGTCGGCCTCGACCATTTCCGGCTTCTCCGCCGTCTCGGCAGCGGCGACATTGGAAATGTATACCTTTGCCAGATAAGGAACCCGGTGGTGGGTTTGCCTCAGTGCTTTTATGCCATGAAAGTGGTGGACAGAGAAGCACTTGCTATAAGGAAGAAATTGCACAGAGCTGAAATGGAGAAGGAGATTTTGGACATGCTTGATCATCCCTTTTTGCCTACTCTTTATGCTGAGTTTGATGCTTCTCACTATTCTTGCTTGGTTATGGAGTTCTGTCCCGGCGGCGACTTGTACGCCGCCCGGCAACGCCTCCCCGGAAAATGCTTCAGCATCTCATCTGCTAGGTAACTTAGCTCATTTATATAGTAATCTATCTTGGTTTACTTGCTGATTCAAAATGTACCAGCCTCACAAGGAATGTTAATAGTTTGAATTGTTACGTGACTACGTATGAATGTAAGATTATGATTCACAGTTTAACAGTATGACAAGAACTATAAATGACTGTTTAACAAGAGAAATTATGTGCTAGACGTTTGAAATGTTATGTATTAGGTAGGCACGCAGTATGATTTCATTAAGTGAAAATTATGAACTGTCTAACATGATAACATCTTAAAGATAAACATATATAATTGTTTTTGGTTTTCATGATTAGTATACCTTTTACAATGGTGAGGAAATCAAAATCAGTGCATTATTAGTACTAATTACAATGTGGAAAAGGCATCAACTTGAACTCATTACAATCTAAATGCAGGTTTTACGCGGCTGAGACATTGTTAGCACTAGAGTATCTACACATGATGGGGATTGTTTACAGAGATTTGAAGCCGGAAAATGTTCTTGTTCGAGCGGATGGACACATAATGCTGTCGGATTTCGATCTGTCCCTCAAATGCGACGTCGTTCCAAAGTTACTAAGGCGAAAATCGGACTTGGGAACCAACCAAAAGAGTGTCAAGACCTCATCAATGCCATATTGTGCTGCTGCCCCCATACAGTCATGTTTCTTCTCTGCCTCCAACAGGAAAAAGAAAGGCAGAGTCACAACAATAACAGAACAAGTTGGTCTAGAAAATCAAGAAAACCGTAAAATTGATGAAGGCGAAGATGAAGATGGTGAAAATCATAGAGAACTAGAGCCGGAAATGGTGGCGGAGCCGATCCATGCCCGGTCCAAGTCATTTGTTGGGACACATGAGTATTTAGCACCAGAGGTGATTTCAGGACAAGGACATGGTAGTGCAGTTGATTGGTGGACTTTTGGGGTGTTTTTGTATGAAATGCTGTACGGGAGGACACCATTCAAAGGTGAAAACAATGAGAAAACATTGATCAACATCTTGAAACAGCCATTGAGGTTTCCTAGAATTGTGGTCAGCAGCAGCAGAGAACTTGAGGAGATGGTCAAAGTTCAAGACTTGATCAGCAAGCTTCTGGTGAAAAATCCCAAGAAGAGAATTGGGGGATTGAAAGGTTCTGTGGAGATCAAGAGGCATGATTTCTTCAAGGGAGTGAATTGGGCTTTGATTAGGTCTGTTAGGCCTCCTCATGTGCCTGCTGATGGTGATTTGCAGAACAAGATTAGGGTTAATAGGGGTAATTACTTGCCTAAGTTGAGCAAGAAGGAGAGGGATGAACCATTTCAGATCCCTCATCATGTTGACTATTTCTAGATTTTCTACTTATTGCTTAGATTTGTTTGTTTTGTATATAGGTTAAACCAAAAGCAAAGTGATTTTCATGACTGCTAGACACCATAGAAACTAAGAACTTGTTATTTCCCTCTGTTTTCCCTACTAATTATCAATGAGAAGTATCGTTTAGATTGTGTACAAGCTAGTTGCATTTCATTATTGCTTGGAGGAATGAATGGCATTCTACCTGGAGCTAAGTTCTCTCTAAGATAACCGAACTTTGATGAATTGTATTTTATTATTGATCTCAAAACTCTCAACGTATTTCATTATCATACAAGTATATGTCTGTGGGAAAGTAGAGGATCCCATAATTGTCCCAATGGGATACTCATGAGCCATGAGAAGTCTATGCACTGTCATGTGAGGACTATAATTACTCTTGCCAATGATGGAAGGAATTATAATAAAAAGAAAAATTCGGATTCATTTTTGCTTTTTATCTTTTTTACAAGAATTGGCTACTTTTTGCATATGGGCACTTTCCTATCCGCGCATTCACATGCTTCTTTTTACCAGGATAGAAACTCGCAGACCATCATGATTCCTTTGGTTCTTTTTGTTCTTCTGATTTTTTCTGGTCATGTAAAGTGGAAAGTTACATTTCCTTTTCCCCATATCCAGCCAAGTACTTTTTTCTTAATAAAATTGCAAGTAAATGATCATTTTCTCATAACATGATGAAGGATTAGATAGATGGGAGCGAACTCTTAAGCATGAATCAACCAATCGGATCATGCCACACGCTATGAGCATTTGGTTGTAGGTTGTAGGTTGTGGACGGATCGACAAGCGAATCTTTGATGTCATGTCTCATAGGAAAGGTTCATTTCATGTCACGATTTACTTTATTTTTTTGACAGAAGCACGATTTACTTGTTCACCCGAAAGAAAAAACACTAGTAGTAAGTAAACAGTCAACTATTGAAGACGAAGTTCGAAGCCCATTCAATTTGTTTGAGCGCAACTCTCTGCAACAGAAGATTACTTGATTATCTGAGCCCCTGGTTTAGGACACTTGTCCGAATCTCATCAACTACAGTGGTGCATCGCACATGAGTGGGATGTTCTACTCTCCAAAACATAGAAAATCTATGAACATGAATGAAATTATTCTGCGAGCACGTTACATGCATGTCGCCAACCACCACACTTCTTCACATCTTCATCTTCACATTCCACAAATCCACCATGGCTACTACCACCGGAATAGAGGCCTCAACGGAATCCAACAATGACGACGATGACCCGGAGATGCAATTCATTTTTCCTCATCGATTCATTTGATTACTCAATTCAGCCTGCGCTTCACCCACTTTTGCTCTTTTTTGAGAAACATTTACTTTACCTCTAACCAATTTTTTAACTCCCGCCGCTCTTGCTCATATTAAATGAAGCTTCTCAATTTTCTTCCTCATATCCATCCAAGTACCGCTTTCTTAATAAAATTGCAAGTAAATGATCATTTTCGCATAACATGAACGATTAGATATGAATCAACCAATAGGATCCTAGCACGCTATGATCATTTTCTTAAGTTAAACATGAAGGGGACTAGATTGATAAAGCAAACTCTTAATTTTTAGTAAATGATCATTGCTAAGCATTGTAGTTACAGAAGGATTGAAAATATTTGTGCATTTCTTTATCCTCCCTAGTTGGATTAACAAATATTTGATGTATATATATCATAATCAGAATGGTTCAATTCTATCACCATTTAGTTCTTCATCATTATCTCAAAAATAAAATGTCTTCACTTCTTCACCAAAAGTGAACCGATTATACTACAATATTCAGTGACTAGGGTTTTGGTTGTGAAGGCTTAATGTCCATTTCTCTTGTTTTCTTGGAAGGACTTCAGCTCAAAGGTGACAAAGAGGGAGCCCTACAAGGAAGTAGATGAAATGAGGAAGCTTGCAAATCGAAAAACAAACTTGGGGTTTGACTCCTATAGGGACCCCAAAGAAAACATGCTGTTTAAACATACTTGATCCTAACTGTCATCTTTTGATGTATGCATGTGTATGTCACAACTGTAACAGTTTATTTTGTGACTAACTGGTTTCATATCAAACTTGTATGAGTGCTAATCAAATTGTAATTTCCAATTATCATGCGCTTAAGAGGTGAATTAGCATCTTAGCATATTCTCATGCGTGTGATGATCTATATTTTTTTATTGTTATGGCTTTAAAAAAATCGAATTTCTAAAGATTTGTAACACAACTTTTTTTAATGAACTAAATTACTAAATTACTCTCACTTAAAAGATAATTTATCTCTAATTTATTAAGGGTATTTTGCAAATACCTAATGTTTAGCCTCTTAAGAGCATCATTGTACATCCTATTATTTTCATTAAGTTTGACTACAATATTAAGTTTAGGAAGCCATGATAACAATGCGTCTCCAGCGCCTCCTCTATATTTTTTTTTTCTAACTTTGAATATTCGATGCTTTTATATATGCTAAAAAATGTTGAAAGATCTCCCCTTAGTACTCTAAATATGGGGGTGAGGAGTAAAAACTTTTTTTTGAAAAAAAGTTAAATATAAGGGATCTGTTGGAGCACTTTTATCAAAAATTTGCATCAAATTTAGCTTAAAAATCAATATAGGTTAGCGGATCCCTAAGGCTTGTTCTCTTAATTATATAGATAAATAGATAGAAATTAGATTCACTTAAAAATGAGTTATCTATAACTCATTAAGGGTATTTAGAACTACCAAATATGTAACATGTTAAGGCCTACTCTCTTACAGCTCGTTTGGCAAATGCTTTTTTCGAGTCAAAAATACTTTTGAAAATTTTAGAAATACATGCTAGATGCTTCTTACTTGAGCAAAAATACTTTAAAATAGATAAGAATGGTTTTGTGTGCGTAATTGTTTTTGTTTTTTTTTAAAGCGCTTTTGGCAAAAGCACCTAGGATGTGCTTTTTTGGGATTAAAGGACTTGCCAAACGGGCAATTAAATATATAGAAGATGAGAAGGAATCAAACCCATTTCTGTATTTTGTAGTAGCACTTGCAAAACTTGTTCTTCATCCATGTGGCCTAAAACATTGTACATACTATGTATGTATATGGCCAAAATTTTGATAATTTGCTGCCAAAATTTTATCATTGCTTGATTTATGGAAGTTATCCTATGAGATTTGATTCTTCATACTTCATCATTGATTTTGAGGGCTGTTATGTACATTCAAAAGTTTTCTCTGGACACTCATATTTCTCTATATACTCATCTCAATTTATGAAACTTCTTTGGACACCCAAATTTGATTAAAATTTTCCACATGTACCATCTTTCATTAGTTGTTTGTATAAATGCTCATCGATTTTCTTTGGACACTCAATATTAAATTTTATCTATATATCCATAGTATAGGATCGAGGAAAAATAGTTCAACCTTAATGACGGATCTTAGTGATATTCGCGTTTTCTATCATCCTATAATTAACCAAAAACTCATCAGGATTTAACATTCATTCAATATGAAAAAATCATAATCTATATTCACACGATGATTTTGTAATAGAGTTGATAATGACCATTTATCGGGGATTACATCCACAACATTAATTTGATTAAAAAAGCTTGAGTCATCGAGGTGATCAAGTCCTTTGTAAAGTAACTGCTCCCAGATGAGTCATCGATCATGTTGGGGCTTGTCGAAGAAATCTTGATGGGATACACTAGAAACATTGATATTTTGCATTGGCCTTCTATCTCCGTGATGCCGCACTCAATTTGAACATGACAAGACAAACTATTATAAACTTGAAGATCCAACCAACAAGATTTTGATGTAATCGATGAAAAGTCTTACATTTTCTTCTTCAAATTGCTCCTTCATTGTGTCATTCTTCAAAAGTAGGAGATTGTATGAGGGTTAGGGTTTAGAAACATATTTCTTTTTTCTAAACTTTGATGGGTGTTTATATGGGTGCAAAACAAATTATGTCCTTGAATGTAATTTAATATATGGGTATGAAGGTAATTACATCTTATAAAAAAAATTGAAGGTATCTAGAGAGTATTTCTGAGTGTACATAGCATGTCTCTTGGTTTTTGAGATGTCTTGGATAATGGACCACCTTTGGGCTAATAGAATAGCTATGAAAATTCTGACATCCTAGCCTAGGGATCTGCCCATCAGATAAAAATGCAGTAAAAGTAGTAAAAAGATTATGATCGTGAGGGTTCGAACAAGAACTAGAATAGGGAGACCTATTTGCTGATGAGCGTGAACCACCAAACTCCTTCTTCGCCCGCCACACACTTGGTCCTCCTGGCCCATTTTTGTTCACCCACAAAATTAGTTACACCTCGTTCACTTATAAGTCGACACGTGCTACTCAAGGAGACACACGCGAGGTACATAAAACCAGCACGTATAGTCCTTTGTACTACCTGCTCTCTCTCTCTCTCTCTCTCTCTCTCTCTCTCTCTCTCTCTCTCTCTCTCTCTCTCTCTCTCTCTCTCTCTCTCTCTCTCTCTCTCTCTCTCTCTCTCTAAGCTGTGATAGCTCTCAATGAAGTTCTTCTAGCGGCAATTTTACTTCTCATGGTGTCGAGTTGCTCTGCCCTCACAATCAATTCGAAGGTTTATGCTTCAAAATTTATTTTTTGTGGAAAGTTTAATTTAGTAATGTTGCTTGGTCACTCACAAAGTTGATGTAGTTTCTAGGAAAGAAAATAATGCATTTTGTTTTCTTAAATTTCTTGCTCTTAACATTATTGTGTTGTTTGGTGACTCAGAAAAAGAAAAAAAGTTACTCAGAAAGTTGAATATACAATTCGATTTCTCAAAATTCTTACTTTGAAAAAAGTTCTACAACAAGTTCTTAGGTTTCTAAATTAGGGCATCAATTTCGATACTGTAGCATAAGATTTTCTATTCACTCTCTATGTTCTTAAATGTGAGATTTGAGAATGATGTTGTTCACAAGTTATGGACTTTTCGATGAAGCTGTAGAATTGAGAAATACGCTTGATGTGAATAATTACTCTTAACTGATTCTTATAAATCTAGCTTAGATTTGAGATATACTTAGTGTGAATTTGTACTGAATTCAAGCAACAAACACATACTAAGATTTAAGAGATACTTGTTTACATTCTAAATTTTTCTTTGATTTTGCTGCAGTTGCACTTGCTACAGTTACATTTGCTATATACATGAATGTGACATTGGATGGAAACATGACATTGGATGACAATGTTACTGGGTAACTGTTCTACCACACTCACTTTGCAACTTGTTACTACCATGGATGGTTCGGTATACTGTAATTTTCAGGGATCTTGATATCTTTTTTTTTTTTTTTTTTTTTATTCAAAATCCAACTTTTATAATCCATTTTTACCACAAGGGTCGACAATATTCTGCACTAACCCATCTCAACTGACTAGCTCACATGCTCATGTTTTTGTCATTATGTAAAAAACGAACATGCGCCATCGAGGATAAAACTACTTGTGTTCTTTCTCAATCATCCAAAAAGACAAAATATCGGATACTCTGTCTACCGTTTGTGTAACAAAAAAAAAAAAAAAAAAGATTGAAGTCTATAATGACCTTAATTTCACCCAAAAGTGTCTCCAATCTTCTGCTCTGCTCCTAAGCTTTACTTGCGCCCCATGCTACGGAGCCACTCTGAGTAGGCGGTCCTAATGTTCTTGTCCTCTGCAAAATAGCGGATGCGAAACGTCCTCACTTTCTCAGTGTTTTCCTTAGTGGTGGTGCTACTTCCTTTCCCTATCAGTGTTTCCAGGTTAGAGTTCATCTATTCCATCAATTTTCGGTTCGCCGTGCACCGTGTATCTTGTCCATTTCCTTATCTTTTTCCTTCTTCTCTTCTTGATTTAGTTGCGTAATAGGGGTAGTATCTTTTGTCCAAAGAGAAGAACAGTTGTAGGACAATGGAGGGGCAGTGGCTTTATCTGCCTAGATGCAGTGGCAGAGAGGACAAGGGCGATCCCAGGAGAATGAAGATGAAGAAGATAGTTGAAGGAAGAAAAGGAGAAGAAGGGCATGTTGAACAAAGAGCTTTTCAATACACAACACCAGAAAGAGGAGAACATTCCTGCACCAAACGGCCATGCATTGGATGAACCTGGCTACAACTTTTCCCATGTTCAAGTATATAAAGATGGTCACTACGTGAAGGTTAAGGGCCTTAGAGACCTGGAGAAAGATGATTTTGATGCCGGTCTGGTAGTAAGCTTTGCTTCTAGTCTGAGGAATACATGGTTCCTTTTTAGAGCCAATCAATACTCATTTTAAATTGGTCTTGCTGTAAAGATACTCATTTCAAGAAAAATAGTAGTTGATCATGCTTTTTGAATAAATAAGCCATTTAGATTTTAGAAAAGTAGCCTTTGGCTATGTACTTCATGGCCATCTAGTTTGTGCTTTGCATTTCTCTCTGCAAAAATCAAAGAAGAAATAAAGATAAGAAAATGAAAGAAAATGAATAATATTCTAAAGAAGTAAGATTGGGAAATGAATGATATGTAGCGACGTACCCATCGGCTGAATTGGGTGTTACCACTGTCGGGGTTCAAAAGGCCTCTTCATCATCTTTCTCTATGGTTTGCTGGTATGAGGAAGAAGAGAGCTGCTATGTACACTCAAAAATTTTCTCTAGGCACCTTCAAATTTTTTTTTAAGATGTAATTACCTTCATACCCATATATTAAATTACATTTAAAAACATAATTTTTTTTTTTTGCACCCATATAAACACCCATCAAAGTTTAGAAAAAAAAGATATGTTTCTAGACACTAACCTTTATACAATCTCCTACTTTTGAGGGAGGACACAATGAGGGAGGACACCATCCAATGTTCACGCAAGGTACATAAAACCAGCATGTACAGTCCTTTGTACTACATGCTCTCATTTTCTATCTACACCGTTACTCTCTCTCTCTCTCTCTCTCTCTACACAGTACACTATCGTTGACTCTCTTTCACTAAGCTATGATAGCTGTCAATGAAGTTCTTCTAGCGGCGATTTTACTTCTCATTGTGTCGGGTTGCTCTACCCTCACAATCAATTCGAAGGTTTATGCTTCAAAATTTTTTTTTTGTGGAAAGTTTATTTTAGTAATATTGCTTGGTCACTCACAAAGTTGATGTAGTTTCTAGGAAAGAAAAGAATGCATTTTGTTTTCTTAAATTTCTTGCTCTTAACATTATTGTGTTGTTTGGTGACTCAAAAAAAAAAAGTTACTCAGAAAGTTGAATATACAATTCGATTTCTCAAAATACTTACTTTGAAAAAAGTTCTACAACAAGTCCTTGGGTTTCTAAATTAGGGCATCAATTTCGATACTGTAGCATAAGATTTTCTATTCACTCTCTATGTCTTAAATGTGAGATTTGAGAATGATGTTGTTCACAAGTTATGGACTTTTCGATGAAGTTGTAAAATTGAGAAATACACTTGATACGAATAATTACTCTTAACTGGTTCTTGTAGATTTAGCTTAGATTTGAGATATACTTAGTGTGAATTTCTACTGAATTCAAGCAACAAACACATACTCAGATTTAAGATACTTGTTTACATTCTAAATTTTTCTTTGATTTTGTTGCAGTTGCACTTGCTACAGTTACATTTGCTATATACAGAAATGTGACATTGGATGGAAACGTGACATTGGATGACAATGTTACTGGGTAAGTGTTCTACCACACTCACTTTGCAACTTGTTACTACCATGGATGGTTCGGTATATTGTAATTTTCAGGGATCTTGATATCTTGATTTGGTTGCATAATAGGGTAGTATCTTTTGCCCAGGGAGGGGCAGTGGTTTTATCTCCTAGACGCAGTGGCAGAGAGGACAAGGACGACCCCAGGAGAATGAAGATGAAGATAGCTGACGGAAGAAAAGGAGAAGAAGGGCCTGTTGAACAAAGAGCTTTTCAATACACAACACCAGAAAGAGGAGAACATTCTTGCACCAAATGGCCATGCATTGGATGGACCTGGCTTCAACTTTTCCCACGTTCAAGTATATAAAGACGGTCACTACGTGAAGGTTAAGGACCTTTGGGACCTGGAGAGGGATGACTTTGATGCCGGTCCGGCAGAGTTAGCTTTGCTTCTAGTCTGAGGAATACATGGTTCCTTTTTAGAGCCAATCAATACTCATTTTAAATTGGTTTTGCTGTAAAGATACTCATTTCAAGAAAAATAGTAGTTGATCATGCTTTTTGAATAAATAAGCCATTTAAATTTTAGAAAAGTAGCCTTTGGCTATGTACTTCATGGCTATCTAGTTCGTGCTTTGCATTTCTCTCTGCAAAATCAAAGAAGAAATAAATATAAGAATATGAAAGAAAATGAATTATATTCTAAAGTAGTAAGATTGGGAAAGGAATGATATGTAGCGACGTACCCATCGGCTGAATTGGGTGTTACCAGTGTCGGGGCTCAAAAGGCCTCTTCATCATCTTTCTCTATGGTGTGCTGGTATGAGGAAGAAGAGAGCTGCTATGTACACTCAAAAAATTTCTTTGGACACCTTCACTTTTTTTTAAGATGTAATTACCTTTATACTCATATATTAAATTACATTTAAAAACTTGACCCAAAAAAAAAAATTACATTTAAAAACATAATATTTTTTTTTTCACCCATATAAACACCCATCAAAGTTTAGAAAAAAGAAATATGTTTCCAGACACTAACCCTTATACAATCTCCTACTTTTAAGGGATGACACAATGAAGGATTAATCCAAAGAAGAAAATGTAAGAATTTTCATCGAATACATCAAAATTTTGTCGGTTGGATCTTCAAGTTTATAATAGTTTGTTTCTTGTCACGTTCGAATGGAGTGCGACATCACGGAGATAGAAGGCCAATGCAGAATATCAATATTTCTAGTGTATCCCATCAAGATTTCTTCGACAAACCCCAACTTGACCGATGACTCATCTGGCCGCAGTTACTTTACAAATGATCTGATCACCTTGATGACTCAAGCTTTTTTAATCAAATTAATGTTGTGGATGTAATCCCCGATAAATGGTCATTATTTTTATTTGTTTTGGTTACATACTCTTCATCTCTATTACAAAATCCTCATGTGAATATAGATTATGAGTTTTTCATATTGAATGAAGGTTAAATCCTGATGAGTTTTTGGTTAAATATAGGAAGATAGAAAACGCGAATGTCACTAAGATCCGCTATTAAGGTTGAACAACTTTTCCTCGATCCTATACTATGGATTAATTTTGAGTGTCCAAAGAAAATTGATAAGCAAGAATATTTCTACAATAAACTAATGAAAGGTGGTGTATGTGGAATATTTTAATCAAATTTGGGTGTCCAAAGAAGTTTCATAAATTGAGATGAGTGTATAGAAAAATATGAGTGTCAAGATAAAACTTTTGAATGTAAATAGCAGCCCTTAAGAAGTATCGTTACGTATGTCACATGGCCCATTAGCCCATTCATTCAACAGGGTTGTAAGCACATTTCAAGATGTTGATGTGTTCGAGTGGGAACACAGAACACATTTCAAGATGTTAATGTGCAACGCCACCACCAGACAAAATTCATGATGTTCAGAAAGTAATGTCGAACAATCCTATGGTTGTTCCCTTTCCATAAGAATTGTCGAAGGAGAGGTTTCCGTCATAAAACCACTATCACCTTCTTTTTTTTGAGACATGAGGAAAACTGTCAGTTCTTTGTTACACACAAAATTATTCCATGCAAAACGTTGTGTCAAGTCCTATTAGCTAGAATTGAAGAAAACTTGTATTTCATTGCACATTTTGTTTTCCGGAGAGGGGAATTTTTAGGGGTGGGCACGGTCCGGTCCGGTCCAAAAAAGCTATAAATCCACGGCCCGATTCATAAATTTTATATGGTCCGGTCCGGTCTGAATTTTATACATAAATTATTTGAACCGGACCAGATCGAAGCCATTTTATTGTTAGACGGTCTGTTCCTAAATGAGGGACGCTTCGAGATCATAGTCAATTACATTAAAGAAAAATCGATAATAGATAAAATTATGACATTACAATCTAATATATCCAAAATAGACAGTATTTCATACACAAACAGACATAAATGAATGTAATTGCTACCAACATTACACGCAAATAAAAACAACTTGGACAATTCGTCTTACATATTAAAATTCATAATGAAAAACGACCAACAAAAATAGTTACACAATTGTAAAGAGAGCTCAATGTGTATTTCTCTATGAATTTCCCTTTGCCTTAGAACCTAGTTCTTTGAGTTGATGGCCTTTCATTAACTTTGGAATTTGTCGTAGGTATATCTTGAGCAACATTAGACGAGCAAGGCATTGGGCGAGCAGAGACTTCAATTTCTACTCACAAATAAACATAATTATATTGAACACAAGAACCTAAAACAATTCACAATCATGGTTAAAAATGTGCAGAAAGTAGCAAAATGCATTGCCTAAAATTATGTAGAAACATATGAATAAAAATTGTGGGTCATGCGGGTCAATATGAGTTTGAATTGATAGGATCCGCGGCCCGAACCGTAATTTCTCTTGCGGAACGGTCAGAGACGGGTTTATGTAAAAAATTTATTGACCCGTCCCGATTCGTTCAATTGCGAGACGGTTCGATTCAAAATTTGAGTGTTTCGAGGTTACGCGGGCGACCCATGCCCACCCCTAGGAATTTTACTTTTCACAAACTGGGATCCCTATTTACGTATATCTCTTGAGATTTTATTCCCGTTATTAGCAGAGTCCATCAGGAATCCACCCTACTGGAGATTTCTGTCATTCTGAGGTGCTAGTAAAAAGAGAGAAAACCAAGAATCAATTTGTTTCTAAGCCCAAAGAGTTGTAAAAGCTAGAAGTAATTGGGCTTTAGTGTAAATAGAAAATTCGGCATCATATCGTTGCATGTGGCCCATCGGGTCTATTCATTTAAGAAAACTCCAAGCACATCATCACATGTTCGTTTGGGAATGCAGAACACGCATCAAGATGTTACGGCGCACTTTTGAACATTGCTTCAAATGTGCGGATAAGCACTCGGGACAAAGTCATGATGTTCAGAAAGAAGTCTTGAACATTGCTATGATTGTTCCCTTGTCATATTTATAAACAATGAAATCAAAAGAAAAAAAAAACATTCAGAATTGTCGAAGGAGAGGTTTCTCACCATCACCATTTTTTTTGGAGAGGAAAACTATCATCGTCTTGGTTACACTAAAAATCATTTCATGCATGTTGTATAGAATCCTACAAGCTAAATAAATTAATCAGGAAAACTTGTCTATTTGCACATGTTGTGTTGTATCCTTTTTTTTGGTCGCAAACAAATGTTGTATCCTAAGTCATTTTCATTTGTCTTACCAAAGTTTTCCTACGTCTTCCCACATGACCACTCAACTGGATTTTGTTCAAGGTTGAGCATCAAACCATGTTCAAATCCATTTCTCATTCTACGAATTTATGTTATGATCGAAATCGTTAATTTTATAATTTACATAGTAAAGATCATTTTCTCAAAAACATTAATTAAATATGAAATTATTTGGTCTATCTAATTATGCAAAACATATTAACGATACATAATTGATAGTATGAGACATCTATATGTTTGATAATATAGTTAAATGACCAAACGATCTCACATTAGATTGATTTTTTATGTGGAAATGATGTTTTCTATATAACCAAATGAATAAACGGATCCAATCATGGTATAACATAATAAGATAAAAATAACAAAATGAACTGAGAATAGTTGGGTACTCAACCTTAAGCACCTAAGTTCCTCCTGAAAATATTACCACTTCAATGTGATAATATAACATCTTACTGCCTCTGTCTTGTTTCGATGAGGTAAAGTAAAACAAGAAGTAATGTACACTTGTTCACCAGAAGAAAGATCAGTTCCCGAAACCACTACCCACAAAGTAGGCATTGGCCACCTACCCCACCCTTACTCCATGGAAAACCATCCACTGTAAAAGAACAGGCCAAGAAGCCCATCAAATTTGCTTGAGTGCAACTATCCTGCAAAAGCAGATGACTTGATGATCTAGCCCTTGGTTTAGGACACTTGTCCCAATCTCATCACCTTTAGAGGTGCATTCAACCAAAGCAGTTGAAGGACTACCCATGGTTTTGGGGCACTTTTGTCTCAAACCAGTTGCATTTTGATTCTCAGATCCACAAAAGGAAAAGTGACTTTTATAAAAGGTGGAGGACTACTATCCAATCAATAAATAGAGAAACTGGGAAATATATCATACTTTTAAATTGCTTGCACCAAAGTGGATCGTATGTGCAGATCTCAAAACGCACCTGATAGCTAGGTGATGGAGTACTTGAATTTACATTTGTATCCCCAACACAATTTTGGAATATCTAAATTTTCTTGGAAAAACCTTGGGCATTCTCGGAATGAAAAGCCAAAAAAATCCAACCGACCACAACACAACGACAAAACACAACTACCCAGGTGAAACTGAAAACAGGTGACTCGGAACCCAGAATTCAGTGAAACCAGCTACACCCTAATCCTTATAAATGTGCACCCCAATCTAACACTTCAGATCATCTAAGCTTATTTAGATATCAGCATTAATCTCTTTACACATTACAATGGCAAAAAATGTAGCTCAATCTCCATTTGAGAAGAACACCCTGAGCTCAATAGACCAACTGGCCATGGCCAAGCGCTGCTCTCATGGTATGTTCACGTTTCCCTTCCCTGAATCCGATAAGTGATAGTAATAGGGGTGTAATATGAGAAAGAACACTTTTACAATTTCTTCTCCAAGTGTAACTCTTTCTTCTCTCTCTTGAATGGATAAACAGAGGGTGTGAAAGCAGGAGCTAAGGCAGCTGTGGTTGCTACCATTGCAACTGCAATTCCAACTGTAAGTTTTCAATATTTTGATCCTATTCTTGGGGGAAAAAAATACTACTCTAATTAGCAGTTTAAACTAACAATACTGTTTATATGCAGCTGGCTAGTGTGAGGATGCTTCCTTGGGCAAGAGCCAATCTTAATCCCACTGCTCAGGCCCTCATAATCTCCACAGGTTTCAAACTTTTCCCTGATCACCCTATATCATAATTATTTCCACAGATTTCTCCAGTTTGTATCCATTAATCCCCATCTTTCTTACTAATATTAGCGTAATCTTTGTTACTTACTTTATATACTGATGATGAGACTGTATAATTTTGGTGGCAGTGGCTGGAATGGCTTATTTCATAGTTGCTGACAAGACTGTTTTGGCAACTGCAAGAAGGAATTCATTCAAACATATCACGCAAAATAAAGCTTGAGTTTCATCACTAACTAATTGGGTTTTAATTAAGTTCTTGTTGTAATCCTGTCAATCCTTCATCTTGATATAAATAAAAGAGAGATGGATTTTCATTCTAATGAATAGCACTAGAGCAATTTATGTACTTTATTATCAGCTATATCGATATATGCAAATGTTTCTTCCATCTAAAGAGACCTCATTTCACTATACATTTAACGATTTAAGAGGTTGTACTTACCTATTGACACAATACTCTGCATATCCATGTTCAACATTGCACGTGAATTTCACCAGTTGTCATTACATGAACAAGAATCATCTCTAAAATGGTGGAAACGGTTCACATCTCTTGCGAAGCCAAAGTGATAACATTACATTTGTGACATAATTAAACATGAAATGCTTATAGAGTCTACACAGGAACTAGGGTCTCCACATGACTGATTCCGTGATAAAATACGTTCATTTCGCCGTGATTGAGAATCTTCTTCGTTGTCTCACTTCCAGGATCATACAGAAACAGATTTTCGGCCTCTAGTGCAAGCTTACATACAGCTTCTGTTGATGATCCTCTTCACACAAGATATTGATCTTTCCAAAGTCCTATGAACCGGTAGCTCTCTTTTGAAAGTACTTCAGGAAACCTGCTTGTGATTTCTGGAATCCAAGTCTTTGACTGTTTACAACAACATTCTTGATCCTGTTGATCATGATCCATACATTCAGTAGTAGTAGCACTAGTACTAGTAGTACTTACTACTCGTACTCATCAACCCCCACAGCACGGCTTGGCCAAATCGTTCATGGGTGAAACCTTAGTCATTATCATTGCAGCCATGGGATCAACTCATGGTTACCAGAAGTGCGCAGCTCTTTTGGTAGTGTTATGACACGAAATACCTCATCGCGTAAATTGAACGACACAAGACGGTCTTTGTTTGATGACATTTGTTGTACCAGAAAGTACACCACCCCATTTGCGGTAACTGCCTGGTATGTTAGACAACCGCCGAAGGATGGAAACTCTAATGTGTCCTTCGCTACTCGCCATGTCTTTCTAATTTGGAGGAACACTTGTGCTCGAAAAGTAACATCATTAGTATAGCTACTAGTTCTTGGAGGGAATATTCTCACCACTTTCTATTCACTAATCTCCGGTATGAAATCAAAACCTAAAAGAGGACACAACCAGACCACGGTCGACCTAAGCTGGCCTCCTCTTTTAAAGGCTTATGTTTCGGGAGATGCCTAAATTGGTCTCTTGCAGGGTTCCATACTATTATGAGTTTAATATCATCTCCCATGACATTATTCTCATTCTCATTCGCAGTTTGAATGAACAAACAAACTATGGGCATTCTGATTAATGACCCAAATTGCATACAAACTTGGATCATCAGACATGGACACATACTGCTTCGAGACTTTTTATATAAATTTGGATCATCGGTCAGTCAGTCACCACTCTCGACTGCTGGATGGACCATTAAATTGGTTCAGGTGAAGTTAAACCCAAAATAATCTAATGGGCCCTTTGTTACAAGCAGATAAAACTCCCACAAATGTGATATCTGTGATCTCCGCCTAAAGAAAACTCAATGTGCACGAATCATCCCGTGCATTGCTAAGCCCGAGATCATTGCATTCCAAGCAGGCAAGTTTTTGGCTTCCATACCATTAAAGACTTGTTTTGCTGACTCAATGTTTCCGCATTTTGCATACATGTCGATTAGACTTGTCCAGAGGGAGGTACTGGTAATACTCTGGAAGTTCATATCGACATAAGCATGAATCCGCTTGCCCAAGAATGTGACATCATTAGGCTCTGCATTTGCTCGTAGCATTAAGCGAAACAGTGTCGAGGCTTCTTTGTAGGTGATTTCGCCTTTTAGAAATAGATATTTCATAGAGTGATCGGAGAGAACGACGAGCTCCCCAACAAACTTCTGTAGACTTTATTCTCATATTTGAACAGTCCTACCAATCATGTGTTCAAGTTTTGTGGGAGAATGCAGCTATTTTGCTTATACTGAATCTTCATCGTGTTTTAATTATGTGATATGTTGAAGCTAACTTATGTCAATGTCATCACACCTGGGTCTTTGGTGACCATTCCCCCCATTATACTTTTGCAGTGTCATACTAGAAAGCATTTGAGCCTCTTACTTTCCACCTATTTAGATTCTGTTGAAACGTCAAATGTTATACGATGCAGAATGTAATATACAATGGTTCATGAAATGTTTAAAACCGAAAATTCGACTATGCTGTTCCACCTAAGAAAGTGGGTCCCTACTCCATTTGTCTGCATGTCTAATGTACTGTCTTTAGGGGTGAGATCGGGCTGGGCCGAGTTTTTGCTGGGATGGGAAAAACCCGATAGGGATCGGGCTCTGGATTTTTGGGACCCTTCGAGGGCCCAATGTAGTCGGGCCGGGCCAGATTTTTATACCCTCGGGTTCAGGCCGGGTTTGAGTTGAGTCGGGCAAAGCCCGATTAGGCAGATCTGAGGCGAGTCGCTCAACCTCATCGATGAACACCGCCATTTCGCTGGCGAGAGACGTAGCCGAGGGATTGAAATCAATCCATCAACAATTTATCAACAATCCTCGGCTGCGTCTCTCGTCTCTTGTCGGTCGTCGATCTGCACCATCGTTGAACTACACAGCGTTGCCGGCTCGTCGCTCCTCGCTAGTCGTCGATCCTCACTGCTCGTTGTTGCTCGCCGATCTCGTCGTTGACTGCCGAATCTCACAAATCGGGTTTGTGTTTGGGGTTGAAGGCTACGTAGATCGAGACATGAATGACGAGTTGTGGCCTATAGAAGAAAAACGATCTCCGCCGTCGACTATGGTGGCTTCCATGGAGCTTCCATTTCAGTTTAGCTTCGGCTCGATGAAGGTTGAGCGGCAGAAAATGAAAATGTAAAGATGGAAAATTGGGTTTGTGTTTGGGGCTGAGGGTTTCTTTGGGTAGGATAGGGTGTGTGTGTGTTTTATTTTCAGATATGTGTAACTATATTTGTCATCCAGTCAGTATGGGACATGTGTACGAATATATATATTAATAAAATTATAAATATCCGGGTTTTACCGGGCCAAGCCGAGTTCTACAAAATCAGGCTCGTTTTTGGGACCGAATTTCACGGGCCGGGCCGGGCTGCTAGTGTGGGAGCTAGACTTGTGGCCAGAGGCTGAAATACCTCTGTGAGTCTTCCCGACTCCCAAAAGGGGTTGATATCCGTGGCTTGCCACTAGTTGTCTCCCTTTTTAAAAAGAAAAAAACAAACAAATGTACATGTGTAATAAGTAACACATTATAAATTATTGTATTAAAAATAAATAATCACAATCATACCATTCCACCGTGAACCGCCAAACTTATTTTCACCCTCTACCCGCCCACCTGTTTGAGTTCACCCACATAATTTGTTAAGCCTTAGCCATTTATTAATTGACACGTGTTAATGAGGGAGGAGGTGCATAAAAAGCTTTTCACTCATTTTATGTCACACTGTACACACACACACACACACACACACACACACACACACACACTCACTCACTCTCTCTCTCTCTCTCTCTCTCTCTCTCTCTCTCTCTCTCTCTCTCTCTCTCTCTCTCTCTCTCTCTCTCTCCACCATCGAGACTCTCTCTCCACTGGCGAGACTCTCTTACTCTCCACCGACGAGACTCTCTTACTCTCCACCGACGAGACTCTCTCTCTCTCTCCACCTGCGAGACTCTCTCCACCATCAACTATCTATCTGTGATGGCCGTCAATGAACTTCTTGTAGCTACGATGGTACTCCTCTTGGTGTCGGGTTGCTCAGCCCTCACCAATCTTGAAGGTTAATTCTTGAAACTTTATTTATTGCAGAAAGTTCATTTTGGTAGAGTTGGTTGGTCAGTGAGAAAGTGGATTTAGTTTCTAGGAAATTTGTTTTCTTTAATTTCTTGCTCTGCTGTATGATGACTCAAAAATGAAGATTGAAAACATCTGAATCAAGATTGAAAACCCAGATTATATGAGACTTGAATCAAGTTATGGACTTAGCGTAGATTACTCTTGGTGTGAATTACTCGTAATGTTTCTTGTTTGTGTAATACACTGAATATTTGCTGATAAATACGTTGTAATCATTTTACTGCAGTTGCATTAGCTAGTGTGACTTGTTTGTGTAATGTATTGAAGATTTGATGAGAAATACGTTGCAATCATTTTACTAATTTTAATGCAATTGGATTTGCTAATGTTACTTGTTTTGCTTAGAACTACGTTGTAATCATTTTACTAATTTTAGTGCAGTTGGATTTGCTACTGTGACTTGTTTGTGTAATATACAGAATGTTTGCTGAGAAATACTTTGTAATCAATTCACTAATTTTAGTGATGTTTCACTGCTAATGTGACTTGTTTGTGTAATGTACTGAATATTTACTAAGAAATACTTTGTAATCATTTTACTGCATGTGCATTTGCTAATGTTACATTGGATGGCAACGTGACATTGGAGGGCAATGTGACATCAGATTGGAAGACTTGTTAAAGTAGTAAAAAGATTATAATCGTGGGGGTTCGAAAAAGAACCAGAATAGGGAGACCTATTTGCTGATGAGCGTGAATCGCCAAACTCCTTCACCCGCCATCCAATTGGTCCTCCTGACCCATTTGCGTTCACTCGCAAAATTAGTTATGCCTCATCGACTTATAAGTTGACACATGCTACTCAAGAAGACCGCGTGAGGTACATAAAACTATCATGTATAGTCCTTTGTACTACCTGCTCTCATTTTCTATCTACACCATCACAGCCTCTCTTTATCTCTCTTTCTCTACACCGTCGACTCTCTTTCACTAAGCTGCGATGACTGTCAATGAAGTTCTTCTAGCGGTGATTTTACTTCTCATGGTGTCGGGTTGCTCTGCCCTCATAATCAATCCGAAGGTTCATGCTTGAAACTTTATTTCTTGTAGAAAGTTTATTTTAGTAATGTTGCTTGGTCACTGACAAAGTTAATGTAGTTTCTAGGAAAGAAAAGAATGCTTTTTTTTTTCCTTAAATTTCTTGCTCTAATCATTATTGTGTTGTTTGGTGACTTAGAAAAAAAAAAAAGTTGTTGAGAAAGTTGAATATACAATTTGGTTTCTCAAAATTCTTACTTTGAAAAAAATTCTACAACAAGTTCTTGAGTTTCTAAATTAGGGCATCAATTTCAATATTGTAGCATAAGATTTTCTATTCACTCTCTCTGTTCTTAAATGTGAATTTGAAGCAAGATTGAAAACCCAGGATTATGTGAGATTTGAGAATAACATTGTTCACAAATTATGAACTTTTCGATGAAGTTGTAGAATTGAAAAATACACTTGATGTGAATAATTACTCTTAATTGTTTCTTGTTAACTTAGCTTAGATTTGAGATATACTTAGTCTGAATTTCTACTGAGATTTAAGAGATACTTGTCTACATTCTAAATTTTTCTTTGATTTTGCTGCAGTTGCATTTGCTCAAGTTGCATTTACTGCAGTTACATTTGATGCAGTTACATTTGCTATATAAAGAAATGTGACATTGGATAGAAATGTGATATTGGATACAAGATGAGGAGTTATTATTTCATTGCACTGTGATTGTCCCACGATACATGTACCCGATTTTTAAAAAATGATATATATGAGACCCATAAAAAAGAAAAACACTTAATATCCCTTTTGCCCCCTGCAACTCTCTTTGAGGACATTTGCCCCCTACAACTCTATTTGTATCCCATCTGCCCCTGCAACTCATTTTTTGGGAAATTTTGCCCCTTTTGCCGTTAACCTTAACAGAACAGTATTTTTTGCTGACGTGGCATGTCCATGTCAGCAAAAATATTTTTTAATTAATATTTTTTTGCCACATCAGCAAAAAATATTTTTTAATTAATATTTTTTTAAAACTTTTTTAATTTTTTTTAAAAACTTTTAAATTTTTTTTTTCATAAGTTGTTTAATAATGGTACAAAACATTAAACAACTTATGAAGAAAATAAAAGGGAATTGTTATTCCCACTTTTTTTTTTTTTTTTCAAAATGCACATAGATGGAGTGTATAATGAAAAAAAGTGGAGTATCAATGATATTTCTCAAAAAAACCAACTTAATAAATGGTACACATCACTAAACAACTTATGAAAAAAAAGCTACCAAAAAATTTTTTTAGTGATGTGTACCATTTATTAAGTTGGTTTTTTTGGGAAATATCATTGATACTCTACTTTTTTCATTATACACTCCATCTATGTGCATTTTGAAAAAAAAAGGAGTGGGAATAACAATTCCTTTTTTTTTTTCATAAGTTGTTTAATGTTTTGTACCATTATTAAACAACTTATGAAAAAAAAAAATTTTAAAAGTTTTTTAAAAAAAAATTAAAAAAGTTTAAATAAATTTTTTTTAATTAATATATTTTTTTAAAAAAATATTTTTTGCTGACGTGGACATGCCACGTCAGCAAAAAATACTATTCTGTTAAGGTTAACGGCAAAAGGGGCAAAATTTCCCAAAAATTGAGTTGCAGGGGGCAGATGGGATACAAATAGAGTCAGGGGCAAAATGTCTCTCAAAGTGAGTTGTAAGGGGCAAAAGGGATATTAAGTGAAAGAAAAATGCACTTTTGTTTAAAATGTAAGGATGAATTGCTCATTTACAGAGACTACCTGCACTAGTAATCTAAAAACGAGTTCTCTACCTCTTTCGAAAAGAAATAGTACCGATCATCATTCAATTATAGTGAAGGTGAATGAACTGGTGGCCTAGTGGTAAAGGGCGAACTCTGGGGCCTCCTAATCAAGACGAAAAATCTTGGAGGTCTTGAATTCAAAGCACGATGCTAGTGTGGGAGCTAGACTTGTGGCTAGAGGCAGAAATGCCTCTGTGAGTCTTCCCGGCTCCCAAATGGGGTTGATAATCGTGGCTTGCCACTAGTTGTCTCCCTATTTAAAATGAAAAAAAAAAATTCACAAATGTACATGTGTAATAAGTAACACATTATAGATTATTGTACTGAAAATTAATAATCACGATCATACCATTCCACCGTGAACCGCCAAACTCATTTTCACCCGCTACCCGCCCACCTGTTTGAGTTCATCCACATAATTTGTTAAGCCTTAGCCACTTATTAATTGACACGTGTTAATGAGGGAGGAGGTGCATAAAAACCAGCATGTGCTGGCTTTTCTCTCATTTTATGTCACATTGTACACACTCTCCCTCTCTCCCTCTATCCACCAGCAAGACTTTTTCTCTCCACCGCCGAGACTCTATATCTCTCCACCATCGAGACTCTCTCCACCGGCGATACTCTATCTCTCTCCACTGCCGAGACTCTCTCTCTCCACCGTCACTCTCTCTCCACTGTCGACTATCTTTTTGCGATGGCCGTCACTGAACTTCTTGTAGCTACGATGGTACTCCTCATGTTACTCGCTTACTTAGATCTTTTTGATTATCTTTGTTTCTTGTTTGTGTAATACACTTTTGGGAATATTTGCTGATGAAATTTCCATCGAAATTTCCATAATTTTAGGGTGAATTCGAAATATACCGAAATTTACCGAAATATATCGAAATTTCCATCGAAGTTGCCATTTTTTTTTAGCTAGTGTGACTTGTTTGTGTAATGTACTGAAGATTTTCTGAGAAATACGTTGTAACCATTTTACTAATTTTAATGCAGTTGGATTTGCTGATATGACTTGTTTGTGTAATATACAGAATTTTTGCTGAGAAATACTTTGTAATCATTTCATTGATTTTAGTGCTATTGCACTGCTAGTGTGACTTGTTTGTGCAATGTACCGAATATTCACTGAGAAATTCTGAAATACTTTGTAATCATTTTACTGCAGGTGCATCTGCTAATGTTACATTGGATGGCAACGTGACTTTGGAAAGCAATATTACTGGGTAAGTATTCTATATTACGTTGCCGTTCTGTGACATTAGGATTGACTAGGAAATCAAGTTTCAATTGATTGGTGGTTATGGAGTATCAACTTACTCATTAGTTCTTCTTTATGATCGATCTTTTGACAGCAATCTAAAAGGCAGTGAAGTAATCTCATTCCCATTCATACCGACCTTTTCCTTTGCTGCAAAAAAGGGTTGCTGCAAAAGCAGAGAAAAGGGTTGCTGCAAAAACAGAGAAAAGGGATGTCAACGAGAGAACGACCACTGTGTGGGTTGTATTGCTCGTGGAAGTTGTGGTAATTGTTGGCATCTTCTTAGTCCTCGCTGGACGGGAGGGGCATAATTAAGAGGCGGAGGTAATATCATTTATCCAGACCTTTCCTTTGCTAAGCTGAAATGATGAAGAAGACAGCCACTGGGTTGTATTGCACATGGAAGTTGTGGTAATTGTCCGCCTAGGAGGAACGTCAGCCAGAAAGCTAAGCCGAAATGATGAAGAAGCAGACACAAATAGTAGGAGTTCGGATTCGTAGCGGTGTTGTAGTGCAGGAGGATGGGCGCCTCCGGGAGGTTCGGCGACTAAGGGTGAGGCACCAACCGTCGGCAGTTACACCACCTTGCATGCATTTAATGGAAGATGAAGATGAAATTCCAGAAGAAAATCCACTTGTTGCAGCAAATAACCAGGATAATCCACCAGCGGTGGCAAATCAACAGCCTTTTGCCCAGTAATTGCATAGAGTGGGTTAGTCAACTGCAGTTCCGTGGCTGAGAATTTCAGGGCCTTTCAAGCCATCTTCAAACATACTAATACCTATTTTCCTTTCACAATATGCTAATAAAAAAGATAAATTCGAAACTAAAATTGTAATAAACTTGAGAAAACATTATAACAATCAATCCAGAAAATTCAATCAAAAGGTTTTGAGAAACCCTAATCTAAATCTAATAAATTCTTTTTTTTTTCTTTTTTTTTTAGAGCAAGTAAATCTAATAAATTCAATCAACACTAGTTTTGTATATTTATGAAGATTTCATTATTTAATTATGACCTTTACTTTTTTTTTCTTTTTTCTTTTTTTTTTTTGCTGTGAAAAATCTTATTAATAAGACAGGATGATGTACATCACAAATTACATGGATAGTCAGAATAACCATACCAAAACCCAAACGTGAAGTCAGGAACTAAAGTAGGACCTTAAAAATAAAGATCTCCTGCCTGCCAATCACAGGGAAAACAGAGAACAAAACAAAGCCTTGAAAACAAGGCGAAAACAAATTCCACACCAAACAGCAAATCCTCATCAACGCCATCATTCATCATAGCTTCCCAAACTTTCTAAACATCTGCACATAAAATAAGGAAAATAATGAGAATATAAAAATAAACACCGAACACACCTAAGAAAAGAAATCAAACAAAACTTAGACAAAAGTAGAACAAACCTAAGAAATGTAAACAATAAAAAAATAAAAAAATAAAAAAAAATAAAGAAAAGAAAGGAAAAGGTAAACGAATGACAAATAGAAATATATCGTGTTAATAAGCTTGAGGGAAACAAAATAAGATAAAGAAAAAATAACAATAATAATAATAATGTTAAGTAAGAAGACACCCACACAAACGAAGTAGAAAACCAAAAACAAAAAATAGTTAATAAAAAAATTAGTTATAAAACTTATTTGAAAGGAGGAGTTAGAAAAAAAAAATCTTAAAAGTTGAATGGGTTTAAAAAAAAAAAAACTAATCTTAAAAGTTGAATGGATACCAACGACTCAGTTAGGCAAAGAGGAAACAAGAAAGAAGAAACGAAAAGAGTATAAATAAGATTAAGGGTTTGAATATGATCAAGGGTTTAAATAAAATTAAAATAACTAATATTAATTATATAAAAAAAATTTGACATTTTGGTGGGCCCCACTTGAAGTGGGGGCAGTCAAGTGAATACGACGACAGCGGGGGCCTGGTCAACTGTCTCTCATTCTTCCTCACATTTGCATCTCAGCTGTGATGCATTTGTTAGTAGTCAATCTATTTTCAAGGTGTTCATCTTTCCATACTCTGTTATTCATTGTAACCAAAGTGCATGTTCAATGGATTGATTGATAACCGTAGGATTTCTAATCAGGACGCTCGGAGAGCTTTTCCACACCGGCTATGAATTAATTTGAGAGATATTTCAATTCCCTAGTAGGATTAGGATTGTCCACATTGGTTGTGTTTGAGAGATATTTGGCAATTTATTCCTCCCTCTAGAAACAAAGTGGTGTTTTGCAATGGGCTAATATCACAATATGCCCCTCTATATATCGTATTGGGTTAATTCCTCCAATAGTACCCAATGTTTAAAACTAGATACTTTGGTACCCAATCTATACCTCTGTTTGACACTTTAGTGCCCTCGTCCACTTTGCCGTTAAAATTGAGGGTATTATAGTCTTTTCGTTTGACTGGGCATGGGCAAGATGGTAATTTCAAAATGAGTTCATTCCTCCAATGGTACCCAATGTTTGCAAATAAGACACTTTGGTACCCAATGTTTGCAAATAAGACACTTTGGTACCCAATCAAACCTGCTCTGATACCATGATTAAGGTGGTTGGGGTTCCACCCCAAAACCAATTAGCAATGGGAGGAGTAGCCCAACTCCTTATAAGCACTTGCAAGGTCCCTTTTCTAGCCAATGTGGGATAACCCCTCACATCCTCAACAATCATTGCAACTGCATTCTTCCATGGGACCAACTCATGGTTACCAGAAGTGCGCAGCTCTTTTGGTAGTGTTATGACACGACAAGCCTCATCGCATAAATTGAACGACACAAGATGGTGTTCGTTCGATGACATTTGTTGTACCAGAAAGTACACCACCCTATTTGCGGTAACCGCTTGGCATGTTAGACAACCGCCGAAGGATGGAAACTCTAATTTGTCCTTCACTACTCTCCATGAGTTTCTAATCCGGAGGAACACTTGTGCTCGAAAAGTACCATCATTAGTATAGCTACTAATTCTTGTAGGGAATATTCTCACCACTTTGTATTCACGAATCTCCGGTATGAAATCAAAACCTAAAAGAGGACACTTGGGGCAACAAGACCACGCTCGACCCATGCTGGCCTCCTCTTTTAAAGGAGAGAGACTTGCGTGAACTTACTATTCATATTTTCGGCCAATCAAAATATTGCCACATAAGTATAAGATGCCACATGGTGATATCCGATTGGCCGAAAGTGTGAATAGTTAGTGCATGCAAGTGTTTCTCTTTTTTAAAGGCTTATGTTTTGGGAGATGCCTAAATTGGTCTCTTGCATGGTTCCATACTATTATCAGTTTAATATCATCTCCCATGACATTATTCTCACTCTCATTCGCAGTTTGGCTGAAAAAACAAACTAAACCATGACTAGAACCCACGATTTTATGAACTTTCAGATTTTAAAAATCTTCGACCACCAACTTCCCTTTCACTCGATTTCCTGTGCGCCTCCTCCACTCTTACCAAGATTAACATGGTGATTGACGTGGTTTATAAGGGAAGTAGGGCGCTAATTGAATCTTATCGAATCCTAATCCTACTAGGAATATGAAATAGTACATCTCAAACTAATTCATAACCAATCTGGACAATCCTGATGATTCTACAAGAGATATGAAATATCTCTCAAACTAAGTAGCCAATGTGGACAATCCTAATTCTACTAGGGATACCAATGTGGAAAAGCTCTCCAAGCGTCCTGATTCCTACAGACTACAAGTATTTTTCCAAGGGGTGTCATTAATATGACTCCACTCATGCATGGTGTCATTCATTGGGCTTTCACAATTTCCACGGTCATGGGAAAATGACAAATGAACATTACTATGAAAGAGACCACTTGGATAATCAGACATGGACACATACTGCTTTGAGACTTTCTATAGAAATTTGGATTACCGGTCAGTCACTCTCGACAAATGGATGATGGACCATTAAATTGGTTCGGGTCAAGTTAAACCCAATTGTTTTATGCCCGTAGGCTTAGTCAATCTTGTTGTTTCCTGCATCTTAAGAGACTTCATTTCCGTATATATTTAACGAATTACGAGACTATATACTTACAGATTGACGCAATACTCTTCATCTCCATATTCAACATTGCAAGTGAGTTTCACCAGTTGTCATTACAGGAACAAGAACCATCTCTAAAATGGTGGAAACGGTTCCCATCTCTTGCAATGATCTCCCTGTTAAAGATCTTGGATATAAGCTTTGTAGCAGAATGACAATTTCCACATACCCGAAGGTTCTTCACAATTCGAATCGTTGTGCCTGGCTTCGTGCTAATCAAACCGAAAGCAATGGCCAACTTCTCGCTGTGATGACTCAGGGCCACTTCCTTCCACTCCTCCTCCATGTCATACAGCACCTCAGACGTATCCGGCACGAAACCAACTGTATCCAAAAGCGTATCTATTTCTTCCAGCATCTCATAGATCTCTTTGCTTAAGGGGTGCACTTTGTCGCTGGCGAGAAACTCATGAACAACACTATCCACCTCAATAGAGGTACATCCGGGAACTTTCTTGATTCCGAAGTCATTCAGCCTGGTTCTTATTCTTGCTACATCATCCCACCTACCAGCTCCTGCATAGATATTTGATAGAAGCACATAAGCCCCAGCATTTTCAGGTTCCAATTTGAACAGTTGTTGCGCGACAGATTCTCCCAGCTCCACACGCCTGTGGACTCTACAAGCTCCAAGCAGAGCACCCCACACAGCACCATCTGGCTTCATTTTCATGCTCTTCAATAGAACCTCTGCTTCATCAAACATCCCCGCCTGGCCTAGAAGATCTATCATGCATCCGTAGTGTTGCAGTTGTGCTTGAATACCGTGATCTGTGCTCATGGAGTTAAAGTATTGCTGTCCCAGGTCTACAAGGCCACTGTGGTTACAAGCAGATAAAACTCCCACAAATGTGATTTCATCTGGTTTGAATCCTTCATCAGCCATTTCAGAGAAAAGCTCAAGGGCCGAATGTGCATGCCCGTGCATTGCTAAGCCCGAGATCATTGCATTCCAAGCAGGCAAGCTTTTGGCTTCCATACCATTAAAGACTTGTTTTGCTGACTCAATGTTTCCGCATTTTGCATACATGTCGATTAGACTTGTCCAGAGGGAGGTATTGGTAACACTCTGGAAGTTCTTATCGACATAAGCATGAATCCACTTGCCAAGGTCAAGAGCTCCTAAATGAGCACAAGCTGGAAGAATGCCTAAGAATGTGACATCATTAGGCTCTGCATTTTCTCGTAGCATTAACCGAAACAGTGTCAAGGCTTCTTTGTAGTGTCTCTTATGTGTATAACCACCAATCATAACATTCCATGAAATTACGTCCCTTTGCTCCATACGGTCAAACAAGCCTCGAGCTGTGTCCAAAGCACCACACTTTGAGTACATATCAATAAGTCCATTGACAAGCCGAAGATTTGAACCAAGTCCACGGTCCTCAATCCAAGACCCAACCCATTTCCCCAATTCGAGAGACTCGGACTGAGCACATGCAGAAAGAACCGTAACCATAGTACTCTCATTCAGCGACACCTTCGATTTCCTCATCTCCCCAAACACATCCAATGCCTCTTCAAACCGGCCGCTTTGAGCATACCCTGAAATCATAGCATTCCAAGCCACCACATCTCTTTTAGGCATTTGATCGAACAGTTGACGAGCATCATCCATACAGCCCCTCGACACATACCCGCTGATCAGCGCAGTAAATGAAACCGCATCTCTCATAGGACTTTTATCAAACACCTTGCGTGCATCATCCAATTCACCACTCCGAGCATACATATTGATCAGCGAAGTGTGCACAAACGCATCAGAGCCCAATCCGAGCTTCAAGACATGCCCGTGGACCTGTCTCCCTTCATGGGTCCCTGCGAATTTCGCGCAGGACTTCAACAGGAAAGGGAAAGTATACGAATTCGGCTCGACACCCGACACAGTCATCCGAACATAGAATTCCAACGCTTTGATTGGCGTGGAGGTCAAGGAAAGGCCCCGAATAATCGTGTTCCAGATAATCTGATTGGGTTCCTCGATCGATTCGAAGAGCAACAGGGCATACGCGAGATCTCCGGCTGCCGACACGGCGCAGAACTCGAGGAGCTTGCTCAAAGCGAAGTGGGTGTTGTGGAGGCCGGACTTGATGATGTGGGCGTGGACTTGTTTGAGGTTGTCGATGTTTCTGCATTTGGAGAGGAGGGTCAGAGATGGGTGGGTTCGGAGGAGATTGTACGGAGGGTCGGAGGTGGGTAGGACGTGGAAATTGGTGGGTGCAATTAGCAACGGTGAAGAGGAAAACACCATGGTTGTTGTTGGAGGATAAGATAACGGTTAGGTAGGTACCGTTTGATTTTGAAATACAGTTGGCTGGTTTGGTTGGGATTACCCGCCAAAAGAAACTGAAATTTTAATGGACTGGTTTGTTAGTGTTGTGAAAGCCCAATGAAATTGGACAATTTTATTGGCCCATCCTCATGACCCGGTTTGTTAGTGTTTAGCTAGATTATTAGCAGAAACATTTGATTCCATAATTGACCTTGCAAAAGATAGGATTCATGAATCACGATCCATTTAGTTTACATGGTTCCTAAAAGCTGAATAAAATCCCACCAAAGAGCAGAGGGTTTAAGGATATATGATATCAAAGATAAGAATAATTTTTTAGAATAGATAAAATGTTCATTTTGCTTTGGAATGAAAGAAGTTATAGCTAGGAATCGAATATCTAAGACTAAAAATACGTGAGAGATGAAATTAGTGTGCATGATCTCAGCTACTCCGGTAGGTATAATCCAAGTTTTGGTTTCCAAAATAATGATCGTTGACTTTGATGCATGAATGTATAGTAAACACATGAAAATTTATGGATCGGAATTATTTTCATTTCTCTCATGTTTATAAGTTTCCAAGGTTCTATATTACGTAATTTCAAAACTCATTACCTCTCATTCTGATAAGCATGTCATGACTCATGAGAGGAACTGATGTATCCTCTCGGTCGGCATACACTCTAGCTAGTCATTAGTGATCAATTACTCGTCCAATTAAGACATTGCAAACTCGACAAGTCGCAATTGATAGAATAATTAAGGTTTCTAGTGCTATCTATCCGAAATAAAAAATATCAATCCACACTTGATGTAGCCAAGATGAAAGAAAGGAGAATATTCAGAAATTCGAAAGCCACGGCTATTTTTCGCTGGTTTGTGCATAATAATGTCGATTGTGGGGATTGGGGATATGGAGTTTGTAGATTCTCCAAAAGTGTTATATTATTGAGGAGAGATGGCCTCATCCCTTTTTTTGAGGGAATAAAGATTGAAGAGGCACTCACTGTCCAAGGTTTTTTTTTTAATCCACGTGGAATATTCACCATGTCTGGGGGGATTTCGATTCTCAGTTACCCAATCACGAGTCAACACGCAGGGATCTTTGCCATGTAGGACTCGCATTTCGTTGCAACGTCAGCAACTCAATGAGGATACTCTTGGTCAGAGGGGAAAAATGCAAGAAATGATCTGATGTGGAGTTTCATGTGCAATGAATGCATTATTTTGAGTTTGATATTTAGATGATTCTGCTTCTGGATGAGGTTATTGTGATGGGCTGCAAGTTTGGAATATTTCTTTTTCAGCTTTTGAGCTTTGATCATTTCGTTGAGTCACATGGGAGAGGGAGCGGTGGGCGCTGACCTATGTTGACCTTAAGATTATTCTGCTTGAGCATTTGATCCCCAAATGAAATAGTAAAAGTAGATTAAGGATGTGTAAAAAGTGGGGGTAGAGTGCCTTGTTTTGTTCTTTATCCTGTCAGATATGCTCAAATGGATAAAATCTGCAAAAAGAACAATATGAATACGTAGGCTGGATTGAATTCTAATTAACTTTTAGTCATTTGATCGATTCGTAAGTTATAAAATACTAATAAGTGGTGATAATAGAAGAGTAAACCCTGGACTGTAAGAAAAGGGTTAGCAAATTTTGCATTGATTTGCATCAAATTGTAGACTGTATGTAATAGATGCCAAGACACAAAAAAAGAAGTTCAAAGAACATGAAGCACTAGTAGTTTAGTTACTTTTGTGATATACCAGGTTTGAGGTTCTCCAGCTCATTTTGCATAACCAGCGTCGGTCCGCCGCGATTCTTATTCCCATTGCTTAACTAATCTCGTTGAAAAGAAAGGTGTAACTGGCCGGGCTTGTTTTCTTCAAGATTGATTTGACCACCACCTCCTTTAGAGGACCCGAGTTACCTCACAAATCAATAATTAATATGTCTCGTATAAGTGTATCACATCGAAATTGTATTGATATTGGCGAGAAGTTAAAAGTAACATTTTTTTAGTAAAAATAATATTGATACATTAGGATTTAGATTCATCGCCTATATTGACGCATCGGAAATTATAGAATAGGCTCAGATAAGCGTGTAAAATCAAGAATACACACAAGAGTCCACTAGTACTCCGGAGTCCACCGGAAAAGATAGAGAAAACTCTCAGATATATTGATTAAACAAGTCTATTCAAGATACAAGTCTAGATGCGCCTTTCTACATGAATCATACAATCAAATATTGAGGTAAAATTTTCTGTATATAATAAGTTTAAGGGCTCCCTAAGTTTAAATTAGAGTTTTGTTCATCACTGTGCTCATGCGTGAAAAGGTAAAGGGGAAGTAAGCATGCATATTGTGGATATGAATCTTCGAATGGCATTTCAATTATTGCCAAAAAGGCAAAAGGGAATCGAGGGAGAAGGTAAAAGAGAATTTGGTAATGGATGTGCATTTTGGAAAGAGGAATTGATTCCAAATGAAAACAAATTAGTAGCAGCAAAAGTTGAATGTCTATAGACTCTAGCTAGTGCTTGGTCCCTTTTAACCGTCTGCATCTTCATATATGAAACTAACTTAGGGAAGGTGTATTTGCCACATTGGATGAGGAACAGAGGAACTTCCCTCTTGGCGTGTGAAGTATGTGTGCAAGTATACTTCCATTTCCACCTTGCCACACGAAAAACAATGACCAAGTCATCATCAATTGATGATATTATGAGACTGTATGAATTTAAGCTGCAATTTATACTCATTATGTGGAACTTGGTCAACATAATAACTTATGACTATATAACAAATACATGTTATGAAACATTCATAAAAAAATGAGTAGTTAATTTCGCTTCTTACTCTGTTTTAGAAGAAAAAGAGATTACTCTATTTTAGAGGAAAAGAGATGTGATCCTTTTAGCATTACACGAAAGAAATATTCCTTGCGATCGGGCCTCTTTCAAACTTTGTTCAAGTAGCAACTTCCCCTCATACCACCTCCTCCATAGCTTAGCTTAAGTTGTGGACATACTGAGAGACATGAAGAATAATAGTTTTCAACTGTAGTTTTGTGCAATAATGCTGGGAGAATAATGTAAAGATAGATATGGGGCAGGGCATTGAGAAACTTGTGTGTGCATGCATCAACTAGCTTTACAAATCCCACTTGCCACCCTTCTGACTGCCAAGAGCAGTGAAAGCAGCTGCAGAATCCCAACATTTATGAGAAGAAACAGGCTTAAGGAATCACATGCAGATTAAGGAAAAACAGAAGTGAAAAAACAAACCCATCTGAAAAAAGCTGGCAAAGAATAACAGAAGAAACATTCTTGGCCCCCACATTTGAGGCCTTTCAACAAGTATATAAACCTCCTTCCCCATTCAACAACATCTCACCAACTCAGTTGACAAATCAAAGCTCTCTCCTAAGATCATCTACAACAAGTTTGCGCAAAACCAAGTTCTCTTTTGTTCTAAGTTTTTGCAGATTACCTTCGGGTGAGCTTCATTTCTGTTCTGTAATAAAATAATTCGATCTCTCTGTTTGAAATTTCTATATAGAACTCTTAAATAACATAAAATGAAGCCAAAGGAAGGGT
Organism: Spiraea crenata; assembly: GCA_033992175.1. Taxonomy (NCBI): domain Eukaryota; kingdom Viridiplantae; phylum Streptophyta; class Magnoliopsida; order Rosales; family Rosaceae; genus Spiraea; species Spiraea crenata. The sequence continues at coordinate 1,668,931 of JAVBHV010000079.1, read as the reverse complement.
CTAATCCTGTACTACATCAACTTGTTTTTCAAATAAACTATGTAGGAACACCTAATGAGGGACTAAATTTAGCTTCTAGTTCCAAATGTCACCTACCACTACAAGCCTACAGTACATTAACTCCAATAACTTGTAATCTTCATGCCACTAGCTAGTATCTTGGCTGGTTTGTGACAACAAGAAAGACACAAACTAATTATTTGATCTGTTGTTTTGCGGAAGCTAATAATTAACAGTCTAATGAGTCCTTGCTATACTGTTGAATATGCAGAGAGGAAATAGCTGAGAATGAGCTGGGGAGGAAACGACTGGATGTGTGGAGCATGCCAGCACGTGAACTTTAAAAAGCGTGACGCTTGCCAGCGCTGCGGGTACCCCAAATTTGGGGGTCCTGATCCATCAACATATGGATGCAACAGGACAGAAGTCTTGGCAGGGGACTGGTTTTGCAACTGTGGAGCTCACAATTATGCCAGCAGGCCAAACTGCAGGACCTGTTGCGCGATGAAGAATGACTACGGTAGTGCATACAGCATGATGAGTCCCGCAGGAGGCTATGCATCTCATGGCAGTGCCCCCCCTGGTTGGAAATCTGGTGACTGGATGTGCAATAGGTAAGTCCAAATTGCACCAAAACTCCCTTGCATTATTTCTTCTCTTTTTAATCATCCGGAAAAGGGGGGATTTGAACTCGAGACCTCTTTGGACATCGTGGAAGAAGTGTATACATATACCACTAGAACTGCATTGTTTCACCCATATATATACACATTGCACCAACTTCATAAATATCACTAGTGCCATTTCTCTTCATTTTGTTTACTAATTTGAGGTGGGATTTTTTAATGGAATAGAGTTGATTGTGGTGAACACAACTACGCTAGCAGGATGGAATGTCATAAATGCAAAACACCAAGAGATTATGGTGAGTAATCGTCAAAACTATCATATGCCAGTTAGTTTTTGGATACAATTCAAAGTAGCTCAGCTAATGATATGCAAATGTTACTTGGCTGCAGGTCTGTAATGCAGATGCTCTATTTCAGCGCTGTGCTGTTCAAGAAGATGGAAGAAAAGCACCTCAATGCTCTCTATTTTCTTCCCACTTTTTTATTTTTAGAAATAAATAAGAGCTTTTAGGTTGATCTTGGTTGAAGGCACATTTTCACAGGCATAGTCTTTCAACTGTATTGACCCAGAAATGCCTCGTTTTCGTTCTTTTTTCGCTCTTTTGTCCAATTAATGGAGTTATTATAGTTTTCTATACCTATCAATTCTCTTTATTTTCTTGTGGTGTCTGAGTGGGGAACATACAGAATTGATAATTCAATATACTACAATGAGATGGTCCAACCTTGACAGGACGAACAAAGAGATTAAAATGGCCAAAAAAAGAATGAAAACTGCAGATAGTAGATTCTTGGAATCTCTTTTGAGTTGTTGCTTTTATCTCTGTCTGCAATAATAAACGATCCCTTCAAACATCAAATATCCAAGAAACACAAATAATTATGCCGATAAGAACCGGATGCTCTGATTCAATAAAGCATTTGATGCAGCATGGCAATTAGTTCCAATGGGAGTCAAGATATTCAACTTTTGCTCCTTGCAAAGCTTTTGCATTTCATTTGATGATGGCTCAAGGAAGGCTCAACTTCAATCATGCGGTATAGCTCGAAAGATGATCGATTGAGTTGCCATTCGATTCCATGTTATGCTCTCCTATTTTTGGAAAAAAAGTTTCAACTTCCATGCTTTCTATAGGTTCCCCTGCTTTGACTTTATCAGTTGGGCATGGCTTGCTCTCTGCACTCAAGATTCTGGGTTTACTCTACACTAATAATCTGCCCTTTATGTTGATATGCTTTTGAAATGTTAAAAGCATTTTCTGGTGAATTAGTTCCCCCAGCACAATACACAGACCAACTGCGTATATTGAGATTTTGAGTTTTATTCTTAGGTTGTTTGTCATCTCTTACTACTTGTACATGAAAAGTTTCCAAGCTGAAGATCATATCAAGTCATATCAAGTTTCCGCATACCCTCCCCTTACAAGTTCACATTACATTTACACTTGCAAAATTTCACATTGCACTTTCAATTGCGGATTTATAATTTTTTGAAAAATCAGAAATCTCTCTGAAGTGTTTCCAACCTAAACACCAGAGAACAAATAAGCAGTTTCATATTTCTATAACTTGTAAGTAAACATACTTTAAGACGAATAATGTATTTGAACTCAAAAGTAAAAAAGGAAAAAAGAAAATAGAACCTTACGTGAACTCAAAAATAAAAAGGAAAAAGAAAATAGAAACCTAGGAAAGCAATAGAAAGGTGCCCCACGAAAATAGTAGTCCCCTGCAGGTGATGTAGCCACCTGCACAGTAACATGCCAATTAATTGCAAAAGTTTAAACTGAAATTCCAGAGCCGTAAATAATAGTTACTAGCTAGCCAAGTCAATCCCTGACAGTTTTTTACCCCGAAATCGCAGGGTTTAAGGACGCATTTTGGGGTTTAAGGCATTAGAAAGTATAGTCGTGGGTGGGACTCAGGAGTGAGTCAGTGCCTCTCTTCGATTTCCCTTCTCAATTAGAAAAACTAGGGTTTCCTACTCCCTTGGCGGCTAGGGTTTGACTCTCCGCCCCCCAACAATTCTTGGATCTTTGGTATATATATATATATATAGCTAAAGGGTTTACCAACTCGGCCACTCTTCTCCAGCATTCCAACTCCAATTTGGGTTCTTGATTTTGTTCAAGAAAATACCTTTTTCATCACCAATTTGGGCGTTTCTTGTGGAAAGTTGTGAACTTTGATCGTGGGTTGGTGGGAATTTGAAGAAAGTTTTGGCCTTTACAGTGATTTTGATCTGGGTATTCTTCAAAAGACCCTGCTTTGTTGGTACGATCATACTCTGGTACAGTTCTTCGATTCTTGATTGCTATTGTGCATTAAAACCTTGTATAGGATTGCTTGAGGCATTTAAACTTTGTGGAGGTGTTTAAATTGTTGAGCTTTATTTGATTAATCATTGATTACAGAGGAAAGTTCAGACTAGTTTGTGAGATATGAATTTTTCTGATCAAACACAATTTATGGTGCCACAAATGCCTTATGGTGGAGGCAGTGATGCCGTTAATTGCTGGCCTACATTCCCTATGAACAACGAGGATCACCAACATTCTCAGTTTGAGCACCAACAACCTCCCTTTAAAAGACCTAGAAATTCTTCTGAGGAAAACCAATCGAATCCAATGCCACACCCGCCAATGAAGTCTAGGATGCAGCCCCAGAGTGGCCCTGCTAACAAGGGAGCAAACAACATTTTCTGGAAGACGCGTTTGTGCGTAAATTTTAAGTCCGGTATGTGTAGGAATGGTGAGAACTGCAACTATGCACATGGCATTGAAGATATCCGACATCCCCCTTCCAACTGGCAGGACCTTGTTTCGCCACGTGAGGAAGATCGCCCACAATTGTCCGGTAATTGGGAGGATGATCAGAAAATAATCCACAGGATGAAGCTGTGCAAGAAGTTTTATAGTGGGGAGGAGTGTCCTTATGGAGATAGGTGCAACTTTCTTCATGAAGATCCAGCAAAGTTTAGGGAGGATGGGACTAGGTTTAGGGAGACCTCGGCTATAAGCATTGGAACTACTGGACTGCCATTGGTACATGGGAGTGGCTCTAATCAATCTGAGGAAAATAGGATTGTAAACTCGGGTATGGATGCTTTCCGAGTAAGTATGAAGCCAGTGTATTGGAAGACAAAGATATGTAATAAGTGGGAGACAACAGGCAAATGCCCCTTCGGCGAGAAGTGTCACTTTGCTCACGGGCAAGCAGGTATTCTCAGCTCTTGTCCTTGCTTCTCTTTACACTATCAATGTGCTTCTGCCCTGCTTTACCCTGAAATGACATATGTTCAATCATCAGCATGGTTAGACTAGTTTTCTTGTGTGATAAGAATACTGGCATGTTGTTGCAAATTGAAAATTGCTTGGGGACCCAAAATTGCTTTTACCTCAGTTATGTAGATTGCAGACACATAATGACTGGCAATGCTATTATTCATACATTGGAATTTCTATTGTTACACAAATGCTTTTGTTTTTCAAATTCTTTCGAAGCAAGTACAGGCGCCTATTTAATTACCCGTCTCATGTTACAGTTTCATCTTCTTTCAATGTAAAACAGGTCAATCTTGTGTACATAGTGCATAATCCTTCATTCAAGACTCAAGAGTAATATAGAAAGAATTCAAAGACCTATGCCAGCATTTGTATTGTTTGGTGTGAATTCCAGCTCTGGTATTCTTCATGTATATTGTAGAAGTATGTATATTTGTTGTTTCTCCTGAGTGTATGCATTAGCATTTAATCTATGCTTGTGTCATGTTTTACTTGACGGGACATGCATGTTCATGAGATGATTAGGAACTTACAATGATATATACAATTTGTGCATTAGCAATCAATCTATGCTTGTGTCATGTTTTACTTGACGGGACATGCATGTTCATGAGATGATTAGGAACTTACAATGATATGCACAACTTGCATTAAGTAGTTTGTTGTTACTTCTGGTTCTCTGATATTGAATTTTCACTTTCAGAGTTACAAGTGCCTGGTGGACGTGTTGAAGCAGAAATTTTGAGTAGCAACATATTTACAGTAAAATCGCAAGCTCTTCCTGCTAATGATTCATCTACCATTGCAGTGGCAGCAGTCCCTGCTTTAAATGAAGAAGGGGGACAAGGTAAAAAGAGGGTACTCAAATGGAAAGGTCCGAAGAAGCTCAATCGGATATACGGTGATTGGCTTGATGATGTGCCACTGGTGCCATTCTCCTTGCCCAACACAGTAGAGAGCTAAGGTAGCCTTAGTTCAATCTCGTATATGCAGCCAAGTTTCTGAATTCTTCTTCTCCGGGATGACCTGTTTGCAGAGTTTGGCCATTGTCTGGTTGTCGATCAGGTCTATATAAGTTTTTGTTTCTTATCATTATTTGATTCCTTTCTCATTAGATTATGCTACAATATTTGTAGCAAAACTAGCTATTGTTTCCAAAAGATCAAATAAAAAAAGCTCTTTGATTGTCATTCAAATGCACAGTGGCTGATCCAGCACATCTTTTTCAAGGCGTCGACACACAAAAGGTTCAACAAAAATTTCAACTCTTACAGTGCATTACAACACAATTATTATATATAATTCTTGTACAATTTCTATTTTTAAATTTTCTTAAACAACACCTTCACTTATTTAGCTTTTGTAGGTATATTGCAAAAGGATTGATCTAAAAAAGATATATTGCACAAAGAGATAGAAAGAAGGGACAATGACCCCTAAGACCATCTCCAATGGTTGGAGTCATAATCTCAAATTTGACATCACAAAATACAACTATTCATTTATACGAATTTGACATTGCTCTCAATGATGAAAGGCTCAAATTTAACATTATACTTTAACTAATTGAGTTTAACATTAATTTTTGGTCAATTAAATTTTTTTTCTCAAGTTAATTTATAGATAGAATTTCTTAAGTTAATTTTATGAATATTCCAACCTAAAAAAATTCAAAATCTGACAATTTTTTGTCATTCGGCCTAAAACCAAGTTAAAACGAAGGGTGCATAATGCATGAATTGTTAGATTGCACATCCTTGATTATCTTTTGTCAATATTATTAAGTTGTCTTGTCTTTCTGACTAAAATATCACCCTTGATTTCCTATCTTTCTCAACCCTTAATTCCTAGATTTACATTTATTTTCTATCATCCACTTCTTCTACATATACAGCAGATGGATCTCCAAGCTTCACATATACATTCATCTTCTTTTTGTAAGTAATTTGGACCCCTTGTAAGTTTTAGAGGCATATTGAACAAATTGAATGGAGATAGAATATAGAAAGTGTTCAAAGGGAATGATGAAGAAGTTGTGTTGATTGTTAAAGAAAGAAGTGTGTATTTATAGATTTTCTGAGTAAAATCTAGCTCAAAAGTATATTGTGCCCAATAATTTTAGCAAGAATCCAAAATTTTACTCTCTCTCTTGGTGGGCTCCATTTATGAGATTGGAGTCATAATCTGTGTCAAATTTGACCAAGAATTTGACTCCAGACTCAAATTTGAGTCCGTGTATACAGACCAAATACCTCCATTGGGAGGTTTTTTTGGCTCAAATATGAGTTTGACACTCCACCATTGGAGATGGTCTAAGGACAAAATAAACCCCCTAATTCTATGATAGGACAGTAAATTCAAAAAATAACATCAAAGGACAAAATATGGGGACCACCCTTACATCTCATCTCCACAACCGCGCGCATGAACAGTGATGCACGCATAAAAAGTGACACAGAAACAGTTCTGCCAACTGCCAACACAAACAGTTTCTGCGAAACACATAAACAGTTTCTGTGAAACACAGAAACAGTTTCTGTGAAACACAGAAACAGTTTCTGTGAAACATATAAACAGTTTCTGTGAAACATATAAACAGTTTCTGTCAAATACAGAAACAGTTATGCGACACAAAAACACAGAAACAATTCATCCAATAAACACAGAAATAGTTCATCCAAGAAACATAGAAACAGTTCATGCAAACCCAGAAACAGTTCATGCAAACGCAGAAACAGTTCATGCAAACGCAGAAACAGTTCATGCAAACACATAAACAGTTTGCGACTCACAAAAACAGGTCATCCAAGAAACACAGAAATAGTTCATGCAACGGAGAAACAGTTCATGCAAACATAGAAACAGTTTATACAAACACAAAAACAATTCATACCACTATAATAATAAATCAGAAATACATCAATTTGCTTGTTCAATAACTCCAATTGCACTCCTAAGATTCGATTATGCAAGCAAAAACAATCATTTTACCTGAAACCCATACACAAACCATACAAAAACAGCAAAATATTCTCCAAGCAGCAAAAACAGAAAAATCATTTACAAACTTCAAAGTTCATAGCACACCTGAATTCTGTAATCAATAACGGAAAAATAGGCCGAATTAAACATCGGTGTTTGAAAGAAATCAACATATGTGGGCCATGCTTTTTTTACCCAATTCGTTTTTGAAGAAATTGACACATTTGGGCTCCAATTCGTAGAAGCTGTTGACCACGACCCAAAGCTCTGCTCCTCGACTTCGCAAACATAAAAAAAAACACACACACACAGATAGACAGAACACCAACTGTCCCAGTAGCCGCACTTCGTGACCTTACGTCGTTTCTTCAATGGATGGACAAAACAACTCAACCACCAAATCGCAAATGGAATCTATACAACCCGAGTGGAGGCGGAGGAAGCTCAGATCCCATCACAATCACCTTCAACTCCAGCGTCGCCCACGATGCCGAACCCTCCGCTGACCCGGTCCTCCTCGACGCCCTCATCACAATCGCCGCGGTCCGCCTCCACGACGACCTCGTCCTTCGCTACGTCAGGGAAGATGGGTCTTTTCCAATTTGGGCCGGTAAATTCGACGATGGAGAGGGGTCTTTGAGGAATTGACATGAAGAAGAAGGAGGGTCTTGTGGTTGCCGCGATGAAGAATTAGAGGTTGCGAATTGGGATTCTATGGATTGGAGGAGGTGGAGCTTTTGGTTGAGGGGGGTTTGGATGGTGGAGAAGTGGGAATCGAGGTCAGACCAGGAGAGATTGAAGGAGGAGAGCACGTCGGAATTGGAAGCAAATGTCTGACGTCGTGTTTGGTACATTTGTAAGATCGGACCCTATGACTAAGCACATAAGCATTAAACATATGTTACTTAAGGACCAAGTAACAACTTATGTGGATTACCTGTACTACTTATCCTAGTCAATATGGTATTGATATTGATTAGGAAGTGTCTAACCGGACTTGTCCTAGTCCTTCAAGGATTGTTACTTAGGTTGCAAGTAAGTCAATTAGGGATTAAGATTCTATTATGGGTGGACCTAATAACCCTAATTGCACTACTATATAAGCAAGGTCCCTACGAGCAATACATCTATCCTTTGATTCAATATTTTGTCCCATAGAAGAGAATCACAAGTATTGCCTTGTAGAAGACCTAGCTTATCTCACTGTCGTTCAACATGTCTTCTGATCCGATGTCAAAGGGTATAGTACATGTTTATGTTCTTTATGCTTTTGGACTAACCTATTGATGTGCTTGTGTTTATGTGTTACGACCCGTCTCAAGATTTCAGGTCAAATGACGAAAATGCCCCTGGATGTTGGACGTTGTCTTTTTGACCGTAGAGAATTGCATAGTCGATATTGGGCTCTATGCGAAGAGCTCGACGATACGAACGCGTCCGTGAAGACGGAATTGGATTCCGAGTTATATCGAAGGAGTTACGGCCGAAAAACAATTTGGTGGGATTGAGTGGGCCGCCACGTGGCAAGCCCAGAGTGGGCAGCGGTCTGGATTCTTGTGGAAAGCTCGAACCGGGGCTTTTAAAAGAAAACCGGCCGGGTTTCCACATTTGGAAACCCGAACCAGCCACGCAAACCCGACGCCCTCCGTCGCCGATCGATGTGCTCCGGCCACGGATCGGACCTCCAACCACCACCATCAGCTCCAGCGCGGCGAGACGAACACAGAACACCCTGGTCGACGGCTGCAGCCCTCGGAATCACCGGCGACGACACCAACGGAAACCGTGAGCTTCCGACGCAATTTCCGGCCAAACCCGACCCTGGTGAGTTCTGAAATTGGTAGATTTGGATTCCTTGTTGTCTGTAGATGAATTTTGATATAAGGATCGTTCGATTTGGTTGAGAAATGAAGAAGTTAGGAGTTTTGGAAACCGGCCGGAATAGTCGCCGGAATCTGGGGAAATTCCGGCGACGGCACGGCGGCCCGCGGTGGTGCTGAAGAACATGCCGGAATCTGGAAATTTTCCAGATTCCGATGAGTTCTCCGGCGACGGTGCGGCGGCTTGCCACGTGTCAGGCACGTCAGCGCCACGCGTCCGTCAGGTCAGCTGCCACATAGATGCCACGTCAGCGACACGTGGCTGCCACATGGGCACCACGTCAGCACTGTGTCAGTGCCACGTCAGCTTCAGCGTGCTGACGTGGCAGCCGTTGACCGGTGTTGACCACCGATGACCGGCCACTTTTCCGACTGGAAACATCATTCCGAATCCAATGGCGATTTCCGTTTTGCCATCCGAGATACAGTTGGACCCCGATTGGGCAAAACATGAAAATTAGGGTTTCGGAGATGGTATTTGCTTATGGATCTTCTGACGGTTGATTCGTGGGAACCTTATAGGTATCCGAGTTCCAGTGAGACGCCATGGGCGAGCAGTACTGGCAGACGAGCTTGATGGCTGGAAATCACTGTGAGTGGATGGGTTTTGGTTTCTTAAAGTATTGGTTTTCATTGCAGTTCATTATATTATAGCAGTATACAGATATATATATATGGATTTCAGATATCAGTTTTCTGTAGTCTAGTGCACATAGTATCACACGTACATTTTAGTACTCGAACTACGGCCGTAGGACACAGCTCTCACATCGTTGCCTGATCCGAAGACCCCACTTGCTAGCATTATTTCCGGTGATAGCAGTCCCTGCGCGTATTCCAGGGACTGGGGGTGATGATGTGAGGGGGAGTACACAGGGGTTTATATTTTCATATGTACACAGCAGTGCCTTGCGTAACCCTGACACTGGGTGTGGTATATCACGTGCACTTGACTGGCGCCTACCAGAGTATGTTACCATATTTTCAGTATTTCAGCTCTATACATGTTTTTACAGCAGGGGGATTATATTATATGTTTTCATAACTGTTTGGAAAGATTATTTATTTTTCCATCCACTCACCCTTTGGTTTTGCGCCCCCCTCAGGGATTTGTAGCTGAGTTGACCAGAGACGCGAGGAGAGGCAGTTCGATGGCTCTGCATCCGTCCCGAGGGTATAGGGACATTCTCGGTTCAGTCCCAGGTCGTCCGTAGCTTTCGTTGTTCTGTTGGGTTGTTGTAGATGCTCTGATGCTATTGTAGTCGTGTTATGTGTTTGTTTGGGCCCAGTTGCGTGTGTTGGTGTTTTTATTTCTTCTGTTTGGTCGTTTGTGTGTGCGGGTTAGGCTTCGTCACCCTCCGGGTGATGGCCGTACATCCCGGGCCCACCTTTTGGGACGGGGTGTAACATTATGGATGCTAGATCATGTTAGTTCCAGTTTATATTCATGGAGGTTTACAACATTCACACGAAGAAGTGCGTGAAGATGGAAGGTTGGACCGTGATTATCTATTGGTCGGCTATGTTTTTGTCCTAGGAGGAGAGAATTTAAATTGTATGTCCTACCATAGAATTAGGTGTTTATCTATGTCCTTGGAGGTACTTTTCTCTAGAAAGAACAAATAGAAAAACTAAAAGATTGAACAAAATAAAAGTTTTTGAAATCAATATAAAACAAAAATGAATACAAATAAGGGGTTTTAAACTAAGGAAAAACAAAGAAACGGGCTGCACACCCATGTAGATCAAACTTGAGTGACCAAATGTACCAGCAACAAAACCAATCCCATCACCTCATTAATCTTGTTAAACATCAACACATTTCTTTATTTTATTCATTTTTAGCGCGACAATCATAGCTACTTTCGGGGTCGGAATCGAAACTTCAATAGGAGTTTTCTAGACTTTGCGGGATCAGCCGACCCCACTTGAGCCCGCCTGGATCCTCTACTGCAGATGCACCCCAAAAATGTGGAAACTTTAGCAAAAAAAAAACAGACACACCAAACAAAATAGTCCCTAGCAAAACAAGTTCAAGATGCAACTTTACAGGATCAGTCGACCATGTCTGACCCCATCTGACCCCGCCTGGATCCCCTAATGCAAATGCACCCCAAAAATGTGGAAACTTTAGCAAAAAAACAGACACACCAAACAAGACAGTCCCTAATATTGCTAAAAAAAATAAAAAAAATAAAAAAGTTGGAACACGTTACAAAAGTTGGAACACGTTACAAGGTTGAATCCGTTAGCTCGATGCATTATCTATGACGTAACTAACGGCAGTTCCCAGCTTTTGGATCTTAATCCTTGATCGGGGACAGTTGTTGTCACGCCAGGCTCCTGAGTCAGCGCCTGTCTGACTTTCCCTCTCTCCTCAAAAAACACAAAAAGCCACCACCCCATAATGGAAACATGGTCAAGCTCCCTCTTCTCTCTTCTTCTTCCACGCATCTCATTTCTCTCTGTAGAAAACTCAACCTCCACACCTTGACCACCACACGAACCCTTTGTTCCAATTCCACCACCGCCACCGCCACCGCCGCCGCCGCCGCCGCCGCCATGTCCATCAACCTCCAGGCCCACGCCTTCGCCAGCAATCCCTTAATACCCAAAACACCAAAACCCACCGACCCTTTTTCACCAGCTCAAGCCTTGGAAACCCTCAAGACCCAACTTCTGGAGAATACCCAATTGCCATCTTCGCTCGATTTCAAGGTCTTGCCCTTCAGAAAGGGCCGGCCTTTAGCCTCCTCCAGCGCCGGCACCGGCGACTCGCCGCCGAATTGGCATCTGGGTTGGATCGGCTTGGCCGAATGTAAGGCTCTGTTGGCCAATTCCGGGGCTCAGCTGGCCGGAGAATCGCTGGTCTATCTGGGTTCTCGCCCGGAAAACGATGTCGTTTATTGGGCTGTCGATGTTTCCGGCGAGGGTGGCGTGGTTGTTGAATTGGGTTCCAAGCAGTTGTGCTTTGTTGAGCTCAGGACGCTTATGGTGGCCACTGATTGGGCCGATTCCCGGGCTATGGGGGAGTTGGCCATTGCTGGTCATGTGAGTTTCTTGTTGGTTCTTATGCTTAAGTTCTTAACTTCGAATTGAATGAAAATGTGTGGTGGATTGAATTGAATGAATGAAGTAAATGATGATTTCGATCTTTTTCGTAACTAGTTTTGTAAATATTGTTATGGTTTTGGTGTGTGATAAAGGCCAGGGCTTTGCTGGAATGGCACAATATATCACTGTTTTGTGGACATTGTGGAGAAAAGACAGTCCCCATGGAAGCTGGGAGACGTAAGCAATGCTCGAATGAGCAGTGCAGCAAGCGGGTTTATCCTCGTGTTGATCCGGTATGATTGTGTATGCTTACCAGTTTTTCTATTTCAAGCATTGCTTCAGTATCTTATGGAGTTGTCTCATACATATGATATCTTAACAGGTTGTTATAATGATAGTCATTGACAAAGAGAATGATCGGGTTCTACTAAGTAGGCAATCGCGATTTGTACCTCGAATGTGGAGTTGCCTAGCTGGTTTTATTGAGGTAAGGGCCTTGGCCAACTTTAGGAAATATATTGGTCACTTGTAACTCTTGGCAATGCTAGTGTTATAACTCACTTTTGGGGGTTGTTCAACAGTTTCACCACTTTGGTTCCTTTTGATGTCCTTAGCCAGGAGAAAGCTTAGAAGAAGCAGTGAGGAGAGAAACGTGGGAGGAGACTGGTATTGAAGTAGGGGAAGTTGTCTATCACAGTTCTCAGCCATGGCCAGGTATGACTTTTGCGATTTTATACTGTTGGCCTCTGTATGAATTTCTTTCTTGGTTTTCTATTGTTTGATTGAGTTCCTAATTTGGTTTGTTTCCAGTTGGACCTAATAGCATGCCGTGCCAGTTGATGGTTGGGTTCTTTGCATATGCAAAATCACTTGAAATAAATGTGGACAAAGAAGAGTTGGAAGGTAAACATCGAATTAGTACATCTGAATTATACCCTCTATCGGGTCTTTTCTTTCTATGATGAATATGACTTCTTGATGCTGCTTATGCTCTGGCATGAGATTTATCTTTTGCAAACTCTGCAAATGCATTCATCTGATAAAGTCATGATCTGCATTCTACTTGTTAGATCAGATGAAGTTCTAAGTTTCTTCCTTCAAATTTTGTTCATCTAGATGCTGCGTGGCACAGTAGAGAAGATGTTAAAAGAGCTTTGACATTTGCCGAATACAAGAAGGCCCAACATACAGCGGCATCAAAGGTAGAACAGATGTGCAAGGGAGTTGAGAAAGGGCAGAACTTTTCTGCAGACTTCAACGTCGAAAGTGGTGAACTTGCAAACATGTTTGTACCCGGGCCTTTTGCAATTGCTCATCACCTTATTTCTTCTTGGGTCCATCAGGATGCAGGAGATAGCGTTGAAGCACGTCCCAAGCAACCTATAGGTTCCACTTCAAATTTGTAGTAGTGGTTTAGTTCATATCATCCATAATCCGGATTCCCGGAGGGATTGAACATCTTGCAATTACTGGATTCCTTGGGTTCTGATTTTTTCAAGATTCCCTACATTCATCACTGTAATAGTTTTTTGTTTGATCGCATTTTGCTTGTCAAATGTGAGTGATATTTCACAGGGGAATAAACCACCCGAGGCCTGACTGTTCCTTTGGACGACTGGGAACGTGCTGTTTGTAACACTGGAAGTTGATTTTACCACGTTTCAATGTAGTTAACATGCAAACAACACAAAGATTTGTTTAGTCGGAGTATATAATGTAGGTTAACGTTACTAGTTGTTGGATCTTGATCAGTTTTGGTGTATTTTTCTGGTAAAATCATTTCATTGACAACCAACTGACACCAAGATTTTTAACATGTTTAGCGATGGTGGCAAGCTCTCTTACCCACCACTTCCAGTAGCCTTTGCCCATCTTATAGTTGACCTTGCTAAAGCATCCATGGGGTCTATACATTTCTTAAGAAGAGGATCATCACGCGGCAGAACGCCCTGCAACTCATCAGAAGCGATGATCACTGTGTTCACCGCCCTCATCAACAGAACCTGGACTGCAATCCTTAACAGGTTTCGTGCCCCTTCCATGTCTCGCCTTTTTATCGCTTCAATTGCCGGAATCACAACATGTTCCATGGTTTCTTTGTCAGGTACCACAACCTCAAACCCCTGTGATTGATTCACATTGCCTCAGTAGTTGTTCTCTCAACATAAAGATTTAGCTGGTGTAATAATCTTATTTTATAAAAGCAAAACATTGGTCAGAAATGAACAAAACTAACTTCTATGCATACCTGACTTTGTAGCTTTTCCTGGTAAAAACCAGCTATTAGAGTTGCATCAGCAGCAAGCACGCCTATCCTCACATTGCTCCCAGTTTCAATTGGCTTCAACTTTGCTTCCTTGAGCTCCCTTGCAACACACTCACCTACGTGAAGGAAGCGCAGCGAGCAGTCCTCGGAGATCTGATCATGCCAGACGTGTGATAAATGACAAGGCATCACTATGCACCGAGCTCCAGAGTGCTCGAGGAAAGCCCTCTTTCGACACAAGCCCTCGATGATAGGCCAGTGATTCAATATGATTTGAGCACTACTACTACTTTTTCTTGTGAGTGAATGAAACAGATTGCGAATCGGAAGCTCTTTATACAAGGTTGGATCGCTGCAGACTACGAAAGGAGGGCATTCTCCTCCATCTTTTAGGCTCCACCAGACAAGCTTCTCCATGAAAATTAGGCTCGAATAAACAGACACTCCTCCAATGATACCAACTGTGTTTGGTTGACTGAGCATGTGATTCGGAGTTTGACATCTTGCTAAAGGCATCCCAGGACTCTTAAGTTTCTTCGATTCGGGTTGATTTCCACTCTCATTGGCCTGTAGAACTGAAGATACAGATTTGGTTCTGTTTGTTGTCCGGTTTTTGGTCACAATTCCGAAAACAAGAGGGGGTCGGTTGTGTGTGTGGAAGGACATTGTCATGCCTGCATCAACCATCCCCCTTATGATATGACAAACTATGTAGCTTATGAAATTACAATTTCAGCTGCAGATTCTATAAATCCACCAAATACCAGTTTCTTGTATAGAATCCGCCTTCGAATACTAGAAAATCCCATTTTCGTATCTCCTTTTACCACTCCAAGTTCAAACCAGTATAAATTAACTAACAATACTCTTTAGTATCTAGTTGTACAGAAGTATTTTACAAGGAGAAAAAGCAATCCAAAGTTCAGAACTCTCAATACCAAATACTCTACTAACAAAGATCTGTAGAAGAAGATGAAGATAGCTGAGAAAATTTGCAGAAGTTTGGTGAGGAAGTGCAGTTGCAGGAGGAGCAGTAAAAGACATCATCTTCCAACTTCTTGTTGGGGTTTTATATAAACATACAAACATATTCAATGTCCAATCAAGAAAAGCTAAGAGGAATCTACACAATGCCACCTTGTCAGGTTTTGCCTGAGCACCATTGTCAACCGTTGAAATAAAATGTATTTTGTGCAATTTGCTATGCAATTTGAAGAAACATAATACTAAAATATCTTTGTGGTTAGACTTTAGTACCTTGCCTTAATTATTGTTATCTTCGTCTGACAAATCTTGACAAGGATTGCAATGTGGCACTACTGCTGGAAAACCAACAGAACAATACTAAGGGCGAGTGCAAGAGCGAAAGGGAGTGTTTTCTCCCTTGGACAATGAATAGTATTTTGCTCTCGCCACTATTCGCCCACGCAGCTTCCACTTACGGAAAGCGAAAGTGAAATAAAATTTATATCATTTTATTGTATAAATTTTCTTTTAAGAGATTATGAAATAATAAAGATCTAAAAAATTATGAATCCAAAATTAATGATGCTTCATTTTTTGAAACAGTGTCGTTTTGGCATGTACACCAACAAAAAAAAACAACAACTACCTGAAAATATAATTAAAAAAAACACCCCCACTTTCCCGAAACAGTATTGTTTTGGGATTGCCATTCATCCCACCACCCACCCCTCCCCAACTATATGAGAATAGAAATTTTTTTTTTTTTTTTAAAAAAACCCCACTCTCCCCTCAGTTTTCCCAAAACGGTCCCTCCTCATTCTCTGTGCAATTGAAGACCGGAATTGGGAAGAAGGGAGAGGTTTCGAACTATTGTTAAGAGTATCCCACATTGGAGATGGAAGCCTAGTCTGTAGTGCTTAAATATAGTTGGACTTCTCCTCCTATTGCCAATTGGTTTTGGATGATGGAGGCTCACTATATTAAGATGATATCAGAGCTATGGCTATCCACGTAGGAGGCCTCACGGTCCCACGTGCTCTACGTTACCCAATTAAATTAATCACGCGTAGAACGCAATGACGCCACGCGTGAGGGGTCGTGTTGAGAGTATCCCACATTGGAGATGGAAGCCTAGTCTGTAGTGTTTAAATATAGTTGGACTTCTCCTCCCATTGCCAATTGGTTTTGGGTGATGGAGGCTCACTATGTTAAGAACTAAGTGATTGGAATAAGAATGCTAAAAAAAAGGGTCGAGTGCACTGTGATGTCACCTCCAACATCATCGCCAGTGAGCAGATGCGTGGGAGAGCCTTTCCCTCCCCCTCGCCCTCCAACGTTTCCCCCTCCAATCCCCCTATGTTTTTTTTCCGCGGTGGAGCACCGTTTTCTGCCCCCCTCGGCCGATCCTGCCGTATCCCCTTCCCTTCGCCCGCGCGGTGGAAGTACTCTAAATGGACTTCATCAAAAGAGAGTTTTCTTATGTGGACTTGTTGACACCTTTTTTTTTTTTATCAAAAGAATTGTAATTTTATTGATAGGGTTTGGCTAGAAAACCAAATAAGGAGTACATACATATACAAATTCAAACCGGGGTCTCGTTAAAAACCTTGCATAGTACAAGGAAAATAGTGCCCTATACTCCTGAGGACAAACACAAACATCCAAACTATGGAAAATTACATTCAAGTAAACAATTCCAACCCAAAAAGGCCCAACAACAAAACAACACCAAATAGGTCCAAACCTAAAATGATTGAAGTTGCTACAAAACCAAATTAGATTGGAACAGTCAGATCTGAATCAAGCAGATGCAGCGACGATGACGGCGACCACACAACGACTGATAAATGATCCGACCGAGGACACATCCATCACAAAACAACCGAACCCAAATTGGATCGGTGAGCAGCGACAGGCGAAACACAGGTGGTGATGAGACGAAGCTGATGATATGCCTCTTAACATCCCAACTAAACACCTAACAGAACAAAACCAAAAACATAGAATAGAGGAAAAATAAACCTTTCAAACACAAGGTCGGGAACGAACAAGAACATCCCTAACACCAGGTCGGGAACTATGCTGAGGCTCTCATGGAAGAGAGGACAAAACTCCCACGGTGAGGGGGAGGGGCTCTCACAAAGGAGAGGGAAAATTGGACTCTCACAAGGAGAGAGGGCGGCGGAAAACAAGATCTTGATGACCGACCGACCCCAAGCCAAAGAAAAGGGGCCGGTGGCTACAAGGTTTTTTGAGAGAGAACAACTGGGGTTTTTTTTTCCTTCTGACTTGTTGACACCTTATAAGTTGGTCATTTTCAATATTAATTTTTAAGTTGAAATTATGAGATCCGAGCAAGTTCATCTAGAGATACTCGAAGTGAGTAACATTACTCACTCCGAGTAATTAAGGACGTGCTAGCATTACTCAATCAAATATTGAAAAGCTGATATGAAACCAAGTAGCTGTTTATGGTAAATCTAAATCTCCCATGATTTTTGAGTGTCTAACAAATTGTATTAATCTAATGGCACATTTATTAATATAGAGTCATAGTGAGTAACACTCAGAGTGAGTAGATATCTGAGGGAGTAGGAATCATGATGAACATGAATCGAAACGAAGCACTCCCATTGAAACGTTTAGTAATTATACGTAATCGAAGTGAAAACTAGGTTGATTTTCATTAAGCTATATATTAATTTTACCACATAGGAATGGAAGTCGATTAAATTACTAAAATACCCTTAATATAATTTTTTTTGTGACCATAAAGGTGAAAATTTTCCAGTTTCAAATCTTACTCAATAATACTTTTATACGAATATGATTTAAATTTTTAATTGTCTAGAAAGCATTGTATGAAGAAGAAAGCGCAATAGAGCTAATATGATTTCTTTCTTATATTCTGATAAAAAAAAAAGATTTCTTTCTTATACATAGGTGCAACTTTTTTGTCCAAATACATATGAAGAAAACATTAAATTTATGGATGGTAATTTAGATATAAAAGTTTATTAAAGTCAATTTTTAGAAATCATAATACCATCTCCTCCTTAAAGTCTTATTCCTTGAAAATCAAGAATGTTATAGGTTCCATTATAAATTTGATTCTCAAATTCACATTTTTGTTAATATATGAATTACTAAGAATAATTAGTAGTATTTTTATTTCCACTTCTGCCATAATTCAAAATACACTTGGAATCATCTGTACTTAAAGTCGTATCGTCGAGTGTTTCACATAGAGTCCAATATTGAATAATTAAAAAATGAATTTATGAATAGTAATTGCTCTTGCCCTTGCCTTTTATGGGTGGAACAAAAAACGAAAGTCGATTACTATTATGGTGGGCCAATGGTGAATAGTTCTTAACTTTTAGGTATATTTCTTGCCCTTTGCCCTTTGCCCTTGCCTAGGCAAAGGGCAAAGGGTGAAAATGCTCTTAGACTCCTCAATCCAGTAAAAGGGTCATAACAGCACTTTCATTACGCAAAAAACCAAAAAGATATGCAAAATTCTTATCTAAATTCACATGTGTGCCTCTGGATGGTTCTTTAATTTTCTGGGGTCTCTCTCTCATTGCTTTACTTTCTGTTGATTTTCCTTGAACAAACAAAAAGCAATGTTTAATCTATCAACCAGTGACTGACACATAAGATATGGCACACAAAACAGATTGTGTTAGGGACGCCATTGGTTTCGTACACCTCAATTATAAACAGCTTGATTCTGACTCAACAATGAGACAAGGGGACATTTCAGAATGTCTCTTTCCCACCAGTCCATTTTTTTTTTTGGTCGAAAACTCTTTCCCAGTCCATTCACTTCACCTGAGTCTCTAGCTCTTTCCCATAAAATTCCATGTTCTGATGAAGGTGTCATATTGGGGAATTCTTGTACTAAGATGTTTCATTGTTTCAATCACCAATCGTATCAACATCTATTAATTTCTTTTCTTCTTTTGGTATCAACTTAGGAATGATACATGTAAGTTTATATGTGGTTTACATTATACAATATTACTGTTTGTATATACTCACATTATACGATATTACACGAGAGTAAAAATGATGGATCTCATAAACAACAATAGTTGCATTCTGACTTGTATACAAACTTGGAGCACAGTCAATTGAACTCACAAGGGGAGCTTTACTATTTCAAAGGAGTCAAGACCAACTTTGTATCATGAAAATCCTTAATTAGAAAGAGTTTCTAGTTCAAGTCCCAAAATCCTGATATTCCATTCCAAGAATTTCCAGGTTGGAATTGACTAGACGACACCTATTTCCGATGGCCGAATAAAACCTTTTTTTTTTTGTCATGAAACTTTTGCCTAGCTTCTAGAAAAAAGTACCATTATACTCATAAACAACCAAAAGATCTTCATCCCTAACAATAGTATACCATTTATGCAGTAATAATATACTGAAACACCTCACAAAATATCTTCCTAGCTCAAGATATCTTATGTGCTTTCCTTGGCTCTTACTTAAAGCACTGCCATTCGTCTGTGGCTAGAGTTTGGCACGTGGCACATGGCACTTGGCTCATACCAATTTTAGCAATCTCTCTTCATTCCTTTAAAAAAAAAAAACCAATCTCTCTTCATTGTTTTGGTCCTGCTGTCGACAAGGACCGTCACCACCACCAACATCAACTATAAAGTTAAAACCACATCATCCTCGTCCTAGCCTAGTCCTCATCTTCATCATACATCTTCTTCCCATCGTGAGAAACTTATACATTATTGGCGTGTAATTGTATTTTTTTATCCTGAAATGATACCATCTAAGACGGTCATGGAAGAAACTATATGCCAAAATTATAAGATGTCGGGTATATGTCATGTCAATATCACGTCAATATATATTTACCACACATTAGTATTGAAAACCATCCATTAACGCATCGAGTATGATATATTAAAACTGTCATAACGAAATATCGACAATCTGATAGTTATTTGAAACCGGACGTCTTACATTTGGGCTCATGGGAGGCCCATCTCTAAATTGTGTGTGTCTGGGCTCAGCCCATCCATTTCTTCCACGCAAGATCGCGTAGAAAAAAAAATCAGATACGAATTTTCCAACGAAAGAGGAAACTGGAGACGACGGCTTAGAAGTGGAAAGAAGACAGCGGAGCCACCAAACGCCGCAATCGCATTCGCCGCCGGCAGCCTCCGAGCATTTTGTTACGCACTGAAATGGCGACCTTTTTCCGGCGACTAGCCAAATCGGCCCCAATCGCCTCCTTCAACAGCTCATTCGGCGGCCAATCCAAGTCCTCCAGCTTCCGCTTTCCATTCGGAGCACTCGCCGCCGTCTCCGGCGGAGTCTCCTATCTCTACTACTCCTCGACGGATTTGGTAAATTCTCGAGCTCAATTTATCTGGGTTTTAGTCCGATTGGTGATTTATTAACTGTGATGATTCGATGAACTGTAGGGTAGCTCAGTAAATTTTGATCAGTTAAAGTTAGTTTGAGGTTGGTTTTGTTTGTTGACTAGTTAAGTATGTGAAATGTAATTACTTGGTTTTCGAAGGCTATAAATTATGAAAACGAAGGTCATATTTTACATGCTTTTGTTCCTTGTTCAAGTGGAAGCTGCATTGATAATTAACTACTACATTTGCCCATATTAGCAAGTTATTTATAGTGAAGGGTCTTCTTCTGTTGTGAGAACTAAGCGCGTTTAGTGTTTGCACAGGTTTATTCAGACGAAATCAAAGAACAGTCGGGCCCGAAAATTGGTGAGTCCCCTCGTCCATTTTCTGTCTCCCTCAGACGAAAAGACAAGCATTACTGGAAATGCCATACATCCCTTTTTTTGTAATCCCTGAGTTGATGCTGAATATATGCTTTTGACGTGTTTTCAGCACTTAATCCAGACAAGTGGATTGAATTTAAGTTGCAAGATACTGCCCGGGTTAGCCACAATACTCAATTGTTCAGGTATATCTTGTAGTCTCTCTCCAGAGTTCTTAAATTTTTTCTACTATTACGGGAAAGAAATAGTGTCCTGATCCGAAGCATTGTAGGGAACCAACTTTTTAAGCTTCTTAGAGATTGCGAATAGTATGAAGATTCCCTATTTTTAAAGTTCTTACAAGGGTTTTTACCGTCAATGTAACTGATTTCTCTAAGTTCTCTGCAAAAATGGCAGATTTACATTTGATCCTGATGTCAAGCTGGGTTTGTATGTCGCTTCATGTATCATTACGAGGTATACTCTTCTGTTTATAGTTACTCTGCTTTGTCTTGAAATTCCTTATCCATAGCAAGTCTGTGACTACATTACCTTTGTTAAGTATCTTCTTGTAATTCCAGGGCTCCAATAGGACAAGATGCTGAAGGGAAACCTAAATATGTCACTCGCCCGTGAGTCTTTCTGTCTCTAATGTGAAATGCTTAGTTTTGTTTTCTCCCCATTCTTTGGACTTGGTTATGCAAATTTTAAAGTCCTTGATTTCCATATCTTCTTTTTGCATTCTTTTATTGGAGTTATTGATTTTTAATGTCAATTTTTGTTTTTGCTCTTATTTTGATTTGCATGACTTGTAGTATTTATTTCTATACCTATGTGTTCAGGTATACTCCTATTTCTGATCCAGATGCCAAAGGATATTTTGACTTGTTAATTAAGGTATGCTGTCAATAGTGGCCACTTCTTCTCCTGCTTTTGTCCAGTTTTGATTCATGGATGTATTATGGAGCTTCTTCATTTTATCGTAACTGTATGCAGGTGTATCCAGAAGGAAAAATGAGTCAACATTTTGCAAGCTTAAAACCAGGCGATGTAGTTGAAGTGAAGGGGTAACTTATTCACACGCATGAGTATTAATAGCTTTCAAAAATAAAGTTGTTTCTTCATTAGGTGTATCTACTTCCTGCAGGCCTATTGAAAAGCTGAGATATACTCCCAATATGAAGAAACATATAGGCATGGTAAGAGCAAGTTATATAGAATGCAAAATAAGTGTGAAATTATACTCCACATTTTACTTATATCTCTACTTTGGTGCCATGTTTGCATTAATGAAGCTTTAACATTTATTGAGGAGTGGAAGGACTGTTGATTTGAGCTTGAAATTCATAGGCAGTGGCGAGTTGTATGTTTGTTATTGTACTGTATGTTCAATTTAAAATATGACCCTCATGATTATAAGCATTGAGATCATCATGTGCAATTAGCCTATGTGGTCAGGCTGAAGTTGGTTGTCATTCTTTTTTCCAGATTGCAGGTGGTACTGGTATTACTCCAATGCTTCAGGTTATTGACGCTATATTGAAAAATCCTGATGACAACACTCAGGTGAGGAATGAGCCTTTAATGAAGCTACAATGGAAGAACCTGAAATTCTCGTGTTAATATGTAAATCATCACTCTACCTTGCTCCCCTTTCACTTTATATCTAATTATTGTAAAATTGATCCTCCCAGGTGTCACTTCTTTATGCTAATGTCTCCCCAGACGACATACTGCTCAAACAGAAACTTGACATACTTGCAACTAGCCACCCCAATTTAAAGGTACCATTTTCTCATTATAAAATGCAATCGCCTTATCACCCCACGATGGAGTATCCATCTCACAAAGTATGGCTTTATTTCGTTGGCAAATGCAAAAACCCAGGTATTTTACACAGTAGATAATCCAACAAAGACTTGGAAAGGAGGAAAAGGTTACATATCAAAAGACATGGCCATCAAAGGTTTACCTGCTCCCAGTGAAGACACTCTCGTCCTTGTAAGTGCTTGTATACTTGTTGCTGTTAGATAACTATATACTTGTTCAGACATAAAACCCTTTTTTAGTTCGGCGTTCGTTCTGACTCATCCGTCAACCTTCATCTGCTTCTGCAGGTATGCGGCCCCCCTGGAATGATGGAACATATATCTGGTAACAAAGCGAAAGATTGGACGCAAGGAGAGGTAACAAATGCATATATGAGCTTTGAATTGATTTCTGTTAAACCAATTACCATCTTGTTTTTTCGTTCTTTCTGTTTTTAATAAAACTCTCATGAGTTCCTTCTGCTTTGTTGCAGGTCTCTGGCATACTAAAAGAACTCGGCTACACAGAAGAAATGGTTTACAAATTTTGATCAGCTAATGCCATCTAGCATTTGAAGCGATCACTAGGATTTAGTTCAAATTTTGTGCAATAAATATGTTTTCTTATGAAGCATACAAAGCGAACTTAAAACTTGTGATAATTTGGGAAGAAAACTGATTAGTGTGTTTTGAATTTGTGATATTGTCCACATGACTCACGAGTCAAGTTTTATGTGAATTGAGGCAACTTTACTGTTTTATATTAATCTACGAATTATGCTTTTGTTATAGGAGGGCAACATTTAGTACAAACTCTTAACAATGTATCATACATGGAATTGAACAGAGCAGCAAAGTTGAGAAAAAGGTTCAACCAAATGAAACCCATCCAACCAACTACATTAAACAAATGGAGCACATACATGGAAAAGATGACTTTCCCAATACTTTTCCAATTAGAGAATCTTTCTCCACATCTCAACAAATTCTTCAATCGAAAAAACAGATTGTTCACTTGCTGCTAAGTTACCACTTCACTTTCGCAATTGCACAACAAAGAATCAAAGGGGAAATATCCACTGACCTGATCGAGAAAGGTAATTCCACATACAGAATTCCCTAGAGAAATAGGAAAGTAGATCCTATTCAAAAAAGTGCGTGGACTGATTAATTAACTTTTTTTTTACTAATCTATCAACTTGATCCTAACAAAGCACTAATGTGCATCTATTTTGCACTAGAGCTTCAACGGTTAATAACAACATTGTACATTTGGGTGCAGGTAAGTTGGCAAGAGATTATTATTTTTATTAAGCGTGTTTATTAAGAGAGATCCCACTTCAAATAACTCTCTTATTCAATAAAATATAAGAATCAAATAAGAGGTGTAATCTATCACTAAAGGGGTGGTTACATTTCTGATTAGTAAATCGTCCAATGAAACTCAATCTCTAAGTACAAAACAATAGTTCCCTCTGATTCAAAGTTAGTAAACGAAAGAGTATTTACATCCACGTTTATTAAATCACTTTTTTCAAATTTAAAATATACAAATGAAAAGAGAGAACAACAACAAATGCCCGCGCATATAAAACCCAAAAACGACGCGTCGCCGCGCCCAAACAGAACCCAATACGCCACGATAAAAACCCCAAACAACACAGAAAAAAGCAGAGAGTGAAGTGAACCCTCTCGTTCTCTCGTCTCCGTCGCGATCGCTCCGCCTATCGCCGCCGTTAACCGAACAGCCATGCACATTTCCCGATAGTTGGAAAACCTCTCCGATTCGAGCTCTCTTCAGAATTCCGAGCATTTTCTCCAGTTTTCCGGTTCGAAAATGGACGAAGCTTTGCTGAAGCAAAACACCGACTGCGTCTATTTCTTGGCTTCTCCTCTCACCTGCAAGAAGGTTCGTTCAATTTCGTTTACCGCAGTAAATTTTATTCAAGTTTTCTTTCGATTATTGTTCAATGCTGGCGAGTTGGGGTTTTCGATTGTTGTTTTTACTGCAGTTACTTGTTAGTTCCTTAATTTTGAGAGAATTTTGAGTTCTAGGGTTTGTGAAATGATTGTAAGTAAGATGGAGGTTCGATTGATTGTGGTCATGAGTTCTGTATGGAGTTGTTGCATTTTCAATTGAAGTACATTTTGTAGTGTGTTACTTGTTTGGGTACTGATATTGGTGGTGGTGGTGTTACTTTTCAGGGAGCTGAGTGTGAGTTCCGGCACAGCAATTTCGCGAGGCTCAATCCGAAGGAGTGCTGGTACTGGTTGGCTGGGAATTGTCTACATCCAACCTGTGCTTTTCGGCATCCCGTAAGCCCCTTGCTCTCATTTCTCTTTAACTGTTTTGATGGCCCTGATTATCTTTGGTTATGAATTTTCCTTCTGATGTTTCGTGTATGCTTGGGATCGGTTTTTACTTGCGTAAATCGCGATATTCTTTGATACATACAGTTTGTGCTTCACTGATTATGGACTGTATTGAATAACGTGTTGCTGAAACGCTATTTCCGTGCCACATGTTGTTTATAGTGCTGTTTGGGTGACAGATATACGCATTACAAGTTTGGCTTGAACATTCAAATCAGTGGATAGTACTTAACGTATAATGTGCTTTTTGATTTGGTGCATTATCATTTTATGGCCTTAAGGGTTTTTTTTTTCACATCATCTACCTTTTACCTTTCAGATAGTCTATTGAATGTTTATCAATTCCTGGCTGCTTTAATGACTCTTTGTTTGTTATTTATCCCTTGACACTTTTTTTGTTTCCGTAGCCATTGGAAGGGCATGTTGGAGCACCATCAGAGTCTGCCCCAGCTTCTGTATCTGCAAGCAAGGCCAATGTTTCTTGTTACTTTTACTTAAACGGTTTCTGCAATAAAGGTGATAGATGCTCTTTCTTGCATGACACTGATGGAGCTGCATCAACTGGAACATCTGCACAGACAGCCACTGCATCTAACGAGGCACTTGCACATCCTTCAGAAAGCAAGGAATATGCAGGAAATGACACACTTTCTACGCCTAGAATGACGCATCTGAACCGTTCTGAAACAGCCTCAAAGGCGACGGTTGATACTGAGTTCCAGCCCAAAGAGGTTCTTCCTTATCACAAGCAACCAGTAGTCAGAGATGTGAAACAGAAAATCGTCTCTCCTGAGATTTCTGTGTCTGGGGATGATGAGGATGGTGAAGTTAGGTCTGACTCGCCTCCAGCAGAAGGCTATATTCATAGCAAATCTCATTCTTACATTCCCTATCACAAGCAGCCAGTATTCAGAGATGTGGAACAGAAAAGAGTCTTTCCTGAAGTTTCTATGTCTGGGGATAAAGAGGAAGGTGAAATAAGGTCGGACTCGCCTCCAGCAGAAGGCTATATTCATAGCAAATCTCAGTCTTCCACTTATGAGAGTTCAGAGGAGCAAGAAGATGACATTCCTGTGTCAGAGGAACGGCAGGAAGCCTGTCCAGCTAAACCAGAGTATTTGAGTTGTGAGGATGATCCGGAGGGGGAGCACAGGGAGCTGAATAGCCACTTCTTGGGCCAGCGCAGGGAGCTTAATAGCCACTTCTTGGGCTATGGTTTTGAAAATCCAGAAGAGTATGATCCCGCATATCCTGATGCTGAGCTTCTATATGAAAGCGAAATCTATAGCTCGTACGGTTGCCTAGATAACAGGATTGCTTTTGGCAATGATAGAGAAATTCCTGGCTACACAAAGGAGAGAATGTCGGATTCCATATTCCCCTGCAAGAGGAAATTTACGCCGGCAGCCGATGAGCGGGATCTTTTGGATCTCCGAGACTGCCTGAGAAGGAGGAGGGTGACTGATGGTCGTTCACTTACTGGTTTATCACCAAGAAGGCATGAATCACTTAGGTTGTTTGGTAGAATCGGGCAAATGCCTCAAAGGCATGCCACTGGTTGGCCGTTGCGTGGAAGCTTGGCATCAGAAGTTGGAAGAAGCAGTTATGAACCACTCAGTGGGAATGGAACTTGTTTTGATGGTGGAATTCAGTATGGTTCACATAGGTACTCACAGCAACGCAGACATAGCAAGCATCAGACGGAAAGAAGGCTGACTGTGAACAAGGAACATGGTTCACTTAGGTACTCGCAGCAGTTACCTCCATGGGTAGTTTTAAGGAAACAGGCACTACTAAGGGAGAAGAGATGTGCACAGCGGTCAACGGCCCTTGCTCAGATGAAACAAGAGAAGAGGAAAGAAACCAGGGGTTGCATCGATATAAGAAAGCATGGGAGAGGAACTACAATGGACTTCCAAGGTCCCAAGCCTTTGAATGAAATTCTGAAAGAGAAAGGCAAGGCAGTTCGGTCAGCAACAACTGAAGAAAGGTAGAATGAAACGTAGTATTTTCAGGTGAGGACGGCAGCAGTTGACTTGAGAAGTAGCCTTTTAGCATTCTCTCATGGTCCTTGAAGTTGAATATGCAGGGATCCTGCTCTTTAACGTAGGGATCCTGCTCTTTAACGTTGCTATCTAGCAATATAATCATAGAAATACTCTTTCTTTGCCATTACTTGATGGCGCTTGTCTGTGCTTGATGCAGAAGCTTACTGGCTTTTCGAAAGATCCTTCTTAGAATCTACTTTCACTCTCTAATATCGTTCGTTCGTAGTCAGTCATTTCGAACTGTAACCTCCACAGCAGGTTGTTGACAGTCTCCTGCTAAGACACTTTCTTCAGACTTGGCATCTTTGTATTGAGCTTGTTCTGATAGTTGCCTAGAGCTACATATCGATACTCAGTCTTGGCTGGTATATCTTTCACATTTGCTCGTTTGTTCTATTGCGTTCCTTCGTTAGTCCGTTTATGTTGATTGTCGTTTAACTCGTATGCTATGTTCCCTGAATTGTTTTGTTCTATTTCTAAACTTCTGCATATTGGATGTCAAACCGAAGCAGCTGCTGATATTGACAAATATATGAAGTCAAAATGCATTCGTTCTTTTGGCCGCGTCAAATACATTGCCGAGAAGTTTAGGACATGAAGATTGACCAAGCCCGAGGGCATAGAACAAGGGGCCCATTAGATTATTTTGGATTTAACGATTTAACTTGACCCGAAACAATCTAATGGTCCGTCCAGCTGTTCAGAGCGGTGACTGACTGATGATCCTAGATTTATATAGAAACTAGCAAAGCACTACGTGTCTCAGTCAAAAAAAAAAACCCACGTGGCCATGCCCGTTTCTACAGCCAAATTCACGCATTAATCCATATTGCATAAATAATCCAATTTTCAAAAACGACAGGTATCTAACAACCCATGTAGACTTTTTAGCAACAAGGTCACCATTATTCCAGTTTCCATCACTGGATTTTCTTCTTGGTTTGACAAACTCCAAGTTAGTAGTAACGTATTTTTGTATATATTCTAATTAAAAATAGAGATGTAAAAGGGAGGCTAGAGAGAAAAGAACCAAACGTTAGAGTTTCTTTTTTTCTCCTCTCTTTATATACACTAAATTTCTCTTGTCCTTATATATACTAGAATTCTATTTTTCGAAATCAAAATTACATTAGTGTATTACTTGGCGGAACTGAAAAAACAATTGCTACTTCTCTATACAACTCCTTATATTTTTCTTTCTTCAAGGCCTCGTTTACTTACTAGAGGGAATCAGAAGCATAATTTGGGAATGAGAATCGGGAACTTGGGTATCCGATTCCCATTCCTTGGGGTGTTTTTGCCCTTAAATTGAAATATGACCCATTAAATTTTGATTTTCAATTGGGTTAGTAAACGTAGAGTAACCAAGTAATCAATGATTTTCATTCCTTCCATTCTCATTCCTTACAAGTAAATGAGTCATAAATGTGTGAAACAATTGGGAATCAAAGTCAAACAGAAGGAAGAATAAATCAAAATTGGCAAGTTAATGGGTAGTATTTTTTATTGTTTATAAACAAAAATTAATGAGGGAAAAAGAGAAGACAAAAAAGACATTAAAACCCACATAATTAACCTCGCATACACAACTAGAATCCACCAAATGGTCTCTTTCTCCGTAATGTTGATTTGTCAATTTCCCCCCTCCATATATTAACAATTAACAATGTCCAGCTCCATATAAAACATTCCCATTCCACCCCCATTTCCTACTTGCTCTTCCAATTTCTCATCTCAAATCAAATCCTCCACTTCCCAATCCTCCACCACCGCCACCACCACTCGCCCCCACCGCCACCACAACTCGCCGCCATCACCACCGCCGCAATCGAAACCTAACCGCCGAGATCGCAGATTCAGAGATCGATCGTCATATGGCGGAGGGGCTACAAAGGTCCGAATCAACGTTCCGGAGGCAGGGATCGTCCGGGTTGATTTGGGACGACAAGTTTCTACAGCGGGCGTTGAATCAAGTGGAGGCGGAGAAGCAGCAAGAGGCGGCAGCTGCAGCGGCGGATAAGCAGGGCGGCGGAGCTGAATCGGGCGGCGGCGAGGCCGGCCCGACCATGGAGCGGAGCCGATCCAACGGCGGGCGGGGGGGTTATCGGACGGTGAAGGTCTCGCCGCAAGCGACGGACCCGCCGTCTCCTAAAGTCTCCGGATGCGGAATCTGCGGCGCGTTCGGGAAGGCGAAGCAGCCGTCGCGTCGGCCCAGATCGACTAATAAGCGAAGGTCGTAGAGTTGAATTTACCAATTTGTACTTAAATTGTTAGCTTGATTTTTGTTTTGTTTTTCAATTTTTTTTTTTTGGGTTTAATTCAACACAGCATGCCCCTTTTTTGTCTTGTGGATGTCATTTGTGGGGAAGGAAAGGGGTAAGATGGTGATTGTGTTAATGTTATGTTGTTATAATGTAAAATTAATACTTGGTGTGTTCTTCTGGTGAGCTACAGTACTATCCATGACAATTCTTACTTGTGTTGTTTTTCGGATTTTTCATATTGTATGTGAAGCTTAAGCTGAATGTTGTTATTGTGATTGTGCTTAGGATTATTGACATTTCGTATCTAGTCATTATAGATAACTCTGGAGTGTCGATAACATTTTTAATTTCCGTCTAGCCGACATTATATATTGTGGTTTTAGGTAGGGTTGGAAAAAAAAAACTTATGACTATTGAACCGAACTAGGTACATGCTCCGACCTTTCTTGTCAGTCTTTAGAAGAAACATTACCGTTTATCTATGTCACTGTTATGCTTCTGGTTGATGGTTCCATGGAGGTTTAAAAACAGTGGGAACAACAATTTTGATCACTATAACAAAGTTGGGATTTTTGTCTCAAAAAGATATTGACTTGTTTTCAATGTGAATGTGCGAGAAGAAAAGGTTTATAGCAATAGGAGTACTTTTACTAAAAGCCCCCTTTAAGGACAGCGCATTCCATGATGCATACACGCGTTAGCAGCTAGCATCTCATATTTTTCTTCCTTTCAAGACCAAAAGATTTTATAATGATTATCATTGCAGAGATTGTAGTGTGGGATGTTTGGTTATTAGCTAGTGCAAGTAGCAATTTGTACGGCCTTTCACAGTATGCCGAAAAATGTGATGTTCAAATTTTTGAATATCACTCTTTCATACTTGGTCGAAAAATATGATGTTTAAATTTATGAATTTTACTTCTGATGTCCATTTTTGGAAAAATAATAAAATAAAAAACAAAACATTGGAAAAATGAAACTCATATCTCATGTGTTGCAAAAAAATTATTTGAATACCAAAACAAAAATAGTTGAAAGGTCATCAATATTAGACTCATAATGAAGAACCCATTGAAAGAAATTCAATGGTGCAATTTTGATAAATAGTGAATCAATAAAAATTTAATTAAGTGGTTATTTAATTGAAATTAGGCAAAATTTAATATAGTAAATATTATGGTTCTCACATGTATCGAGCTCATACTACTGCAGGAAAATTATTATAGATATTAAACTTCGGTCACCTGAGTTCTATTTATAGGCATCAAACTCACCTGAACAACTATAAAAAACCTAATGATTTGTCAATAATTAAGCCTTTAAAAATTAGGTTAGTAATATAATAAGCGCCGGCCACCTCTACTCTACTACTTGGAAGAGTTATTTTGTTGACAACATCCCCACAAGCAAAGTGGTCCTTGGAATTAAGGTGCCCTCTGGGTGTTTTTTCTAGTGACATTCTAATGTTATCTAAACTAAATAAGAGAAAAAAAAATTCGAACTTGAATGTAAAGAAGAGAGGACAATGTTTTTAACAAATGTGGCTACTCTGAAATATGCTGCACCCAGAAAAACAAGTAAGGCTTCAAACAATGAAGACTGAAGACCAAGAGTGAAATCTGGTACTAAAGAGAGCATGAATTTCACGATTTAGGCCAACGGAATCGGAATTATGGTTCTGCTTTGGATTTGCTTTCTTCCAGTCCTTTTCTCAGTCGAAGTGATCGCTCTATTCTGTCGCTTGGAATTATGGGAACATTATTTCATGCTTGAAAAGAGAAGGGAGTTAAAGTGGTTTTTGAAGAAAAAAACAGTTTTCTCAGTTGGTCCCAGACATGATAATGAATCAAAGAAGAGTTGTAGCAAGTTGACAGCTAAACAAAACATCAGCTAATTCGTCTTCTAATCAAAATTTCTCAGGATTTGCTTTCATTTCAAAGTCAAAAATGAATGGGTTGTGGTCAGTGGGGGACTTGTTGGCTTACGGGGATAAGGTTCACCCAATCAAATTATTAAACACACCATTTTGCTAATCATTTTTGTATTGTCTGTTATTTACCTCTGACGTACAATACAAATTAATCTTCTTACAGACTTCCGTTAAACAAGAGGGGTGTGTGTTGGTTTGTTTGTTTTGTTGGTTTTTGTTTTTTTTTTGTTTTTTGTTTGTTTTTTGTGGTGTGTTGGTGTGGGTGCCGGGGGTGGGTGGTTCTTTTTTGTTCGTTTTGTTTGTTGGTGGGGTTGGGGGTGTGGTGTGGGTTGGGTTTGGTTTTTTTTTTTTTTTTCTTTTTTTTTTTTTTTTTTTTTCTTTTTTTCTCCCCTTTTTTTCCTTTTTTTTTTTTTTTTTTTTTTTCTTTTTTTTTTTTTTCGGTTTTTTTTTTGTTTTTGGTTTTTTTTTTTTTTTTTTTTTTTAGGTGGGTTGTCTTGTTTGGGGTTGATTGTTGCTTCTCGATTTGTTGGGCCTTTCATGGTGTTTTTGGACATATCTGTTTTTTTCTTAGAACCTTTTTCCTGTTTTTTGGCCGTGTGGTTTTGGACGCTATTGATTTTTCTTTAATCTCTGCCTTCCTCTTTACTATATTCATCATGTTCATTGTGCCTCCTTACTTATAAGCCAGCCAAAGTAGGGATAGGAAATAGCTAAAGCTCTGAGTTTCTAGAGTTAAGTTGGCTGTTGGTTAGGGTTGGGAGCTCTAGACAATCATCTGCTAACATTCTCTACACCACTCTTGTATTGGATTTCATAGTCAAATCCCAACAATTTTGCCACCCATTTCTGCTGGAAAGGGGAGTTAGCCCTCTGATGTAGAAAGTATTTGAGAGTGTGGTGATCTGTCTTAATGATGAAATGTCTTCCTTGAGATAATTCTGCCATTTCTTAAGCATGGACAATGGCAATGAGCTCGCGCTCATATTTGATAAAGCTTGTTGCGTGGTCCCAAAGCATGACTCGTGAATGCTATAGGCCGCCCTTCTGTTGCAGTACAGCTCCTATACCATTTAGACGCATCACACTCCAACACAAAAGTCTTCTGAAACTGGTAAGGCTAAGACTTGGGTGAGGTCATGATATTCTTAAGTGTTGGAATGCGTTTGCTGCAGCCTCTGACCACTGGAATGCATCTTTCTTGGTCAGTTGGTAGAGGGGCTGGCATATCTTGCCATAACCTGGTACGAACTTCCTTAATAGCCTTCAAACCCAAGAATCCTCTCAACTCCTTGATATTCTTGGTGTAGGCCACTCCATTATCGCCTGCAACTTCAGGGGTCTGCTGCAACTCCTTCTCTCGACACCACATGTCCCAAATACTCCACGAGCTTTGTCCAAAAGCACACTTTGGCTTTTTTACAAAAAGCTGATTTTGCTGCAACACTTCAAATACCTTCTCAGGTGATCAAGATGAAGCTCCCAACTTGGGGCTATATATTAGAATGTCATCAAAGAAAACAAACGAACTTCCTTAATATTTCCTAAAATATATTCATTAATTGCTGGAAGGAAGCAGGGGCGTTGGTCAACCCAAATGGCATACCAAGAACTCATAATGGCCCTCATGAGTTCTAAAAGCAGTTTTCTCAATGTCGGAGGGGTTCATTCTAATTCTGGTGGTACCCAGATCGCAAGTAAGCTTAGAGAAATACAAGCCCCATGAATTCATCTAACAATCATCAATCAAGGGAATAGGTATTTATCTTTAATGGTTAATTGGTTCAATTGCCTATAGTCCATACACATTCTCCAAGCCCCCTCTTTCTTAAGTACTAGCAACACAGTGAAGAAAATGGACTATGACTAGGCCCTGATAAAACCTGAACTCAATAGGTCCTTACTGCCTTTTCTATTTCATTTTCTAGAGGACCATAGTGATAGGGCCTAATGCTAGGTGGTGTAGCCCCCTCAATAAGTGGAATAGTGTGATCGTGCTCTCTGTGAGGTGGTAATGAGTCAGGGGTTGAAATATACCAGTACTCCTCCAACAAGGCTTGCAACTCCCCAATTTCTGTGGTGTTAGTGCACAAGCATCTCTAGTTCGGTTTCCATTGAGTACAGTAGCAATCCCCACTGAGTAGTGTGTAGAATCTTCTCCATCTGGTGGACAGATGCCTCTTGAGCTCAATGCCTTGAGGGAACGAACTTGCAGCTTGAACGAGTGGCCCTCAATCTGGAATCCATCTGAACTGAAGATAACACAGGGGCAGCCATTGACCCCAACACTACATACAACCGCTAGGGTAAAGAGAAAGATCAATCACAGCCATACTCTCCCTGGAACGAAGCCTCTTACATGTGACAATGGGTAAGGGGACAAGAACATGAGAATGATAGTAAAGAGGAAGGAGAGATTAAAGAGGCAATAGCGAAAGGAGTCGCAGAACACTGCAAATATCAGTTGAAATGGGTCTGTATAAATCAGGATTTTTGCATCACCTTGAAGGCTCACTTCAGAGCATCACTCTCGCCAGCTAGCACCTGGTTGTCAAAAAACCTTAAAGGCTAAGAAGTCCTTTGTTAAGAAGAGTGAAGAAACTATGGCGAATGCAAGTGCGAGAAAATAGAGACTCTCACACGGTAATCCAACCTCTACCAATTCGAGATTGGCTGATGTAGAGGATGGGCTCCAAGAAAATGTTCATGTTTATCGATTTCTAAATATGCTCACTTTCGTGAGTACTATCAGCTACTATTTTGAGAGTTTGTAGATGGTGGTAAGTTGTGGGGCTCTAGGATGAGTTTCTTTAGCTTTGGAAGGAGTCTCAAGATCCATAACTCTCTGATAGAGGATACCAATGAGCAATGAAGTTGATAGGTGTTGAAAATTAGTGTCGCGGCGGTAAGAAAGGGAAAGGTACCTGGAGAATGGAGCTCAAACCGCCCTAGACCACGGTTAGATATTTCTCGGTATTCAGATTGACTTGCATGCCACTGACAAAAGCTTTGGAAAGGAAAGACTTTGGCTTAAAACTAATTGGAAATACTAGAGAAGAGGAAAGCTAACAAGATGAACGGGTGGGTAGAGATATGTCTTGAGTGTCTCAAGAAACCAATTGTCCCCTAACCATATTACCTTAGAGTGGGGCTTAACTCGTTGCATATAAAAGTCACCTACAACACTGAAGCACTAAATCACTCCCTTGTGGGGGGGGGGTGGGAAACAAGACGGACTGCTTAGGAATTATAGAATTGATTAGCCCTAAATATGCTTGGACAAACAGAAAATGCCAAATGATCAAACTAGCTAATCACCAGCCGCAACAGAAAATCGACCGCCCAATTATATGCTATTTGGACAAATTCAAGAAAACGAACCAAAAGTATAGCACAGCCGCCGCAAGGGACCACGAAAGGGTCAGACCAAACCATGCTTGACTCCTAACCCACCTTTTTCTCTTTATTTTATTCCATAACTACTCATGATTGCTTCCTTTAATGATATATATTTTAACAATATCGATGACAAATCAAGATTAGATGAACAGAATTGGAAAATCATCGAATACCTTCAAGGACGTCAAATATAATAAACACGACGAGCCTCACTTTGGTGACTCGTTACAATATGCATAGGTCCACTTTTTGTAACAAAATGAATCATTAGCACAACCAAGAAAATCCAAATATGTAACAAATATCTGATATTATGCACACTCTAATCAAGTTTTCATGATGATACAATAATGATTACCCCTCAGCTCAGAAAGGGTAAATAAGTAGGGCAATCAATCGACAGCTTTCTGGATTTTAGTTCTAAACAACAGAATGCAGAGTTTCTCCATTGAAAAATAAAGGAAGCAACCTGTTGAATGGGTGACAAATGAACCAAAGCCTGAGCCCACTATGCAATGCCATGCCGGCCCATACAGTTTGTCAAACTCCTGCAGATCAAAACGCAGTCCATCATCAACTAATTAATTACCACGAATTCTCAACTCATTTTCATATCTCAAAACACAACGGAAGAAAATGTCATGATTCATAGCCAATAATAGTAACAGCTAATAGAATCCGTATGAAACTAGTAACGCAGAATGGGATCAAACACGTGGGCTGTTGGAAATTGGAACATGAAAATCCAGTCCAATTTGCAGACAGGAGGACAACTATTGCAGAGTTGTGCTCCAACACATCTAGATCCATATTGATCCAAGATCTGCAAACTCTCTCATGAAATCTTCTGATCAATGGTCCCATTGACAGACAAAAAGAGAGGGGGCGACATGGTGCTGTATTTTCAGAAATTGAACCACCAAGAACTTATATATACATTCATTGTCCCCATGTGGGTGTGGCATGTGATATGAGGTTTTGCATACACATTCATTCATTTGTGAATATGATCACAATTCAAACACCAATCCAATCATCCAAACACTGCAAAGTCCACAAGAATAACCAGACATTTATCTTCCTTGGTTTCTGGATTTCAAAGTTTCTCAATTAACTTGTTTTAAAAGACGTCTATCAGGGTAAAGATTAAACGAGCAGAATTACATATTATTATCGGTTATATGATTGTCTTTCTTTATTGATTTCAATGTTTCTCATTTTAACCTTTTGTATTTAAAATGAAAGCAACTTAAGCTAGTAGAATTATATAATTAGGGTCGGTGACCAGACTATCGGGAAAATAGCAATATAGATGAAATTGAACTAAAATGAACATACCTTTTTCAAGTTATAGGCCATATGTTTGGCACTAAACGTCTCCAAACTATCATAAGTTCGCCTAGCACTCCGAAAGGCATGAACTTGCATAAACCCGGGCATGTCAGAAACCAACACCTTCACTTGAAGAAATGACGCCACCGTTACCAAGTTTGTTTCCACATGTGACACCGATTTCCTCGCCGCCTCCACAGCCGCCGTTCCTCCTCCGCCTCCGCCTCCGCCGCCTCTTCCATTTCGATCCAAATAACTATCTACACTCACCCTTGGTCTCTGGTACTCTTCATGAACATCAAATTCCGGGCGTGGTAATTTTGGTTTTCTCATGGATAAATTGTAAAACCAGTTACGCAAAACTGGGGTTCTAGGCTTGTCCACCGCCGGGGAATTCACCGGCTTTGATTCCGGCTTTAAGTGGCGGCCGCTGCTGGGATTGTATTTGTATGTACTAGTGGACATTATCACTCCTTTCTTGTGTTTCTCCATTTTTTGCATAAGAGTCAAAAGACTACTTCTCCTCTCTATGATTTATTATTGCGGTACAAAATATATAATGGGGTGATAGAGGGGCTGTTTGGAATCACCAGGACAATCAATGCCCTATAAATTAATGGGGGTGATTAGGATGGTAACATAATTTATGGCACCAAAGCATGTGTCTCTACCTGTAATGGTGGATATTAAAATGAGGTTGAGATTGCTAGGGTACTAATAATCCATTTGTGAATTCCTTTAATAAGTAATTGTAGTATCTGAAGACATATTCTATGTTTGACTGGTTAATCTTATGAGATTTCAATTCATGGCCTCCTACAAACCATACCTTTTTTCGTGTGGAGAGTGGTCATTACTGATTGGGGCATATTGGTCGCCGGTGGTTTTGCAGACAAAGCCAGCAGAGGACCCCCCAGACCTCCCTACCTTCCACCCCTTATTTTGTTGGGACTACACAACAAAAAGGTCGATGTCTTTGTTGTATTCTCTTATTCTTTAATCTGGAGTATCCTCCACAGTTGCAATCAATTACAACAATTGACAGCACAAATCTGGATAGATAGATTTGTAGCTCCTACCTACAGTTGAGTATATATATTGCTGGTTTTTTTTACTTCAACTTTACAGTCTTGTATTTTTCTGTAACAACTTTATAAGGAAATGTTGGTTTGTATGTAACAACCATGGTTCTGTCTTTGAATTATATTATTACAGAAAACTTAACATGATCAACAAATTGGAAAAGATTCTGAAATTAATAAAAAGGGGGAAATTGCATTTGGTTTTTAGTTTATAGGCATTGGTTTAAGAAAATTTTCAGTCAAAGGGTAGCATCAGCATGAACCCCGAGGTCAACAAGACAACATGTGCTATCTTCCTTCCAATATGCTTTGAAAGTTTACGTGATTAGATTTCTTTCAATTGCATACTGGACCCAAACTTTTGAGTAGCCTTTTTAGGTCATACTTGTTACATAGGTTTCAGTGCACTTCCTCGTATGAAATCCATAACAGCATGTCTACAGTCCTCCGAGAACCTTTGGCTAGTTAGAACCACAGAACCAAAAATGGAACAAAATCTTATCTACATAACAAGAGAATCGGCAATATCACCACATCTCTTTCCAAATTAATTAAATGTTTGTTTACATTGTGGGGGCTATCAAATGCATGTTTGTTGATGGTGCTATGCTATGAGTGAATTATACTTCCTTATCTCTTCAGAATATACAGTAGTTTCCATGTGGGGTTTTAGATGCTTCAAGTGAAGTGAGCCCCTATCTCCACAAGGACATTTGTGGGCTAAAAGCTCAACAGAGGAAGCTTTCATTGAAGGGGGTCCTTGTGGATTATTTAAGCCAGGGGAGCCCTGAGGACCTGGGATTTGGACTTCTCGTGAAAAAAAGGCTGGAAGGCAGAGTGAATGAAATCAATCAATCAATAGTTGGTTAGACTTGGACATCTTAAAGCACTCCAAAAAAAATATCACTCAATCAATAGTTGGTTAGACTTGGACAAACGTTACATACACCGAGCACTCGCAAGGTAGAGTGAATGAAATTAACATTCAAGCCTCATGGAAAGTGGATTAGATCACAGCAGATTCGAATTGCCAAATATAAGTTGCTGTATTACCCCAACAATTTTTTTGGATTGAACGTTCAATCATCAAAAACGATTTGGGACCGTTGATATTGTTTTGCTATAGTTATAAAAATTGTCTTCGCCATATTATTATTGGCGTATTATCTATTTTTCTGGATTGAACGTTCAATCATCAAAAACGATTTGGGACCGTTGATAATGTTTTGCTATAATTATAAAAATTGTCTTCGTTATATTATTATTTATCGTCACCCATTTTGTGTTCCAAAAATACTCCTTACTCAATATTGAATTTGATTTTTACACCCATCATTGGCTAGTGAATTCTTTTCCTATTGAATTTAAGGATTCTCAAATATTTTGCATCAACAGTGAAATAACAACTATAGAAAACATAAGAGATTGATTGAATCGCTTCACAAGTTATCAAATGCATTTTTTTTTTTAGGATAACATTTTATACGAGGATTTATTTAATACTTGAACATTGCATATAAGAGAATTGCTTATTGCATAAAGGATTGGGCTACTCCCCCCATTGCCAATTGGTTTTGGGGTGGAACCTCAATTTCCTTCATGGTATCAGAGCAAGGTTGGTCACGTGTTGGCGTAACGGCCGCACGTGCTCACGTCCCCATGTGTTGTTCACGCGTTGGCTGAGAGTCGCCACGCGTGAGGGGGCGTGTTGAGAATGTGGTGTGAAGAGTCCCACATTGGCTAGTTAAGGGACCTTGGTGGTATTCATAAAGGATTGGGCTACTCCTCCCATTGCCAATTGGTTTTGGGGTGGAACCTCATT
This sequence comes from Spiraea crenata, assembly GCA_033992175.1. Lineage (NCBI taxonomy): Eukaryota > Viridiplantae > Streptophyta > Magnoliopsida > Rosales > Rosaceae > Spiraea > Spiraea crenata. The sequence continues at coordinate 1,630,060 of JAVBHV010000079.1, read as the reverse complement.
TCCTTCATGGTATCAGAGCCACTCTGCCGTGTGGTGCGAGTGTGCCGACGAGGACGTCGGGCTCCTGAGGGGGTGGATTGTGAGATCCCACATCGACCAACGAAGAGGGGGGTGATGTGTTCATAAAGGATTGGGCTACTCCCCCCATTGCCAATTGGTTTTGGGTGGAACCTCAATTTCCTTCATGTGTATGGAGGGGTGTGCGGGTGGGGTTTAGGCAAGTGTTGTCCTGTGTGTGTTGTTCACGCGTTGGCTTGAGAGTCGCCACGCGTGAGGGGGTGTTGAGAATGTGGTGTGAAGCTCACGTTTGGCTAGTTAAGGGGTAGGGTTGTTTTGGGTGGAACCTCAATTTCAGACGTTGCTCACGTGTTGGCGTAACGGCCGCACGTGCTCACCGTCTCCAGTGTGTTGTTCACGCGTTGGCTTGAGAGTCGCCACGCGTGAGGGGGCGTATTGAGAATGTGGTGTGAAGAGTCCCACATTGGCTAGTTAAGGGACCTTGGTGGTATTCATAAAAGATTGGGCTACTCCTACCATTGCCAATTGGTTTTGGGGTGGAACCTCAATTTCCTTCATTAACTACTCCTCAAAACACCCAATCACCATTTACTCTTTCCTCCCAGGTCTTTAATACCCTTTCACCATTCAAATCTGAGCCCACCGCCCATCGAACCTCATCGAACCTCACTTGCAACCCTTTCAAGATTCAGTCTCCCATCACTCCTCACCTCGACGGTAATCTCTTGACTGCCATCAACCCATCGACACTATCCCTTTCTATTTCGAAGCACACTGACACGCTTAACTTTTATCCATAACTACCTCTGCTACCTTAATTTCGCCCTCCTTAAATTCCCCAAAAGTTCTCCCTTCCGCTCGTCGTTTTCGATTCAAGTCACTCCGCATTATAATCATGGGACATAGCAAATCCACAATTCAATTGCACAAACTTCATAAAGAAGTCTCAGGGGCAGGGAATGCAGATTTCAGAGTAAAAGAAATAAAAATCCAAGCGTAAAAAGTTCGCAAAGAAAACGAAAGATTAAACTTTAGTACAATTATTTAGACTAGAGACGGTATGTCTTTGCCTCAATAAGCCCAACTCATTCTCAGCCATGGAAGTCGGCCTCTCATTCTCAATCATTCTACCTTTTCACAAAAATCTTCCTCTCAGTAGTGACTGCTTCTGTATAAATTATGCGCGAGTTTGAGGAATATGTATGTGGTGAGAGAATGTTTGATGAACACGGTTAGGGTTATGTAAAATCATGTTGGGTGTAGTGATCAATATGCTATTTTATTTTGAGTCTTTAAATGTAATTTTGTATTAGGGTAAACTAATAATTTAATAAATAAAATAAGTGAAGGGTGTAAAGATCAAATTGATGAGTATGAATAAAATCAGCCGAAATTTTTTAGACACGATAAGAGGATTGATTGAATCGGCAACAAATGCAAGGATAACAATACGAGAATTTATTTAAAACCGAACATTGCATCTAGAGAATGCTTATTATTGCCACATTGCCCCATTGGTAGGAAGTTCATACATGTATAGTAGACTGTAGTTGGTGTGTGCATCCCAAGCCCAGGAATCAGGATAGTGAAATGAATGGCCACAAGCGTTCTAAGGAGAGCTACATTTACCCGCTTCACTTCCATTTTAACCGCCAAGCAAAACCCAAATTTCTCAATCCAAAAGTCCCCATCTTTTTCAACAAACTCAATACAACCCAGAATTCCCCAGCAAGCCCAATATAGGAAACAGATTTCCCTCGCAAATCTGCTACAAAGGTATGGCTTCCCATCTTTTCATCTTCACAATTTCATGGCAAAGAATCGATCTTTATTGAATTCCAACTCGCAAGAATTAGAAAAGTCTCTTGCTTTACTGTTGTTAGCATTCAAAATCCCTCAGGATTCCCTAGTTTCTTTGATTTCTGATTGCCCTGGGGTTTTGGATTTTGAATTTCTGAAGAAATGGGAAGCAGGTTTGTCGAATTTGGGGCTTTTGAGTGCTTCGCCATTGATGGTTAAGAGTGTTTTGGAACAATCTAGGAGGTTTGAGATTGACCCAAATGGGGTTTTGAAGAGTGTGGAGGTTTTGAGGGGTTTAGGGCTTAAGGATGGCACTGTTAGTGAAGTTTTGCAGGGTTTTCCTGGAGTTATTTTGATGAATGGGAGAGAAATTCAATGGCGAGTCGAATTCTTGGCGGGGATTGGAATTGAAAAGGATGCAATTGATTGGGTTGTTTGTTCATTTCCAGGGGTTTTAGGATTTGGGGTTGAAGATAGGCTGAAGCCATTGCTTTCTGAGTTTAAAGATCTCGGCTTTAGTGAAAATGTGATTAGGAAGGAGATACTTAAAGAGCCAAGAATTCTTGGTTTAGAATTGGGTGAGTTTTCGCAGTGTTTGGAGTTCTTGAGGACTTTGAAATGTAGGGTACCAATCAAGGAGCAGATTTTCTGTGAGGGAGAATTTAGAGCTGGGTTTGAAGTGAAACTGAGAGTTGACTGCTTGTGCAAATACGGGTTGATTCGTAGACAGGCGTTTGAGGTGTTGTGGAAGGAGCCAAGGTCAATTGTGTATAAGGTGGAGGACATTGAGAGAAAGATTGAGTTTTTGATACATAGGTTGAAATTCAATAGTCAGTGTCTGGTTGAAGTTTCGAAGTATTTGGGTGTGAGTTTTGAGAAGCAAATCATTCCCCGGTACAATGTGATAGAGCATTTGAGATCAAAAGGAGGACTTGGATGTGAGATAGGGTTAAGGGGTCTGATCAAGCCTAGCAGGCTTAGATTCTATAACCTGTATGTCAAGCCATATCCGGAGTGTGAAAAAATGTTTGGAAGATTTTCAGGAGATGGTAAAGTTCAAAGCTGGCATCCTGTTGGACTATGGAAGCTGTTCAAGCCGCCAAGGTATCCAGAATCAAAAGAAGATGTGAAGAACAAAAAGCTATTTATGGATTCACTGGGTTAGTGCTGCATTTATCTTCAGCCATTCTTCATCATCCAGGGTGAGAACTTTACCAGGTAGACGTGCTTGTAATATACGGATTCAGCTCTGGCACTTGCATCTATTATCATGCCTGTAGTCAAGTAGCAGCTTCCTTTGGATCAACAGTACTGCATTCTTTACTGAATTGAAAGACAAAGCAGTGATTTTGGATTGGCGAAAAGTTGAATGATTGATTGCAATAACTTTCGACTGAATGGTTATAGTTATATGACATTCAACTGAACTGAAGGGCCAGGATTTGTTGTTTCTGCTTGTTGTGGAAACTCAAATTCATACCAATCTGCTTCATCTGAAAGCAGATATAGCGTTCTGGTAGCTGCTCTTTGCCAGTAACTTCGAGTTAGCATTACCCTTTTGGACCCCTATTGACTGCATTACCTTTGGTTTTCTCATGGATAAATTGTAAAACCAGTTACGCAAAACCAGGGTTTTAGGTTTGTCCACCGTTGGGGAATTCACCAACTTTGATTCCGGCTTCAAGTGGTGGCAGCTGCTGGGATTGTATTTGTATGTACTAGTGGACATTATCACTCCTTTCTTGTGTTTCTCCATTTTTAGCGTAAGAGGCAAAGACTAATACTCCTCTCTATGATTTATTTTTGTGGTACAAAATATATAATGGGGTGATAGGGTCTGTTTGGAATCACCAGGACAATCGATGCCCTATAAATTAATGGGGGTGATTAAGATGGTAACATAATTTATGGCACCAAAGCATGTGTCTCTGCCTGTAATGGTGGATATGAAACTGAGGTTGAGATTGGTAGGGTACTAATAATCCATTTGTAATAAACTAAATCGTAACTCTTCAAAAATAATTGTAGTATCTGAAAGACATCTGCTATCTTTGACTGGTTAATCTTATGAGATTTCAATTCATGGCCTCCTACAAACCATACCCTTTTTTTTTTTGTTAAGTAACAAACCATACCTTTTGTTTCGTGTGGAGAGTGGTCATTACTGATTGGGGCATATTGGTTCCGGTGGTTTTGCAGACAAAGGACAGGACCCCCTCAGACCTCCCTACCTTCCACCCCTTATTTTGTTGGGACTACACAACAAAAAGGTCGTTGTCTTTGTTGTATCGTCTTATTTTTAATCTGAAGTATCCGTAGTTGCAATCAATTACAACAATTGACAGCACAAACCTGCATAGATTTGTAGCTCCTACCTGCAGTTGAGTATATATATTGCTGGTTTTTTAACTTCAACTTAGTCAAGGTGATTACAGTCTTGTGTTTCTCTGTTTGCACTCGATTGACTAAAAAAAAATGTTGGTTTGTAACAATCATAGTTCTGTCTTTCAAGTATATTATTACAGAAAACTTAACATGATCAACAAATTGGAAAAGATTCTGTCACATAATAATAAAAAGGAGGAAATTGCGTTTGGTTTTTAGTTTAAGAACTTTACTGGCTTTGGTTTAAGAGAATTTTCAGTCAAGGGTAGCATCAGGATGAACCCCGGGGTCAACAAGACAGCATGTGCCATGTTCCTTCCAATATGCTTAGAAAGTTCATGTGATCAGATGTCTCTCATTTACATACCAGACCCAAACTTTTTGTGTAAACTTTTAGGGTCATACCAAAAAATTTCTGCCAACTTGTTACATATGTTTCAGTTCACTTCCTCGTATGAAATCCATAACAGCATGTCTACAGTCCTCCTAGAACCTTTGGCTAGTTAGAACCACAGAACCAAAAATGCAACAATATCTTAAGACTAAAAGCATGTTTGTTGATGGTGCGATGAGTAAATTATAGTTCCTTATCTCTTTAGAATATACAGTAGTTCCCCTGTGGGGGTTTGGAAGCTTCAGGTGAAGTGAGCCCCCAACTCCACAAGGACATTTGTGGGCTAAAACCTCAACAGCGGAAGCTTTCATTGAAGGGGGTCCTTGTTGATTATTTAAGCCAGGGAGCCCTGAGGACCTGCGATTTGGACTTTTCGTGAAAAAAAGGCTGGTAGGCAGGATTATAATCTATGACATCTCCAAAGAGAAATATCATTAGGTCAATAGCTGGTTAGACTTGGACAAACGTTACGTATATCGAGCACTAGCAAGGTAGGTGAATGAAATCAACATTCAAGCCTACTGGAAAGTGGATTAGATCACAGCAGATTCATTCACATACTAGCTTAAATCCATTAGCTAAATTTTGGTGAGAGGCATTAGGGGGACCAAAGTCAATGAAACAGTTAAAAGATATTATGAACGGAGTTGATGTTGGTTGCGAATAACATAAATTCCTTATTATATGAACAATCTGGGAAACTTTGCCCCTTATCTGAGAAAAAAAGAAAGAACTCTGAAAATTGGTTTTCTGTTTTTGGCAAACAACTGAATACGCTTGATTGTTATGTACTTCATTCGTGTATTTCATGTTTGTAATATTGATAGCATTTATGTTTTGGAAAGGTAGTTGAACCAACTCATGGACGGTCACACCAAAAAATCTCTCCAAGTTTGTCTCAGCCATCCTTGATTATGTGGCTAAACACGTCTTTTTAAGTACTTAGCAAAGTATATATAGGGAGGAAAATTGAAGGGATAAACACTTATAGATCCACACACCATTGTCATCCCTTCTTGTTCCTCTTCTCTTCGCTTTCATTTTTCAACAACATTCCCGAAAACTGCAGAAAGGGGGGTTTCTTGCAGCCCAAAACAGCGGCTAGGAATGCATTTGCTCTGTGTTTTGGACTGAAGGGAGCTCCCAATTCTTCTGTTTTCTTTCCTCTCTTCCATTCTGCTTCAGAGGCCAAGTGGTCTATTCACCATTGGTAAATGCTATTTACTCCTCTTCCGGCAGATGTGCGCTAGTGGGTAAGTTTCAGTTGTTATTTCAATTCTTACTGTTACTGCCAGCTGATGTAAAGGTTTTCATCTGCTGACATAAGAAACTTTAACTGTTGGCTCTCATTGTTATCAGATTTTTCATTTGTTATTCCAATTCGTCCTGCCAGCTGATGTAATTTACTGTTTCTACAAGGTTTTTATCTGCTGACTTAAGAAACTTTTAACTATTGGCTCTCTTTGTTATTAAATTGTGATGCTCAAATATATGTGCTTTTTTTTATAATGCAAGAGTGCAACGAAACTGACACATTATCATAACCAACTGACTTAAATTGTGATGCTCAAACATATGTGCTTTTTTTATAATGCAAGAGTACAACGAAACAGACACATTGTCATAACCAACTGACTTAAATTACATTTGCTCAACCAATTACACTTTGTTTGATCTACAAACAAGCTAATTAGTTCTTTTACTAATTAGCCAGATTGGCCCTGTTTATGTACAAGGAAGGTAAATCTTCCTTGATGTGTACAGAAGGAAGGCATGTTATCGCCTCCTGCTGCTGCTGCAGTTGTTGAATCTGGTTAGCATTGTAATTGGCACGTGAGCAGCACCTGACCGGTTCTCCAGCCAGGGGTATAACGGGAAGGTTGTCACAATTGCAGATTTCGATCATCGTACCATCTGGATCATGGAAGAAAAGCTGATCAACGTTGATCCCACCCTCCTCTACCCTGCTCCGCACGTACTCGATCTCCATCTCCTCCAACATTTTTTCCACCGTGGCCATGCTCTCACACTAAACACATCAGTATATCTATGTTATTCAAATCATATTTAGACTAGTTCACATGAAAACGAAAGAGCTAGAGCTAACTAGTCAGAGAAATACCTGGAAAGAAATGTGATTGTCTTTGGGGTTGATCTGGTTGATCTTGGGCATTTCTTCAGGGTCTTGAGACTGCAAAATATGTATGCCAATGCCATAGTTGAATAGCCTACATGGTTCAAATAGAATTCACCAACATTAATCCAAAACCAAATTACAACATTCCAATATAGGACTAATTTCGCTTTTGAGTTTGTAGATCCATTTTTGCATTTCCTCTTATAGTCGTGTCAGTCTTATTTTTTGATGAATTTAACTAAAGTGAAAATAAATCGAAACAGACATATGATATAAGAAACAACACAAAATTGAAAATTGGGCTAAACTAGAGAAATAGTAAATGTAAGTTGGCCTTTTGAGAACTGTATACCATGCACCATCAAAGTCCAAGGAGCCAGGCCTCCTAATGGGGAAGAACCCAAGAACATTTTGGTAGAAATCAAGGGATTGCTCAACTGATCTGCACACCAGTGATATGTGATTCAATGACTTCAAATTCAAAGGATTTCCCATCTTCTCTTTCATATGATATCTGCTATAACCAATAAGCAACAGTAGAGAGAGCTGGATCGAGGGCTACAGAATCGGGTTTAAATAAATAATTTCAGATAACGATGACTCGTTGATGACTCATAATACCACAGATTGGTATTACTCTTTCTTCTCCTCGACACGTAATGATCTCCTGATCGTCCTTTCACTGAAGCTGCACGTACAAGCAAATGTCTTGCCCTGCAAAGTAATTATTGGTGACAATTTTCTTCTTCTTTTCCGCTTTTGCCTCTCTTGAAGTTGATTTTGCATGCAATTTCAGATCATCTTTGTCTTGGATAAAGACATACTACCAAGTGTGCAAAGTCCTTGTTGAGCCGGCATGTGTGAACTGCTTTTTTAAGGAAGAGTACAATTCAACAATCCTTTTGAAAGTTGTGTGTATTAAATTAACATAAACAAAGGCAGCACTTGTAGATATACATTGTCTGCTTAATCAAAGTACAATGAGGTAAGTAAACACATGTTAAGATGATTGTTTTCTCGATTATAATAAATCTCTATGTTGCAACGTAGCGTTATCAATACCAAATACAAAACCTTAGTACATGTTGAAAGTGAATTTCATTATCGAAAAGTAATTATCTTCATGGCACGTTTACTTATTTGAAATAATGAAGTAAAACTTTTAAGATTTGAATTCGATAGGAAATAGGAAATGTGAATATTTCATTTTTTCGTATTCTTGTTACAAGTGAGTAACAAACAAGTGAATAAATGATAAAGAAATTTTACGAGTTCTAGTTTAAACAAAACCGACCGTTTAAAGACCAAAAACAGGCCCACAGAAGAAAAAGCCCAAAAACAGCACGCGACTGAACTCGCGAAGCTCCCTCTGCTCAGTCCTAGGGTTCTTCGAATTTTCCCCCAAAAATTTTCCCGGAAAATCTCTCGACAGAGAAACAATGGACGGGAAAATGGAAATCTCCCTCGACAAGCTCCCCGTCAAGCGCCTCGACGTCATCGAAGAGAACGGCCTCGAACGATTTCCACCGTAATGCTCATCTTTTTTCTGGTTTGATTTTCTCGGCGACCGAACAGGACCTTAATTCTCGGCTGAAAATTCTCTCTTGTGTTTTCAAATCCAGCGATGTAGGTTACGAAGAGAAGAGGCAGTCTCTGATCCGTCGAATCGACTTCGCGTGGGCGGTGGAGAAAGACGAGAGCAGCAGCAAGAAGCAGAAGAAGGCGGCGTCGAAAGAGAGCGCGGCGGCGCAGTGGCAATGGCAGAGCATGGTGGAGAATTTGCAGCTGGCCCACCAGGAGCTCACCGTCGTCATCGATCTCATCAACACCGTTAGTTTTTTTCTGTGATTTGGATGATTTGATTTTAGATGAGTAAATGCTTGTGGTGGTTGTGAAAACGGTTAGTTTGTTTGAAGTCTAACCGTTTTCGGTTATGTTGCAGGTGGAGAGTAATGATGCAGTGACGGTGGCGAGCATGACGTGTCCGAAGCAGCCTCCGGAAGTTCTTTCTGATCTTTCTGTATCTGCAGCTACCAAGCTGCAATGCTTCCGGGTACCGTCTTTTTCGTCATTTTTTCGGTTAGATTGTGAAATTCGGTTCTGTTTTATGCTTATTGTTTCTTGAATTTTCGGTTTATGTGTTGTTAATTTCTGTTTCAGCATCTTGGAAAGTACTTTAAGCAGTCTGCGAAATCTTTGGATAGACAGGTAGCTAGAGAAGCAAGATTTTACGGTGCGCTAATTAGGTGAGTATGCAAAGATTAAGTAAATCCAGTTGTTTTTGTCGTGCATAGGACGATGTTGCTAATATCTTTACTTATTCTGTTTATGTATGAGTGATAGAAACTCGATTGCGATAGCAGTATGATGTTCTGCAGCAATGTTGTTTATCTTGTATCTTGACAAGCTGACTGATAGATTGCAGCAGAACTGGAAAGTCAAGCGGCAGCGTATGGCAGCTTCAGCCTCTGCAAATGAAGGCTTCACCATTGATTTGTTTGACAATTCCTTATATGATCCAGCTGGGGTGTTTCGGCCATCTTCTCTGTCTACTGTCCGAGTTGACCATGACTCGGCTGGCATGCTTGCGATAAATTTGCCTCCAAATTCGTACCGTTCACTCGAATTTGGTTTTCTGGGTACTCACCCTGATGATAGTCCAATTGAATCCAGCAAAACCAAAAGCGGTTCCTCAAGGGACGATGAGAAAGAATCTTTAAGTGACAATGAGTGTGTTAAAGAAACGCATTCACTTCTTCGCAAAGTCCATCAGGCAATCTTCCATGATCAGGTATAGTTTCATCTTCTTCTTTTTACCTTGTTCATCCGTCTCTCACCTTTATTTATAACGTTGCATAACTCATTATGCTCTCCTGGTGCAGGTGTTTGATTTGGTGACTCGCGAGGCAGTCAACCAAACTTTAGGAGTCAATGTAACCGGAATACAGGAAAACTATTTACAGTTGAACATAGGCCAAGAAACCTCTGTGTTCATATCACTTATTCCATCTAAAGGTGAACAAAAAGTTGACAGTCCAAGCGCTGAAGACTTAGAAAATGCAGTTTTACCTTTGGACTCATTGGATGGGCTGATGCTAGCAGAGGATAAACCAGATACCCCAACGAAACGGTCTATAATACCTGATCAAATAAGTTGTGCAATATATCTGCAACAGATTTTTCACCAGCATGTATTCGTCAAAGCAAAGGATAGACCCACTTCAACAGGTGCTCGAGTATCCAGTCAGCCAGCCAAAGAAGGGTCTAGTCTACTTGGTCATTTCTGTATGTCCTTGTCTCATAGGATCTTTTCGAACAAAGTTCTTGTGGAGCTGGAAAATGTGGTAATGTCTGAAATCCTTGCAAGTCCTATCAATTTTTGAATTTTATATGTGGTACAACTTTTCCTCAGTAGTGTCATGTCTCTGTAGGTTAAAGGGGTACCATATCTGCAGCTGTTAACTCACCCTACCTGGCACTCGCGAACATCATCATGGACGCTCTCTGTGAAGATTCCTCAATCTATTCTACATTCATGCCAAACCCGACAAGCAGACAGTCACATGAAGAATGTTACCAAGTCTCAGTTTCATACTAAGGTCGTTGTAACTGATGATTGCATCAATGTAGAAGGGGAAGGTGCTCCTAATGTTGTTGGCCTATTGAAAGGGACTTCTGAAGAAAGTTGTTCAATCAATCGATATGACTGTGGCTTGGCAGATCTCCCAGTGATAATTTTACAGCAGGTATTTTTTATACTTTCGAACGTTGTTTAGGTGGTGTTAATTTAAAAAAAATTAAATAAAGTAGTATCATGAAGCTCACAGATCACTTTTTATTGACAGAAGAGAAAGATAATGGGTGTTTCTTTTATCTTTTTATGTACATAGACGTCTCATGTGGTATAGAACTTAAATGATTAAAATGCCTGTGGATTTGGCTACAGGTTGCAAGTCAAGTTGTTCGCTGGCTTCATGAAGAAGCTCTTATGGTTGGAATAAAGGCAAACCGAGACTTCCTGTGTTTGTCTTTTGAGCTGGAGCAGGGCGAAACACTCAGCTTGGTGGCACACGTGGACCCAGAAGATGGTGAAGGATGTATCTCTTGGTGGTTGGTGATGGATGGTGCTTTCGTGGAGGAGCCAAAGCTTAATGTTGACACTCCCGATGGTGCGTCAGAGTGTAGGAAGTTTTTAGGTTATCTACCCCTGGAAGTGTTGTATTCAACAATGATGGACTTGGTAAACTTGTGCACCTGAGGTGGTAATCCTGTGCTTTCCAAGTGAATCCCAACAGTTCTTGAGAGACTAGGTCAGTAATCTGATTTTGCCAAGTACATGAATGTGTGAAGAGAAGGCCCCAGGTCATAAATACACGACAGCTCATGCTTGAGGAAAAATGTGATTTATTATTGGCATATACGGAAAGTAGGCGTTTCATTTTTATCTGGTATGCATAAATGATAAATGTCATTCTCATGAACTAAATATAGAAATTTCCTTGTACCTTCAAATCGGCTTGTTGGCCCCTATTGACTATTCCAATCAAATGTGGCCCTGTAGTTGTTGAGTGGGGTAATATTCCCCGGTCCGGCCAGGTCCAGCTCGGCTATGTCTGTTGCTCACATCGAGCAAGAGCAACACAACCCTTTTAGTGTCCACCAAGCAATTTCTCTCTGCATTTGCTCATGTACTTATCCAAAGGCAACATATATTCTCCCTTTCTTTTCTCTCTTCTTTTGCTTTGCAAGCATGCCAAGCAACGCTAAAATCAAAGCCAATGAGAATGCTTGCCTTCGAAGTAGGCAATCCATCCACAAGAAATGCAAGTCAACTAAAAAAGAAATGTCAATATTCAATTGGTTAAATGTATTTAGCCTGATATATCTGAAATTTGATAAATTGTGAAATTCGGTAAACCGTATTTATTGTAACAAAATTCATTACGTTATCGAGACGAATGACTTTTTTGGCACAAAATCATCGGAATAAAACTTGCCAAAACAAAAAACATTAAGAGAGGGAAGATTACAAAACATTTAAAATGAAATGATTATAAAATTGGAAGGTGCATTTTGTTTCCTATTTTCTCCTCGTTACATTCTTCAAACGTGCACGAAACGAATCAATCCAAAAACATTTTCCGTTATACAGGAGATCCCCTCCTTCTTTCTCCACACCTGTACAACCCAAAAGACCAAAATACCCCGCTACAGCCATCCTTGCGAGCTCTCCCTGCTCCCTCCTCTACTTGCACTGCCGCTCGCTCGGGATTGATGTCCGCACTTCGGAGAAACCGATGAAATCGCCGGTGTGGGTTCCGAGGAGAGCTTGATTTCACGAACTGGGTTCCGAGAATCTCAAGCTTTCGTTGTTTGTAGAGCGAGTATTTCGGACTTCTTTCGACGACTTTCTGAGGATTCAGATGGGTTTGTTGGTCTGAAAATTACTGTTCTTGGGTCATTGTCTTGTTCGTTTTTTGAATTCGAATTCGAGATGGTTTTGCGGGAGTTTGGATTTCTGATAAGGGTTCTGTGGATTATCAAGATTTATTGGTTCTTTGGTGTTGTTCTAGGTGGTTTTTGATCATAGGGTGATTGAATTTGAATACCTGTAGTGATTTCTGTTTTTTAGCACACTGTTTGTAGTCCACTTTTTAGATTGTTATAGATATATAGAGACACATTGCTGGGTTGATATTGTTTTTGGAGGTTAGGAGCTAGCTGGAGCGTTGAAAAGGTTTACTACATTCTTTGTAGAGTTGAACTGAGTGGTTTCGGTTTGATTTTGCGGCGTGAGAAGATTCTTGTGGTGTGTTTAGTTGTTGTATTGGGGTGCTGGAATGTCGGGTGGTACGCCTACTTCGGTTGGGTATATGAGGCAGAGGCATAGCCAGGGTTATGCATCGAGTGGTGATGATCTTGAGGATGATGCGTGCTCGGTTATGCGAAGTTCGTCTCCGCGGAGTCCGAGAGTTAGGTCGCGGATTGAGATCATGGAGAATGTCCTTTGGCTTGCTTCAGCCGCGTTTATTGTATACTATGGTGATAGGAAATCAAACTTGATATATCTCTTCTGGCATGATGAACGAATCAGAAGGTACATGCATTCTTTGATTGGTCTTAATTTGCACATCTGTTTATTGTGTTGCTTCATGTGTTAGAAGGATTATCTCTCAGAAGTGAATAGAATGTACTATTACTGTTTCATTTCTCGTTATTAAGTATGACTTAGTTGTTTAGTCCTGGGTGGCTGGGAAATGATACTAGACATGCTCATGGAATTTGGTGGTCACTCTAGAAATTTAACTACATGGGTAGGAGTTTCCGTGTATTTCAAGGTTAATATGCACTCTCAGTCATTTGCCTGTTCATCTGTGTTCATTCAATACAAAAATCATAGCATAATCACATTGGTTGGAATATATTGGTTTATGGTGGAATCATTCATCCATATGTTTGCTTGAGATTTGGGTAATGCGTATAACAAGCATAATGACACTGTTTTCAAAGTTCTTGGGTTTGCTTTGAAGGGAGTCATATACGTATTTAGTAGTTGCTCACGAATCAGATAGTGTGTTAGTCAGTGTTTAACAATTTAAGTTTGCATTCTTATCTGTCTTTTGGATCTTGTAGATGGCCTTTGTACCTTGGGATGGTGGGCGTGCTTTTGAACATTATAATCTTCTGTTATACAAGTATGTCTGCGTGGGGTGTCAGGAGATTTGATGAGAAATGGGAATTAGCGAGTATATCTGCTCTACCATTTGTGACACTACTTGGTGTCATCTCCTTTTGCTTGTAAGAGGAACCACAGTGCAACTCCTTTTCACATTCGTCACGTGTTATGTTTACGACTGCTGCTTCTGACTTGCTGCTTTATGTTTGGTAGGTTCTGCTTCGCTTTATGGCCAATATGGAGCTTCTTGACCCTTCCTCTTCTGGTAAATCCCAGTTTCCTTTCATTTTGACGTAGATTGTTATTGTACAGTGTATTGCCTCTTGTTTGTGGGTGTGGTAAATCCCAGTTTCCTTTCACTCCTTGATTGATGCAGTTCACACTGTTTATGGCATGCATGGTTATATGTCCATACATCATAATTGGAATACTTAGGCGAGAGCATGATGTGCTGCGTACAGATTACAACTCCTCGGATTTAGGTGAGAAACAATACTGACCTAGCTAGATCAAGAGCTACTGATTCATACATGGATGGTTAGTCATGCCAACTGAAGATTGAACCTTTACTGATGCTTTCCTCGCCAAATTTTGCAATATTGGTCCTTTCTACAACACCATCATTGTCTTTCAATTGGTCAACTTCTACTTTCACATGAACCTTATTTTGGTTGGTTGATACACCTGATGGCACATCCATAGACCTTTAGACTGGTTGAATAGTTTTCCATGATCTCATGCCAGTCTGCAATTAGTCATGTTGAATCTTTTGAATAGAAAATGATGCTCTTTGTTTCTGGTATGAGCCATCTTTATGAGGAGGAAGTTGTGATATTGATTTGAGATTATAATATAGTGTTGTTCATCTCCATGTTTCTTTCCTCGTTAAATTTCATGTTATATCCTGTTTTCATTTTCCACTGTAAATGTGCCATGATTCTCTATGCTTTCATCTTTCCTTTTCCTTCATCGTTTTTATAAACAAAAACAGGTTTTCATTAGTAGCTACACGGAGGATCTTTACCAGGTTGTGATGATTCTTGGTCCAATTCACTGCAAGGGTCATTGATGCACGACTGATGTTGTCGAGAGCTTTTTCTGGTTTTGTGGTATACAAATGGAATGTGTGCAAATCTGTGTTAAAAAGAAAGTCAATTTGAACCCCACAAGTGTGACTTTCTTTACGTAAAACCCGCAAAGAACTCAACCATGCCTTGTCCCCCAAGTTGGGAAAGGCATCTTTCAACCTCCATCCATCTCCCTCCAAAAGGAAAAGGAGTGTTTGTCTCTCATCATTCTCAACTTAGTGCTCAGAATAATTGGTTCTATTTACATCACATAATGCCCCCACGCTGATGCTCCCAGTAGAGATCATCATTCATAACAGGCTTCTTGTGAAGAGAGATACACATTCAGATAATAAACACGTAGAAATATATATTCGTCCTTGACAAGTCAAGTAAGTTATAGCCACTAACATATGAATGGTATTATTTATCGCAAACTTCTTGTTTTTCAAGCACGAAATTGAATGGAAGAAAAAGATGTGTGACTTTTCTAGAGCACGATAAGAATTTCCAGACTGAATTTGGCAGCTGCTTTCAGAGAATCCCACACGGTCTTTACGTGGGGAAGACTTGTTTAAATTTTCAATTCCACGAACCGGCCAAATAAAAAAAGTGACCAAACTCAGTGACTTGGTCACAATGCCATACAGCTCTCAATTCACGTTCATGTTATTTTCTTGTCAATTGTCAAGTAGTTTTGGTAGACACACCAATTAAATATCATTTCAAAAGTTGTATTCTTCTTGTGAAAGACTAACAATAGAATATGATTAGCTAGCTAAAACAATATCTTCCTGGCTACAAACTTCTCTTTTTTCTTTGCAACTTGTGAAAGAAAGATTGGTTTAGGGCAACTTTGCAACTGACTTCTGCTTGGTTGTTTTGGATTATTCCCCAATCATGGAATTTAAAAAATATTTTGATTCAGAAATGTTTCCTTTTCTTTTGGCTAATGTGGTGTTAAGCACACAAGCCTCCTCTTCTAGAAGTGGTTGAAAGGTTGTGTGAATTGGAAATGTTAACAACTTTGGGGACTCAATGCTATCCTTAGTCACTAAAACATATTTTGCACCCTTTTCCTTCCCTCTATCTTCCCTCTTATTATCACCCAAGTCAAATGCTTAAAGTCTTCTCCATACAGAAACAAAGAAGTTACCTCACATCATGGTAAGTGAACCTCACAAGACTCCAATATCTCACATGGCAACTGATCAAGTCAATCCAATCAAGGGTCCTCAAGTTTGCTACAAAAGCACAAGAACCAATTAAAACATGGAACCAAAAACTGGTTATCATAATCCAATCAAAACTAAGATGATGTTACCAATCCATGCTCCCATCTGATCATCACCACCCAGTAATCACTATATCATGTGGGTGACTTCGTCAATGACCAAAATACCCCTAGGTGAAGTAGGAACTTCCATGGTGATAGAGAAATGAAGCGGTGGGTCAACACAAAAAACGTACTAGAAAATCTGGCACAATTGATAGCAATTTGGAATTTGGTGGGACCCACAAGGGGTAACATATTATTTTATTTTTGAATCTTTGTCTATATTCCTCTCTCTCCAATATACTAATGAAAAAGAAAAAAAAAAAAACACAAACCTCACTAGGAGCTTGAACCCTCACATTTTCCCACTTGAAAGACAAGAGCTAGCTTCCAATCGTTTTGGTTGTGAATTGTTTCTTGTTCGAATTTCTTTCACAAAAACACCCACCATATTGTCACCACTCAACAAAGCTTTTCACTTTCTGTGATCGTTTTTGATGGTTTAGGTTTGTTTGCCCTCTTTTCTCTTGTTGAACAACACTCTTGTGCTTGGTAGGTTGTGCCGTTGAGGTGAGCAATGGGCCCTGAACTCCACTCAGCATTAATGGTGAGAAGAAGGGTATCCAACTATTCCTTCATCAGTGCTCTCTGTGCTTCCTAGTCTTGTGCTGCTGTCTCGCATTTTTGGGTTTTCTTTCTTTTCATTTTTTTTTTGGGTGGTGAAAGATGAGATCTTTCGAATTGGGTTTTTGATTTTTGGACTGGTTTCGATGATAATGAGTGAAGAGAAATGTTGGGTTTGTGTTGTTTTCAATTGGGTTTAGCTGTGGTTCATGGGTTTTTGTATCTGTAATGGTTTCATCTTGTGATTCTCTTGAGCTGGTTTTGGGTCAACTATGGGTTTCTTTTCGGCTGGATTTTTGACCATTGGAGGTGAAATTAGGACATCTTGTGGTTAATTCCATAGAGAATCAGTTGATTCTTTCTAGTGAATTTGAAAGTTTGAGCAGTTTTTTGAAAGTTCAACCTTGATTAGGTTCTGGGTGTGATTGTTGGTTTATGATGAGGAAAGCCTTGTAGGGTCTTTTAAGTTAGAGTATTATGATTGAGAGGTTGGTTAGTTGATTCTTGAGGTGGAGTTTTTCCTGCAAAATCTGGTCTTGGCAAGCAGTGAAGGAAGACAAATATGGACAGAAGGATACAGCCCCCACTGGTAAGTTCTTTGTCAAAGTTTTATCTGTTCAATAGTTTTGCTTTTAGTTGGAAAATGCAGTTTTGGCCTTATTTCCTTACTACGGTTAGTTGAAACTGCATGAAGCTTGCCCAAGTATCTAAGACAAATTTCTAAAAAAGTGAACTTATAGCGGATATAAAGTTAGTGAGAGTCAGAGTTCGTTGAATGTAGATGCCAAGGAGAATGCTTTGCTTGTATTCTTAGATATTGATATTAAAAAGTTTTGTTGGCATGAACATTCTGTATCATAGAGAGTGCATGTATTGTCAGTTGAGTTTAACTGCATCGATTAGGATTAAATCATGATGGACTGTATCCATTTCGTACTACATTCTGAATTTGACAGTGAAGATATTCTGATTAGTAACTTCTCTAAAGCAAGCCTGTTACATGAGTTTCATATTCCTTTTGAACTAACTGAGAAACTGTCATGTTCGAAGTTCTCCCCATTTATCATATTGAAAGGAATGACTGATGCTAATTGTTTCTGGAAATCATAAATACTGATAGAAAACTATCCATGCCACCTGCTTCCTCATAGTAATGACTTGCCACAGGACCAAGGAAACTGTTTACATGAATCTGTCGTATTGAATTGCTGTAATTCCAAATGATGGTCTTTGAGTAAAATGCATTTGTCTTTGCAGGTTGATACAACGGCATGCTTATGTAGGGTAGATGCTGGCCTCAAAACTGTTGCTGGAGCCAAAAGGTATGTCCCTGGAACAAAGCTCTGTCTTCGGCCCGACATTAAACCATCCATTCATCCAACTAGAAGTAGACGTGGTGACACCAGCCGCAATCAATCCCCTCTGCTTCCTGGGCTCCCAGATGATCTTGCCATTGCTTGCCTTATTCGGGTTCCAAGAGTTGAACATCGTAAGCTCCGCATGGTTTGCAAAAGATGGTATCGTCTTTTGGCTGGTAACTACTTTTACTCCCTTCGTAAGAACTTGGGCATTGCAGAAGAATGGATATATTTACTTAAGAGAGATCGGGATCGGAAAATCTCTTGGCATGCCTTTGATCCCGTATACCAGCTATGGCAACCCCTTCCTCCTGTCCCCAAGGAATATTCTGAAGCCCTTGGGTTTGGTTGTGCTGTACTCAGTGGCTGTCACCTCTATTTGTTTGGTGGAAAAGACCCGCTGAAGGGATCAATGAGACGAGTCATTTTTTATAGTGCCAGAACTAATAAATGGCACCGTGCCCCAGATATGCTTCGCCGGAGACATTTTTTCGGCTCATGTGTTATAAATAATTGTCTGTATGTTGCTGGTGGGGAGCATGAAGGAGTGCATCGGTCATTGAGGTCAGCTGAAATGTATGATCCCAAAAAGAATAGATGGTCTTTCATTTCAGACATGAGCACTGCGATGGTGCCCTTCATTGGGGTTGTTTATGCAGGGAAATGGTTCTTGAAGGGGTTAGGCTCTCATCGACAAGTTCTGAGTGAGGTCTACCAACCAGAAAACGACAACTGGTGCTCTGTGTATGACGGAATGGTTGCAGGCTGGAGGAATCCAAGCGCTGCTTTAAATGGGCATTTGTATGCTTTGGAGTGCAAAGATGGCTGCAAACTTAGAATCTATGATGAAGTGACTGATTCTTGGAGCAAGCATATCGACAGCAAGGTGCATTTGGGTAATTCTAGAGCTTTGGAGGCAGCTTCCCTTGTTGCCCTTAATGGCAAACTATGCATCATCCGGAATAATATGAGCATTTCGCTCGTTGATGTTTCGAAATCCAGCGATGCCAGTGAAGCAAGCACCGAACATCTATGGGAAACTATAGCAGGTAAAGGGCAGTTCAGGACCCTGGTCACGAATCTGTGGTCGAGCCTCGCCGGCAGAAACCGCCTGAAAACTCACATAGTTCATTGCCAGGTTCTTCAAGCTTAGAAACTGTAAATTGTATCAAACTCAAAGATCTCCACTCTTTTGGTTTGTAATGTTTTTCAAAATTTCATGATTCGATGGACTACTTATGTAACCTAGCAGGCTAGGTACTAGGCGGTCGAGGGTGTTTGTTTTGGTGGCTTCTTTTGTAACATTACATATATCATGGATACACACAGATGTCGGTTGCTATGTGCGAAATTGTTTTGCCTCTATTGATTTACGACATCTTTCTTTTGCGGTATATTACAGAATGAAATCTTATAGCCTTATAGGGGTCGCAATGGTATGAATTGGCCAACAGTTTGACAAGATAGCGACTAAACTAATTTTGTGACAAAGATTTTGACAAACTGTTGTCATTAAATTGTTCAAATCTGTTCAGTTCCTACAACGCCATGCCATTTGCATAAAACTAAATTGTCATAAAGTTGGGACAAAATTAAACTGTCACAATATTGAGATAAGGTTGAGAGAAAATTCAATTTTGTCATAATGTTGTGACAAAACTCAATTTGTCACAAGATTGTGACAATTTAATTTTGAGACAAGGTTGAGAGAAAACTCAATTTTGTCATAAAATTGTGACAAAAATAAATTGTTACAAGATTGTGATAAAAACAAATTTTGTCACAATGTAGTGACAACTGAATTGTCACAAGATTGTGACAAAATTAATTTTATCATAATGTTGTGACAAAATTCAATTTTTTCACAAAATTATAACAAAAGTCAATTTCATCACAAAACGGTTCAAATCCGACCCATTTCTACTATGACCGGGCCATTCCACCTTCCCTCCAGGTCGTGGCTGAGGGAGTGCGACAAGTGCGACCGCACAAGGCCTCCGATTTTTAAGTGCCCCAAAAGTTTTTCGATATAGTGTTATATGTATATAGTTAATAAAGTCTAATGTAGCATGATTGTTCTTTTAAAGCAATTGGGTTTGTATGTCTTCAACTTATTTTGCAATACAAGTGCAAATTGCCTTGCACGCATATGTTTTTACCATTTTTCACTGTTACTTTTCTCTGTGTCTCAAGACTTTTTGTACTCTTTCACACAAATTCAAAATAATTTTTTTGAATCACTTTTCTTAAAGAATGTTAAAGACCTCAATTCAATTTCGCACGGGACCCTAAAATCTCAGCCACACCACTGCTCACCTCTCCTACTTTTTCATTAGGGGGCGAGTCACTCAGGCCCCTTGTCCCTCTACGGGGCTTATGCATTTCCATTTTACGGCAGCATGGAACTTCTGATCCGACCCCATTTCTGGTTCTTAGTGATTCAAATGGGTCTTCAAGAAAATAAGAATGGATTTTGCGTCAACAATGTAACAATTAAAATTTATCGCAAGTTCCTAAATTTTGTGCCGCCTTTTTTGTTAGTTTAATTAATCAAAACATGCCAGATCAGATATACAAGTTTATGTATTCCAATGCTTCGGGGAGCCCCCAAATGCCAATTATTTGTTCCTAAGGTTCTAATTTTCATGGGACAAATGACTACAACAAAAGAATATTTTACAGCACAACCAAAATTGGTTAAAGAACAGAATAAAAAATAAAGCTGCTTTCACTACAAATCCATTGCATACACACACCTGCTTAAGCATGTTCTACTACCCAGTTTGCGGTCGTGAGAGGTATGATCTTGTCAACGACAAGCATTCTTCCTTTTGCCTTTTGTATTCGTTGTATCGCAAGAAGAAATAATCAAGATAATCGAAGTTGATCGGGGAAAACTTTGCCTGCCAGATGATCAACAAAAATATGTTTAGTCGCAAATTCAATGCTCTTCTGGAAAAAGCATAGATAGAGAAACAGGATGCAGGAATGAGTACCTGGATTAGTCCCCATAAAGCCCAATACAAGTGTGAAGCTAACCTATACACATTTGTCTCAACATACAATGCTTCAAGATCCTTATCAGATACCTGTTGGTATCAAAAAGTACGCGTTCGGCAATACACGAAAACCCCTATAAGTTTAAAGTTCTACAAAATATATCTCGCAGATATCACAAACAATCAAGAGGATTTCATGATGGGCCAATGACCATGTACATACCTCTTGGGGATTGTCTGGTTGCAAATAATGCCTCAGGAAATGGTATTGTTCATCCTTACTCGGGCATCTGCATTGACAACATGTTCAACAATCAAAGATCCCAATGCTATAAAATCGAAAAGAGATAGAACAAGGAAGTCGAGAACATACAAACTGAAGTCACATTCATAGCCTGCATATTCATTGAAGTGATTCCCAATGTCGAAGCCTCTATAGTTGTATGATCCGTACTCAAAATCAATGAAGTACATCTTCTCTGGATATCATCAAATAAACAGTGTAAGCAGAGAGCAAAAAACCAGGACAGTACTAGTTTGGATTATAAGTGAATAATACACAAACAAAGGAAAGTCAAATGAACCAAGAAAAACAAAATCAAAACTATATTAGAATTTCCCCTATGCATGTACAATGCTATTTCAAGCACCAGTAACCAAATCCAACATCACACACGTTCTATTCAGTTTCATTTCTGATAATCTTGGTCAAGTCACAATGGTGGTCAATGATCATAGAAAGATACAAGATTTTTAGGTAACTATCACAATTCCAGACCACAATTCCAGATAGCAAGTAAAGGAATATCTGCCAGGACTGAATTTTGACTACTCTTCAACATCATAAATAATATAAAGTGAGTTTTTAGAGTCAACAATTACATAGAGTCAAAAGAAAGTGTAGATAGTGGAATACCTTCTTCATCATTAACCATTATATTTCCAGATAGCAAGTCATTGTGAGCAAAAACGACTGGAGCATTTAAAAGGCTAGTCAGTTCCTGTTCCATTATCAGGAAGAGGCATCATGTAAATATGGATAAATTTCATTAACAACACCTAATACTCAACATAGCACCAGCAAATTACAATGGAAAACCAACCAGATTTCTAATGCGTACAACTATTCAAGTCCTTTATCTTTCATCAACATATCATTGAACAGTTTTGCATCACGCTTCTACAAGTTTTATGGCAATCTGGATAGATCATCATTTGGATACTTTTTAATTCGATTAGAAGGATATCCATCAAAAGGAAAAACCAAGCAAACAGTAATAGTATATGATACCTTGAGTGTAACAATTTCGTTGTGAACTTCACTGAATGAAATGGTGTTATACAACTTCTGCTTTTCATTGTCATCAAATTCAAGAGTAGAGGCTGCAACAAGGAGGCTACTCGATTATGAAAAACTTTACATATTAAACCAATTTGTAATTGATACGAAAATCTGAACTTGCCAATAAAAAATGGACTATAACCAATCGCCTACAGTCAATTTAGCTAACAGGAGATGCAGAACATAAAGTACAGGAAACTGATTAAGGTCGAGAGAAAACCTTTCTCAAAGAACTTGAACAAGTCGTTCCACAGCTGAGGTTCCTTAGAACCTGGAATTTCCACTTGATGGAATCTGCGTAGTTGCTTGGCAATTTCAGCAGCCAGCTTTGGATCTCTCATGTCTGCCGGAAAGAAGTTAAAATCATGTCAGTGAACAGTTTCAGTTCACCGAAAAACCTGAAAACGCATACAATCTATTTCAATGAAAGTGACCTTCTGTCTCTAAGCTTGTATACCAGTTTTAACTGAATCAATTGCCTTCAAGAACATTTATTTGGAAATGAACCGCTGATTAGTATAGAATTTACCAAACGATTATCCTAAGATCTGAAAAAGAGAGCTTTCGAAAGGTAGAGTTTTCAATGGGGGGAGTTAAGGGGTCAACTGGTCATCTGTTTTCTGATCACCTAAAACCTGAGAACTCTTTGTATTCTTGATTGATTTTATTGCTTCTGTTCATTTTTTCGAATTACTCACACATTTTGGGTGCACATTAGTGTCCCCTTGGCACTTCTTCATAAAACACACTATGAATCAAGCAACTATATATCACCAAAGTTACCTGATGGGACTAGTGTACGAGCATAGATAAAAGACTGCACCATCCCATTCCCAAAAACAGCAAGCAAATTTGCACCAAATCCTGCAACCGAGAGATATT
This sequence comes from Spiraea crenata, assembly GCA_033992175.1. Lineage (NCBI taxonomy): Eukaryota > Viridiplantae > Streptophyta > Magnoliopsida > Rosales > Rosaceae > Spiraea > Spiraea crenata. Next base: position 1,607,102 of record JAVBHV010000079.1, on the reverse strand, counting down.
TGATTGCCTGAAGACAATATGCAGTGAGCAATTACAAATGAAGCACACAACTAATCATCATTGATGATGTAAAAGAGAAGGCCATATAAATATCCAAAGAGGCGCACCATTTTCGTGATAACCATGTTAGAAAAAATGCTACTGGGGCATAATTCAAGTACACAAAGTAGCGAACAGATTAAATTTACTTATGTCACATGAATATAAGTCAAGAATATCTGGAAGACGGAACTGAGAAGGTTAAGTCAATGGACACCGAACCAGACCACAACAGAGACTCACAAGACTTCATCATATCCTTCAACGAACATGCCTAATAGCGGCAATCACTAATAATGATATTATTTCAGTTCGTTTACATGTTCTTCTGATACATGAGGAAGCTACTTCAATAAATCTCAGCAGCCATATAACTCAAACATACTACCACTCAAATCAATGCACAAGCATGTCACATATCACCATCATAAAAGTTCATAAAATTTACCTGCAGTTCACGTTCGCGGTTGATAACATAATCGGTGTTAGGCCCGTACAACCTGACTGTTACAGACACATCAGTTCCATTGTCTTCCTTCACAGTCACCTTCAGCACTGCACGTATGAACGATTACTTATTCAACTATACAACACAGCTAAAGCTCACAATAACGAAATCAAAACTTGAGTTAATTTCACATCAAATTAGCTTTACATAGATTCGTGATGCCACCGGCAACTGTCTCAACGGCGAAGCGAGAATCGTCCAAATTTGACCAGTTCTTGAATAAATCCTTGCACAAATTTCTGCAGAAAAAATAATACAGCACAAACACTCATAACCTAGAAGAATATGAAACACGAGCACACACCACAACTCTCGATTTTCCGGCAATTTCTCATCTACCAAACAGAATTGCAAATTAAACACGAGCTAAATCAAAATAACAGAAAACGAATGAGAGTCCCTAGTTTTCTCTCTCGTTTTTCCACCAAACAGAATCTCAAAATCTGAAAACGAAGAAAGAGATAGAGAAACTGACATTATCGCCGGCGTGATGGCGGAGAGCGGCAGCGAAGGGTCGACGGAGAGAGAAGAAGAACGGATCTGAGGCGCGGCGGAGCAATCAGAAGCTTCCTCGGCGACTTCCATGGCGTTCCAGATGTTTTTCACCGCTCCCATTTCTGATATCTTCTGCTGATTTTTAAGCTTTGGATTTGAGTTTCTTTTATTTATTTCCTTTTTGGTAATTTTCAAACGCAACGTTTGCAAATGTGGAAAGACCAAGCTCCTCCGAGCTCTCCAGCTTAACCGCGTGGTGGTGTTAATTGGGCGGGTGTTCTTATGCGCCTCCGACATTTGGCCCGTTATTATCGGTCCCCAAAGATTCCATATTATCGGGTCAATAACTTGTATAATTTTGCTTCACTTACGAAGATTCTTCGTCTAATTTTGGAACCCATTGCTTGTATGATAAGGAAACAAGACTACTTAAAACAAATGAGCTCACAATAATCCTGTACTAAATTCAATGTTTAGTTCGATTTTCCATTATGGTGATTTTGACTCTCGTTCTAAATTAAGCAAAACACTCGATGCTTCTGAAGATTTCATAGTAGGTTTTTTTTACAATATGAATTTTGTTATACCATGTGCATTAATAGGAACGAGGTTAAATGAGATGTAGTGTAAGACGGTTTTTAAAGTGTACAAGAATAAACCATATTAGAAAATATAAATAAGATATTATTTTATGTAATTTGGCTGATAGTGAAATTAATTAATTTGAGAATCCAAAGTCATCGCCACATAGTTCAAGTTATTCAAAGTAAACAACTAACACAATCATTAAATTACAAGAAGTGCATTTTTTGCATTGTCCACATCGAAGGATGACGATGAGTTCATCCACTAGTGGTCATGGTCAAGGATTTGGTTGATTGGAATAATCAATAATGTGCATAAGCAATGCTAATAATTGGTAAATTAAGAAAGAATTTAAAATATAGTTGAAATCTCTGGGTTGACATATATGGTGCCTTCAAAGTCGTTACCTTGCCTAACAACCTTAGATTCGTCTCGCAATTTCTTCCTTATAGTTTTTCACACGTGTTTGGAGTGACGCCAGAATATCTTGAAACGTGTTACGGTTGTGCACGAAATCCTTTGATCGATCCACGGGCCATGGGCCACACGCAACGATATGGGCCGGACTCTGATAAGGGCCCAAGGCCTTGTAGCTTTTTACAGTAGGTTCTTTCTATCCTCGTACCAGCACGCACAGAGGCGAAGACGATGCAGAGGCAGCTGCTGAAGAAGCTCAGCTTCCGACCCGCCAATGGCTTCGCTCAATTCAACCAATGGGTCCGTCCGTACACATCTGTTTTCCACTTTCCCAATTCCTTACTTCTTCAGAAAAATACAATTCATCTTTGTTTTCATGTCTGATTTTTTGCAGAGAGAAATGCACAGCAGGAACAAGAAGGCCATGGAGATGATAGCCAAAGGTTGGAGCGCCTTAAAAGAGGTCGACCGCGTCATCGATTACTGCGAGCTCAACGACCGCCGCCTCATCCCTCTCTTAAGGGTCTGCGTTCTTCTTCAAAGCCCCCTCATTTGCGAAATTTTCGGTTTTGTTAACGAAATTGGTTATGTGTTTGGTAGGCAGCAAAGGAAAACTTTGAGTTGGCTTTGGAAGTTGACAATTCCAATACTCATGCTAGGTATTGGTTGTCCAAATTGCACTTGAAGTACCATGTCCCAGGAGCCTGCAAAGCTGTGTGAGTTTGTATTTTTTGTGATAATGATTCCGGTTTTCGGTTTTCGGTTTTCGGTGTCATTAGTAATCTGTGTTGCATAATGGGCAATCTAGATGAGCATTTGGAAATCAGAAAGATTGAAATATAAAGTTATGTAGTTGATAATGATAATCTTTTTTTTTTTTTTTTTTTTAATGCAATAGCGGAGCTGCTTTGTTAGTTGAAGCGGCGAATATGGGTGATCCTGATGCACAGTATGAACTGGGTTGCCGGCTTAGAGTTGAGGTATGAATGAATTCTAAGTGATGTGTCTTTTGTTGCCTTGATCAAGCAATTTCGATTTGCTCGCCTATGCTTTGGCTTACATTAGACTTCCATTTGTATTCTGTATTGAATACAATGACCTTGTGATGTTTTCTGGCTTCGGTTTTGGTTAGAATGAGCATGTCCAGTCGGATCAGCAAGCATTCCATTATCTGGAGAAGGCTGTTGACCAGGTATGTTTTTTACAATGCGGATGCAAACTATGAAGCCTTGAAAAATTTGTTACAAAGTCTTACTTGAGCTTGCTATGTTGTAGCTGCATCCGGGTGCTCTTTACCTTCTGGGTGCTGTGTATCTGACAGGAGACTGCGTGAAGAAAGATGTAGCCTCCGCGTTGTGGTGTTTCCATAGGGCATCAGACAAGGTAAACGAGCTCTTGTTACTTTGTAACCAGTTCAGGAATGGACTATCAATGAGGGATATGCTATGTGGGTGGAACTAAGTAGCAGACATAATAATTTGAGTGTTTGCAACTCAGAGCTATTGTTTTCATATGCTTTTAGCCCAATTCGGAAAACAAAGAGAACGGAATGGTAACTATTAGTGCATCATATGACTGAATCGGTTAGAATGAAAATCCTTTACAAATGTTGATGTCTGATCATCCTCAGGATTGACAACTAGCAGTTAACTAGGTATACAAATCTGCTGGTGCACTTATTTTGCAAGATAGAAGCCAATGCAATTTCTATCATATGCATGAAACTTCATCACATTGTCTACTAACACGCCATTTTAAACTGGTTTTGCTTTTAATATATGCAGGGACATGCTGGGGCAGCAATAGCATATGGGTCTCTTCTTCTTAAAGGTCCATTCTTCCAACCATGCTTGTTTAGTTTTGTTGCACGACAATCCTTAAGATTGCTGAAGAATGAATCAAATTGTTATCTTATTGCCAGATTTATGTTATTTGAAAAAAACTAGAGTATATGGTATCCATTCAACAGAAAACTATGACTCTTACATGGCAACTTTTGCTGCATTGCACACACTCAATTTTGCATGAATGATGTCCAATTGTAGATTTATTTTACACTTTTAATTGCTAGGAGAGGCGATTGTAAGTTTCTGGCACTGGTGATCAATCGATTCAGTACAAATGGCATGGTTTGTTTGTTTGCATTGCATTCCACCATATGGACATTCTTTAGATGGAAATAGAAGTTTCTTGCATCACCCTGCATTTGTGTTTTCTTTCACGACTTGGAATTTTGTCCCCTTAATGCATGTTTGTATGTGTTAGGTGCTGAAATCCCTGAATCTCTGATGAAATTCACTCCGAAGACGGGTCCTTTGGCCAGAAAGTCGAGAAAGAATGCAGAAAGCTATGTAACCGATACCATAGAGATGGCAAGAGAACGGTTCCAGATTGCTGCGAAAGCTGGATCTGATCTAGGATTGAAATGGTTACAAAGACTCGAGGAGGAAGAGAAACACGAATTGGCTGGAACTGAAATGGTTGCACAGACTTAAGGAGGAAAAGAAGCCTAGTAACCGGGACAATGTACCGACTGGATAGACATACACGGCGATTCCCTGAATGGAGAATGAATGAATCTGCAAAGGTTGGTGTTCAATGCTGTGATGAATGACCAAATGCAATTTTACTGGTGTGGTGTGCTCTTTTGTATATAGTTGAATGTTTACCTAGTTGATGAATGACCAAATGCAAGTTTACTGGCAATTTCCTAGCAGATATTAGAAGTGTCATGCCAAGTTGATGAAGCTCAGTATTTTTTTTTTGATAAGTAACCCCAGTGAGGTTACTCAAAGTAAGCTCAATATTGACAAGGTGTTATGACATTTACTTATTACAAATGGAGATTGGAAGAATGATTTACTAATTTTCTGCTGCTACTTACACTTTTAGAAAAATCAAAAGTAAATGTTCAGCTGGCAATCAAATCAAATGTTGGTTGGGGAGTGGTTCGAAAAGCCAGATTATTGAAGTTTCATGGCAGTTTCATATAGTTTCTTTATTTTGTTTTGTCGAATCAAATAGTTTCCTTATGATGGACCAGACAAAAGTTATTTCTTTATGTTGTAAAATGGCCAAAAAAGATATTAAGGAATAATACTTTAGGAGCCTATGAGCAATGTAAAGTGTACGACTAGCCAATAACAGTAGCTAGAAAGACAACATGCAAAATTCCAATTCTACCCTCTTTGCCGTTTGGCCTTCTCCATGAAGGCAAGTCCTCCTCAGCCACAAGGTATCAGGTCCCACCTCGCACAGGTGCCACCACCTAAAAGATATTTCCAAAGCCATTACCCTCTACGCAGTCCGTACACGAATCTCCACTAAACCACCTCATAAGACACCTCCACGTCACACGATCTGGGAACATCAACGCAATAAAACTAAAAGCGCAAGGAGAAATTCGTCAAACGAGCTAAACGACGACGCCTTTCCAATTGTCCACCCTACCCCACACACAATCTTCCTGGAGACGTTTCGAAAGGGGTTTTTAGGGTTTTGCAGCTTTTTTTTCATATTTCATCGGAAATGAAAAAAGAAAACAAAAAAAAGAAGAGAGAGAAAGTAGAGTGAGAGAGTGTGTGATGTTACTCTACATACTGCAGCTTCTGCGTTTCATTTTCATCGTCTCTTCATTTCTCGATATTCGACCTCAAGTCCGTACATCTCCCCAGAAAATAAACCTTAATTCTCCGATATTCTTACCATTATACCATCTGCATTTTTAAAAACTATATATAAACCAACCAAAACCCTCCATTTCTTCTCAGCCTTTTTCATCTTCGTTTTTTTTGCTCTCTGAAGAAAAAAAATTAAAAAAATACCCAACCGCCATGACAATGCCTTGGTCCGATTCTCTCTCCGAGTCAACCCGGAAGCCGACTCGGGGGGGCCCTCGGCCCAGCTACGTCCCTCCTCATCTCCGCTCCACCGGCGCCTCCTCTTACGGCGGCGGGTACGGCTCTTCGTACGAGTCAGCTCAGTACGGGTTCCGGTCAAGCTACACTGGTCGCGGCGGGCGCGGCGGACAAGGTCGCCGTGGTGGTGGGCGAGGAGGTCGGTTCCGGGCCCAACCGCCGACGTACCCGGGCCCAAACCCGATCCCGTTCGACAATGTCGCCGAGAAGTTCGACCAGCTCAAGGTCAGTGATGGAGAAGGTACCGGCGGCAACGGCGGGATCAACTTCGAGGCGTACGAGGACATTCCGGTGGATGCGAGCGGCGAGGACGTTCCGGCGGCGGTGGACACGTTTCTCGAGATCGATTTGGGGGAGTGCTTGAACGGCAACATCCGGCGGTGCAATTACGTCAGGCCGACGCCGATTCAGCGTCACGCGATTCCGATAGCCATGGCCGGCCGGGACCTGATGGCCTGCGCTCAGACTGGGTCCGGCAAGACGGCGGCGTTTTGCTTCCCGATCATCAGCGGAATACTGAAGAACGGAGAGGTGGCGCGGCCGGCGGGTCGCGGCGGTTATCGGACTGCTTGTCCCACTGCGCTCATTTTGTCTCCGACTAGAGAGTTGGCCAGTCAGGTGGATTTTTAACTTTTTAACTTTTAACCTTTCAGTAGTTTTCTGTGGCTTTTTGCGGTTAATGTGTTAATGGGTTTGTAGTCGTTGGGGTAATTTTGTATTTGAATTGGTGCATTTTGTTTGTGTGTAGATACATGATGAAGCTAAGAAGTTTGCTTACCAGAGTGGGGTCAAGATTGTTGTGGCTTATGGTGGGGCTCCAATTTCTCAGCAGGTTTGTGTCATTTTCAAGTGATTCTCTGATTGAAGTTTTGTTGTTTTTCTTCTTATAATTGCTGATTTTTCGATAACGAAACTCATTTTCGGGTTTATAAGATGTTGATTAACCCAACGAGAGAGATTGCAAATGTAATGGTGTTGAGCGTATGCTGTTCATAACTGTTGTTTTTATGTCTGCATTGATCGTTTCTGTTCTTATTGGAAATGATGCCTTGGTGGCTTCCATTTTTGCAGTTTCGTAATCTGGAGAGAGGTGTTGATATACTGGTGGCGACCCCAGGGCGCTTGGTGGACATGATTGAGAGGTCACGGGTTTCGCTTAGAAATGTGAAGTATTTGGCATTGGACGAGGCTGATAGGATGTTGGACATGGGCTTTGAGCGTCAGATAAGGCAGATTGTTCAGCAAATGGACATGCCTCAACCTGGTGCAAGACAAACATTGCTTTTCAGTGCTACATTCCCAGATGAGATACAGGTGGGTCAATGAAATGTTTTCAGTGGTTTCTTATTTATTTCCTCATGTAATACTATATTTTAAGTGCCATTTTATCTCTATATTGTTTTCATTTACTGTCTGAGTACCAATCTGAGCTGTGGTGTTTCCTCTTTTGATGAACTGGGCTCCTTTCCATGCTAATGCCTAGTGGTTGCATTTATGATACTTCTAGTGATAATCGTTCTTTTTGCGTACTCACATACTTTTTTGTGTACAATCTCTTTTCTTGCAGAGGCTTGCTGCTGATTTTCTTTCAAACTACATATTTCTGACTGTTGGAAGAGTTGGATCCAGCACTGGCCTTATTGCACAAAAAATTGAGCTCGTTCAGGATATGGACAAGCGAAACCAATTGGTGAACATTCTTCACAGCCAGGCAAATGGAAATCATGGGAAGGTAGGATAGTAATTTGTGCACTCTTGAGCCTTAAGAAATTGTCTGTTGCTGTGATTCGGAGCAATAACAGCTACTCTAGTTTGATTGAATTTTTTACATAGCTTATTGCTAAGGATTAATATTTTTGTCATTCAGTTTGCCTTAACCTTGGTGTTTGTGGAGACTAAAAGAAGCGCAGATACTCTTGAAAATTGGTTGTGCATGAATGGTTTCCCAGCAATAGCCATACATGGTGACAAAGTGCAACCGGTCAGTACTTCCTTGATTCTCATGGTTTAATAGTATTCCTCTTAATTTGGCTGTGTGCACCATTTATTGTTTGTCTTCACTGAGTCCTGAAGTTTTGAGAAATGTTGATGCATTTACTATCTTTCAATCGTCTAAATATATCTTTTGTGTTTGGAAATAACTGATTCCGTTGTGTCTGAGTTACTGCCAACATTACATGATTTTTGACTTTCCATATTTGAAGGAGAGGGAATACGCCCTGAAAACTTTCAAGAGTGGAGCTAATCCTATACTGGTGGCAACAGATGTTGCTTCTCGAGGTTTAGACATTCCTCATGTTGCTCATGTCATCAATTTTGACCTGCCAAAAAGCATAGATGACTACGTTCACAGAATTGGGAGGACCGGTCGTGCTGGGAATTCTGGTCTTGCTACTGCTTTCTTCAATGAAAGGAACCAGCCACTTGCAAGGGGGTTGATTGAGTTGATGGAGGAGTCTAAGCAGGAGGTTCCTAGTTGGCTGAATGAATATGCTGAGGAATCATCAACTTATGGTGGTGGTCGGAGCCAGAGGTCTGGTGGAAGTAACTTTGGTGGCTATGACTTCCGCAGGTCTGCTCAATCTGGGCGTGACGACTATGGTTCAAGCAGCAATGGTTATGAAGACTACTCTGCTGGCGCAACTGCTGCTTCTTTCAGTCATCTCACTGTACCATATGGCTACGCAGGAAACAATGAAACTGTTGCTGCCGGCGGATGGGATTAGATCTGCATAACACCTACTTTTGGAAGTGGCATACATGGGGTATATGAATGAATAGTGATATTAGGAGATAAGTTTGCTGAAGACTTTAACTACCAAGGTGGAGATTAACCAAGGGACTGAATGATCTTTTGTTTTTTGGAGGATATGATCTGTAGGTAACTTATATCTGGAGTCCTTGACCTGATCTTTTGTTTTTGATACTACTCTCCCAGATGTAAAACCGACTCATTTTGTAAAACTCTAGTCAGCATCTGTTCACAGCTGCTGCTATATCATCCAAATCTCAGTCCAATATTATATGAAATTTATGCCAAGAGATCTGAATGTGTGCTTTTTGCTTTTATATTTGGTGTGCATCAACTGAAGATTTGTATTGCCGTATAATACAGTCTGCATTTTGAATTTACCATTACTGAAGGTGTTTTTTCTCATGTTGAAATTGCAGTTGCAACATGGACTCCAATGTGCCCCATTTTCCTTGACCATTTTCTTCTTGGTCGAACCTGCACCATCTTCAATTTTCTCTGTAATAAAAAAAACCCATAAACTCACACCAGGAACAAAATTCAAGAGAGAAAAGAAGTGAATACGTTCTCATATTGATGTCACAACTTTTACATGTTTAGTAACTTGTATCTTCACTAGTTCCCTAGTTCGTATTCACTATATGTCAACAATTTATTACTTTGTACATGAAAAACATGCAAGTAACTAAATTCAAGAAAGAAAAGAGGTGGAATTAATACTCCCGTTTACAACAATGACATGCGTGGCAAAATTGTATCTGAGCTCTCTTAGTCGTCTAATCTTGTCGACACCTTCTCTTTATTTCAGTGGATGTTTGTTTCTGAAGTCATCGTCATGAAAAGCATCGATGTTCAAAACATCATCTCTGAAGAAGCAACTGCTTGCATTAAAGAAGATTTAGAGGAAGGTTAGCTACTGAGTCAGCCACATACAAATTCTGTTAAAAGGAACAAAATGTCATCTACTTTCCAACGGATTGCAATTCTGCGTGTTTTCGTGTCTCAAATTTCATGTACATACTGTCTGAGAATGCGAAATAAGTCTCAGATTTCTTCCTCGTCCTCAGACAGTATCCTCTTGCAAGCCTCATAGCACATGAAGGATATACCAGCAGCAGGGACCAATTTCATATAGCTTGGTCCCAACCCTCTATACAGACCAGCAATTCCTTCACTCTCAAGTATGCTTGAAAGGGCATGAAGTATATGCTTGTACTCCCTCCCCGTGATAGCCCCGACCTGCATTCTCTTCCGAGCTACCTCAAGTGGGAAAGTTGCACTGCTCGAAATTGCAGCAGCTGCTGACCCGATTAACAGAGTTGTTATGTTTCCGATTTCCTCCTTTTGGAAAGCCTTCTTGTAAGCTTTTGAGAGTGTATCATAAGCAAAATAGTTGGAGGCAGCATATGGGATTACTCCAATTAAACTTGGGGTGAGGCCTCTATATAGTCCTGCTGGTCCTTCCACTTGAACAATTTTGGAAAATGCATCAAAAAAGTTATTGTAAACTCCTCTCTGCAATAAAATACAATCTGTGAGTACTTATACATGTGACCTAATAATGTAGTACTGTATAATTACGCTCTAAGTTACCTGGATGGTTAATCGTGTTTTCAACAACTCGAGAGGGTATGTACACAAAGTTGAGCTGAATCCAGCGACAGCGCCAGCAATTGATGAAGCTGGAATTGGGATTTGCAACTCCTCCCCAGGTTGACTCAAGTGCTTCTTAACCGTGTCATAAGCAAATAACTGCACACAAATTTCCATCAACAAACTTATAAAATTAAAATGTGAAAAACGTACTAGCAGCGCTACCATTCATGCAGCGGCAAGGACCCGCAACTCTCGAGTTCTTGACATTCATACCTCAATAGCCTTGCTTGGAGCAACCCTGATGACATTGACCAAAGTCCCCCTGAACAAGCCCTGCCATCCATCATTTGCCATGATGGAATGAAAAATTTGATGAGAGGTGGAGTGGCCCGAGCTCCCGACCATCAAATGTGTCCTTATTGTCTCCAGTGGTGCAACTGCCATGCGTGACACCACACCGGCTATTGCTCCACTCATCAGCCTTCTCAGTGATGCATTACCAATCTTAAACTTCAATTTTGGTCCACCCCTTTTGGTGGTTTTCACCAGGTTTTCCTCTTCTTCTTCACCAACCGCGATTAGTGCCTCTCCTTCCACCAACTCATCCACTCTGCCAATTCGCAAACCAAAATCCGGCGTTGGCATGTATTTCATGTATGTGGAACTCAGAAGCTTTGTGCTGCTGCTCTCTATAAGATTCTGAGGATTTTGTGTAAGAATACCACATCCCATTGCTACTTGGCCAATACTAGCAAAAAAGGCACTAGCTTGGGAAGTGGTCTTAAGAGGACAGTGTTGGATCCTAATCCCGGGACAAGTGAACACAACATCGTTGGCTGGACCTCCATTGCCTTGCAATCCCCTTCTGCCCATCAGTCTGAAGCTCGAAACTAAGGTGTCTTCTTCAAGTTTCCAAAGTACTAAGACTAAATGCTACATGGCCTGCACGCCGCCTGCATTCGGTTTGGTTTGGTTGGATTTCGTCCCTGCTTTTGGTTGTGGGCAGTGAGAAGAGGTCTTGCTGCCACACTGCAAAACTAGGACACAACCAGTTGTATTTGAATCTTTTAAAAAATTGGCATTTAGAGGACAAAGTCGGTTCTTTTTTGTGGTTCATGATCCCTGTTGTTTCTTAGCTTCCAATAACACCTTAGACACAACTATCGACATGCAAAATACATTAAATAGTATTATCCACTTATTGTGTATATACCAGTGATTTGATATTTGGAGCTTTCAGACCACGAGATGAGATAAAATTTGACATTTTGTTGGAATTGTGGAGGTGGTTTGTGCCATAATTAGCAAACGTCGAAGCTTTACTTGGAATCTTAACAGAAACAAGAAAGAAAAGTTTTGTTTGAAAGACTCTCATCAACTACACGTGGATATGTTTAATACCAACACCCACAAGTGAACATATGACATGAACTTGCACAGACCACAAAAATTGCATCTTCAAAAGAGAGGAGACTGAGACTGTATACTTTTCTACTGAAAAATAGATCTCTCTTACATAAAAACCATCGAGCACAAATAAATAAACTTGCCGGAACTACTTCAGAACAACAAAATCGTATCCCTGTCATCATCACTACCAACGGTTTCACTTCCCCTTGCCTTTCTTTGCAGATCCCTTATTGAATGGTTTCTTCTGAAGGCTCTTCTTTGGTTTCAACTTGCTAGAAGTTGCTGAAGACGACTTCTCCTTTCTGTTGTTTCGTTTCTTGTCTATCTTGCCATTATACATGTTAACAGCCTGTATCACAAAGAAATTGATTGATAAGTCGAAGTCAAATTGAATAAAATTCTGTACGATATAAACATTGCCAAGCAAAAGAGATTGAACCTTGTTGACGTCAAACATCTCATGTGAATTCTTAGAGATTAGCTTGTTCAGAACTTTCTCTGTCTGCTCCTTCTCTTGTGAGTGCTTCCCTCTTCCTTCTACAACTGGTAAAAACTGAATGCAAAAACAGGAAAAACAAATAAGAAAGAACTTAGTCATTTTATTGTGGTATGCAACAATTAGTTGTACAGAGTTATGATGAGAATTACATACCTTGCGATGCTTTCCTTTATTTTTAGGAGGCTTTTCACCTGGCAATTTCTTGTCAAACTTTCCACCACTGGCTGTTGCAGTGGATGCTATTCCAGCTACATTTCCAAGTTCCTCCTTAGAGAACTTCTTGGGCGCAGCTTGGGTTCCCGTTATGGGCAACCTTGTGGCAGCTAGTTGAACATGGCTACAGAAAGAAATTACTTAGGCCCTTGAATGCACGAGAAACATAAATGGATCACCGAAACTCATAGTGTGAACTTCCAATATAGAGGCTAGGTATGTGCTCCTGGATTTCCGAGAACTCATTTTGAAATGGATGTCTAAGAAGCTAACTGGTCTTCTAGTTTACGCAAAATGTATGCATTGAATAGCACAGAAAGGTAAAAGGGTAAAACCTTGGCAAAGCACCCGCTTTCGCAGCTTGCTTCAAGTTCTGCAACCTATTTTTGGATTGCTTTTCAACTCGTTTCTTTTTATCATCTCGTCTTTTAGCAAAAGGATCCTCCCCAGGAACTGCAAAAAAGACAACCATGGACATGAAGCTCAACTTGTAGGTCATACTACCATAATAAAAGATTTAATGCTAACAATATAATCAGTGTGTGAAAATTTCAAGATGTACTATGATATTATCTTTAATATCATCATCAGAAACAGTTCAAAAAAGAAGCTAGAGACTCAATGCATCAAGGGGTTTTCAATAATTACCATCAGTCGCCTTCGCCTCAATTATAGGTATGTTTTCCTCATCATTTGCATGTTGATATCCAAAGGTACGTTTCCAGGTTTCCGTCGGCTCATCATATGCAATCTTGTCTTTCTTACGCTTCCTTATACCTGAAAAAATAGCAAAGTAATCCAAAGTTCAGCTTGGAGACATTCCAAATCAAAATCTCGAATGCAACTCAGTTTCTTAACACACACATACCAAATCTCGAATGACTAACCTTTAGATTTGGCAAACTCTTCCCATTTTGTAGGAGGTGCAGGCTTTGGAACCTGTATATAAAAAAAGGAATATGCCATTGATAGTCAAGCCTTCATCTAAGAATAACCCAGTAACTATTAATTCAGATACAGAAAACCACAAAATATGTACAGGACAAACGGTACGAACGACACAAGCAAAGTATTGGAGCAGCATAAACTGAAAGGAACCACTTACATGCTTCTCTCTTGGCAATTTAGTCGTGGGAGGAGGCAAGCTCACAAGGGGGCCATCTAAGTCTTCCGATGCAGGCAAGTTGAAAAGACTATCAGCGATTGCTTGAACCAACTCAGTGCCTTTTGCTAGACATTCCTTCACCAACTCCTCCCTAAATTACAAACGCAAAATCTTCAATTGAATGAGCAATTCCCTACCACTAACAAAGACAAAAGCACGAAATTTCGATATTGACTCACTGTACCAGCTTCCCTAATAACAAACTAAAGCAAATTACAATGTCAAGATAATAAATATCATCATCAAACAAGCAACAGCAGCTACTTGAACTCAGTTTGTTCAGCTCCTTTGCTACTTTAAGATAACTTTTCACCCCAAATAAAAAATTTGCAGCTTTCAATAATGAAATTTCAAATAACTAACCATTTTCACAAAATTAATCAAACCCAGTATTGCAAAAATTTAGTAAATAATTACATAACATAGTTTATCAAGTAAAAAAAAATGACCTTTCAGACGGGATTGAGGTGAAGTGGTGATGAGGGTCGAAGGCCAAGAGGTTCCCGAGGTCGATTTGAAACTGTGCCGGCGTCTCCTCCATTTTTACGACCTTTTTGGTTTTGCAGCGAGGGGACTTGGCTGAAGAAGAAGAAGACGAAGGTTTGGAAATTCTTTAGGGTTTATGTATACAAGCAGCCCAACGACGTCGTCTTTGTATTTTCTGTGCCCTATACATATATTTGGGCCTTTCTATTATTTTTAGTAGGGCTGGGAATGGGTCGAAACCCGACCCGATCCATCCAACCCATTTTTTTTTTACCCTTTTTTTCTAAGTTTTGAATTATGTATTTAGTCGTATACAATTGAGCTGCTCATACACAAAAAATATTAAATATTTCAAAATGTAACATAACAAACTTCACTTCAATTCAAACACAAAATACCAAATTACAAACTAAACAAATTACAAGTTGTTATAATAGTTAAAATAAGCTTCTTATAGCACACCAAAAAGAAACCTCTTGGAACTTCAAAACTAAATGAGGTAACTTGTTTATGCATTGGTGGAACCTTGAAAGGAAGAAGTGGTCCCTTGGCTCACTTCAAAGTGATCACCACTTGTTGAATTCGGGGGAAACATTGATGTTGATGGAACTTGAGGGTTAATATGCATTGCTATCATCTCTACAAATTCAAATGAATAACAAATCAAGAAGCATTAAACAAGTTTAAAATTAGAGATTCAAATAATAAATATACAATAAAATATAAAATACTTACCATTCTCAATGTCCTCCAAGGTAGAATAAAGATTCAATTCCTCTTCGATTGGCTCCTTGTAAAAGCTAAATCCGTCTGCTTTGAGCCAATCATTTGTGCATATTAAAGCCTCTACCATCTTAGGAGTCAAGCAACTCCGAAAAGGATCTACAACCCTTGATCCGGAACTAAATGCACATTTGGAAGCCACACTTGAAACCGGCATTGCAAATATGTCCTTTGCAATCCTACTCAAAATTGGAAATCTTAATGGCTCCATTTGCCAAAATTGCAAAAGCTTAAACTTCTTACTCGATTTTATGGTACGCTCTTGCAAGTATCTATCAACCTCATTACTTAAGGAAACAACCTCATTTTCCTTTAAAGATTGACGATATCTTTCACGATTATCACTCTCGTCTTCATCTTCACTACTATCATCCTCATTCACTTGAAGATCCATTTCATCATCATCATTATCATCACCATAAGCATCAATTGTAGAATTTTTTCTAGGCATCATCTCCACATACTCTTTAAACAAATCCAAAAGCAAGTTCTTTACGTCCATATGTAACTTTTGAATCAAATCTTTATCCATGCCTACATCGGTAAGATTAAACCCCACATATGGCAACTTCAACCTTGGATCAAGAACAACGGCAAGATAAAGAAAGTAGTTGACATTCTCCCACTTCCCCCAATATTTTTTAAACTTGATCATCATGCTTGCCGCCACTTTATGCATAGGAGTCATTTTTTTATTTTTTTTATTTTAAATAAGAGCCATATTTTTTATTTTTAAATTTATTATTTCATACATAAAATAGTAATTTTAATCAATAATTACCAAAATACCCTCAAAAGATGGGTAAGACCCGTACCCGACCCATGTATAGTTATAACCGACCCGTACCCGACCCATGTATAAATTCACCTGACCCGGACCTGACCATCGACGATGGGTCGGTAGATGGGTTAAACCCGTCCAGAAAAGATGGGTTGGGTATGGGTCAACTATGGGTTGACCCGACCCATTTCCCAGCCCTAATTTTTAGGACAAATAGGCCCATGACATTTAGTTCCATGTTGAAGCCTTGTATTGCAATCGTTTGTTCGAACAACGATAAGAAATAATACCAAATATAGCTAAGTCAAGCCGAGCTGAGTTTTAATGAACAAATAAGATTAGTCGAGTTTGAGTTGGCTCATAAGCATTCTAATTTCTAGTGAGTTTTTATGTGTTGAGTGTATCAAATTTGAAGCTTAGCTCACTATTCAAACCAGTCTAATACTTTATTCAAACGTAGCTCATTTCTATATAGATCAAACTTGAACGAGCTAAAAACAAGCGTCATACAAGCCGAGTTCGAGCTGTTTGAGTCAATTTACGAGAAAAATCTATCCCGATCATTCAGATATTAACATGTGACAAATTTATAATAACTTACACCCATGTGATAATGTCTTGGTTTGAGACAATGAGGGGGACATAGCTTGCTCCGAAGTTACAGCTCTTTGTATCTTGTTGGGCCATGATACAATATGTTGCAAATCGGGCCTTAATATTTTGTTTTGGGCGAAAAAGAAACAAAGAAACGACTTTTCAACCGTCGTGGCGCAAACACGTTTGTATAAAACCTGAAATTACCAACCTATAAAAACAAACAATTTCACTCCCCTCAATCCTGTCGATCTAGCCCCAAATCTCCCGTGTCATGAACCCTAATTCGACCAAATTCTCCCTCTCCCGTTAAATCGATTTATCTTCGTTGCTGATCCGCCTCCTCCGTAAGTTGAATCTCCCAAAATTGCTTCAAATTTCATTCCTTTTCGAGATTCTAATCTCGATCTTCACTAATTCGATCAAGTTATCGATGGAGTCCGTAATCTGATTCCATCAAATTCTCCGCCAAGTTTTCATCTTTTTCGAATTTGCTTGCTGGGTTTTGTTAGTCTTTGTTTTCTGATAATTTTTTCGAGATGGATGGAAACAAAGACGACGCATTGAAATGCTTCAGAATCGCAAAACAAGCTATTGAAGCTGGGGATCGAACCCGGGCCCAAAAGTTCCTGAATAAAGCTCGCCGTCTCGATCCAGCCCTACCCATCGACGATCTCCTATCGTCGATTGGCGGTTCGGATCCTGGTGGGTCGGCCAATGGGCCATCTGGGTCGACTTCAGCTAAGCCGTCCGATCAACCTGCGCTCCGGCAGAGGGCTCCGGCCACTGGGTCATCGTCGGCCAAGCAATCATCATCGCCAGCTTCGGCGGCGTACACGGAGGAGCAGGTTTTGATTGTGAGGCAAATTAAGAAGAAGAAAGATTACTATGAGATATTGGGGGTTGAGAAAAGCTGCAGTGTTGAGGACGTTAGGAAGGCGTATAGAAAGCTGTCTTTGAAGGTTCATCCGGATAAGAACAAGGCACCGGGAGCTGAGGAGGCGTTCAAGGCGGTTTCGAAGGCGTTTCAGTGCCTCAGCAATGCTGAGAGTAGGAGGAAGTATGATGTTTCTGGGTCAGATGAGCCAGTTTACGAGAGACGTGCCGCTTCGAATCATAGAGGGCATGGATTTAATGGGTATTATGATAATGATGTTGATGCTGAGGAGATATTTAGGAACTTCTTCTTTGGAGGAATGGCTCCTGCTACTCAGTTTCGGGGGTTTAGCTTCGGGCACCAGGGAATGGGGCAGAGAGGTGGTGATCATGGCTCTGGTGGTTCCGGTATTCGGACTTTGATTCAGGTGCTGCCGGTTTTGCTGATTCTGCTGTTGCAATTCATGCCGTCTTCGGAACCAGTGTATGCACTTTCAAGGGCGTATCCCTATGAGTACCGGTTTAGTACCGAAAAGGGTGTGAATTATTATGTCAGGTCGACCAAGTTTGAGCAAGAGTTTCCACCAGGTAGCCAGGAGCGCGGCACGCTAGAACAGAAGGTTGAGAGGGAGTACTTCAACATTCTTTCGCAGAATTGTCGGCTTGAGTTGCAGCGCCGCCAGTGGGGATTTATTCGGGAGACTCCACATTGTGAAATGTTGCAGCAGTTTCAGACGGCAGCTTAATTGCAACTAAAGGTCCAACTCATCCTGCTATGTTTTCTCCTGCATGATGTAAAATACTGTGTATTCTAGGGAAAATAAGGGAAGGAATGTGCAATAATTGATTGTATGCTTTCTCTGAATAGTCTGAGTATAAACTATATGCGCGTCCAAATACCCATTGGATGTATGTTGCCATTGATAATTTGCTTGTGGTTCATACAATAATGGCCGATTGCAGCACTTTTACCTCCATTTTTCTTGAAATGATATATTGATGCACTTGAGAACAAGGTTTTTTTTGCTTGCGACTCTGTGTTTCAACTATAGAACTTGATAAACCACGTTTTCTGTTTGGTAACATCGCCATATATTAGGAGGATTTGCTTAGTTTTGTTTGCGCTAGTAGAATGGCGCCGCTGTTGTCAGTTAAGCTAGTCTAGTCTAATCTACAATGATAAGGTAGTATTTTACATCCATGACACAGTGGAGAAGTGTGCTGCCCATAACAAGGCGTTAACGTTGAATGAACACCTCGCCAAAACAATCTAGTGTTGTCTTGTTCCTGTCTATCCGGTGCTTGTGTTGACTAATTGATCGTTCTTTAATGTATTATGGTTGCTCTTTGGCTTTTATATAATGGAATTTGATGTCAGTTGTTTCCGGGGTTGTAACTAAGCTTGGGTTCGTGTTTTCTCATTCAGGCTGGTTGTTCGGTACTAGTCTTTCGGAATTCTTCTTGTGGACGATGCATGGAGCACAAAAGATGAAGGATAATAGCTGCAAATTTTGGAGTTCTACAAATTAAAACTTGTCAGAAACTGTGACCGGCCACGTTTTCTATTCTTTAGTCTCTCTATATCCACAATGACTATGTGTAAAATTTTATGCGATTGACCTAATGCTTGCTAGGTATAATCACGGACGAAATGAACTACTATCATAGCTTTGCTATTGTAATGATACATATCATGTTCAATACATCCTCTTCATGGCAAGAATTTGATAAGTACCTCCCTTTTTTACTTTGAAAGGACAAAGAAAGAGATGAGAAACTTGAATTAGGCAATCATTAGCCACATTGTTAAGAGGTAGATAGCCGTTGTAGTTGGCCTCATTCATCCTTCATTATTCTTTATATTTTCTTGATCATACTTATCGAGAAGAAACTGGACCCAGTAAAATGTAGAGGATAAAAGGTGAATTTATTCATGCTGATTCCTTACTAGTTTGTACAACATAGCAGGGGATATACATTAAGTAAAATTACTGTTCGAACCAACTGGCTTCTCTCACTATCTCTTTCCCCGCTTCAGAAAATAAACTTGTATTTCGCTGTTCTCTACATCTGTATCCCTAATCCTTGGAGGTTATGACCAGCAATCCCAACGCTCCTATCAGAATGTACTGCAAGAACAAATACGCATTAAGAAAGTACCGCAAGAACGAATGCGCATAAAGAATGTACTCCACGAACGAATGCTCAAGTATCAACAGCGTATAGCATAGCTTCTTCGACTGCAAGAACGAGTACACAAAGTTAATGCGAAACTATCTTCTGTCGAAGAAGCTATGCTAATTTTAAGTCCTCAAGCCTCGGCTATAGGCTGTCAATACTTGGGCATATTGTACAGCAAAAACCCTTCTGTCGATATTTGGGCAGCTATATGCTGTAAATTGCGATAAAAGCAAACCTTGATTATAGGTCTGTCTGTCATTATAATCGTCACATAGCCAACATAAGGCAAAAACCTGCAGAAGAACAAAATATATGTAAAACAGAAGACAGAAATGAAAAGACACTCTTCATAGAAGTAAAACATAGATGTTGGCTCATACCAAGAAGCAGAAAGATCTTTTAGTTAAACCTCTGGTTCTTCGAGGTAAAACATAGAAACCCCAGACTTAAAACCTAATTAGGCGAGGTTTGCTATTTTGATGAATCAAAGAAGCAGAACAACCCAAACAAAAATATACCAGGTCAGACTAGACCTTCATACAAGCAAATTAATCAACATACATGAACCCATTTGACTAGAATAAGTTCACATCCTGAAATGTATGTAGACTCGGGTACAGGTAAACTGGCCTTAAAATAGTTTGTATGTGATCTTAGGTCCATCAGATGTTCAAACATGCATACCAGAACATACTGAGATTGTTTACCAGGTCATTCTCTACATCATGATCAACAATAGTCAATTTACCAAGCTTCCTATAAAGAAAAGAACTACCAGCCAAAAACAATTGGAAAAAGCAAACAAAAAGAAATAATACCCCACAGCTCTCCCCATGATATGGTGTCTTTGCAACCAGCGCTGGCGTGGAGCATACAGCATCCTGTCATCTTCGTGGTTATTGTCTCCTGAAAATTAGAAAATGAATATGTTACTATGCAATTATGTAATGACTTCGAGTGTGGTTTACACTTCTTTGTAAATAAACTATAAGATAGCTAATTTACTCTGAACACTCAGACATGAACACAAAGAATATAATGATTATCAGTCTAGAAAAGGAAATAGTACCTTTTGTGAGGACAAAAACATCTCCAGTTTCATTTCGCTCATGAACCTTACAGAATATGGTCATCAACATTAAACAGATTGAACTCAGATTAAGAGGTGCTCTGATGTCACAGGGCCATCCTTTTGCTCAGATGGTTAACTTCATCTAGATATTAACCCCAAATTCTTACCTTAATTACTCTATGAACAATCGGAATATCACGTCCCTGGACAGCAATCAAAAGATATATTAAGTACAAAACACAATAGAAGACGTAGATAAGCAAGTAGAAAGCAGGGCCCAAAAAATACTTTTGGAGTTATCATTGGATCATGGGTATGTAAGCCAACCTAATATTGAGAAAATGAATTTAATGGCTAAAGTATTGGCAAGTTCTATATGTTCACTACCAAAACATCCTACTTGAACCAATGAACCAAAGTGGTATAACCTTAGCAGTGAAAGCTAATCATTCAATGCTTGGGGCCACAAATTTTAGAATATGAAAAACTTGTAATAATAAGAATAGGATAAACGCCAAAACATACTCAATGACGCTCATAGCAATGGGTTAGCCAAATAAGTTTAAAATGAGCTGACTAGAGGAGGATAGCATGAAAAGGACATACATCCACATTAAACACCACGATTTCTCCTGCACGAATAGGATCCTTGCTCATACTCAAGAATAAAATGTCGCCCTGAAAGACATTACGTGAACAAACAAATGAGAAGGAGCAAAGCAATCACATGTTTGCAAGTTTATTGGAAAAATAAGATACAAAACCTAAATGAAAAGGCAAACAATCAGCCAGCCCGTGTACGTGTGAAGCACTTTAGATTGGAAACCAAGAAGCCATTTTTTTGTCAAACTACAAGCGATAACCAGGTAAAATGGTCTTATTCATAGGCGCTCATGTAAAGATCTACCCTTCTTGAGCTGTAAGTTTCACAAGCTTGAATCTAGAATACAGGTTCCATTAATCATTCAATATGATTATATGATGCTACTCAGGCAATGTAGACCCTGAAGGGAAAACAACCCGGCATAGGCCCGAAAACCCGAATCTCCACCTATTGAATATCACTACAACATTACATTCATTCATACTCCATTTAGCACAACCTTGTATTCACCTTTTTCACAAATTTGAAACCTTTAACCACTCAACTGCTTGCACACTTAAACCACTAACTAAGTAATCACAAGTACGATAAAAAAATAAACAATTGTCACAAAAAGAAGTGAACTTTACCCTAGCAAAGCCGGGTTCCATACTTTCCGATAACACAACCACCACCGGCGATTCACTTCCGGTAATGCAGATCAACCCTTTCCATATAATCAACGCCGACGTGACAATCATGCCTGAAAGCCCATATATAATCAAACGCCTAATTAGCTGCAAATAAAACAAAAGGAAAAGGCTTTTTTGCAGCGAAATGTACGGACCAAGAGTGATGGCTTGGGCGAGGGCCTGTCTGATCTGAATGGCCCTGATGGAGTCGACGGTCTCGCTGAGCCACCCCATTGCTTGCGGCGGAGCAATTGGGCGGAGGGAGCTTATGGCGGGGTGTGAACACCGTGGTCTGGTCGGAGACGTGGGATTTGGCGGCGGCGCAGTGATCGGAGAAGTATGAATTGAAGACGACGATGGGATTTTTAGCGGGTTGTGTTTGGTAATTTTGAGTTTGACTGAGGGGGGATCTAAAAGAGGAAGTCCTGCCTTGAAAGAGTGAGAGAACATGTCAGCATTGTATCTTGTCACCCGCCAAATCATGTCCCACCACCTAGGCACCCTTTTTCCACGAAAATTTTAGAAGAAATTACCACTTCTAATTTTCGAACAATTCTCCTTTTAAAGTTTGGAAGAGATTTCGAGTTGAAAACTCCTATCTCGTTTCATTGTATTTGAGCTTGAAATCTAAAGCAACATTGAATGTGATGATTCCATGATGGCTAATTTGTTGAGTTGTTATTTTACTAGGGCAACAATAGATCAATTTAAGTTGAATGATATGGACCTGGCCTTAACTATAATTCAGAAGGATTCGAACCTCTCAAAATCACTCCAACATACGGAAAAGGAAACTCAAGATAGACCTAGTCCGTTCGGGAAAGAGTTTGGAAGATGGACCGTATCTTTCGCGAATCATAATTCCCGAACGGCCCTGAACCGTAATCAAGATGAACCATCCCATAAGCGTATTAACACCAAACAGAAAATTAAGCCCAACTCCCACCTAACGGGCCGGGACCACCCAGCACACTTAACCCGCACTCCACACCACGGCGGCGGCCCGTGAAGCTCCTCTATAAATAGACCCGTAGGAAACGGAGAAGCCGCTGATTCATAAACCCTAAGCCGATTTCGCAACCCCAAAAACCCTAGCCTCCTCAGCTCCCACGAAAATCGTCTCCACAATGGTAACAGTCTCGCCCTTCGTCTCCGTTTGCTTTGATTCAATTGGCTGTAATTTTTCTAATCCGTTGGTACTTTTGACTGTAATTTGCAGACCGGAGAAGCAGTCAACCCCAAGGCCTACCCTTTGGCCGATGCGCAGCTCACCATCACCATTCTCGACCTCGTCCAGCAAGCTGCTAACTACAAGCAGCTCAAAAAGGGCGCCAATGAAGGTACGCTTGTTTGGGTGCTTTGTATTATCTGTTGTAATTGATGGTTAATGGAGTGTTTAAATTTGGGTTGATGGGCTTTTTTTCTTTCTTCAGCGACCAAGACACTGAACAGGGGTATTTCCGAGTTCGTAGTGATGGCGGCGGATACTGAGCCGCTTGAGATTCTTCTTCATCTTCCCCTGTTGGCTGAAGATAAGGTATGGTTTGTTTAGTCTTGTTTGATTATGAAATGGGCTCAATAACTTTAATGGGTTACTGCTTTACATAAAGACATATTGCAATTTGTATGTGCTTTGAGCTTGTAGATTAACTGTTTCTTTTCGGCTAGTTGTGTGTCGTTTCATTCCTAGTTTCATTCATAATTTTAAGTCCGATAGAGTTATGTATACGAATCCAAATTTGCCGGTTGCTTTTGGTTGTTGTAATGTGTGTATTCTGAACGCTACAAGGTTTTCAATAAGCTGGTATTAATGGTTGCATAAGTGAAACACCATGCCCAAGACTGCCTATTACTTTTGCGTCGAGTATATGCGGTTTAAGTTTATGTTGAAAGTTTATAACCTTTGTACCTTCGTAACTCTAATAGTGACTCCACTCCAGCTTGTTAAAACAGTGTCCAACATATTAATTAACCGTTCTGTGTAACTTTGACAGAATGTGCCTTATGTGTTCGTCCCTTCAAAGCAAGCACTTGGGCGAGCATGCGGTGTCACAAGACCAGTCATTGCTGCCTCTGTGTTAACAAACGAAGGAAGCCAATTGAAGGCACAGATACAACAACTCAAGGTACTATTCTGTCTGGTTTTTTGAGCCAGGGATATATGTTTTAGGGTTCCCCTTGCTGTTTCAATTGTCCTGCACACTGAACGTTGTATATGTGAACTGCAGGATGCCATTGAGAAGCTCCTTATCTAAGCTATTTTGAATGCATATTCGGTGTGATGGGCCTCTAGGACTGTATTGAGACCCTTCAGAGGCTTTGACTGATGAAGTTGTTGTGGCACTAGGAAATCTGTTTATCTCTGAATGTATTGAGATTTTTGTTTGTATGAACTGCTAGGCACCCGACTCTTAGATATATTTGGATGAAGTCGACATGAGTGTTTCTATTAAGTTTAAGCTTGTGTAACAACTTACATTGTGATTGCTTTTAATGTGATTGCTATTTGGAGATCATTTGGGTGTGTTCTTTCATCCGTTATCTTATGAGATCATGCCAGACATACTTGCAGTTTATTCATTCGTAATATTTTTTCGGGACAAGGTGCATTCGTTATGTTTTGTTACTGGTCTTTGTTCTCGAAGTTCTCTTGTTTAGAAGTGGCGAGTAATTAAGCTCAAACGAAATCCTTGTTATCTTATCATCACCCTTACCGTTTGCGGCATTCTCAGCGTAAGTTGAGCTTTGTTTGAAGCCGGAGTTCATTCTGTAAACAAACGATGCAACTTACCTTATACAACAAAAGTTGACACAACAACAATTAGTTCTGAAACAAGAGAGTCCGTCCACGGCAACGAGACTGCAGGCGCCTTGTGGATTTGTTGGTGTAGACCATGCATTTATGGTCTGGAGTTTGATTTCGCTCGCATCCTGTACATTATTAGTTTTGAAAACAAGCACAACTTGCTAGGTAGAAGGCGCAAAGGAACACAATGTGAATACCTAACTGCCTGCAGACTGCGGGAATTAAGTTTTGGTTTGTCATCATTTTCATGCTATGCTAGTCAATACCAAAAATTAATCGAGCTAATTTGCTGGTTATTTTGTTATCTTGATATTAGCATGACCGCTTTATGTCAACATCAAGTGGTCGTGCCGGAGTGGTTATCGGGCATGACTAGAAATCATGTGGGCATTGCCCGCGCAGGTTCGAATCCTGCCGACCACGTTGTTTTTAATTTTGTCTTTTCGGAATTTGATTGTATAGTTTGCTCTGTTATAATTTCCATCTCCTTTTTTCACATCAGAACACCAATCTTTACCGATAATCTTCACTCATAGTCCTAAGACATTTGGCATGAAAATGGCTCCAAACTAGAAGAGTAAGAAGATTTTCAGGGGAAGTTCTTCACACTAGCATCTGTTCCTGTTTTGCGCCTTCTGTCGTCTGTTGCTTACGCATTGCATCCAACTTAGCAGTTGTACCTACTACCTATACACAAACGAAAAAATGCTTCATTTTAAAACTGAATCCATCCAATTAGAAACATAACCATTCACTAAGGAAAATACTATACTTACTGAATTCAATATAAAACCAAACTATACCTGTTCTAGGCAGGATGATGCAGATAATTCTTCCAAGGAGTTTTGTAGCCATAGCCGTATTCCGTGCACACCTTAGGCTCCGCATTGCAAGAATCTGGGGTCCAAGGCTGCAGAACAGGATAATCAATTGTAATGGGGTTTAGAATTTAGTCATCCCATAAACTTTACATCGATGCTCTTGGTTTGAATTTGTTGACAATTCTACTCTAGTCTAGCAATGCACCATGTAGGTTACCAGCTTCAGATGGTCCTCCCTCCAAACCGCGCTCTCTTTTCTTCTTGACTCTGGCCACAGAAGAATAATTAGAGCTCTCTTCAATTTCTAAATGTACGGAATGAAGCCTTCATAATGAGGGCCTTGAGAAGGTGTCCATTTTCAGTGAGTTCATCTCCCACATGTTCTCTCTTAAGATTTTCATCTCCAGTCCTAAGCATTTTGCCATGCTACAGATATCTCCAGATTTTGGGTGGGATGTATCACCTGATGAAAAACCATGCAAATACAAGGAACCATCAGCATCACCAGTGTCCACCCAACTAAACCCCACTTCCTTTCTCACTCCCTTATCTCTCATCCCTTTCCTAACTTTTGCCACCATTTCCCAGTCCCCTTTCTCAGCATACAAATTGGACATCAGCACATAAGAACCTGATTCTGTCGGTTCCAATCCCATCAATGCATTAGCTACTTTCTCACCCAACTCCACATTCCCATGTATCCTACAAGCCCCAAGAATACTTTGCAGCAACGAAAACGCTGGCTGTCCAGGGATCTGATCCATCAACTGTTCTGCTTCCTCTAGTTTCCCTGCCCTACCCAACATGTCCACCATACTAGAGTAATGTTGAGGAGATGGTTCAATCCGATAGTCTTTGACCATGGACTGAAACAGCTGACGGCCCATCTCAACCATTCCTTTTCTACTGCATGCGCTCAGGACAGAAAGAAAAGTGATCGAATCGGGTCTTACCCCTTCTCTCACCATCTCCTTGAACAATTCTATCACTGAGTCATAATCTCCATGCCCAGCATAAGCAGATATTATTGCAGTCCAAGCAAATTGACTTTTATGAGGTGTTTCACTGAAAACTCTTTGGGACTCAGAAATGCTTCCTCTCTTTGCATACATATCAAGAAGAGCGCCAGCGATAATTGGGTCAGTGACTAATCCAAGTTTTATCATAGAAGAGTGGCATCGCTGGCCATACTTCAAGGAAATATCTTGAGCATCACCAACTGCACTCAACACACTACCAAATGTGTAATTGTTGGGCTTCGACTCCATGCTTGCTACCAAGAATGTTTTTAGTGCATCCTGACAGAGCTTGTTCTGAGCATATCCTGAAATCAGAGCATTCCACGATATGATTTCTCTGCAGTCCAACTCCTCAAAAACTTTGAGGGAATCGTGCATGGACTCAAACTTGGCGTACATGGTGATGAAGCTGTTGCAAACATTGTCTTTCGACAAAAAGCCAGTCTTTATACAAAACCCATGAATCATTTGGCCTTCTTCCACCAACTTCCTAACGGATATAGCATGGATTAGTCCAACAAAAGTAACATCATTTGGATATACTCCATCCAATCTCATCCTATTGAAGAGAGAGACAGCATCTTCTTCATCTATAGAAATCATAGTAGTCCAAGACACCACATTGCGATCCTTCATGCACCGAAAGACCAATTTTGCATCTTCGATAATCTCACACTTAGAATACGTCGAGATCAATACATTACAAACTGAAACATGACTTCCATATGCTGATTTTATTGTCAAACCATGTATCTGTTTCCCAAGTTCTAAATTCTTCTCATGACCGCAAGCTGAAACTGCACTAGTGAACGAGACATGATCAGCCGCCATCCCTTGTCTCACCATTTCAACAAAGAGCAAAACCGCTTCAAACCCGTGATTACCCTCTTGAGAGTAACCCGACAATATCGCATTCCACGAAACCAGATCCTTATTCCGCATTTCATCAAACACACTCCTAGCTTCTACTAAACGCCTCCACCTCGAATACATACTCACAAGTGCATTCCCAACGAAAACTTCACAATCCAAACCAGATTTGAATATAAGAGAATGCAGCTGTATTCCAAACATAAAATCTTCATCTTCCGAACAAAAAGCAAGAATCGTCGTATAAGTCACCGGATCAAAAGCCACTCCATTCAAATTCATCTGAACAGCAAAACCCAATGCCCCTTCACTGCTTCGAAACCCCGAAAGAATGGTATTCCAAGAAACTACATCCCTGTAACACATACTATCAAATATACACAATGCACTACCAAAGTCTCCAGCTTTAGTGTACATACTCATCAAAGAATTCGACACAGTCACAAACGAAACAAACCCAGAAGACACCGCAAAGCCGTGAATTTGGGACCCGGGTTTGGGGTCCCCTTGACATGCCTTGACGGCCAAGGTAACGGTAACTTCATCGATGCTCGGATGCAATGGAAGTTGCTTGGTGAAGACGTCGAGGGCACGAAGCGGGAGGTTTCTGTGCATGTAGTTGAGCATGGAGCGGTTGACTGAGGACGCTACATTTGGTTGGGGAATTTGGTCGAACAGCTGGTGCGCATTGTTGAGAGAATGGAAATTGCGGTGACTAAGATACCATTGCTTGGGTATTCGTTGGAGGGTTTTGAAATTCAGTTGGCGGGTAATCATGAGAAAAGCGCGAAAATCGCAATTGTGATGAGGAAATTAAGCAGAGAAGAAAGCACAAAGGATTGAAATCTCTTCAATTCAAAACCTTGTGCTTTCCCTCTCTTCACTCAACCGGGCCTCTTGTTCTCCGCGAGATTTAAACAAATGGGCTTACTTACAAATGGTGAGATGGTCCATCTATATTTAACCGCTCAGGCCCTAGTCCGAGAAAAAACTTCCATGTACAGTATTCTTTCGTTTATCTCTATTCTCGTGTGACTTTAACATATACACTCGTGACACATGAAGTTTGACATTTGTATCAAATCACGAAGATATGTGTAATGTATGGTGAGATTTGATAATTGTGCTCTACCTGTAAAGAATATGAAAGGCCAGCAGCTACATTATTATGTACGAACTGTTTTCTGGGTTGTTGATTGGTCCTTCTCGTTATGTAACGACATGATTTTGAAGGCAAAGTTGGCACGATTAGGAAGCTACAAAAATACCATCGGGTAAATCACCGACGATCAGCTGACTTTCCTCATTATTAGGTTATCATTAGCGTGTTTTGTAACAGTATTACTCAGTGGTATTATGGCTCGGGAAACACTTGGATCCTACCCTAAATAATGCACCGTAAATACCTACTCATTCGTAGGCTGTATGCAGTTGTTCAGGGGAATATCCCAATTCCTACATGCCATGTTATATGCCAGGCTGCCAATTCTGAGCCATTATATTATATTACTATACCTTCTTTCTGTCCATTTTGATTAATCTATAATACGATTGCAGACAACCTTATTAATGTTTGCAATTTGGTCAATTTTTCCAGAGTAAAGAGCCAACTTAAATGTTTGAAATTTGCGATTTGCACAAAGAATACTGCAAACTATAGAGATATTCATGATATTGTATGTAATAAGCATGATTCATGTTCTCATTTGCAAATGTGCCTGAAGGCCCTCAACTTGCACTAGTTGATTAGCAGGACTTTAATATTGCATTACCTAAAACTTGCAAATTCATCTGTTTGGTGAATTCAGAATGGATCCTAATCTATGTAGTTTTATATTTTAAATTTTAGCGTAACTCATTGACAATATTACTCAGGTGTACATCTGAAATTCAAGTTTAATTTTTCCCTTCCTTACCATCACTCTTTTCATATAGAGTAATATAGGTTCCCACTTAGCTTAGCTCAATTCACCTTCACCTTTAAAACTAAATACCGGACTATACCTAGACAAAATAAGTATATTCCGAGTCCAAACTGGAATCTCTAAATTTGAGAACCGAATTAGTCCACCCATGTAAGGAACGGTTGTCACGTTTGTATCGCAACCATAGTTTCATCTTTGATGTTTGTCTTGATTTAATTATGTAGTCCTTAGTCCAAGACAGCTCATTCCAACAAAGACTATACCCCATTGTCCATAGACTCCATACAATACCTCATAGCTAGCTTATCCCATAAAATCCCCAAAAACATCCCATTACTCCACCCTCACACCATGGCTTCCACTCTTTCCTCCCCAACCCTTATTGCCTCCTTCCTCCTCCTCCTCATCTCCCAAACCCTGGCCGCCTCCGCCCCAGCTCCCGCCCCCGCCGGCCCTCTCAACTTGACCGGAATCCTTGACAAAAACGGCCAATACGCCACCTTCATCCGCCTCCTCATCCAAACCCAAGTCGCCTCCCAAATCACCAACCAGCTCAACTCCTCCACCGAGGGCCTCACCGTCTTTGCCCCCACCGACAACGCCTTCACCTCCCTTAAATCCGGCGCACTCAACTCCCTCTCCGTCCAACATCAAGTCGCATTAGTCCTCTACCACGTCCTTCCAAAATACTACACATTGGCCAGCCTCCTAACCGTTTCCAACCCCGTCAGGACTCAGGCCACCGGCCAAGACGGCGGCACTTACGGCCTTAACTTCACTGGGTCTGGAAACCAAGTCAATGTCTCCACCGGAATCGTTTCAACTCCGATCAACAATGCACTTTTCAACCAGTTTCCACTAGCTATATACCAAGTGGACAAAGTGTTGTTGCCTAATGACTTGTTTGGTGAGAAGACTCCGTCGTCGGCTCCTTCTCCGGCGAAGAGCACCGCCGCTAGCTCGAACGAAACTACGGGAACAGCCGCATCGTCTCCTGATAAAGCCGGTGTAGGTTCGATTAAGAGCAATGTGGGGTTCGTTGGATTGGCTCTTGGACTCATTGGTTTTATTTTCATGTCGTAATTAAGGATTTGAGTTTGAACTGATCTTTGTGCATGTTTTGTTGTTTATTTTGTCACACATTCAAATGTTCTTTGGCACTTGTTTTCAAATTTTTCAATCGGATTGTTTGATTTATTGTTCAGATCAGATCTCAATTATCAACTAAGCAATTGGGCCGACATCACATGCATGGCCAAATAGTTGTTTAGAGAAACTGAATCGCTGTTATTATATAGCTAAACTTTGAAATTAAGATTAATGATGTTTATGAATCCATAGAAAAATATTGAGCATGTGACCAAACATGATCTGCTTTGTTGGCTTTCTATTCTATGAGGCAACTTGAATACTATATTCAAAATTAATATTGTGTGAGACTTTCACAATATTGTGTGACTTGATCCAGAAAGAAGGGTCGTTTAGTAGGTGGTGTTTGTGACTTAATCTGGGCCTAATTCTCTCTGATGGTTAGGTCGTAAGAAGGTCGACTAGGTTCCCGCTCAACTTTCTGATGGCTATGCCGTAGGAAAGCGGGGTGGGCTTCGGATTGAGTCTCCAAATGCTGCCTATATATTAGTGTCCATGGAATGCTTGTTTTTTTGGAGTATATGGTACTCTTTTCCTTGTGAATTGCAAGGTTTTTAACGAGACCCAGGTTTGTCTAGACCAAATGATATATTGTACTCTTGTATTGGACTTAGTCGAAACCTTTTATCAATGAATTCCATTCCATTTTGATCCAAAAAAAAAAAAACGTTAGTTGCATGAATTAATGCGTCTCATTTGGTATTCAATTTATTGATGAAGAAAATTAGGACCTTGTATTTATTACCCCTACAAATGTCTGCAACTAATTTAGAAAATGTGATTTTAATTAGATAACAGAACAATTTCATATTTGATTAATTTTCTTTCCTTCCTTTCTTTACATGGATGAGCTATATTAGATAAGAAATAAAATAAACAATTTCGATCATAACACGCATTAATGGAGAAGAGAAAGAGAAGATGAGGCAGAGAGGAGACAACCAAATGGAACAGAGGATCTGCATTCCCACACTAGGCAACGGTTTTGAGCTTGCAGACAACGGTTTTATATTGAATCTGTTGTCTATTGCGACATTACATAACCGTTCTTTATCATTGTCTATTGAGATTAGAATAGATAAATGCCACTTTAGATAATGGTTCTCAATATTGATGGAACAACTACATATATGAATTTTACTAACAACAACAATTCTCATACAAATATACGAATAAGAATTAAACATCAACTATAAAGAAATTAATGTAAACGACAAGTGCAATGTCTTAAAGACAAATTTCGCCCCCAGTGCTTGTAGTTCTACGGACGTTCATCTCTTACCCTATGTTTGGATGAAGAAAAAGTAAAATACTAGAAAAACTAAAATGATGGGAACTTAATTTCCATCATTTAAAATAATGTCAATTGTAAATTCCCTTGTTTGGATATAATGTATGTGGAATATTGAAAATAATAGAAATTATAAATTCTATTGTTTGGATGAAGAAAACAACAGGAGAAAAACAAAAAGCAATTCAACAAAATCTCAAGTTCTAATCGAAACATAATATAAATTCAACGAAATCAACAAAGTCCCAAGTTCAAATCAAAACATAATACAAATTCAACAAAATTAACATAATATAAACACCAATGCATTCAGTGATACGATTTGTTCAATATACAAGAGGTTATCATTCTATATTCTTAAACAATACCAACATTTTATGAATAACCAGGAAAACAAAACAAACCGAACAGGAAACAACTCAACACCACAAAATGATCCGGACAAATATATATAAACACAATTAACATACACAAATCAATTTTCTGTCTTTGCGGTTAAAAAATTGAAGTTGGAGAATGTGTAAGTTCTTCGTGGCATTATATCACAGAACAAGAGACAAAAATGAATACAAATCACATGAAAAGAGTAGCATTCATTATCATTCTTTAATCTTAAACAATTCCCCACCCAGCCCAAACGTCAGTCTTCCTCTCCCTTTCCCAATCACAATTCAAGTTTTTGCATACTGTATTCTCCACCGACCCGTCGACCTTTCCCATTCCCAATCACAATCAAGTTTTTATATAATATTTCCCCACCCACCCACCAATTTTATACTTCCGTCATTATCTTTCTCACCTTTCCTAATCCCAACCTCATCCGCTTCCTTTACTATTCCTCTGTATTTCCTTTTTTCCTCAACAGCCTGAAGCCCAGAAATATATCTCTCCCAAATCGAATCATCACAGAATCTCCAGAAACTCATGATATTCTTTCAAGATGGATAGATGTAAAGAAAATTTTGAATTCTAACCTCAAATTTGAAGTCCACCAGCAAAACGTCAGTGCGATCTCTTCTTTGCTATGGTTTCTCTGTCTTCTCTGCGCTATGGGTGGTAATTGAGTCTTTGCTTGAGTTTTATTAGAACACGATGAATGATTTCGCGCGCAAAGGATATTTCTCGCCCATGAAAACAAGATTTCCCCACCTGTGTCAATTGAGATTTTCCTACCCGAGAGGTGGAAATTTAAGGCGGAAAAACTTCTCCCAAAATTCCACCAAATTTTCCCGCACGTCAATCCCGGTTTTTCGAGTTTTAGTTGCCAAACACGGTAATTTAGGATTTGTCAAAATCTTTTCCTGAGTTTTAGGTAAATTCCGGGTTATTTTCCCACATCCAAACACACCATTAGAGCAAAAACAATGTGGGGGAAAAAGGTAGAGTGGGAAAAGTTGAAAGGAAAAAAATGTATGATTTTCTAATGTGAAGGGGGAAAAAAATGTGAAGGAAAAATTGGGTGTAAAAATTTAACTCATCTTAACCATTCATCTCTCCAAGTGTCAAAGAGAGAGAAAAAGATGGTGGTGCCTACTCATGCCACATCAAGGGGAAAACTTTAAAAATGGGTGTATATTTACACCCAAACTTACATTTTTCCCCCTCAAATTTGGGTTTATACACCTTATTCCTCCAACATTATTTGAGATTTAGGTGAAAATTTGGGTTTTTAGGATAAGTTTTTGGGTTTATAGAGCAATATTGTTTTTGCTCTTAGGATTCAACAATAGGTAATTCCAAGCTAAAGAACTACCACTTCGGACTCTGACAAACCACTTTATATTTGTATTCTCTCAAACCACTTTATATCCGCACATGACTAGTTGGTCTAGCGGCATTTCCTCTCCACTTTGGTGGAGGAGGGCTCAGGTTCGACTCATAGTGGTGGCGAAAATAAGATATATTTTCAGTGAGGTCGATCCTTCAGTTATGGAAGTCTCAAGTTCGACTCACAGTGGTGGCGAGATCGAGGATATTTTCAGTGAGATCGATGTTATATTGTGGGTCATTAGGGCCTGTTATGGATAGGTTATACACTCATTGTTCATGTAAATTGTAAACATTATATCTTTGACCAAAAAATAAAAAACCACTTTATATCCACGGCATTACAAATTGTTGGGTTTATATAGAACCCGTGGTGCCGTTTTACCTAAAGATGCAACTCTTGCATGCATCATAACTGTCCTTACCAAAGGCCACAACTAATTAATTACATGTAAGCTTAATTATAAAAGATTTTCGGACACAAGACCTTTGTAAATTTGCAATAGACCCCCACAGTTTCAATGGTGATCACCTCCCCTCATAGGAAACGGTTTTGGCTGTCTGTGGGGATAAATCTTACATCTTCTCAGGCCTCACAGCCTTTCTTATTGGAATCATTCTATTGCTTTAGAGGTTGAACTTTTCATACCTAGTTTTCTTTTGAAACTAGCAGCAATATAGCGTGCACTTGACAGTTTACACATATCATGCATAATTGAATAATATTCTGATCTTTGCCAGCATGCAAATGATCATCTTTCGAATCCATCTGTCCATATGATCGTACACGCCGTACTTTTGATTAATACATATACTTGACATTATTCAAGCATCATCATACAAAAGTCAAACTGCAAACTGCATTCACAGTATACATTTGACTTTCGAACACACATGCCCATTCAAATGGACCACATCAATTACCAACTAATCGAATGCCTTGTCATGGATATGAACTTAATTCACAAAGGAGTATATTGCACGAACTCTGATATCCATAATAAACACAGTGAATGGAACCAAGATGTCCCCATTGTGAAACGGTGGGACTCTATCATCTCAAGACGGCGGGTCTCCTGGATGCATCAGGCATCTCTACAGAAGTTGTATTTCTTGACAACTAATCACCGCATGATTACAGCAGCTAGAGGCGTGCTAGAGGCCTGGGACCATTTTCCCATTCGAAGACCATATACGCATGTACCACTTGGATACATACACTTAAAAGAGACTGGAAAAGCAGTTCCCTGTCGTTGTCAAACTCTTGCCGTTTTGTATGCTAAAACATACAACAGACAGCATATTATCTAGCCCAATCAAAACAAAATGTTTTGCATCGAATCATGCCTTATAATGCATCAGTTCTGTGTAATTCGTTCTTCACAGAAGAATGGCTAGACTCAACTTTTCATTTTCTCACTCGGAGAATTTCACCCTATTCACATGTTCTAATTGTTTCTAGTGTCAAATATGTCTTTTAAGTTTTCAGCGGAACAACTAGAAATATGAATTTTACTAACAACAATAATTCTCATACTATTACTAAATATAACAACAATAATTAAACATCAAGTACATAGAAATTAATGTAAACGACAAAAGAAAAGTTAGAAATACTAACAGGCTTTGGTGATTGAGGCTTGCACAAGGTGCAATGTCCTAAAGACAGATTTTGCCCTTACACAATTGGGAAAACTCTCTCGACACGATTCAGAGATTTGAAGGACATCAATGACAATGGGGAAACTCAATTGAGAACACTCAATCTTCTCTCTATGACTTTTATATGCACAGCATGACAAATTGGAATTGCTGGGTTTATATAGAACCCATGGTGCTGTTTTAGCTAGATGCAACTTTTGCATCATAACTTTCCTTACCAAAGGTCACAACTTATTACATGTAACCTTAATTATAAAAGCTACGGACACAAGACTTTTTAAATGAATAGGACTACAATTGGTATGTTTCATTCGCTTATTAGAAATTATAAATTGAATGTAGATGCCGCATTTATACCCGAAACAGGTGTAGGTGGAATTGGTGCTGTTGTTAGAGATGACAAAGGGGAAGTTATGGTGGTTATGGCCCTTCCTCTTGTCACCGCCTCCTCGCCTAAGCATGCTGAAATATTGGCTCTTAATTACGGGTTGCGCTATGCTTTGGATGTTGGTTTCTCTTCATTATTTGTAGAATCAGATTCCTTGGATCTTGTTAGAGATATAAATTCAAATGATGAAGAGCAGCTAGCTTATGATGGGAATCTTATTCAAGATATAAAGGAGATACCGCATCAATTTCTGCAGGTGAAAGTGTCTCATGTCTCCAGAAATTGTAATCAGGTAGCTCATCACCTAGTTAAGGTTGCTTTGAATTGTACTTCTGAGATAATTTGGATGGAGGAAGCTCCCCCTTGACTAGAAACCATTCTTGAAAATGATGCTATGAGCTCTTGATGTACCTCCTTTATTTAATGGAAAGTTCATTTCTCAAAAAAAA
Source organism: Spiraea crenata (assembly GCA_033992175.1). Taxonomy (NCBI): domain Eukaryota; kingdom Viridiplantae; phylum Streptophyta; class Magnoliopsida; order Rosales; family Rosaceae; genus Spiraea; species Spiraea crenata. Next base: position 1,571,311 of record JAVBHV010000079.1, on the reverse strand, counting down.
AAAAAAAACATGAATAGACAACGGATATATTCACTGTTGTCCACTGCATTTTGTGGCCTAGTGGCCATACGATACCTTGTAGCTAGCTTGATCCCATAAAATCCCCAAAAACATCCCATTACCACCCTCACACCATGGCTTCCACTCCTTCCTCCCTAACTCTCATTGCCTCTTTCCTCCTCCTCCTCTTCATTTCCCAAACCCTCGCCGCCACCGCCCCAGCCCCTGCCCCCGTTGGCCCTCTCAACTTCACCGAAATCCTCGACAAAAAGGGCCAATACACCACCTTCATCCGCCTCCTCATCCTAACCCAAGTCGGCTCCCAAATCAACAACCACCTGAACTCCTCCACCGAGGGACTCACCGTCTTCGCCCCCACCGACAAGGCCTTCACCGCCCTAAAAGCCGGCACGCTTAACTCCCTCACCGTCCAACAACTAGTCGCTTTAGTCCTCTACAACGTCCTCCCAAAATACTACACATTGGCCAGCCTCTTGACCGTTTCCAACCCCATCAGGACTCAGGCCACAGACCAAGACGGCGGCATTTACGGCCTCAACTTCACCGGGTCCGGAAACCATGAGTGTCTCCACCGGAATCGTTTCAACTCCGATCAACAATGCACTTCTGCAAAAGTTTCCACTAGCGATATACCAAGTGGACAATGTGTTGTTGCCTACTGACTTGTTTGGTGTGAAGACTCCGGCGTTGGCTCCTCCTCCAGCGAAGAGCACCGCCGCTAGATCGAACAAAACGACAACAAAGGCCGCACTCTCACCCGATAATGGCGGTGTTGGTTCTATTCGGAGCAATGTGGGATTCTTGGGATTGGCTCCGGCGTTGGCTCCTACTCCGGCAAAGAGCACCGCCGCGAGTTCAAACGAAACAACGGTAAAGGCCGCATCTTCACCCGATAATGGCGTTGCTGGTCCGATTCAGAGCAATGTGGGATTCCTGGGATTGGCTCCGGCGTCGGCTCCTACTCCGGCGAAGAGCACCGCCCCGAGTTCGAACGAAGCGACGGTAAAGGCCGCACCTTCACCCGATAATGGCGGTGTTGGTTGCATTGAGAGCAATGTGGGATTCTTGGGATTGGCTCTTGGATTCATTGGTTTTGTTTTCATGTCCTAATTATAATTGGAGAGTTTGAATTTGAGTTTAAATTTATCGAATCGATGTCTTTGTGCATGTATTGTATGGTTCTTGTACTTTTTGATAATAGTGCTTTATTAAGCCAAAAAAAGAGTACAAAGTTCAATGTTACACCATGCGGATGTCAAAAACAGAAATAGTAAAACATGATATCCAGTACCAAAGAGAATGTAAGGACACAAGCACACTCATCCGAAGAAGTTGCACTACCTTAGCACTCAAATTGGTAGGAAGCTTAAAAACATAAATAAACTAGTAATCAAAGAATAAACTTCCTAAAACATGGTGTAACATACTACCACTTTCCTAAACCCTCCTCTTACGCTTTGGGAAATTAGCGAGTGGCATATCCTCTAAATCCTGAACCTTGCCAGCAACTTGAGCATTAGATGATCTCTTTGGACCCATGTTGGCCGTCCATTCTTCAGGATTAGAAGAGGAAGAAAGGCGAAAGAAGAGGGCGATCGACCCCGAAAGGCAAAGAAAGGCGAAAGGTGGGCGAAGAAAACGAGGTGGACTGGACCGATTGCTCAATCGAAGGCGAAGGCAAAAATCGCCATCGCCCTCGACTTTCCTTCCGATCGCCCCCTCCAATTTGGATGCGGTGGAGGCCGTTCGAGCTCTGACCGGGCCGATTTCACCGATCGCCCCCACCGATTTAACCCGCGGTGGATTTGCTCTGAACTAAGTAGTTGGATCGATATGACATGCATGGCCAAATAGTCAATTTGGAGAAATTAAATCACTGTTATTATGTAGCTAAACCTCGAAATTAAGATAATGATATCTGTAGTTCCCTCTGTAGTGTGTGACCACATGTGATATGGCTTATTGGCTTTCTATTCTAACAGAGGCAACTTGAATCTTTATTCAATTTATTGGGTTAGACTTTCACAATAATCCAGCTGGTGCCAAAAAAGTCAGCTGCATGATTGCTTCAAATTAATTGTTGTGTTACAACAACTAGTCGTCTGTTCTGAACGATTTCATAATGAAAAAAAAAAAAAAAAACGACTAAAAGTGTGGTATGAAGATTCATTACGTAGAAATGTTCTAATTGAATATGCAATTCTAAACACCATGCAAATGCTTGCAACTATTCTGCACACAAAAGTTACTACGAAAAGTAAAAGAAGAGTTTTTTATTTTATTTTGTGAACAAAAGATAAGTTCTTTCGATCAGTATAGAATAGATAGCTCCAAAGAGGCGAAGAGCTTAAACTGGTCCTAAGTATAATGCCACTGATTTAGAACTATACTTTCCATTATATAATTTGTTTACATTGTATTGAATATCAAGTGGTCGTGCCGGAGTGGTTATCGGGCATGACTAGAAATCATGTGGGCTTTGCCCGCGCAGGTTCGAATCCTGCCGACCACGCTTTGTCTTCGTTTTTTGCATTTTGGTCTTGCTTTTTGCTCTGTTATTGCTTCCTCTTATTCCTTATGCATGTTGGTCAAACAAAGTGCAGAACAGAGCAAACTGGATTTTCTGAAGAAGAGTTGGTTCTGCAATGAACAAAAACGCATCATGACTAGCTAGGTTTAGAACACTAAGAACGTGTTGGTTTTGCAATCATGACATTAATCAGATAGTTATGATTCATCATATGACTTCTAATCACCCTTGAACAAAATCTGTGTCATCTGTATGAGCACTCTCCAATAGTCCATACATTGAACACCTCTACATTTAGTCCCCTGAAATCGATCTCTGATCGTATTGCAGAAAACTGATAACATGGAAGACTGTTCTAGAGTTTTCTTTTCAACCAAATAATTATTCCATGTTCATGTGCTTAGTGGACAGAATTATGGAAGGGGCGGTGAGGTGGGGTATGGGGACTGGATCTGTGAACCCCAAGAGGGTTTATCTAGTTATGGGTTTTAACTTCCTTTTCTCATCTCTGTGAAGTTCTAGAACACTTTCCAATTTTCATGTTATAAAGGGGAACTACCTTCGCTGTTTATGATGAATGGAATCTGTAACAGATACAACGTAAGGTATCAGATAACAATAAACAACCAACAAGCTGGAGTGGAGGAATTGCTTGTGGGACAGAAAAAGCACTTAGAACTACATTGCCTGGTTAGCTAGCTTAGGTGCATACTTGCTGTGGTTCACAATCTTCAGAACCCGAAACGGATCTATCTGAAAGTTGCAGATTCCAAAATTTCTTTCAAAAGTACTTTCTCAATCACCATCACACCTTTATGTGCTTGATCCTCTTTCCCTCGCATTCTCTAGTCATATGTGAATCTAATCTCCTAATATTTTGCTGCCTTAGCTTTTCTCGCTTTTAAAAAAGGAATTAATTAACCATCGCACCTTAAGTTTTCACAATGTCCTGTATTATCTACTTAATAGTAGCACACAACTTAAACGACTCTCATTGAACGCGATAAGCATCAATCACTTTCAAACTTGTAGTGGGGAGGTCACTTTTGTGTAACAGTTGTTAGATTGTCTGCTTATAAATGGGGAATCTCCAATGACCCAGGCCAAATTGGAGCTGGAAAATAAAAGAGGAAAACGCCTGTAGATCAAACTCTAGAAAATGGTTAGTGTTTTACTTCCTTATTGGTTTCTTATACTCAGAAAAATTGTTTGAAAGTCTTAATAGTATTGAGATTGAACACATTCTTGTCTGCTTTCTTCAGGAGAGCAAAATGATTTGGACAGTTTCTGATGCTGTGGACTACAGAGGGTTTCCTGCTGACAAGTCCAAAACCGGTGGTTGGGTGGCTGCAGCACTCATATTAGGTGCATGCTCTTCTTTTCATGATTGCTGCACTTCTTCAACAATGTTATGTAACAAGTTTTCAGTTACTACCAAGAGTCGAGTCAAGTCCTCACCATGTTTTAATCCTACTGATTGTTTGTTATCCATCCAATAGATGGCACTAAAATGTACGAACTAATTGCTGAAACTTTTTTCTGTCAGGAGTTGAAATATGTGAAAGGCTGTCGACTGTGGCAATCATCGTTAACCTGGTGACGTACCTTGTTGGAACAATGCATTTGCCTAGTGCAAGTTCAGCCAACATTGTCACGGATTTTGCTGGAACCTCTTTTCTCCTGTCTTTGCTTGGAGGCTTCCTCGCGGATTCCTTCCTTGGAAGATACAACACCATTGCAATCTTTGCTTCAATACAAGCACTGGTCTGTTTTCCAAACTATGTCCCTTTGAGTACTTCAAAAAGGTGCATTCTTTCTTAATGAAATAATTCTGATGCAGGGCATAGTTGGATTAGCAATATCAGTCAAATTGCCACAACTACGCCCGCCTTTTTGTCACCCTACTGCTGCTGCCGGAAACAATTGCAAACAAGCCAATGGATTCCAAATGGGAATCTTCTACCTGGCTTTGTATACAATTGGTTTGGGCATTGGAGGGCTGAAATCAAGCGTTTCAGGATTTGGAACTGACCAGTTTGACGAAAATGATGACAAAGAGAAAGCACAGATGGCCTATTTCTTCAATAGGTTTTTCCTCTTCATCAGCATAGGAACTTTGATGGCAGTCACAGTTCTTGTCTACATACAAGACGAGGTGGACCGGAGTTTGGCCTATGGAGTATGTTCCATGGCAATGTTCATATCCATCTTAGTGTGTCTTTCTGGGACTAAAAGATACCGCTACAAGAAAAGCTTGGGAAGTCCCATAGTTCAAATTTTGCAGGTTATTGTAATTGCTGTAAGAAAGAGAAAGGCGACCCTTCCTTTCAATGTTGACTCACTGTATGAGAATTCACCCGAGGCTTCACGAATTCATCATACTGATCAGTTCCGGTAAGTTTTGCTTCATGGGAAGTGAGGAAATATGGTTTGATTTTGCAAGGGTAATCTTATATTGCCTGATCTGGCATGTGATGTTCAATTTTTGGATAGCTTCTTGGACAAGGCAGCAATTATAGCAGAAGGAGATTTTGAGGACAAAAGTGCTGCATATTCCACCCCAAACCCTTGGAAGCTACAGACAGTTACAAGGGTGGAGGAGGTGAAAATGATAGTAAGACTTCTTCCAATATGGGCCACAACCGTCATGTTTTGGACTGTTTACGCGCAGATGATCACCTTCTCTGTAGTACAGGCCTCCACAATGCAGAGGTCAATCGGAAAGTTTCAAATCCCGGCTGGCTCTCTCACAGTTTTCTTCGTTCTAGCCATCATGATCACTCTTGCTTTCTATGACCGCCTAATCATGCCTCTTTGGAAGAAATGGAAAGGCCAACCAGGTAAATATGAATATACAAGAAAACCAATACTAATGGTAATCTTAGTCACATAATTGTTGCAGGTTCCTCTTTGGAACATTTTTCTGTTTACTTATAACATTGGCCAGTTGAATTTACATATCTTTTCTACAATATACAGGTTTTACCAATGTAGAGAGAATTGCAATTGGCCTCGTCCTATCAACAATTGGAATGGCAGCGGCAGCGCTCTCCGAATGGAAGAGGTTATCAGTAGCTAGAAGTGCAGGCAGGGCAACTGGAACTCTGCCTATTAGTGTCTTCTTATTGATCCCACAGTTTTTCCTGGTGGGATCTGGTGAAGCCTTCATATACACTGGCCAACTCGATTTCTTCATAACCAAGTCACCCAAAGGAATGAAAACGATGAGCACAGGTCTCTTCCTCAGCACTATATCACTCGGTTTCTTCATTAGTAGCCTCCTGGTTTCAATTGTCAAGATGGTGACAGGAGGCAAAGAAGGGAAAGGATGGCTTGCAGACAACATAAATCATGGAAGGCTTGACTGTTTCTATGGACTTTTGACAGTTCTAAGTGTAATCAACTTTGTAGCTTATCTTGTTTGTACCAGGTGGTACAAGTCACCCGATCCCAAGCAGCATATAAAACCAGCTTTGCAGGTGGAGAACTGCTAGCTAATTAATGTTCCAGCATAGCCAAGTTGAATTAGCATTCTAATCTCATACAGAACCCCAAAAGGATGTCTAGTTATGGGTTTTATGTTCCTTTTCTTATCCCCGTGCAGTTTTACAGCACTTCAGTAATTCATGTTTGTACATGCTACCTTAATGGCATGTGGGGAAGCTATGTCATGTTTGTACACATTCGGTTGAGTGTGATCTGTTTTCTTATAATTGAACAACTCAGAATGCAAATATAGCCAGTTAGTCCATAACCTGGGCAATTTGTATTTTATGTGGGTACAGAACACCTACGTTGCTTGTATTTTCAGAAAGACAGTGAGTCATGTTGAAAATGCAACCAAATTCGACGTTTAAGCGTTCCGAAGCCTGCATTGATGATAAAATTTGTGGACTGGCGGATGAGATTCTTTACCACATTCTTTCCTTCCTTCAGACAGTTGCTGCTGTGCAGACTGTGCTATCCCAAAGGTGGAAGAATCTGTGGACTTCTGTTCCAAGTCTAGACCTAACTGTGCGTTCAAGTTGTTCTTCTCCTTCATGACCCATCATCGTACATTTCAAAATTTCGTCTCAAGTGTTGTGTAGTCAAGGATGCATTTGATCGTCTTGATGGCTGGATTTGCACTGCAATAAGGCACTATATTTGCCGAACTCAACCTCAAACTCACATTCGACCTTGAACATACATACTCCTTGTGAGGGTAGACGCAGTAGTCAGCAGTGTTTTAAGTCACCACGAAGCCTTTTGAAATGCGCCAAGTTTGGAGGCTTAGGAGCTGAGTAGTTAGTTATTGCCATAGTTGCCACTACCTTTGTTTATAAATGTGAGAACTTTGCGCTCTTCACTGTGATTCAGTTTTGAAGTCGTACGTGCACCTAAAATGAAAAGACTACAAATGCGTTGTTTTGTTGAAAACAACTCTTTAACTGATACATGTACTTAATTCATATTGTGCCTGTACGATCCTTTCATTGAATAACTTGAACCACTTGGAGATTCAATTGTTAGTGTTCGAGCTCGATACCTGTATTTACTACACCACCGTATCTTGAAGTCTTTCGAGACTTTTTTCTTTTACTTCAAAACAAGTATTGTTTCCAACATTCATCTTTCTTTCACAGCTGAAACGAATAAACGGTAGAATGCAAATATCTGCAGTTACTTTATAAAGGGGAGGAATGCATAAATCATTTCTGAGTCCAACATCCAACTCCAAAGTCTCCAACTTCAAGCATGCAAAAAGGCCGAACCAACAGTTTCTATATGAACATTCAAACTGCACTACCTTTTTCCCAGCAATGGGGGAGACTCAGTTAAGAATGAACATAGTCCAAAGTACATCTTAACTGCCACTCAGTTAAACTCCCCATACCTAAAAGGTACCACCACATGAAAATTGTTCCACAGACCACAAATCTCTTGCTCAAAGAAAATGAAGCTCTCGTTGGACCAAGTTTTGTTAGCATTCCTCTTACACAAATGTTCCAGAATCAACATAATAGAGGGTGCAAGAAAAGCTGTAAGAACGTCTATACTCCAAAACCAAATACCATGAGCAATTCAAACGTACTCCTTTTTCAAAATTAACAAGGCAGTATGTAATCTCTAGACCCGAAATACAAGTACATAAAGAAGAAAACTGCGACAACATTCAAACAGAACAAGAGTACAAGATATGCATATAGATACTCAATGAGTTCAAGCTCTGTTTATAAACTAATTAAGAGTCTCAAAACATTTATAATTTCCCTAGTCACAGACATAAATTGCCACAATGAACGGCACGAATCAACATTAAACCCCCAAGAACTTCACAGCTAGATTGAAGGATTAGATATAACGAAACGGAAAAACACAACTACCGCGAACAAAGAGTAAGTAACACATAAGTATCTAACACCACATACCCCAAACAGCAGCTGCTCACAGCCCCCGTTGGTAAAGTGGTGCATTGCTGCTTCTCAGTTCTCTCTTCAATCCAATGTGGTCACATTACAATGTTGAAGCACCCAATTAGAAAAATCAATCAATCCTCGGGCTCGTTCTTCTTCCCGTTGGCTTCCCCATCTCTCTCCTCCAACAACCTCCCGGCCTCCACATTGTCCGGCTGAGACTTCCTCTGCGCATCCGCCGCCTTGAGCGCCTGCAATTTCGCATGATTGTAGTACGCAACCCCGAAAAACGCAACCAGATACCCGATCAGATTCAACGGCGTCACTTGATCCTTGATCACCGACCACGAAAATGCAATCAGCAGCCAATCCTTGACCACGCCGGCAACATTCATGGTCAACGCGGATGTCTTCCCGACCAGCAGAAAAACAGCCAGATTCAAAGCAAAGGCACAGAGCGAGTTGGTTCCGAAAATCACGAAATCGAAACTGAAACTCGAGGTCTGCCTCAGCACCGGGAGCTCGACAATGACCCAGGGCACGCACAGGAACACGAAACAGCACGGGGCAACATAGTACAGCGAAGTAATCGGGTTCAAGCTGATCCCTTTCGCATTAAGCAAGATCTGGATCAGGACCAACCTGGTGGCCTCGAAGGCGACGGCCAGGAGCTGCAGGGTGACCCCCCAGGAGTTGAACTTGGCCTCGCCGTAGGCGGCGATGGCGACGCCGACGGAGATGGAGATCATGTTGACCATGGTGTCGGTCTTGAAGGCGTCGCGCTTGAAGGCGACGCCGATGGAGTAGACGGCGACGGGCATGAGGGCCTTGAGCATCTGGATGAAGGAGACGGAGAGGAAGATGTAGGCGGAGTTGGAGAACCAGAGGGAGAGGGCGTAGAGGGCGCCGATGGGGACGACGGACTTGAGGTAGAGGTCGCGGGACATGGACACCGGCTCCACCAGCTTGAGGACGCGGACGAGGAGGTAGGCGAGGGAGGAGCAGAAGCCCATGTGGATCATGGTGAGGGAGATTGGGTAGGGCCAGTTGTACATCTTGCGGTCCAGGATGTACTTGTTGTAGACGATCACGGTGAAGCTGAGGAAGATCCAGACGGACACGTAGGCGTAGGAGAGGAGGACCTTCTTCACCACCCCTTCGGAGAGTCCCATTGTCGCAGATTGGATCTGGGCAATTTGCGAAATCTGAAATCCCTAACCCTAGTTTGGGGATTAAATAAGGTGCGGTTTGGTGAAGAAGGAGGTGGAGGTGGAGGTGGAGGAGGAGACTTCTTGTGAGTTGTGAATCCCAATCCCAATCCCAAGGTCGCCAGTGAAGAAGGGAGGAGTTACTCTTTGACTCGGATTTGGGCTTTTTGTAAAATGCGGGCTTTTGCTGGAATTCAGCAGTGGGAGAGAATCTAGAGTTTTGGTCCGAGCTTAAATCGCTTTTGTTTTGTATTTCAGTATTTGTACTTTCGAATTTTTGTAAATGTATTCCACCATTTGTAAAGAATGGTCAATTTTCAGGTATTTAGTGATAGTGTGGAGTCTATGAGACCTATGTATTCACTCTTCCCTGGCATTTGTGGTATACAACATGTGATGCAAGTAAATCGAGTATCTTTGAACGATTAGAGAAAGTGGTATTTGGTAGTTTCGACACCATTGCTTTTACTTCATATACACAACTCATTTACCCAAACACCAACTAATCAAATTTACAAAGTTCACATCATCATTGAACAACTAAAAATTCACACCAATATAATGTATCATATTGAAATTTGATTCAAATTACAATGTACGTAATTGTAATTTACATTTTAAATTGGAATAGACTATCATCATAAGTTTTTATATGGATAGGAGTTTGGTCTGTTCTCACTTGCGTGTTTTTGTTTTGTTTTCTTGATGGAGTTTGTTGACATAATTTTGGCATCAGGTACTTGGATTTGCTTGCATTTTTTTATTCGTTCTTTCTTTTCTTAAGTAGTTATTGAAACCAAAATAGTAATAATCTATTTCAACACCTAACCAAACAAAGCAGATGTATTAGTTCTTGTGAGGTAAGTACATTTTTAACATGTAGGAATCACAGTTTAACAAAATGTGCAATTCCTCAATTAATATCCCAACTGTTAATACTTTGTGAATTAATAGTTTGTATTTGTGGTTGTGTTAGATTCTGCTAATTAACCATTACACTACTCCTATATATTTTCATCCCTTAGGTGTCAAGATTTTAGAAAAGAGAAGTTTCAACGACAACGCAGCTGAAAAATCGACCACTTGAATTTTGAACGTGTCCGTATTGTAAATATCGGACGACGCCCATGTTGCCATGTTGGACAGTAGACTTTTTTGGAGTGGAAGGGGATTGCGAATTGGGCAAAGAAAAAGACTGAATTGCCTCGCAATCAAAGGCGAAGACCGAGGAAGGTTGAGCTCAGCTTCTTTGGTCTTTGCGTGTGTTGAAAGGTTCTTCCTCATGGCTCATCTCATATGCTGCTTGCTGACTTGATGGTGCATTTTTGCAGCCTGCCATTTGACTCACTCCATTTTCAACTGTTTGGTTTGGTTTGGTTTGGTTTGGTTATGGTCGGAAATCGACATCAAATAGCCTTTTTGAGAGAAGTTTCAATTTTGTCAAACTGTCAGTGCCAAATGGCCCAAATTTTTCATTTCTATTTAGCTTTTAAGGAGATCAAGCCCATGGTTTCTTCATGACCATGACTAGCCCACTTTCCGAAAAGGGAATGTGAAGACAATTTCGGCCTAGGAGTTTGGCAAATCCGCACTCCTATCTTAACGGTTAATTGATCATATTTGTGGCATTTCAACCTCAAAGAAAACGAATACCAAATAGAAAAATGCATTTCAGCCGAGATTGAAGGTATTATATTCGATATTTTGTGCTTATGTGAGGAGTTGGACTCGGTTAGTTTTAAATTTATTCCTCGAAGATGTAATGAAGGCGCGCATACAATTGCAGCGTTTGCAGTTAGACATGGGGGGTTACACAGTTGGACTGATTGCCCTTCATGGTTGTTTGATGTTTTGGCGTCGGATGCGAATGTTTCCGTCCGGCTTTGAGTTTCAATAAAATCTATTTCCTGGAAAAAAAAAAAAAAGACTCGCTAGTACTTATTTCTAACTTTCTACAGCAGAAAATACGTTATAAGGCCACAGACAACTAAGGGTTCAAATTGGATGTTGGAACTAAGGATTCAATTTGGATATTGGTTGAGCACCCTAATTAGCCGACATTTGTATTAGGCAGAAGTTATACAGGGACCTCGAATTCGTAGAGGAGCTTTGAATGAGAAGTGATTTTCACCCTCTTTTCTCCTGTGCATACTCATGTTTAATCATTACTGTTAATTCTCTTTTCATCATTCACTTCAAAAATTAAAAATAGATAAAAGTATATAGAATAAAATAAGCTTCCTTCAACAAAAAAAAACATGCTAATTTTGGAACACACTCATCATTGAAGCAGACTGTGTGTTAACTGTTTAATTTTCATTTGTGTTTTTCCAGACCACAGTTGAGTGTTTAGATCTTTCATCATCTGCTTTAATGTAGGCATCAATAAAGCAGTGCCTGCATGGTCCCACAAAACAGGGAACATAGAATTCTTTTCCCAGCTAATTAGGTCTCTCTGGCCATTCATTGTCAACCGCGTGTTGATTCTTCTTCTTTTCATCACTAACCAACAACAGTCACCATTACAGCACACAAACCACACCACCACTGAAAAAAAAAAAAAAAAAAAAAAGTTTCCAAATTTCGATCACACTCTCACCAGCAGAATCTCATTGTTCTTCAAGTTAATAAATCACATTCTTACACACTAAACTAAACCAAAACTTTGTAGTTAATACGTGAAATTGGTTCACTCATTCCGTGAACCCCACCAACCAACGCCATCTCAACAGCACAGATCCCCCTGTGCCGCCCAACCCAATACTCCAAAACCTCACAAATTCATTCTTTATCACCAAAAAGTTGCAATCTTTCCTCATTTTTCCAGCTCCCACCTGAGCTATCTTTCTTGGGTTCACCTCATTTTCTGCTAGTTTTGTTCCTTTGTAGTACTTGTCGGCAATGGAGACCAACAAGCCCCAGAAGAAAAAGAAGTGGTTTTTATTCCTCGTGCTCTCTCTCCTCCTCTCCACTCTACTCGTATTCATCACCGTCTTTGTTTCGTCCAGCTCGCCGTCTTCTTCGAGGTTGTACAAGGCTCGGGTGAAGAAAGATTCCCCACATTTTGTGGAGTCCAAGCTCAGGGTTTCGGCTACTTCGAAAGACCCAGTTCCGAGGTTGGCCTACCTGATCTCCGGCTCCGTCGGCGACGGCGAGAGCTTGAAGCGGACGCTCAAGGCTCTGTACCACCCGAGGAACCAGTACGCGGTGCATTTGGACCTGGAGGCGCCGGCGGAGGAGAGGCTGGACTTGGTGAAGTTTGTGGAGAATGAGGCGGTGTTCAGGAAGTTGGGTAATGTGAGGGCGGTGGTGCGGGCCAATTTGGTGACGTACAGAGGGCCGACGATGGTTACTAACACGCTTCACGCGGCGGCGATTTTGTTGAAGGAAGGTGGGGAGTGGGACTGGTTCATCAATTTGAGTGCCTCGGATTATCCTCTGGTGACTCAAGATGGTAAATGACTGACCTTTTTGATTGGAAAGTGTGAATTTTTCCAAATTGGGTAGTTTTTCGAATTGGTTTCGGATTAGTTGATTTGCTTATGAATGTGTGTAATGGGTAGTTTATGATTGTGGTTGTTGTGGATTGCATTGATGGATTGGTTGCTTTCATCTGAAAATTGGAATGCTGTTGTTTTGACTAAGTTGTTACTAATTATGTTGTGTTATCTCTGGCATTCATGCAATTTGTTAGTCTCTATACTGATCTCATTGGATTGTGCTCTGTGTCCTTGTTGCTGATTGTGCTACTATACTAGGTAGAACATAAAAGTTTTAAGTGAGTAAGCTGCATTATCATGTTCTTGCGCCTAACGATATGCGTCTGTCTTTCGTGTTCAACAGATCTGCTTCATGTTTTGGCATCCATTCCGAGAAATCTTAACTTTATTGAGCATACCAGTGACATTGGCTGGAAAGAGTATGGGGCTCAGCTTTCCTCCGTTTGTAGTTATTAGTAGAAAACACTGAGCCTGCAAAGTTATGTGTAACTGCTCCTAAAAGCTTTTACTTCTTTCATGAACACCCCACAGGTATCAGAGGGCAAAGCCTGTTATAATTGATCCAGGGCTTTATAGCCTGCAAAAATCCGATGTATTCTGGGTTTCTCAGAAAAGGAGCGTGCCAACTGCATATAAGCTCTTTACAGGTGAAAAATCTTTGCTTCAGGTGCTTCTCATTGTGATTTGATCTATCCTTCTGCACCTACATAATAGGTTACTGAACACAATGTTCTTAATTGAACATGGGATACGATATGTTTGAAGTCAAATGCCAAGAAAATATGGTTCAGCACGCAGTTGTAGAGTAATCTACTGAATGTGCACGTACCTTAATTTTGTGTTATCTTTCAAATCCATTGAGTGATCAGTACAGGAACAATTCCAGTTGATTTTTTCAAGTTTAAAAGCATGCATCCATCTACTCCATCTATAGATTTAACTTACTGATTCTTCATTTTTGCTCAATAATTTCCTCAGGTTCTGCTTGGATGATGCTCTCCCGTCCTTTTATAGAATATATTTTATGGGGTTGGGACAACCTCCCAAGGATCGTCCTTATGTACTATGCCAACTTTCTTTCTTCACCAGAAGGGTATTTCCACACTGTCATCTGCAATGCTGAGGAGTTTCGAAACACTACTGTGAACCATGATCTCCACTTCATATCATGGGACAACCCCCCAAAACAACATCCACATTTCCTCGTGCTTGATGACTTCCAGCGGATGGTAGACAGTAATGCACCCTTCGCCAGGAAATTTGGCAGGAATGAATCAGTTCTTGACAAGATCGATTCTGAGCTTTTAGGCTGCAATGCCAATGGATTTATCCCTGGTGGATGGTTAAATACTCAAGGAAATGGAAATGCAACAGTTGTAGATTACAACTTGAAGAACATCACCACTCTTAGGCCGGGTCCAGGTGCTGAAAGGCTAAAACGTCTCATCACTGGTTTGATATCTGCAGAGGATTTTCATGCGAAGCAATGCACCTGATACCTGAGAATCCTGATAATGTACTACTATCTAATCTTACTAGTTATACATCGTAAGCAACAGCCAGAATTGATCTTAGTTCATAGTAATAATGGCTGATAGGGCATATAGCAGGCTATAGGAACTTAGTGGGAAGAGAAGTTTCGATATATGCATTTACCACATCTGGTAGTGCTCGATACCATATTCTTCTAGTTAAAGCTGAATGTGTACTTTAATGTATTATTTATTATTCAGTTTACATAATGATAAGTATTCTTCAATCATGTTTGGTTAATTCATTTGCAGCAGGGTTCCATAACGTTTGCACATTTTCTTTTCTAAAGTCTAGCTCTTTGTTTCTGAAAGGAAAGAACAACAAATACAGGGCCATACAATGCTGTATACTTCTTGCAAATTAACCTGTAAATATATAGCAGACTTAACTTGTTACATACTATCTGTGAATAAGCCAAAGAATAATTCGTTTCTCTTTCCAATTATTCGATTTACACAGCATTTTGAGGGTAAAATTACAAAGTGACATTTACATATGAGATGAAAAAATAGATCATAGAGAAGTAGTTAGTCGACTACACTCAACCACTTCTAAAATGAATCCATTATCAATCTGTTATCTCCTCAAGTATCTTCGAAATTCACCATTGTACAAAAGGAGTCAAGCATAATAGCCATTTCTTCTGCCTGTGGATGACGAAGATCACCAACTAGGAATTCTTCAGCCACTCCATTTACCTCTATCACACTGGAACCGGGTTTCTTCTTCAATCCCGCTTCTGAGATCATATTTCTAACTCTCGTTGCCTCCAATTCACGGCCAGCTTCCTTGTACATGTTATATGAAAGAACATGAATGCCACAGTCCGCTACTCCCATATCAGACAACTTTCTCCAAATTCTGTCCCCAATTTCGACATTCCCATGAACTCTACATGCACTCAGTAGAGCTCCCCACACATTGGCATCCCCTCGCCCTAGCCCTCCCATCTTGTCCTCTATAAACTTATCGGCTTCCTCCACCATGCCTGATCTAGCCAAAAGATCAACAACACTTGCGTAGTGCTCCAGGCCCCGTTTTACCCCATATACGGTCTCCATTTGATCAAACAATTGAAGGCCTTTGTCAACCAGTTTTGCATGCGTACAAGCCGCGAGAACAGAAACAAACGTGGTCTCTGTGGGTTTAACACCATCTATGACCATCTTATTGAACAGTTCAAGCGTTCTCCTCGTATCCCCATTCATTGCAACCCCAGCAATCATAGCATTCCACGCTTTAGCATCCTTATTAGCAATGCCCTCAAAAACCGAAAATGCTACTTCCACATACCCGCATTTTGAATACATATCAACCAGTGCAGTGGCCAATATTGTATATGACTCAAGATTGTACCTTTTAGCATACGAATGCACCCACAATCCTTGCGTAACCGCACCAAGATGCGCAGAGGCAGTGAGAACACTAACAAGAACCGACTCATTCGGCTTTGTGCCCGCTTCCTGCATTTGCCTGAACAAAGAAAGCACCTCTCTGAAGTTGCTTACTCGGGAATACGCAGCCATCATCGCACTCCACGATACAGCGTTTCTCAGAGGCATTTCATCAAACACTTCTCGTGCATTCTTAACATCCCCTACCTTACCATACCCGTCAATCATCGCCGTCCAAACCACCACATCTCTATTCAAACTTTGATCAAATACCATTTTCGCAGTTCCCATTTCACGAACTACAGAGTAGAAATCAACCAACGTGCTAACGACAAAAGGGTCATCAAAATACCCGAATTTAACAACGTGGGCATGAACTAAACGACCATGTAGCTTCGAATTCGGAATCAGAACCGTACAAGCTTTGATCAACGGTGGGAAAGTGTAGTTATTGGGATCGAACCCATAATTCAACATTTCTAAATAACAGAGAATGGCGGGAACCGGCGAATCTGATTGGACAAAGCCTCTGATCATGGTGTTGTACATAAAGGTGTTCCGGTGGCGAAGATGCTTGAAAATTGAGCAAGCGTAAGCGAAAAAGGAAGCGTCTTTGGAGGTCGCGGCGGCGGAGAGGAGCGACGCGACGGCGTGTGGGTTTTCCGGCGGAAGACAGGTGAGGAATTGGGCGTGGATTTGCTTGAGTTGGTTTAGGGTTTTGCATTTCTTTGAGAGTGAAACAAGGTCGTTGCTTTTAACGGTCATCTGAATTGGCGGGTAATGGTTGGGGTGGGAAGTCTATAAATAAACTTGATCAAAATGATGAAAGCCGTTGGATTTGATGACTTTTATGAAGTCAACGCACTTATGATGATGATGTGAGAGTCTGGTGACTTGGTTCGTCACACGCCTTTTTCTCCAAATTTCCAAATAGTTAACTGAAGATTTGTATCACAAGTAAAAGAGAGATTAATTCAAGTATTCATCCAAATTTCCATATAATGAACCTTTAGATCATGTTTACTAACTCGAAATCCGGTTACGAAAGACTTATTTATATTAGTTCATATAAACTTCAAAACACCAAAGAGCATCAGAACGAACTTAACTTAGATCGATGTGTTATAGACTGAACAACTACATGCTTTATTGTACCACTAAATGAACAAGCACATCAAAATCTTTGATGATGCTTATCTTGGCCTCATTTGACTTGGAACCCTGGAACACTTGGCAACGAACTGTACATACATGGAAATGAAGAAAGTGTTGTTGAACATAGGGGTGGGCGTGGTGCGGTTTGGTGCGGTTTTGGGGTGAAACTGCAAACCACACCATTCTATGCGGTTTAGCATAATCTCAAACCAAAGTCAAACCACATATTAGCAACTTCAAGTGGTGCGGTTAACCACAATTAGCGGTTTGGTGCGGTTTGGTTTGACTTCGTATGCATTTTCTAAATTTTATGAATTCATATATGATATAAGTAGACCAAAATTCATTTCAAGATCAAAATTCTTCATAAAATATTATTATTTTAAAGCTAACATGTATTAATTAGAGTTGAGAGTTTGATTACTTGTGAAGGATGCATGATAGGACAATAATAACTAATGAAAAGATAACATGTGTTAATTATTTTATATAAATTAAACTAAAAATTAATTTTGCGGTGCGGTGTGGTGAACCGCGGTTTTGAATATTTGGGAACCACAAGTCGCACCATTATAAGTGGTGTGGTTCGGTTTTGCAAGCCACATGTCTTAAGAAAAATATTTAAGCCAAACCACACCGCACCAAACGGTTTGATTCAGTTTGGTTTGCGGTTTTTCAGTTTGTTTGCCCACCCCTAGTTGAACATACAGAGGTACATTCAAAATTTTTTTTTTTTGGCAATAGGTACATTCAAAATTTCAAACCACATGAAATTACTCCAAAATTGTAACTCTTGAGAGGCATGAAAATCTTTTTATACCGTAATTAAATTGACTTCACTACGATTACTATACTGCTGTGAGTATACTAAGCATCTTGTACGCATCTTATTCGAATATTAAGTCCTTATAAATCCTACAAACTAATGACTCAAAAATTCAAATTGTAACTATAAAATACAACTCTTAAAACTTTTAAAACCGCACCTTTTATTTTGGTTAAACATATCAAGGTTCAGCCCGAGTTTTCTATTACAGCATGAGAGCACATTGACGATGGCTCAGATTCTGTAGCAGCTAACGATTCAAATCGGCCAAGTTCTTGGTGTCAGTATATAAGCGATTTTGACTGTTTTCTTCTTTGAATGGACTTTTTGTGTACTTGGTTCTGTTATTCATATATTGTGAAACTACTGCAAAAAAAAAAAATTGTAAACCAAGAAAAATGACATTTCATCCGTTTACACTCATCTGCAATCTTAGGCCGCGTTTGGTAATGTTTTGGAGGCCGCATTTTCATTTTCCCGACCGCAAAAATGACAAAAATGTGTTTGGCAGCTCCAACTTGAAAATGAGCGCGGAAATGGTGGAAATGCATACAGTAGTCATTTTACTGCCGCTTTACACAGACAGGGCCGGCCCTGAGGGAGTGCACATGGTGCCACCGTACAGGGCCCCCGATCTTCAAGGGCCCCAA
The DNA here is from genome assembly GCA_033992175.1 of Spiraea crenata. Taxonomy (NCBI): domain Eukaryota; kingdom Viridiplantae; phylum Streptophyta; class Magnoliopsida; order Rosales; family Rosaceae; genus Spiraea; species Spiraea crenata. The sequence goes on along the minus strand of JAVBHV010000079.1, from coordinate 1,553,098 downwards.
GAAAAATTCTCTTTCGATAAAATGTTATATATATTTGGGTGAGCAAGTGATCATTTGTTTTTCACTTGGTGCAGCGGTAGCGGGAAATTTGTATTTCCAACCACGCGTGGGTTCGAAACTCACCATAGGCATATTTTTTGTCTTCATTTGGGTTTTTTTGGTTCTACTTGCTCCGTCATTTTTATTTTTATTTTGGTTGTGTTGTTTTAGTTTGTTTATTCATTTAAAGACAAACAAATATAAAAACCTTTATTCTCTTTCATCCATCAAATTCACATGTTTCAACAACAATAAATTAGAAAAATCACTTTTTATTGCATAATATTTCATACATGCTTGAAAGTTATATTGTAGTTCTTAACTTTTTTGATCTGAAAGTTTTGATTTCTTATATCTTTTGGATGTCATTTGGCATTGTTTTCATACGATCTATAATAAATTGTAGTTGTAATTTATTTTTATTTATTTTTCTTTTTTTGCTTTTTAGTATTTCAGTGAGGGCCTCACTCTATGTTTGCACAAGGCCTTTAAAATCTCAGGACCGGCCCTGTACACAGAGAACGCCGAAAACGTCCATATGACGTTTTCGTTCAACCCAACACCATCAACCCAAAATTCAGCCAAACAGAAAGTGAGAATGTGAAGAATTCGTGTAATGAAACAAAGATGGAAGCTCAGGTCGAAGAAGATGCGACGGAGACGAGAACCCAGCCGACGCCCAACATCACTGCCGAACCCGCAGATGGACGACGACGAGAACCCAATCGAAGAAGATGCGACGGCGATGGCGACCTTGAAGAAGATGCGACGGCTACAGCGACCGCGAAGATGGACGACGATGAGAACCCAGGAAAGAGTCGGTGGACGCCGACGAGTACCCGAAGTCGATTTGCAGAACCCAGAGGTTGATTTGCACAAAAAAGAAGACGATGACGCGAACCCAGGAAAGAAAAAGAAAAAATTCGCCAGAAAAGAAGAATAGAGTTGGATGGATTCGGATCTAGGCTTGGGTTTTGCAGAGAGAAATCGGAAGAGAAGAAGAGAGATATTCCGACTTTTTTTTGTGTTAAAATAAATTAAGTGAATAGTTATCATTTGGGTGATTTTATCCACACCCAATAATTTGATTTTCACACCCAACATCTTTTTTGTATCTTGTTATTTCCTCTACTACCCATGAAATTTTCTTTTCACACCCAATAGTTGTTGCTGTACGATCGCCAACTCCTACATTTTGTTCGCGGCCATATCTTGTTGTCATTAAATCTAATAACAAATATTGTCATATCTCAAAAGAAAAACCAAAACCCGAATCCAATTTCCAGTTCATAAGGGGGGGGGGGGGGGGGGGGGGGGGTGTGGTCCTGTTTAGTTTTGTTTTTTTTTATGGTTAGGGGGGGGGGTTTTGGCGTTTCTCAGGGAGGGGGGGGTGGGGGGGGGGTGGGGGTTTTTTTTGGGGGGGGGGGGGGGGGGTGGGTGGGAGTGGGTGTGTTGCTTTCTCAAATTGTAGCCCGGTCATGAGAGGAGGCTACATGCAGCCCCCTTTGTAGCCTTCTAGCCCTCTTCAATTTGTAGCCCAAATTGTAGAACTCTCGTCTGAAGATGGTTTTGAACCAATTTTGGGGGCTACAATAGGTGTAGCCAGCCCTCATGACCTCGGCTGGAGATGGCCTAAAGGATTCAACTTTGGCCAAATCAAAGGATTAAGTTAGAAACCTAGAATTTTCTAATTATACACTCTGCCCAATTCCCAGATATACAGAAACTCCTTTACAGAAATATAGGTGGCCTCCAATCTTATGCAACAGTCTTAAGCAGTCCTAAGCCTTGAATTAATGTGCAAAAAAAAAAAGCGGAAATCATGTGTAGAATAATTAAAAACGATGAAAACTTGCCAGAAAGAAAGAACAAGGAAATTATACCCTTGTGTCTTCAAGCGGGCTTGAAGGTTTTGATATACTTCCGAATCCCTGAGGGTCACCAGTGTCTGGGCGCCCGCAAAATCAATGCTCTAGTGTGATCATAGTCAAGCTCAAGCACTGAAGTGCATTTGTCAGATGTCGGAACTAAATTGTTTTTTATGATGTGGGTGGATCTAATTACTGAATAATATAGATATCATCATTTGTGTGAGAGAGAATCACATTGTTAGGAAATGATGAAATGTTAGCTGATGGATATTATGGTCATTTAGCAGTATGTAGTTAGTTAGATTGCTAACAGCTGTATTACTCTTAGCTTAAGTATAAAGCTGAAATCATCTAGCTGGTTTTGTTAAGCAATTCATTCTGTAACTTTTACCAGAAATATAAGCTCTCTATTTTCTCTCCTTTCTTTCGTTTTCTCTTAGTTTCTCAGTCTCCAAACACTTCTCTTTGATGCTCTAGCTTTGTTAACATGGTATCAGAGCAGGAAGGCTTACGCCTTGCGATCCTGAAGCTTCCGCGCACTCCGGCGTCTTCTCCGACGTCGTTTCGTCGGAATCGCCGCAACCTCTGGTGTTTTCCGATCACCTCGTCGGAACTTGCTCAATTTTCTTAGGGATTTGCTCGCGCTCGTCTTCTGAGTGCAAATCTGTAAGTCTTTTGGAAATCTGAGCTGTTTTTGAGCAGTTCTTGAAGATTTCTCTTTATTTTCCATCAAGATTGTAGAATTTGAGAAGCCGAAGCTTCGAGAGTTGTCTGGTTATTGTTGTTGTTGAGTAGATTGATCAGGAGAGCCGAAGCTCTATTTTCTTCTTGTTGTTTGATGAAGCCGAAGCTTCTTTTGCCGTTTGGTTGAGTAAAGTTGATTGTTTGGTTGAGTACAGTTGCTAGTGAGTATGGAATTCTGTTTTCGGGTTCAATTCTTGTTTGGGTTTGTTAATTCTGTCCAAGATTTCGCCAATTGTGCATTTTTGAGTTGAAGAGCCGAAACTCATATCTTTGTTCGTATGTTGTTTGAGATTTCTGTGGAAAGCCGAAGCTTTTTGTGTTGATTTGGGTGCCGAAGCATCAATCTTGGAGTTTGTGTTGCATTACGGTGCCGAAGCATCTGTTTTCTGAGCCGAAGCTCATATCTTTGTTTGTCTAATTTCTGGAGAATTGTTCAGTTCTTCCGTTTCTGAAGCCGAAGCTTCTGTTGGTTTGTTGGTGAAAGACATTTAGTTGTTCCAGTGGTGGTTCGAGTTTTCTGTATACTGTTTGTTGAAGATTAAAGGCAATTTGAAGTCCGTTACTTGTTTTGGGTTAGTGATATTTGAGTGAAAGCTTCTGGTCTGAGGTTAGAACCATTTGAAGAAAAGGTTGTTTACAAGGAAAGATGGTTATTTTGTTTTCAAAGATTGAAGAACTGCTTGGTTGTATCCCTATCAGGTTAAGTGATTTCAACTATTTGGAATGGTCTCTGCATTTTAAATCTGTTCTTAAAGCACAAGACCTATTTGGGTACTTTGATGGCTCTATTACCTGTCCAGCAAAATATGTGATTTCTGATTCTCATGGGGTCACCAAGGAGCTTACAGTAGAGTATAAAACTTGGTTCAGAAATGATAGGGCATTATTGAGTCTCCTAATGGCCACTATGTCAGATCTTGCAATTGCTTGTATTGTGGGATGTGATTCCTCTACTGCAGCTTGGCAAATTTTAAGGAAGGAATTTGCATATGACGATCTGATAGATTTGGAAGGCATTGATTTGAAAGAATACATGGATTATGAGAGCAAACAAATCTCGGTTGAAGAAGAGTCTTCTGAATATTGTTTTCGCTATCGATCGATTCAGGAAACAATATTGTGATGCCAAAGCAGATGAGAAGGAGGAGGTTAGTAGTTCAATGCCAAAGCAGAAAGTTAAGTCAGTTGGGTCAAGTTATTGTAAATCAGTTGAGCATGTTGATTCTGGGATTTCTGATCATGCTTTAATGGATATGGCCCATAGCTCTAAGGATGATGTAGTTGGTCAAAACTATCTTCCAGATATTATCTGTGGTGTCTGTGACATGAAGGATTATGACCATGTTCTGTTATTCAATGAGCTTACATGCATCAATGTTAGCTTTGGTATGGTTGAACTGAAAGGACATCAAGTTGTCTCTGTTAAACAAGAGCAGCAGAAGCAAGAAAATGTTAGTGATTTGGAATCTCCTGGTATTTCGATTGTTGCAGTCCATTCCAGTAATGACTTGAGCTACCACCTGCCTATTAGTGACAAAGGAGGAGGGTGTACTGATTTTGGCATGAATTCGAAGGGGTTTGGACACTTATGGTGTTCAAATTTGATAGTTTCTATTGTAAATACAAGAAAGCCTACACTGGAAGAACTCATGGAGCAGGTTGTCTCTCTACAGCAACTTGTAGATACAAGAAAGCAAGAGCATGTAGATGTTGTTTCTGAATTGGACTTGAGCTATCATATGGACATTCAAGATAGAGGTGGCACTCTAGTTCAGATTATACAAGAAAGGAGTAATGATGCAGTGATACTTATACAAGAAAGAAGTAATGATGCAGTGATACTTGATCTTGGCAGGAGACTAACTGCTTATCATGTGGAAGCAAGAATATGTCCAAATACTTTTACATTGTCCAGTAAATTCGAAACTTGTGCTGGTCTGTGGCTCAGGAAATTGGGCAGACAACTACATTCTTTCTTGAGCAGGGGTACAGAGAATCGTATTCTGAATTGGCTCATCTCCTAGGAATTCGAGACAAAGGAGGAACTAGACAGAAGCCCGAGTGTTTACATGAAGTTGCAGTGAGGTTCATGTGGTCTGATTCTTGTTACTTGTTAGCCGAAATAATGACTTGGCAAAATTTCTGGTACACTGCTCGTTCACATCATGACATACACTTTAGGAAAGGAGAAGGGTAGAGAAGGGTAGCAGAGCTCCCCAGCTGGGTTTAAGGGGGGAGTGTTAGGAAATGATGAAATGTTAGCTGATGGATATTATGGTCATTTAGCAGTAAGTAGTTAGTTAGATTGCTAACAGCTGTATTACTCTTAGCTTAAGTATAAAGCTGAAATCATCTAGCTGGTTTTGTTAAGCAATTCATTCTGTAACTTTTACCAGAAATATAAGCTCTCTATTTTCTCTCCTTTCTTTCGTTTTCTCTTAGTTTCTCAGTCTCCAAACACTTCTCTTTGATGCTCTATCTTTGTTAACACACATGAGACACAAAGATGGAGAGAGTAGTTCTGGCCAGTGATGAGCCGGCGTTGTGAGACGGAATGATGGAGGAGATTAGACTATTCTAATTGGGTGTGGAAATCAATTTGTTAGACATAAGGTTTCATTGGGAATTTTGTAAACAAAAAATAAATTGATGGGTGTAAAAATAAAAAGATTGAGTGTGGATAAAATTACCCTTATCATTTTCATTCTCTGAGTGTAAGCTGCGGAAATACCCCACGAAAACGTTACCAAACGGCCCCTTAATAATTTTCTTTCCTGTGTTGTGACCGCGAAAGTCCAACGAAAGAAGATGGAAAACTCTCTACACCCTCTGAGATGTCTTCGATCACCTGTAATGTGCCATTACAAAGATGATCCGTAATGATGGAAACAAAGTGAGAATAGATGTTCATATGGTCAGGTGTCAAAAAGCCTTGAATTGTAATTCTCCTGTATATAACATCTAGCATATCTGGTGCAGCTCTCTTTGCAGCGTCTATGTATTCGGAGATTACACCCGCAGACAGCAACTCTGCCAAATATGTTCATGTTAGCAACTGCTGCTTCTAGCATCTCAGCCCCCACATTGTCAAAGTATATATCAATCCCATCCGGTGCCTACAGATCAGAAACAAGGGGTTTTGGCTACAAACCACAACCATTAAGAGCATCTAATTAGTCTAGGGATTTACTTTTTGAGAGTTGACTTCAAATCAGGCTGTTCCTTGTAGTTAAATGCATCGTCAAATCCAAGCTTTTCCTCGAGCAATTATAACAAGTTAACTTGTTTACATCCTGTATATGATAACAGAGCACTAACACTTTGATCAATTTTCATACGTAGAGTTGAAAGGAGTGTAAGCACACCTTTTCTTTGCTTCTTGTACAGCCAAAAATGTAGCAACCAAACAGTTTTGCCAACTATACTCTCCCCAATTGATGAACCCCACAACCAAGTCATTGTTCTCAAATTCGGGATTCCCAGAAGCCACAACTTTTGCCACACCATAGGCATCAATGATCTGCCATCATAAAGAAAGAGGAAAAAAAATCTTCTTCTTTGAGAAACTCAGAGCAAGGATTGTATTGTATTATATAGCAACTTACTTCACCGGGCTTGATAGCAGTTGTAAAACCTGTAGCTTTCTGTGAAGAGCTGTAACTTTTCATACGGTTTAGCTGAAATGGATGTATTGGTACATAGAGATTCTTCACAATGACATCATCGCTATAGGGGCCAACTGATAGAGCAAGGGCTGAAGTTCTGAGCTCAAAGTCTGATTCTTTAGGTTCCCCGTCTATCAGGGTGTTGATTGTGATGTACCTGTTGGCTACCTCCATCTTCATGGCTGCCTCTTTATGCAAGGCTCACTCAATACATTATACTTGGCATGTATATTTGTAGAGGTGTTTCTATCAGCTTCAATTACCATTACCATTTGGCCCTGTCAAGCTAGTGGCTTACAAAAATTTAGTTAATTATCTACATTTATTAATGAAGAAATGGAACCACGACCACAAACATAGACAGTGAACATAGTATGAATTTGGAAAGAAAGGTCGAAGCAAACATTAATTGGACCAGAAAATGGTCATGAAAATATAGGTGTTTATGGAATTATAGGTGTTCACGAAGCCAGGTGCAGCCAAAATGGTCATTAAAATATAGGTGTTTATGGAAATATTCATAGGCCAATATATGGAAATAATGGGCGAGGATATAAGATTCTTCTCCTTTCGATTTCAACCTCTCAGTACACAACCAATTTTGACATTTTTCGTCTTTGAATGGACCTTTGTGTACTTGGTTATATTTTCTCCTATTATTGTGAAATTACTGCAGAAAAATTTGTGCTAGTAGAAGAAAAAAACAATGCATCCGTAAAGTAATGCTCGTTTCCAAAATCAAACAAAATGGCATTTCATTTGTTCACTCATTTACAATCTTAACCATTTTCTTTTCAGTGTTGTGACCACATATGTGGTACTGGAGACAAAATCAGCACAGACAAAGATCCTTTGGATTGTAATTCTCTCGTATATAGTATCTAGCATATATCTGGTGCACTCCTCTTTCCAGCATCTGTGTAAGAGGGACGAGAAGAGAACCTGGCCTCATCGACACAAAGTTTATTCGTGTTGAATTGCAAAATCGTACATAGTTCCGAAGTGTTGGAAAGAAATGTACTCAAATTATATATATACTAAAAGCGGTGAAGCCTAACTGTAGCTAACCTGTTCATCAAAACGGCGGAAATTATTTTTTTGCCCTTTGTTAACACGCGGCTCCCTCCCCCCAGCACAATGAGCTGCCGGTTTTGCCCTCTACTGTTGTTGACTTCCGCCTCTTTTTCTTCTTCTGACTTCTCGGTTGTTCTCCTTAATTCCACAAATCTCCAGGAACCCAACGCTCTCCTCCGAACCATTCTTCTTCTTCTTATTCTTCTTCCATTTCTGAAATTACTGATGCCCGCCTCAACGCTCTCCTCTGCCCCCTCAATCGATCATTGTCGTCCTCCGCTGTCATGGGAAGCTCATCAATCTCCGTAGCGACAGAGATTGGCAGCGCAAACTTCACCAAGAGTGCTGCAACATCGAACGCCAAACCACTTTTCCCCTTCTTCTATTTCTGGGTCTTTTGTGGGTCTTCTTTTTCTTCAATTTTTTGGGTTTTTTGTTTTTCTTTGTGTGTCGTGCTTGCTTAATCGTTTTTTTTTTTGGATGATTTGTAGGTGATCTCTTGAATTGATACTGAGAAAGCTCAAGTGACCAAGGTTCGCACTTTAATTTTTGCACCATGTTTTCTCACTTAATTTCGGTCGTAGTTTCGTTAAATGTTTTCTGGTTTGCCTGAATGATAAGAAGAAAAGTTGAAAGTTGGTATTGTTTGATTAGATGTGATGTTACTATTTCGCAAGTTGTTTTATAACTTCTGTTTCTTTGATTTTATTAATATGCATAAACAGATCTTTTAACTACTGCATGTGTGAAAATACATGGTTATACATGGTTTCTGGTTTCGGGCTTTGATTTGGACTTTGCTTCTATTTGGTGAGTCTTTGGCTGTGTTGAATTGCTTAGTTTCAATTTGGATTTTTGTGAAGTTTATTGTTTTAGATATGTTTGGATAAAGTTATTGATTAAAGAAATTATGTGGAATCATATGAAGTTTATCCGGCGTCCTCCATAGCTAATTGTTTGTTAGCTACTTTGATGTCATTCCGCTTTGTTAGTTCATGTGAAATACTGAAGGTAGGCCAAAAAATGTGTTACTATAATATCAAAGTCTATTATCCTACAACTCCCTTCTCTCTAGAGACTATGTTCTGTGTGCTTTCATAATAGCTTTTTTTTATTGGAGTTTTACCAGCTTTTGAACACGCATGAAGTCTTGAACTTCTCAAGGAGTATTCTCTGGGGAAGTTGATAGTTGCGATTTTCGTTAATAAAACAAGCTCTATGTAGCATCTGAACAACTATGCTAGATGCGTCATGGTTGGGGTTTCATAACTCCACCATTAGCTAAGCTGTGGTACCAAATAAAATATAACATTCTGAAAGATGACATCTGTGTTGTTCAAGTACCAAATAGAATTACAAAGTTTGAACTAATACCCAGACTCTGCGTAGGTTCTTCGTAACACCCTACATCAGATAATAAGCTGGTCCTGCAAGGAATGCTGAATGCTTATAGATACAAAGTTTTGGAGAACTTTGATTTGTGATTTAATTCTCCTTTGAACCTGTTGTTTAAAGACAAAGGCTTTGTTTTTCCTGAACGAGATTACGGGTTCTATTAGTTTTGTGGGTTGGTTGTTCGTTTCTTATTTTTTTATGATCCATAGAGATTGTAACAATAGAGAATGGTTTCTGAATAAGCTACTGATGATGGCATCGGATTTTTAGCATTTGGAACTCAAAACCCTTTTGATGTCTCATAACCTATTTAAGGTATACTGGGTTGTTTGATAATCTGTGTGCGGATATCAATTTCATCATCTGTTTATAAATTTTGTTCTTATTTGCTCTTCTTTGTTTTGGTTTGAAGAAAAATGGTTTAATTGGATTCACCATGCTCCTACCTATTGTGACTTAAACTTACTTTCCAACTAAGGTATTTGTTGTGTTATCTCTACAGTTTTAATTTGAACTGGAACCAATCTGAACGGCTCTTGGTATTTAAGGTATATTTGCTTTGTTCTTTTCATCTCACTTTCTAGAGTTGATGTATTATGCAGTCCAAGGTTGAATTTTTATAGCATTGTTTTTATCTTTAGCAATGTGGTTTTTCTGGAACGATGCTTAATAAAACTTCTTCCATCAATATCAGTTGACATCGTATTTTTGTTTGCCAATGCAGGTGCGGTACATTCGAGTTTTGAGTGGTCACTTGCTGCCTACTACTTGCTGCGGAAGTTGTTTAGGTATTTGAGTCCCTCTGTATTGGTTATTTTTGTAACTTCTGTTTTTTGTGTGGATCATCCATGCTTTAGCTTCTTTGGTCTCATTAGCAATTAATAAATAGATCTGGTTATTTTCTTTTTCAGAAAAATTGAATGTGAGATTCGATGTTATTGGTACTGAAATTGCTTCCTTCATGGATGTTTTTGTATAGAAATTAGCCTGTGGGAGAATGCTTCTGATGATGACACCTGATTTTTTTTGTTCATGAAATTTTAGGCACAAGATAGTTTACGAACTTTCTACCCATTCTATGCATTTGCAACCCGCAGCAACGCGCGGGCATCATTGCTAGTATTATATCTAATTGTTCTTTTCCTTTGTTGTATCCCTAGATTATAGGATTTCTTATTGGACAAAGAAAAAAACTCTCTTATCTTCCAACTGTATCAATGATAGATCATTCTGGTCCATTAGAAGCAAACAACAACGCATCGGTGAGTAATGCTCATTTTCAACTTGTAATCAAGGAAATGACATTTCATCCGTTCATTCGTCTGCAATCTTAACCATCTTCTTTCCGGTGTTCTGGCCATGAAAAAGTTCGACAAAAGCAGATGGAAAACTCTCTACACCATCAGAGATGTCTTCGATCGCATGCAATTTTCCAGTACGAAGAAGATCCGTGGTAGTGGAGACAAAATCAGCATACACATTCATTTGATCAGCTGCTAAAAATCCTTGGATTGTAATTCTCCTGTATATAACATCTAGCATATTTGGTGCAGCTCTCTTTGCGGCATCTGTGTATTCGGAGATTACACCGCAGACAGCAACTCTACCAAAAGTGTTCATGTTTGCAACTGCTGCTTCCAGCATCTCAGCCCCCACATTGTCAAAGTACATATCAATCCCATCTGGGAAGTACCTGCAGGTCAAAGACAAAAAAAAAAACCAAATAAATTTGTTTTGACGTGGATCTAATTGGGGTAAAAGGCAACTCTTTGAGGATCTAATTGGGGTAATTACTTTTTGAGAGTTGACTTTAGATCAGGCTCTTCCTTGTAGTTGAATGCATCATCGAATCCGAGCTTTTCGGTGAGCAATGCTACCTGTATCAAGTTGACTTATACACCTTTTGATAACAGAAGACTCAGATCAACTTTCATAAATACGTTCAAAAACAAAGAGTTCTATAAATTCACCTTTTCCTTGCTTCCTGCACATCCAACAACGTAGCAACCAAACAGTTTAGCGTACTGTCCCACCAAATTCCCAACTGATCCAGAAGCTGCTGATACGAAAATTTTCTCCCCCTTTTTAGGCTTGCATACTTCATAAAATCCGCCATATGCTGTAAGTCCACTAAACCCTGTACCAACAAATTAACAAGCACAGATCGGTGCATAATTTGTACGTACGACCAATAACAAGTCCTCTGCAACCGCAACTCCAAAATTCACAACCATAGCCATTTATATAAGCATTACGCAATGGCAATGAAGAATTGGATACGAGAGTAGTTACCTAGAATTCCTACATGGTAAGAAAGTGGAAATCCCAAAGGATCAAGTTTCCTAAACATGCCTCCTGCTTTTAGTACACTATACTCTCCCCAAGTGATAAGCCCCACAACCAAATCATCCTTCTCAAATTCGGGGGTCCCGGAAGCCACCACTTTTGCCACACCATAAGCATCAATAGTCTGATATCATAACAAAACTCAGATTATGTAACAAAAAATCTCCAAAACTCAGAAACAAGCAATGTATAGCGCAACTTACTTCACCTGGCTTGATGGCACTGGCAAAGCCTATAGCTTTCTGAGAGGAGCTGTGACTTTTCATGCGGTTAAGCTGATATGGATCGATTGATACATAGAGATTTTTGACAATGACATCATTGGAACCGGATCCAACTGATAGGGAAAGCGGTGAAGTTATGAGATCAAAGTCTGACTCTTTGGGTTCGCCGTCTACCTGAGTCTTTATTGTGATGTATCTGTTGGTTACCTCCATTTTCATCAGCTGCCTTATGCAAAGCGCAGTCAAAATTAGCATGTAATATATATAGAGGTGACCTCTATCAGCTTAGATGCTCCATGGCAGGCCACGAGAGATTAAAAGGCCGGACAGCATCTGGTCTACATTTAATAATGAAATATGGAATAAAATGTTTCAAAAAACTCCAAAAAATGGTAGATTCTTTGATAACAACATGCCAAACCCGATATACAAGCTAATAGCCAATGAAGATGTTTTTGTTTTTTTATATGCCAAAACATGTGTTGTTGAAACCGAAGTAGCTATAGCTTGGGCACTAAAAAGTGGAAGTGTAACTTCTCTTTGGTTACTCAAAGCACACCTATTTGAATTGAGCCCCCATGAATCTTAACGATCCTTGATCAAGCTACACGTCTCTTTACATTTTTCTGGTTAGTGCAAACGAACTTTATTGACAATGTGACTCAAATCAGAAGAAAAATGACACATTAAATTGCCAAACTCTTATTTGAAACAAAAAAGGATTCGTGCGGATAATGATTGTACACTCCAAACATTCCTTGAGAAACTTTATGGGCTATCGATTTCATAGATTCAAAAATTTTTTGGGTTTGTTAGGAGCGATTCTCCAAATACGGAAAATTTTTCTAAATTGATTTATAAAATTATGTATAAATTAAGATGCACGATTGGAATGGAATGATGAATTCATTTCTTCACTTCTTTGTCAACAAATACAATATTACCTAACAATAACATATCACGTATTATAATATCAGTGGATACTGAAGCGAAATTTAGTGGCTTAATCTTGGAGTTAATAGTGTCGATAGTTATGACACTAAGCCAACAAAAAAAAAAAAATTCTCCAAATTCAAATACCCAGCAGACAGTGACACTCTCCATTAGGTTGTATACACGGGGTTTACCAAAACCCCCAAACCTCCATCGCCACAACTCCAAAAACCTCCGATTTCTATTTCCCGCCTTTTACTTTCCATCTTCGTCTCTTTCTCTTCTCCTAGGGTTTCAAAGTCGGCACCAGACCACTGAACCAATCGGCGAACCACAATGGTGTCGCCGAAGAAGCTACTGGCCATAATCGAATCGGCGCTACTGGGCCCGTCGCCGCCGTCGCCGTCGCAGCGGGTGGAGCTCATGCACGCCATTCGCAACTCCGTCTCTTCCTTCCAGTCCCTCCTCTCCTATCCGGTACCCTCCCATTAGCTCTTTAGCTCAATTTAGGAGAATAAGAACAAACAGAAGCATATGGATTTCGAAATTTTGTATTCGAGCAGCCTCAAAATTGAAATTATAAGTAGAATTTTACTTTGTTTTTCGGTTTCGTTATCGTAGTGATTCCATTGGGTTTGGTGTTGGTGCTGAATTTGATTCATTGCGTTTTGTAGCCTCCGAAAGGCTCAGATAGGGCACAAGTTAAATCAAGAGAAGTTAGGCTACCGGATTCTCCGCCGATTCCGCTTGATGATCACGACGTCCAGATTGTATGTATAATGCTCAATTCATTGACTTTCTAGCTACATTGTTTATGTTAATGTCTATTTTGTTTTGAGGCTTGGTGTTAATTTTGGATTATATAGGCTGTGAAGTTGAGTGATGACCTCAATCTCAACGAGATCGATTGCGTCCAGTTGCTTATCTCTGCTAATCAAGAGGTAGTAGGTTCATTCTGTCTTTGGTTCTAATGATATTACATTGGCCTGTAATTTACATGTTTGCGAAATTACTTCGGCTAAGTACTTTTGGTTTCTTCGTTACTAGTGGGGCTTAATGGGAAGAGAGCCATTGGAAATCGTGCGTCTCGCAGCGGGGCTCTGGTACACTGAGAGAAGAGATCTATTAACGGCCCTGTATACACTATTGAGGGTATTCCACTCTCTTACAGCTTCTGATCATGTAAATATTACTTTGACTCCTACAGTTTTTAATGCATTTTCGTAATATTTCTTTGCAGGCCGTCGTGCTTGATCAGGGAAGTCTTGAAGCTGATCTTGTCTCGGACATTCAGAAATACTTGGAAAATCTTATCAATAATGGGCTAAGGCATAGGTTAATATCCCTTATAAAGGTTTGGAACATTGACCAAAATTTCCTTAAACTTTGAAAGTATTTTGCATTCTTCAGTATAGTATTGTGCGTAACTGTGCGGGTTTTGGTATAGGAACTTAATCGAGAAGAACCAGCTGGCTTGGGTGGACCTCAATCCGAGCACTATGTTCTAGATTCTAGAGGGGCTCTTGTGGAGCGGCACGCTGTGGTTACTAGGGAAAGGCTCATACTTGGACATTGCCTTGTTCTTTCTCTTCTGGTTGTGCGGGCGAGTAAGTATTTTATGGGTTGATTATTACAGTGTGCTGCTGTTTTAGCTTGTATCTCTTAAGATAATTCTTATTAATATGTGTGATTGCAGATGAAAAGGATGTAAAGGATATACTTTTCATTTTAAAAGATACAGCTGCTGAACTTAGTGAGACGAACAACACCATGAAACGTCAGGCATGTCCTTCTCTTCATGTTGAATAATTTTGTTTTGCTCCCTTGGAAGGCTGGGCTTGAAATTTTCTGCCAGCTGATACTAGTCTAATTTGAGGTGATGTTGTGCAGATTGCATTTAGTCTTCTCTTTTCTCTTGTCATCGCTTTCATATCCGATGCTCTGAGTGCAGTACCTGATAAAGCATCTGTCCTGTCTCGTGATGCTTCTTTTCGACATGAATTTCATGAAATTGTAAGATGAAAAGCTTGTTGGTTTTTTCTTTTAAGTGTTTATGAACTTTTATACAAAGATTTTTAAATTGATACTCCTCTACTTCAGGTAAACGCTGCTGGAAATGATCCAAATGTTCAGGGTTTTGTTAATAGCACAAGGCTTGCTTGGGCTGTACACTTGATGTTAATACAAGATGCTATTACTGCAAGGGATACCACTTCAACTGTTTCATCGAGTGATTTGCTTTACCTGCAATCATGCTTGGAAGCCATTTTCTCAAACAACGTTTTCCAGTTTATATTAGATAAAGTTCTAAGAACTGCAGCATATCAGGTTTGTTCATATTCTCTGAGGATATTTAACTAATAGATACTTGGGTTTGTTTAGAATTTTTTGAAATTGATCACAAAGAAAAAAAAAGGTTTGAAATTCAGGGGTGGTGTTATTTGTGCATGGTGTGTGAAGACAAACTTAGCATTTTCTGGTTATTTTGATGATTTGGATAAGTAAAGTACTTAAATTCCACTAAAAAGGAAAAATAGTTTCGTGTTCTGCATCTTAGTTGGCATTAGGTGGGTTATCATATAAAAAGTGATTGATCTGAATTCCAATTGTCTTTGTCATTAAACTTTCCTGTATTGTTTCTTATTGGCATCCTTTGTTGTGATTTATGCAGAATGATGACGAGGATATGACTTATATGTACAATGCTTATCTTCACAAGCTGATTACGTGTTTCTTATCTCATCCACTTGCCAGAGACAAGGTCAGTTGATAGTACATCCTTTTGTTCTTGGAGTATAATAATATGTTGAAAAATCGACTTGATGTATGAGATGTAATAGCCTTGGAGAATAATGCAGTTGAGAGTCTAATTTGGCCTATTTATACTCTTTTCCTTTTTTAAGTTAAGTTAATTAGACTGAATTTCAGTCTTACTAAACGTCTAATACTACCTTAGTAAAGTAGGATCCCAGATTTTGGATTACATGACTGAGACATATTTCTTAATGAGATGGAAACAACGGGCATTTGGTTCATACACAGATTTGATTACAGATGTGGTACTAGACTTCAGTGCTTCCTTAGCAAACTGATTTGGCATTGTTGATTGAAACAATGTGTACTTTGGCAGTCTAAATTTATTTATTACAAGTCTTTCTCTGTATCCCTCTCCCACCCGCATGCATTTCGTCTGTAGGGTTGCAAGCTTTTTCTTATAACCTGGTGGAGTTTACTTGCAGGTAAAAGAATCAAAAGAGAGGGCTATGAGCATTCTTAGTCCATACCGCATGGCTGGATCACATGATTTTGTGAGTGATAGTAACTTAACTTCACCACAAGTCTCTGAGACTGGCCCGTTACCATTTGTCTCTCTGTTGGAGTTTGTGAGCGAAATTTATCAGGTTTGTTTGAGTAATATACTTACTTTTCATGTGCTTTGAATGACATTTCTTTTTCCTTGCATAAGCATGTTCTCACTTCATATTGTAAGAAACAACAATTTCATTTATGAAGGAACAATGTACTACTCAGCTCAATCCATTAATTTACTTGTTATTCAAACATGTGATGTTCTTTTTCTTTTCTTGAGGACCAAATTTGAATGAAATTCTTTTAATCCATTGGCAATGATCTTTGTGCTTGGTTTGCAATGCAAAACAAAAGGCCAAAATGTTATAATGCCTGCGCAAGCCTACTCAACAAATCTCATAACATATGTAAAGGGAAAACAACTGCTAGACTTAGACTAAACTATTATTTCAGCGCTCCTTGTTGGGTCCGAGCTTCACCAGCTCTATGGTGTTTGGAAACTCTGCAAGGTTCTTACCGCCTTGTTGATTCACAATAGTGTGCTAAAGGTTTAAATCAAACTAATTTGAGATGATGCTTCCTGTTCTCCTGTTAATTGTGCATCTTTCCGCTTTGAGATGATGCTTCCTATTCTCTTGTTAATTGTGCATCTTTCTTCTCCAAAGTTCCTGCTTTTCTTGATTGTGGTGGACCTTATATTCGCTCTCTTTGTAAATAATTTTTTCCAGAAGGAACCAGAGCTGTTATCTGGCAACGATGTCGTGTGGACATTTGTGAACTTTGCTGGAGAGGATCATACAAATTTTCAGACCCTTGTGGCTTTCTTGAATATGTTGAGTACCTTGGTATGAAGAACATGTCTGATTTAAAATTTTGATTTTTGAAGCACATCTGTGCAAGTATGCAGTATCCTTTAGTTGATTCATTTGTTCCCTTCAGGCTTCTAGTCAAGAAGGTGCTTCAAAGGTATTTGAGTTACTTCAGGGTAAAGTGTTCCGCTCTGTCGGGTGGAGCACTTTGTTTGACTGCTTATCAATTTATGATGAGAAATTTAAACAAGCCCTTCAAACAACGGGTGCCATGCTCCCAGAATTCCCAGAGGGGGATGCTAAAGCACTTGTTGCTTATCTAAATGTTCTTCAAAAGGTTTGTATGTGTTTCCTTATTCAATTGCTTTCTTTTGTTCTTTCTTATGTTGCTTTCTTTTGTTGAAAGGAGTAACTTTATCATATGTTTTCATGGATTGTACTGCAGGTTGTGGAAAATGGAGATCCCCTTGAGAGAAAAAACTGGTTTCCTGATATTGAGCCTTTATTTAAGCTCCTTGGTTATGAAAATGTGCCTCCTTATCTCAAGGTTGATGGTTGTATAACATTTATTGCTTTTTTATGTGTGATTGGTAGCTTCTAGTGAATCTCTTTGATGGCTCTTGATAAAATTTGTTGCCAATGTTGCAGGGTGCTTTGCGCAATGCTATCACAACTTTTGTTCACGTCTCCCCAGTCCTAAAAGATACAGTTTGGAGTTATCTTGAGCAGTATGATCTACCAGTCGTTGTTGGGTCTCATGTTGGGAAGAGTGCACAGCCCATGCCAGCACAGGTTGGTTGTGAATGCTATCTGTACTTTATTTTAATAGTGATTCTTAGGTGTCCAAATGCATAAAACACAGTTCTCCTTGTAATAAGTTTCTCAGTAAAGTATGTAAGTTATTAGCTTTAACTTACAACTATCATGTCTGTTACAGGTTTATGATATGCAATTTGAGTTGAATGAGATAGAAGCAAGGAGAGAACAATATCCGTCAACAGTATCTTTTCTTAACCTGTTAAATGCTCTTATTTCGGAAGAAAGAGACCTGAGCGATAGAGGGCGTAGGTTGGTTGCTAGTTTTGTAACAATTCTTTTGGATTTTGAATTCTTTCTGTGTAATGCTCCGTCAATTGATGAGAGGCGTTTTTCCTGTTTGGCAGATTCATTGGCATATTTAGGTTCATCAACGATCATGTTTTCAGACCATTCCCTCAAAGAGCCTACGCAGATCCTTGTGAGAAATGGCAGTTGGTTGTTGCTTGTCTTCAGCATTTTCACATGTGAGTTACTTAATCCTACAATCCATGTCAGAAGCTTGTATTTTTCATTTTAGGGGTGTATTGCATCTTATCAACAAGGTTTCTTCCCACCCCTTTAACTATTTCCTTTGTTTCTCGGTTGTTTACCTGAACTAGATCTATCTGATTGGTATATTAGTTGAATTCTAAGCATCATGAGGTTTGAATTTTATTTTGAATGTCAAGAAATTTTGGATCATCATGTGTATTATCATGCAGGGTATTGAGTCTGTATGACATCAGTGAGGAGGATATCGACGTTGTCGCTGACCATTCTCAGTTTTCACCAGTAACACAACCATCTCAACTCCAGATGCAACTACCCATATTAGAGTTGCTAAAAGTAGGTGCTTATTAATTCGTCATTTAATTCGTGCTCTTCAATTAATGTCAAGTCCAGCATGTGCACATCAAAAGCCAGTGGTTGTATTTTATCACTAACTTCCTAGTGTTTAGTGCTACTCCACTTCCTAGGTGCTTAGTGTAACATAGGTTTGTTTTAACTGGCACCAAATTGTTCTTTGATATTAAGGCAAACCTGCTACTAATGATATTGTTTTATGAGTGGCGATATTGGATTCATTCATTTTCTAACAACAATTTGGTTACAGGATTTCATGAGTGGCAAGGCTGTGTTTAGGAACCTTATGGGTATTCTTTTGCCTGGAGTGAATGCCATCATGACTGAACGAACAAATGAAGTGTATGGACCACTTTTGGAGAAAGCTGTGCAACTCTCTTTAGACATCATTATCCTTGTTTTGGAAAAGGATGTCCTCCTTTCGGATTTCTGGCGTCCTCTCTACCAGGTAATATTATTTTCTAGACTACAGATTGCATACCTTTTATGTGGCTTTGGCAGACTGTTATTTATAATGCACTTATATCCTTGAAGATACACATTTGTGCATTCTTCTTTAGTTATTTTGGTCACACAGTTGATGAACGAGCACTTCCTCAGCAACTATGTTTCAGTAAAAGCTCTACTTTATTGGACACTTACGTACAACATTTACCTTGCTGGGTACCCAAGGCATATTGCTTTCCATCATGTTGGGTACTTCATGTGGGTCAATCAACATCAATTATATACAGTAATTATAAAGCTTTCCTGGTTTCTAGTAAGAAACTTGCATGCAGTTGCTACTTTCATCAGATTGTGATGCATGTCGATGAAAACTAAAAATATTTATACATGTTGCCCTGTCATCATGTCTGGATATTTTGAAGCCTATGCATTGTTAGTACACAACATTCATTTCCATTCCCATATTTGCAATTTTAATTATTGATCAAAGTTTGTTCTGTTCATGTTCTTTGTTGTGTCCAGGATATGTAGTTCATTCAATCAGTTTGTTCTCATTACTTGCTCCTTTTCTCTGCAGCCTCTGGATGTTATACTCTCTCAAGATCATAATCAAATTGTAGCCTTATTGGAATATGTCAGATATGACTTTCGACCTCAAATTCAGCAGTGCTCTATCAAAATCATGAGTATATTAAGGTAACCCCCTTTCTTCCATTCAGTGTTTGATTCATCATTTTTATCTGAGCCTATGGCCTGGAGATTTATGCCTTGAATCTTTTTCTAACTTCACACTTATGATTTTTTATGGTCGTCTGTTTATTTTTTTTTTGGGACAGTTCTCGCATGGTTGGGCTTGTACAGTTACTGCTAAAGTCCAATGCTGCAAACTCTTTGATTGAGGATTATGCAGCTTGTCTAGAGTCGCGATCTGAAGTGTGTGAAATCATAGAGAACACAAGTGAGGATCCAGGTGTACTGATATTGCAGGTTAGCCTGGTTGTTCCATTATATCTTCATCTCCATAGCTAATAAATCCTCTACAATTTCCTCTTATTTTCAATGACATATTTACAGCTTCTAGTAGACAATATCAGTCGGCCAGCTCCCAATATCACCCATTTGCTACTCAAGTTTGATCTTGACAGCCCTATTGAACAGACTATGCTACAGCCAAAGTTTCATTACAGGTTTAGTTGCTTTCACTATGCCCTAATGCTTCCATGTCTGTTTAATCCAATTTCTGTCCAGTGAACAGTGCTCGATAATGTTATTTGCAGTTGCTTGAAGGTTATTCTTGAAATCTTGGAGAACCTTTCGAAGCCTGATGTGAATATGCTACTTCATGAATTTGGTTTTAAGGTTAGATCAAACAATCTCTACTCCTGTAGGGATAAATCTCTCCTTTCTTTTCTATATTGAATGACACATTCGGCTGTTCATTTGAATTTTTCCCATGCTTTGTTGTTGACAGTTTCTGACTCTTTTCTTTGCAGCTTCTTTATGAATTGTGCCTAGATCCGCTAACAGGTGCTCCTACTATGGACCTGTTGAGTAGTAAAAAGTATCAGTTTTTCGTGAAGGTAAATATATGCTAATATTTGCAGCTCTTGAATAAGACTCTAAAATGTTCTTTCTAATTCTAGTTTTGTTTTCAATCTTCTCATATATGTCTAAAAGTCATTTACATTTATCACAACAGCACCTAGATACAATTGGGGTTGCTCCACTTCCCAAACGGAATAACAACCAGGCGCTTCGCATCAGTTCCCTTCATCAGGTTTCTTGTGTTATTTTTTGCTTGGTTTTTCTATCACTCTATTTGCATCTCTTAGTGGACTTCCAAAAATGCTGTAGGAATAGTTCATTTGCTTGATATACTATTTCACATGCACATCCAGAATTGCTTTTATTATTACTATCGTTTGTTTCATGAGTGGAATCTCGAGACAATAATAGTAGTTATTGCAGTACTTTACATTTCTCTTTTATTATAGATAGAACTTTTATCCTGTCATGATAGTTTCTAGAGATGCCATAATCCATGTTTGGTGTTGTTCATTTTATTTTGGTTCACATTCTCTCTGTCTCCTAATGAATCAACAGCCTATATTGCAAGGTTGTTCTTCCTGACTCTTTATTCTTGAAGTCTTAGCAAATATTTTGACACCCATTGGGGAGTGTACTTTTGAAGTTGTTTGTTGCAATGCTTTTTTTTGCTGCCCATAGATTGAATATGTACTATTAATATACTGAAAAAAGTGAGTTTAGAAAACTTTTCTCTTGCTGTACACAGAGAGCTTGGCTGCTGAGACTATTAGCCATTGAACTCCATGTCGGTGATGTCAATATCTCTACTCACCGGGAGGCATGCCTTAGCATCCTCGCGCATCTTTTTGGGCAGGAAAATGTTGAAATCAGAATTGATGGCCTTACTCTTCAAGATGGCGCTGAAACTCACACTGTGAGTAAGAGTAAGGTACTGTTAATCGCTTAAATGTTTTCAGCTCATTCCACTATGGGAATACTTTTAAGCTTTTGTCATTTTTAATTATTCTTTCCTTGGAAGTTCTATTGCTGCTGAAACTTCATTTCTTGGATCTAACTCAGGTGTTGGAGTTGCTTGAAGTAGTCCAATTTAGATGCCCAGATACCACGATGAAGCTTTCCCCGATTGTTTCCAATACGAAATATGAGTTGTTGGTAATATTCTGTTCTGTAGTTGATAGTGTATTCTTCAGCATCCATGAAAGTAGACTTGCTGGCAATAGTCTGATCCTTCTCTTAGTCTTATGTTGTTTAACTTGTGCTGCATTTGAAATGTTTCTCAGGCAGATGACATATTTGCCAATCCTACAACTTCTGGAAAGGGTGGTGTTCATTATTACTCAGAGCGGGGTGATCGGCTAATAGACCTTGCTTCATTTCGTGACAAACTTTGGCAGGTTGGTTCACTAAATTACAGAAAGAGGATTCATACCTTAAAAAGATGTCTAATTATTCTTTTCATTAATTGAAAGTAGATAGTACTGTTTGTTGATTTTTTGATTTTTTTCCTTTCAGAAATTCAATTCTGCTTATCCGCAGCTGAGTAGCATTGGCAGTGAAGTAGAGCTGAAAGATGCGAAAGAAACAATTCAACAATTGTTGAGATGGGGATGGAAGCACAATAAGAACCTTGAGGAGCAAGCTGCCCAAATTCATATGCTAACTGGCTGGTCGCATATTGTAGAGGTCTGTTATATGATTTCAGAAGTTTGCCATTGCATTTCAAACCTTAATTGCTAATAGTGTCCAACATCTGTGTTTTTCTCCTCTTGAGTAGATATCTGCATCCAGAAGACTATCATCACTTGGAAATCGATCTGAAGTTCTATATCAGTATGTCCTTTACCGCTATGTGGTCTTTTCTTCATTTTCTGTACTCGCCTAACGTATTATCTTGTCATTTATAGGGTTCTTGATGCTACTCTGACTGCTTCTGCTTCTCCAGACTGTTCATTGAAGATTGCATTTACGTTATGCCAGGTATAGCTGGTTTTTCTTTTTTTGGGTCTTACAATGTTGTTTCAAATTTGGGAGTTAATATTTATCTCCGTTCTAATCAAAATATTCCTTAGGTTGCACTGACATGCATGGCAAAGTTAAGAGATGAAAGATTTCTATTCCCCGGTGGCTTCAGTTCTGATAGTTTGGCATGTCTTGATATTATCCTGGCAAAACAATTACCAAATGGAGCTTGTAACTCAATCCTGTTTAAGCTTACATTGGCACTTCTTAGACATGAATCATCAGAAGCCTTACGGAGACGGTATGGCCTCGTTTATATGTTGGCTTTCCATATGCTTGTTTAAACTCAATCAGTCAGTATCTGACCTTCGTGAACCATTGTTTTCAGGCTATATGCTTTGTTTCTTAGCTATTTCCAGTACTGTCAACATATGCTTGATCCAGATGTCCCGTCAACCGTTCTGCAATTCTTGCTGCTTGATGAGCAAGATGGTGAAGATATGGATCTCCAGAAGGTTTGTAGTTTCTATGTTTCCAGTGTTGCGTTTAATTTGAACTAATATTATCACCTGGAAAACTGGTTCTTTAGAAACGCTGGTAATACCTATGCTATGTCCTCAGATCAACCGAGAACAGGCAGAACTTGCACGTGCCAATTTTTCTATACTAAGGAAAGAAGCGCAGCCTATTTTGGATTTGGTATGTGTTTGTTGTTGCCCTTATTGTTTGGTATCTAATAGAATTTTCAATCTCATAAATTTTGGTCATGACCTATTATATTGCTGATATGGTAGGAGGTGGATCTAAATTATGAATTAAAATGAAGGATTCTTCTGTAAATCCTGTTTTTTACTACTAGGAAGGTTCTGAAGGTACTTTGTGCATATCCATCTTCCTTTGACAAGAGAGAGCAACGGCTTAACTGCACATTAGTTTTCAGTGGATGCGGTTTACACTGACATGCTACACAATAGTAAAGTTGTTACTGGTTTCCCCAGACCAGAAGTAGTAGGATTTATTCTCATAACAAGATCTTTAATTAATATTAAGAGAATCATAACAAAGAAGTTGCCCATTTTCCCTTCTCTGTCTGATATATTTTTCCGTAACTATGAATTTTCAGGTAATAAAAGATGCTACTCAAGGCAGTGAACTTGGAAAGCAAATGGCACTGTATGTTTTGGATGCATTGATATGTGTAGATCATGAAAGATATTTCTTAAGCCAACTTCAGAGCAGGGGCTTCCTTAGATCATGCTTAATGAGCATCAGCAGTTTGTCGACTCAGGTGCTTGTTTAATCAGCTATAAAGTCACACAGCTTGGAAGTATTGATTGTATGATACTAGGCATTATTCTTTAGTGGATATATGTGATTTTTTTGGAGCAATTTGGGGTTTATCATACAATTTTCTTTTTAGCATTTTGTTAGACACTCTTATGTTGCCACTTCTTACATGCTAAATTCACATATTTATTCAATCTTGCATAATTTGCCAAATATTTTGTTATAGGATGGTGGACGTTCTCTAGAACCATTGCAACGAGCATACACTCTCGAGGCTGAACTTGCTTTACTGCTCAGAATAAGTCACAAGTATGGGAAATCTGGAGCTCAGGTTATCTTTTCCATGGGTGCTTTGGATCATATTGCTTCATGCAGGGCAGTGAACTTTCTCGTAAGTGCTCATGTGCTTAATATTATTAATACAAGTTCTTTTATCTAGTCACTCAACTCCATACTACTGCAGGGAAGTTTGAGATGGGTTGACACGAAGCATCAAAGAGATGTCCCTGTGGATATCAAGAAACAAAGGATGATTGTAACTCCCATTCTGAGATTAGTGTTTTCTCTGTTGTCGTTGGTTGATACTTCTGAATTTTTTGAGGTTAGCCTTCATTTTCTGTCATGGGTAGGGATCTTTTATGCTATTTTTGCTTAAAGAAACTTTTGAAACTTTGGGTTCTTTTTTGGGAGAATCCTGGTTTTACTATGGCGCGCTTAATCTTACTGGAGACAATTTACCTCCTAACATCAATTAATTTTTACTTGGAACTGCGATGTCGGAAATTGAAGGAACAACCTAATGGTTAACGTTTTTTTAAATTTTAGAGAAGGCTTAAAACAAAAACTATAGCTATAAAATTTCTGTATATTTAAATTCGAGTCCTGTAGAGTACTTCTCTTAGAGTGTCCTTGTTGCATCAGATATACTTTATTGCTTGAAGTTGAATAAGTTGCATAGCCTTTGCAAGATAAGGAGGGTACAAGATTTTCGTTATGTAAAATTCAGTCTTTGAACTTTAAATATTAATATTATCCATTCCACTTTCTTCTTGGTTTTGTACATCCAATTTTCTTTTCAAACCTATTTCAGAAACTGCCATTAATAATGTCATAATGTGGGTGGGTGCAACAGGTGAAGAATAAAATTGTTCGGGAAGTCATAGATTTTGTAAAAGGGCATAGATCACTTTTTGATCATGTTCTTCGGGAAGATGTTTCTGAAGCTGATGAATTGGTGATGGAGCAGATAAATCTTGTTGTTGGTATACTTAGCAAGGTAAGA
Source organism: Spiraea crenata (assembly GCA_033992175.1). Lineage (NCBI taxonomy): Eukaryota > Viridiplantae > Streptophyta > Magnoliopsida > Rosales > Rosaceae > Spiraea > Spiraea crenata. The sequence continues at coordinate 1,528,504 of JAVBHV010000079.1, read as the reverse complement.
GTCTCTACAATCTATTTTCAAGCAGTTTAGGGCCCTCTAACTTGTCTGGGAAAGATAGCTTCAATAATATGCCTCAAACCAGGATCTTCCTGTAACATGTCTGGGAATGACAGGTAAAATCAATTTCTTTTGAGAATCCAAATAGATCTCTTGATTCCATTTTCTCATCTGTAGATGAACTTTTTTATAAGCTGTCATGTTGCTTCTTTGGCACAAGAGTTTACTCTCTACTTTTTCTTCCCTTAAGTATATATGGTTGATTTCAATTTAATAATGAATTGCCCCTAAAATTATTCGTTTCTAGGTTTGGCCTTATGAAGAGAGTGATGAATGTGGTTTTGTCCAAGGGCTTTTTGGTTTGATGCATGCTCTTTTCTCTCGTGACTGGGAGTCTGTTAGTTCTGCTCGATCAATTCAATCTGTAGAGGTTTCGACATTCTCTTTTCAAATCTGGCCAATATATAATTGCATATCGATAGTACACAGATTGTAATTTAGTTTTTGATGTTGCTGTTTTCTGTTTCCCCCTTGTGTCATGAAAAATCAACAGAATCAGAGGAAGTCAGAGCTTAACTCGTTTCGGTTATGCTTCAGCCTGAGCTCTTATCTATATTTCCAGGTCACAAAGAAATCCCTTAGACTGCAGGTACGTGGACAATTGTTGGGCTGATTTGCATGACCTTAATGATTGACCTTCTCAAGTTATATGTACTTGTTATCTGTTTATACTTACATTGACGAATTTGCTTTACAACAGATCTCAGATGTGCCCGCTGACTATAATTCTTCTGTTTGCCTTCAACATCCCACATTGAGCTTGCTTGTTTCTTTTCTCACTTCCGTCACAAAAGCTCTTGAAAGAGCCGCTGAGGAAAAGTCCTTTCTACTCAATAAGGTAAAATTTGATTGAAGCAACCTTTCCTGTTCCGGTAGTTCATAAATAATTGTCTAACATTAAACTTCACTGTTTTGTATATAACTTGCAGATTCGAGACATAAATGAAGTATCAAGACAGGACGTGGATGAAATTATTAATATGTTTGCTCGACAAGTTTGTGTTTCGTCATCTGACAATATTCAAAAAAGGTGCTCCATAATTTTCTTTTTCTTCAGAAATTTGACGAAAGCAAGATCATAATGAACAAAAAAACAAGTTGAGGGATTTTAAAGCAGCTGCAATCATATTGCCCTGTTATTAAGCAGTACAATTATGGATCATTTCATTTGTTCAAGCCTGGCACATATCTTAATTTGGATTCTTCTGTTTTGTAGGAGGTACATTGCAATGGTGGAAATGTGCCAGGTTGTTGGTATAAGAGATCAGTTAATAACGATACTACTTCCACTCGTGGAACATGTGCTGAATGTCTTCCTGATCCATTTTCAAGATCGGTACGCAGCTTTGTGTTTCTTCTATTTTCTGTCTTTGTTAGGGGTTGATAGATCATATCGGTTCCCACGTATTACCAGTGACCTTCAGTTTCAAATGCCCTGGTACCTACAGGGCATGCTGTTGAGTATTGTACGTTTGCTCAATCAAAATCCAGATTTGAGTCACCACCTGGTAACATAATCACAGTTTAAGGTAAATATTGTTTTTATTTGACAGATCTTTGGTGTCCGATGCCAGGGGATCATTGAAGGAAATTACATATGGTGCCATATCTGACCCGGTACAAGACATATTGCCATTGTGTGAAAATCTCATTCCAACATTAGAACGGCTGGAGTTACTCAGTGAGGTATGCTTCTTACAAGTATATGCTTCTTACAGCATTCCTTGCTTTATACTACACTTGGTAGCCTGGTCATTCTCAGTTGCTAGGTGTAAAGTTTTCTTATGTGTCGCTTTTCTTCTCTTCTCAGGATAAACTAGGCCACAATCTAAAGGTGTTTCGCAGATTAGTGACTTCGCTGAAGGAACTGGTGATTCAGAGGTTGGGTTCTTGAGATTGTCCTTAGCGGCTATGATAGTTTTGATCCGACAATTTCAAATTGATGTATGTGGATATTAGTGTATGTGGATATTAGTGTAATGTTTGGGGACATGTATCACAATGCAACCTGTAAGACTACAAGTGTGCAATGTAATACAACCGTTTCAGTCAAAATTTAATACTTTCTGTATCGATGCTGGAGTTTGCAAAGAGAAGTTTCGAAACATTCATCCGCAAAAGCAAACCAGTATACCCCAATCAATGTTTTAAAAAAGAGGTGGGCGTTTTTTTCCCTCAAGGCTCATGAAAAAAGCATTTTTCCCGAAAGGCGTAGGAAAGGTGTGTGAGCCGTTGAAAAGGTGTACGCCTCAATGAAAAAAGGCTTAAGCCTTAGAGCATCTCCACTGGGAAGGCCAAATCGCAGGCGTAGGCGAGGGCTGGCCTTCGGCCGGCCCTGTTCATCCTCCAGCGGCGAATTTGGGCGTAGGCGAGAGGAGGGCGAGAGCTCGGCGAGCGGAGGCGAAGGCGGGCGTGGCCCACGCCGCGCCTTTGGGCGTGGCCCACGCCCGTGCCTGCGGGCGGTGAGTGGGATGTGGGCCCCAGCTGACGTCAAAACGCACTGCCTTTTTTTTTTATTCGGGCGCGTGCAATGCACGCGGGAGTGGGGGAGAGTGAGAGGCTTCCGCGTTTGGTAGTGGGTGCCGAACGGCCTTGTTGGGCTGATTTTTGTGTTCGGCAGTGGCTGTCGAACACTTCAAAACTATTTTTTATTTTTTTTATATAAAATCAACATTTTCTTTTACAAAAAATCACAATTTTTTTTTATATACAATTTTTTTTGAAGAATGTAATATTAAATTTTAAGCACAAATAAAATTTAACATATGATAATTCTACATGTTTTTTATGATAATTATTTGTATGTAAAATTTATTTGACAACAAAAGAGAATATTTAATAATGTTGGTGATAATTCTTATACATGTTTTTGAAAAAAAAAATTAAAAATAGTGATCGCCTGCGCCTACGCCTGCGTGGGTGGGAGCTGTTTTTTCGACGGAAGGCGAGGGCGAGGACTATTCATCGCCTGCAGGCAAGAAGAGGGCAATAGCCCACTTCGCGCCTGCACCTGCGCCTACGTGGGTGGAGATGCTCTTAAGACAAAAGGCGTAAATTCAAAAATTTGGTCATAAGATTATGACAAAATCAAAGAATTCAAAATTTTGTCATAAGGTTATGACAAAATCAAAGATTCAAATTTGATAGTTGACAAAATAAGATTATTTTGTCAAAAGGTTAAAGATTCAAAAATTTTTCAAATATAGTAATAAGATTATGACAAAATTAAAGATTTCAAAAATTTTTCATAAGATTATGACAAAATCAAAGAATTCAAAAATTTTATCATAAGGTTATGACAAAATCAAAGATTCAAACATTTTGTCATAAAATTATGACAGAATCAAAAAATTCAAAATTTTTGTCATAACCTTATAACAAAATCAAAAAATTCAAAATTTTTGTCATAACCTTATGACAAATGTTCACAAAATTTGTCATAAGATTATGACAAAATAAAAAAAAATTCAAAATTTTTGTCATAAGATTATGACAAAATCAAAGATTCAAAAATTTGTCATAACGTTATGACAAAATAAAAAAATTTCAAAATTGTTGTCATAACCCTATGACAAAATTAAAAATTCAAAAATTTTATCATAAAACAAAATCAAAAGTTGAAAAGTTTATCATAACCTTATGTGACCAGTCATCCCACAATGATAACAGGGATGCACAAATCTGAGTCTTGTGGGAACTATGGTAACCAAAGACACAACAAGAGTTGTTTCACTAGCTTTGACTCTAGGTTTTATGGAAGCTGTGGTGACAAGTTACTTCACTGGAGTTGATTAACTGGCTTTGACACACTTAGGATGTGAGGTTGAGGCTGATGACTCGTAGCAACAAAACCTAAGCCAGTTTTTTCAAAATGATTTTTCCCAACATTAAGCCTCCTATCAAAATGATTGAATTCGCAAGATAACAATCCAAATTTGGCTACTTCCACTTTCATTGGGTTTTTATTTTTTTTACATGGGTTTTGTTGAATAAGTTTCATATTGATGTACGTGGATATTACAGTGATGTTTTAGTTAGTATACTAGGGACTGTCTCTGGGGGCATATATCACAGTGCAATCTGTAAGACGACAACTTGTTACAATTTGCAATGTAAGTGAAGACAAGTCACTGTAAGTGAATATGCTTCCAAGAATTCGTACGAGGCCACCTTTCTAAGTACTTGAGAAGAACCCCCCCGGTTAGGCGAAATGGTAAACAATCTGATCAAATTTGAAGACAGGGTTCTGGTTGAACGACTCCAAAGGCAATGCCGTGGGCGTTGGTACAGCTACAAGTCAAGTTCTGTCCTGCAATAGCAGATTGCAGGTGTATCGACTTCAAAAATATTCCAGTGCAAGCAACCGAGCGACTGCAATTCAGATTGATAGCGATTTTCGTGCTTGATGTCCCATACAAGTGATTGAAGGAGATATCACTTACATGGACTCCAGTGGTCTATAACAGAAAACAGTACAGGTTAAGGGAGTGGAAAGAAATAACAATTCCATGAACAGATGTGTGTTTGATTTACCATTTCCTTGCAGGCACCACTTTTGTTGCAGTAGTTTTGATCGATAATTACAGGGTTCTTAACAGAATTGAAAAAGAGTTGCTCAAATGTAACCCCTCGAACATAACCCTTTCCAACCTTCATGACACACCAAGAACATTTTTAGTAGAACTCAAACAGCATATCTCTTGCATTCATACGGGAAACTTCGGTTTTTGTTTAGTACCTGCCATGTCTTGATCCGAGCTCCATTGGTAGTTCCTTGGAGGTAAACCTTACTAACGTAGATGTTCTCTACCTGGACAAAATTCCCACTCCTCCCTAAGCTTCCAATGCTGTCTCCAAACAGATCGAATATAAGAGGTTGTTCTATCCTTCTAAAAACAATGTGATATCCAACGTCTTACCTTATTCCATGACCTGGACCACACTTAATGTAGTCGATAACAACATTTGATGTATGATCCCCAATGGACACACAATCATCACCTGTTGCAGAACTCTGTCATCAATAACTCAAACAGCGTACTTTTCATTGTGTTCTCGGAAGAATTGAGAGGTTGTTACCAGTGCCTATAACAGTGTTGGTGATGAACACATGGTGGGATGCAGAGATATGAATGCCATCAGTGTTGGGGCTCCTTTCTGGAGCTTCAATCAGCAAATAGTCAATTCTGATGCTTTCACAGCCCTTTATTAAGATATGGGTTTGAGAGCTGTTTACGAAATGAATCTGGCTAATACTGCTGTCATTACACGACACAAACTTCACTGCCTGCACTTAACCATATATAATCTCCATACATCTAGTGCAGATCATTACATAGGAAAAATCACATACTTCATCAGAATTAGGAATGCTTACTGTTGGGGCCAATGTAGTGCATCCCACCTGAAAAAGTTGGCATTTGGCAATTCACATCAGCAAAAACCGATATCATACAAAAAATTACGCCCCATTGGGAGTGATTATGATAACAGAAATACTCCCAAACGAGCTCTTAATGGTTGTAGTGGTTGAATTTACTTTTGGCTTTTTACCAAATTTAGAAATGTACCAGGCCAGGGTGGTATCTGCATGATTGATCCCACCAGCCCTTCCCCCTGCCGTTGATTCTACCAGGGCCAGAAAGCTTGAGTCCTCTCACACCATTGAAAGCTAGCCATTGACTTTGGTCAAGCCCTTTCCATGCTTCAGGTGACTTTGGTGCCAAAAGTCTCCCCAAAATCTGTGGACAAATCAGAAAAACCAGATAAAAAGAGAATTGACCCAGAAAAATATGACCGTAATCACATTAGAAAAATTTTTGGCCCACCAAAAAGTTGATGTTATTAGCCCTGCATGGACCACTAAAAACAATTGGATTCACCAGAAATCGATTTTGTGGAACAAGTAAGGTCGGATTTTCAGAATCTGTGTTGCATGTTGCATTCCATGCCTTCAAGAAGGCCTGTTAATACAAATGGATTAGAGGATAAAATCTTATGATTAAGTAAGCAGAGCAAAACAAGCTTAATTGGAAAGTACTTCGGCAGAATCTATTTTGCCTCCACTGACAGCTCCGTAATCTCTGACATCAAAAGTTGTTTGATTTGCATGTTCTGGTGAACAAGCAAAGCTGACAGAAACTAATGACCCAAGAAGAAGTAGGAAAAGATAGCTACCCTGCATTATCAGTTCAGAGTAATATAAGAAATCTGTTTGCAGAACCAGTGGGAGAAGAATAAAGAAAATAATATATGGTTGTTATTACATTTGAAAATCTATTTATAAACTAAAAATCTAGGACTTTAACAACAGCTTTCCAAAAAAATGTGATTTGTAAGGTATTTATATAAAAACTTGGATTTGACCATGAAGCTAATTACAACCAGAGAAAAATTAAAAGAACTAAAGCTGAGATTATCAATTCAATAAAAGTTCATCCTTTCGATAAAAACAATGGAGATCTGGAAAACTCAAAGTCACATAAAATCAAAGTTCAAAATAGTATAGTAATAAGTCATGCTTATCCTTTCAAAGAAAAGTAAGTCCTGCTTCTAGACAAGAAAATGATCAATGCTTGAGGAGTTTAGAATTGGCTTCTCACCATGTCATTCATGGAATTGATTGAGATTAAGATACCACCAAAAGAGAGCCGTAAACTTAATGGGATCTGCAAGAACATAATGAAACAACATCAAAACCTGAATCGAAAAATTAAGAGTTAAGTTAACAGAAAGCAAAAGCAAATGAACAGATTTCCAAAGAAAAACGTAAAGTAAGTTATACCAACCAGCTTAATCTTAAGTTAACTGAGATCAATTCCAAGCCCGCTTCATTTTCAGGATAGCAGTTAGACTCAAAGGTTATTTGGATTCAACATGCCAACAATGTATGCTTTTGATGACACAATCATGTAAAGGCTTGAGAAATTCTATGAGCATATAAATATGCAGCGGATTTGAGAAGTTCTGTTGAGTATGGCTTTCTTAAACCCGTCTTGTTAGAATTGAGAAATCCACTTTGTTTTCATAGCAGATCAAACTTATCACATTCCACTAAAGCTTCTAATTCTGACTACTGGTAGTATACAACAACGAAGCTATTTTTAGATAAATTTATGTTTCTCTACCATATAACTGCAAAGTTAGGACTTTCAAGTCATAACACATGCATTTATGTACGTTATAAGACATGTATACTTAGAGGAGCTGAATTCTGGTTTTTGCTTCAACTCAGACTTTCCTTGTTGAAAACGGAAAGAACTTCTGTTGGAGGTACTGTTATGTTTGGTATTTGAAGGTACACGCAGGCTTCCATTTCATTCAACTACGCAAGCAAAAGAAAGAAACGTGGGCGCCAACATGAAGAGTCCAGTTTGGGCAAACTGGAGCCTCTTCAATTACACATTATCCTCTACAATTTAAAGCATCACGTCTATTCCTTTTGCTTCTCCAGTAACGTGGCCATCATTTGAATTTGTTGCGCATAGAACTTGAGTTTCGATAACGACGTTATTGACAACTGAAGTGCAGGTAAAACACTAGCCAAATGGAATTAGATTGCCATCGACAGCCAAGATCCATTGCAATCTTTATAAAAAAAAAGTGTAAAACATAGCATATATTTTCTAGAACATATTGTAGAACACTTGTAAGACACCCTCTTGACATACCTTAAAGAACATATTATAGAACACTTTCTAGAAGACCTTATCAACATACCATGTAGAACACTGTGTTAACATACTTTGTCAAACCTTGTAGAATACTTTGTAAAACACTTTGGAGAACACTTTGTAGAACTCTTGTAGAACACTTCGTAAAATACTTTGTAAAACACCTTGGAGAACACTTTATAGAACACTTTGTAGAACTCTTGTTGACCCCTTGTAGAACTCTTGTAGAACACCTTATAGAAGTCTTTGTAGAATACCTTGTTAATATACCATGTAGAACATCTTATGATTTTATCACAAGTTTATGACAAAATTAACTTTTATCACAAGGATAAAAAAACAGAACCAAGCAATATCTAATGGTTTAACTGCCAAACACAATTTGTTGGCCCAAAAAATAGAAATTTTAGGAAGAACCAACACAACTGAGCAAAGATTTGAGTGTCACACAAGTTTAACAGCACCTGAGTTCGAGTTGTCAAAAACTTTTTTTAGCCAAAAATAGTGTTTTTTATAAAAACAACAGAACATAGCAAGATTGATTACCCATCAAGTTTAGAACTTTTTGGTTCAGTCGCCAAAAAAACTGTTAAAACAGTTATAAAAAACTGATACAAAAATACTCTTATTTACCTTCCTTCACTCTCAATCCAGATTACAACGTTCCCTTTCTCAATCTTCATTTTCCCAGGGAAAAAAAAAACCCCCAGAAACTTTAAATCTCAGCCGCCCGTTTGATCCAACGGCTCTGGTAAAATAAACCCTGCAAACAAAAACCCAGAAAAAGTCCATCAAGCTTCACTCTTGTTGACTGTAATTCTTCAGCACTCTCCGAAGTAACTGACTTTTCCCGGAAAATCTCAAATTTTCCGAGAAAGTCACAAATTTTCCCGGTAAATAAAAAAAAATCCAAACTTCATCATGGCCTGGAGAAAACCCATGAGGCCCCTCTGGTTCCTCTTCACCGCCACACTCCTCCTCGTCTCCATCTTCTTCTTCCTCGCCTCCCGCCCCTCCGCCTCCCCCTCCGCCGCGCCGGACCTCTTAACCCCCACCGCCGTAAGAACCAACCTCCCGATCTACCGGATCCCAACCTTCAACTGCGACGAGTGCCCTCAATCCTACCCGGTGATCGCCAACGTCGTCGAGGGCGTTCGCTACTCGTTCATGTACTCTCTCGCCGACTTGGGCTCGTTGCCGGAGAAGCCCCACAAGAACATCGTCCGGGTCCTAAAGGGCAAGCCTTTCCGCAGGCCCGACATCGCGACGACGATCCAGGGGGTTTTGGAGAAGTTTAAGAATGAAGGGAGGGACAATGGGCTGGTGGTCGACGTCGGAGCGAACGTCGGAATGGCCAGCTTCGCCGCCGCGGTGATGGGCTTTCAGGTGCTGGCTTTCGAGCCCGTTTTTGAGAACTTGCAGCGGATTTGTGATGGGATTTACTTGAATCGGGTTGGGGATTTGGTGACGGTGTTCGACGCCGCCGCGTCGGACCGCGCCGGAAATATCACATTTCACAAGGTACCGACTTTTTCGGGTTGAATTTCGGTCTGTTTTGTTGTGCATTGTTGATTTTGAAGCTTTGTGCTGTTGTTAGTTATTGCAGTTTTTGAGATTTGAGGTTGTATAAGCTCTTGTGTATGTTGGATTTGTGGATGAAATTTTGATTCTTGAAAATGAGAAAAATTTGAACTTTGAGAATTAAGAATGTGGAGATTTGGTAATGTGCTATATAGCTAATAGGTGTAAACTAAGGTTCTGCCCTTGCCTTTAGTTCTAGGAGATGGTGATGGTCATTGGGGTACCTGTATTAGTCTTCGGTATGCGAAATGTGCCTTGTCTGATACTTTTCTTGAAGCGTAGATTAACATTCGATAAGTTCTCCGAAAAAAGTTTGATTCTTTCATCATTGATGCATGTTATATTGATAAGTTGTCTTAGAATTTTGAAGTTTGTTATGCTGTGATGAATCTTGTGTCTGCTGCGTTTTCTCATGTGAATCCTGCTTATGTTTGCAGTTGGTTGGTCGGATGGACAATAGTGCTGTTTCAGCTGCTGGGGCAAGATTGGCTTTCAAGAATAACGAGGAGGTGGCAGTTCAAGTAAAGACCATCCCTCTTGATGATGTCATTCGGGAATCGGAGCCTGTTCTTCTGATCAAAATCGATGTTCAAGGCTGGGAAAACCATGTGCTGAAAGGAGCAACCAAGATACTGTCGAGAAAGCCAAGTGAAGCACCCTATCTCATCTATGAGGAAGATGAACGGCTATTGCGAGCCAGTAATAGCAGTTCGAGAGAGATAAGAGAGTTCTTGCGTACCGTTGGTTATAATCATTGCACGCAGCATGGTACAGATGCACACTGCACGAAAGTGGGTTAATGACTTAGGCTTTTCCACGAGAAAGAGAACCAGACTACTGGACCAGGATTGTTTTGCATAGAATTTTCTGAGATGGATTAAGCATACATGATTCTGTCAGATAAGTTAGATAATGGTCTTATCGATAACACTTCTAACACAGTAAACGGATGCAATGTAGCTTGTCCTTGACTGTCCACGGGTATTGAAGGCAAGCTTTTTGGAAAAGATACATTGTAACAGCATTCAAATACATTGGCTGGAGATCTTGTTCAGAAGAAGCTGCTTCTTGAGCTGAACTAGATTTATCATTAACTGCAGGCCGACATTCTTACCAGATGGCTTTGGTTACATTGTGTTGGTGCGATCTGCCTTTGGAAGCCTTCAATTGTATAGTTATTTTTTGTCGATCGTACTGGTTTTGATCCACTGAACTTCTATTGGATTCATTGATAAAACACCAATGTTCTTCAGTGCTAGCAGGCACTTCTTTCATTACTGTTTGTCATTGTAAATTCTGTGCAATAAAAGGTCTTTTCTGGAAATGTATAGGAGACAGGAATGAATGAAACTGAGAAACTGAAATTATGGCAAGAATCTTCTCAGACTTAACTATAAGTAAACAAGAAAAATACCTTTCGGAAAATGGATCATTAATTAGACAGAGCCAATAAATTACAGAAAGTGAAGTTTATATTGGTCAAATTGCATTTATAGACTCTAAGAACTGCTGTCAAGAAAGATCTTACAGACCTACAGAAATGCATGTTCCAAAAAAATACACGCAATATACAATGGTTGGATTCGGTGCTATGGCAGCAGAAAAATATATCAAACGGCTGGGGCAAACATTGTTTAAATTATCTTTTGCAACATTCATTGACGGAGGCAGTGACCTGTTAAGTGAATTCCAGTGGGATATGAAGCAAAAGATAATTAACACTTCAAAAAGGGACGGTCAGTTAACTTGTTCACACTTCATAGTTGAAAAGTCGTTGGGAAGAATGCTCTTGTGACTTCTGGGTTCTCACTTTCTTTTCTTTCTCCCCGTTTCTCAGCAACCAAACAGGATTTTACCATTTACTAACATCAATCGTGTACCTGTAATACTCCTAGATCAGTATCTTCTTGGCTATCTCAGAAGGTACTTCTCCACTTTTCTTCTATCTGCTTGATTACCAAGAAACTGAAATAATATGAGGAAGTAGCAAATCCTAGTCTTACCTTCTTTTCTTTGCAATCTCTCACTTTTTCGATGATATGAATAGATTCAATTGGTTTTCAAGGACCCTTCTACTGGATTTCTTTTCTGTGTAACCATAGCTTTGCCTAAATTAAGAGATCTTTCATTTTTTTATATTTATTAATTGTTAGTGTTGACATGCACACACATAAAGGGTTTGTAATTTTCATATATTTTTCTTTTGCTTCAGTTTGTATGTAACTGCATGAAGGTTCTTTCTTTGAAACTTTATTAACGTGAACTACTTATAGCTATGAAAGTTACAACTTAGTGATCCCAAATTCGTCATGTTGTTCAAAAACCATCTCAGGGTACATACATACAAATGGCTTTGGAGTCAAAGCGTCAAGAGAGAGTTGATAGGATCAGTGAATTGCCAAATCCAGTTCTTTCTCGCATAATCTCACTCCTTGAAACACGTGAGGCTGTGCACACTACCCTTCTGTCTAAAAGATGGGAGAAATTATGGACTTCTCTTTCGAATCTTGAGTTTAGGGGTACATATTTCCCTAGGAATGTTGATCCGTTAGTTTGTGATCAGTTCATGACGTTTGTTGATCATGTAGTTTCCTCTCACGATTCAACAGACATCCGAAAATTCATTTTGCTTGTCCCCTTTGATGGAAATCATGAACATAAATATTTTCCTCGTATACATAGTTGGATTGTCACTGCTGCTAGACATAATGTTGTTGAAGTTGAACTTACTCTTTTTAATAGGAAAGAGACTTTTCAATTTCCTCAATGCCTTTTCACGTGCAAAACCCTCAAGGTTTTAAAGATAAAGTCAGATTGTATTACCTATTACCTATGCTGCTCCTACATCAGGTTGTTTCCCAAGTCTCAAGGTCCTCAATGTGACAGTAGGCTATCCTGATCTCTCAGCAGAAAATCTTTCTTCTTGTTGCCCTGTACTTGAGGATTTGACTATAGAAGGATGTAATGCAGTAGATGTTTTGGATATCAACATCTCTGCACCTGAATTGAAGGATTTACTAATACACTTGGAATTGTTCAAGCCCGTCAGTGGTTTAGATTGTCCGAACAAGTTTTATATTAATGCTCCAAAGCTGGAAAGTCTTGATCTCTTTCGCGAAATAACTTCCTCAGATTTTGTTTTTGAGAATGCAAAATCTCTTGTCAAAGCAAAAATTTGGTGTGATGATGACCCAGATGAGTATCCTGACCGCGTAAATGCGTTGCTAGCAAGCATTTCCAGTGTTCGTAGTCTGTGTCTTTCAATTCCATCTTTTTTTAAGGTAACTATTCTCCATTTCACATTCTTATTATGCCTTTTATGTTTAATTTCAACGTGAACTTTTGTTTGACAACTACTCTTTTATGAAGGATTCCAATCTGCCTGCTTTTGAGCATTTGAACCAATTGGAGCTGGTTGTTTGTGACCACGATTACTGGGAATTTCTAATACAGGTTCTGAAGACATCTTCTACACTGAAACATCTTGTCTTAAGAAATCAGGTAATATGCATGTACTCTCACCTATATGCTGCATGATCCCAAACATGTTGCTATAGCAATTCTCGTTTTCCAGGCGGCAATGTATGATGAGGAACACGAAATCGAATGGAATTCGGGCAATCAACTCGATGTTGTGCCAATTTGTGTGTCGTCACACCTCAAGTGTATCACCATGTATCAATTTAAGGGTCAGCGCGACGAGATGGAAGTGGCTGAGTATTTGTTGAAGAATGGTTTGGTTTTGGATATGATGACTATTTATACTGAGAGGCCTAGAACTTCTACTGATCGTTGCGGGTGCCTATATTCAATAGAAGAGTTGTACGAGAAGTTTTCTCTGTTTGAAAAGGGCTCAAAGACTTGTGAAGTTCAGATTACTTGTAAAGACGATCCTCCTCGTTTTTTTTTAGAGGATGACCTTTTATGGCAATCCTTGTGTTTTTAAGTCTGTTAACAAATCAAGACTATGAAGTTGAAGATTTAGTTTAAACTAAATCCGAGGATGTAAGTGTATTATTGGCTTGTTTTTTAGTTTCAACCTGGGAACTTTATCTTCGGTTTCTTTCTTCTCCACGTCTTCAGAAATTAGATTATACAGGGAGGATCAGTTTTTGCTGCCAATCGATCAACTGCCATGCATGATGATGTGATGTAATTTGGAGTACGTTTGCTGTTTCGTTTATGTTTCTGTGATTTAAGTGTTTTGTTCTTACAAATTGTTTGCCTCGTACAGAGGTGTTCTTATATGATTTACTGATTCATGGTTTACCAGTCAAGCTCAAAATATATGGTAACGGTCTTGTAGTTAAAGTCAAGCAATGTGAAGGCAAGTGGATGGAGCCTGACAATAGCAATAAGTCTTCAAATAGGGTCACACGACTCATTTTCATGACAAGAGTTGAATTGCCGAGGGGCAATTTACATGAGAGAAATCTAGTCTAATAGTTTGAAAATAGCCTAATAGTGTGGGATTTCATATGTTCTGTAAAGTTCAGATTTTGGAGTCAGTTCTATAGCGCAATGAACCAAAACTGCCAAACTGATAGTGTACGCAGAAGCTTCTCATTCTAAGACTCTTAAGTGAACAAGAATAATACCTTTAGGAAAGTGGATCGGATGAAAAGTTGAACAGAGAAATCACTGAAAGCGAACATATTCCTCGAATTGTATTTCTAGATTTAGCGGATTCCTCTAAGACTGCAATAACTGTTGTCGAGATCTTACAGACTTACAGAAATGAATGTTCAAAAGAATACAGGAAAAGTTTGAGCTGGTGCCATAGGCTCTATAAGTATTACTAAAATGTACGTTTAACCTAAACAGCAGTCACCTGCAAAGAAAGAAAGTAAAATGTGTTTGTATAAAGAGAACCACAGAATTTAGAACCCCCCTAGTTTAACCATGCCAAATCAATGACTGCCGCATGTGGTAAGCGTATTTACCATCCACCAGCATTCTAGTTTTCAATTACTTCATACCTCAGAACAGTAATGGCATTGCTATCTGCCAATAGCACAGCTCTATATTTGTAACCACACTGCTCCTCCTGCCTTCAAGAATCTTTTGGCCCACTAGTTTGGGAAGGGCCAGCTCTTTCCACCATGACATCGTACAGCTGCTTCCCATTCTGCTCTCACACGACAACAATATCGATTAACTTAAAATTGTTCAATTGCACATAATCTGAGAGAATTCCTAAGACGTTCACCAGGCCTACATCGAAGATTAAACTAAATTCATGTTCCAATCCCATGCCGGGAGTACTTATTTTCTGACCGAAATCTTCACCAGTTACTAGCATAACTCTAGAAGCTAGATATTTGGATACTTACAAATATGACCGGAAAGAAGTGCACTTGGCCTTCTGGCTTTGTTTGCGTCTCTTTAAAATACACCAGAATAGGGAAATTTGGCCACCAAAGCTCCCAGTTCACAAATGTCGAGTATCTATAATAGTAAAATAAGTGAGTTAAGCTTCTAATTAAATCCATTGAGTTCATAGTACAGCATACTTACTTCCAACGATTCTTTCCTCCCACAAAGACATTTTCACCTGAATTCTGAAGCTCCTCTCCTACTTTTACTTCCTAATAAGCATAGATCAGAGATCAAAAGGTAAGCTGATTCTACAGGCCGAGTGGACATGCATTAAAAGGAATTGAAGGTAAATTAGAAAAACCACACTTCTCAAGATGGTTGAGTGAACAAACCAGAGCTTCATCATCAAACACAAATCTGACTCGAGTAGTCTGGTAGAAGTACAACCAAAGAAAAAAGGTTAGCTAGTTCTCTGAAGAACATGCCATGTCTACCAAATTATACTAGCGAGCTTGTACTGCAGCAATATAAAGTATTGTTACCTGAAACAATAGGAGCAATCCAAGGAGGCCAATGGGCGCAGCTGGTAAAAGATTGTTTGTATACGCTAACCCACCAGCTGCACCTGTTTCAATCAATATTTTAATATCATATCTCTGATGATTCTTCTAAGTAAATGCAATCTTGTTTAAGTGAACCAGGATAAAAAAATTCTGCGCACATAACTTCCATTGTGGCTTATACAGTAAGCTTCATCAAATAAAAAGTCAGTAAAGCTATGCTGAGAGGAACAGAAAACATAAAACCACAGCAAAACTTGAGCATCTACCTAATAGTACAACTGGAATGCGATAATCTGGCTCGGGAATCACGGTCGGTCTACTCGTGACTTTCCTTCCAAACTGTCAAAAATGAAACTTACATCAAGAGCGACATCCATAATCTGGCCATTACCAAAAGGGCAATAAAACCTATCAGGCCAAATGTATAGCAAATTCTTGCTTCCTGAGGCAACATTTTGGGAACAATTTAATAACCTTAATAGTGCAAGATTCTCCCATAATGCAATAAAACATATGCAAACAATACCTAAGCAACAAACATTATAGAAGGGGTAAGAAATAAACCACTGAGGCCACAAAAAGGGAGCCACCATTGCTCCCACTATTACTTTGTCTCAGAAAACTTTGATCGCACTTCAACTTATCAAAACTTGGGCTCCTGAAGCTCCTTACAAATCCACCCACTTCTCTATCTCTATCTGCTTGAAAATTATTCTTAACTCAGATTAGATTACACAAACTACAATTTGCATTCAATTCAGCATGCACAGTCATTTGAATTATTACAGGACAATTACAAAGGTACACCAACATTAAAAGAAACAAGCAAAGTTGCAAACTTACTTTGCAGAGACAGAACACAAGGAGCAGACAAGAGAGCACCAGCCATTTTGCTGTTGGTTTTCTAAAACAGTTTGCTCCCAGAAGAGCATTTCTTCTGTTTGCGGGGACTGAATTTACAATAAGCACCCCCATTTCCCTCCAAACACAGTCGTTTGGTCAAGGGTGTTAAGGTAATTCAAATTCCTTATCCTGCTTTACTTGAAGTTCAACTGGTCACCACCACCAGTTTTTGCCTTACCTTCTTCACACTGCACTTCAAAGCTTTGCCCTTCGTTAAAGTTGAGAATTTTCTTTCTTTATATAACCAAATAAAGAAACTTTCTGAAAAACTTTCTTGAATGGCAAGTTCTCTTTGCTTCGCGCCTGTGTGCTCTTTCAATTCCACCAACAAACCAAGTAAGCTCCATCTCTTTCTCTTTCTCTGCGGTTTCATTTGGTCGCTAATTGTTAATTCGATGAGCAAATTGGTTTATCTAAAGGGGTTTTGATTGAAAAATCGGTTGGCGGGAAGTTTCTGCGAGTAAATGAAGTGTTTCAGAGCTCGAAAGCTGAAAAGTTGCAGTCTTGGGAGCTCAAGGTGAGACCTTTTTGATGAACTAAGTGTACCCATTAATCCAAATCTGCAAGTAGTTGCACTGCATTCATGTCCTTTATCGAAGTGCGTTTAGTTAGGCAATTTTGTTGACTTATTTCACCTTTGCTTTGTAGAGAATGATGGTCAAATTAGAAATGAAAATAGTGTAATGAATTGTAGAATCTGTATGTCAACTAAGACTGAGAAGCATGTGGATAGTGAAGTTTATGATTGAATTTGTTTGTGATAAAGTGAAATTTGATCGGTTAAAGATGCCCAAGTAACTTTGAAGGGAATATCTTTTTGGGAAATTTAGTCCAGAGACAGTTGCAGTGAAACTAGCTCTTTTAGGATGTATACATGTAGAAAAATTGTATATCGTGCCTGAAAACAAACGGCAGGCAGGTCTTTGAGATTGCTAATATTTTGCATTTGTGGATGCTGGGGTATGGTTGAATATAGTTGACAATGGAATTCTAATTGCTTTCGATTGGTGGGACGATAAGTCTAAAGGTTTTGGAGACTGCAACACTATGACCAGTCATGGTTCATAATGTTAAGAAAGATTTGGTGGCTTTTGGTACATAAAGCTTGTAACTAGAAGACTGTATGCAAATCACAGACAAGTCGTATGAAGAAAGCTTACTTGGAAGTGCTTCATAAGAATTAAAGCTGACTTTCGTTTTGTTTTTGCAGGCCACAGATGGTAAGCCAGCAGTCAAAGTAAACAGCATAGTCTGTAAAGATTGTGAAGGAAACGGTAAGTGAATAATAATTGGTCACGGAATATATTTTATGCTGAATATTGACTTGAGGCTATAAAATCTGTGGATATATTCAGGCATATATTTCCTCTTATTTTTATTGCATTTTTGCAATTTCCTATCCTTTTATCTTAAAGGAGTCATGGGGATTAATCATCTAATTCTTTCATCTTACATGCTTATCTCGAATCCTAGACCGTATCGTTTGCAATGTGGTGCATCATGATAGCAGGAAAACACAAATCATAGTTGTTCTTCACGCACTTTTCCTATATTCTTCTCTTCTCATGAAAGAACCTTTTAGTACGGAATCCACTGCTGGATACCTTACATTTTGTCTTTAGCCTTTCTCTGCACACTATCATGTTCAGTTTTTTTATCAGACCTCTTTTCATTTGTTAGTATCAGCATCTAAGATTTTCAGCACACAATCTAATTGCTTTAATTCATCAACCAGGTGCTATAGTGTGTTCGCAATGCAAAGGCAATGGAGTTAATTCGGTAGACCACTTCAATGGACAGTTTAAAGCTGGAGGACTCTGTTGGCTTTGCAGGTAGTTTTCCTGTAGAGAGATCTCAAACTTCTGATTCTCCATGTTTTCCCTTCTTTAAAATGACACGCTCATAGTTCATCCAACATGCATTATGCCCATGTCTTTGTTCTGAACCCTTTGGTTAAACAGTAGTTCGAAAGTGCCTTTCATTGATTGGAGGTTTTGTGCTAGTTTCTTCTTGTATAGGCTACCATTTGATGCAAGTAATTTTATGTTCTCTGCAGAGGTAAGAGGGAGATTTTGTGTGGAGAGTGCAATGGTGCTGGGTTTATTGGTGGCTTCTTGAGCACGCAAGATTCCTAGAACATTCCAAGGATAGGATCCTCAGAAAGTCCACAAAAGAAAAGACCGAAAATTCTGCTCAGCTTGTTGGTATGGTGAAAGATTGAACTTGGTAAACAAGTCAAGGACTGCTTGCTTTGGTTAGTTGTTGTAATACCTTATAGTACTGTACAACCGGCCGAATTTTATTGGGACAGATAAGTTGCTGTATTTGGTTCCAATCTGTTGGTTACTGCATTTTGGTTGAACTACAATGAGAAAGACAGACTGCGATATCTTCTTAACATAGATTTTGAGCCACTTGGTGTTGTACATACTATTGCACTTCCTCATATCAGTTTAGCAGGAACCAATGAATATGCTACCGTCATTGGTACGTAGCGAGTTTTAGAAGTAAATAATCTCTTTTGGTGAATTCTGAACCAGTCATTCGTAATGAAAAAGAACGAAGTGGAAAATGGCATGCAAAAAGTAAAAATATACATTGAGCAGGACGCGCCAGGAAGGGGTCGAACCTTCGACTTTCTGCTTAGGAAACAGACGCTCTATCCACTGAGCTACAGGCGCTGCTGTGCTAGGCAGCATGAGATTAAAAATTAACTCCAGATCAAATCGTGTTTGACTGATTTTTATTGATTTTAAGCACAATACTTGTAATCTCATGCCAGTGGAAACACAAGAGCAGCATCAAGTTGCATGAAGGCAAAAGTCAGCCGGACAATTCGTAACTTAAAGGAGATTTTTCTCCCTAATTTGACTCTTCAAGAGTTTCTCGCTAACATTAGTTATTACAAAACTACGTTAATTAATCATTTATTCTTAATAAATAGCGATTGATTCAATACAACTTAAACCAAATGTCGAATACATTAATTATTACCTGCGAAAACATGTAAATCAGCTGCATATATTTCATGGGGCAGAGGAGGCACCATGACATAGATTGTGTCCAAACCACAATTGGTTGGGTAAGAAAACATTGAAGTGAAAGGTGACAGTATTTGTATATGGACCGTTGATCTTGACAAACTCAGGTTTCCAACCGTCAGATCCATTCCGCAGAAGGTTCAGATAGCAGATATTGCGCGCACATGGTCCGTTTATGTGGAACTTGTCGGAGGAACACCTCTCAAACGTCTTTGAAACTGGATCGTCAAGCCTCTTTGCATACACCTATATGCATCAAGGAAAAACAACTAAAGCTAGCTAGAGCAGCGTAATTTCCCATAATTTAGATTAGATTAGATTAAAGTATTGCTATAGTGAAAAAATTTGATTAGTACCTCATTGCCATGAGCATCACCATAGGCAAGGCTGATTCGGTCTCTGGTGTAGGTTGTTGAAGAGCAGCTCGTCTTTATGATCACTGTGTACGGACAACTCTTTTTAGGTTCCAAAGTGGTAGAAGTAGCAACAGGATGCACATGGATGAACACTAGCAAGGCAAAGAGGAGTGAAAACACAACTGGTTTCATCATCTTTTCAAGCAATTTGGTTTGAGTCCAGTTGTATGAGAAGTATTGAAGCAGATGGAGGTGAATGTTAACAGGTAACTCCAACCCTTTTTGCATATATTTACACTATCTGAGGGATAAGATAGCAATTTCCCGTTCATGTAACACTGCCAAATGACTGCCATACTGAATCACTGAGCCTCTCTTTATATTCTTTTGATGCAAAGTTTACAGAACACTTTACAGCCTTTGTTAATGGGATCAAAGTTTCATACGCATCAAACCGAATCTCATCATTTAGAAAGTATATTATCAAACCGAGCCATCCAACAAGGTGATTTAGTTGACTACTTGACCCAACCATTGAGACTAGGTAGAGCCCTTTTGGCTAAATGACTCAGTTCTGGGCTGGGGTCGTCACTCTCTAGACAATCGACATATAGACCCAATTCCACCCAAGAGTCCAGACAACATAATAGATTGAACAGCAATAGCGCCACACAAAGTCAACAAACCACTGGGGTTAAAGGAAGATCATTTGAATGCATTCCATAAATTAAAATGGGTGAACCCAATCATATGTACATATTTAACAATTGTTGTCTGGACACAATATCTGTAATCTCTTGTAATTGGAACAGAAGATCACAACAGCAGTGGCACCCCTATCATGTCATGTGCTTCATGACAGTATAAGACGCAGAATTTCTCCTGAATGTTTAAAGGATTTCTCAGTCTCTTCCAGACAATGGTTCTTCTCCTCCCTGGTCCAGCTCTGGTGAAGCGTGAATGTATAATATAACAAATCAGTCAAAGAAATATATAGAAGAGAAGATCAAGCAAAGAGATGCACTGAAGAAACTTTTTGCTAAAGAAGATCAACAGATTAACTTACTTCGGCAACTTTATTCAACTTCTCCCTCACATTCTGCAACAGTTGAGAAAGTTCGCCGTCCCATTTGTAGAATTCTAATTCTTTCTTGTCAAGTATCATTTCAGCCACCTGAAGTTGGGTAAAACCAAAACACAAGTCAAAAACTATACATAAGCAGCATCTAAAGGAATCTTTTTTTTTTCTCTTGTTATGCACACATATCAAAAATTCACCATGCAATTAGCTATTATGCTATAAAAGTGGCCGGAAAAAAGGTTCAGACAATTAACCATGTTTCCCTGTTTCTGAGTGTGTAGTAGTATGACTTCGGAATGTGTAGACGTCAAGTAAAGTATCACGGTGCCAATGTTCACTTCAACAAGGGTTAGTGATAAACTTCTCCACAAAGAAAGTTAAAACTGATTACTCAATAAACTATGAAGGTTTCCTAAACCCTTAGATAGAGCTTCATAACTGGTGTCAACAATGCCAAAATCACAAGTCACATATCTAGCAACTGGCATCACGCTCATTTCCCAACTTATACTACCAACTAGATTAACCTGGTACTCATGTTTAGACAGTCAACCACCTCAGATACTGAAGACATGCAACACAAACGAAAACATTAATACGTGTACCTTTTTTCCAATCATTCGACCGCCAGCTGAATGAGCAAAGTATGTATTATAGAAGTGGCACAGAAATGCCTGAGGATCCTTCTCTGAGACTTCCTTAAGATACTGTGCATAGGTAACACCAGGAGGGGAAGGTTCTGGTATGGTGTAGCCTTGTTCCTTGAACCACTCCAAATCTTTTGCCAATTTATCAGATCTTTCCAATCCAGTATTTCTGAACTCAGCATCTACAGCCCAAAAAACAAGCATAACAATATTACCCATTAGCTCAGTCACATTTACAGTACATAAATACAAGTAATATTTACATGCACAAAGACATATAAACTAAGTGATACTTTCATTCTTATGAAGCCTAGTTTTACTTCATTTCGTCTTCCATCTTCTTTACTTCAAAAATTAGAGTGGAAGACCACTGGTTAGGCAAAGGCAAATACTCTTGAAGAAATGAAAAAAAGGGGTATTTGCAAACACATGATGCTATAAAGTGACAACAGAACTCATTAACCACCAACTATAACAATGTGTTGAAGTTGTACAACCAAAAAACTTTTTGCTTGTCCGACAACATAGAATTAGATTTCTGTATCACTAAGTATGGGAAATGGAGTGCCGATCTTAAAAGCTACACTATCAAAAAGAATATACATGATCAAACACACCAAAACAACACAGATGGTTACCAACCATTGGTGCTATAAATTGCTCGATCACACAATCCTCACATCACACGGCCAAAAACCCTCCCAACACAGTCAAAACATAACAAAACCATATAGCATCCAATACAACATTTCCAAAATCAAAACTTTACCCACCACACCAAAAAACCAACACTGACCGTTAATCACCACCAAACAGAAACCAACAAAACCACAACCAAAAAAATCCAAACTTTCCAACTAAATGATCAAAAAAGCTCAACTCACAAGAAGGGAAAGGGGCCTTTGCAACAATCCCTTCAAGGGTATCATACACCAACTTGCTATCCACCAGGAACTTCAAGTACCCTTCAACTGTAGGCTCCCATTTAGCCACTGCACTCTCCTGAGGCTCCTTCACCTCCTTCTCCCCTTCCTTTGCTTGGTCCCTAGTGTGCAATTTCATCGCCACAAACCTCATCTCCTCCACAAACCCTTTGGCCTCGCCGGGGTACCTCTTCTTCGCCTGCTCCGCCGCCGCCGTGGCGGAGACAACTCCGGCGGCCTTCATGGGCGCTCTGATCATCCTCTTGGGAAAACAAGCAGAACCCAAATTAGAGCTTTTGAAGCACTTTTCTGGGGAAATCCTCAACTGGGTCTTGTTCAGAAGAGACTGGGTTTGTGTAAATTGGGTTAAAGAAGCCATTTTTGAAGACCTTGAAAACAAGTTGAAGATTGAGTGCAGTAGAGGATTGAGTGTTTGATAGCGAAACGTGAACGGAATGGAGTAGAAAAGCAACAGAAGAATCAGGAAACCGGATTAAAAATTCAATCTTTAGCTAAAAATGAAGAGTCGGTTCGCGTATCCTTCAAGGCAAAGCAACCGGAAGTAATAGAAAAATGGGGTTGAAAATTGGAAACTGATGCAGAGTGGGCTGGTGGGCGAGCAGCGGATGGGGCTGTCGACGTTTTGTTGCTATCAAGACTGAAGCTTTGGCTTTTTATATTGCAAAAATAGCAACGATGGATTATATTTGGCCAATAAAAGATTGAAGCTTTGGATTAAATGGGTTTGTAATTGAAGAAATGAAAAGAGGGGTTTTTTTGTTTCGTGAGGGCAAAGGTCAAACGAGGGAGGACGTCGTCTTGGGTGGTGGTAAATTGGTAACAGGACTACTTGGATGTTGTTTGTGGGTGTGGCTTGGGGGATGCTGTGGCGTGGGCGTGTTTGATACATTCTTTTTGACTCGTTTGTCTGTATTTATGCACATCAAGGCAAGAACTTTAGTAGGTGTCTGGAAAGGACGTTTTAATTTCTTGATGTATTTTACTTATTTAAAATGAGTATCGTGAAGTAATCATTGTTCTGATTAAAGACTTTCATTGAGTTTTTAGCATTAAAAAAAAACTGAGAAGATGAATATTAAACAGAAAGTGACGAAGATATATGTAGTTATGCACAAGTCACACAAATGCATAATGGGATGGTGGTGGCAAAAAGTCAAAGTTATATAATATTCGTGCAGATTAAATACCAACAACGACGCTTTGGCCGAGTGGTTAAGGCGTGTGCCTGCTAAGTACATGGGGTTTCCCCGCGAGAGTTCGAATCTCTCAGGCGTCGATTTCTTTTTTGTTTCAATACATTTATTTATTTCATTCTATGCTGTACTACACACATGTACACTCTTTCTGAGTGATCAATTAATCTTTGAGCACACTTTTCTAATCTCTCCTTCTGCACCAATTTTCACCTCAATGCTACTCATCTTCACCATAGCTTTCGGGAACTCAAAATCGAATCGAAGTCCGAGTAATCCCCTGATATTGCCAGCATACTTGTGAATTATGGTTCGAGTTGCAGCATCACCCCAGAGCCTCTGGTCCGACTCCAGAACCGAATTGCCATCCTTTACATTTTTAAAGAAGCTCACATCAAATTCAGTCTGACTACCTATGTCCAACGCAACTCGCTTCGAGCCGTCTCCATCTTTCGGGCAAAGAGCTTGGAGTTGTGCTAGGAATGAATTGTTTATTGACGGGTCAGAGTTCCCACTAGCTGTGAAATTGTAAAGTCGATACCTGAAAAACGCGCAGTCTGTTTGGCCTATGGTATGTGCCCCTGCACGCAATCAAGATGTTTAGATAGGCTGTCAATATGGTATCAATAATGTGTTGTAGCATGTCTATCCGCAAGATATCGATCCCAAATCACGAACAATAGTAAAATGTACTGACATCATTACCAACTAGAGTTACAAGATCATGATCATTGAGGCCTTTAGCAGCAAACTTTTCCCTTTGAGCAGCAACAGAATCAAGAGGAGAAGGTAAATTCGAGGCTTGAGACGAAAAAGAGATTCTCCCATCTCTTCTTCCTGTAGGGACTGCCCAACTTGGACCATCACTCTGCACGTAACAGAGCATTTAGAAACCATTGAAATTGACTACTGTATTTGTCAAGACTAGACTTTTAAGTACAGAGATCATAGGTGTATGTTAAGTGCTTACTAAATCGACAGCGTCGCGAGCAGCCAGTGCAAGTATATCGGCACATGAGACAACCCCAGGACACAAGGCCTCTATTTGTGCTTTTGCCTCATCAACAGCTTCAAATCCTCTCAACCCCAGATTCGTCAGTGCATTCCTCTCCGCCGAAGCGCCCTTGATCAGAATAGAACCATCACAACCCTACAGGACATGAACACAAAAGCATCAGTAGTATGGTAAATTTCTCAAATTAACAAAATTAGCAAGGAGTGATGAACATGCAAAAGAACCGAGCTATACAGCATTGACGTGCAACTAAGAATGGCATTCAAGTGACGAATTGACAAAACCTGAACAAAGCAGTCATGGAAATGGAGCCTAAGAAGGCCAGCAGCAATGGTAGGATCTTTTTTGTAATATGATTCAACAGTGGACCTCACTAAGGCCTCTGCTCTTGGACATGAAGAAGAGTAAAACCCGGATTTCAACTGGCCTTGAACAGGCAAATTCATCACTGAAAACACAAGAAAAACCAACCCTAGGAGCATCATATCTGTTAAGATTTCAGAGATGCAGTTTCCTATCCTATGTAAGATTATACATTCACGCAAACAAAAGCATTTTCCAAATTAAATTTGATCTCTAGTTTACTCTGTACTGCACCAACTCTATTTATAATGGATTTGATTAACCCCTTTGGCCCTTTTATTAGTGGAACGTGTGGGGCCTAAAATTGTAAACTTTAGACAAGATATTGGTAATTGGCGGTGGATATCACTACTATATATGCATGCTGTGTGTATATTTTGAATGTGAACTGAAAATATAATGGGGTAGGCGCCCTGCGTCTTATCTGTGATTCTTCTGTAGCTTTATTCCTCCACACGTATTTCCCCTGTGTTTATGTTGTTTGTTTTGGAGTCGTTTTCTTCCTTTGCCTTCAGTTGTTCTGTCATTGGGTTCCCATTTGCATGGAAATCTTGATCTTAATCCATATCTTAATTCATGCAGATTAGTATTATTAGTATTATTTATCTTTCTCAACTATTGAACCACTATGATTGTGCTTAATAACTAGTGCTTATAAAATTGTTTGGTGTGATGTCAAACCAATGAGAAAGACTTGTATACACTCACTATTCATTTTTTGGACCAATCCGGTATGGCCATGTGGCACTTTAGACTTATGTGGCAACATTTGATTGGCCCAAAAAATGAATAGTAAGTGTATGGAAGTCTTTCTCCAAACGAATTGTTATAAAAGTGCATTTCTTTGATTTAAAAAAAACTAGTGCTAACAAAAAATACAATTGCACAAACCACGGATCGAATGCCAATGTCTCTCAAGCAGTTTTCGCAATTTGATAAGAGATACATTGATAGATAGATCAGCTATGATTTGAACTTGAATTCAGAGTTCATCATTATGCAGATGCATCTACGACTCATAATAAAGTTCAAAGTTGGATTTTTGGAGAACATGAACATTACTTATATTAGGAGAAAGATTTTATTGTACAGAACTTAATTCTACTTAAACTCGTTCCAGCTACAACTTTTCAATTTTACATCTGTGTTAGTAACTTAGTATATCAAAACATGCATAGCAGATGCATGTAAAATTGTAGAATAATTATCAAAAACAAAAGGGACAGCGTACTAGTCCCGATTTCACACTTTCCATAACCTATCTAGCTACTTGGCAACCTGTTCCACAACATGAACTTTTTTCCATGCATCCTCTAATCCGCTTGTTTGCAGCGGTGGCAACGAAAAGACGCTGACAGTTGAACTTCCACTCCTGATTTCCTTCAAAGCACGCAATGCGGATATGGTACTTTTCATGTATAAGCTCTCCATGTACTCGATTTCTGAAAGTTCCTTGGTTACTCTGGACATACCGTCACTCTTGGTAGTGGCAGAAGTAGAAGGATCACACCCTTCCTCCCCATCAGACCCTTCAGTTGAAATGGGCTGTTCATTCATGGCAAAGAGTTGGTCTAGTGTTATTTCGCACTCCTTCACGAGCTTGTAGAGCAAGTCAGTTGTGAAGAAAGGCTGTTGCAAGACCTTCTGAATAAAGGGCAAGCGCATTAGAGCGCCAGTTCTTTTGTCATACTTCTTGAGTATCTTTACCAGTCCTGTTGAAAAGAAACTAAAATTCAGCTCTCTAAACCAAGAAAATATTCCTACACAACACAGTTTAGAAGTCCTGAATAGATAAATCCAGATACAAATTCAAGGGATCAAACTTCAGCAATTCTAACAAGTGTGACAAGTGAAGGTGCCAATGTGTAAAGTTTTTGTAGATATCGATATCCAACGGGAACTTTTTGAGCGGCTCTTTTAAGTGCAGTAGCATACCGTCTTAATGTGTAACTCATATCTGTTAATGATAAGTACTTAATGCACAAAGCTCTTCATAGGCACATTGAACAAGATTGTCTCCGTACTCCTACTACATATCGATACATGAACACGCACTGAAGCTTAACGCCTTAATGCACAAGAATGAGGTTCTCACACAATAATTAAGAAAACCAAGATTCGTAAAATCATGTACTCAATCAAACGCAAATCTTTCTTCTACAAACGTGCATCGAAATCTCAATACATCCTAAATGCCTCATTGCATACTCTGGTAAACTTTAACAAGATTGTTAATAGCTAACATAGTAACATGCCAGCATATTTTAAGCATATGCAGCAGCATCAACCACCACCTCACTCCTAAGCCTCAAGAATTAAATTTGCAACAACTTTACAGAAAGAAAAAAAGATCAATACCTGTATAGTTGAGGGCACTGTAATTCTCCAACAAAACCATCTCTCCATGAAAATCCACAATCTCCTTGCGAATCTTCACAATCTCTTCACTTGAATTCTCTGCTCTGGCCACCCTGTCTTGTATCTCCTGCATTCCATATACATACAACACACACAATTCATTTCCTGCCATTGTTTACAAAGTAAGAAACTTTGCAATACCACCGACACTACTTAAACCGTCATGTTTACTAATTCGTAATTGAGATAAAGCGTTACATCTAGACGGTGTCTGTTAGCTAACGGAATATTCCGCAGCAAAAGGACTGTGCTTTATTACAAAGTGAGGTGCAAAAACAGTTCAATGTGACAGGTGGCAGCCGCCAAGCACACATGACGAAATGCGTGGTTCAGAGGAAAGCAACGGCAACCCGCCAACTTCACTAACGGCCTAACGGCGAGCTTTGTTCTAGCGAAAAATTAGGACAGTGTACTAGCAATTCAAATCTCCAAATTTAGAAACAGAGAAGAAGATTTTCTCGAAAATTTGTGATGAGAAATGTTAATACCTTCAATCGAATAATGTATTCTTCCTCCTTTTCGACGAAGAAGGAGTTGAATTTCTCGAGCTCGTCCTCCAGCAGCTGAATAAAATTGATCTCCGCCGCGGAGATTCCGTCGTCGACGTCGGTACAATCGGCGGCGGAGGGATCGATTCTAGGGCGTTTGGAGGGGCGTTTGTTGTCGCCGCCGCCGCCGCCGCTTTTGGGGTCGATGAGCTTGAGGCGCTTCTTGAGCTCCTTGTAGGAGAGGAACTTGTCCCGCCATTCCGGCAAGGTCTCGTCGATCTGGCTGCTCAGGCTCTTGCCGAACTTCATATTGTCTCCGAAATGTTGATTTGTTGTTTGGTTGGTGAGAAACGGTTGTGAGATTTTCTCGGAAAATTCGGAGAGAGTGAGTGGAGGTGGTTATGGCAAAGGAGGGGGGAAAGGAAGGGAAAGGGGAGGGGGGATATAACGGTAAGGAGGGAATATTCGGAGGGTTAATGTTGGAATATCCTTTTGTTTTCGAAGGGTATATTTCGGGTTTTATTCCTTTCTGTCACTTGAATTCAAAGTCACCAAACTCTTGTGTGAGGGAGATATGGCGGATTTTTTTATTTGTTGTTCTTATTTTATTTGGTTTATTATGTGCATTAAGAGGGGCACGTGGACTCATTGCTATTTTTGCTATTGGTTTGCAGGGTGGCTTGATAAATGAAGCCGGGTTGAAAAAGGAGTTCAGCTAATTCTCGGTGACAAATGTTTGGGGCATTGATTTGTCCAAAACGACTCATACAATGAAACTTCTAGGGGTGGGAAAAAATTCCGAATCTCGCGTTCTGATCCCGATCCTGATGATTCCGATCCAGAAAATTCAGAATCCCGATAATTTCAATCCCGACTAGTTGGGATTTTGTCCCGAAATCCAGACTTGGGACGAATGGAATTTTTTTTTAAAAAGTCGGGATTCCTACATCCGACACTATATATTATTTAATTATTTTTTATTAATGTTTTAATTCTTACCCTAACTGAAGTAGCTACAGTGATCAGATTAATCTGATTTTTTGGTATGTTATAGGAATCGAGCTAATGAACAACTTTCAAGAAGAAATTTTTTTGATTTGAACAACGTAAAGTGGTCTTCTCGGGTTCTGAACAGTTCAACCATTTTCTTCCAAGTTCTACATATTCTCTACTTTTTGTTTCTTTTTTCGGTTTTCTCCCTCTCTCTCCCCACGCCAACTCACACCTTCATGGCCACATGGCCTTCATGATAATAGAAGAAGCCACACACACCTTCAAGTTATTGTATTACTATGTTAATATGTTTTATTTTCATTATGTATAAGTTGTACTTGTTAGTTTACATTATAAATTTATGCACACAAAAAAATGTAAAATTTTATACTATACTTGAGATTCAATTGTCGGGATTTATCGGGTTTCCCGATTGTGGATCCGACTTAATGAGGGATTTGTTGTCGGGATCCGACTCAGTGGGACGGGATTCGGGATCATTTTTAGCCTCTAATCGGGATCAGAATTTTCGTAATCGGAATCGGGATCATCCCGATCCCACCCCTAGAAACTTCTAATACAAGGCTGTCACATAAGTTTATTAATTTATTATATTTTATTTATATTGATTTTTCATAACATGATAAATTTTATAATGTGAGTTTTACATAATCATTTATCGTTAGAACTTTATTGATTTTATTGCACGTAATGTACTTATTAATGTTGCACAAAATCTAAACTTGTATGTAATTACAACTTACATAAGATGATTAATCTAGTACATTATGTGATAATGTAATTATCATGATATATTAATTACTGATAACCAATATACGAGTTATATAAGATAATGTCATTACAACTCGTGTGGCAGATCGACAACCAATATTTGGTGGTCTCCAAACACCAATCAAAAGCACAAGTTGGAAATAGGAAAATCAGCCCTCGCCATTCATTTATAGAAAGATTTTTTTTTTATTTTTTCATAATACGCTCAGCCGAATCGAGGAACTGAGCCAAAGCCGAAAGGAAGCCGTGTTTATGAAGCATGGTATAATCCTGAGATATCCCTTCTTATCTTCTTGTTTTCCTTTACAGGAGGAGGACAATGATTAATTTAAAAGGAAAATACGCGTGGCTGTCAATTGTGCGGCCCATGCGGCTGTGCCAGCGTGTTAGTAGACGACAATGTCCAAAGTTCGTACATTAAATTCTGGAAAATGTGATGTCGGAATTTTCGGGCTTCAAGAACAAGATTCGGATCCGGCTCTTGGATATTCTTCACTTCCACCAGTCTTCATTTTGAATTTTGGGCTTCAAGAATGTGGGAAGTTGGAAGATTTGGAAGCTTCACTTTCGTTTGCTTTTCCTGTTCTTCCTCCTTTTGGGTAGAGTGCATTTCCTTTACAATGAGGTAAATGGTCCCCTTTTCGGATAATACAATCATTTATAATGTCTTATTCAGTTACGTTGTTAGGCTATCCCTATATCATGAATAAAGTGTCTTTCAATAGTACACTCAAAAATTCTTGAGTATGACCAAATCACCAAAATACTCATACATAGAAGTACAGCTTAGCACAGTGAAACGGGTTTTCCATGAAATGAGACTCACATGATCGATTATGCTACATGGATGTCGTGCAATATTCATGTCACGAATTATATTATGATTATATCATAACAAATGTAGATATGGATTGAGTTAGCTAACCAAAATAATGTGCTTACTCACTCCACGACTGACAATTACAAGCGGAATGCAGCTAGGGTTTTTGGCATATTCTCATCAAGGTTCCATTGAGATGCCATATTACAAGTCTTACCCAATTATTCTATTCATCTTTAGTCTCCCCACCCAAACTATTATATTTATATCCCCTTGTATTCATGGTACACAAAATACTATATTTAAGCAAAAAATACACGACATGTTTGGTAATGGCCATTGGCCAACTAATTTTCAGTTTTCGTCTGCTTCTACAAAGGTCTACCTCTTCTTCGCACAACGTTTTAAAGGCTTTCTTTCTTTTGGCCCAACCATGACAAGCCACATTTTTGTTTTTCCCATTTTGGGTTGGTTAATAATCATATCATATCAACACTAAAGATTTGGCCTTTCAATTTTTTATTAGGGTTTAACCTCATTGCTCATGTCGTTTTAATGGCGTTGACTTAAAAGAGGCATATACCGTACCAAATATGGGAACAAAATGCAATTTGCCAAGCAGTTAGCTCTAAAATGGAATACATTGGCACTTCGGTGAAGCTGTTAATATTATATATGTATGATTGCACCTCAATGCAGTGGCATCTATGAGGAAGAATTTGCAGGATATTCCTAAGAGAAGAGATTAAATAATGTTATTAGTAAACTAAACTGTGAATATTATATTGTGTTCAGTCAGTGCGAGTATGGGTCAAATTCAAGCCTGTGTAGGATCAAAGCCCATTCCCTAGGTTTGAATTCTCGAGTTACATTTTCTTGGCACGAATGCGAAGTGCCAATTCTGTCAGAGAGGGATAGGGCAATCGTCACTCGCCAGCTCTGTCCTCACTTAGGAAGGAAAAAAAAAATGTTTGGCCCTTATCTCGTAGATGGATCTTATCCAACGCTTGATTTTTCCCGTGTGCTTGTTTGAATGCTAACATTTCTACTATTACAAATTTGGAGCAAATCAAGCATCACTGCGTATCAAACTGTGTCAAGCGGGAGATAGAAGAAATATTAAGTGGATTCTTTTTCAATGAGAATTAGACAAGCGTCCCATATTAGGATTCTTGGGGACCCTGTGGTTTACATTAATGCACAAGAAATTATTTTCATAAGACCTAACAAAATGATAGTGGCAAATAAATTAACGTAATATACATATAAAGCTAGCCGATTAGACTTGTGATATATCTTTGTTATTATGTAACTGATCTCATTTCTTTTAATAAAAAGACCAAAACATAAATGTGTATACACAGCAAATACACGCACCCATGTACTTGGCTACTCACATTAATTGGACCTTGGGATATATTCTTCTGATCTACATTTAAAAACAGTGTTGTGCAGGGTCTACTTCAAGACCTAAGTTTGTCTTCACATCCAAAATAAGTTGATGACCTAACTCTTTCTTCAAATTTAATTCTGTCCTGTGTACACGCTTCCGTTCGATATTTTTCAACCTTTAGTTTACATATTCTTTAGGCGAATTATCATTAAATATCTCTATAGTGGGCACTCACTATCAATTCCACCCCATGTGGTTAACTATCAATTGTACCCCCGCGGTGGCTTTTCGTTATCAATTCACACATCTGTTAAGTTTTCCATCCAAATTCAAGGGTAAAATTGTCTTTTTCAAAAAAATGCATTTAAAATTGAAAAAGACAATTTTACCGTTGAATTTGGATGGAAAACTTAACAGATGTGTGAATTGATAACGGAAAGCCACCACGGCACGGGGGTATAATTGATAGTTATTTTTTACCACATGGGTGAAATTGATAGTGAATGCCCACCATAGGGATATTCAGTGATAATGGCCTATTCTATAATTTGTTTTAGCATATGTATCTATCTAGCGTGTCATGCAAAAATTAGAGGACACTATTTAAGTGCACCGATTCGTTCACTTTTTTGTAACTAATGAATATGCGCAGAAAGTTCATTCTCATGGTAGAGTTGTTCATTACAATGAAACGGGGTTTTTGTCGAAGCGACTGTTTTTTTTTTTTTTTTTTTTTTTTTTTTTTTTTTTTTTTGGGTTGTTTTGAGTGGTGTTTGGTATATGGTGTTACAGCTTTTCCCAACCCACCCCGCCCCCCCTTGTTTTTTTTTTTTTTTTTTCTGTTTTGGGTCGAATTGGGAGGAAGGGTTGGTGTGTGTGGGTGTGTTGTGGTGTGTGCTTTTTATCTTAACCGAATAAAATACTAATTGTACTGTATCTGAGATGAATTTTAGCTATTCACACCCCTCAACTCCTTAGACTATACTTTTTTTTGTCTTTCAACTAACTAATTTACCCTTTCGATATGGGGAAAAAAAAAAAAAAAAATTTGGAAGTGCCCCTTT
Source organism: Spiraea crenata (assembly GCA_033992175.1). Lineage (NCBI taxonomy): Eukaryota > Viridiplantae > Streptophyta > Magnoliopsida > Rosales > Rosaceae > Spiraea > Spiraea crenata. Next base: position 1,495,800 of record JAVBHV010000079.1, on the reverse strand, counting down.
TTTGGGGGGGTATGAAAAAAAAAAAAAGAGATGTGGGAAAAAGAAAAAAAAAAAAGAAAGAAAAAGACTTCGAATATACCAAGTATTCGAGATAACGTGGTAGGGCAGTCCTCCAATGGATTTGGCAAATGTAAAACACTTTTAAAATTTTAAAAAATACATGTTAAGTGCTTCTCACTTGAATAAAAATGCTTTTAAATGGAAAAAAATAGTTTAGTGTGCATAGCTGGTTCGGTTAGTAAAGTAAGTTGTAATTAGTGAATTGATTTAGCTAGTAAATTTATATTATTAAGTGTATTTGTGGGTCCTAAGTTATTCATTAAGAGCCATTAAATGGACGCCCCAGATTTTGTCATGTGCCGCTGACGTCAGCTTGCCTGAAGGCAGGGAGGCAGGCAAGATTGTGCCTTTTGCCTCGCTTCTTGCCTCTCCCATCTCTAGAGTAAATGTCAACTTTAACTAGGGTGGAAACATAATTTGTGGCAAAGGCAAGATTTTCCCATATTTTTTGCCCTTGCCTCTTGCCTTTGCCACAAGGGTGGAAATGCTCGTAGAGGCCATACCCTACATACGTAGGTCGTTTTTGTACCTTCATTGGTCCTAACAACCAATACCTACACCTGATTAGAAAGTGAATGGTCAAGTGACTAGACACGCTATGTTGTTGCTGGATCATTCAAGAGCTGGGTGAGCTTTTTTCTTGTATTAGAAAAAGGTTTTTATCATGAACGGGGTCTATATTTTTGCTCACTGGACTATGTGGTACCTGAACTTTAAAAGTGATCAATTTCGTATCTGGATTTACAAAAAGAAGACAAAATGGTACCTGGTTAAGTTTTCCATCCAAGTTTGTTAAAATTAAGGACAAAATAGTCATTGTACACTCAATACTCATCTTCCCCTTCCGCCGCCTCCTGCTTTAATTACCATCTTCGCTTCTGAAGAAAATGGGTGTAATGGGTTCGTTGGGTCCAGCGTTGGGAGCGACCGGATCGCGTGACTGGGTGCCAAGTTCGACCTAACCCGGTTGGCCGCGACCAGCTCCAAAATTGGGTTTGATGGCGAAGACCAAGGACGGTACTGGTTGGGGCGGCGGCAAGGGCTTGCCGCGGCTATGGCCGAACCCGGGAACGGACGGCGGCGGGTCTGATTTGGGCTCGCCGGAATCGGACTGGCCGTGAATTCGCTGTTGTGGGGTGAAGTCAAAACGCAGCGGGCTCGGAGAAGATAGGCCGCCGCGACCTCGACCTCTCCATTTGGTTTCTGGCTTTCCAAATTTCAAAAAGGCTGCTTGTTCATCTTCTTGCTAGAAATCCCACTTAATCTCTTCATGCTCTTGGTCTGAAATCGAACTATTTCCACTTGACTCGGCTCAAGAAACGTTCTCTTTGCGCTGCATTCCTAATCCATTTTTTTCTTTATTGAAATATATGAAAAGAGAAGCACAACGAGAGCTGTATTGAGAGCTCTGATGGCGAACCCAGTTTCGATAGTCTCTTCTTCTGCCAATCAAATGTCGACCATTTGTTTGACCCCTTACTTGGGTTGGAGCAGCTCTTCTGATTGTGGGCATGCCCTTCAATTCGTTTGTTCTAACCATAAAACCAGAAGTGGACGTGTTTTTCTTGGAAAATGTTTTGGAAGTCGAGGTGGGTTTCCTTTGAACCGTCGATTCCGTGCGTTTTGTCAATCATAGGTAACTTTTTGAGGCTCCCTTTGAGAATTCAAACGTTTCCATTGGCAGTGGGGCTTGGTATTTGGTTGGTTTATCTTGAAATCATAAACCTTTTCCAGCTGGTTTTCTGGGTAGTCAAACTGAAGTGCCCAGAAAGATAAAATCGAATGGAGGAGGAGGAGGTTGAAGACGACGGAAGGGGAAAATGAGTATTGAGTGTACAATGACTATTTTGTCCTTAATTTTAACAAACTTGGATGGAAAACTTAACCAAGTACCATTTTATCTCCTTTTTGTAAATCCCATAATGAAATTGATTACTTTTATAGTTCATATACCATATAGTCCGGTGAGCAAAAATTTAGACCTCATTCATGATAAAAGCCCATTATAAAAAATCAACAAGTTATAAACAAACCGGTGACCTCATGGATGTTTCGTATTGGCTCCAACGAAATATGTATTAGTATAAGGCTCCTAATCTTTGGAAGAGTTGAATCTTAACTGAGTTGATTACATGTATTTCCAAAATCAAGTAATAAATGTGAAACCTAGGCTATGACGGAGTTCTTATTCATTAGATCAATATCTTACACACCACGACAAACTTGCACGTATTAAATCGTCATATGTGATGTCGATCAGTTGAGATTGACTGTGTTTTATCTTGTCCTGAGATCTACTCTCTAAGTGTGCCACGTACACCTTCAAAAGTTCAAAATCTTAAATATGAAACCTAACCCTAATTGAATGAAATCTAAATGGTCCTTTTTGATCAACACAATTGGTGAAATGAAGAACTTTCATTTCATGTCTGTACGTCTCAGGCCAGACCACATTTATTACGTATATATAGCCCAATTGTACGTACTGTGGCCTCCACCCGACGAGTTCGCGATGGCTAACCGATATCCCGTGCATTTGGTGGGTGGGTCCTTCAAGAACTCACATGGTCACATATATTGGTGACGAAACCACAAAATGAGCCAGTACTTCAACGAATATTGATGATGGCCTTTATGTCTATAGTTAGCAGTTCGCATTGAGGAGCTCATTCACCGTGAAAAATGTACGCATGCACATGATTATGTTCGTTTGATCTAGTGACATCTCTACTTTGTAATCATAATTTTTTTTAAAAAAAGTACTCATGAGTTTCAAATCTTGCGGACGGTTAATTTGGCATTCGGAAGCTGGTGAGTGCAAGCGTTGATCTGGTGTGATCATGTGATTGTTTAAACATATGACTCAAAGTAGGTACTATATAGTTACCGCAGAGGTGGTCTCTGTTGTCAATTTGGGTAAGATGTCAATTTGGAAGTACGAAGCTGAAAATGATGAATGAGGCATTACAGTTTTGAACTTTTGATGCGTACTATTGGCAGAGAAGGGTGCTAAAATTTAATACCATTATTGAAATTGGACCATTTTGTAACGGCACGTACCCCATGTATTTATACATGTCTACACATGCGTCCATCATTTTCAAAGTTCCTAATAATGGTCCAAGTATCAAGGACTAGTTTTCTAGGTAAATGAGATTCGCACATTCTTTTTTCACTTTCTGGACATCTTTGTGTAACTCTATATAGGATAATAAACTGGATACATGAAATAAAGCTTAGCATCTATGTAATTTCAAAGGCATATATATTATCAAACAATGAACTGTCATGTACCTCTTTGGTCAAAGATTACAAGTCAGAGTACTCTTTTTCGTGAAATCTCATTAAGCAAAAACACCCACCAGCCACTAGAGGGTTGGACGGAAAGACAAACAAAGAAAAAGTTATTTAGGAATTCCGTAACTTCGAATTACAAGTAATTAAGATAGAAACAAGAACAATTAAGTTTGTCTCAGCGAGATTTGCATACAGATTTGTTGGTACGTCAACCCAAATTGCGGGCCGCTTGGCCATGTCTTCTAAAATGCGTTAGTTTGCATAGTCATATACTCACGCCCCTTCTGAGCTATTTGAAGCATCCCACAACGTTCAAAACGAAAGTTGAAGTATATAAAATTTGGTTTTATACTTCCAACAATTTTGTGATGGTGCCAACACATACACCGAGGAGTTCTTGCACCGCCTAGGGTTTTCTTCTCAATCCATTTTTTTAGGTCAAAACTCCACTTAAAAACACTAAACTTCTACGTAATATGCGTGCAACACCTATGAACCAACAGTAACTCTTTATCACTTACATTCACAAGATATTTGGAGCCGCATCTCTCGTCAGGATTATAACCCCCAAGTCAATTTACATGTCCCATGAAATTACCAGATGCATCAAAATGTTGTAAGATGGCTATCGACATCAATAGCATAAAATTTATCTCCAAAGAGAATAACTTCCTCCATTCCTGCCCTTTTCTGTCTAGATAAATCCACTTTGTGTCTTTGCCAAGCCTAAGAAAAGCCATTTTGCAATTTTCCTCGTATATTATTACGACAGTGCAGTCATTTGCATTTGATATCAGGTTAGATGATATCATAGCTTTGTACATAACATAATCGTTGTTATGATGCTCCCAATCTGGGACGTTTGAGGAAGCCGAACGATTGATTTTTATTTTTCTTCCCTCCCTTCCATCTTAGAGAATGGGTTTAGTGAGATATTGAAGAATATTCTTAATTGCAAATCTATCATACTCGATGTTGTAGAAATTCCACACAGCTTTGTCAGTAGGAATTAAAAGAAGGTAAAAGAAATAGGTCTGTATTACAAGGACATATAAATCATGCTCACTGGTAAAAAATTGACTATACATCACGGGCCAATGTGGTATAAAACACCCAATAAGCAACGGATGTCCGTGGTTTATATGGGGTTGGCCACGGTTAGGCCAAATACGAGTTCACTCTTTACAACACAGCTAGGGTTTTTCCACCGAAAAAGAGATTGAAGGGTTTTCTTGACCAAACAAAAGGTGATTCAATGGCGTATGAACTCTAGAGGTATGTGAATCAAAGAACTCTCACCACCCCATTATTTATGTACGCATCAAAGTTTCCACTCCATTTTGTAGCATAGTATAGGTTAGGAAAGAAAGAAAGTGATCAGGAAAAAAAAATTTCCGAGGCTTATCAAAACTGACCAAGGAGGTGCTCACACACCTGTCTAAACAATTCAAAGGTTAAAAATACTCGAAATCTATAACGAACCCAAGAGCGCAGTCCACCAGACCTCCCCAACCCGAGAACCCTTCTGCAAATACCGATCCATATGTTTTTCAATGTTCAATTTATTTCTTCTTTAAAGAGCTTTGGCATATGCATTTATAGTGGTCATGAAAAATTTAGTCGACACTCCTTAAGTGCACGGTAGTTCGTTCACCTTTTTGTAACTGATGGATGTGCGCAGAAAGCTCATTATTCTCACGTACGATAGAGTTGTTCGTTGAAATAAGCCGGATTGTTCAACAAGAATCAGCTGCCTGCCAAACCGATATATGACTGAACAAGGCAATACCAATTTGCAAATGTTCAATTTATGGAGTAGTACGTGGGACTGATGAAATAATTGAAGAGTTATGACGAAAATGGACATAACGAGGAAGACCAAGACTTCGAGATAACGTGGTAGGGCATAGGTCGTTTTTGTACCTTCACTGGTCCAAAAACCCAATTAACTACGCGTAAGTAGAAAGTGAATCGAAATATATTAAAAATTATAATCAAGGTTAATAGTCGAGGCACGAGTGCGAGAGCAAATGGTCAATTCAGTAAACACGCTATGCTGTATTGATATTTTTTTTATCAAATAAAATAAGGTAAATTATAATTTCGTACTCTGTGGTTTGGGTCAAATTTTAAAATGATACATGTACTTTTTTTCTTGCATTTTAGTACCCTCTATTTTCAAATCATTGCAATTGTGTTCCATTGCTTGTAGAATCATCCATTTTCAACTGTCTAGAGATGAATCGATGTACTTTTACCACCCGCTGTAGACCACAGATGACAGGGAAGAGTGAATATGTGGGCTCCATATAGTCCACATCATCACTGAATAACAAAAAATTGACGATTTTACAAAGGGTGGAACACAATTGCAAAGATTTGAAAGTACATGGTACTAAAATGCAAGAAAAAAAAGTACAGATATCATTTTGAAATTTGACCCAAACCACGGGTACGAAATTGTAATTTGCCCAAGAAAATATATTGATAGACAAAAGAGTACAAAAAAATTAGGCTCTCAATAAAATGAGTGCCCCATACTCCACAAAAATACATCACGTAATACTGCAACAAGGCAGATGAAAGCAATCATATCAAAAGAGAACCAAGCCCACTCTAGCGAACAAGCGAAATCCAAATTTTGACGAAGATCTCCGATCGGCTAGCTGTAAATGACAACTGTACTGACAAGAATCAGACTCCATAGATACAACATCAAAACACCAACTACAATGGAACCAACTTCAAAACAAACTAAGTAAAAACAACTAAAAAAATCCAACAAACAAAGCCGGTAAAGCATGGTAGAACCGAAACATGAAGATCATCAAGCGATCTGAATCGGAAAGCTGCATCAGCCACCACTAGATTGGATTAAGCATGGCAGAACCAAAACCCCGAAGCCCATCAAGCTATGCTGTATTGATATTGAATGAGCTAACAAACAAGATATAAGATGATTCGTATTGGCTCTAACAAAATATGTAATTATATGAGACGGATCATAATCATTGAAATAATTGAATCTTAACAGACTTGATTACATCTATTTCCAAAATCAATTAATGTGAAGCCTTTTTTTTAATTAAAGGAATGCGCTTTAATATATATATATAAGTTTGGCATAAAGCCAAATAAAGGAGTATAAGGGAAAATTGTAGACCACAGTGTACGAGAAAAAGAGTGCACAATATTCCAAAGCTAAACAAACAAGCATTCCAAAAGATACAAAGTAGGATAAGAGTAAATGGTAATCTGAAACTCGTTCCTTCTTCCTATGGCAAAGCCATTAGGAAACTGGACGGGGACTTAGTCAAATTCCTTACGGCCTAACTATCTGAGAGAATTAAGTCCAGATTAAGATCACGGACTCATCATACTAATTATGCATCATACTAATTAATGTGAAACCTAGGTTATCATGGAGTTCTATATTCATTAAATCAACATTTCACACCACACCAAAACTTGCACAGGATAGTCAGACTTACAGTACTGTAACTATTAAATTGTCATAGGTGATAAGTGATTTACGTGAACAGAAGTGATATAGTGCACCTATTACTGGCGATCAATCAATTGAAATTATTGTTTTATCTTTTCCTGACTACTGCTCTCTAATTGTGCCACGTACACCTTCAAAAGGTCCTATTTGATCACTACATGTACACATATCATTTCATGTCCGTACGGCTTCACCGGAGAGAGGCCAGACCATTTTTATTGAGTTATAACTTATATATAGCTCAATTTACGCACTGCGCTCTCGTGCGCGCCCCACCCGACGATTGATGTACTAGCATTGTGACGAAACCACAAAATGAGCCAGTAGATCATCCGGCAGTCTTTAAATAGGGATATATGGACATATAATGATATAACTCCCTGAAACAAACTTTGTACTTACAGTTACTGCACAGCGGTCAATTGGGGGCAAGATATCATTCTGGAAGGACGAAGCTGAAAATGATAAATACCTCCAAAAGGGTCCCTGCAGCTGGCAAATTTGAACTAATTTGTTAAGGCACCCATGTAATTATACATGGTACGAAATTATATATTTCTTGGAATTAAAGGCTTAGAACGATCAGCCATGACTCTAATTTGATCAAGAAATCTAATTTCAGATGAAAGGCAAGCCTATCTTATTGTCTTTTCTCGGAGACCCACCAAAGCATGAAAACCACGATCTTTCAGAAAAGAAAGGTATTATATGATCTATTGGACTAGAATCTGATGTGGAAAATCTCACATTGGCTAGTGAAGTGATTTTGGTGATATTTATAAACGATTGGGCTACTCCCCCCATTGCCAATTGGTTTTTGAGTGAAACCTCAATTTCCTTCAGGACTAAGCGCTTCAATTTTTGCAGAAAATTCAATTTTGGAGGAAAGACAGGCCTGTCAGTTGATCGATCAGACTAGGCCTTTAATTTTCAAAAATAAATCTAATTGCGGATGAAAAACAAGCCGATGATCTTTTTTCTCAAATAAATGACAGATCTCTCATGTAATCGATCAGACCAAACCTTAATTTTTTCAAGAAATCTGATTTTTAATGAAAAACAGGCATGTCTTATTTGTTAGGGTGGTGTGAAAAGACAATTAGCTAGGTTACGTAGCAGAATATAGATTGTTATTCATGACAATGTCCTCGCGGCCCCTCTCTTGTAACTTGCTTACGCAAGTGTAGCGTTTGTCATATATAACGAATATGGAAAATTCAATAAAATGATCAAATTACCATAACCAATTGACTATGTTCTCTAAAGTATACTCTGGGGGAATTATAGACATACCGAAGAAGTCAAAGGCGAGAGGAAAGTTAACAATACACATGCATATTAATGGGGGAGCTAGGTAGCTACAGTGTTATGGGAGGGTGTAGGTGCCAAAATTTATTACGGGCCTTGCTTTATAAGTTTTTAGCTAGCCGACAGTACTATACAATTTCCATATACATCTGACATGTTACCTTTCTCGCACTCGAACTCAAAGTACCCTTCCCCTTCCCCTTCGTCATTCTCTTTATATATTCTGTCCCTTTGATGTACCTATATCAATTGGGCCGACACATGAATTCTCTCTGCACGAGTGTCAACTGAACAAACTGCAACAATGGTCCAATCAAAGAAGTTCCGAGGCGTCCGGCAGCGTCATTGGGGCTCTTGGGTCTCCGAAATCCGCCACCCCTTACTGTAAGCAACCCTCACCACCAATTACATTTTTGTTATGTATTAGTCTGACTCTGTACAGGACGTCTAACTTGTAACTGTAGGAAGAGAAGGGTGTGGTTGGGCACATTTGAGAGCGCTGAAGAGGCAGCCCGGGCTTACGACGAAGCCGCTGTCTTGATGAGCGGACGAAATGCCAAAACTAATTTCCCTATCACTACCACTAGTCCTAGTACTACCACCACTACGAGTGGTGGGGCCACCGGGTCGGATCACCCGAAAAGTTGTTCCAAAAGCGGAGGTATTTCAGCATCGAAGTCAACAGTATCAAAGGGGCTGTCGGAAATCCTGCACGCCAAGCTAAGGAAATGCAGCAAGGTACCGTCTCCGTCCATGACCTGCCTGAGGCTCGACAACGAGAGCTCCCACATCGGAGTGTGGCAAAAGCGGGCTGGTCACCGGTCCGATGATTCCAATTGGGTCATGACCGTACAACTCGGAAAGAGGAAGGACAGTAGTAGTAATAATGATGTTAGTGGTGATGATGACAAGGTTGGTGAGAAAAGTATTTTTTCGTCACCAATGTGTTCCGAGTCGGCATTGTCGGCAACTTCATCAGAAAGAGCGGCGACGAAAGCGATAAGGGAATTGGAGGAAGAAGAGAAGATTGCGTTGCAAATGATAGAAGAGCTGCTCAACAGGAATTGTCCAAGTCCTGCTCATCATCATGATTCTTCTTCATTTGGTATTGATCAACAAGGGGAGGGGGGAAGCTTTTACTAGTACTTAGTACCATACTCTCTTCTTTCTTATGGTTACATGTATGTTGCCATGTAGAGAGAGTACATATATAATGTTATAGTATACAAAATTACTTATTAAGGGGGTAAATCAAGTGTAGAAATAATGATAAGCAATACCCAAATGATAATGCTTTTGGAAACTGTAAGTGATATCCTCTCTAGATATTTGTGTGCCTAATAAGGCTGGAGAATAAGAAATATCCGCATATCAATTATATATGTTCTTCCGACGTACATTGTGGCCCTGATTCATTTCTTGACTAATCAGCTATTTTACCCAAACGATAATCTTTTGTAATCTAAGCTACAAGATATATTTGTATTCAAGTACAAAACCAGCAATATTTGTCTATATATAGTATGGCTTTGGCAATTGCTATGTATGTTTCTACTAGACTACATATTAGACTGTGTATATATTACGTACATACTATACACATGCATGCTTATAGTTCACCATAATTAACAGAAGGAGTTTCAAACTTGCAGCATGAACAATTGTTATTTGATTCCCATCTATTTCTCTTTCACAAGAAAAACATAAAGACTTTTTGATGTTAATTATTAATTTCTCCTCCCCTTTTAAAGTCTACGTTATTACTAGCAACGAAGAAAACGAAGTTGTAGCTAATGAGACCGTTCCGTTCCTCTCTTTGTGATGAGTGATTACATGATGCCACACAAAAGTATACCTCTCAATATAGAAATTTTGGTCTCCTATAAGCATCATGTTTTGGATTTGGTCACCAACGATAAAACATCATTAGTTAGTGGTCAAATCGCATATATGTCGCAATTGATTAAGAAAGAAACATCATCAACCTTTCCATAATTAATGTAATGATCATCTAAGACATCTCCAAATTAGATAATGAAATCTCTCGAGCGCCGTTCTCTCCCATACAAATGGATGTAATGATCATCAAAAGTCATATTACGGTCTCGTCTAATGTTACTATACAAGGGCTATACGGTCTTAAGAACGGCCATATTTATGAGGAAATGAATTATAGAGAGTGATGTGGAATGGACACCCCAATTTAAATCTGATTAATGGCGACGGAGACAAGTCGTGGGAATGAAGGCAAATCGATCATATACTTTTTATCAATTATTTTTCTTTAAATTTTTCTTGCTATTTTTTGTTGAAGCACAAACGTCGCAGTTGTGGTGCCAATATACAATTAATAATGGTTATTACTCTCATCGTGTCACATCTAATAACAGAGAGAATTGAGGACGTGGGAACATTATCGTCATTTTAATCGAGAAAGAGATAGCACAAAACTTAAAAATTCCACTTTGGGCCAACTGTGGGCCTGGTTATTTGGGATTCTTGAATTTTAATGGGTCCAGTAGCGAAGTCCAAGGTATCTGTATGACGTGGCAGGTCACGGTTGGATCAAAGGAGGCAATGTGGGTCCTACGCGGACCAAACCTACCATTCAAACGGTAATAACTACCAGTCTTTCAGAAAGCTTAAGCGCGAAACTGAGTCAGCACCGAGTTCGATACTGAGTCATGACACCGCCAAAACACCTTTCTTCCCTTCACCCTCCCTCGCCGATTCCAATGCAATCGAAACCCGAACTCACAAACCCAACTCGGCCGCCGCTCAATTGCTGACTCGGTCATAACTCGGACCCGAACTTGGCCGCCGCCGCCATGCTCAAAGGCAAGCTGAAGCTCCCGGACCGGCTGGGCAGTTTGGTCGCCGGATTCGAAGACAGAGATGAAGAACTCGTCGGGCCCGATGCGGTGTTCGAGTCGGGCGAGGAGCTCGAGACGATTCAGCCCAACGGGTACGGGTCGGGTCGGGAGAGTGAAATCGATGGAGATGAGGAGGATGGCGATGAGAAGGTCGTAGCGGATAGAGAACCCGATTCGAGGGTCCGGCCCAGACCCGAGAGAGAAGGGTCGGGTTCGGCGTCTGTGCTGGCGGCGATTGCGGCGGATGAGAAAAGGTCTGATCTTGAGTACGAGGTATGAATTAATGTGAAAAAGATTGCAATTTTACTCTTGGTGTAATTAGGCAAATTAAATCACTGATTATGTTTGGTTGTTTTTTCGGTTTCTTGTTTCGAATTCGGGATTATTCGGAGTTTAGTAGCTTTAGGTTTGTGATTTCCACAATGTGGTTGAATGTGTAGCTCTAGAATAGTTGAAAATTAACTTGAGATAAAGGAAATTAGTATTACTGCAGTCAGAATCTCTGCGAATGTCGATTTCGTTTAACTTCAAACCGAAAAACAGTACAGAAGACGTGTGGATTACATTCACCTATACAAATGCTGCTTTTGTTTTTCTCGTTTCTTTGGACTGTAATTTGTAGTTTTAAGATTTACAATTTTCATCTTTGTCAATTAGCTTTCTCAGCCAGAGATAAATTTGGAAAAGTTACAAAGAATCGCTAGTTCAGGGCTTGTCGATGGAGGAGGTTTGCGGGCAACGGCCTGGAAGGTACAGTTTCTGCAATGCACATTCTGTTACTGTCCCTGTCCCTGCGTTGGTAGCAAATATTTAGACCCCAAGCACTATTTATGAGGGGATGGAGCTTTTTTTTTGCTGTGAATTGATTGTTCAGTAATTCATGTCTAGACTACCAATGCATGCCTGTATATATCGAATCGTACACCATTTTGAGCATAAGAACAAAACCAAAGTGATCACGAGTAACTTCTTGTTATGAGATGATGATATGATGCTTCTTGATTAAGAGATTAACTCCATTTATCTGATGGTGACATGTTTACAAGTATTTACTGATCGTCCTTAAATTTCCTGCAAACAGCTGCTCTTGGGTTATCTACCTCCTTCTCGCGATTTATGGGATATAGAACTGACAGAAAATCGGCTGAAATACGCTAAGCTTAAAGAGGAGCTCCTCGTGAGTCCTGTAAGATGCTCACCAAGTTCTGTTGTGAATAAGCCATAGTGTAGCAATATATTGGCAGAAACTCTCCGTGCTTATCATGCACTAATCAAAATCTTGTATCTAGACAGTCACAAATCACAAGAAAAAAAGTTGGCTCATTGAGTTATTCTGACCGGCCTGCTGATGGTGATGTTGATGGACCGCTGAAACGACATGAAATTTCTGAGGAAGATCACCCTTTAAGCCTTGGTAAGGCTAGTGTTTGGCATGAATACTTTCAGGTAATGTATCTTCTCATTGTAAAGTATCTTCTCTTTTTTCGGATGTGTCTTGACTGCATTGTGTCTGGTAATGTTGCTCATGCTACTTTTTTCTTCATAGCATACAGAGATTTCAGAACAGATAGACCGCGATTTGCAACGCACACACCCAGATTTGAAGTTCTTCTCAGGGGACACTTCATTCAGTAGGAAACACAGGGTATATGATCCCCACTTAAGCAAATCCTTCTTTCTGGTCTCCTTGTTATATATACCGAGTTCACTGATTACTCTGGTCACCTTTTTGTCTTTGTCTTACATGTCCAGCAGTTAGAGTAATTGTCAGTGTCACTAACGGGATCTTTGATGCATTTCCCTTGTCAGGAGGCAATGAGAAGAATTCTTCTTCTGTTTGCGAAGCTAAATCCAGCAATTCGTTATGTCCAAGGAATGAATGAGGTCTTGGCACCAATATACTATGTCTTTAGTACTGACACCAATGAGCAAAATGCTGTAAGAGAGTTCACTGGAACCCCCTTCATGCCTTTACGCTAGATGTCATTGGCTTATTAGTGGTTTATATTTGCACGTATCAGTAAGGCCATATCCTGCAACTCTTTGGAATGTTGAATTTGAGATGTAAAGGGATTTCTGTTTTTGCTTGCTTTGGCCTCAAGCTTCTTTTCCTGCCTTATATTTTAAGTGTCAACAAAGATTAAGCCATATGGTTCCATTCTGCAGGCAAATGCAGAAGCAGATAGCTTTTCTTGTTTTGTTCGACTCTTGAGTGACTCAGTGGATCACTTTTGCGAACAGCTGGATAACAGTGCAGTGGGTATACTTTCCACCCTATCCCGCCTGTCAGACTTATTGAAAGCTAACGATGAGGAATTGTGGAGGCACCTTGAGTTCACGACTAAGGTAAATTGTATCAAAGGGAATTACATATTACAAGAGTTGATTTTCACCTGAGTTTCATTTTTGTATTATGTATAGTTAAGTTGAACTGAGATGCCGTTTCCAAGTACATTCCCCAAGGTCCTCACCGTTTCCAACACCTTATATTGAGCGTTACCTTCCAGCTGATCACATATGCCTTTGTAAACAGGTGAAACCGCAATACTATGGATTCAGGTGGATCACATTGCTACTTACACAGGAATTCAATTTCCAAACCATCATGAGAATTTGGGATTCACTATTGAGCAGTCCTTTCGGTGTACAGGTGTTTCTCTCTCCCTTCTATGTCTGCTTTTCTTCTTTTCTTTCTTATTGTAGTTATACTGCTGCACCATTATGAACGAATACTGATTTGTTGGGGAAAAAACTCGACAGGATATGCTTCTTAAAATTTGTTGTGCGATGTTGCTTTGCATGAAAAGCAGACTATTACATGGTGATTTTGTGGCAAACTTGAAGCTTCTGCAGCACTACCCAGACATTAACATAGAACACCTTCTCCAGGTAGCTCGGGATATCAGTTCTGACCCGTCTTCCTATCGAATGTCTTTGCTCCTGTAAATCCACTACATGTCCTCTTCAATGTACACATTTTTTTTCTCCCTTAACAATGGTTTGTAACGATGAACAAGACAAGCTGTTGATTGAGCCAATTTATACCAAACAGTTTCAGAGATATATATTTAGAAAGGTGTAATCCATTGGTAGCAATGAATCATTCAACTCAACAGACTAAACGTCATTCACACAAGTAACGAAGCCTTGTACAGCACGAGTATACAATCGTGGTGGCTTTTACACATGGGCTTGCTTGGCAAACAAGTAGATTGAGTTTGAGTTTGGGGCTCCTGTATTCGGCTAATTGGCACTTACTATTTCAAAGGGTATCCTGTTTCAGGGGTCATCCGTGAAACCTATGGAGTCAACAATCAGCCAAATGAGTGATTAAGTTTCAGATTCATCTTAAAACAGCTCATAGCTTGATCCTCAAAATCAGCTGCAGAAAATTAATTGATTTGCAATTTGGCATGGTTTACGTAATAGTTTTTCCATCAAACGAAGGACCTTAAAACAAGGAAATACAAGACTTGACAAATACGTAAATGACACATGCAGAATGAGACAGATAGGATTAGAATGCTATCCAACAATATAAAAATCACACCTCCAACAAATTTTTAAAGTTTCAAAGAATATCCCTAATCTCCGCTGTTCGTACATAATGCTTAGCTTCTTATGGTTTTACCTGCACCACAATTGAGCATCTCACTGTTTTTATATTCATCAACTCCCTCGCGAAACGCAACCACTCCAGTAAGTACTTGACATTTTCTCAATTGTTTCGTATAATTACACACACAAGGCTATATAATATACTCATCATCTCATCTGTTATTATTCATCAATCGTATGACTTGCTTGTTTCTCGGTCATCCCTTTTCTTCCAGTATAGAACTTGTTCTTGCTGGTTAAGATTTGCGATTGCTTCATGTATAACGAGCAGCATTTTCGTTATTGCTTTGATCAACAGAGCTCCTAGCCTTGTTTTCTTTTTGGTGATACAGTTTGAGAGATCAATTATGGTTGAAACAGTACTACTGCATGGAGTACTTCATGCAACTATCTTCGAGGTTGATAGGCTCATGGCCAGTGGTTGCTGCATCTTCTTCTGCAAGGTATATACACAGTAGATTAAATCATTCTTTACTTGTATTTTGTATTTCAGTTTCTGCTGTTTAAGCATTTCGTATTGAGTGCCGTGTCAGTCCCAGAACAATTAACTACATGTCTCAATCTTCATTTTAAGACTTGATGTTTAAGACTTAATATGCCTATCTCATATGGGTACATGTCATCTAAAACTATAATGAAAAGTGCACATCTCCACTCATTTTTGCTTTACACTAAACTGAGGTGATCAAATTTCCATGTTAATTTTGCTGTTCTTGCTTTCACCCTGTAAAGTCTATAGGAGACTAGGTACAGAGTAACATTTAGCGGTATTCCAAAATTTGGGGGGCCATCATCATACATAAAGTTAAACCTTAAGTCAATCAATGTTTTCAGACAAAAGTTTAGTCAGTAATGGCATGTTGATCCAGTAGCAGCTGCATTATTGGTTAATCTTTACAAAGCAACCTTCTAATTCCCAGTATGACTTACATCTGCTTTTGTTTCATATTGACTTGTAAATATATGCAAGAAAAACCTAACTTCAGTAAGTTTCATGGTTTACTGCAGCATTTTAAAAAGTCAGTTGGCTTGGGGAATGGTTCCAGACTATACGCAACGATAGATTTGGGAAATGCAAGAGTTGGACGAACTAGAATGCTCGAGAACACAATGAAACATCCCCAGTGGCGTGAATCTTTCCACATTTACTGCGCCCACATGACCTCAAATGTTGTTTTCACTATCAAAAAAGACAATGCTATTGGCGCCAAAGTGATTGGGAGAGCTTATATGCCTGCTGCAGAACTCCTTACTGGAGAAGAAGTTGACAGATGGCTTAAGATCATGGACAGTAAAAGTAAACCTTTGCATGGAGCTTCCAGAATCCATGTGAAGTTGCGGTTCCTTAGTGTAAACCAAGATGCTAGTTGGTCTCGTGGGATTAGAAGTCCTGAATTCCCTGGCGTTCCTTACACATTTTTCACCCAGAGAAATGGCTGCAGAGTTACTCTTTACCAAGATGCTCACATCCCAGACAACTTCATCCCTAAAATCCCTCTTGCTGGACCCAACTGTTATGAGCCACACCGATGCTGGGAAGACTTATTTGATGCCATTTCCAATGCTAAACACTTGATATACATAGCAGGCTGGTCTGTGTGTACCAAAATCACATTGGTAAGGGACCTCAAGAGGCCAAAACCGGGTGGAGATTTGACCCTAGGAGAGCTTCTCAAGAAGAAGGCAAATGAAGGTGTCAAGGTCCTAATGCTTGTTTGGGATGACAGAACTTCAGTGAAATTACTAAAGAGCGATGGAGTGATGGCTACTCACGATGAAGACACTGAAAGCTACTTCCATCACACGGGAGTTCACTGCGTGCTATGTCCCCGAAACCCTGATAATGAGCAGAGCATTATCGAGGATTTGGAGGTCTCTACCATGTTTACTCATCACCAGAAGATTGTGGTGGTTGACGGTGAATTGCCTAACGGAGGATCAGAAAGGACTCATAAGAGGAGGATTGTGAGCTTCATAGGCGGCATTGATCTTTGTGATGGGAGATACGATACTCCATTTCACCCGATTTTCAGGACTTTAGACACAACACACCATAATGATCTCCATCAGCCTAATTTTTCCGGTGCCTCAATCGAAAAGGGCGGACCAAGGGAGCCATGGCATGACATTCATTGTAAGTTGGAAGGGCCGATTGCTTGGGATGTTTTGTTTAATTTTGAACAAAGGTGGAGGAAGCAAGGCATAAAGGACTTGCTTATTCCACTGAGAGAACTTGATGACAAACTTATACCTCCATCTCCAGTTATGTTCCCTCAGGACCATGACACATGGAATGTTCAGTTGTTTCGGTCCATCGATGGAGGAGCTGCATTTGGATTTCCTGAATCTCCTGAAGATGCTGCGAGGGCAGGTCTTGTTAGCGGGAAAGATCATGTCATTGACCGGAGCATTCAGGATGCATATATCAATGCCATCCGACGAGCAAAGAGCTTCATCTACATTGAAAACCAGTACTTTCTTGGAAGCTCTTTCGCTTGGCATTCGGATGATCATACCCTCAAACTTGAAGAAGTTGGTGCATTGCATCTTATTCCAAAGGAACTGTCTTTAAAGATTGTTAGTAAGATTGAAGCTGGAGAAAGATTTAGTGTCTACATTGTCATGCCAATGTGGCCAGAGGGTATCCCTGAAAGCCAGTCTGTTCAGGCAATATTGCATTGGCAGAAGATGACCATGGAAATGATGTATAAGGACATAGTTCAAGCGCTGAAAGCCAAGGGGATTGATGCAAACCCCAAGGACTACTTGACATTCTTTTGCCTTGGCAACCGCGAAAAGAAGCACAGCGGAGAGTATGAACCTCAAGGAAAACCAGAAAATGGTACAGATTACAGTCGAGCTCAGCAGGCGAGGCGATTCATGATCTATGTTCATGCCAAGGTGATGATAGGTGAGACAATCTATTACATTCTTCTTCATTTTAACTGTTAAGCATTAAGTGAACTAACTACAATGTGTAAAACATAAGTAAAAACTACTAACTGGAAGTGCTTGAAATTTCTGGCTTTGCAGTTGATGATGAGTACATAATCATAGGATCAGCCAACATCAATCAGAGGTCAATGGATGGTGCCCGGGATTCTGAAATCGCCATGGGAGCATATCAACCGTATCATCTATCAACCCGAGAGCCGGCCAGGGGCCAAATTCATGGGCTCAGATTGGCATTGTGGTATGAACACTTGGGCCTACTTGATGGCACATTTCTTGAACCAGAAAATATGGAATGCATCAGAAAAGTGAATCAAATTGCTCACAAGCATTGGGACCTCTATTCATGTGACACATTAGATGGTGACTTGCCAGGACATTTGCTTAGCTACCCCATTGGAGTTACTGAAGCCGGAGAGGTCACAGAGTTGCCCGGAACAGACTTTTTTCCGGACACCAAAGCTCGAGTTCTTGGGTCTAAATCTGAGTTACTTCCTTCAATTCTCACTACCTAGAGTACTGATCTCCTTTGTTTCCCTCTTTTCAGTTTTATATGCAATGTAAATATGTTTTAATAGTATGAGAAATTATCTCATAACATGGAAATAGTACACTTATAGTATTAACTAAACAACTTAATTAAGATTTCCATAAGATCAGATAGTTGTTTCTTTGACTCCTCAAATTTTGGAACAGACAGTTGTAGCTATATCCTCCCCACCTAACTCCTAACAAGTTTGTTCCTGTTGACCTTATTTGAGTTTTTCTACATCATTGATTGTAATGACAAGAGATATGGAAGGCAATTATTTTCACCATCTTTATAGAAAACCGTTCACATCTCTCTGAAAAATTCTAGTGGGATGAAGATTATCAACCTGCACTTCAATTATTGAGATTTGATGTTTGATTTTGGATCCATTAACTTTAACACTTTTAAGGTAGTCCTCACAGTTAGAGTTAGTCTCCAACTTGTATAATCCTATTCAGCAATCTAAACGTAAATATGTTCACATCTCCTGGAACATTCATTTCAGACACACAAAAAAAGGTGATTGACACATCTACTTTTCTTGATGAAACCGGGATTATCAATCCTATCAATATGAATGCAAATTTCATGCAAGAAGGTGCCTATCAAAATAAGCCCATCCCATCATCATAGAAAAATTAAATCTAATTTAAGCTATTAAAAATGAGGTTCGAACTCGAGTGCAGGAGAATATCAAGTTATGTTCCTCATCTTACTTATACTCTATTATATAATGTTTGAGAAAATCAGTTATGTCCTGCACATATAATGTGGTCGTGTACAGGACCTTATCCAGTCTAACTATAATTTGGGAAACATATCCAACTGCAATGGCCAGTTTCACCATTGGCCTTTGGGGACCTAAGAAAGACATGTGACATGGTGGCTGGTGAGGTCTGAGGAATTTTAACTGGTGTAAGCACGCATGTGCACCTAGTTGCAATTATTTATTTCACTTTTCTTCTTCTAAAAGACCATTGGTCCCAAGTCATTTTCCTATCTTCTTCAACTACATATCAATCTGACCTTCAAGAACTCCAATTGTTTGGCTTGGAACGGCCTGACATGTCATGCATGACAAAGTCCTGGCAGTAAACATTCGAAGAAATTAAAAACTCTAATAATTGAGCTCCATTTTCTCACCTTGTCTCCAATGGAATTGGCTACTTTTGCACGAAATTTTGTGGTGTAATCATGCAAATAAATATCCACCTCGTTCGCTGCATCAAACTTATGATGTTGAAGAAGAAAGTGCACACCGACCCTTCTAGATCATCATCCATCATCCTATAGTGAAAGTGACAAAAAGTAATGCTGAGGTAGTTTTCGTCCCCACTCCCTCCCCAATTTCCAATTTATTCAAACAAGCAACTAACATCACCAGTAACCTCTCCTCGATTGTCACTGCCGTGCAGTGCAAGAGCAAAACTTCAAAAAAAAACAAGAGAAAAACTTACCTATCATGAAGTCACTAATAAAAAAACAAGCATTCAATTGCGCATGCTTACCATATGGTGACCCACATTCACATTTACCAGTTCAAAGTAACTACAAAAAGGAGGAAGACTCATGACCAATGGTTGATGAACAATTCTATACTATAAAATAATGGCATTTGGTTATCATAATGTTCACCTACACATGGAGTTTGCCACTGCACCACCATAACTATTTATCCACCTCTCTACCAGACTTCCTCACCCCCAATTGTATATACAACTATTATAAACCTCACTGCTCTCTCTTTCCTTCATGTAAAGTCCACTTCCTTTCCCTTCTGGGTTCTATTTCTTTTTCTTGTTCTTGATTTTCTTCGAAGCGTAACCGAAAATCAAAGATCATGTCTCCAGTCTTAGGCTCTCAAGGCGTGGTCTTGGCCACCGCCATGGCGGTTTCCGGCACCGTCATCCTCCTCGCTCTCCGCCTGCAGAAATGCCTGCCCAATTCTCAATTCCCAGCGGACCAAATTTCTCAGTCATCACCTCAAATTCTACGATCTTGCATATCTTCCGGTATGCATGCATACACACACAATTACTCTGTTTTTGCTCTGTTTTTTGCTCTGTTTTATAATTGGCTGATCTCGAAGTTGTTTGTTGGGTTTGCAGAGGGGAAGAAGAGGAGGAAGAAGACCAAGAGGGTACACTTCGCAGAGGATGTGGTGGATCCAAGTGGCGATAATCGGGAGTTCAGACGGCAGCACCAGATAATCACCGGTAGCTCTTGCTCATCATCTTCGGCTTCATCTTCTTCATTCAAGAAGTCCCAACAGTACAACAAAGGATCAATGCCTGCAAATCGTGTGGCTCTCTACAATGGAATTCTCCGGGATCGTGTGGCGAATCACCGGTTGGCCTACTCACACTGATCAACATTATCTGCTCATGTAAATCTTGGGGTTTGATTGTTCATAAAGATTAGTTCTTTCTTTTCCTGTAGTTTTGTGTACAAAGTCTTTTTTTTTTTTTTTTTTCATTTTTCTTCTGAGGTTACAAGGATTATTCGAAATTGTAAGGCAGGATGGGCCCACATGTTTTGGTAGTTGATGCCGTTTTATGTTCCTTCTTGTAACATCATGATTGGGTACAGAGTGGATCCCCTCTTCCCCTTCGTCCACCAAAATTTTTTGTTAATACCAATCCTTTCGATCTTCTTGGGTTGTTTTCAGCAGCTGGAAAGTTTGACTAAGATTAGCCCTTTACATCTTTCCACTGTTCTGTGATTCTGTTTTCACTTTCCAAAGTGCTAGATTCTTTGTTTTGATTTTCTCCGCAAGGATTAATTGACGAAGAATAATAGTTTGTTTGGTGCCGCACACAGTTTTGACGTTCGGTTTTTAATGAATATTAGAACATGGAAATTTGTGTATCGGCTTATTTGATGATAAACTTGTTTTATGATCATTCGCATAATTTTAGTAGAGTATTAAAAATCTAATGTTCATAGCAAAAATCAAGCATCTTGTATTAAGTCGGATTATAATGGGACATGGTCACAATTCAGCGTAGGTTTGATTGCGTTGCAATAATGTTGGTGTTCTATTGCTTAAGTTTTTCTTTCGGCAAATGAAATCCATCCACATGTGAATGTACGGGAACATACATACAGAGTGTGAACAGAGGCATGTGCCAGGATGCTTCCTACTCCATGCCATTTTACTTTTGAGAAGGACTTGTACATTAAATTGACCTAATCAAACCTTGGAAAGGAAGTCAAGCCAAGTGGGAACATATTATACACAAACCCAGACTTTGGACCACCTTCAATATAGCTTATTAATTGAATCTTGACTAAGTTGTAGATCAACAGAAAAATGATTCTTCATCAATGTGACTTTGTGCATAACCATTCCTTACATAAAAAATGAAGATACTAAACATCAACTTGGGAGTTTTAAATCCACCAATTAGCGTAATTGTTACGTATAATCGGATGTTGCCCGTTTTAAGGGAAAGTAAACTCAATGTAGGAACAAAAACAGAACATATATATCAGTGTCTTTGTCCTCCTGTTTCTGCATTTTCTTCTGTGGGGGCAGTGCGTCCCATATGCCCTCCAATTCCTATGTTTTTTCTAAATCCAAATTTGTTTCGTTCTGTTATTAAATTCCAATTAGATTATTTTCTAATGTCATAGTGTTCTCCACAAAACAT
Organism: Spiraea crenata; assembly: GCA_033992175.1. Lineage (NCBI taxonomy): Eukaryota > Viridiplantae > Streptophyta > Magnoliopsida > Rosales > Rosaceae > Spiraea > Spiraea crenata. The sequence continues at coordinate 1,474,002 of JAVBHV010000079.1, read as the reverse complement.
CTGCATGTTCCAAATTCCTTATTTTGGTTTTGGTTACCAAACCTACTCATTCCGGTGTCACCAAAAATATCCCCACCAATGAAACTTGAAAATTTTCTCTGTTTTTGTTCTTCGCACTCTCCACTAGATGTTGAGGTTACTGTGATTGGCTAATGATGTACTGAGCCAATCCTACTTCTTCTCATTGCTACCCATTCTACTCCATATTTGCACTCGAGTTCAAATCATATTTCCCGCCTATAGAGTAGTGTTTATATCATATATATTCTATTGGATTCTTCCACGTATACAACAACAAATCAAGAACGGTCAACCAAGTCATTTTCAGAAAGGGTGAGAGTATTTGGCTAAAAAACTTCAAGCAAAGACAACAAGAACTTGGGACCAACATAATTGAATGTACTGTACCGTGTAAAATGAGCTAAATATGAGTACAATATGTATGGATGCAGTAAAAGGTCATGGTCAGCACGCAAGGACCGATCGTATATGATTGTAACAAATCACATGAACACAGATGGTACTCTCCAATTCACACATCTCCAACATTTTGGATAGGTTCATCTGTTTGATTTTTAATATTGAAAGAATTCAATTTTGCATCATGCATCATAGTTTGGCTTGCATATCATGTATTACGTGATGAGTGTTGTAAATAGATGATGATATGCTTTAATGACAGCTGCCTTTGGCCAAAACTTCATCAGAAAATCCGCAGTTATGACGAAACTCTTCCACTAGCAAAGAAAATGTGGAATTAGGTTAGTGAGTCTAAAACACAGTGAATCGAGATAAAGAAAAGGTGAACCAACAACTTATTGATCAATTTCTCATTAATTACTGCGTAATGATTGTTTAAAGGGTAACACAATGTTCATTGACTGATAAAAGAATGATTAATCTGGATTGGGTGAGCTGAGCAAAGCCCCTCCAATGATATAGTTGGAAGCTTTTCAAGGTGGAAGATGAGCAATACAATCACACAATGAAAGGTCCATTCGCCCATCAACAGCGCAGTTAAAAAAGGAGCATGACATCTGCAGAATCTATAGTTAGATGCTTCCTGGATCCACTTTCTCAATGACCTCATGAACTTTCTTACATTTTTTTATGCAAAAGAGAAAAGAGGAGGCTTTTCCTCATTCCTCCCAAGTGGTCCATCTGTGGTAGCCATCCATTTAGTCAATAAAAGAGCCACTGCTTTTTTGCTTTAATATGAATTGGCGTTATTTCCCTATTTAGAGTATTTTCAGGAAATTTTATAAATATATCTAGCAAATATGTATTTCGATGTCATATGTGGCGCTGTATAGATTTATTTCAAGAATAGTTTACTGGAAAGTTTACCTTTCTCAAATCTTATGCAATAATAAATCTAATGACAGAAATGCCATTATAGCCATTGACACCATCGACAGCGCTGTCCATGAATAGTTTACTGGAGAGTCAATGACTCAATGGTGTTGATGGCAACGGAGACATTTCCATCACTTAGGGGTATTCTCGCAGAAGATCTGAGAAGAGGGAGAGTTCAACTTGAGAGGACAAATCAGAGTAATCTCAATAGTATTAAAACCATTGAATTAACCATTACCGCAGCATTTGACATGAAACCTTATAATATAATACTTCACCAATCACAACAAAATGTGTGCTCATCTTACCTCATTGTGTTGGTGGTCTTGCACAATGTACTTTAAAAATGATTAAATGGAAAGTAGAAGTACGAAGAAACATACAAATTAAAAACCAACCAATGAAATGCCAACATGTTTAATTTATTAGCACAAGTGACTTCACATGATTTGGTAGATTAGGTGGGAAAGGAAGGGTGAAAAAGCTAGCTATGAAAGCTGCTTCTTTCCTAAACATGGAAGCGTTGATTTTTTTTATTTTATATTTTGCAACTAAAGTAGCTAATTAGAGGGTTGATTGAAGATAAGGATGAGCAAGCTCTGTCAGAATAGTTAATTAACACTAATGGCTAGTCCTAAATGTACTGCATTAGTGGCGCCTAATTGTACTTCCATACGGGCGATGACGTACTTCAAGGGTTAAATTATTATAGAACATCCCTAACATAACTACCACTTCAAGGGTTAAGTATACTTACTGCAAAGAATCACTAATCACCAATCCTTAGATTCCGGAAATCGGACGCATTCCATCAAATTTTATCCATCAGTTGGAAACATTTTACTCAAGCATCCGTTCTAATCATGGTCGTCGCTTTAGTGTGTAACATAAGCTAATTACGTGTCATTTCACTAAGCACCAAGAATTCTTTGGTTATATTTGTTTGTCTCCATCATCAGATTTTTTTTTTCCCCAAAAGGAGGATGAAGCTTTTTTCTTAACAAGGAAATAGTTGCATTTTTTTTTTTCCAAAGATAGGTTTAGATGAGAAACTTGCTTCTCTTTACAGAGAAAAAGATAACTTTAAGGAGAAACTAGCTTCTTGGCACGCGCTAATCTTGTGCCAAGAGACATCTTGAACTCTTATGTGTATGATTCAGTTCTATGTATGTTGAAAGTATGAAAGAAAAAGGCAAGACATGGCTTTTAAGCAAATCATAATCAATTACTTTAACTCGATGAATGAACACCAAAGATTGGAGTGACATATCCTGATACTCGACCAGTTAGAGAATCATAGTGCAGTTGAGGGTGTGTTCCGGGTGCAGAGAAATCTGGAGCATACTTCATAAGCCATTCTGGTTTGACACGAGTAACGCAGTGCTGCAGTGCAAGTATACCCGAGATCCTCCTCGCCGTCTGTATTAGCTCATTGTATACCAAAAATTCAGGGGCAGATTTAGAAACATGCGACAAGTTGTCAAGGAACAGATGCTCTTCTTTAGTCCTGCAGGCTTCGTACCTAAAGTTTATATCTCTTGATTCAAATGGCCTTGATGAAGAATGTTTTCTTCTGGCAACCCTATCAACAAGGCGGCCCTCCCATTGGGCAAGCGAAGCCCAAGAGTTGGGCCCCTAATGGGAAGGGCCCTCAAATTTTTTCATATGTCATAGGTTATTCGTTTAGTATCTTTCGTAGTTAAATATCTTACAAAGATGTTGGAGATTGATTTTCAAAGCATATGAATTTTTGGGATGATTGGATTTGCAGATTTATTATCTATTCCGACAGAACTAATGGTAAAAAAAATGATGTTCCTTAATCAGGGCCCCAACTCTTTTCTTGCTTTGGGCCACCAAATAGGCAGGACCAGACGTGCCTATCAACACCAGAAAGGATAGCTTGGCATAAGAGCTCTTGGTCATACAAGGAGAGAGGGTTTCTTATATCATGGGATTCCCTCCAAACATGTTCTACATCTTCCAGGCTACCGTGCCTCCACGAGAGTTCCTTCTCACCAACAGAATCTACATTTTGATACGTAAATAAAAGCTTCAGTAGCTGCTTTCTCAGCTTGGACATTTCCTTCATGATGTTCAGGTGTAGAGCATTGTCATTGCAGAACTGTGCCCGGCTCGTGGACAGTCCATAGCACTGCAAAGCACAAAGCATAAGCTCTGAACAATGCATCACTGTTAGGATTCAAAAATCTTTCAAGAGACTCTCGTTCAGTTTCTTTTTTCTTCTTTCTTAACTTCTCTTCATTTGAATATTCACCGGAAACGTAAGTTTTAGCATTGTCCTAGTGTGCTGTGCGACTATCTTCAAACTGCGTGACAAAAGGATTTGGATAGCTCAAACGCTGCAACAGCTCGGCATATGCTAATACCAAATTAGCTCGGGAATAAATAACTTTTTTGCCTTTCAGTCATGGGCCGGCCTTGTACTAACGAGAGGCTTAATATGAGGCCCAAATGGGCCCAACATACACAGCTCGCGCTTTCTTCTTCACGAGCAGATTCTGAAGAAGGCGCATTTTTGCACTAGGCTACACAGAGAGACGAGGTTTTCATTACCAGCTGAAACGCCGCCGTTTGCAACCAGGTATTGGTCCTCCATTGATGTACGGAAATATGTATTGAAGTTGTTGTTCTTCTGGTAAACAATTGTTACTGCTTAGTTTTACTTGTCATTTCTGTACACAACACAACTAGGGTTTTAGGGTTTTAGGGTTTTAGGTTCAATTATTGCTGCGTAATCGCCATTTTTATAAATTGATAGTGAAGGTTGGATTTTTACACCTTTTTTATATGTATAGAAGTGTAAAGGATGCATTTTGATCCAACTGTGTTTCTGGGTTCAATCTGGATTTGGGAATACAAGTCAGAATGTGATAGATTTGATGACATGAGCATACAGTGAAAGTGGTCTAGTGATAACTACCTTCGATTCGTTTGCGAAATCTGCAATTTTATCTGCCTGCTTTGCCAGCTGCTTGTTCAATTCTCAAACCATTTTTTGGTTTATGATGAATTTGATGTTTTGTTTTGTTTTTGGTTTCATCAGTAGCCATGAAGGTGAGATCATCTGTGAAGAAGATGTGCGAGTTCTGCAAGACAATCAAACGCCGTGGGCGGGTGTTTGTGATTTGCTCAGCCAATCCCAAGCACAAGCAGAGACAGGGATTTTCCACAATGGCATATGATGGCACGGTGGCTTCCATGTATGCTGCTCTTCATTCTTTCATATCTCTTTTTGTGTACATTTATATGTTTACTGCTGTGACATTTTTTTTTTTCTTTCTGATTGCATTAGTTTTAAGGGAAAAGCCCTAACTCATTCTGATATAAGAAAAAGAATAACTCGTTAGACGAATTTAGTTCCTCACACGCTTAAAAACTTCCTTGCATTTGAGTGTTAGCTGGGGGGTTGTACTAGTCCATTCTTGAATTCTACTTGGCACTCAGTTAAACACACAAACCTTACAATAAATGGGGCTTACCTTCATTTGGCAGGCCTGCATAGGGTGCCCTGGAGTCTCCTTTTGTATATCAGATATTTTCTAGGAGAGACTAGAACTTACCAATCTGTCAACAGTACAATAAACATTTGCCTTCCCAATGCTTTTGGTCATCCATTTACCAGAAGAGGACAAACGAGTTCTGGGTACCTTGTCTAATTTACAGTTATGAGCTGGTAGTTGCCATGTATTAGGATTTTGTATCTAGCCTGCTTGCTCCAGTGCTGGTGTTTTGGTGCTCGTGTACCAATGATTCTTGTTGGTGATTCAATTAAGTCATAGGTGCAAACATTTTAAATTCTTGCAAACATGTTAGAAGTTGCTGTGGAGTTCCATATTATCGTGTTCCCCTTTTGGTTCTGTATTATTTCCCCCATGTGCTGTCTCACACACAAATGTGCGTGTTCACAAACTAATGCACTAATGCATGTACGCATCTCTTTTTGTGAATCTTTTTCTTATGGCAATGCATCAACTTCCTACGAGATATGTGACGTGCGAAAGGAATTCAATTGCCAGTTTCTCTCGTTGAATGTTTGTGTGATTTTCAGGACCATAGAGACTAGTGTCAAGCAAGCGAACTTCTCTGTTCACAGCGCGCAAGCAGGTCTGGCCTCACTGATACCTAGGAAGCAAGAAACCCCCATGCCCTCACTACCTTCTACGATACTGGGATGGAGGGTCGGCTTGGCATCGATTCTGTTCAAGAGCCCAATTAGCTTTAAAAACTGAAACGGGAAGAATGCGAACTTGATTCCCAGTTTTGAAGTCAATCTCTTTGGTTGTGCTGCCTAGTATATTTCCAAAATGTTATATGCTCCTTGGATTTTAGCTCTTAATGCAAATGTTTTCAAAGCGGATCATATTTTTGTATGTTGCAACTTTTCGCTGTAAGTCATGCGGGCAGGTGTACCGTCTCTCGTTAGTCCTACCCGAAAGGTAGAGGCCCTTCACATTTCTGAATAATGTATTCTTTCTATCACTCTCACAATCCCTCCACTCTTCTAAATGATCAATCAAACAATAATAGTGTTCTTGCTTTCAACACTGTCATCACTCAATAAGTCTCTCCTTGAGCCTTCGCAGAAGTTTCCTGTCACCAAATTTCCCAACTAAAAACAAAATTTGGAGACTATCGCTCTCCTCGTGTCAAATCAACTTATCTAGTTCATGAATTTGTAGATTGAATTATATAATTATACGGGTATTTATCAACTAGAGTATCAATTTACCTCGTGCATGAGTTTGTGGGTCGATCTTGTATAAATTGGTGACATGGTAAGTGTGAAACCAACTTTATTACGGAGTAGGAACTTGTACGACCTGAAAAGTGTAGGGTGTAAAAATGTGATAAAATCTAAAGTTACTGGTCCATTTGATTTCAGAGGTAAATTATTGACGCAAAACGACAGCGTTTAGCATGAAAAGAGCGGGATGGGGTCAATTTTCCCGGAAAATGATCCACTACTTTGGTCATTTGAGTTGCCCACAGTAGCAGCACACTCATCAATTCAAGCAAGTGGGAAAAACTGCAGCATAATTAAGCTGTAATTAATCGAATAATTGAAAAAACAAATCCAAAAAGTAACCAATCGGAGACGACGAAGAAAAAACAACACAACTCCACGCGAATTTTCTTACCAATTTTTTTCCACACGATTTCCAATTTTCCGAGGAAACTGGAAACCCTAATCCCCCAAATTCCAATTACCCAACATTTGTTTGCGCCAGGTGAACCCAAAGACATCAGCTTTTTGAATGTTTTGGACTACAGTCGAGGAGCAGACTAGATGGTGACCACGCTCAACGCCTCCATGACAGCTTGGATCCGCCATTTCTTAGCTTGCATGGGGTAATTCTTGGATTACATTTTGTTTTTGTATCTACTTTTTATGGAAGCTTTTTGGGTTCTTCGAAAGTTACCAACTTTTGAAAGGTTTGACTCATTGGCTTACTTGGTTGGTAGTAAAACTTAATTTTCTGAGTTTGTGGAGCAAATTTTGGATTGAAAATGCCTTAAAACTGAAAAATTTATCTTCTGGGTTCCAAAAGTTTGAAGCTTTTTTAGTAACAGTGGCAAGCTCAGCTGAAATTTGTATATGAATCAGTGGGTTGGTTACTTGGTTGCTAGTAGAACACTTCAGATGTGATTTTATCATCTCGGTTCCAAAAATTTGTAGTCTTTAGTAGCAACTAGCAAATGGGCACACCCGATGCGAGTGCAAATTTTAACCTGTCATAGTCTGATATTGATGTCAAGCTGCATATTTTCATTCATTTATCATGGTATATGAATGCTACATTTAGAGAAACTATTCTACCAGAGGGATTTACTAGACACTTTTTGGCGAGCTCAGATCAATTAGTATCTGAGTCAGTGGTATTTTGCTTTGGTGGGATTTGTTGTGCATATGGTTTAACCTGGGTTATAACAGAGCAGTGGTTGTTTTGGATGCTGCACTAAACCCACACCGATTATTGCTGTTGATGAGCCTTCAAAGGGATTGAGAATTCAAGGGCGAAGCGTTAAGAAACCTGGCGTCTCGGATGATTTTTGGAGCAGCAGTACGTATGACTTGGACAATAGCGCCGTTCAATCCCAACGAAGCATCTCGTCCATCAGCACATCAAACCAGACACTTCTCAGCCATATCAGTGGGACTGGTAGCACAAGCAGCCAGTCTGACTTTGTAAATAATGGCAAGTTTTCTTTGCTTGTTATGTTCATATCATTCTTATCTTGGTCTGGCAATCGTGTTTAAGCATGGTTGCTTATTGTCATGTTAAAATTACATTTTCAGTGCAGCTAGCTTCCTCCTTTGTCAGTTTCCCTCACTATGTTGCATATCTTATTCATAACTGTAAGAATATAACTTCAAATCTCATTTGCTACTACCTGCCCTATAAGCTAAGAATTTGCTTTTAAAGTAGATCTGACTAGACAGAGTAGTAAGGATTGAGCAAAACTGGGAAGCAATGCATATTAAAAATGGGATCAGATGTTAATTCATAGATGATCTCCGTAACTGGTAATCATAACTGGACCTGACACAACCAATTATCGTAGCGTGTTGACTCACTTCTGTTCTGATCAGAAGAAGGTTATATGGGTCATGTACAATATTAAATCTCCCCAGGTGTATACAAATTTTTTGTTGACGAAAGTATACGTCAATGTTGTTGTGAACTTACATATTTGTAATGCATAGATTATTGACATGCATCAATTACTCCTCGTAACTGCAGGCCTTGCTCTCTGGAACCAGACCAGGCTTGAGTGGATTGGAAGTGGCAAGCCTAGGAATCAAGCTCCAAAAAGTCGTGAAAGCAGATTGAGGTATGTTTTGTTCTTTTATAACTATGTAGTCCCAATCTTAATTCAGTCCATTAAGCTTGAGTGGTCTAAATGCATTTTCTGCCTATCGGTTATATCAAAGCTATATGACCTATACTGTTGAACTAATTTTCTTGCACGAATCTCTTTATTTCTTACACTAATTCGTTCCTGTTTGTTTAATGCTTTTATCATTTTCAAAGTAGCTCTTGTTTTAAAAATGCTTTGGCAACATCATAAATGGAGGGCATTCCTCAATTCACTTGTAACATGAACTTCATGTCTCATTCTACCCATGGTTGACTATTTATATCCTTGCAGTTGGAATGCAACTTATGAAAGATTGGTTGGAACCAAACAGAGACAACCTTTCACACAGCGGATTCCTTTGTCTGTAAGTCCTCTTTTATCTTTGGCAGTTATACTTGATACTTTTATTGCATTAATGTCATTTCATTGTTTCCACGCAGAACTTTTGTATTTGTGAATGCTAATTTGGGTTCATATTGACAGGACATGATAGAATTTCTCGTTGAAGTATGGGAGCAAGAGGGACTGTATGATTGAGCGAAATCTGTCTTTTAACATCAGGAAGATACTTTTGTGTTTGTAAATCTCAGAGTCGAGCAGATATTTCTGGGGCAAAGAAAAGAACCAAAACAATGAAAATACAGTTTAATTGTAATATTTTTCATCTTTTCTGCCCCTATGTTCACCTGGTATGCACCAAGGAACTGTGGCACTTGCCTCCGCCATGGATAGCTGAATATAGAACCAGTTCCCTTTTCTTGTGTGAATATCAAAGTAAAAAAGAGTTGCTGAACTATACTAGCTTCATGGATGATCTCTATGTAGTCTCCCTTTTCTTTCCTCCCCCATTGTCCATGCATTTTCTGTCATCCTCTTGTTGTTCCCTTTCTTTCTGTCGCTAGCCCAGCATTGATATATCACCGTGAACCGAATAAAGGGTGGAACGAAACAGCTAATGCAACTTTCAATTGCATAATCTACCTGCATATTGTTCTGAAGATGTATATTATTGCCAATCATGCCTCTCTGTGCAGTTCAGGCTGTATTGCTTTGGCAAAAGTTACAAACTTGCTTTGCTCTCAGTATCCTAAAAATGTGTATATTGTTGGAACTTGGATACAAATGAGGTAGTATTCTGTTATAGCTAAACTTGATTAAGCCCAAGTCTGAAACGATGACAACGGAACTTTATGTGCTGTTTTTGAAGTTAGAATTCATCTTATTTTGGGCATTTTATTGCTGTGGCTGAAACAAAGACTTGCTTTCGTGGAAATCTTTTCCATGTGCTTTGTGTCGAGGAGCCATATAACCCACTTCAGCCGATCCATTGTGAAAAGTGGGCTATTTCGGACTTCACTACTAGATCGTATTTTGATCTGAAGTCCACGCAATCGTGTTAGTAACCACATGACAGATCGAGAACTACGCATGTCAATACATTTTCTGTTCAGACTATTTCTAATAAGTCAGCATGCCTTATGCCATGATAATTCGTATAAGATTGAATGAAACTTCAACTATAAAGGTAGGTTGTTGTTGCTGAATATATTCATTTCAAGGAGATAGAATTGTGCAACTGCATGTCTCTTGATAATTGGCATGTGCTATGTGCTGTGATGTCTACTTACCACCAAATGAATCTTGCATCAGAAATCATATCAGGTACACATTTACAGAAGACCATAATCTATCAATGCATTATTTATTCAGCAATGCAACCAGTGTCTTCATTTTGATGAGTTGAACTAGAGAACCATATGATATTTATCTATGTTTTATAACATAAGAAGATATTTAATATTGAAGAATAAATCATACATTTTTTATAACATAAGAAGATATTTAATATTGAAGATGTATATATATATATATTATTAGTTAATATATGAGTTTTTTTTTTTATTTTGCCAACAATAGAAACTTTTATCACACCACATTCTCGCTCCCTCATGTGTGACAACTCCAAGCAACGTTGAAACACAAAAGGATACACCAACACATGAGCAATCTGGCTTTGATAATATGCAGGAAATTGAGGTTCCACGCCAAAACCAATTGGCAATAGAGGAGAGTAGCCAAATCCTTTATGAATACCACCAAAATCCTTTCAGTAGTCAATGTGAAATTTTTATTACACCACATTCTGAACAAATAGTTCTAACAAAATAGTTCTAACTGAATAGTACTAGTCATCTCGTGCATTAAACATATGAACAAATCCTATGACGTAATGTAACTTTACTATATATATTCCGAGTTTTCTATAACCGTCCAACACAAATACGCTTACATGCAATGCATGATGCTGCTGATGTATTGCCAAATCAAGCTGCAATATCACAGCAAGGCCTGATCACAATCTCTAGAATTCTTTCCAAATGGCAGTTAAACAAAGCACCAAGTTGCAAACTTTCTTTAATCTGGACACATTTCTATGCCCTTCTTCCTCCACTTGGTGACTGACGAAGTCTGATTTTGTTAGATCCTGAAAATAACTATATAATTTTTCGTTAAATTTCCAACAACATGAAATTCAGAGAGAACCAGAACAATTCAATAGATTTTTTTAAAAAAAACCCCTCAGATTCAAACAACCACAACCGATACATTGGACATTATCATTTTGAAAAGGTTCAGTGGTCCTCCTCCATTGATCCTTTCAAACCACTCCAATTTCTACCTTTTGAAATCATCTTGATCTTCGAGCAACAATCAATACGTATACAACTTGACATATCTAGATATCCCCCGTACAATGAATGTTTGCAAAGAACAATACAAAAAATCCCAACGACTTTTACCAAAGTAATGAAGATTATCAACGATGAGGACTATAGTGTACCAATCAATTGGTCTTTCCATACATATATTCTGTGTGTGTATGTGTTGGACCACGTCTACATTCTCAACAAAATTCTCAGTTTCGATTAAACTATGAGAAGATACCTAATCCAGGAAGTTTTCCTACTTTAATGTTATGTGTGATACATGAACCGTGTGCCTGCCCTCAACTTTTTCTACCTTTTTCATTAGAGAATTTTTGGGTAAGCTTAGCTAAGCTAAATCGGCTAATTGCAATCTTATAATGTCTAAATCATAAAATTATATAGTAATTAGATCTGTTGATGAGTACAATATATCTGTCTCTCATGATTCCATTTGGCAACTTGCCTTTGTTTGTAGAACATCTTGCTACGCACAAGGGCATGTTCGTGAGCTGGCATGGCATTGAGAGAAGTGCTGCTACTAGCAGTGCACCGATGTTTACAGCCATTTGCCTTGTTGGTTGGTTCAACTTGCAAATGAGTAACAACTAATTGTGAACCTCATCTGACTATGATTAGTGAGTTTTAATATACGATCCAAGTTGATCACATGCATAATAATCAACTTGTGGAAAAGTAGATTAATGTGACTAGTGGTAAGTGCAAGTTGAGGACCAGATACAGATCACAACAAACATTCTAAGAAAGACCAAATATGGATTCCAATTAGTCGTACGGTACCTTGTACAAACTCCAAAAAGGTTAATTAGGACCTCTAGGACTTGGGGACTTGTAACTCTCAAATCGCACCAAATTAACACCATGGTCAAGAAAATAACAAATCAAACGATTTTATACTTCATTTTGTTCTGTTTTTGGATCAGACCAATTCTTGATTTTCATCAGTGTATGTATATTTTCTTATTGGATGATATTAGAAAATAATTTGAACTCGGAACTTTCAAATTCAATACAAGAATTTGCCGTTTATTTTCAAGAAAATACATATTCACCACGTCATAGACAAGTGGGAGAGGATCCATGTTTCTGGTCACATTTGTCAGTCCAACCCCCCGTACCTAGTAATCAGACCCTCATAGTTCTCATGCCACACCACCCAACTCGTATTCAATGCATAGTTGGGCGTAATTGTCACAAGAACACAAAATAGGAAGACCAAATTGTTATGCATGCATCATTTGCGGAGTAACTTTACATAACTTTTAGTTAGAATTCAACATATTAGATTAACTTTATGAATATAAAACTATGAATCCATAGTTTATCTCTTAATCTAAAAAATTCTATGCAAATTTTCAAACATGATCAATATATACTAAACAAAATGGATCAAGTGGCACTGGCAATTGATATAGTGGTTGGCTATCAGCGGCGTGCAAAACCTTATTGAAATTCAAGTGGCCACCGTTTTACTTTATGTGATTTGCTAAATTTGTATTGTCACTCAAATTATTGCCAGTATTAATTTTTCATCTTAAACCAAATAACACGAAAATCTTTCTTTTGCAGCTGAGTTTGAATCCTCGATCATGTAGTTTAAGAAAACCGAAGATGAAACCCGCTTAATTAAGAAATGTATGTGGAGAAGGAAAGCAATGCCCTTGTCCAAACAAGGAAAAGGTAGGTGAAAAATGAAAGAAGAAATGGTCGGTAGATTGGCGGAGTCTTGAAGACAAGGAAAGATAATCAGAGACTTGAATTAGAAAAGCAAAGCAAATATGAAAACCCCAACCCAAGAAAGAAAAAAGCGACATTTTGTAGCACCCTCTCTAGAGAATTTGAAAGCGATCCATTGATTCTAGCCCATTATTATGTATCATGTTTTTCAAAAGCCTGAAATTTTTATTTTTGAGCCACATACACGTTGGACCTACAGTCTATATTATTGTTATTTTTATATGATCATATTCATTGCACAACACATAATGGTTTGTCCAAGAGGAGAGAACCAATTTGGGCATGATATTGACAGTGGGTCCCTCCTTATCACTCATTCTATGTTTCTCTTCTCCACCCCTGGTCCCCTACCCCAACATTGTATCTGGGTGGGAGACCTGTTTTGGGAAACAAATTTTTGACCACTGCTAGGTTGACCTAGCATTGTTGGTACTGTTTGAGGCAACATGTCAATGGATAAATAGGTTTAATTTTTATCCGCATAAAAAGTTCTGAAAAGTACGAGTTGTAATTTTTCTCCGCATAAGATGTTCGGATAATTACGAATTAATAAGTGGTGTATCGCTATTGCATCGAAATTATATCAACATTTACTTTTTAATGCGCACAGATTATGGATTCTATGATTGCAAGTCAATTATTAGTGTTAATCAATTGTCTACAGTGATGAATCTAGAATGATGTAACACACACAACAAACAAAGATGGACCTCCATCCAATACATAGTTGATTAGACATGACCACCACCCTTACCCGAATTGTGTCAACATAACAGCGGTCCAACTAGAAACCAAAGGTACATAATGTAACTACGAAATGAGTAATGCCAGATGCACTTGGTCTCGGATTCATTTGAAATTTATTCCAAACGAATAAAAGGTGGACACATTAGTTGATTTTCTCAATTTGAGAAACAACTCAATGTCTTACTACTTGATTTTTCTTGGGATTCAGTTCGGATTTTGAATTTGTCTGTTTTATGTTGTGATACACGATTTTTTTCATCTTGTACAGAAAATTGGTTCTAAACCAATTACGAAACCAAGAAAAATCAATTACTACTTATAGTGATATTGTCTATTGTAGATTGGACAAATTAAATAGGATTAATGATATTTAACCACCAGCTAGAGGAGAATTAAACCTTTGATTGATGTGGCTCCTAGTGTCCCATCTTACAGTAGTCAATAATGTATGATTAATTAACCTTAATATTGTCTAATGGTGTATTTCAATTTCTAACCATCTTTTCTCAAAAAATAAAAAAGTAGACATCCCACCTCTTTTTTTATTTATTTATATTTTTATCAACAGGAACATCCCCACCTATTTCCTCCTAACTCAGGTGATTATTTTGTAGTGGCTGCCTCATACTGTTGGTTCAAGATTGCCTTCTTTTATCAAAAACGCGTTATTCCTCCATGAAATGAACCTGAAGAGGAAAATGACAAAATAAATTTAACAAAAAGAGAAAGAATGAAAAGAATTCTCTAAATTAGAAAGATGTGAAGGCAATCAAACTTATTGGTGTGCGTTAACCAAGTTGATTTAGAAAAAACAGTAGTCTATTGGTATGCCCCTGTATATCCAAACAAGGAAAAAAGCACACAACTTTTCACCATGCTCATGTACTTTTTTAGCCATTAGTCCACATACATGCATTTAATCATGCACACACAAAATCTACTCAGTGCTAATCTAGTCGCCTAATCACACTGTAAATCTCATTATCAAAAGGAAAGATCTAGAAATTCCATTTTTTTGTTCTTTTTTTTTCTAATTATGAGGGGATTGTTTTTAGATGTGAAAAATTTGTTGAATTCTCTCATTTATCGATCCATTGTATCTGATACGATGTATAATTGGAAACAAATCAACCTGACTTTATAAAATTACCAAATGAAACTCAGTGCAGAATGTAAAGTATGGAAACAAATCAAATCCAATATTATGAAATTTCCAAAAATTAAACAACCCTTGGATTTCACATAAGAATGATGACCATGCATGATGTGCTACAAGGTTCTTCCCCCCAAATGAACCAACCAAAACCATATATTATTTTCACAATTTGAATCTAAACAAACTAACCCAAATCAAGCTATTAAATTCTTTTTTTGCTTGAAAAAAAAAACATTTATGAAAAAGGACATGGGTGGTTTTGAGATTGGCAGTTTTGGGAGAAGACTGGTATTGTGGAAAGATGCAATGCATGTAGAGGTGAAGGCGACAGCTTTGTATATTTCTTCTCCCCAATATATAAAAGCTTCAAGCTTTTCCCAATGACAACATAAATACTTCACCATTCCTCTTTCTTCCCTCAATTTCAATTCCATCTTCAATCTCCTCCTCCACTTTTTTCCCTACTTGTTTAGGGTTCTTCATCAGATGCTCTGTGGCCTCCTCTGTGCTCTCATCGCTCTAATCTCAACCGCCTTCAATCTCTTTGCTTTTGCTCTTTGTGGAGGATTTGAAAGCCTCTGCTCATGCCGACCCTCGTTAATTACAGTGGTGAGTTTGTGTTTTTTTTATTTGATTTCTGGGTTTTTGTGTGTGTTTGGAATCATGGGTTGGTGTTTATATTGATCTACATGTCTAAAGTTTGAATCTTTTGGTCCCTTAATGGTTGAGGAATGTTTAGATTCAATGCCTGGTTGAATGTTCATATATCTTATAGTTGTTGAAGATTCTTGTTGTTGGATTGTTGAAAATGATATGCCTTTTCTGTTTCTTTCTGTTTTTGGAAATAAAGTTTGCTAAGAAATCCCAACAGATGGTTTTACATTCAATAGGATTGTGTGATATGTTACATTTATTGGTAAGTTCTCAGATGTTGAAATCCATCCAGGATAGAGATGATCACTTTATGCTCACTATCATCTAGAGTTGAGATTAGGATTACAGAGTTACTACATAAAATGTTGTGATTTGGACTTGGTTTGAACAGAACTGGTAGCTGAGTTTAGATTTTGTTTATGGGGTTTCAGGTGATGATGATCTGTATGGTTCTTTTTACTCAAATCCCATGGATTTGGGTTGCTCCTTCTCAATGGGATCCAATGTGGATGTGTATTACCCTCCTAGCAAGCGGGCTCGCATCAGTTCTCGGTTTTCCTTTGGAAACACCCATTCTCAGCAAGTCAGGACATCTTCAATCGATGTTCTTCCCGAGGAATGCCTCTTTGAGATCTTTAGGCGCCTTGATGGCGGTAAAGAGAGGGTCTCCTGTGCAGGTGTCTCTAAGAAGTGGCTTATGCTCTTGAGCACTATCCGAAAGGTTGATCTTTGCAAAAGCCTGGATGCAGATAAGGCTGTGAAGGAGACGCACGGTTCCGATGATGTTGAAATGACTCGTAGTGATGAAGATCAAGAACTGGTAAATGATGGTTTTCTTACCAGGTGTTTGGAAGGGAAGAAAGCAACTGATGTTAGACTTGCTGCTATTTCTGTTGGAACCAGTAGCCGCGGGGGTTTGGGAAAGCTATCCATTCGTGGTAGCAACTCGTTCCGTGGAGTTACCAACGTTGGTCTCGCTGCAGTTGCTCACGGATGCCCTCTTCTCAAGTCTCTTTCTTTGTGGAATGTATCCTCTGTTGATGATGAAGGTCTGATTGAGATAGCTAAAGGATGCCCTTTGTTGGAGAAGCTCGATCTTTGCCAGTGCCCCTCAATTACCAACAAAGGTTTGATTGCAATTGCACAGAGCTGCCCAAATTTGACTTCTCTGAACATTGAGTCATGTTCACACATTGGAAACGAAGGCTTGCAAGCTATTGGCAAGTGTTGCTCCAAGCTACTGTCCATCTCTATCAGAGACTGCATTCTTGTTGGCGATCATGGAGTATCTAGTCTGTTAGCATCAGCTTCTTCTGTGCTGATGAAGGTAAAGCTTCAAGCTTTGAATATCACAGATTTCTCTCTTGCCGTGATTGGGCATTACGGCAAGGCTGTTACCAATTTAGTCCTAACTGGTCTCCAGAGTGTGAGCGAGAAAGGATTTTGGGTCATGGGTAACGCTCAAGCCCTGCAGAATCTGATTTCATTGACAATTACATCATGCCGTGGAACTACAGATGTCAGTCTCGAAGCCATTGGCAAGGGATGCACAAATTTGAAGCACATGTGCCTTCGCAAGTGTTGCTTTGTATCTGACAAGGGGCTTGTAGGTTTTGCCAAAGCTGGGGGATCACTTGAGAGCCTGCAATTGGAGGAGTGCAACAGGGTTACCCAATCCGGAATCATTTCTGCACTGTCGAACTGCGGAGAAAAGCTGAGGTCTCTCACCCTAGTCAAGTGCATGGGAATCAAGGATATGGATTTCGCAGTACCTATGCCCTTTCGTTGCAACTCAATTCGATCCTTGTCCATCCGAAACTGCCCTGGGTTTGGTAGTGCTAGCCTGGCTATGGTTGGTAGGTTGTGCCCTCAACTTCAGAATGTGGACCTGAGTGGCCTCTATGGAATTACAGATGCAGGGATTCTCTCTCTTCTAGAGAGCTCAGAGGAAGGTCTTGTCAAATTGAATATTAGTGGCTGCTTAAATTTGACAGATGAAGTAGTTGTGGCTTTGGTTAGGCTCCATAGGGAAACTCTGGAGGTTCTGAGTCTCGATGGCTGCAGGAAGATTACTGATGCAAGCTTGGTGGCAATTGCAGACAACTGCTTGTTTCTTCGTGAGCTAGATGTATCAAAGTGTGCAATCACAGATTCCGGTCTTGCTGTCCTTGCTTCTGCAGATCAAATCAACTTGCAAGTCCTCTCCATGTCTGGTTGTTCCGAAATATCACACAAGAGCCTTTCCTCCTTGAAAAAGTTGGGCAATACACTTGTCGGGTTGAATCTCCAAAATTGTACTGCAATCAGCAACAGAACAATTGAGCTGCTTGTGGAGAGCTTGTGGAGATGCGACATCCTGGCCTAATCATACATAAAACAGCATGTCCGTGTGGCAAACAGGGAAGCAGATATGCAGTAGGGGTAAAATGAAAGCGGAAGAACTCTGCTTTATCTCATCAGATCGTAGATGTTAAGTTCATACAGTCAGTTTACATGGGTAGCAAAGTTCAGCATACAACATTTTTGGCCCATCAGTAGTGGCGCAGCTGGTAGCTCAGCGGCTTGGTTGTTCCTATGGGGACTTTGGCCATTCTTTTTGCAGGCTTATCATCGGAAAGCCTGTTTTTTTTCAGCCTCCTCACCAACAGGAGTCTGCCTCTTTCATGGCCGAGGTTCCCCTAGAAGACAGTCACCAAGCGCTGCAATAAGGTGTTTCCACTTGTGTTCGGTCCTCCTTTTGTTTAGCTGGATGGTATACCTGGTGTTTTTAGCTTTGTCCACATTCCTTAGGCGTGTCTGATCAAGCTTTCCTTATTTTCAGTCTCATGGAAGTCTGTTGTCTGAGATCTTAGTTTCGGTTTGCGATTACTTATGGTCGTGCTCATGTTTAAGGGACTAGTTTTCCCTTTCATGAGCTTAGTATTTGGTCGCTCTGTGCGGATTGAAGTAATGTGTTCCGCCTGCTTTAGGGCTTTGTTGGTGGCAGCGATTCCAGTCGTCTGCCTTGACAACCTTGTTTAGGGGTTGTTCTTTTTCCTAACCAAGTCATATTGTGGCAGGTCTCTCCTTGCTTATGAATTGTACACTGCAACCAATAGTAATGTGATTACTTAATTTTCACTACATGGGATCATTTTTTCGTTTTTACATGATGAATGCATAATAATTCATTAATAATTCATGATTATCAGTCTCTTGGCTTTCAAGTAACGTTAAGATCATCAGAATCCAACAGGAAGGTGCTTTTAAGTAATGCGGAAGAATGACAGAGGGAATGGAAAATTGATTACTTCCATACTTTACTTTCCAACGTCTCCTCCCTGAAAAAGATGGGGAAAACGTTCAAGTGTAAATGATTACTCAAGGTGGCGTGCAATGTGGTTGAATAGAATTTTTATTAAAACTATATAAAAATTAATTCTCAATTTCAAAAATATCAATCGTCCACAAAAAAAAAAGATATACTACCGGATAAAAACAAAGATAATGAAAAAGGAGTAGGAAGTGTTTCTCGGTCGTGATGACGCGGTAGAGATAAGCAGCCATCTCTCCTGCCTCTTCATAATTCAAAAGAACAGCAAGATCAAGATGGCTACTGTTTGAGTGTTGCATCATTGAAAGACCTGTTTGTCCTATGCAGCTAAAGTTCCAAACACACCACCAGATGGGAAATCTTTTGCACATTGCAAAAGCTATGTGGTGATAGGGATTGGTAGCCCACTATTCATGCTGTCAATCAACCATGTGGCTGTTCTGATCAGGCCTGTGATGTTTAGCAGTTAGACTTTCCCTGTGCACAGATTCTCCCCTGTTTCTATGAAAAAGAGCAAAATACCAGTTTCAATCATGTCGTTCTTATGTTTTTCCTAAAAAGAGAGGAAATCTAAAGTTCCAATTAGAAGATTGTTTACCACTGGATTAGCAGCAGGTTATGTACCTTCACGATTTCTTGATAGGATATAGTCATACTTAATACAATATAGTTGTAGTTGTTAAATTAACGAATTGATTTTTCTCCAGTATTAGTGACTTTTCTCTAGAACTAGTGAAGGATGGATCGATCACTCTGAATCAGTTGGGTTGTCTTCACACCAGTACCACAATCGAATAACAAAAGTGGTTGTTTTATGACACCTCTGCACAAAAGTAATGTCTCTTAGCAACTCCTGGAAGCATGGGCACTTGACTGTGAGCGTGCTTTTCTAAAGTACGCATCCCCTCGTCAACCCAACATGATCACGGCCAATTCAAAATCAGAAGATGTTGTATCCCATAACATTTGGTAATTTGCTTCATGGCCATTAATAATCTGGTATCGTACTACTTACTGCAATGTTTACAACTTAAGCAAACTTTAAACTCAGACTGTCTGCACAAAAGTGAACACTCTAGTGACACAGGTCGTCACTAAAATCCGGTAAATGATACGTTGATTTAATCCAGGTACCACCCAATTCAGACCAACATTGTACAGCTTTGTTAGTAATTCATGGTCATCTCATTGGTAATGACTGGTACTTACTGCAATATTAGTACTTAATCAGCAACTATTTGCAGAAAACAAAGGAAAGAGGGAATAATATTGGGAAACAGGTAAGCCAAAGGCAGGGCCTGCAAGATGACAAAGGAGGGGGGGATTGTACACGGTACACCAATAATTTGAAAAGCAGGCATGGAAAAGTCAATTCACGCAGAAAAAGATGAAAAACTTGTAACTTCAGTCATTCACACTGAAACCTAAAGTCAGACAAACTGACAGTTCCCTACAAAAAAGGTTCAAAACCCAAGTCATCTCCATCCTTTTACAACCCCAAAACTGAGATGCATTGCTCTGGCTGGTCACAACAAGTCATCAAGTCATCAGTCATCACCAAGACTAACTCCACAGCTTCTCATCTCGAAGTTTCTTTGCCAATTTTCTTATTCTAGTCTTTTTTTGGTAACTGATACCATCATCTAATCCGAGTGCCAATCGAAGCGAAATCATTAGCCATTCACCTTCGTTTGTACCACAAAACTAACAAGTTACGAGGAATCAAACTCTTCTATTCGTTTCTACTCAAGACAAGACCATTGATGGCTTCTTCAACAAAATGTTCCAATGGGTTGAAGATCAGGGTCATGATAATGATGTTCATCTTTTCACTCACATGCTTTCTTTCCAAATCAGGTATCTGAAAGTCTGAAACAGACCCCGATTTTGTTGAGACATTCCTCTGCATAAATATCTTGCTATTCTAATTTTTTCTGTATTTTTTTTTCCTTTCTGCTTTTGCCAATTTAGCAGAGTCGACAATGGTGCAAAGAGATGGTGATCAGTTGAAAAAGGAAATGAAGATGGTGTTGGGTTCAAGTCCACCAAGGTGTGTGAACAGGTGCATGAGTTGCAGACCTTGCACTGCAACTCTGGTTACTTCTCCACACCATCAGAACACTCTCAAGGCAGCAAGATATCAGGGAGATGAGAGCTATTATCTTCTGGCATGGAAATGCAGATGTAGAAACAAATTGTTTCAACCTTGATTGTCATTTTTAGCTTAATCCAAGGGTTTCGTACTTATATGTACCTAATTAGCAGTTTATGATATTGATAGAGACACTGGTCCAGTAAGCACCCCATTTACTCTACATAATCCAAGTCTTGTTCGACCACAGCTTGTCTTTCATGGAGAAGATTTCTTTTGCACAGAATTTCGGATTGGATTGTCAGCGCCCAAATTGATAGACGTAATTTTAGGTGATGTTCATGGAATCCCATGTCAATCAAATTGCAGTGAGGAAATCTTCTGCGATGAGAGAGTTGACACAAAAATACTTCAGGAATTATAAAGAAAACGCTGTAGCGGTGGATGATAATGAACTATCTTCGTGATTATACATTATGAGAATAATTATGATAAAGAACTATCTTCGTGATTATACATTCTGGGAATAATTACAGGCACACTAAATATACAAGTATACGATTTTCTCAACAGAGACATAACTACATATTCTTTTCCTGATTTTTTGGCGTAAAAAGAAACGACGTACAAGGCAACATATTGACGGCACTGCACTGCCACCAAACTTTCT
Organism: Spiraea crenata; assembly: GCA_033992175.1. Lineage (NCBI taxonomy): Eukaryota > Viridiplantae > Streptophyta > Magnoliopsida > Rosales > Rosaceae > Spiraea > Spiraea crenata. The sequence goes on along the minus strand of JAVBHV010000079.1, from coordinate 1,452,666 downwards.
TATTTTTGGTACAAGGTTGGGAGGGGTATAGCCTCCGCTTGTTGGTCTGCTCAGTTGAATTGCGTCACACCCAAGGAAATGGATCAGCGAGTCATTGTTCTGAGCAGATTGGAACTAGCCATACCTTCTTTCGGTTTCCAAATAACGTCTTCTAACTTGGCACAAAAATTCTTGTAAAACTGCAAAAAGAACCACATGAAAGGTAAATTAACTGATGCAAGGATGCAATCTTCACAAAAGAGTCCGCAAGAAGAAATAGATTGAGTACATGAGACCCTCCAAAAGATTGTATCATAGTAGCTATGTATGGTTGGTAACGAACTACACCTGACTTTATCAAACACCGTAGTACTAACCTTATGATATTCAAGTGTATCTCCGGCAGCCTTCCGAGCATCCACCATGAAAAGAGATGGTGCAACTTCAAAAACCTGTGTACGTTTAATCATGTTAAAAAGGGTCTATCCTGAAACCCAGCCTTCCGTTGGAAAGACAAGTACAATGTCATGCAGACAATCGCGAAAATTACCTCGAGAACAACTGCAAATTGCCCCATCTTATTTGCAGATATTCCTTCAAGTCTTGTCTATAGTGACCAAAAATTTGGACAAGTTAGAACATGACATTATCCAACAGAAAAATAATAGAAAAAAGAACTAAATGATATGTAGTCAACCAATAATACTCAAACGTCTACTAAGATCGTTAGTCAATGTTGGACTACATAAGTCAAAATGAAAAAACTTGGCAAGGCCTACTACGTAAAGTTAATGCCAATCTTACATTACATACCTTATAATTACGTGTATGGACCTTCAGACCCATTGATTCTGCAACAGCTTCTAAATTTGATATTATCACTTGAGCCGGTTTGCGGGATACAAATCGAGTTTGCCGTTTTATATAATCCTGCAAGAGAAAAAATGGCATTTGAGAGAGAGAATAACCTCGCAGAATACATAAATAATTAATACTTTAAAAGTTTAAAAAATAGCAACTCAAAGGCTGGCCAAACAACCACTTATGGAACCATGAAGCAGGAAACATGTGACAGAAGAAGTGCTGAAAGTATACGACTATACCTGTCTCCTGTCAAACAATGCTGATAAATTTAGCCCTTGGGATAGGGTAATCATCTCAAATGCATTCATTATTAAAGGGCCACCATCCTTACTTTCTGACCTCTCTGCTACATATTGGTCCTGTGACATACCAATAATAGTAAACAAAATTTCTTTCTTAGTTATTGGATGGAACTTGAAACATATAAACCATGCCCAAGAAATAGTAGTTCTTTGACACCATGTTATTATCAATTTAATGCACCCTACAAATCTATAATATACTTCATAACAATGTAAACCACATTATTTGGCAACTCTGCTGCTTGTATTCGACAATCTCCTACTAAAAGGAAAAGTGTAGCACAAAAGAAAAACCAACCAACCTCAATATCCTCAAAGACTGCGCGAACATCATCCAAGCTGACTTCCTCATCTTCCCTATGCTTGACAGGCACATAATTCTTCCTAAACCATGGATCCTTTCTGATTCCATCAATCCGAATACGCTGCATTCACACATGAAGCAGTTAAAGACATGTAGGAGAATCCTTAACCTTATCTATGCAGTTTTTCTTATTCCCTTTCTTTTCACCTAACTGACAAAAGCCAAAGAGGACCCTACATGCTCTATGGCCCGGTTTCAAGCGACGGTAGAACACATTTAATAAATACTTGTATACTAGTGCTCAACTTGTTCTAGAAAATGTGATGCAAAGATAATCATATAGAACTATAAATCAATTTGCGCGAAGATTACTAATATCATAGTATGGTGAAGATGTACTCACAGTTTTAGGATTGGGATCAAGTATCTTATGTATCAATGAATTTAGCTCAGGAGAAAACCAAAACGGACAGGAAAACTCAGCTGCACTGATCTGAAGGAAACCAAAAGATAAGTGTCAGTTAAAAGCTCCTATCACATAGCTCCAGTATCAAATGCTCCCATTATATCCACAGAGTCGATATAGAGAAAAGACACAGGAGTGACAGGGAAGAGGGATCAAATACATGCTCGTATGGCTGATAAAGGACTGCAATAGGCTAGGGCAAATAGTATATAAAACATATCAGAAGGAAAAAGAAAGAAGAGTAAGTTCCCTTGCAAAATAATTGCACATGCACACTGTAATAGAGAAGGAAATGGTTGTGTCAGGCATGGACACTGGAATATAGAGTTCCAGACGTTTTAGTTCATAAAATTCTTACTTAGTTCAATAATGGCAGCATACCTTTTTGTAGAGAGTAGGAAGGTTGGTCTCATCAAATGGGAGGTAACCAGCCATTAGAACATATAGGATGACCCCACATGACCAAACGTCAGCAGCTGCGCCATCATAGCCCTGGTTGCCTAGCACCTAGTAGGAATTGGTAACATAACACATTTAGCACCCCACTTCTATAGTTATTGCTTTTTGCACAGAATGCCAATTGACAGGATATCTGTCTCATGAATTGGATGGTGTAAATGTAGCGGTGGAGTGCAAAAAATGTACCTCAGGCGCAACATAGTTTGGGGTTCCACATGTAGTGTGAAGAAGATCAACACCCTGCACAAGGATTAATCAACACAGGAACGTCAGTAAGAGAGATAAAGGATGAGAGAAGAAGAAACGATAAAGTATAAAAAAAGAAGAAGAGTAAGAGTAAAACCATCAAGCTTGATTAAACGTAAACAGAAAGAGATCATGCTTACTTTCTCAGGCAATGCACTTAGTCCAAAATCAGAAACCTTCAAATTTCCATAAGAATCAAGGAGAAGATTTTCGGGCTGTAAATGTGCATCATGGAAAAGAAAAAATAAACAATCAGAACCAACAAAGCGGACAGAAATTAGTGTCAAACTGAAAATTAATATGCACCTTTAAGTCTCTGTGGTACACACCCTTACTGTGGCAATGGCAAATTGCATCTATAAGCTGTTGAAAGTACCTCCTGCATTCATTTTCAGGAAGCTTTCCGTGGTGAACCTGTAAACCAGAACTATGTGTTAAATTTCTCTAGCTTATATCGATCGACCTACAGAAGTGAAAGTGATTGGGTACAGTGATGATCCTGGATCAAGAAAACCTTACAATTCTATCAAACAATTCGCCTCCGGCTACAAACTCAAGGATTATAAATATCTTCGTCTGGCCAGCCAGAACCTAGAATTCAGCAGCGATGTCATTGCTAATAGGAGATTACAGTATAGCAACTTCAAACATTAACAAGAGAAGTCCACAAAGAACCTAGGTATTCTCCTGGAAAGTATAAGCATACCTCATGCAACCTTACTATATTAGGATGCCTCACAATCTTCATGATAGATATCTCTCTTTTAATCTGAAACAGACCTCAATACAAGTTAGTCTAGTCATTTACTCACACTAGAAGCAACCCGAAAAGCAATCATTTTCGACACAATCATATTAACACATCAAGCTTATATGAAACTGAATACCTGATCAACCATTTTGTGCTTGAGAATGGTGCTTTTGGCCAGAATCTTCATGGCCACACTTTCGCCGGTATCGGTGTTCCTAGCAAACTTAACCTTGGCGAACGTCCCTTCGCCGATGGTCCGGCCCACCTCATACTTCCCTACCTTTTTCGGCCCCTTCTTCATTGTTGCACCTCTAAGCTCATTTCCCAACAATTTACACAAACCCAATTTCTCGACTCAAGCGAAAAATTCAAACTTTCACCAATCTAGCAAGAAAAACACCAACTTTAACTTTACCAACACTCCAAAACATAAATTTGAAAATGACCCAATTTTTATTTAATGAAGATTGTACGGAAACCGAAGCATATATACCCTAACACATTGTTTGGTGCTCAGTGATCAGTGGTTGAAATTTCTCGAATTCAGTTCAAGTGGGGCTGTGATTCTTTCTCAGCGACCAAATTGACCACAAATTGCCAGCTGGAGAATCAATTTGACAATACAATGAGAACATATTGGTGGAATATTCCGGCAAGTTGCTTACCGGAGAATGAGATTTTTCTGGCGGATTGTTCGCCGGTGGGAAAAGGTTCGTGCTTTTCCAATTTTCGGACCTGAGGAAGCCCGAATTGAGCTGTGTGTTCGGTCGGGTCGGGTCGGGTCCGACGAGGTCGAGGCTGCTGGGAGAGGAGAGTCCGGATTGAAGCCGGTAAATATGGGAAATGACGTCGTCGGAGGTCGTCTTTTGTTTAATCAAGAGGAAGTTGCAGATGTCTGTGACGTGCGTACCAGCAATTTTGTATTCAAGTACGGATGATCAAAATACTATTTACTAATAATCCAATTTGCATCAATTATTAGCATAGAAATATTGAAATTTCCTATTATTTTTAACAAATATAATTCATTAAACACAAACACCGCGAAGGCGGCCAGTACAAGAGATGTCAAGCATGAGAGCCTCGCGAACACATGAAGGGACTACTTTTAGCCAAATTAAATCGAAATATCTTAACATGTTTTGGGTTTGTTAAAACTTCCGTCTCAAAGTTGACTTTCGTATGGATATGAGAGAAAATAATATCTAACTTGAAGGGAAACTAATGAAATTTTCTGTTTTTGATAAGTTGGGTTGCCCTCTAAACCATTTGATATTGACAATACAACTCTCTCTTGAGGATTGTCAAGATACCTTCTATTAGAAATGATCTCATTGTTGATTAATGTGTCATTTCTATGTTACAATTTTATTATAAAGACACAACTACAAAATATCAGGCAGATTATATCTGGTCCATAATGCTTATTAGGCAGATTATATCTGGTCCATGATGTTTATGGACCAGATATAATCTGCCTGATATTTTGTAGTTATGTCTCTGTAATAAAATCGTAACATAGAAATGACACATTAGCATTATAAATGTGCTAGAGTTAACGTATGCTTGTTAAATAACCACATTAGCATTATCAACGATGGAGTGCTGTAGAATCTCAACAACCTAGCTAGCCCCACGTGATGTTCATTTCCAAATACAATATTGAAGAACTCAATTTGGGAATGAACTTAAGCAACTTAATTAAACCGTGAAAAATATGTTCAAGTGTTGATTACAGGGATGTTGAGTTGTATATGCACATCCATGTTAGATCGATAATCACTAATTCGAGTTTATCATTCTTAATTCAATTAAACAAAGATGATCTCTAAATAGTTAACAAGTCAGCTTGGTGTATAGATAATAGATGTGTATTTTATGCTAAGACGCAGAGTGGGGTGCTAACATGTCCTACGTTTCGGAGTCAGTCAAGATACGCTGGGCTGTTACGTTAACTTTGAGCATCACGAAAGCTTGCCATATGTTTAAAGGTCTGGAAATGACGTACATGGTCCCGATTTGCTCCGTTTGCCATCCCTCATATGTGTTCTTTTATTGGGCCTGCAATCTAACTCAGTTTTCTGTTCTTTTATTTGGGCCAGGCAGCAACAGACCCAAACGAACTGTACATTAGTAGAAACCTCTATCCAATCCTTCTCGGACTGAATTAGCACATAGTAGCCGAAGGATGAATCTGAGCCGATGATATCCAATCTTCTGGCCGAAGTCTGAAAAATGAAGATACGAATTTGGTTCTCATCAACAAGAGGTGGGAAATCCCAAATTAGACTTGCTTAACTAATTGTTAGAGGAGCCGATCCTTAGAGATATACATTTATAACATTGACATGCGCATATGATATTGTGCAAATCTTGTAAAGCAAATCTTGATTTAGACTGTTATGTGGTTGCTTTAAAATGGAATAACAATCTCATATAAATTCTACATCTAGGTGATGTGATATTAAGCTTGAAGATTGTAGGCCAACAAAAATAACTTGAAGATAATGTTACAATGAATTTAGCCTAACGATCACGGACAAGAAATTAGAAATGCAGGTAAGCATGGTTCCCACTTGACAAGATGAAAGATACAGATTTGTTGTGCCCTAGGGGGTCAGACTTTAGAGGATGAATATATGGGTTGAATTTGATATGCTTGTTTTGTTTTTCCATCTTGAGGTCTAGATTTGGTCTACCACACCATACAAGGTTAGATTTTGGAGGATGATTATATGGGCTGAACTTGGTATGCTTGTTTTGTTTTTCCATCTTGAGGTCTAAATTTTGCCTACCACACCATTGATACATGGAATCTTCATCACACACCTTTCAATCACTCAATTTCTTTTGCTTTATATCTCTTTCACAATATGCTATTTTAGAGGTCTATTTCTACAAGAGGATTCTCAATTACAGAGTAGATATAAATCTCTCACCATCTCTCCTCTATCCCCTTCTTTATGGCATTTGCAGGAGTCATTTTGTTGATCAGTCTACTTCTTAACTTTTTGAAGTTGGACTCTTTCAACGGTCTTTTTAGTTTCGACTGAGTTAGTGACCATCTATGATCTAAGCATCTCAATCTTTCAATTTATGTCAAGCCATGATCATATCCTTAATCTTAATTAGGATTTGAAAGAAATTTAAAATGAATTAAAACTCTTCCAAATCTACGAATTTCAAAGGAGTTTAACTGATTTCAAAGGATTTTATCATGGATTTGAATATATTTTGAAGAGTTTCAACGCATTTAAATCCTTTCAAAACCTCTACATCGAATAAACTTGAATTATTTTTGTGTTCCTATTCATCAAAGCTTGGATTTTTCTTTTGGGCTGGGCTAAAACCGAGCAAAACCTGACCCATTAACATTCATAAATGGGCATGAGAATCAAGTGAGACCTAAACTCATAAAAGCACAGTCCTTGAATAGTATTTGATCAGAGGGAAGCAGCATGTTGCCTCCATGGTGAAACTAGTCATAAAAAGACGCATGCAATGGCGATAGGCGGCGTGGTGGACTTGACAAAAGTTGCCCCCCAAGGTAAACTTCCACCGCACCCAACCACCGCCACCTTCACTAAATCAACTTCCTATGTTTGCCATCTGATGGGAGCGCAACAAAACTCCCATCATACTTTACCGACCTCGCTTCCAAACTCGACAATTTCGTCAAGATTATCGAAAGCATCGTGCTTTCCGGAGTCGAGGGCTCTGATTTTACGTGGAGCTCCGGGTTGATATGGTGATGGTGATATGATGGTGGCGGCAATGGTGGTAGTGATGAGGTGGTGGTGGATGAAATGATGGCGGTAATGGTGGTGGGGTGGCAGTATGGTGGTGATGGTGGGGAGGAAGAGCGAATGATAACAAAATAAAAATCCTATCAAAATCTGAAGGACTGAGGTGTGATTTGTTTGAAGGCAAATTACACTATGGAAATTCATCCAAACCCCTCCAAACCCATCAATTTATGAAATCCTTTAAAATCACAAAACATTTGAATATACCTAAACTTTGATGGATTTTTAAAAACTCATGATTAAATACACCAAGATTCTTATGGATTTTTTAAAAAGTCCTTATTAATCCAGATTGAATATATTTGAATTTTTAGAAACTACTTTAAATGCAGATTGAATAAACTTGAATTTTAACTATTCAAATCAAGATTTATTTAGATTTTTACAAACTTTTTATTTGACAGATTTTTGCAAATTTTATTGATTTTAGTAGATTTTCATAGATTATCAAATATTTCAGATAGATTTGGTCAGAATTCAATTTTATATTTTTATGAACTTTTGTTATAGATTTTCATAGAGTTTTATGGATTTTTATAGACTTTTTATTAGTCAATTTAATTACCATTCTCATTAAATTTTCAATCTTAGTAGAGTACTTGTGGTGACATTGTGGTGGATGTTTTTACTCTTGAAATTTGATCAAAATCCATACAAATCCATATGTCCTAAAAAATTAATGATAATTTGAATACACCATGACTTTCATAGACCATATAAAAGTCACAATTGAATACACTCAGACTTTCATGGAATTCAAAAAAGTTATTAGAATTCCTAATTGAATATCACTATACTTTAATAGACTCCTAAAATATCTAAATTGAATATATTTACTTAGACCTTCAATCACCATCAAAATCTATAAAAATCCATAACTATGTTAAGTCTTTCAAACATACATAGGGAACCATTTGCGCCTCTTGTTTATCATAAGGAGTATTTTCTACTAAAAGATGAGCACATTGGATAATCTTTACCAATCATATAGAATAAGAGAAAGCCGACAAAAACAGATCAAAATTTGTATGTTACAGCCCCTACTTGATAACCTTATCTGAAAGTGATAGATTTCATCAAAAAATGCAAGTACACATCTAGAAAATGACCCTTCACCTAGTCTCTACCGTTGGAAAGTTGAAAGCTGCTGCCACTTTTGGCTCCATTTGCCAAATAATGGATGTGGGTGTGAGATAGGTTCAGAAGGTTCTGTCGCTCCATTACCCATTCAGAGAACAAAAATAAGTCACAACTTCCACCTATCACACAAAGTTTTCTTTCTTTCTTTGCGGTTAAAAATTTGAAGATGAAGAACATTCTTCATCGCATTATAATTTATATCACGTAATAAACAAGACAAATATGAATACAAATCATATGAGTGTGTAAGTTCTTAATCGCATTATATCATAAAATAAAAGAGACAAATATGAATCCAAATCACATGAGAAGAGTAACGAAAAAATAAAACGTTTCATGCGCCCCATTTGGTACAAGACTAATTTCATTATGACCAACAAATTCAACGGCTCACATTTTTGCTTACATGATATGTAGACTTTATAATAAAACCATAACCCATACCCCGTGGAGCACACATTATTGAATTAGTGGCATCAAACACTTTCACTCACATAAAGCCAAAACAAGATCTGTCCAAAAATAGCACTCGAAACCAATCAAGAAATGACGAAGATAATGTAAAAGATAAATATCTTGGCAAAGATAAATATCATGCGCAAATGACAAATTCACCCCTAATGAAGCAAGTTGCTCCACCTGTGACAAGGAAGAGACTCTTTCTACAAGAAGATCCAACCAAATGTTGACGGGGAGGGAGCTGCACCCTCAGAAAATTCAGCGACTTGAAGTCCGGATCACGTTACCGCACCCACGATGTTAAATAAGTGACAAGGCATTTTCGGAGGTCTTGTTTGATGCATCGGTTTAATTATGCTGGATTGGAATTAAATCTTACACATTATTTATAAATTTTACTGCTTTACATTTGGATAGGTACTTTCGCACGTTATATTAAATTATTATCGAATTTAAGAAGTTTAGTCTCAATATCCTTAAACTTAATGCTAACAGGATAATGCACTTGAATCGAAAATAATATAATGAAGACCCGTAGCACTAAACAATGCTACAATTTGCTACTGCGTCAAGCATTGGGCCCAGCTCGAGCAAAGCTAATACTTTGTACTGGCAAAGTCGTGAATTTGATCAAAACAAGGGGCGATTAGAGGACAAAACTATCTCCCGCGAAATATCATGCCACACTTTATGGAAAGCGCCAGAAAATGCCAATTCTTTGGGTTAAGCATCAGGCGACCAGATTCAATCTCTGCCGTCTGATCCAACCTATACGAATCCGACGGTTTCTTTTTAAACTTGGGCCATTCAAGTGGCATGTGAAGCGGGCAATTAGGCTCCGTCCCGCGTATATGCGGACGGAGAAGCCAACTTGGATTTGGCAGGGCGTGTTTGACAATTCATCAAATAATGCAACGACAGAAAAAACGCTTTTTGGTGAAGTTCGCCTAAAGTGCCCAAAAATAGTTACCTTTGATCAAAGCAAGACTATAATAGTTCGTTTAAAGTTGTAATCTTCCCCATCTTAATGTGATTAGCTTATTGTTTTGTGCACAACCCATTTTGGGCAGATATATGACATCAATACATGATGTTGTCCATAAACAAATGATTAGATTATCTAACCCCTCAATTAAAGTTTACATGTTGTTGTTTAATTTTTCGAAATAGATGTTCCAAATGTTGAACGTACTTAACTGAGAATACAACTAGTGCACGGGAGTTGACATCCCAATATATACATAACAAAGCAGCAAATAAAAATCGAAATTTGCTATGAATTATATAGAGAATAAGTGCTCCCTATTGAAAGGAGAAACTTATATATTATGTTGTGCAAGTTGCAATGACAAATTGTTATTATTGTTTAGTTTTCTCCTTTTTTGAAAGGGGCCTTTTTTTTTAGCCCTAAGAAGAAAATCCCTTAACAAAAAGGTTAATGCTTGACTTACTTCCATTTACCAATACAATTGAGCAAGTTCCTTAATTTACACCTGCTCATTTTAATAACCTTTTCCAAAATGTAGCTTGAGAAAATGAAGCAATTTTCAGGTGCAAATACCAAAATGGGACTCTTCATTTCCCTTATTTTACTTCCAGAGATCAAGATGGATCAAATCACACGTGCAAATATTGTCTTGTCTTGAACTATTCTTTCGCATGCCTTAAAAGCTCAAAATCAAAAACCACTTTGATTTGCTCAAAAAAAAAAAAAACCACTTTGATTGGACTAACCAAACACACCCCTACAAACCCAGCCGATAAACCCACGTGCCTCACACCATCGTCACAGCCCTACTTGATCAAAACAAAAATCAACGGCTCAGATCTCATCCGTACTCTTCTCCGCCCTCCTCTATATAACCCCTCCTCTTTACTTCCTTTCTCCTCCACCCTCAACTCACTCCCCTGTATTTGACCCAAAAAAAAAAAAAACTCACTCACCTGCAAAAAAAAAAAAACTCAAATTCCTTCCTTCAGAAACCCTAATTTCTCTTTCTTCCCCTCCAAGTTTCAATCTTTAGGGTTTATATAGGATTGTGAGATTTGGGGTTTTCTCAAGACCCTAACTTTCCTTACAAAAAGATGCTTCTACGGAGCTCATCGTCTCCAGTACTAAATTCATGGCTGCCCAGCTGCAAAGATTCAATTTTGTTCGCTGATCTACATCTCGAAAATCTGCCGCAAATCTCTAGAACTCGGTCGATTCAAATATCGGCGTCGTCGGAGGCGTCGAATTGGTCGCCGATCAACGACGCGGCGGCGAAGAAGATGACCCGGGCGTTATCCGACGCCGATCTTCGAGACCGCTCGCCGATTCGAAAGAGTTTCTCTTTGCCCTTGAATGGGTTCAAGGAGGAGAGAGAGGACGACGACGAGGTGGAAATGGGGTTTGCTGGTTCTGGGTTGAGCAGAACGGCGTCGTTCGGTGAGAGAAGTGGCTTGGAGGCTTTGGTTGGTGGAGGCGGTGGCAAGATCGGCGGTGGTAGCGGCGGAGGTGGTGGCGGATCGGACGGTGGAGATGATGGGGGCGTAGGTGGCACTGATGTTTACTATCAGAAAATGATCGATGCTAATCCTGGAAACCCCATGCTTCTCAGTAATTATGCCCGGTTTCTAAAAGAGGTAAAAAGATTTGGTCTTTATGGAAAAATGTTTGATTTCTGTAGAAAAATATTGGATCTTTATTGAGTATATGCAATTTGATCAACTGGGTTTTTATTTGTTATTTTTTTTACTGAAACTAATTCTCTGTGTTGATGGTAAAATTTTCAGGTTCGTGGGAATTTTGAAAAAGCTGAGGAGTACTGCGGAAGAGCAATCTTGGCGAACCCAAATGATGGAACTGCGCTATCGATGTTTGCGGATTTGATATGGCAGCTTCATAAGGATGCTCCTAGAGCTGAAACCTACTTCGATCAAGCTGTTAAATCTGCTCCTGATGACAGGTAAATGGTCGTCTAAATATCCGAAAACCGATTTCGCCATCGAAGTTCTTTGTTTGTTAAAGGATTTGTGAGTTAAATTTTGACCGGGATTTATGGTTTTGATGTGCAGTTATGTTCTAGCATCATATGCTAAGTTTCTCTGGGATGCCAATGAAGACGAAGACGAAGACGAGGAGCTGCTGAAAGAAGAGGCCAACAACGTTGGATCAGCGTCCAAGTTGTTGCATGGAGTTTCTTCTTCACCTCCTCCATTAGCTGCGACTGCATAGATATATATACATATATATGATATATCTTCCGACTTGAGAACCCTGACCTTTTGTTTGTATAAACCTTACTTTGTTGACCTCTTAGTGATGCTTCGGCTGCTGCTGTGCTGGGCCTGAGATGAGTTAAGTTCGTTTCTAGTCGTGTCATGTAAGAGAAATGTAACATAAATAAGGCATTATCTCTGTGCCTCGCCCCCAACTATTATTGATTGCCTCTCTGCACAATTGGCACCCCTCTACTAAACTGAAGCCATTTGAACTTGAAGAGAAACTTCCGTATCCCAAACTATCTCTCTTCTTTGTGTAATCGCCGCAGGCGACGTACGGAGAGATGGGAAGATCAGAATAGTGAAATGGACATGGAATATTTTTCTTGACTTCTGGAGTTAACCCTTTAACCAGAGACTTCATTTAATTGTGCACCATCAAATTCGGTTCTGTTTTTACAGTTCCGAGTTTTGTGGCAAACGCTGTTTGAACCCAGTTTGTTAATAATAACGTTGGAGGGCTCTTTGAAGCTCTTAATCCAAAGCCTAAAAATGGGAAATACAGTTATCTTTGATATTTAAATCTCACTGTCCATCATTCTTTATCTAGAAAGTGCCCAAATCAAGATTATCATTATAGATAATAGCGATTGTCTTCCTCCCCACCAAAACCATTGTGTTAAACCAGAGGTTATCCCTCTCTTTCTCTGTCATTTTGTTCACAAGTCAAAACATTATGTCCGGACATCTCTTCCCAACACCAGTGTCCGCGTCGTTGACGAAGAAAGCGATGAATGCCTCCGACAAGTTCAGAAACTCTTTTGACAAGGATGAGTAGACGAAACAGTAAAGTCGTGCCTATGGACATCGCAGATGTGCACCATTCAGAGGAGATGCAGGCTGTTGAGGCCTTCCGTCAGGCACTCATATTAGAGGAGCTTCTTCCCTCCAAGCTCGACGATTACCACACAATGCTGGGATTTTTGAAGGCTGGGAAGTTTGATATCGAGAAAACTAAGCAAATGTGGGCTGTCATGCTTAATGGAGAAATGCATTCGGTGCAGACACAATGCAAGTCACAACCATGGACCTGTACGTGAAATACCATGTGCAGGAGTTCGAAAGAACCTTTGATGTGAAGTTCCCGGCTTGGTCGATTGCAGCAAAGAAGCACATTGGTCATTCTGGATGTGCAAGGTGGGGGTCTTAAGAACTTCAACAAGGCTGCAAGGGAACCTATTACTCAGCTTCAGAAGATTGACAGTGACAATTATCCGGAGACATTGGATCGCATGTTTATTAGCAATGCTGGTGCTGGTTTCAGAATGTTGCGGAACTCTGTGAACTCAATTCCTGATCCCGAGACAACAGCAAAGATCCATGTCCTTGGTAACAAATATCAGAGCAACTTGCTTGAGATAATCGATGCTAATGAGTTGCCTGAGTTTTTATGAGGTTCATGTACTTGTTCTGAACAAGGAAGCTCTATGAATTCGGATAAGGGACCATGGAAGGACCCTGAGATATTGAAGATGGTCCACAATGGCAATCCCAAATGTTCAAGGAAACTTGGAACTCGAGTCACTGAAGAGAAGGGATGTGATGAAGATCCAATGGAGCATATTAAGCACACTCACAGAACCTTCTCCCATCATTTTCATTACAAACAATTGCCAAGAATCTTACAACTATGAAGAGTGCTATGTCCCAATGGCTGATGAATTGGACAAATATTCCCTGTCGAAAAAGAAGATAGTTTTGACAAGTCTTATGCTTGTGAAGCGCCTCCTGATGGTCTCAGCTCTTGGATTTTGGGTGGTCTCATGGCATTTGTTATGGCTGTTGGCAACGTGCCGAAGAAGCTCACTGATTCCACATTCTACTCTCTGGCAGCGCTGTCCAATGTGATGACGCAATGTGCAAAAGCCAGGTGCCATCAAAGCCTGCCAATATCTCTTGTGCAGATTTCAAGTATGTAATGAAACGCTTGGCTGAGTTGGAAAAGAAAGTTAGTGTTTTGGCTGCGGAGGAGGAAATGCTAAATGCTGCTTTGGTTAGGGTTGATGTTTTGGAGCAAGAGGTCATGGCAACAAAGAATGCTATGGAGGAATCACTTTCCCGACTAGATGACCTCTTGGCACAACTTGAAAAGCAAAAGTCAAGCTTCATAGATAGAACTCATTTCTGACTGCATAATACTTGAGCTATGTTATACATTTTCTTGTCTTAACTAAAACTTATCAAGTACATTTAATTTTGAAGTTCAGTTATCAAAATTTAAATGCACAATAATTTTTTGAAGTAAAAAAATTCTGGAAAGTGGCAGATAAAAGAGATCTAGATTGATTGCTGAAAATATGAAGACCACACTACACAAGTTTTCGACTAACTTAGTAGTTAGTTTACAAGCTTACATTGGCAGGGTTTGGGTATTTTTTAACAAAATGAAAGACAGTCCTAGTGAGGATCATAAAATCCAGAACCATCCGAGAACCGAACCACTAACCAATCCTACTCCAAGGAACACAACCATTACAATTGCAGACAGTTCTGCTTCTGAGACTGGTACCATTTTTGGAACGATCATCATGATGACACTAGTCAGGTAGCCATTGGTCAATCCAAGCATAAATGTAAGAGCAACCATTGGAACTTCTGTTTTCAGCCATGTTGGTCCATGGAGACAAGCAGTGAAGATTGGATAAAACAGAAGTCTGGTAATGCATGCCCATGTTGCCTGCTTAATACTCTTCAGAAGATAAACAGCAGTCAAAGATTTTCCCACTAAATCTGCAACATTGTACACTGTGATCAGTAAAATAGGATACCAATCTTGAAGAAGCTTGGATTCCAGATCTTCGGCTATAAATCCTGGGAAAATCGATAGAGTCACTGTATAGATCATGAAGATCCCAAAAGCCGGCCCTGGAACTTTTCGTGCCACTGCCCAAAATTTAGGCATTGAGCGAAAGGAATCATCCTGAACAAGTCTGGAATGTTCCTTTATGACTGTTAACTTGCACAAAAAGTTGCAACCAAGGATGCAGCATACGAGGATCATGATGCTGACTATAAAGTACAAGTGTGCGCTCGTTTGAAGACCTTTCGGAGTCTGTGGAAGCATTGCCTTGGTTGAAATTCTCAGCAATGAAATTATAATACCTAACAACAATCAGAGGATTTGATCAGGGTAAAAGCACAGACAATTCATTCGTCCACATGAATATCACAACATGGCACATCATTAGGAAACTTTGACATCAACTAATGTCAGAGAACAGAATATATAGAGGATTAGGTGAGATCAGCTCCTCAGTGGAGGTGTAAACTTATATACGTGCATAATGCATTGTACCTGAAGAAGCAGTTCCTGCAAAAACAGCTTGCATATACTTTTTCGGAAGCTTGCCAGCGGATCCCATCAAGCTTCCTCCAACCAAACCATCAGCTAAACCACATACTACAACTGATGCAATTGTAGCACCATAGGCTGCATTAGCCCTCCCAGTACTTGATCCAATAGTACCATACCAAGCCCAATCTGTAACAGGAGCAACCATTAAAGACAGAATGAAAAGAGAAAATCCCAAGTTCATTCGCAGACGAGGACTCATCTTCTCCCACCAGCCACTCCATGTCATCATCACAACCAGTATAAGTACCGAAGAACTCATGTAAGCCACGGCAAAAACCTTCTCAACATGCTTGGATGGATACAGATGGCCAAAGTAATCGACAGCTGTGATGAATGCATTCCAAGGAAGCACGTTGCCTGCTCCCAGTAGGAAATGAATAAGGTAAGCAATCTTGTAAGCATCTCTAGGCTCATCACCTTGATGCTCAAGAGTCTTTAGTCCACCTTCCATTTTTGTGTATTTGATGGCCAATCAATCTTTGTTGGCTCTTATAAAAGCACACATTATATGCAGCAGGTGAACACCGTGAAGTGATTTTTTGATAAGAAAGGAATCTTATGAATTAGTAATGACATGAAACAGTGTGACAATCATAATCTAATTAAGTATTTTCCGTAGCCAAGGGTTCCAATTCATCCGGCATCGTGGATTTGATTGAGCGGCTGGGAATCAGCATAAACAAGCTCACTCTTGCAGACATAATCATGAGTTTTCTCATCAGTTATGGAATACTGTTTGGCATGCACAAAAGTCCTCCTTGGCTTGATATGGAGCCACGGGTAATCATCCAAAGTGTCTTTTCATTGATTAGTAAAGTAGCCTAAAGGGGAATTCATTGGAGGAGAACCAAACTTGTTTGTGTCAAGACTCCGAGAGAATTGATCGCTGATGTTAACGTGAAGTGAAAGAAGAGGCACAAATCACAATTTTGTTGGTTGGTTTTGATTAGGAGCAGCACCCTTACAAGTGCAGGGAACTTGATTCTGTTTCTCCCTACTGTCAGGAATTTTTCGTGACCGGTTTGAATCGATCATCTTTCCACTATCGATTGCTGTTATTCTTGATGCTCCTGGGAAGACTTATGTTTTACTGCTTACAGCTTATAGCTTTTGGATTATTAGTGTCTGCATTATAGTGCATTCATGCACCAAGTTTGATGAGAGGCTACTTTATAGTTTATGCTAGGTCGATTATTATGGTTCTTTTATAAGCTTCCATAAAGAGAAACACTTACGAAATAATATCGTATCAATATCACGTGTTAATTGAATATGAGATCTTCACTAATTGATGGAAGAGGTTTAATGGTGTGTAAGGCTAAGTGTATCCAAGGTGATGAATTTAATGTTTTTATCTTTAATGAATAAAAAATAACCACCGTTTAAGTGAGAACATTTCAATAATTGTAACTATTATACAGTTCAATTTCATACACTAGTAAAATCGAAAAGCAGATTCCATGTGATAAGATACTAGTATATCATGGAGCAATAACGCAAGATTTGAAAGAAAAAAAGTTGTTTGTGGCGATGGCCTCAGATTTGCCTAGATTTGCCTATAAAACGATTCCTTTCTCCTTTTGATCAGATGGTCCATGGTTCTACTTACTTCCAGAGGGTCATGTACTAGGAACATGATACCTTATGTTTAAAGAATTCACTTTCTCACTTGCAACTCTCAAGAGTTCATGGCATGCAGTTGAAAGTGAGATGTTCGACACATTTATCGTGGATAAATGTTGTCTAAGTTGTCCTTGACAATTTTAATCAGTTGAAATTGCATTATTACTCCCGATTCTCCTAATAATTCGCATTGTTTATTCTTGTGTAGTGTAGTGTAGTGTTTCATTTCCAACTTTTAATCCCCTTTTCGAAGAAAGTTTCAAGTATAAGCACGTGCCCTTTTAACCTTGTTTCCCAAAAAAAAATAGAAAAGGAGGCAACAAAAACAAGTCTCCGCTTCTCAACGACACCAGTCAAACCCCAGTTCGTCCACACCGGAGGTTCAGTTGGGAACCACGCACGGCGGAGGGAGACCAATGAATCGCGGTGGCGAAACGGCGCCGTCGCTCTACGGGGAGAGGGGCGCGGGAGGGAAGGTGAAGAGGCCGACGTCTCGTAAGCCGGCGGCGACGCCGTACGCTCGCCCGCCTCTGGCCGAACGGGGACAGCGGCGGTGGCTGTCGAGCCTCGTCGATCCGGCGTATCGGCTGATTGCCGGCGGCGCCACTCGGCTTCTGCCCTCTTTCTTCTCCAAATCGAACTCCGTCAATGCCCTACCCGCGCCCAATTCCCAACTCGACGGTTAGCCCCAATTCTCTCTAATTTAGGGTTTAGGGTTTAGGGTTTTCTTTGCCTCCAAAATATTTCTGTAAATTTTTGAATTTTTGTGAATTCATTAATTTGTTTGTAATTGCATTGGCTCAAGCATGGGTTTTTGTGTACATTACTTGATTGGTTTTTAGATTGTTACTCTTTTCAATGAAAGTTATAGTTCTCACTAGTCAATTGGTTCAGCAGTTACTTCAATTTTTATTTTTGACTACCATTTGGTTGTTACCTTTTAGGATTATGGATTGTTGTTTGGGTTTTAACTCAATGAGTTATTCTGGAACAGATTTTCAGCAGGTGGAGGCGGAACAAGATGCTGCTGGTGATGAGGCCAATTTCGATGTTAGTGCGAGGATTTTTTTTCATATGGGATTAGTTTACTTTCAAGTACCAAATTGGTTGTATTTGCTGGATTTGTAGTACCTTGTGTTCATCATATAGTTTTCTTATGTTCTGTTATTCTTCCACGCCTATCTTGTAGAATGGGATGTCCAGAATAACTGATATAGCAGGCCCGAGCAAAGCGGTAGACGATTCTGATTTTAAAGGTGACGAGGAAGGTGGCCTGTCTAATGAGACCGGACTTTCTGAAATTGAGCAGCTACTGAAGGGGAAAAAGTTTTCCAGGCAAGTTATGCATTTGGTATCTTGGCCGTTTCTCTTAGCTTGCAAGTGGTGTGCTGGATTTGTTCATCTACTATTATAGATTTGTCTAAAACACAGACTATTAATAGTTTGCTACTAAGATGCTAATGATTCAAAATGTTGGACCTTAGTTTTACTTTGAATGAGCACTTGTTAATACGAATAAACTAGTTGCTTTTCCAGTGAGATTACGTGAATGAAGATTTGAGAAGCCTGTTCTTGATATCAAACCAGTGTTTCAGAATTCAGATTCACCATTATACTTGACTTAGTAATTCAAAGTTTCTCTTCGTCCTACCTACATTTTCCATTTGCTTTAATGAAAGTTCACTTTTCAAATTCCTCAAGTGATGGATACTGGTGCATGGAGCCTTGGTCTTATATTGCGTTATCTTACCAGTCTTTTCTTACCCTCTCTGACCTCATTCCATTTTCATTCAGGGATGAAGTCAATCGCTTGATGGGTATTATAAATTCGAGGGCTGCTGAACTTCCTACAGAGGAAGAAGAAAATAAAAAACAGACCTTTACTGCAGCAGAAAAAGCCAAGCATGTTCTAATTACAGATCATTCTACAAAGATATTATCTGAAGAGAAGCAGCAAGACTTGTCTAGAGCTGTTTGGGGAATGTCAACCCCTCTACCCCAGTCTGCTGTGAGTGTCACTCTCAATGGCTTTACCAATGGTGACACTTCATTGGAGAATCTATTGGTTTAACTGAAATGTTTTTAGTCGCATATCTGTGGTGGTTGATTTTATCCTTTTCTAGCACTTTAACACTGCCTTCTGCTCATATTTTAGAGAGAAAAGTGTCCACTTATTATATTCTTATGCGGAATCTTTTGTTTCTCTTACCATTTTCAGATTCGAAATGATGTTGGTGCTTCACCTATTGAAATTGCAAAAGCATATATGGGAAGAAAAACATCGGAAATTGACGTGTCTTCTAAGAATAGAATGTCAACAGATGGAAGGGATATAATACTGCACAGTGATGATTTTTCTTCAAAACCATATATTCCAACACCTTATTCTAAGCCATCGCCATGCTGGCCAGGTTCCATGGTACAGGATAAGTGCGACTATTCAACCCCCCAGACTGAAAGAGGCAGATTTGGCCTTCATAATTTTCCTCGAACCCCTTACTCCAGAACTATCTTTTCGAAATCCAAGTCCAAGGTATGTTAAAAGTCTTGATCTTGGTTTTGAATTCTAGCATTCTGATTCCAGTACAAGTGCTTTATGCTTTAGATGGTAATGCTTCTTTATTGTATGCCATCAGCTAAGTCAATTACAAAGTGGCAACAATGAAGGCCCAAGAACTTCATCTACTACCTTGAAACAATTGCACACTCCAATTTATGGGCAGGTAATTACATATTAGTGAACATTGTATTCATATAATGTCTGTGTATGCGCCTTGACTCCTGTACGGTTCTGCTATATGGATCTTTGGAAAATAACACAGTTGTGATACACAATTTTCTTCTGTGTGTCCTTTTGTTGTGGTAATGGTTGACTTCTGGTACTAATTTGATCACATCCTGAACTTGGTAAAGGATGTTGACAAGACACAGTCAAGTAATGTTGCAGAAGTGCTAGGTATTGTAGTTATAGCTCAGATCGGCTTATTGGAAAGAGATAGTGAAATATATCAAACTCTCAAACTTTAATGTTAAAGGAATTGCACCTCAAATTTATCAAGGATCATGTGTTGAGGGGTCAGGCATCTTTGTAAATATCAATGGTTAAGTATGTTTGGACTAATTTATTAGAATTTTAGGATTAAATTTAGGTAATTAGATAGACTAGGGCACTGAGTCAAGTTTGTGGTGGGCATCATGGGACGTTTTTATTGTGGTAGTTCTTTTCCTACTGTAGAGCTACTGGTGCATAATCAATACTTGTTTACATACATATCATGAGAATTAATTGTTATCAATCAGGTTTATGGCTAACAACTTGATGCTTATTTCTTTGTGTTTCAAATACACATGTGAAGCCAAGGGGGGATGCACTGGATAGTGGCTATGGATCAGCAGGACCAATTCGCAGAGTACGACATAAAGGTGCTGCTCGAACTCCTTATGTTCAGTCCTCTTCCAATGGGGCTTCAAAAGTGGAAAACTCCACCACTACCAAAGGCTTCTTGCCTACTATAGAGAAGAACCTTGAACCTGGACTATTTAGTGGTTACTCCCAAATCCAATCGTTAGAGAGGAAGCCTTCCAGTGCTCAAGTGGGTGTGCCAACCGTTCATCCACAGTCTAGTCTGATTGCTAGGACAATCTTGGAGCACATTGATAGAAACCCACCCACTCCAAAAGACAAGTCGGACGAGTTAAAGCGAGGTATTGCATGGAAGAAATCCCTGTCTTCTGGTTATTCTTCAGGCACCCAGAATGGAGATGATAGCTTACAAACTGTTGTAGAGTTCAGTTCTCGTAAGCTCATAAATCAAGATTACCAGAAAATTTCTGCGGATGAGAATGCTGACAAGGGGAAATCTCTGTTTAAGGTTCCACCACCTGTGGAGAATACTGTCAATAAAGCTACTGATGTTGAGAACAATGGTCCTGCTGGTGATGGGAGAAGTCCTCTAGTCAAAAGAACAAATACGGTGCTTTATCCTTTTCATGTGGAGAATACTGTAAAAGCTACTGATGTTGTGAGCAATGGTCCTGCTGGTGATGGGAGAAGACCTCTAGTCAAGAGAACAAATGAGGTGCTTTATCCTTATTTGTTTTCTACTTGAATACATTGTTTAAAAACCAATATTTTTGGTGATAAAACATGAGATCAAACTGAAATGCATTTAATAGGGTACTTATTTCTGCAGGATTTTCTGAAGATGAGCCCAAGTGCTTTTGGCTCTGTGGTAGCAAATCAGCAAAAGAAGCATCCATCTCAATCTTCAGCAAACAAACGGGTTTTTCCTTCTATATCAGTTGACAAGCCCAACTCCAAATGGACATTCTCTTCCGGTAATAGCTCTGGTAGTTTCACTTTCCCTGTTTCTTCATCATCCACAGTACTTTCTGAACCACCGACACCATCCATCATGCCATCTCTCCTAGCAAGCAGTCAGCAGAATCAGCCGAAAGATAGAGATGATGTTCCTACTTACAGTTTTGAGTCGAAGAAGTCTACTCCCCTTGTATTTACATTCCCTTCCACAAGTGCTGAAGTTGAGAATGATGATTCGGATATCAAGTTCAGTTTTGGATCAGGATTGTCTTTAGCGTTGGACGGCAAAGATGCCATTTGCTATTAACTAAAAGGAAGACACATTGCTAGCATTTGTTCTTACTACAGGTGTAGATCTTCTCAAGGGTTTTGTCTAAAGTTGTATGTTAACACATGACAGATTGTACCTTGGAATTGGAGTGAGAGATAGGGCAAGTAGTTTACTAAGTGTGATTCTTCTAAATTGCTTAATGTTTCGTGACAAGACGCGAAGTGAGGGCCATGCATTTGAGGTGCTGGAAGCCAGCTCAGCACACTGAGTTGTTTGATGTTGTAAAAGTCAACTTTAAATTGATGTGCTAAAAATGGTCCTGCCCCTTGTCGTTTGGACGTTGTCTTTTACATTTCTTGGTCTGACTGACTTAACAATGAATAGAAATCATGGTACTTGTGCGACTTGAAGCACTCATGCCGGATGAGTTTTCGAATCTCAGATTCATTAGGTCCATTAATCACTATGTGCTCATTTGGTGGTTGGGTCTGAGCTGAATTAGCCCATGACATGAAGTGGCTTGATCTGAAGTAAATTAGTCTGTTACAGCAAATGAGGCGGGCATACAGACATGTCCAATGAAAGGACGCACGTGTCATACCTTGTGACCACACGAATGGAGATGGAGAAATTGCATTGGCAGGCACAGAACATGATACCACAGCACATAGGAATCACATGTTGCTCCAATTTTGGTTTTGGTTGTCCTTTATTTACCTCTCCATCCCTTTCAGCTTAATCCTAGCCAGTCACTCATGCACCCTGCGGTCCCCCACACCGTCGTGATTATCAACTTCATGATATGATATGGGACATATGTAGAACTTACTGAGTACATTGCATACTACAGTGACATAGTATAATATATTAACATGTTATAAAATAAAAAATCAATAATGGTATCATCCATAAATAAATATTGGTTCGTATTATAACACATAATATATTACGTGACTATGATACGTAGTGTGTGGGGCCTTAAGAATTAATGTAAAGCAGGAGGAACACCAAACCAACATTCCAACAGGGATAGAGTCACAAAGTCCCAGAGTCGAAGGGAAGCGAGTAGAGCGCGGGAGGTGAAATGACATTGAAAGCAGCAGCAGAGGGTGGTGAATGCGTTAACAGACATGAAATTGACGTCTCAGATTCTAAATGTCAGAAAAATAATCAAAAACACTAGAGAACAGAAGAGAAGCAGAGCAACAGCTGCGGCCCAACAGCTCTACTCTCTCGGCCGTATTACTCTCTGCCCACCACCATCCAATCTAGACTTTGCTGTTGTGTCTATATTTTCCTTTTCCTTTCTAAGCTTTCTTTTACTAAAAACAAGGGGAAAGGAAACTTGCCAGCTTGTGGAAATCTACCCCAAACCCACACAAAGATCCGGAGGACATTCAATGGTCCCCCTCCTCCTCCCAAGGTAGTAAAATCTACAACAACCCATTTTGACCATGCAACCCATTTTGTTTGGTAACTTATAAACTCTTTTTTTCCAGCTATTATAGAAATGTTAAAATCACTTATCGAAAGAAATACTTGTCAAGATTATACACCCTGAACCCTGAACGAGATCTTAATCAATCAACATGCATGTATCATAGCTGGAAGCAGAAATTAAAGTGGTTTGCTGCATGATTTATGAGCTTTAGTGCTTTTGTATGTCATGGATTCTGCAGTATCAATGAAAATGGTGGTCCATGAATTCCTTTTCACAGATGGCATGATAAATAATATGTTTATGCGTTTCTTGGAGTAGTACTCCAACTCCATCCATGCTTGGACAGAGAATGGCTTTTTTCTTAGATATTTTGCTTTCTTTTTTCTCTTTAATTTCTCTCCTTTTCCTCCCCACACATCACATTACATGCATCCAATAATTGAAACAGCAAATTAGGACAAGCTACATGAAAAAAAAATTATCATATCAAGGGAGAGCTTGCTGCACGGTTGGAATAAACTTTTATCAGGTGATGGCACCATTTTTTACCCACAGAGGGATCAACCTTTTTGTACACGTGTCTTGAAGCAAGGGTGCAAGTAAAACATGCGTTACTGTACAAATTAAAGTTGTTTTTGCAGCAGAAAAGAATGGGAAAGTGATTCAGTCAAAGAAAAAATAATTATAGGATGGTGACTATTCACATACGTATGTGTTTTTTCTTATATAGGAAAACCCACAGAAGAAGTACTTGAAAAGCTTTCAAATTTAAACCCAAAAAAGCTAATTGGTCAAGGAATCAAGGGTACTACTAATACCCAAGAAACATACCAAAGCCTCCTATACATTTGCATGCACTCTTTTTGAAGAATACAACAAGCTTGATTAGCATTTGCTTGCAATCACATAGTTCAGACATGTAGATAGATAGTGAAGATGACAAATTCATTAAGGAAATTAATTGAGTAGCGTTACAAAGAAGAAGGGTATTGAAATTAATGTCCTTAAAACACAACATGCACGAGATAAACAGTAGATCAGTCTAGGCAATATTTCCTGTATACTCTGATTAGAACAACTATGAAAATATCATATCCTTGCACCACATTTGGCCTGGATTACTTATATCATCGTCACGATACATCGCTGGATCACTTGTTGCGTAGTGCAGCCCTTGACATAAGATGTTTCTCAGAATTTTACTGCAAATCAAGCACAGTAAAAGATACATAATTAAGTATTCAAACTACATATATATATATATACATGACCACAAAGAAAAGTATATATATACTTACATTACCCAGCTTAGCCTGATTGTTGGTCTCCAACATCAGTCCAAAATGAATATGAGGGAAGTGCGCCCACTAGAAAAAACAAATTAAGAAACTTACTTAGTTAATAATCAAATTGGTTAATTTGCAATGTGGATATATATGCACATACATTTTTGGCAGCAGTGCTGAAAGCTTCTCTGTGGCTGATGTCTGGATTGCTGGCCTTGATCCTCTGAATCTCCTCCCTACAATTAGTTATAAGTTTGTGATCAATAGTACAATTAGTTATAAGTTTGTGATCAATAGTACAATTAGTTATAAGTTTGTGATCAATAGTACTATTAGTTAACATTTATCAGCAAAAATCGATAAAAGAAGAACATAACATCAAATGTAATTATTACTTTATGAACTGGTTATATGCAGAAGGTACACGCTGCCTCTTCTCGGGAGCTGAAACAAAGAAAACAACACCTCAAAATGTACACATACGCGTACAAAAATATACTACATTTTGACATTAGAAGAACATTAACCGAACTTACTGATATATACAAAAAATAGAAATATGATTTATGAAGTGTGAATACAAGTAGTACTCACGGCGGTTGACGGCCCTTTCCTCAGTATCTCTGGTTGCATTCTTCTTGTTGCATTTGGATGAGGAGCCCGACTGGTCAATCCGGTAATTCGGGGCATTGTAATTGTAGTTTTGTTGTGCCTTATCAAAGTATACAAAATACACAATCAAACAACGCAATTAGTCACCACCATAGAACAAGTTAATTACATAGGTTGACTATATGAATTTCATCCCTGTGATTAACTTTTAATATTTAATTAATGCTAAGATGTCTGTCAACAGGTGACCTAGAGTTGTGCATTGATAAGACTGAATCAGTTAGAGAGCACATAAAACCCAGATCCCATTGACAGTTGTTTCAACTTTCAAGTTCAACCCAGAAAGTAATTATATTATTATCATAAAATAAACTTTAAAATTTCGTTTTGTGTTTGCACAGTAGAGGACAACCACGATTTCTGAAAAGAAATCATTAAAACCTATGATGGCCAAACTCTCATGTCAATCAATCAAATCGACCAAAAGTAATAGTTAACATTTCTGCTGCTGCTGATTAGCCCTCTGAACTGCGCTGACTACCTATGTATCTACCTATCTCGAGCTGGGGGTTCTTTTAAAAAAAAAAAGCAAAAATCTATGTATTGGGTTGTGGGTTAAGGCGGCTCAGGCTGCTGCTGCAGCGCTGCTAGCTAAACCAACCTAGGGTTTCAGAAATGCTGGTGTATCGAAATACACAAATGTGGACACAGATCCTGGAGGGATTTAATTTTCCTGAAAAAGAAGTAATGCCCAGAAGGAGGAAGGCGGCCTATATTTCAGAGGCTGGGGAGCGCTGTGATTCCATTTAATTGAGTTGTGTTGAATGAAGTCATAATAATTAAAATATTATATTACTGTTGGGAATGAATTTATGTCTAGGAATTAGTGTACCTGGAGATCTTGCCAGGAGGAGGAGAGGGACTGAAAAGTAGCAGCCATGTTCACGGACCACAGATTTGTGCAGTGCCCGCATCGGACGGTCACAATGTCATACAAGCTGCTGCATGGAACGCTCACCTGCACATGATCAATATATACTTCTAGTTGTTTGACTACACACAAAAAATTATCATAAAATGTAACTAAAAAATCAAAGAACTGGAAAAAGAATTAATGAAACTTTCCTCATAACTGAAAAAAACAAAGTTGGAATTGGGAACAAAAAACAACATCTTGATGAGTGAAAACCCTAAAATTACAAAACTTCATTTTGTGTAATTTCCCCATCACCAAAAGAAGGGGAAAAAAAAGGTGAGACGAGTTTGGAGAACACCCCCACTCAGGCGATATGCAGTGTGTTTTGAGCAAGGAAAACAAAAGAAGAAAACCTCAGATATATCTGAGGAGATCAAAAGTGAACAAAGGACTTGTCTTCATCAGTGATTTTATCATAGATTTATTAACCAATCAAATCTCTCAACTTCTCTCTCTCTAGCTAGAGAGTAAAGATCTGTGTGTTTGTGTGTGGGTGGTGTTAATTAGGGCGCCTTCAGGTATGACTTTTCTTTGACTGCAAAAGAAAGAAAGAAGAAGAAGAAAAAAGTACTAGAGTCCATGGATGGAGACTTGACCTAGCTATAGCTAGCTTGCTAATTATATTAATCAAAGGGAGTACAGAAAAGAAAGCACTCCTTATAAAATTCCAAAAAAACGAAAGAGATTTTCCATTGAAATTGAAATAAGCAGGAGGACTCGATTAAAGCCTGTTTTTCTCAGGATCACTCATGAAAAAAGCAGATCTCTCCCATTAAAGATAGGAAATCATAGAAAGAAGAAGATCATGAATGATGCTGTATATATATTTAGATTGAGATACCGCAAGAACGATGCTGCAAAAGTTGCAGGGGATGTAGCAAAGTTGCTCGGTCGTCGCAACGTCGACGCAGCTCGTCATGATTCCCGAAATCTAATCAACCGAAGCAACACCAAAGAAATCAAGAGCGCAAAAAGAAACACAACTTCCACCACAATGGCTGAACTTATATAGAAAGAGAGAGAGCTGCAAAGATTGAGGAGAGAGAAAGAGGAGGAATTGTGAATTGAAATGATGGCGATGATGATCAATTGAATTTGTATATGTAATGTAAAATGTAAGGTAGAGGGTAAGGTAAT
Source organism: Spiraea crenata (assembly GCA_033992175.1). NCBI lineage: Eukaryota > Viridiplantae > Streptophyta > Magnoliopsida > Rosales > Rosaceae > Spiraea > Spiraea crenata. The sequence continues at coordinate 1,425,604 of JAVBHV010000079.1, read as the reverse complement.
AATTAAGTGGTAAGGGGGCTAAGTGAGTATAAATGTGTAACAAAAGTGGATTTTAGAAGTGGCAATCAAGGGGAAGGGACAGTGAGTCTCCAAGGAGGACAGTAGGGAGAAATGGTGGTGGGGGTGGGGCCAGGAGGGATTGATGGAAAGCGAAAAAAGTAAAGGGTTTCATGGAGAACCGGGTTTTATTTTTATTTTTTCATTTGATGTAATTGAACAGGAAATGTAGTTCTGGTTCTGGATCAACTAGAAAAGTCCGAAACTTGCTTCGTAATGGTACACTACAATCTAGCTACCTATCGACCCTGCTTAGCCTATCTGAGTTTGGACTTGGAAAACTAGGGCGGAAAATAATTAAGAGATTTTTAAAAAGGCCATGGAGGAGTTTTGGCTGCATTATCCAATTCGTCAACGCGCTCTTCGGTTATGATAACTACGTTACCTACCTATATAGTTCGGCACCACAGTCACATGCGATAAATCATTTTATGAGTGCATGATGTGATTTGAATGTATGTTAAGATTACCGATTGCATTTTTTATTTAGAATATCGATTTTCCGTATAATCTACGTAAGTAAATCTCAAGAACTTGTATCAATTTCAATCTTTCGTGAAACAGACACATCATGAGTAGTAAGTGTAAATCTCAAATGGTAAACACCTCGTTTTTACTTATCATATGCATGATGCAAACCAAACTAACTGGTTCAATTCTGCGCAATTTTACTATTTTAAAATGAAAATGAAAACGAAATGGTCATCAAACACCCGCGCATGCATGCTCTTAATTATTAATTTCTTCGTGAAGTTATTTTTTTAAGGGTTGATTCCTCTAATGGTACATAATATTTGGCAAATAAGACGCTTTGATACCAAATGTTTAAAATCGGACACTTTAGTACCCAGTCTATACCTCCGTTTGACACTTTAGTGCCCCAAGCCAATTTGCAGTTAAAATTGAGGGTATTACAGTCTTTTCAGATTAATTAATAAAATATGACTTATATAGTCCAAAATATTTTTAAAAAATGGACCGAATAGTACGCAAATTATAACAAAGCTAGACTACTCCTGCTTCCAAAAAAAAAATTACTTCTATTTTGACAACGCTAGATACCTACTCTTGTTTTGATATTGCATTTCATTGTATGTATCATAAAAAAGCAGTTAATTTTGATCCCAATTTAAATAAATTTGCAAAGACTTAAAAGATCAATTGGAACATGATAATTTATATTACTCTAAGTTAGCAAAGCACCCAATGTACAAGAACAAATTCGTCATAAATCCAGCTTGCAATAAAAAAGAGGCTAAATTTTGAAATTATCATCTTGCCCATGACCAACCAAACAAAAAAACTGTAATATTCTCAATTTTAACGGCAAATTGAATGGGGGCACTAAAGTGTCTAACGGAGGTATACATTGGGTGCCAAAGTGTCCGGTTTTAAACATTGAGTACAAAAGAGTCTCATTTACCAAACATTGGGTACTATTAAAGGAATTAACCTTTTTTTTAAAAGAAAAGTAAAAAGCTCAACCATTCTGTATATCGTTTGCTTCAAGAAACACAAGAAAACCTTACAGCCAATTTATTCCAAAGAATATAGTTCTTAAGCATATCATACCCTAACCATGACCCTTGCAAGAATCTAAGACCCACGAGATTCCTTCCTTAAGTACTACTGTAGTTAACTAAGGAACCTATTTGAAATTCCAATCAAAATCGAACTGGAAAAAAGAAACTAAAGCCATGAAATACAAAAAAAGGCGTGGGAGAAATGATAGAACCAGAACATTATTAGGATATATATCTTGTTAGGGAATTTGTCGATTTTTGTCCGACTGGGGTACATATTTAAAAAGCACTGTGCAGTGCCTGTTTGGCTTGCGTCCCTTTCCATGTCCCTTCTCATTAATAGGCTCACTCAACATGAGTTCTCACCTTAATTTGCCACAATATCCCTTACGTTACAACGTAATTAATCCCTAACTAATTTCATATTTACCTTAAACCAGAAAACTTGAGTGTCATAGTCATATGTATTGACTTCACTCTCCCATATTCGGCGGAAAAAATTTGGCTTCCATATACCCGAGTTCTATGTTGAACTAATGAGAATGATATTCATTTTTGTGAGACCCGCCATATAAGAAAAAATAAAAAAATAAAATATAAATAGAGTTTTTTTGTGGGGAAAATGGTGGGACCCACATTAGAGACCTGACTACCTAAGTTCCATTTATGTGCATCGCACACATATGGGAAGGCGGAGCCAACCTGTTGGCTGTGCTCAAGCATAGTGGAAGTGTTCAATTTGTTTTTACTAATATGTAGTTTTATAGGTTAAGATTGTCAAAATAAAAATTAACCCAGCCCTAAAATTCAACTGAATGGTCTCACTTGGTGCATGCTTTGATGTTTATTGATATTATTATGTTATTGGAATGATTTTCACATTATTTTTTTCCTTCCACACACCTATGCAAATACATTTGTTAATTCTTCTTTGATTATTCAATTTCATGACCAAAAATAAAGAGGGGTATACAAAAGGTGAAAATATGTGTGCCTGAATTATCTATCTTTGCCATTAGTGGATAAAATTATTTGATTTATAACATAATTAACAGACATGTTTGTTAGAAATAAAATATATAGAAGTATAGAATGACAAAAAAAATTTAGCCTAGCCCTATGAGATTTTCTAACTCCGCCCTTTACGTATGAACGATTGTGGAAGTCCTTAGGATTGCGTATTTTTTGGGGCATAACATATCAGGATATCCCTTGCAAAGTTGCACAGGAAAATGCTAAGAAGAAAGATGACAAAAACTATATCAAAAATATCTATTAACATTGTGCCCAACTTAAGAAATGTAATGAAAATTGAGGGCTGAATCGTGAAGGAAATGCAACATGATGAAGAGGTCGATATTGATACAAGCCATAAAAATTTGGCCATGCGTTTCATGTGAATGTTGTTCCCTAATCACACATCCAATCACTACTTCGTTTTGTCCAATACGACACAATTGCCTCATTTGTTGTTGCTAGTACCCTCTTGCACTCTATGTATGGCACATTCAATATGTCCTGCACACACATTGGCGTCAATGCAAACGCGTATCGTGTTCGTGCGTGGTCCGCGATACTATGTCCATTTAATTCAAGTCGTCCATATAAGAGATCTTTGGCTCCTTAATCACAGGAAAATCATTGTTTGATGCATATGCAAAAACTTCCCTTCTTTTTTAACGAATAGATGATGATTTCATTTACTGGTAAGTAAACATCTCATGAATTCAAACGAATTAGAAAGGGTTTTTATCCAAAATAGGCCAACCGGCCTAAATCTGTTCTAAAAGCTACGGTCAGCTAAATGTGTTCCGAAAATAGGCAGAAGTTTTGCCTATTTGCAAGGAGAAGTCCCTCTCCAGAATGGACTACGGCCACACTATGGGGCACTATGTGGCACTACGGCCACACTATGGGGCACTATGGTGCACTCCGACCTTCGTTCGGCACGGGACCGCCGGCGACGGATTCGCCTCGATGTCGCCGACACAACCGTACCAGTGGTGTTCCAAGAAGGCCGACGATGTGAGAGCGACAGCCTTGAAGAGAGGACGCATGAATAGTGTCAGGAATTTTTCCAGATCCACACTACAGCCACACTATGGGGCACTATGGTGCACTCCGACCTCCGTTCGGCAAGGGACCGCCGGCGACGGATTCGCCTCGATGTCGCCGACACAACCGTACCAGTGGTGTTCCAAGAAGGCCGGCGATGTGAGAGCGACAGCCTTGAAGAGAGGACCCGTGAATAGTGTCAGAAATTTTTCCAGATCCACACTATGGTGCACTCCGACCTCCGTTCGAGACGGGACTGCCGGCGACGGATTCGCCTCGATGTCGCCGACACAACCTCACCAGTGGCGTTCCAAGAAGGCCGGCGATGTGAGAGCGCCGGCCTTGAAGAGAGGACGTGTGAATAGTGCCAGAATTTTTCCAGATCCACACTACGACTACACTACGAATACACTACGACCACAATTGTGTCAGGGATTTAATTGCAAATTCACTATGCAAATTTGCCTACTGAAGAATTGCCCGCTGCCCCTTGCCTATTTTGGAATAGATTTAGGCCGGTTGGCCTATTTTAGATAAAAACCCAATTAGAAACTTAGGCGATGAAGAAACATTGAAAAGGGCTTTGTATATAGGGATTAAACCTCTGTACTTGGGCGTAGTACGATTCACTTCATTGTTCGATTAAGGCCGTAGGAGTACTTATTGGGTTTGGGCCACAAGTTTTTCATATTGGAAATTGAGCTCGAACCAGAGCTTAATCTCATTTGCTCACCATCCGGGTCCGGTCCATATCTCAACCGACAAAGTCCACCGACCGATCACAACATAATTTAAGGTTTTTGTGGCAACAGGCAAACAAAAATAACGGAAAAACAAAAAACTATGCCGACTTTTTGAAAATCATTGATTTTGATTTGAACTATTCCTATGACATTACTAAATTTATATTCTTCGAGGAAAATAGGAGAAAAAAGAAAAGAAAAAGATGACAACAGTTCATCACAACACAAGCAAAATGTGTGGGACCCTCTCTATCCGGATAAGGCAATTTTGTGGATAATCTTAATTTGTATCGTTTGTCACCGTTGGATCAAACCACACAATCGTACGGTTACACCTTAAAAGGGACACCTCAACCTCAGGTGCTTTTGCTTCTCCAAAATTTAAGTCAAACCAACACTTTTTAAAACATCAAGTTAAAAGTTGTCCCGCGACATATTTTTGTTTCTGTTATATTAGAAGAATTTCGCGGTTCAAAGCTCTCTATTTAATATTATTTGTATCAAAAAAATTATAAACTTAACTCGTTTTATATTTCTTACAGTCGCTTTTAGTATTTTTTTTTAAAGGTAGTTATTGAATAAAAAAGTTTGACAAATCGCCAAACAAAAGGAGTATAAGGAAAGTAACATTGCTATGCGGTAACATTGCTCTTTAGGACCACATTTCCAATTGCGTTCATTTTGTGACTGTCAAGTGTTTGGATATTCCTTTTCATTTTCTAAGTAGATGCCAAAAAAGAGAAATTTTTGAAATTCAAAACAATGAGCTCTTGCATCGCTTCTCCACCGTAGTGATTGTATGGTTGTAAATCCAAAGCAATCGCGATGACAGGCGTCACGTCACTAATCCCCGAGCCGTCACGCACAGCGGTCCAAATTCACAAACAACCCAGTTCGCACAGGCGCGATCCCAGCCGTCCATAAAATCTCTTAAAGGACACGTGCTGTACCCTCATAACGCCGTGACGTTTCAAAATACCCAACACGAAATTCAGTCACGAGCTCCGCGAAGACAAGCACAAATGTTCTGATTCAACAACGTGTCTGTTATAGTTGCCTCTGCTCGAATTCAGTTAGCCCTCTTTTTCCCCTTCATCGATTTCCAAAGCTTCGGAATTTTACAGAGAAAGTAAGCAACTTTCCCTGAGTTTAGTTCTTGTCGAATTTTGGGTTTTTTTTTGTTGCTGTTTTTAATGATTAATTTGTTAGGTATTTCTGTTATAAATTTTGGGGTTTTTTTTTTTTTTAATTTTTGTTTGTGTGTAATGAATTATGTTGAATTTTGGTTAGGTGAAAGTGGAAATGGCAAGTTCAGTGGAGAAGGAGGTTGTGTCCTTAGAACTTCCAGCTCCTTCTGGTTGGGTGAAGAAGGTTTGTTTGCTTCAATTTGATTTTGCTAATTGCTCCTCTCTGAGTTTTATGAAGTTTCAAAGTTTGGATTTTTTTTTTTGGTTGGTATGTTAGCTTTCTGTTTGTTTATTTGGGGGAATTTGATGTTGAATTGTGTGGTTTTGGGATTTGGTGAGGTTTTTGTGGTGGAATTGGGTGATTTGGTAGTGATTTGCAATTAGGGTTTGTTGGTGCACCTTATTTTGTGGTGAATTTTCAGAAATTATTCTTAAGCTGCTGGGGGTTTTGTATGTAGTGTGTTTGGTCAAGCTCTGTTGATTGGTCCCTAAATTGAGCATTTTTGTGCTTCTTTAAGGGGACTCTGCTTGTAACTCATGTATGGATTTCTGCATTTTCATATATAGGAGAAGTTACGTATTTTTGGATGAATGCAGTTTGGTATGGGGGACTGTTGAATAATAGAGGGGGAATTGCAATTATCTTTGATTTTGTTTGGGATAATTCTCATGGTCAATATTTATGCTGATTTTATTAGATATTTCCTTATTTATGATGGATAACTGTTAAGCTTTCAACTTCTTTTATGGTATGCCTGAATGACTCTTGCGTTAATCTGACAAGAAACTCAAGTGGATCAGTTCTGGGGTGTTGGATTTGAACTGATTGAGCAATGACAATTCTTGGTTTCGTCCATTCATGTATTCATCTTGACCAATTTCTAACCGGTATATTCTTTGGTGTGCATAAGCTGACAACACTATGTTTCCAAATAATATCCTATGAATATAAATTTGTTGATCCTTGCCAAGAAAAGGAATGTGAGATGTTCAGCTTTGGCCTGTTTAGTATGCCTGTTTTAAGGATTTGAAATTGGAATTGATATTTGTTGGGTTTGATTTTGTGGTTAATAAGGTGCTCAAGCACTGTCCTTTATTTCTTAACCGCAGTCTCAAAATTCTTCGTACTTTATGCTGAGGTTGCACATATTTACTTGATTTTAATAGAGCTCCGTGTTAGTTGAGCTATATTTCCCTACCTATACTCCTCTTGTAGTTCTGTTTCAAATCAGTACATTAAGTCAGCATAAGAATGCTGAGGTTGGTTTGTGTGACATGTAGTTTGTGCCCAAGCAAAGTGGAACTCCTAAGAAGAATGAGATCGTATTTACAGCTCCAACAGGAGAGGAGATCACCAACAGAAAACAGTTGGAGCAGTACCTGAAAGCGCATCCTGGTGGTCCTGCAGTATCAGAATTTGATTGGGGCACTGGTGAGACACCTAGGAGATCAGCAAGGATTAGTTTGAAGGTCAAAGCAACTCCATCACCAGAGACTGGTTCCCCAAAGAAGAAGAGAAGCAAAAAATCATCTTCGGGGAAGAAGGATAACAAAGAAAAGGAAGATGCTCCTGAAGAAGCCAAGGACACAGATATGGAAAAGGATGTGGTGAAGGAAAACAAGGATGAGGAAAAAGTACCAGATGCAGATACCAAGACAGATGTAGCTCCTGCTGAAGAAGCAAAAGGTGAACACAAAGCTGAAATACCTGGCAATGTTGAAGAATGCAAGGAAACTACTGAAGCAGATGCGGGAAATTCTGGAAACCAAGAACCTCCAGTTGAGGAAGGAAAAACAACTGGGGATCAGGGCAAAGCCGGGAATGCTCCTGCTGATGAGGACAAACATGATCCGGAGGGAGAGAAAAAAGAGAAACATAACGAAAGTGCTCTTGAAAATGAAGTAGAAATTAAGGAGAAACAAACAGCAAAGGTGAACTGTGAGGAAAAACATGAGGTGGGCAAGAAAATTGAAGTGGTTGAGAATGGCGGTCCTGGCAGTGAGGCTGCTAAGGTCGCACCTTGATGGTTTCTGAATGCCGCCATCCCTTCCACCATTCTGACCCTTTCACGTCTCTTCAGTAGTTTCAGTGTTGTTAATTTAGCTTATCTGATTGTTCGTTGAAACATTAGATTAGACCTGTACCATCCTTTTGTTGTGTACTAGAGAGAATATAACTGGAAAGTGACCTCTGTAACATTATCGTGTAAAAAACTGGTGATGTAATATTATTATGTAGCCCTGTATTTTTTGTATTGCAGTGATGTTAAAAACTATTTTCATTAAGTCACCAGCTTTCAATACCATGCTTGAGATGACCTTGCTCTTTTCATTTGATCTAGCTGTTGATAGTTACAAGTGTATCTTATGGGAAGGGTTGGATTTGAAATCATGAAATACAGCAGCGTCCCTTACTGTGGGAACTGCGGTTGCCCTAATCGTGGTGCAGTGTGGCGATAATTCAAAAATGGAAGATTCCATTCATATGTATTAAGGACAATGAAATCGAAATTTGTAGTGCGTAGTATAAATTGTTGTAGCCGAAACTCCACGAAGAGTGTTTGGAGTTTGCCTCTCATAGGTAAAATGAAATGAAGTGAAGAGTAATCAAATCCTGTGTCTGTTTAAAGTCCCTTCAGCTGGCCTATAAGCCCGGTTGATGCTGTCCATTTCTCAATTGCAGCGGCAGAAGACACAAAAGCAAGTTTGGAGGACTCCACATCGTTCTTGGTAACTGCAAAGCAATATCACAGTTTATGCCATACAATTTACAACCACAAGAAAGCTGACTTCTTTTCAATCATGCAAGAAAAAGTATGTTCATGCAACTTAAACTGAAGCTTTATGATCTGTAGGTCAGATAATGGACATTTTTCAGTAATGCAGGTTACAAAACGCGTTTGCAGTGTCACCTCAATGGCTGCAACAGGGCCACATATGTGGAAATGCTGCATGACACATGTGAAAGTAACCCACCTGATGATATCAATGAGGCTAGTGAGGAATTGAATGTATCCACCGCAGTCTTCTCTTCAGGACTAGAGCTTAGCTGTTGAGAAGAACAAAGAAAAAACATTCTGAAAGGTTTACAGTAACTGCCATCATATACAAAAAGGGCAGAAGGGAAGATTCTTCATGCAAATCTTCATCCTGAAATTCAGGACTCTAAAGGCTCAATGTAAGTATTGAAAGTAAGACACTTTCGTGATAGAGGTTTTCTGTGACAAGATTGTATGTATTGATCTTAATTTCATAAACCAGGAGGATGACCTTGTTTAAAGCTATATTCGCCTTCTTAACCCAATCTGTATCAGTGCTGCTCCCAAGAACTGAACTGGCTGTAGGCAAATCGTTACTCTCAATGGCTTGGCCTGCTTTGCTCAGCCTGTACACCAATTCCTGTAAATATCCTGCATCACATAATATTATCGTGGTAAGGTTTAAGCGTTGGCATGGAAGCGACATTCTGGCTGTATTTGAGAAGATCATGCTAACAGAAGCAAACAGTAGGTTTCTGATGGAACCAGTGAAACAACAGTCATGAAACTAGAATGCATGATTTAGTTTGTGTATGCTCTACAGATATCGAGTTTTAATAGTGAGAATAACGAAAGCAAAATGCAGTGTCAACACCGAACTAATTCAACCCGAGTGTCAAGTATACTACAAAACAATGTGCACTAATCAGGCAAAACGTTTCCCATCCCTTTAGATAGATTTATTCGACCAATCTCTAGAGATAAAGCAAAACCAAAATGTGCACCCAGAAGTGATAGAACCATAAGTTCAAATCCCAACAGATACACCATTTTAAACTGACTGACAGGTTGTATTTAGGGGCTTCTGTGACCTTCCTAGCTGAACTTGAGCCTAAGATAGACGACTCACTTGTGGACAGAACTGGTGAACACATTTTTTCATCAGAAAAGGATCTTCTACCTATTTAATCAACTGGGAATTGGTAACTTCTGCTGAAATTTACATGTATATCAATTATCAAAAGTTTTATGAGGGATCAAATTAACCTGTTTCTTTTTTGGATGAGTTGAAAACTCCTTGCCTCTCAATCCTCTTCTTTCTATCTTTCTTAATCTTTTCCATGAGTTCATCATCCTCATCAGCTTCTAGGATTGTTGCATTAGAACTGGACCAATCTTTGCCAACCAATGAGAAGGCAACGCTGGTGACAAAGCTGATCGCAAGGCCTCTTTTGGTAAGGACTGGCGCAGGTGATTGTGGCTCACTGAGGGCCTTGCAAAGGGTCAATCTTCTGAATGTTGGTGTAGTTGTCAATGAAGATGAAATCACAGCAGAAGTTGCTGAAGAGGACAGAGTCGCAGTAGAGAGAATGGCTGTGGCCATTTTTTACCTTAGTTTCTGCTACTTTTTTGGTGGGAAAATTCAGAGGTAATGGAATTGACATGTTAGAACTTTTGAGGATAAGGTTGCAGGATTCTGTCATCCGCTCCAGTCATTCATTTCCTCCTAATGCTCAAGGGTATTTGAGTAATCTTAAAACAGAAATTGGCAATGCAGAAGATAGAATAGAACACATGAGAAAAAATGGACCAACTTTATCTACCAAAGAAAGTGAAATGGACCAACTTTTTAATCCTAATGTGGAAAACTTGAAAAATAATCTTACAAAGAGAATGATGGTTAACTCGAGGAAACAAAATTAGCCGAGATCTCGAATTCCATGTATTTGAACCTCCTCCGTAATTATTTAAAATCTATGTAATCGATTCTCTTTCCTAGCATCACTTGTATGAAAAATGTTCGTGTTTTCTTGGATCAAGAGTGTGTGAGAGCACACACCTGGCACAATTGATTCAACTTGTATGTCATTCTCCTCTTCATACCAAAAAAACCAAGAAAAAAAATGTCATCCTTCAATTCCCGAATTATAAGCACAAAGTGGTCAAAGTGAAAGTCCAAAGCGTACAAAATAGGAAAAGAAACTGACCGATTGGAGAGCAAGAGTCGTTAAGCATAGATTAACAGACAATACAGTTGCACAGAAAAACACGAGAACACCGCCACAACACCCAACATTCCAAAATCTCTTTTGCTCCTCACAAAACAACCGCCAAACGCGGTCGTGAAAGACAGCAGAGTAGAGCGCTTCACTCATAAATATGGAATCCCAAAGGAAGAAGCCATGCATTATTTCCCAAAATATACAGAAAAGGTACTGCATTCAAGTGTTTGAATTCATTGGTTTTGCTGTTTTTTGCCAAGGATCGAACCTTTACCATGAAAAGCTGCTGGTGCTTTGCTCAGTGTTTTCACGTCTTCTTGGTCTATTTTTCTCTGATTGGTAAGTTTCTTTTTGGTTTGATTATTGGCTGTTGTTGAATTGTGATTAGTGGAGTTTTGGTTTTGAGTTTCAGATGATATCTGCTTAAATTTGATGAATTGAATGGTTATAGAACAGTGTATTGCATGAGATTGTTTCTAGTGGAAAGTTGCTCTCTTTTGGCGTTGTTCATTGGGTTGATTTAATGTGCTCGCTTCGCTAATCTGAGCTATCAAATTCAACGAACGGTGATGAGCAAAATTTGTTCTCGATCATTGACTCGAATTGCTCCATCGTAGGTTCATACTGTGCTTGTCATTGGTCAAGCTTGGCAATGGGGTATCTCTATGTATGTGTCAGCACTTTGAAGTAAGGATTGATTGGTTATCTGTAATTTTGTGGTTGTTTTTCACCCTTAGTTGAAGAGATATCATTTAAGATAGGGAAAGAGATTCTGTTGCTAGGTTGAAGATTCTTTAATCTGATTCGGAATTTGAAAACTAGAAAGATGTTAAACCCATTTTCTCATAATGATTTGAACTTCATACATATTGAATGGAAGTCTTCATCTTATTTCATATGAAGTATGTGAAGATCAAAGTTTATGTGGCTCTCCACCGGATATTATAGATAGAATAATTTTCCGTAGCGGAATTTGATAAGAATAATTTCCATACAATCTTTATGGTTACTTGGCTGGAGTCCATGGTTATTTGACTGTAAAGTATGGCACTTTGTATGATGCCGTTTGCATTTATTACCAATACTATGATCACTGGTCTGACATTGCTATTTCTGTTGTTTGCCAGCCTCTGTGAGGGTGCAAGCATTCACAGGAACCTACGGAGTATGTTACGGAAGAGTTGCAGATAACCTGCCTTCTCCTGAAAAAGTTGTTGCTCTTGTCAAAGCAGCGAATATAACAAATGCCAAGATATATGATGCTGATCACGATGTTCTCACTGCGTTCAGTGGGACGGGGATTGAATTAGTGATAGCGGTTGCGAATGACCAACTCGGAGACATGAGTTTCGATGAGGATCATGCAATGAACTGGGTGAATGACAATGTGAAAGCCTTTCTTCCAGATACACGCATCCGTGGGATTTCTGTTGGTAATGAAGTATTGGCAGTGGCGGATCCTCAATATTGGGGACCTCTTTTGGGTGCAGCTAAGAACATATACAGGGCACTAAAGAAGCTAGGATTAGATGGTCAAGTTCAGGTTACCACTCCACATGCACTGGCTGTTTTTACCAATTCCTACCCCCCCTCTTCGTGTAAATTTAAAGACAAAATTAAGAAGGAATTCATGCAGCCACTTTTGAAGTTCTTCTCAGCAATCGGCTCTCCATTCTGCTTAAATGCATACCCTTTCCTTGTCTACATGGCTGATCCGAAGGAAGTTGATCTCAATTATGCTCTTTTCCAGGACACTCAAGGGGTTACTGATCCAAACACTAAACTTCATTATGATAACTTGCTTGAAGCTCAGATTGATGCAGCCTATGCAGCATTGGAAGATGCTGGTTTCAAGGATATGGAAATTATTGTTACAGAGACGGGGTGGGCATCGAGTGGAGATGCCAACGAAACCGCAGCTACTCCACAGAATGCACAGAGATACAATTATAATCTGCGTAAAAGGCTAGCAAAGGAAAAGGGGACTCCTCTCCGGCCAAAAAATGTAGTGAAGGCTTATGTCTTTGCCATATTCAATGAGAACTTGAAGCCTGGGCCAAGTTCTGAGAAAAATTACGGACTGTTCAAGGCTGATGGATCGGTTGCATATGATATTGGATATCATGGATTTGGACCAGCATCTGGCGTATATGCAGACGAGGATGTTGCATCTTCAGATGCACATTCGTTTCCTTTATCATTAAAGGTAACATTCCTTGCCCCCAGCTAGGCTACATGAATGCTGATGTCTTGTTAACACATTGATTGAAGGATTGTTATTACCTCAAATACTGTGGTTATGGAAGTGCTTCCTTGTCTGATTGGTTTCTTGATGTACGCTGTTACAGGATCCTGGAGCTCAAAGCTGGTCTCGGTCGCAATACTTGATATTACCAATCACAGCTGCAGCATTGCTTCTTGTTTGGAGATGACCCTTGAACAAACCAGGCACTAGTAGAGAGAAAGCCTCTGGTCATTCCTTCGTTTTTTTTTCATTGTTTTACTGATCTCTGCCTTCCACAGTAGGCCGAAAAATGTGATGTTCAAACCCATTTTTGAACATCACTCTTCCACACTTGGCAGGAAAATATGATGTTCAAACCCATGAATTCTATTTGTAATGTCCATTTTTGGACATCATGAGTATGATGTTCAAATCCACGAGTTTTACAGCAAGAAAATTATTATAAACATCAAACTTACCTTGACAACTGTGGAAGGCCTTATTGCTTAGGAGCATTCTTGTAATCCGAAAAGGAAAGTTGCTGGTAATAAAAGTGAAGCTTGACGTCATATATCAATCCATATCATAGCCAACTCAGCATTTGAAAATGGTTCATCATTTTGTCTCCTACCATTCATTATAGAAAGGAACATTTTTCCTTTTACTTAAGTTCAAAATCTTTTCCTCTAAAATAGACTTGGAATTCAAGTTATTGAGAGTGTTTCCTCAGGCACCAATGTTTCTTGTATAGAAAGTAAGTTTACAAGGATCCAACTATCGGATGAAGGCATAACACACAGAGGGCGAATGGTCTACGAAATGCCAAATCAAACTCCACCTAAGTATTGGAACCAGGTTTACTAATTCTTTATCAAAGGGAATGCTATATCTTTGCTTCCACCAAACAAACAGTGGATGGAAAAGGAGATTCCCCTACGTGGATCAAATCAGTTGGTATGGCAAAAGCCCAAAGCTACTTTCGCTGCACCTTACAACCATCTTTTGATCCATCCCGCACTTTTTTTCCTTTCACATTTACGAAAATTTCAATGGACCATATGACCTCTATTTAAACCAGCTCAAAAGACAACCCTCTGATCATGTCAGATTCAATCATAATTAACCAGAACACATCTAATTCATCATCCATTACTCCTCCTTGTACATATTGTTCCTTAAAAGTACGTGACACCTCCCAAAAGAGCCTTACCTCCTGTTACTTTCTTTTGAACTCAGCTTTTCCATACCTGCATACATTCCAACAAACAAATGAAAAAAGTCTCCAACTCCACTCAAATGGGATTGTTTTCATCTTCCAATATCTTAGTACTCAGTAGGATCCATTTAGCAGTAAACGCGTTTACTTCTCTGTTTGATTGGCTTTTAACTTCTTTCTTAGAAAGGAAAAGGCTATATGAAAAAAAAAAAAAAAACTCAAAATACAAATCTTTGGTGAGGGAATCCTACGAATCACTTGTCGTCTAAGTAAGCCATCCTGTGCTTCTTTCCAGAACATCATTTAGCTTTAGAGTGTACTAATTCACTATATTGATGCATAATCACCAGGCCGGTAATTTGTATTATATATTTAATCATCCTCAAACATCACAGTCCTCTTTCCATCAGCACTAGGACCTCGGATGCAATTAAAAGCTATCAACTGAAGGAGCTATAAACCCCTTGCGATTGCCCTGTTTTCTTAGAAAATAGCTGTGGTCATATTGCAAAGTCAGATATCTGCATGAGCAGAATAGCTATGTGGAATCAGGTTCTGATTGCTCCCTTTTAGAATTTCCTACTAAAGGAAAACTACTGCAATGAAGAAAACAGCTACAGATTAGTTTGATTCCATTACACAATATGAAGATTGCATTAGTTCTATCTAATCTCAAAAAAAGTAGTTAGAACATTCTGCAATAAAGTTGTTTTAATATGCAAATCTTCATTACGTGACCCACTAACACCCCTACAGTTAGCATCAAAATACATAAAAAGCAACAACTAAAAATCATGGACTTTAATAGCCTTTATTCCTTCCAATTATTCAGTATCTGATGTGCAAAAATTGACATGAATTACAAACCAGGCAGTCACAGCAGAGTCTGTACATTGTGATCAATGAGTAAAGTCGAGACATATCTTACTTATATTCGTTGAGCAAACCAATACAAGTAGCATTAATTTGTTTCTCTTATCTTGCGAAATATGACCCAATTGAGATTGCGATCCTTCAACTTCCATAAGAATCTTGATAAGTTTTCTCTCATCATATATGCCCACTATGATATGAAACATTTGAGAAAGAAAACAAAAATCACCAAATTGGAAAAGAGTTTGGACAAGTCAGCAAAGAAAATAAAGCTTTTGTTTGATGGAAAGATAGCTTTCAGGGGAAAGTGGACCGAGTGTTTTTGATTCAGGGGGTTTTATGGGGTGAAGGATTCGAAATCGGCATTTTAAATGCATAAGATTAATGTTATTAACCAATTGAATTACAAATTCCGAGTCCTTTGCGAATGGACAAAGTCTTAAAGAGCTTCTTTCTAAGAATAAAATTATTGGTTTCACAATGTTGCACAAAGTTTGGATACGATAACTGATTCTGAAGGTTGAAGTTGAAATGATGTCCTTCGTTCCAATTTTTCTTCGGTTCCGAACTGCTTTAAAATCAGACCCTTTTTTTGCCTCGCTACAGTAACCATACTGTAGCAAAGATTACTGTATAGGTACTGTAGCAAGACAAAATTTTTGGTGGATTCTAAAGCTCCTCGGAACTGAAGAAAGACTGCCTTCGTTCTTTTCCCACTTGTATTGAGAGTCGACATAAGGGAAAACAGCAATGCAGGACCAAAAGGACAAGATGAATGGTCCATAAATATTCCACAAGGACAAAAGATGCTTTACGCGCCTTCACAACCAAGTAAACTCACAATGACAATACTCCCATCTACCACTTAAGGTGGAAGTAGTGTATTTATCAGTTTTGTTGAATATGGAGAAAATTGACATTGGACAATGACCACAGAGGACAAAATAAATTTCTTAATTCTATGGTAGGACAAGAATTTTAAAAGTTCATCTCTAAGGACAAAATAATTAAAAATACATAAATTAAATATCACACTGACAACCACCCGTATTGAAACCAAAATGCAAGTTTTGGGGCGCGCGCCCATCTTTATAATTTCTATATAGAAAAACTCTCGTGCTACCCCATTCTCAATGCTAACACAAAAACAGTTCATACCACACATAAACAGTAAATACACAAATTAACTGCAACTCAATTCAAAATTCGTCCAAATTCAACACAATAAGATACAAATTTGTTCTATGGAAGATCAACAATCACTAAAAAAACCTACACCTTCCGAAAAATGTCCTATTTTTCAATTCCGTCACTTTTCTTCCTCCCAAAATCACAACTAAAAAACATAAAATTATGTCATCATGGCTTGCCCACTCGCTCGCTAACTCTTTATGACTCTACAACAATGTTGTATCGCATGGAATCGATAACTACGCCGTAGCCACGGTCGCCACCAAACCCGAAAACAATGGCAATGGAGGAAGAAAAGTGAAATTGAAAATGAAATTGAATCGTCGGATGAGGAGGAGGAAGGAGACGACGAATCCGAACCTCGAGGCGTGAAGGAAGATTTTGAAACATCGCGCTACATCCGGAGACATGATTGGACTTCCCTCTTGATGAAGAAGAAGACTTGAGAGAAAGCAAGTCCAGATATGAAATTTGGATGGGTTGGACAAGTTTGGGGATGTGGAGGAGTTGGATCGAGCGATGGGGTGACGAATGAGGCAACGAAAAATTGGTGGGAGCGGCAATGTGAGAAGGAGTGTGTGAGCGTGTATGTGTTAGTTTTTATATTTTAATATACAATTTAACTTTTTGTACTTATAGGAGAACATTCAAATTCCATGCACTATAACAAAAATAATGTGTTATTCTATAAATTATAGGGTCATTAATCCAATTGACATTACTTAATTAAAGTTTCTTTCCAAAATGATTATGAATGTAAGTTTTGTAAGACTCAACTTTAAATAAAGCGCGTGGGAGTGCCCAAACACTTTAGATTGCAACGAATGTCATTGTCCCATTGGCCATTGGTGAATAGAAAAGTGGTAAAGTTTTGCCCAAACAAAAGTGAAGGTCGAAAGTGGGCAAGAAAATAAAAGTAACTGACCGACCAATCTTGGACCAAAGAGTCGTAAGCAAGCCCGCCACACTAACAGCAGGCGGGCACACAAAACAATCTATAAAACCAGCAAATCCCCCAAACCTCAACTCCCTTTGATCCTCACGGAGCCACCGCCAAAACCCAGTTTTCGTTTCGTTAATCGTCTTCTTCTCCTTCAGTAAAGCAAACATCTTTGCTTCTGCAAAGTGGTCGGAAAATTGAAAGATTGTCAATTTAAGAGCGTTATGAAGGAGAAAGAGTGAAGGGTCATCTGTCATTGTCATATGGCAGGCCTGAGGGAGAAGAAGAACCGCATTGAAAGGTCTGTGTTTGTTGGTGTTTCTGTTTCTGTTTCTGGAGTACAACTCGCCAACCCAAATCGAGATCTTTGCCAAAGATTGAATCTTTTGATGTTGGGTTTTGTTCCCAGGCTTTGAAGATGAAAAGCTTCTGGTTCTTTGCTCAGTTTGCTCACGCCTTCTTGGTCTTCTTCCCTCTAATTGGTAATAGTTCGTTTGCTTTGATTGTAGATTGTTGTTGGTGAATTGATTGTTGGAGTTGAGTTTTGAGTTTTGACTGGTATCTGCTTGAATTTGATCAATTGGATTGTTAGAACAGTGTGATATGCCGATGTGATTGCTTGTAGTGGAGAGTTGCTTTCTTTTGGCAATTGGGATTGGTTGTTTGAACTTGGATTGCTTGATGGTGGTTTCATAGTGAGTTGATTGCTATTAGTGTGAAACATTGGCTAATCTTGAAAATTGGGTCTCTGTGTGTCTATGGTGTGCTTTTAGTGAGGTTTGATTGGGTTTTTCCTTGAAGGGTTATCTAAATTTGTGTGTGTGTGTGTGTGTGTGTGTTTCCTAGGCTCCTGTTTTCGTTAAATTTGGATCACAATTAAATACACACACAGATTTGAGAGCCTTGTGCTCCTACTGGTTTGATAGCATGACAGTTTGAAACATAATTTATGGAAGTCTTGCTCTTATTTCATATGCATGTCTTTATGTATGGTGAAGGATTATGCTCAAGCTCGAGCATGCAAGATCACAGTTATGTGGTCTTGTTTTAAATGAAATAGTTGTGGCTTTGTTATACAGGTTGAAGGTTGGCATAAGATAGTTTTTTTAACCGTCTTCTTCTATATAGGTATTCAGCGGAATTGGTTAAGAACTTTTCCATAATTTGCATAATATCTTCTCTTAAACCAGTCTCTTCAATGAGCAATCTGTAACTTTTGTAGCTGATTTACTCCTACTTTTCAAAGTCAATATAGATAATACTAGATTCTATACAAACCCCAACATTGGTTCTATACGAACCTGTTGGTTGACCGGGGTAAATTGTTCTGTTAGTTTGAGGGTAGAGTATGGTACTTTATCCGTTGCCCTGTCTTTCATTACTGCATGACCATATGGCTGATGTTGCTGTTTCTGTTCTTTCCCAGCTCCTGTGGCAGTGCAAGCATTCACCGGAGCGTATGGAATAAATTATGGAAGAATTGCAGATAATATCCCTTCTCCTGATAAAGTTGCTACTCTTCTCAGAGCAGCAAAGATAAAGAATGTCAGGATATATGATGCTGATCACAGTGTTCTTAAGGCTTTTAGTGGGACTGGGCTTGAATTAGTGGTAGGAGTTCCGAATGGATTACTCAAAGACATGAGTGCCAATGAGGATCATGCAGTGGATTGGGTTAAAGAAAATGTGCAGTCATTCCTTCCTGAGACACACATCCGTGGGATTGCTATTGGCAATGAAGTATTAGGCGGGAGTGATTTTGAAATGTGGGGAGCTCTTTTGGGTGCAGCTAAAAACATATATAATGCTCTAAAGAATTTAGAATTAACGGATTTAATTCAGGTTTCTACTGCACATTCACAGGCTGTTTTTGCTAATTCATATCCTCCCTCTTCCTGCATATTCAGAGATAGTGTTAAGCAGCAATACATGAAGCCACTTTTGGAGTTCTTTGCAGAAATTGGGTCTCCTTTCTGTTTAAATGCTTACCCTTTCCTTGACTACATGAATGATCCGGAGAGTATTGACATTAACTATGCACTTTTCCAGAACAATAAGGGAATTTCTGATCCCAAAACGAAACTTCATTATGATAACATGCTTGATGCTCAGATTGATGCAGCCTATTCAGCTTTGGAAGATGCTGGGTTCAAAAAGATGGAAGTTATTGTTACAGAGACAGGATGGGCTTCAAAGGGAGACAACAATGAAGCTGCAGCTACTCCAGAAAATGCAAGGACATATAATTACAATCTACGTAAAAGGCTAGCAAAGAAGAAGGGGACCCCGCTCCGGCCCCATTTTGTAGTGAAGGCATACATTTTTGCCATATTTAATGAGAACTTGAAACCTGGACCAACTTCTGAGAGAAATTTTGGACTGTTCAAGCCTGATGGGACCATTGCATATGATATTGGGTATCGTGGACTTGACTCATCATCTGCAAGTTCTTTGCGTTTATCTTTAAAGGTATAAATTTCCCTTATTTTCTGTAAACTAAGTTACTAGAACGCTAATGTGTTGGAGATTGGGTTTGCATGATCATTGTTTCTAAAATAATGAACTTTGTTTGGTAAATCTCACTACTTGTCTTTGGTTGTCACTGCAATGCCATACAGAGGAATTCTGTTGGATTAGAAAAGTGATGAGAATGTGTACAATTTAAGCTGCCAGAATAAGGAAACTATCGACTAAATGTTGAGTTATGCTCTTGTATGGTTCTGTATGATATATCTATGAACTTTTCATTGCCAAAGCTTTTGCCCTATGTAACTTCGCATTTCAGCATTTTGCTCTCCTGTTAACACATAGGATTTTGCTATATGAAAGCCTTAAATCATCTCATTGGCTTCTTTTGTTCTGTTTCTTAATGTACATTGTTACAGGTATTTGAAGCTCAAGGTTGGTCTCGGTCCCAAAACTTGTTATTATCAATCTCTGCTGCAGCATTGCTTCTGTTTTTAAGATGATTGAGCAAACTAGGCAGCAGCAGCAGTCGGAGTTCAGAGTTCGTTTATCTGCCTCCTTCAACGTACAAACAACATAGCATTGATTCTTGAGTTTCTTAGATTACCTGCTAAGCAGCTAGCTATTGCTTACTAAATTTATCCATCCGGGAAATGTATATCAGTTTTGATTTTTACAACTCATTTACTTCAGTTTAGTTAATCCTCTCATGGTTTCCGACCACTTTAAGGTTTCTTATGTTCTTTTGTTTGGAAAAATTAATCAATAATACTAGTCCTCTGTTCATACCTCCACAACTATCCAATGTGGAGAATAAGACCTGCCCAAATATCGTTGTAACGAGTCGCTTGCAGCAAGAACAAAGGGCGAAAAAAGTATTGCCTGCCATGGCATAGAAGTCATAGATATTGCATCAAATAACAATTTCTCCTGGAATAAAAAACTTGGCCAGCAACCAAGAAAAATCTTAGGACAACGATAATATACAGTCGCCAACGAAGAAGTCAGGCAAAATGGACAAGAAGCTTCCTGCATTTCAATTTCATGTAGCCAATTTAAAAGGAGGAGATCCAGTATTCAATTTGGTTTACATATGACAATGGGAAGGAAATCATACACAAACTATCATTGATTTGGTCTGACAGAGATTCATAGGTAAAAACCAGTTTTACCTACCCTTTCAAAGTCACTGCAGTTCATCAACGACCAAAACTTCATTATTCAAGAGACAATTTAAACTGAATTTAAATGACTAGAGGAAGTTTCGAACTTGGTAGACCGAACTACGTCTAGATTTGCTCTCCACCGAGACAGAACTTTTAATGTGCCTTAGACACATTACAAGCTGCGTGCCTAGTCAGGGATTAAGTAATATAACATTGTTTGTTCATATGATTCTTATTGACTATTCCAACATGTTTCAGACATCGACTTTGGCTGCATATGGTGATGTTGTGCAAACTTGGAATAATTCTTCTTAATTCTTCTCTATCTATACACTGTAAACACAAGCAGACCCAACAGCCCACAAATAGAGCAAACAGCCATCTACCACATTATTCAGTCAGGGGCAACCTGTGAACACTAGATATCCCATCGACTACTAAGAAATGGCACCTAAAATGCTTAGTTTGACAATTCTTGTAATCTTTATAGCAGCAGCAGCATTGGTGGTACAAAGAGCAGAAGCTGAAACACACATTGTAGGCGGCAGTTCAGGCTGGACCAATACCGTTGGCACCAACTTTTATTCCTCCTGGGCTTCCAAACAGACCTTCAAAGTTGGTGATATTCTAGGTATGGCTTGCATAACCTTTAAGCTCATAGTTATGCTGAAATTTGATGGATGTTATTATTCATTTTCACTCATATAAGTATGTGATTTAGATTTATAGAATTTGATTTCACCACCGGTGGTCATGATGTGGCCACACTTTCAAAGACAGCCTTTGAGGCCTGCAACAACACCGATCTCTTAACTGTGCCTAAAAGCCAAGGACCGGCCAACTACACCTTGAATTCAACCGGCGATTACTACTTCATATGCGCTTTCCCCGGCCATTGCGGCATGGGCCAAAAGCTTGAGCATCAAAGTGACAGCTGCTGGCTCTTCCCCCGCCCCTGCACCTAAAGCCAAAACTCCTACTAGTCCTCCCACTAGTACTACTCCTTCCGAAGCGCCTAAATCCGGCAGTCCTTCTCCTTTGTCGTCTCTACCACCACCAAGCACGACAACCACAACAATGGCGCCTCCTCCGAGCTCAGCCTCTTCTCTTGCTGCCACATTCTCTACCGTTTTCTTGTCCATTGCCATTGTTCTTCTAGTCTAGTACTTATTTAGATTTGTCCCTTAAACGTTTTTCTTTGTCATATATATGAAGAATATCATGACTTCTATGTAACTTGAACTGCATTCTGTTTCCAATTTCAAGCTTATTATGTTTCGGTGCTTGACTTAATGAGACCATGCTTATACTCATCATACATCTGATTACTCAACAAAAAATCGACGATTTCTTCCCAAACTTGTCATGAAAGAAAATGAACATTTAAAATGAACTTAGTGGTCATGAGTCAATGCAACGAAAAAGTATAAGTTACCAATAACATCGAATTCAATATTAATCAATCATTTGATGATCTAGTACTTTGTACCATATACAAATTTTGTCAGAATTTGAAATTGACAACGGCTAGATCTTAAGCTTCATTTTTTTTTATTTCGTCAATAAAGATGTTTCCTACAATTTTTGCACAGTACTATATCTATTTATCATGTTTTCAGATTATAAATCTATTGTAGTCAGATAAATTAAATATATTTACAAACTTATAAGCAAAATTTCACGGTGCAAGCCTCTTCTAGGTTTTGGGCCGGGCTGTGGGTTTTAAGACCCAAGAGTTACATTATTGTAGTCAGATGAGCGACGCAGCCTCTTCCGCCGACTAGCCACGTTGTCGGTGGCGCTTCCGCCGACGAGCCCCTATCGCCGCTTCCCATCTATTGCCGTCGACGGTCGATCTGCTGCAGATTTGGAAAATTCAAGCTTAGCTCACCTCGATCCGAGCCCGGCCCGAACCCGAAGATAGGAAAACCCGACTCGGCCTGATCAAGTTGGGCCCTCTAATGGACCTAAAAACTGAGAGCCCGACCTCTAGAGGGCTTTTTTCGGGCTCACCCAAAACCCGAGCGGGCCCGATCCCAGCCCTAATTTGATTTGAAGCAAAAGCCACGAGTAGTTGTGCACAGTATCAATGGCAACGATGATGCCGCTAATGTGTTGTGGGCGTCTTGAAACGGTACCATTGAGAAATGTCACGATTTGAAGATTTATTTGCCTAGATGATCTATAAAGCACAAACAGAATTATTCTTTATGCCCCAACTCTGATAAGGACAGTTTGCATATGTGTACGTGTGTCTTTACGTATATAACGAGAAAGATTTCTCTAAATTAAGTTTTTTTGTCCCAATCACTAGGAAATCGATACGTGGTGAATTTCTGATAACTTTTACTTATAAGTTATATGACGGTTTTTTTTTTTTTTTTTTTGTGTGTCCAATATGACGGTTTCATATTGGCTTGGGACAATAATTTGCCAATACAATTAGTCCATGAAAATTTTCTCGTATTCAATGAATGAGTCTCTGACAAGGACTTCTGCAAAATTCAAAGCCGATCAATCCTTGATTTCCCCCATTATACCAGGAAGAGTTAGCTAGAAGATTTTGTCACTTGTAACTATTGAAATTTTTTTTTTTGGGGTCAAATCTCGTTACTATTGATTTACGTTTTTCTGTTTGCTACACAATGCCAAGGTCTGCACTCTGCAGGTTGGTACGTGGTATACACAATTCAAAATGCACCGAAAAAGTTTAAGTTACCAATATATTATAGGATCAGAGCTAGCTAAACAAAGATTTAAAAGGTTTCACTTTGTCAACATAAATAACATCGAATTCAATATTAATCAATCATTTGATGATCTAGTAATTGCACCATATATACATTCACAGCTAGCTAGCTAGTAGCTTGGTTCCAATTTCCGGATGTCATACACAATGCACAAAACTCATCCCCTTGTGAAAAATTGGCAGGACTCATTTAACCCCTTTCTTAAAAACCAAGAAATCTCCCTCTATAAATTCAGACTTGAGCAGTTTCCAACCTTTCTACAAACAGACCTTCCTCCACAACAACACAACGCAAGATCAACTCCATACAAGAATCGAACATTGGCTAAAACCATGAATGCGATTGTCCTTGTTCTAGCAGTTGCAGCAACAACAGTTTTCATGCTAAATGGAGCAGAAGCTGCAGAATACACCGTTGGAGACGAGTTGGGTTGGGCCATTCCTCCAGGTGGAGCTGCAACCTATGCTGCTTGGGCTACCAATCATAGCTTGATTGTTAATGATGTCCTAGGTGAGCTAGTACTAATCTGAATAACATTTCCACTAAATTCATATCCTAATAGTCCAACTATACTTTTCAGTGAAGGTCACAGCAAGCGTCACAATTAACTATTCCTCTTTTGTTTTCAGACTTCAACTTTGCAGTTGGGGAACAAGACTTGGCCTTAGTAACCAAGGAAGATTTTGACGCTTGCAACACAGCAAACCCCTTGATTGTGTTCCAAAATCCAGGAAAGTACCAATTTCTTGATGAGGGCACATTCTATTTGACCTGCACCTACGCAGGCCATTGCACCAAAGGCCAGAAGATTGCTCTCTACTTCTCTTCCGGTTCAGCTGCCCCGTCTCCTAGCCCCACTCCGAGTGCCAGTCCATGTGAAAGCCAGACTTACGGTGTTGATTCTGAAAAAGAACAAGTTGACGCGGTGAAATTCGTTTCCAAGAAAGCATATGGATTCAAGAAGATCATTCCTTCCATGATGAAGTCCCTTTAATTCAATTGATTCCTTGGCTCCTGCTATATGCCAATTGGAGGATCAGTAGCTTTTATCTTAAGGATAACTAGAGGCACTTTTGTATTATGTATGTGGTTTGATTCCATATTCGATTTGCCCTGATAATAAGAAAATTATGATTCATCCATAAGTCCGCTCTTGGTATTTCTTCTCCATGCAGTCATGTAGATGGATCTATCTCGAATGTTTATTCTAAAACAATGCTATTGATGTCACTGGTTCCGACTTCGAACCTGAGTTCTGCAGTTAACATTGGTAAAGGACACAACGATGCAACTAGGAAGATAAAGTGTAGAAAAACATGCATGTTTGAATGAGAGATCAAGAAAAGTAAAGCATATATACCAATGGATGTGTAGGGTTGTTCCTTATAAAATGATGATTATCGTCAAATTAGCACGTGTCATGCATCGTTGAACCGGAAAGCTTCGTATATGAAAATTCTATAATATAATTACGGTATACATAAACTATTACATGTGACACGTGAAATAAAGTGATAATCGCCATTGGATTGACACTATTGTATAGTACTAGTAGCAAGAAAGACAATTAGTTCTAATACTTAAACTATACTCTTGAGGGTAAATCTTATTCTTTACACCATACGTGCACAGCTAGTTGCTAGCCTGCAATTTCCGGATGCCGTACACATATTGCATATAAATCATCTCCTTTCTGAGATTTGGCAGGTCTCAGTCAACCACTTCTTAAAATCCAAGAGTCCTCCCATCTATAAATCGAGACAAGAACACAACAGAAGAACTTACGAAAACCGCAATCTAGAATGGTTTAAACCATGAACTTAAGCAATGTGATGGTCCTTGCTGTAGCAGGGGCAGCAACAACATCAGTTCTGCTGATCCACATAGCAGAAGCTACAAACTATACAGTTGGAGACGATATGGGTTGGACCATTCCTTCTGGCGGTGCAGCCACCTATGCTACATGGTCTAACAGTCGTAACTTGGTACTTAACGATGTCCTAAGCGAGCTACACTTCTCTCAAATCTTCATTTACCTCGGATAACAACGAGGCCTTTTGTGATAAAACTCTGCATTTGATGGTACAGTTCATTCTTTTTATTCAGTCTTTAACTTCGTAATGGGACAACTGTTGAAATAAGTACTCCTGCTGCATGAAGATGAAATGGTCCAGCAAGTCAAGTCTTGGAAATTTGGAAGAACAAGTTTTCTTTCAAATTCAAGTTACAAGACTGTTCTGTAAAAAACAGTTTCAGCTTACAAAGCTGTTCTGTAAAGAACAGTTACAGCTGTTTGGTTAATCCTTGTCACATCAAGGTTAACTTGTTTAAGACTACTCTAGATTGATATTTTGTAATAGGTATGTCAGTTTAGATAAGGTAGAAGGTGGAAAACATCTGTTTTCACTTTTATGTAAAAGATCTGGTTTGGGAAAATATCCTAGAAACCGACTTTCACATTTCCGAATATTTTGGCTCAAGCTTTTTGCTTCTGCTATTTATATCTTCTGCAGTCTGTTGCAGAAAACAACTTGAACACTTTCATTTCAATTTCTTAAGCTAGAGAAACAAGTTTATATACCTCTGAGTTCTTAGCTTATATCAAAAACAATACTTGGCTTGAATTGTGTTTAAGTTCATTCACTCTCTCTCAATTCTAATTACAAGTGAGGTCTTGTGAAATTCTCAAATCTTAACAACAACAACACTTGATTTTGCTGGCAACCAAAGATGAGTTTGATGCATGTCACACGACGAACCCGGTATGAGTCATGCCAAGATCCAGGAGCATTTCAGATTATTTCAGAGGGCACATACTCTGTGACCTGACGCTTCCCTGGCCATAGCTCCCAAGGCCAAAAGATTACCCTTGTTGGCTTTGCTCCCCTTCTTCCCAATTCATTTCTTCTCCTGCTCCAAGTCCAAGTCCATGTCAAAATGCAACCGCTTCTGTACAACATGGATTCCAGAAGATCATTCCTGATATGAAGTCTCAGTAATTCAAGAATGTGTGATCCATATGCATATTTACCAAGTAATAAAATCATGATTACTTCTAGTTGATGCAACTCTACTTCAAATGTTCTCTTGAAATCGTGTTTAACTCCAATTCAAACATATGAATTCTATATACCAAAAAGGAAAAAAGGTTTCATCTTTATCTGAGCTAATATTAACTTGGAGCTCAAAATGATTTGGCAGTATTA
Organism: Spiraea crenata; assembly: GCA_033992175.1. Taxonomy (NCBI): domain Eukaryota; kingdom Viridiplantae; phylum Streptophyta; class Magnoliopsida; order Rosales; family Rosaceae; genus Spiraea; species Spiraea crenata. The sequence goes on along the minus strand of JAVBHV010000079.1, from coordinate 1,399,026 downwards.
TCTCTAGGGGTGGGCATAAATCCCGATCCCGGTGGCCCGTTCCGATTCCGTCCCAGAAAAATACCGAACTATTAGGGACACTCAAATTTTGTCCCGGACCAAATAAAAATAGGACAGGACCGGGTTTCCTAAAAAATATCCCGTCCCGTCCTGTTTGTCCCGAATTGTAAATGTAAAGCCTAGCCCAATGTAAATGACTCATGCCCATGTGAAAGCCCAAATCTTTTCTCTTTCTTGCTCTTTTCTCTCTCCCACTCGGCACTTCTTTCTTTGTTTCTTCTACCGAGCTGCTCGAGATCACCCAATTCGCCCCCAATCCAATCGATCCCGATCCGAAATATCCCCAACCAAAATGCTGGAGCGCGTCCTCTCCTCCCTCCGCTACTCCCACGAGCCCTCCGCCGAGACCAACGTCGTCGTTGATGACTTCAAGACCAAGAAGCTACTCGTACTCCAAGACCAAGCTACTCGCTGCCGGATCTCATTTCTATAAAGTCCTATTCTTTACTCTTCGATTGACTACTGGGTTGATAGATCGTGAGTTAATTTTGATGTTGGATTTAGATTTGGGATCAAGGGTTTTGATTTGTTTGATTTGGAGCTAGCTGACTGATTTCTGGGAAAACTGAGTGGCGGGTCTCCGGCGAAGGTGGAGAAATGGGATATCCCGGAATCGTCCCGATTCTGACTGAGCCGGGACTAAGCGGGATGAGTTCTGTCCCGGACCGTTCCTGTCTTGTTTTGCACAACCGGGAACGGAACCGTGACACACCCAATCTCGGACCGTTTCGGACTGTGCTCAGCCCTAATTATCTCTGTAGTACAAGAAAGTAATGACATAGATCCAAGGTTCAAAATTTCAGCCGAAATACCGAAATTTCGGTAATTTTGGGGCACCGAAATTTGAACCGGGGTATATTTCAATATCATCAGGAAAGTACCAAAATTTCGGCGAAATTTTGGTAATTTCGGTAGTTTCGGTGAAATTTCGGAAATATGTTGGAAATTTAGGTGAAATTTCGGTACAATTTCAGTGAAAATTTTATGTAAGTTTTGGTGAAGATGTTTTATTTACATACTGTCTCTCTACCACCTCCACCGTCAATTATCAAGCTAACAAACAAACAATAGACTTCTTACATTATGCTTTACTTCTCTCTACCTTCATCATCTATCATACAAACAAACACTAGGTTTCTTCTTACTTTATGATTCCCTCCCACCTCCACTCCTCCGTCAATTAACAAGCTCAAAGCAATAGGTATCTTTACATAGATAGTCTTTTTGAAACACGTACAATATGCATGTTGAATATTACATTCACTCCGTCTGCTACCAAATGTCATGTGAGTAATATTGTCAATTTCAAGATAATATATCAAGAAGTAAACATGAGCCTCATCGTAATAGTTTTATGTATTAGAATAGTATGTGTGTGTAATTCTGATGTATTATATTCCTTAAAATTCTTATAATATATTGTAATGTTAATGTAATGATTATTTTATGTTTCACGAGACTCAGCTTAAGTATTCCACAATAACATTTAAGATATGCTGCTAATTGACAGCTTAGTGGAATGCAAAACACAAATTCTTCTCTCTTATGTATATAAAAGTTAATCCATATGGACAATGTTGCATAGCTTAAGTGTTAAATTGCCTTATTTGTTGATTTTAGAGCCTATAGAAAGTAGATATATTAATTTATAGGTGTTCTAGCATGTTTTTCGTCTTTTTTTTTTACCGAAATTTCCATCGAAATCGAAACTTTTTTTCTGAAATTTCCATAAATTTTGGCGACCGAAACAGAAACTTTGAACCGTGCATAAATCAGAACATTAAACAAAAAACTTAATCAAATTTTTCAAGGGAAGTCATTTACACACCATTTTTCTCTTCCTGATTAGCATGAAATGAAATTCAAGTCTGTTATGCTTGCAAAACCTACAGGGTGTTCTATAAGATGTTATATAAAGTGTTCTACACAATATTCTACACGGTATTTTACAAGATGTTCTACACCGTGGGGAGCACCATGTAGAATACTTGTAGAAAACCGTGTAGAAAACTGTATAGAACACTTATAAAATATTGTGTAGAACACTTGTAAAATACCGTGTAAAATACTATGTAGAACATTTGTAGATCACCTTATAGAACACTGTGTAAAACACTTGTAGAACATTGTGTACATCTTGTAGAACACATGTAGAACACCGTGTAGAACATTTGTTGAACACCTTGTAGAACACCTTGTAAAACATTGTGTAGAATACTTGTAGAACACAATGTAGAACATTTGTATATCACAGTGTAGAACATCTTGTAGAACACCATGTAGAACACTTATAGAAAACTGGTAGAACACTGTGTAGAATACTTGTAGAATACGGTGTAGAACAACTTATAGAACATTGTATAGAACACTTGTAAAACACTGTGTAGAACACTTGTAGAACGTAGTGTATAACACTTGTAGAACACCGTGGAGAGCACTGTGTAAAATACTTGTAGAACGCTATGTAGAACATCTTATAGAACACAGTGTAGAACATCATGTCGAACACTTGTAGAACACTTGTAGAACACCATTGAGAGCATTGTGTAGAACACTTGTAGAACAATGTGGAGAGCAATGTGTAGAACACTGTGTAGAATACTATGTAGAACATTATGTAGAACACTTATAGAACACCATGTAGAATACTATGTAGAACACTGTAGAACATTGTGTAGAACACTGTAGAGCATTGTAGAACACCGTGTAGAATATTGTGTAGAACACTTGATGAACACCTTATAAAACATTGTGTAGAGCACTTGTAGAACATTGTTAGAACAATTGTAGAATACCGTGTAGAACACTGTGTAAAACACTGGTAGAACACTTATTGAACAATGTGTAGAACATCTGGTAGAATACTGTGTAGTACACTTGTAGAATACTATGTAAAACACTGTGTTTAAAATTTGTTGATCACCTTGCAAAGCAATGTGTAAAACACTTGTAGAACACCGTGGATAGCACTGTGTAGAACATTGTGTAGAACATCTTGTATAACACTGTGTAGAATACTTATAAAGCACATTGCAGAACACTGTGTAGAACACATTGTAGAACTTATGTAGAACACCACGTAAAACACTTGTACACGCCTTATAGAACACCCTATAGATGGTTTTTAATTGCTTGTCGTCAGTTTGGAAGAGCTTCTTCGTTAGAATCAGAGCTACGTCATTTGTGTTGCCGATGAGATTCAAATTGGACGGAGGCGATGTGGAGAGGACAGAGAAAATGAGGAGGGCAAATCTGCAAAATAATGACTCTTTTCCGTCATGGGCATATTTACTTTGTATTTTGCTTACTTTTAAAAAGCTGCCCAAAATTGTACGGAATTATTAGAAAAGGTTTATTTTAGATAATTTCCCATATTTATTCCATAAGAGCCACTCCTTTGGGTTTATATTTAGGCCGAAGCAATGTGATCTGTATGACGAAAGGTGGACACTGGGTGCACCATCCAATGCAGTTATTACAATTTCCTTTATCCTCTTGCTATTCTACCCCAACCAAACCAAAATATTCTTCATCGAAGGCCTGCAGTTTAGGAATTATCACTAAAAATGATGTTAAGTTTCATAGGTAGTTAATAACAAGGGCATCGTTGACCTGCTTTCATCCACAGCTTGCATTTGCCGGATGTCCATTGTCTGGTCATATGCAAAACTTAAGCAATTAGCTGTGTTTCTGAAATTTGGCGGTACTCATTTCAACTTGTTCCTAAAATTCAACAAGTCTGCCCCTCTCCGCCTATAAAAACTTTATACTCCACATCCGATCAAACACATCCAATTATTTCTTCAGACAATCAAGAGCACGATCGACTACAAGAGAACCAAAAGATGGCGAAATCAACCATGAATGTGAACAATTTGATGGTCTTAGTCATAGCAGTGGTAGCAACATCATTGATGGTACAAACAACTGAAGCTGCGTTGTACAAGGTAGGAGACGACTTGGGTTGGACTATTCCTCCCGGCGGCGCTGCCACCTACGCTGCGTGGGCCGCCAAGCACAGCTTTGTAGTCAACGACATGCTAAGTAAGCACATTCTTACTCTAATTTTCGTTTCATTACTAGGAACTTGTTAGTGACACTCTAATTACATATCTAGTCATAAAGTATGATGAGATAGTAACAATGTTGTTTTATTGCAGTGTTCAACTTTACTGAAGGAGATTCTGACTTGGCTTTGGTAACCATGGAAGATTATGCTTCCTGTAACACCACGAATCCCTTATATGAATTCGACGAACCAATGACACTGAAATTTCTCGGAAGCGGCACCTTTTATTTCACTAGCACCTACGAAGGGCACTGCGTTGGAGGGCAGAAGATCACCATTTACATTGCCCCATCCTCTTCTCCCAGTCCAAGTCCTGTGTCCTCTCCTCCGGCTTCGGGCGTCAAATTTGTGTCTCAAAAGATCATGCGCATCAAGAGAAACTAATTCTTTGTAACGATGGATCCATGGATCGGTACTCCCTAATAATTGCACGTAAATCCTTAGGTACTAGCTAGCTAGCTAGGCCATGGTACAAAGAGGTAATGAGGAATCATGTTGTGTACTTTGCTGTCTCAAAAGCAGCCTAATAAAGTTTTGATATTGTAGCATTCAGCTTCAGATGAAGTATCTCTAGACAGATTCGTTTTCTTGTGGCCGTGACAGCAGCCTTGTTGGAAAAATTAGGCAAATCAATGAATAAATTAAGGGTCAGAGTATTCAGAAGGTTCGGAAGTATAAGAAATTGACGGATTGGTCAGCTCTCACGGGATACATGACGATAAACTAAAATGTTGTTCTAGAAACATTAACGTTGTCACGCTCAATCGAAGAGAGATTTATTCAATTATTATCACGTTTACTGTTTCTGTACCTTTAAAATTTAACAAAGCTTTGAACTGAATTTTCTTAATTCAATTTAGAACAGAGAACTGAGGAGGCGTGTTTCAAGGAAATTATATATGATCTCATGATACATTTCTAGGAGAAAATGACAGATTGATGTCTCTAGATATGTAATAACTAATGAAGGGAAGACCTGAGCTAGGAAAGCCCCGGAGCCACGGTTGATGTGGGCAGCAGATGATCTGCAGTCCCAGATGTGATTTTGTCTGCAAATTTCTTAATCTGACTTACTTATAATCTACCATCCATTTGCAGAGTATATATATGTATTATTTGGTTTATAATGAACTTGCTGCTTTCTTCACCTACTGAATGTTGTAAGACAATGGTTCTATGTTTCTTGACTATCTTGAGTTTTAAATGTTTTTGAATACTCAGGTTATAATAAGAACCAACCCACACTGGTGCAGGATCTTGATCATTTGAAAATGATTGAATGAAGGACTGCATTAGTGCTCCAAAGAAATTGTATCCATGGGACAAAACCCACATATGTTTGTTGGAACAATGAGGTTTTAGAAAAAGATTGATCTAGAGAGTCAAAAATGAATTGCACATCGGAGGGATGGACCACATGTTTCGTTTGAAAATCGGGTGGTAATTGTATGCGCTAATACAAGACTAAATGAAGAACAATGTGAACTGATCATCAGGTAAATAAAATAAGTTTGGTCACAGAAAAATGGGAGAGCAGTCCCTAAACAACATACTCTTGACTGTCTATAGTGCGTAAAACTGTATAATACAAGGGCTAATCAGAAGTTTTAGTCTTTTAGAAGCTACTAGAGAAGGTCAAATACGTGTTACGCTGAAAATCCAGGTTCATTTCAAGCTCACTCTCCAGGCTGCATATGAAAATCAAATGATATTGCAGACAACGTTATGGTATTTGCATGGAGAAATCTTCAAAGATCATGACTAAAAATTACATTTTCAAACATTATTAGTGTTTCTTTTTTCTTTCAAGACAAGTAGCATATAATTTTACTAAAAGTCCTAACCCGAAACAGACTTTTTGTCCTCAGATCGTTTGCATTGAACGTACCAAACCTGTTGATGTAAAATTGTAAACATTGTCAATTTGTCAACATGTTTCTAGACCTCCTTCACCTTGAATAAAGCCTGATTCATACGATAAAATTGGAGAATAATTTTCTAACATTTGTCAATATCACCATAACTTCCCTATAACTTCTTCCTCCAAAGTCCAAACCTCTATAAAAGAAGAGCACAACCGAAATCTCAATTTTCACAGAAAACACAGGCATTAACATCAAAGCAAAAAAGAACTGGGGAAGTAAAGAAGGCACGTTCAGTTCAAGTTCGAAACAAACAAATATGGGTAGAGACCTCACAGTATCCATTCTAGCCATCACTGTGGTTGCTCTGCTGCACTCTGCAGCAGCACAAGAAACCCATGTGGTCGGAGACAAACTCGGATGGCTAGTCCCTCCCGGAGGTCCCTACGCTTACGAAACCTGGGCTGCGATGCACAAATTTGTCGTTGGCGACATTCTTGGTATGTACGCAAACACTATCATATCAAGACAAATCGTCTGTAAATGTACATATGTGTCTTATGAACTACTATCCGATGATTGGACCTAGGTGTGCAGTTTTGTTCGCTTGATCTTATATTGATACAGGTGTTTGATGTATTTATGTTGCTCAATTTTTCAGAGTTCAACTTCACAAGCGGTGAACAAGATGTCGCTAAGGTGACAAAGGAAGCTTTCAACACCTGCAACTCAACAAACCCCATCACACTTGTAACAACTAGTCCTGCCAAGTTCACTTTGGACACCATTGGGGAGTACTATTTCATCAGCACCAAAGACCGCCACTGCGAGTTGGGACAAAAGCTAGCCATCAACGTGACCACGCACTACGGATCACCAATTCCGAGCCCTGCACCCAAACCCGCCCCCGCACCCAGAGGATCGGTGACCTACACCGTAGGGGAGAAACTCGGTTGGCTTGTCCCCGGAAGTGATTATGCCTATGCTACTTGGGCTTATGGCAAAACTTTCATTGTCGGAGACAGTCTACGTAAGTGCTTTTCTGCTAGATATTGTCAAGTGATTCTTGATTGTCAGAGATAGTTTTTAATTATTCCGACATTTTGGAAGTACTTTTCTGCTAACCAATTGTTTCATTTGTTTGTACTTTGCAGTTTTCAACTTTCCCAATGGGACACAAGATGTAGCCGTGGTGACTAAGTCAGCTTATGAGAACTGCACCACCAACACCACCCTTGCAGTTTACAAATTTAGTCCAGTGACTATCTTTCTCAACACCAGTGGTGAGCATTTCTTCACATCCACCTACGATCGCCACTGCCTCTTGGGCCAGAAACTTGCGATTAACGTGACAGCGAAGAGCCAGGCCACGTCGCCTTCGGTTTCCATAGCGCCTTCTTCGCATGGTACTACTCATGCCGGTGGACCGGGTTCAGCTCCTGCTCCAAGTTCAGCTCCTTCCAAGATTTTCAGTGGCTACTTCACCTTCTTGCTCATTGCCATGGCTGCTTTGTTCTATTGATTCCATATTGTGTATTTTGTTCCTTTGTTTTGGCAGTACATACATACACCATGAGGTTGCATTGATTTTATTTGATTTGTTGCAAGGTCAGTTTTTGTGTATGGATTTTGGACAGAGCTATTGGTTTGCCTTGCCCTCCATTGATCTCTGACCCCTGTAATTTGGTTATACATAAATAATTGCAACCAGTTTACATACCTATTTGCAATTGACTATTCAATATTGTGGCCTTTCTGGTCACTTCATATGTCCAGATCATAGATGTGAGAGTTGCTAATAGGTGTTTAACTAACATTAGATAAAAAAAACCAAAAACTGAAGTCTTCTTCATTAGACTACTGAAGTATGAAGATATATTTTCCGAGCGTATACTTCAAAACAAACGTGTCCAATCGGGGCAGAAGTTGAAACTTGGATTTACAGCTAATTACATTTTCACTTGCTTGATTAGCATCATGCATGATCCTATATAACAGATATAGCTGTACCGATTTATGTATACTCATAAAAAAAGTATTAATATTAATAGGGAAGAGTCGTCCCTATATGCATTATTGGGGCTTTGGCGGTATTTATCATGCACTGCTGGGATCTATTGACTTGGTATTCTATTGCATTCACAGCAGAAGAGTTGTACTAGTTCTCTCTTCCTGCTATAGAATTTCAGGGCCGATGTTTCAGCCTGATATTATACAATAGTATGGTATGTACACCCCGATATGCAGTAAACTTCATGTTTCCTTAATCTCAGCTAAAAGAAAATATAAGGTAATGAGGTAATATGTGGTAATGCGGTAATTATCTTGTTTCAAGATGATAAAAGAGAATCGAAGCAACAAAGTGGCAAACATTAAGAAAAACATCAAGAATAAAAGCAAAAGCATCAAGAATCTATGCCTTCTCTTCAATTATTGATAAAGTGTTGCCCATCTTTACAAATGGGGTTTTCACGAATCCACATCGGCCTACAGTCCAACTTTTTTGTTCACTTCCTACCTATCACATTCGTCTCATGGGTAAAAAACCACGTTTTCTCCATTTTATTTGGAACTTTCCTTGGTAAAAAAACCTTCATGATTCATCAGCACTATTACGGGTCCTTCCTTCACTCTTTCTTTTATCTTTTGGATGGAAGACTTGGAAGTCGTTTCCTTAACATTTTCTCACTTGTTTTCATTGGTTAATTTACTTTTTGGATTAGTTCCTTTTCAAATTTCGATACGTTCCTATTTAGTATCAATCAATGTCGACTAGTCAACGTTAAAAAGATGGGTTGGGTCGCGTTGGTTTGGTGAGAGCCCTCAAACACTTCACGCGGAAATGTGTGTGGAAAATCTACAAGTCCCATATCTCGGCAGAGTTGGACCAGATCTCAGCCGTGGATTTACCAACCTAAACACACAGATGGCATCCATCCAAGGGCTTAAAAATCACAAAGACCTTGTGGTCATACTACCAAGTGCTTGCCTTTCCTCTATATAAGGGAGGACAGAGACAATGCACTCACTTAAAGTTTCCAATTCAAGAACAGAGCAAAAACAGAGGAAGAAAACAGAGTTAAAGAGAAAAAACCACACAACAGGGGCGACCTGACCTTTCAAAAACACAAAGCAAATGGCAAGGAACTTGAACATGGCGTTTTTTGTAGCCATGGCGGCGGCGGCTATGGTCATGAACTCCGCGGTGGCGGCCACCACTTATCAAGTCGGTGATGCAACGGGTTGGACCATCCCTCCCGGCGGTGCTGCAACTTACACTACCTGGGCTTCCAACAAGACCTTCGCCGTCGGCGACACTCTTGGTAATTTACGAGCTTAAGAGTTTTAAAGTATTCTTAACAGCTTACTTCATTTTATTATTTATGATGGTTGATTTCAATTTTAGTAAAAAATAAATTATTATTAGCATTCCAAAATCACTTACGTACACAAACCGATGCATGTGATTATTTTGGAGTGTCGATGACCTTCCTTTCAACTAGTCCTTATGAGTTGGTTTCTATAATCTGATTATGTTGGCCTGGTTTTTTATTGCTTCTTGTCGTTAAAATTATAATCTAATTCGATGTGTACATGGAAATGCAGTGTTCGCATTCGCAAGTAATACCCATGATGTTGCTGAAGTGACAAAGACGGCTTTTGATTCCTGCAGCGCAACAAACCCTATTTCCTTGCAAGTTGCCACCCCTGCAAGCATTGCCCTGAGCTCTGCCGGCGAAAAATACTACATTTGTACCTTCCCCAACCACTGTAGTTCCGGACAGAAGTTGAGCATCAATGTCACCGGAGCTTCTTCTCCTGCCCCTGCCCCTAGTACTACTCCTCCTCCTCCTTCACCTTCACCATTACCTCCGGCCTCTGTTCCGGCACCGGCTCCGAGTACTAGCACCCCACCTCCTGCTTCCGCCCCAACTCCTCCATCCTCCGCCCCAACTCCATCACCCTCCGCCCCAACTCCATCATCTTCCGGCCCCAACTCCTCCCTCCGCAGCCACTCCTCCCAGCGGCGCAACGCCTCCCAGTGGCGCAACGCCTCCCAGCGGCGCAACCACACCATCAGGTGCTGGAGGCCCTCCGGCGCCACCACCCAGCGCCGCCGTGTCTCTTGGCGGTGCAGGCCTAGCCGGAACGTTCCTGTCCATTGCTTTGGTTTTGTTGTATTAGATCCATTGCTTTGGTTTTGTTGTATTAGATTCATCGGTAGATAACACTTTTAATTAATTTTGTGTGATGTGATAAGTGATTCATTTTTACCATTAGAGAGCTGTAATATTGGTGGTTACACAGAATTGATCAGTTTTTTGCACAATAATAAAGAAGGTTTCGGAGTTTTTGACTTTTCAACTATAGTTCCGTTCATTTTCTTCTATTCATCTTTCAGCGAAATGAGTTATAGTCTACACAAGTAATCAGGTGCAAAATCTAGAAACGGAAGTATTTTTAGTTATTTTATATTATTAATTTACTTAGAAATTAAAATAAAGTGAATTATATTTCAGCTTAAAAACAAAAATATCATAAGGAATAGGAATTAGATTCACTTTTCTTTCTCGACTTTGATTTTCGATTCCTGCTTACAAATAAACACACCTAACCTAACTACTGTGTCCTTATGTACCGACTTTTCAAACCAGTTGATTTGTTTGTTCAACTTTGTGACAATTGGTAAGATTTGGGGTTGACGCTAGGAGCGAACCTTACGCCTAATCTTTACTTTTTCTAGTGCACTATTTTCTGCTTTTTCAAAAGGCTATTGTGGTGGGTTCACACTAAATGCATGTAGCACCCTACACGTGGACCACGATGGACGATCTCCTGGCAAGTCGCCACCATGATATGAGAAAATGTCAGTTTCGTCCCTCGTCATTAAGTAGAGATGTCAAAGTTGCTAGATAATATTTATTACTGGATATTGACAATTGGTAATGCAACCATTTGGAGATCAAATCCAGTTTAGCCACACATTAAGATTAGTTTTCCAGTCTTTAGGGTGACAAAGAAGATATATTATTATTATTATTATTATTATTATTATTGAAGTAAGAAAAAGACACATATCTAAGGACCGAGGACAGATGCAGAAAGTACATGAAGAGTAAGCAAGATGATCATAGCTAATCACGTTGATTAACTTAATTAGTTTTAAGTTTTAGAGATCTGTTTTTATGATAAGCTTAAGATACCACTGCAGTGGCATCTTTCTTTACGGAATCGTTCTCTTCTCGTATCTGAAACTTAAGCAAATGTTTGACTTGGCCATGATGCTTATTTGGCATGATTACGATTTGGTCTCCCTAATTTTCCCTGTCGGTTGATTAGAAATTAGTCTTAGTATACCTTTCACATCGTTTGTAAAGCGGATATATCAAAAGTAGAATTGTTGAAGTCTATATACGGAAAAAAAAAACGAAAGGACAACGACAAGCACGTTGTTGTTGTCTTGGTTTAAATGCCATGCCCCCACAAACAACAAACAATTGATTGTTGAAGTCGTGAATTTGAGGTCCTTATCCAAAACACTTGCATGATGTCTTTCTCTCATCACAAATTGAGTCATCAATACTATGGACCCTACATTTAATACGATAATAATCTACAAATACAAAATGTACAAAATCTTAGGGGTGGAATTTTTATACCAAATACCGAATACCAACCGTACCATACCGTACCATTACCCATTGGTACACTACCATTCGGGTCCAGTTCCTGTTCGGTATTGACACTACCACTACCGAAAACTTTGGTACGGTATTGGTATTGAAAACTCAATACCATGGTATACCATGGCATACCGAATAGTGTATATGCATATTTTATTTAATTTGTTAATAATATTTATAATGTTTTAACCCTTTTTTTTCTCTTCTTCACAAACGGAGCACAATCAAAGCTTCTTCCCGTTCACGAGTTCTCTTTGCAAACCTCACGATGGTGGTAAATTGATTGGGGCTATGCTTGGTAAATTATCCTGAACTGTGCTTGGTAAATTATTGAGATAGATGGTTGTTGGTGGTAAATTGATTATAAATGGTTGTATTGTTTCTTTGATTGGTAAACTATGATAATATTGGCTTTGATTTTAATTTTGTACATTGAATTTTAGTACATTAAACATGGTAGATTCTTAATATTGGCTTTCAATTTAATGTTGTAAAATATATAGATACATAGTTTGGTATTGTACCAATACCGAACACTACCGTACCGTACCATACCGTACCAAAACTTTGGTATACCGAAACTTTGGTATGGTATTGGTAGACATTTTATAGAAACACCCTTAGTTTGGTTGGTACACGGTATTGGGGGTTTGATACGGTATACCTACCATTCCCACCCCTACAAAATCTTACACAAACTATATAATACGTGTACTCTCTTTTTTTGTTAGTTGATATACGTGTACTTTTGGTCTTTGCTTCCAGAACAACACTTTGATTATGTTGAAAAGCAGACAACATATGTCTTTGGTCTTCTTCTATTGTACATTAAAGAATATTCAAACTTCTAGACGCCAAAAGTTGGCCACGATCAGTCGCCTATTCTGAAGCAAGCAAAGAACTCGCTTGGTTGGTACACTACCATTTGTATAAGTAGTCGATATTAAATGATTCATAGCGAAAAGTTTGAGATTATTGATTGGGACGACCTAAAGAAGAACACATACAAAATACAGAAATGGTGAGTACTAGTCGGATGGGCTTGATTGGTTGCTTGCTTCTTGTTGTTGTAGCCTTATCGAAGGGTGCCAATGCTGATACTTATACCGTCGGAGACGATTTAGGGTGGACGATTCCACCCGGCGGCTCCGTTGCCTACTCCACCTGGGCCAATACAAAGAGATTTGAAATTGGTGATACAATAGGTACAATCGATCTGTAAGAGTCTCTTTTTGGAATGCTTCTAAATAGTTGGTAGCGTCATTCAGAAGTCAAAAATTGTTTCTAAAAGTGTTTGATATATGATGCACGCAATTCACTTTAACCGTGAATTTCAACAAAAGCACTTATAAGCAGAAATGTATGTCGCACAAGCGTTTTTAGAGCCCCTAAAGCCTAATTGATGAACATCTACTCAAAACATTTTTTTTTCCTGAATCTTTTGCAGAATTCAAGTGGAATGGACCACACAGAGTAGCTGAAGTATCACAGGCGGATTACGAGAGCTGCGAGAAGTCGAACCGCCTTGCCTTTTACGATTCTAGCCCTGCAAGAATCACACTGACCAACAACTTGACCCGCTACTTCATCTGCACGGAGGGCAACCACTGCAGTGATCTAGGCCAGAAGGTGACCATCCGAATCGGAGGAGATCAACCGTTTTCAAACGACGACGGTGATCGTTGGTGGGAAAGGAACGACGCTTCTTCTCTCATCATCAGTGTTGGTGCTATGTTCTCTGCAGTCCTCTGCACCACAATGCTCATCTTCTCTAACTCAATTTGAAATGTAGTATTCATATGTTGGCAGATCATATATTTATTCGTAATTTCATTATTTGTTTTGTAATTTTTAATAAAGAGTTAGAGTTACAAACTATAAAGAATTACATTTTAATGAGTCACAAACCAGCGAGTTATCTCAGAACAAATGAAATGTTTGTGACCCGAATTACTATCCAAATGCACTATGATTAGCACGTTTATTGCATTATTTTAGGCATATGATAACACAAGAACTACAAGAGAGATACAAAAATGTTATACATTTTTGTGGTACCGTATATCATAGATGTAGAACAAGGTGGACATAACTAATGAGTTACATTTTAATAAGTTACAGACTAATGAATTATATTTTAGAATGAATGAAAATTTTTATGAAACTCAAATTATAATCCGAATGCACTAAAATAGAGCATTTATTATATTATATTATATTAGACATATAATAACACGTGAGCTACAAGAAAAAACCAAGAAATACACGCAAGAAAGCTACAAAAATGTTATGTTATACATTTTGGGGTACAATATACTATACTAGTATATACTTAGATGTAGATCAAGACGGACGTGACCATAGCGGAGATGGCAAATAATGCGGATGAAGTGGCAACGGACGCCGGAGCCGCAGTGGAGCTTGGTGGCGGTGGTGGGGACAGTCGTGGAGTGGCAGGATTGCTTCCGGCGGTAACATTGACAGCTAGCTTTTGGCCGCGCTGGCAGTGGTCGCCAATGGTGCAGATAAAGTATTGAGTACCAGTACTTGTAAAATTAATAATATCACCGGAGTTGGTCGTTATAACGTTAGCGGTCTTTGCGCAGTTGTCGTATTGCTCCTTTGTTGCATTCGCCACATTGTGTGTCCCACTCCATCTGAATTCTGCATCCCAAAAAAAGCAATATATAATTACAATGCTCAAAACAGTATAATATGAAAAACAGTAAGGTAACGTTTGGTGGTTCGCAAAATTGAAAAATGATAATGAATCAAATTCTTTCCACATATTTAGTGAGATTTATCAAACAAGGGTGGATTCCCCTGATAAATGCAAAAGAAACCAATTTCTAGAAAAATGATTTTGTGAATCAAATGAGTAATTAGTACTTCAAAGATTATATTCATGCCTATCATTTATCAACACAACTAATTTTTTCAAAACACATATTACTTTTTTTTTTTCAAAGAAAAACACATATTACTTAAATCCATTACTAATCTAACCTACAAATTAATTTAATAATATAAATTATCAAGAAAATTAAGAACAAAATAGATTTATTTATGTTGATTCATTAATAAAAAAATAATAGCAAAAAAACAAAACAACTCATCATCAAAAAAGTCATGAAATTAACTCATGATAATTCACATAACATAAAACCTACTTTGTAAATTTTAATTTGGTAGTAATAACATCACAAGATATATCCTGCGAATTATATGAAAAATGATATTTGAACTTGAAGAAAAAGTAGATTAGAATTTTGTTGGAAATGTTTGACTCTGGTGAGAAAAATCCTTTTTTTTTAATTTTTAAGAATAATCTTATATAAGAATAAAATAATAAGTAATATCAGTAGTGGGTATCGCAAGATAAAATGTTAAATGTGGGTAAAGCTTCGCATTAGATAATATAAAATACTATCAACTTACGCAATTGATCGTCGCGATAGAACTCTTTCTCGTTGGTGGCCCAAGTGGAGTAAAGGGCGCTGTCGGTAGTCGGAACTGTCCAGCCGGTCTCGGATCCTACCGTATGTATCACCGCAGCTGCACCGTTGATTAGCAACGCCGCCACCACAATCACACACCCTATCCAACCCATGATGTGTGTTCCTCAGGTCGTCCCTGCTTGAGTATCGATGGCCTTGTGTAGAGTTTTCTTCAAGGATTTAGTGACGAGAAGGGTCAAATATTGGTATTGTGTACTAATTAAGAGCTGGAAGATGCAGGTAGCCAAGTTTAAGGGTACTTATAGGTGGACAAAAGTTGGTACTGGATGAAGGATTAATTGACTGAGAACAAACGGTTGTCATCCAATTGCAAACCAATTTGGGACGAGTGTAAAGTATATAGAATTTGATGGAATCTGCTCTTTTTACGTAGCACTGACCCCGAAGAGATATCCTTTTTTGACTTTTTGCTCGTTGTCGGTTTGGTCATTTTGTGATGTATCGTTAGGTGAATAAGAGTATTTCCACCCATGCCTCAAGGGCAAGAGGCACGGGCAAGTGGCAAAAGGAAAATGTTGTCCATGTAAAAATTGGAGTTTTCACCGGTGTAAAAATGAACTTTTACTACTGAGATGGAAAGGGCAAAAGTCGGAGCAAAGGGCAGGTTTCTGCCTCTGGATCTGCCTTGAGGCAAGCTAACGTCAGCCCACTAGCCGCTGCCCTATTTTTTTTTTTTAAATTACGTATCGCATGGGGAGGTAATGCATGTACTGCAGCAAAAATATCCTGCATCCCACTCACGCACTGCCATGTGGCAGCTTACACAACCCCTCAACACATTTTCGTCTGTAACTAGTCCAATCCAACTCCGAAACCGATTTCGTCTTCGCCGACACGCTCGTATCGTCGAGTGCTTCGCATAGAGTCTAATATTGAATAATTAAAAATGAATTTATGAATAGTAATTGTCCTTGTCCTTGCCTTTGCGGGTGGAACCAACTTCGAAAGGCGATTACTATTATGATGGGTCAACTATAAATAGTGCCTGCCTTTTGGGAATATTCCTTGCTCTTTGCCTCTTGCCTTGAAGTAAAGGGTGGAAATGCTCTAAGAGATAAAAAAAAACTTGGGTATAACGGTATTACGTGCTACATTTCTACATACCTACATAAGCCTTTCATGAGTTTGAACATTATAATCATACTCATGATATCCAAAAATAAGCATTACAAATAAAACTCATAGGTTTGGAGATTATATTTTTCAGTCAAGTATAAAAAAGTGATATTTAAAAATATATTTGAACATCACATTTTCTACCCTAGTGTTGAAGGCCTAAATAATTAGGAGAAACTTAGCTGCTGAAGACTCAGCAGCCAAGAATGCTGAAAAATTGATGTGGCGGGTTTTTACTGATCCACGTGGCAACTCTTTTTCCCTTCTTCCCCAAAGCTTATGATTCAACAGGGAGCCGGTGCCATCGACGACCCATCCTCTTTTTCTCTGTCCCCGTTACCAGCCATCTTTCTTCATCATACAAAGCAAACAAATTTACAACAACCGTGAGCTCGAGAATCCCCCCACCGCCATGCTCTTTTTTCTCTGTCCCCATCTGAATTTGACTTCCCTTTCGCTCCGTAGCGAATGGCCCTTATCGAGTCCTTATGAAGAGACTCGCCAGAATCATCTACTAACCGCACAACCTCCACTGTCAAGACACCCATCAAGCTAAAGTAACCACTTTGTTCAAATTCATCAAGTTTCACATAAACCCAACACAAAAAAACACCAACTTAACTAAGAAAAAAAAACACAATAAAAAAAGAGGTCCGACCCAACATCAACCCTGACGGAGTTCTGGGTCGGATGGACGGCGATTAGCGCCGGAGCCACCTCGCCGCCGTCCTTGATGTTTTCACCGTTTTCAATCGGAGTGTCCCACGGCCGAATTGGGTCGGTATGAGATTGGAGGAGCAGTCGGCTCCCTGTTGAATCATAAGCTTTGGGGAAGAAGGGAAAAAGAGTTGCCACGTGGACCAGTAAAAACCCGCCACATCAATTTTTCAGCATTCTTGGCTGCTGAGTCTTCAGCAGCTAAGTTTCTCCTAAATAATTATGAGACAAAGGAATTTCAGCAGTCAAATAGAAAAGACCTGGTCGTCCTTATGCAGAGGTCTAGTTGAAAATTCGTGGGTGCGAATCCAATAGCATCACACAATTGACTGTTGGGGAAATTGAAAAAGTAAATTGGTTTTGAGTTCCTTTTTTTAATGAACCAACCATCACATGTGCGTTGTTATTTTAACTTGTTCAAAGTTTTACTGATTTCCCGCGTACACATGTTTAATTAGTACACATGTTTAATGGAGAAGGAAGTAGCACGCAGTCTGCTTTGAAGATTTCTAAACACGAAGCTCCAATTTCGTGTATTAGCGTCGCTCTTCAACCTGGATCGACCCTCGCCTATAAGTATACGATACCATGCCTCATCCATTTGAACATTGAGCTCCAACTACGTGCATTGATATAAGCAGGTGATAGTTGATACATTATTTGTTGCAATTCGCAAAGCCAGACAACAGAGAATTAAGCTGAGATTTAACTCCTTGTACACTTCACCATCACTCTCAAAACATAAATTCGCGAAATGGAGAACCGCAGGGGTACTATGATCAAAATGGTGATGGCTTGCTTGGTGGTTGTGGCGCTGGTGAAGGGCACAACGGCAGCAGAGTATGTGGTTGGTGACAGTTTGGGCTGGACTCTTCCCCCCAACACCTCCTTTTACTCCGAATGGGCTGCCTCCAAGACTTTCCAGATTGGAGACACAGCTGGTAAGCATATACTTCAATTTCTCCTTATTGCTATACCGATATTTTTCACCCAAACCGAAACTTAATTGATCCTTGTTGCAACTGCAGTTTTCAATTGGACTGGGAACCACAATGTGGGGGAAGTAGCATCGAAGGAGGAATATGATAGCTGCAGCGACCCGGGGATCGTGTTTGGCCCCGGAGTAAGGACCGAACTCAACTCTACCGGGTCTCGGTTCTTCGTTTGCACCGTCGGAAACCACTGCGAGCAAGGCCAAAAGGTCACCATCACCGTTGGATCACCAACCACCACCTCTGCTCTGTTTCCAGCACCACCACCCTCCGGTGCTTCATCCCTCACTACCACTTTTCTTGGCTTCGGTCTCATCTCCACACTAGTCCTTTCTTTCATCACCATATGATTTAGTCCTTAGGTTATTTGTCCTATATATTCCAGTCAATGATCTGCGGTCCGTTAGTAGTGTATGATTGTGTACCATTGTAATGTAAAATTCTTTTGAATAAAAGTGCTACATATACATGTCCAGCATAACCAAATCAAGAATCCAACTCAGATCCATTACATATCTATCAGCGATTGCAGCTATCAAGCAGCGTATACCTGTGAAATTCCAAAACTCGAGAATTCCATAAGAAGAGGACTCCGATTCAACTTTTTGTGCAAGGAACACCAGTCTGGATATCAGCCATCGACAAAGTAAAACTGCAATCAAACATAGACCAAGCATAAAAGCATAGATTCTCTCCCAGAACCTATAGCACAATGGATCTGGAAAAGCACTCAATCTCATTACACAGATTATAAACATTGTTAATTTGGTATCAGAATCAAAGAATATTGAACAATAAGTTCCTTACACAAGTACTAATATTAATCTGCTACAATTCTGGGTAAACAAAATCTTCGAAAGGAATCCATCCATGTGGAGGCCTTAGTCCTAAAAAATAGGAGTTTCTGTTTACTTTCGTATGTCTGTACATACAACCTAGAACCAAAGCTCTCATGTGTTCAACCTACAACACCCAATCGATACATAAAAAACTTGCGTATAACGGTTTTACGTGCCACATTTCTACGTACATACATAAACGATTACGAGGCAACGTAAAGGAATTTCAGCAGTCAAATAGAAAAGACCAGGTCGTCCTTATACAGAGGTCTAGTTGAAAATTCGTGGGTGTGAATCCAATGGCATCACGCAATTGACTATTGGGGAAGTTGTAAAAGTAAAATTGGTTTTTAGTGCCTTGTCAATGCATCAACCATCACATGTGCATTGTTATTTTAACTTGTTCAAAGTTTTCCTAATTTCCCGCGGTGCACATGTAATAATTAGTACGCTGTATTTGAATTCATAGGATAATATTAGTAGAGAAGGAAGTAGGACGCATTGTGCTTTGAATATTCCTAAACATGAAGCTCCAATCTCGTGTATTAGCATCGCTCTTCAACCTGGATCGACCCTGTACCTTGCCTTAACCATTTGAACATTGAGCTTACGTACATTGATTAAAGCAGTTGATAGTTGATATTTCTATTGTGTTTTGGAGAAGTGGAAGACTTGCTCTTTGACCACTACTTGAAAATATCTCAATAACTTGGCTTATCCCCTTGATTCTAGCCCTCAAATCTGTCAACGTTAGCTTCTTTTGATGCCTTCGATGTTTAAGGTTCTGAGCCTATAAATACTAACTTTTGCTAGTTGGAAAATCCACAGAAAAAACAAAGGGCAGCCCAAAAATAAATGCTATTTATTCTTTAAAAAGTTGAGTTCTTAGCAACATTGAGCGGTGTGGTACTGGGTTCTTCCTACGTGCAAGGGAGTAGTCTACATAGCTGATTCAGGGGCTATTTTATCCTAGGGACAGCGCAGCATTTTTGAAGTTGCTTGCACAATTTGGGTAGAGCCACGAAACGTCTTAAAAGAGAGAGACATTATCCGTGACTCATTCCAATAATCATTTGCAATTGGTTTCGGTAACATTGTTCTTTGTTATTTGCTTTTTACTTCAACATTTGTTGCAATTCGCAAAGCCAGGCAACAGAGAACTAGCCGAGAATAACTCCTTGTACACTTCACCATCATTCTCAAACATAAATTCGCGAAATGGAGAACCGCAGGGGTACTATGATCAAAATGGTGATGGCTTGCTTCATGGTTGCGGCGGTGGTGAAGGGCGCAACGGCAGCAGAGTATGTGGTTGGCGACAGTTTGGGCTGGACTCTTCCCCCAAACACCTCCTTTTACTCCGACTGGGCTGCCTCCAAGAGTTTCCAGATTGGAGACACAGTTGGTAAGCATGTACTTCCAATTCTCCTTATTGGTATACCGATATTTTTTACCGAAACCCAAACTTAATTTATCCTTATTGCAACAACAGTTTTCAATTTGACTGCGAACCACTCTATGGGGGAAGTAGCATCGAAGGAGGAATATGATAACTGCACTGACCCGGGGATCACGGCCTTAGGCCCCTTGCTAACCGTAACTATCGACCTCAAATCTACTGGGTCTCGGTTCTTCATCTGCACTGTTGGAAACCACTGCGAGCAAGGCCAAAAGGTCACCATCACCGTTGGATCACCAACCACCACCGCTGCTTGGTCCGGTGCTTCATCCCTCACTACCACTTCTCTTGGCTTTGGTCTCATCTCCACACTAGTCCTTTCTCTCATCACCATGTGATTTAGTCCTTTTGTTAGTTGTCCTTTATATTCCAGTAAATGATCTGTGGTCCGTTCGCAGTGTATGATTGTGTACGTAACATTGTAATTTTTTAATAAAAGTGCTACATATACATGTACAGGATAACCAAATCAAGGATCCAACTCAGATTTATTATGTATCGATCACTGGTTGCAACTAGCAAGCAGCGTATACCTGCGAAATTCCAAAACCAGAGAACTCCATAAGAAGAGGATTCTGATTCAACATTGTGTGCAAAGGAACCCCAGTCTGGATATCAGCTATCGACAATGTAAAACTGCAATCAAACATACCAAGCATAAAGCATAGACTCTCTCCCAGAACCTATAAGACAATGGATCTGGATCAAGCCATTTCACAGTTAAAAGCACTCAGATTATAAGCATTATTAATTTGGTATCAGAATCAACGAATATTGAACAATAAGTTCCTTACACAACTACTAATATTAATCTGCTACAATTCTGGGTAAACAAAATCTTCGAAAAAAATCGATCCATGTGGAGGCCTTAGTTCTAAAAAATAGGAGTTTCTGTTTACTTCCATCTGTACATACAACCTAGAGCCAAAGCTCTCATGTGTTCAACCTACACAACACACGTGTTTTTCATTTCCAATCGATAAACTTAAAGTAGTGTAAAAGTTCAGTCATCAATAGTTTCTGTCACATATGCAGGAAATTTGAAGTATCAAGCAGTAATTGTGTTACCATATGATTCCAACTCGAGTTTCCTTTACAACACACATCTTCCCGCGAATGCAACTAGCAAGTGACATCAACTAGTGAAATTTCACAATCAGGGCTACATAAGAAGAGAGTTCTCTCATAATAGGATTCCAAAATATATTGGGATCTAAGATTTGGAGCATGTATACTACAAAAGGAAAGGATTGTCTACAAACCAGGCCGAGTAGTTCTATCGGTAAACCTGTTGGGCAGGACATCTGGTTGCCAGCAAAATTTCCCATCCTCTTCATTGCTACTAAAAGGTGTTTTGCGCTTCCTTACAGTTGCCTCTGAACTCCGACCTTCACCCTCTGAACGCCATAGGCTTGAAGCGGACTCAAAGCGATCATAAGCAGTCTTTGGGGGAAAGAAACAGAACTCCTTACTTACCGATGCCAACTCATTGAACTTCCCACCCTCTTGAGAAATGCTCGAACTTCTGTGATTGCAGTGGTGCAGGACTGAACCCAATCTCAGTGATAAATCACATTCTGTATCTCGTGGCTTTTCCTGGGTGTCCATGGTTTCTACTTGTCTGGTTCTGTGTAGCACATTCTCAGCACTCTGCGGGGAGAAAAGGTTATGCTTGGTAGGCTCTACAGTCGATGTAGCAACTGGTGTGCCAATATATATAGTCCTAGAATGTGAATTTTCTGGGACATGAGTACCAACCGGCCACTCTTCGGATTGATAATGTGTTCCATAGTATAATGGATAAACTGAACCGAACCTCAAGTCGTTGTTAGTTGACATTGATGTTAACTGGTTAAGGGCAGTCGGAACATTCTCAAGTGAAAATGGGTAATTCCGAGGACTAGGATGGCTGGTACTTTGGTTGATGCGATTGTAAGACTCTGGAGCCGGATGCGCACAACTGCCAGTTGAGGCTTTTGCAAAGTCTAATTGATTTCCAGAGTGATGTGGAGAAAATTGAGGTTGCCGTTCATCACTAGTTCTATCCACAGTCCTAGTGGGTGCAGAAGCGGGTTCTTGTGCTCTCGGATTGAGGTAACTTCTTGGATTATTGTGGCGTTGGCTTCTCGAAGCTCTAACCGGAATGCAGCCCAGATTAAGGGCAGCTGAACAACATAAAGAGGAGGAACCAAAACACTTACACAAATCACACCTCTAGTATCGAGATCATTTCGCACAATTTCAGCTAGAAAACTAAACTAAACTTGAACTAATGTATATACATTGAAACTGAGAACATGCAAGTAGCACAATCCTAGAATTCGATCCAACAAAAATGCTCAGGAATCCGAACAACATCGTACCTTCAACGCACGGCGGCAAAAGCTCTCCGGTTTCGGTGCCCTCATCTCGCCGGATAATTGTGTTGACGGCGTCATTTGCTCTGTCCCATAGAGTGTCAGGATTCAAGTACTCAGCCTTTCAACACAGGTGTAAAAAAAAAAACCAAGCAAAATGAGCACCAAAGCAGCGCAAAAAGGAACCAAAATCAAGCTCTGAAGAAAACCAGGAAAGCAATTACCTCTGAATTGGCTTTGGAATACATAATTTCCTCTGCTTTCAAAACCACCTGGGGCAGCTTTTTCTGCCATTCCTCGTTCTTCTTCGTCACCGGGCTGTGAACCTCATTGACGACCCTAATCAAACAGATGGTTGGCAATCAGCAAAATGCGAACAAAAAAGCAGCAAAGTTCACCAGTAAACCCACCGAAACAAAGCGAACCCACAACCTGAAAATCTGCTGAATGATTGAACCTCTCATGGGTTGGTGCCTGTCGCTGTGCCAAGCTCGCCGGACGCACTCGTAGGGCCTTGGGCCAGGCCTTGGCATCTTTGGAGAATATAGCAGCTGAAGAGCCTTTCGCTAGACGAAGAAGAAGATGAATTGAGTTTTGGATTCTACATAGAGTGATGGGTTGGTTGTGCTTTTGGGACTGTTGCCTTGTCCTTGCGTCTCTAAGTTTGTGCAAAGTGACAGGTTTTGCTGGGCAGGAGTACATGGGGGAGAGAGGAAGGGTTGCTTTCCCATGCTTTTGTCTTCCCCTATTAATTTACAAGGTTAAGTGTTTAACCTTAGTTTTGATGTTCAATCTGTTGTAAGGATTTTTGCTTTTGTGTGATGGGGGTCACCCTACTGCGGCTTGTGGGTGGGCACCAAATTGTGCCTGTGAAACTTGACCCTCCCCCATACCATTGAGCCAATGGCCCAGCATGGGAAGTCACAAAACGTAAGGAGATATTGACCCCCCCATCTTTCTAGGGAGAATGGGACATCACGGTGCAAGATTTTCCCTTTCACAATTATGGATGCGCGGTGTAAATGCACATGTCGATTCGAGCTAAATAAATACGTTACTCATTATTTATTATCATGTCAATCTGATTAATGATATTTTGTCATTCGTGACGTGATCAAATGAATGATTCAAGATAATTCGCAACTTAGAAGTTGTTTGGCCGATTGACCTTAGCAGAATCCTTGAGGACATTTGACAGCATTTTTTATGTGGATACTAGGTTTTGGATTTCAATTTTTACTTTTTGGTGTCATTACCGTGATAGTACTTTGATGAAGTAATTAGTATACCTAACCTACGAATTTGTACTAGTACAGTAGTAGGGCTGAGTTCACCTGGGCACAGTACCATCTGTAGAGACAGATGGAAGCATTGACCTCGACAGTCATGATGAGGTTGATGCATCGGACGGTACCCACGAGCCTGTCACATGGTGGGTACACATATCTTAAGAGTAAGATCATCAATTCATAGTTATAGCATTATGCAGCCGCAGCGCTCCCACAAAGGCAATGTATCGTATAATTTTGAAGCATCTTGCAGAAATTGAATACGACCCACCATTTTATAGCCAATCTTTGCATTCATTATTGAAACATACAGAAATATATACATGTCTGTCCAGCTGCTCCTTTATACTGGTGATTGTGAGTGGTCTAGTTGCATTGCATTGGTTTGACACTACATGGCGCTTGCTTATGTCTTGTCCTCGCTTGAAAATGGCTCTACATATAATTACATTGTATAAACTGTACAATACAAAGGGATGGACCATAGGTTCTGGCCGGTGAGTAGGCGATCCAGTTTCTGACAGTCCCTTGCAAACGAAGAAAACTCCTAGGAGCTAGCGGAAGCAACATTCTTGTTTTGCATATTAGTGTGACTCGGTACAAGATGTTACATCATTGGTAATCTATATCTATACTATATTTAAAGAAAGAGGGCTTAAGGAATGGAAAAGACGCATGTGCCCTCATGAGCTTATATTATGTAATAAAATTAACTTTATGATGGGGATAATTATGTAAATTAAAAAATGCACAAGATTATATGAAATGAAGAAAAGACGCATGTGCCCTTATAAATATATATAACCAATTTAATTAATAAGGTTAATTATGTAAATTCAAAACTATATATATCCCTAACATAATCAAAATTATTTGTACAATTTTGCACACGCATAGCCTGTGTGCCGGTTTCTAGTATGTCATTAACATTGTAGTTATTAAAATATACCAACATGTAATCAATATATTTTTTGCGAACCTCAATAGTGCATACTAGGAGTTGTCGAATGTCCAGCACCATGAATGAGCTAGTAAAATGATTGATTGTATCGTATAGCATTTTGTTAGAGACCTTAGATTAAGGGTGTTATGTTTTATTTGTTTGTGGGGTGAGCGATGACCGGTGAAACCTGAAAGGTGCATCAGCTGATGTGAAGTTAATGTCTTCATATTAGCTAGCAATGTCCTTCTGATTCTTTGTTGCAAAGTCATGGTTGGTGAAAACTCATGAAAGGTGAACACAACGATCTTTTTTCGTGTACGTCTCTCTCAACACACTGCATACTAAGTTCTATCAAATCGCATCTTTTACACAAAAACAAAAACATCACATTCATTCACAGATGGGTACCTATATTTGGAATTATCAACTCGCATAAGTGGTTGGTGAAAGGTATATTACTGACATAATGGTGCTGCTTAATTTGCTGTATTCCGAAACCAACCCCGCTAAAAGGAGAAAACAACTCCCAAAGTATACTAATATTGCGGGAGCAAAAGTTGTACATCCTCTTCGCGAGGCCCACTCCACTAGATCGATGCATGCCCCTTGCACCATGGCAATATGACATTTAATCGACTAGCTAGACGACTGTCTTCTTCATCACCCGTCACCATATGACATTAGTCGTCATGTATATGAGTGATAAGAGGAACTATTGAATGTAAGGCCTTCCACAGTTATTCAGGTGAGTTTGATGTCTATAAATGGAACTCAGGTGGCCTAGGTTTGACGTCTATAATAATTTTTCTGCAGTAGAGCTCATAGATTTGAACATCACACTTATGATGTCCATGTCCAAAAATGGACATCACAAATAGAATTCATTAGTTGAACATCATATTTTCCGATCAAGTGTGGAAGAGTGATGTTCAAAAATGAGTTTGAACATCACATTTTCCGGCCTACTGTGGAAGGTGTAAGAGTAAATGTTTTTACAACATGTGATTAATTGGCTAACAGCATTTCCGGCTTCTCAATATTGGAAAACATCCCGGTTCAAAACCCCTAAGCCTCTAGCAAAAACTTAAGATGGATTTGCATCAAGAATTTTTATAGCACCAAAGATCATGTCACGCATTGAACGTAGAGTACACGGGCCCCTTGTAAGCTTCTTGAAGAAAGCATGATTAGGGCCATTGACCCATCGCCCCACCATAATTCCGGCCTGCACATCTTCAGGATCGGCGATATTAAACAAAGGGAGAGTGCATTGATCAAATTGTTAAAAAGTAAGAAAATAATAAGTACACTTGTATGAAGATCTTGACCAAAAAGAAAATAATAAGTACACTTGTATGGAGATCTTGACCAAAAAAATCACACTTCTTCTATAATACAGGACAAATGGATTTTATATAGACAAGCGACCGTCGTTTTTTAGCAACTAATTGAGAATTAAAAAAATTAAAAACCCAGGGCGGGTAGGTTCAGATTTTAGACCACAATGCCCGTACACTCGCAACCGTAAGCCACCGGACAAACGACGCCCAACAATGTCGAGCCCAAGATCGCCGACGGGCTCCACCGTCCAGGACTGCTGGGACGGCATGCTTCCGGGCCCACCCAGCCGCAGCAACTTCGGATCCGCAGACCTCAGCTCATCGGGCCTCCTCGCCTTCCCCGCCGGCAGCTCAATCTCCGTCGTCGAGGCCCGCTCAATGCAGCTCATCCTCACCATCCCCATGCCCCCGCCCACGGCCCAATCCTCCTCCTCCACGTCATCGTCGTCGTCGTCGTCGTCGCCATCGTCTCTCTCCCCATTCGTCACCTCCGTCCGCTGGACCCCACTCCCCCTCCGCCGCGACCTCCTCTCCACCGAGCCCTCCTCCTCCCACCTCCTCCTCGCCGCCGGCGACCGCCAGGGTCGCATCGCCGTCATCGACCTCCGCCTCAAATCCCCAGTCCTCTGGTTCGATTCCGACTCCAATTCCAAGCTCGCGATCCAGGACCTCGCTTGGGTCCAGGCCCGGCCCGACTCCTACCTCCTCGCCTCCATTTCCGGCCTCTCGTCCGTCTCCCTCTACAACACCTCCACCGGCCGCTGCTTCTGGAAATACGACGCCGGGCCGGAGATCCTCTCCTGCATCCGTCGCGATCCGTTCGATTCGCGCCATTTGTGCGTCGTCGGACTGAAAGGCTTCTTCCTATCGGTAACCGTTTTGGGCGAAACCGAAGACGACGTCGTAATCAAGGAGCTTCAGATTCGGACGGAGTTTTCCGAGCTGCTAAAGCTGGAGAGGGACCTGGCCGCCAGCGGAGGGGTGGCGTCGTCGGCGTCGGCGGCGTTCCCGCTCTACCCCGTGAGGTTCGCGTTCTCGCCGCAGTGGAGGCACATTCTGTTCGTCACGTTCCCGAGGGAGCTGGTGGTGTTCGATCTCCAGTACGAGACGCCGCTCTTCTCCGCCGCGTTGCCGCGCGGCTGCGGCAAGTTTATCGATGTGTTGCCGGACCCCAACCATGAGTTGCTCTATTGCGCTCATCTCGACGGCAAGCTCAGTACTTGGAGGCGGCGAAAAGAGTGAGTTTGATATTTTGCTGGTTTTTCGATTTCGGTTGGTGAATTTGGTTATGTTATGCTATAGCTGAAAGGAATCTCTTGATCATAATGTAGAGTGTTAGGATTTAGATTTGGTTGAAAATGCATTGGAATTATTCATTTGATTGCTCGTTTTTCGATTTCGGTTGATGAATTTGGTTATGTTATGCTATATCTGAAAGGAATCGCAAATCTTGATCATAATGTAGGATGTCAGGTTTTAGATTTGGTTGACAATGCATTGGAATTATTGGCATTTGAAGCATTTTAGAAATTATTAC
The DNA here is from genome assembly GCA_033992175.1 of Spiraea crenata. NCBI lineage: Eukaryota > Viridiplantae > Streptophyta > Magnoliopsida > Rosales > Rosaceae > Spiraea > Spiraea crenata. Next base: position 1,371,244 of record JAVBHV010000079.1, on the reverse strand, counting down.
GCATAAAGAAGTCCAAAAGCGCTTTGAAATTCTTCATCAAATGTAGAGTATAAGATTTTAAGTTAGGCTGCTCGATGAAACTGATTGTGCATGAATATGCATTGGCATTTGTTGGCATTTGAACCAATGCATGACCAAGTTTAGGAAGGGATCCTTAGATTACAGCTGAGGTGATCTAGTCTTCTTATTTCGCATATTGTGTGTACACAGAGGAGAACAGGTGCATGTAATGTGTTCAATGGAAGAGCTGATACCCTCGATTGGCACATCTGTCCCTTCTCCTTCAGTACTTGCTCTTGTCATCTCCCATTCCGATTCGACCCTCCAGAACATCGCCAAGATTTACTCTGATGTACCGCATTCTTCTTTCCCTGAATTGGATTTTGATAATCCTTTTGATTTTTGTGATGAACCTCTTCTTGTTTCTAAAACGCATTTGATATCCATTTCTGATGATGGGAAACTATGGAACTGGCTCTTGACCACTGAAGGGATTGAAGATAATCGAAAAGATGATACAGACTTGGGTATTAGTGAAGTGCCGGATCCGGGGACCAATACCATCAATATAGTTTCTTCTACTGGAGGACTTGACATGGAAGCGGGTAAACAAGTAGAACAAGTGAATGGTGGCAGAAACCGGCCTTCAAATTCTACTGTCAGTCATACAGATATATCAATTAAGGTTGGTCTGTAGATTGCTTTTAGTCTTCCAGCTTTTGTTTTTTCATGGTTAATGGCTTTCACTGAATGGTTTTATGGCTGGGGAATTTTATATAACCAGAGAAATGGATGCGAATTAGATTGCTAGATGTAATTTGTACTGCCCATTCCCATCCCCATCTAATTAAACAGATCAAGGTATTAATTGCTTACACAACCTTGCTTAGATCCCCCCTATAAAAGGAAACATCAGCTCACACATACAAACATGCATGCGCTGCCACATATGTATTCCGGTGATTGCGTACAGTTGTGAGCTGGTTTTCTTTTCATATGCTCTCTGTCACATGTAGAAGCTGTAAATGTTGGTTCATCAAAATGAGTCTTCATTTCCCATCTACAGCAGTGCTGGTCAGTAGAAACTGGGACACAGTACTGGAATATCAGTCCTTTTATTGTTTTCTTTCTGTTGTAGACATGAGTCATGGCTCATCATAATCCTAAATCCAATGGTACCAATCCCATTTAGTGGAAAGTTGAAACTTAAAGTTCCTGCATGCTTACAAAGCTAAACTACTGATGCAGATTAGCTTAGTTGGGCAGCTTCAGCTTCTTTCTTCAGCAGTGACTATGCTAGCTGTACCTTCACCTTCTTCAACAGCTACTTTGGGCCGTTAGTTCATCCTGCCTCTAGTCTACTGTATATGTTGATTTTTTTATTTTTTTATTTTTCTTTGGAGAACATTCTGAGTTAAGATCATTCATGGAAAAATTGTGATATCATGTAAATTGATCATATGAAGGTGGGGGAAACTATCCTGTTGTAGCTGTTCCGTTGGTTGCTTTGGGAACTCAAAGTGGGGTAATCGATGTTGTTGATGTTTCTGCCAATGCTGTCGCTGCAAGTTTTTCTGTTCATAATGGTACTGTTAGGGGATTGCGATGGCTAGGAAATTCAAGGCTGGTTTCATTTTCATATAGTCAGGTATGTTGAGTTGAATTCAATTATCATCAATTTTTTGATTGCTTCATACTAGTTGCTGATTTTTATGCTCATTGTTATTTTGGATTAGTGCCTTTTTCTCTTTTCTTACAAAGTATAATCAATTCATGTTGATCTTTATATGTAGCATTACTTTATTGATTTAGGTGAGTGAAAAATCTGGAGGTTTCATCAACAGACTCATTGTGACCTGTGTTAGAAGTGGCCTTAATAAGCCATTTCGGGTTTTGCAAAAACCTGAACGTGCACCCATAAGAGCTTTAAGGGCCTCTTCCTCTGGAAGGTTGACTTCAGACCCATGTTCTTCTCTGTATTATAGTTATTAGTTAGATTCTCTATATCCTGCATCACGTTTTGGTTTTTCTCGATAGTATGAATGATAAATCAGTGGAAGGAAACTTAATGCTTACTTCATGTTATGTTACTATATGTGCTGGATGTTTTCTTTGTCACTTTTGAAAAGTCTGTTTTAATGACTTGTTTCACGTGTTCTATTTCAATTTATGCAAGAGGATACAAGAAGATGTCTTTGTATATTTTTATCGGGAAAGAATGAAACTTTGGGATGGTTTCAAAGTTACTTTACAATTCTCTTACAAAGACAAGAGAAACAGTTTCAAATTATATTTGGTGAAAGACATTATTTGGGTTTATTTATTTCCTAGGAGGATGTTTGAGAGAAATCGATGATATCTGTGTTGGTTGTATCCGTGCCGGGAACTATATATTGTATATTGTCTTTTGTGAGATTTTATATTTAATAATATTGTTTTTGCCAAAAAAGTTATATTATTTTGGCTGGTTAGCTCAATAAGGCTGAATTGGCCTACTTTGATCGGGTATCTACTCTAAGTTCCTTCTTGCATGTATGTCGGTTTTTACTCTTTGTAACTTCCTGAGATGCATGCTTACATTTTACCTTGCACTGTTAATAAAATCCCAGGTACCTTCTTATCTTGCTCCGTGATGCTCCAGTAGAGGTTTGGGCAATGACAAAGAGTCCTATCATGGTATGTGTGTTATTATCTTTGGTCTAAATGTATTCACTGCTTTAACTTTACAAAATACAAACTTCCTAGTTTTCCATCAACCATAATACTGCAATGTTAGCAGTAGGGGTTGGGGGAGGTTAAGACTTTTGATGCCTCATGCTGGTATTTATTAAGATCTATATCTCATGTAGCTTAGATCACTAGCTCTTCCATTTACGGTTTTGGAATGGACCCTCCCAACAGTTCCACGGCCTGCCCAAAATGGACCTGCTAAGCAATCAACACCAAGCTCCAAAGATAGCACATCTGTGAAACCAGACGGGGCATCCTCGGCACCATCTGATTCCAGTGAGCTTCTTTACTCAATAAGCTTATGTAAAATGTATATTAGTTGCTGGTCTATATAAGTTGTTTCTTTCTTTATTGGAATGTTTAATTCATCCCAAAATGCAGGGAGCTCAGATGGATCTCAAGATGACTCTTCTGAAAGTTTTGCATTTGCATTGGCAAATGGTGCTCTTGGTGTGTTTGAGGTTCATGGGCGAAGGATCCGTGACTTCAGGTACATTTCTTTTTCAGTTTGATCTGTGGTTGGCTTTCATCACTGGTTGAATATTTACTGCAAGTATTAAACCTCATACAAACGTATACTTCATAAAGATAATATTTTCTCATAGTGGTTATTTTCTGCTTAACTGTAGACCAAAATGGCCTTCCTCTTCATTTGTCTCATCAGATGGACTAATTACTGCCATGGCCTACCGACTGCCTCATGTAGTATGTATCAGATTTTGTTTCTTCTAATTGTCATTTTGTATAAGATTCTCAATCATTTCAAGGTTTCTGTTCTCTGATATTGGGAATCATTTTCAGGTTATGGGGGATAGGTCAGGAAATATTCGTTGGTGGGATGTAGTGACTGGACATTCTTCTTCATTTAACACTCATAGAGACGGCATCCGGAGAATTAAATTCTCACCTGTTGTGCCGGGAGACCGCAGTAGGGGGCGTGTTGCTGTACTATTTTATGACAATACATTTTCCGTATTTGACCTTGTAAGTATGAAAAGAAATATTTATATGTCACTTGGATGGGAAAAGAGGTGGTTCATGTTATGAATAGTGTTGGACTTGATGGGCAATATCCTTTTGTCTGTTTTGTTTTGGTGAAAAAAGGTAAAATATTCAGCAGACATAATAATCTAAGAGACTTTTAGTGCATGTTTTGATTTTGTCTTGTAAATTTAGTAATGTAAGAGTGTTTAGATACCACTCACTTCCTGACTCTTACTGAGTTCCTATCTGAACACTTCTTGAAGTTTATCAGCATAAGTATACTGATCATTCTGTTAATCATGGTATTATAAAATGTGTAGCTTTAGTCCTTCCTTTTGTTCAAATCGAGATTTGGTATTTGTTAAGTAAAATACTTTGCTACTTTTGGCACCCTTTCTTTCAGAGGATCTTTCTTATCTTACTATAATCTCCCATGTTCTAATGCAGGATTCTCCAGACCCATTAGCGAATTCTCTTCTACATCCTCAATTTCCTGGAACCCTTGTGTTAGAACTTGATTGGTTGCCTTTGCGAACTGACAAGAACGATCCGCTGTTGTTGTGCATTGCGGGAGCTGATAGTAGTTTTCGTCTTGTTGAGATTGATATGTATGTGTCAAACTCTGTTTCACTTGATGAGCAATTTCGTTATGTATCAGGTTCTTTAAGTTATAATGGGGTAGGGGGGACGTGGATGGCCTGTATAGGAGGTGGCCAAGTCTGTCTTCTAATAATCTTTACACTAATGCAGAGTTGACAAAAAACTTGGTTATATCCACCAGCCCAGATCTATAAAAGAGAGGTTTCGTCCAATGCCCTTATGTTCTCCTATACTGCTTCCGACACCACATGCCCTGGTAACTGACTTTCTATTTTCATATTCCTTCTATTTTATGTCATGCAAGCAACTCTTTTGTCTTTTCCAGTTCCATTGATTACTGGTTAATCATGCCCTTTGCTAACTGAATGTGCATGTATATGTATATAATACATGCTAATCTAAATCCTTATGGACCTAGTTTTCATTAAATTATTGAAAGAGAGTTGATCATACTCTTTACTGAAACTAGCAGAATCTAGAGCGAAAAGTTAAGAATGGCCCTGAATGATGAACTACATAGCCTGTCTCATATTCAGTATTGACCCGCCCATTATTATTTGTTTCATAATTACAGGCGTTGTGGGTGATCTTACAAGTGGGTGTCAAGCCCTCATGGTTTAATACCTGCAGTACAACTTTAGATAAGAGGCCACACCTAATTCCAGGAACTCCCAAGTCCAATGAGGATCTTCGCAGTTACATGATTGATATACCATCTGTTGGTGACCCTGTGATACCAGAATTGCTGCTGAAAGTCTTAGAACCTTATCGGAAAGAAGGTGGGTTCTCTGTAATGATGTATCTACGCATGAGGTGCTCACATATGAGTATCATATTATTGTTTTTTTTTTGTTTGTAATTTTATAAATGTTACATTGCTGAAGGCTGCATACTGGATGATGAGAGGGCAAAATTATATGCTAAGGTGGTGAACAAAGGTTGTTCTGTAAGATTTGCTTTTGCTGCTGCAATTTTTGGAGAATCCTCAGAAGCTCTTTTCTGGCTACAATTGCCTCGTGCTCTAACCCATTTGATGAATAAGTTAGTAAACAAGTCTCAACTAAAAGCCCCTGTGTCAGCTTCAGTTCCGGAGATTGATGATGCATCTATGCTGAGTAGGATAACATCAAAAGGAAAATCAGTGCCTGGAACAGAAAAGAAAGATGCAATGGTAAGCCATGTTCAGGATGATATATTCTCAAGTTTTGTGAACAAGGTTCTAAGCTGCGTTGCCAAGTTACCTCAAATTTCTCCTATACCTTGTGCTATTCAATTCTAAACTATTCTTGTAGGTATTTCCCTTTCATGCAAGCTTTGTATTTGTCTAATTGATCAACCTCTCTGGTTAACAGAACCAAGGTCAGCTCAGGTTAATGGCCTTTGAACAAGAAGACTTGTGGGCAAATGCTAGTGAACGTATCCCTTGGCATGAGAAGCTGGAGGGAGAAGAGGCCATTCAGAATCGGGTGCATGAGTGAGTCTTTGATCTCATTCTCCTTTTCTGTATGTATTGGCCAATATTTCTTATGAATAAGAGTCTGACTTTATTTTGTCTGCAAGGACACTACACAGAAAGCATAATCTTCTCTGAGTCCAGTATTTGCTATCATTTTCGTTTTTGGCAACATTCAAACATTTAGAACTCTAAGGTTGCTAAAAACAATGCCATACTTTGCGTCTTGTTGTTGATACCTTTCTGATGATATAATGTATGTTGTCAATAATTTAGGCTTGTCTCGGTTGGGAACTTAGAAGCTGCAGTTAGTTTATTGCTTTCCACTCCTCCTGAGAGCAAATATTTCTCTGCAAATGCTTTACGTGCTGTTGCTCTTTCTTCAGCTGTGTCAAAGTCTCTCCTTGAACTTGCAGTTAAGGTGAGTGCTTATGTGGATCAGCTTATGGCATCAAAATACATGTTGCTCCTGCATGGAATAAAGTGGTTTACGTGTCTCAGTATTTTTTATACTTCCTCTTCATATCATTTAGGTTGTCGCAGCCAACATGGTCAGGACTGACAGGTCATTGTCTGGTACGCATCTTCTTTGTGCAGTGGGAAGGTATCAAGAAGCTTGTTCTCAGGTTAGGGTCTACTTTCACAAAAAAATATTCTGTAAACCCAGTTATCTGAATGGAGCCTCCCAATATGACCTGAATTGTATTGGTTTGCATTACCTAAGGATACCTATAGGAGAAATGGCAACACATGAAAAATATGGAACAATATATTATAGATCAGAAGGAATCAGCGTAAGAGAAGATGGAGGGTGATCTATGGCTTTAGTTACTGAATTTCGAAAGGGATTGGTGTTGACCTTTTCAAGTTTTCAGCTATATATCATACACAAATAGCGGTTTACATGCTATTCTTTTTATGTATTGATTACTATGCCCTCTCTTAATGCAGCTACAAGATGCTGGGTGCTGGACCGATGCTGCGACTTTAGCTGCTACACATTTAAAAGGATCTGACTATGCAAGGTTCTTTCCCCGTTTCTGATGTCTCCTTTGCCGTTTCCTGGTTTTATCTAGGTTCACTTTGATTAGCTTGCTTTTTTTTTTGCTTGCCTGGTAATTTAAATGTAGGATATTCTTTTGATATCACAAGTTCATAATGTATCTTCATTTGATACATATATGAGTTATTATGAAGATTCTTTTGATATCACAAGTTCATAATACATAAGCTTAGTTGATATGAAAATACTTTTCTAATCACAAGTTTAAAGTGTATGGAATAAAGTAACCTCACTTATGTCGATTCCTATCAAGATGGTTAGGGTAACTGAGTTGTTTGCATTATGTTCTTCCAGGGTGCTGCTAAGATGGGCTTCTCATGTCCTTCGCGCTGAACACAACATATGGAGGTATGACCATCTTACTTGCTCAGTTTTTGTTTCCCTTTCGGGTTTTATATATTATCTTTCTCATTCTAAGCCTATCAATATGTTTGCAGGGCTCTGATTTTGTATGTTGCAGCTGGTGCATTGCAAGAGGCATTGGCAGCACTTCGTGAGGCTCAACAACCTGACACAGCGGCTATGTTCATCCTTGCTTGCCGAGAAATTCATGCCAACTTCATCTCTGATTTATCGAACTTCGACGATGAATCTGGTTCTTCGGCCAATGACAATCTGCTTAACTTGCCGGGGTTGGGTCCTGAGAATGAAGATGTCATTGCAGTCAGTGAATACTATGGGCAATACCAAAGAAAACTGGTGCATCTATGCATGGACTCACAGCCATTCTCCGAATAAAAGACCGCGCTCTTGTCTCGTGGCACAGCGTAGCCATTTTTCCCAAATTTTGGTGTGCAAACGCTTCATCGGCAGAAAACTCTACAGCAACAGATCCCTTGGCAGTTGGGAAAATGATATCTTGGAAAACTTGATTTTTTAGCTAGCAATCGACTGAGAAGTTCAGTTCCAAATTTGGATTTTCTTAATTGCATCCAGATGCTGATTGCCTTGGAGAACATTACATATATCACCCTAAAGTGGAAGTGTTGTAAAATAGAAATTTCAGCCCGGATTTCTTTTGTTGCAAAACATCAGATTAAGTTGTATTGCACAATTTGTATAGAATGATTTAACTTTACTAATTTACAACAATTTCAGTTTGGGCCTTCAAAAGAAGATGGGCCTAGTAATTGCCGAATCGGACCTATCAATTGAGAAGAATTTTTATCGCAATCTTGTGATGAAGTTAGTTATTAGTTTTAGTTTCTTAATAACATTTTGACAATTAATTTTGTCACAACCTTATAACAAAATTGTGACAAAACTAATTTTTTTGTCATAAGGTTATGATAAGTTTGTGACAAAATGAATTTTGTCACAAGGTTATGACAAAACTAATTTTGTCCCAAGGTTATGACAAAACTAATTTTGTCATAACCTTGTGACAAAACTAATTTTGTCATAACCTTGTGACAAAATTAGTTTTGTCACAACTTTATGGAAAAATTAATTTTGTCACAATCTTATGACAAAATTTTGATTTTTTTCATTTTATCATAACCTTATAATAAAGTTTTTAAATTATTTATTTTTCATAACCTTATGACAATCTTTTAAATTTTTTTTTTGTTTTGTCATAACCTTATAACAAAATTTTGAATTTTTTTTATTTTGTCACAACTTTATGACAAATTTTTTTAATTTTTTTTTAATTTTGTCATAATCTTATGACAAATTTTTTTTACTTTTTTTGTTTTGTCATAACCTTATGATTATGATAAAATTTTGAATTTTTTCATTTTCTCATAACCTTACGACAAATTTTGCATTTTTTGATTTTGTCATAACCTTATGACAAAATTTTTGAATCTTTGATTTTGTCATAACCTTGTGACAAAAATTTAAAATTTTTCCATTTTGTCATAACCTTATGACAAAATTTTTGAATCATTGATTTTGTCATAACCTTATGACAAAATTTTTGAATTTTTGATTTTGTCATAACTTTATGACAAAATTTAAAATTTTTCCATTTTGTCATAACCTTATGACAAATTTTGAATTTTTTTGATTTTGTCATAATCTTATAACAAAAATTTTAAATTTTTCCATTTTGTCATAACCTTTTGAAAAATTTTTAATTTTTTAATTTTTTCATAACCTTATAACAAAAATTTTAAATTTTTCCTTTTTGTCATAACCTTATGACAATTTTTAAATTTTTGGATTTTGTCATAACTTTATGATAAAAATTTTGAATTTTTTCATTTGGTTATAACCTTATGGGTGAAGGATATTCAGGAGGTTAAGGGATCCATTTTTTGTTTCAAGACGGAAAATGAGACAATTTGAGAGTTTGAGAGAGAAAGTGAGATAATTTTAGAGTTTCAAAGGGCATTCCTTAGAAAAGTAATTGTAACTTATCAGTATTAACTTCAGGGGACATCATGTATAAAGCAAGTGAGTTTCAAGAGGTAAAATAACTCATTTCGAGTTTCAGGAAGGAAAGTGAGACAAAGTTTGAGCTTCATTGCATTTCCCAAAACTTATTTTAGATAATTTCTCAATAACTCGGCATTTTTGAAGATTTTTATCCACACCCATTTCTCCACACCCAAAAATATATTTTTGTCCCTAAAACTCCAAAATTATCCACAAATTAAAGAGAATATTTCATAAGAACCTAATAGATTTTCCTCTTCAAACCGAACATTGTTTTTGTGAACTAAAAAGTTAAAACAAAATTGAAAGGCAAACATCCACTTAACCAATGGAAAGCCCTCACTAATCTCACCACCATCCCTGTACCTTTCTTGATTTCAGTGGAAAAAAAACAATAAAAAATTATTGGGTGTGAAAAGAAAACATTACTAAGTTCTACTAAAATATTATCTTTCATTTGAAGGTAATTCATGAAGTTATTATAACAAAAAGACAGTGTTGGGTGGGGAGAGAAAAATAATGGGTATTGTTATAATCTTCCTTATTCATTACCGCTTAAAATATAGTCATTTTCTAAAGTAGTAAAATGAAAAGGCTGCATAGCAAGAAATACAGTCCTCAAGGTAAAAACGGCGATTACAATCGGGGGCACTAACATAGTAAGATGAAAAATAAATTAATTATACATTCCTCGATTCAGAGATAAGCTCGAGTTTTTAGTAAACCAACAACAGGGCATTCCATATAATCTGGTTTTGGATGTCCTCAAAGCAATATCCTGTTCAACAAAATGACATTCAAAGTAAAGACTAAGATAAACGTACTCAAACAATCACACAATCTCATTACAAGTTATTCAAGGTATGCACACAGAGCCATCTACGTATCAATGTGAATTCAGCTCTCCCTCCCATATTTCTGCTATTTCTTTTGCACCAAAGACTATATTACAACGAAATTTATATACAACTTGTTGCAAGAACTCCAACGATTAACACTTTACTGCAGAAATATAGAACTTGCTACACATGCAACACGTGGCAAAAAAGGATGATAGGATGGGAAGGTAACGTTATTGTATCAATTGAATATTTAGGTCTAGCAGCTATTTGGAAGTTGTTGAGCAATGTAAACAGTATGTTTCATGTAATAAGCAACATGATTACAAAATCATCGTTAAAGTAAAGATTGTCTCAACTCAATCTATTTCATTAACCGTGAATAGAGACTAACCTCTATTAATTCAACAAGTGTGGTAAAATCAGGTCCTAATGGCATGGAACCGAACCAATAGTGAGATTGGATTGCATGTTGTTTCCATGGTCCCCTGCAAGGTGTTGAAGCCATTGCGTAAAACTAAGCCGAGGAAAGGAGGAATGAGCCTGAATTCATAATCATAAGAAACCCATAAGATCTAAGCTTGAACCAAAGAGAATGAAAGGAAATCTCAATAACAATTAAGAGGAGCATTCAATTGATAAAATATCTACGTGGTATCTTGACATTGAAATAATCATAAACTCCCAAAGCATTAAATTGATAAAATATATAATGTGGTCTCTTGATATAACATTTGTCTCGAATCAAAACCACCCAAATACAAGCATAACCAAAAACTGTTACATCACTACAAGAGCCCATTGGAAACGGTTTTTACTGAAAACACATGACAAGCTGATAAGAGTAACATTAGGATCAATCAGAGTAGAAAAAATGGCGAAGAATTATTCTACTATGCTTCGCTGCTACATTCTTAAGTTGGTACCTTTTTTAAATCAACATTTATACTGATAATACCTCTTACACTCAATTTAAAACAAAACTGTATATTCTAGTTTACAAACAAATAAAAGGCAGGTCAGTAGGTGATGAAAAGTAAGGTAACGTAAGGTTATAACAGCAGCAAATCAGAAGCAAGGAAAATAGCTCCTTACATTTAAGACGCAAAGTAGTTTCCATGAATTGCTATCTAAGTGACATTGCTTTTTTTTTTTTTTTTTTTTTTTTTTTTTTTGAGTTTGCATGTCAAAGCTGACATAGGCGTACTTAGATGCATTTTCCCTTTGCTGACTCTTTACTTGCCATAGGTGCTATAGAAGATTTTTTAAAAACAAGTTAAGGTCCAGATTTATTTGAAATCCAACTCCATTGCTACTTTTCTTGACCAAACAGCATGACATAATAAATTACTATGAAAAGGAGATTTGGTCATTCAGATTACATACCGTTGATTGTAGTCACTCTTTAAAAGAATCTCTTGCGACATCGAGCAGATCCAAGCTCCTCGTACTCAGCCTTGGTGACACACATTGCATCAAAATCAGGACTTGATGCTAGAAGAGATCCTCCTCTCCAGACATCGAGTATGGGGCTGGAGAAACAAGGAAAGTCTTAATAAAGTGGAAATATTTGGTACCTCAACAAAGTATGTATTAGAAAGAAGCTTACTCTTCTTGAGGAGTTATATTCAATTGATAGTCATCAGGAACAAGAGGCCGCAGCTCCCTCTCTCTGCAATACATTAATATAAACTTCAGTCCAAGAGGATGGTTTAATATTAACTCTGAGATTGCAAAAGTAAACAGAAAGAGAGTGCATACAGTCTATCAGCAAGTCGAGGAAATAGCGTACTTCCTCCAGTTAAAATTATGCTAGCCAACAGAATTCAGACACACCAGTTAGTAATGAAATTATTATACTGGCAGCTCAGGACACGCCAGTTGGGAATAATATCACCTTTCATATAGTACAGGGTGAAGATGAGGATGGCAGGAATTGACAGCTCGAACAATGCACTCTGCTAGCCCAGCCTGATTCATTCCTGCAAAAAAGGTGCAATTCATCAATTTTTGCTTCATAGTTATCATGCAGTGCCACAATACATGAACAGACATCAACATGCTCCGCTACTAACTCACATGGTTGCACACATTAAAACATTTCTATAAACCGAACTATCTTTGCTTATATCACATGATATGACATTCTACAAAACATTAACTTAACATAGTGAAACCCTATGCTCAACAAGTCGCTACAACTAGCAGCATTGAATGGCGGTAACAACAGCTACCAACATGAATCGCAAAAGGAAGACATACTATTTGATTTATAGCCACTCAAGATTTCAACAACAGAACACTGTACAACCAATTGACTCCAATACTAAATTACAAACACAAGAGTACTTGAATCAAGAAATCTTTATATAAGACAAACCTAAATCAGCAGGATGGAAGATCATCTCCGGCACAAGGAATCTTTCATTCGTCAAGTCAAATTCCTGCACAAGAACATCACACAACACTCAAGACTGCAAAACAAACACAAGCAAGCATTCATCTACTTACAATCCAAAGATACGAGAGACGACGTACATTCTTGGTTAAATCGACCTTCTTTCTATCCTCCGCCTTGCTCGAAACTTCCACATGATCCACATCCATCATCTTCTGCTCCACCTCCCTAAGTGTGTCACCTTCTCCTAAACCCAAGTACCTCTCTGCTTCTTCAGGGTTCTTAACAAACCCTTTCGTATACGTAATGCCGTCCGGCAACACATACGAGCACCTGAATACATTGTCCTTCCCGTGCTTCCTACACACGCACATTTCAATCCACAGCACCAACAAAACCCAAAAACTTCAATTAAATAAAATTTCAATCCTAGCAATAAAAATCAAAACTTTAATCGAATTAACAAGTAAATGAAACTCGTACTTTGCGATTTGGAGATCGCGAGCGACGTCCATGGAGACGAAGCAGAGCTTCTCCTTAACGTCGTCGATGAGGAAAGTCTCGTCCATGACGTTGACGGAGCGGTAGGAGACGAGCTCCTTGAGATAATTGGTTAGGGCTTTGCCGCCGAGGTCGATTCGCTTGGCTGCGAAGTTGATCGGAAAGTTCTGGAAGACCGGGACGGCGTGGGTGAAGGAGAAGCCGGAGTCGACGACGAGGCTGCACTGGGCCTTGACCGGGCGGCGGCTGGCCTCGTATAGGTGGGCCAGCGACGGCGAGTGGGCCACGTAGAGGGCGGCGAAGTTGAAGTCCTCGAAGACGAGCTCGTCGGTGGCGCGCTGGATGGAGGGGAGGGCGAAGAGGGGCTCCGTCAGGAGGATGGAGGACTGGACCGGGTTGACCCGGAGGAGGGAGGAGAAGAGGTGGGCCCAGATCTCGCGCTGGAGGTCCGGGTTGATGAGGTAGCCGCGGTCGATGGGTCGGCGGACGGCGGCGGAGGTGAGGTCGATGGGCTCGGTGGGCGACGGGTGGACCCATTTCTTGGCAGAGAGGGGGCGGTAGACGCAGTTGGGGATTACGGCGTCGGGGTCGCGCTCGCCGCCGATGCCGGCCTTGATTAGCCCACCGCCGTTGTCCAAAACGACCACGTTTTGGTGCATTGCTTTGCTGCCGGGTGAGCTCTCGAAATTGGCGCGAGGTTTTGGGCGTTGCGTTTGGCTACTGGTGGGGTTTAAAGGAGGTTGCTTATATATACATACACATTTTACAAAATGAAATTATAACATTAACAACTTGATTATAATTTTTTATGAGAATTGGGGCACGAGGGAGACAGCGATAAGGATAATGTTTTGAGGATGTGCCCATCTACTAATAGTAATTTAATTGTTGAATCAATAATATACTGATATTATCACTAACAACGTACATATGTGATTATATCATTTTTGAAAGATCAATAGAATATAAGATCGTAATTGATACTATTTGAAGACCAAAATTTACTCGATAAAATTTCAAACCTTTGTATGTAATCCACTACATAGAGTGGAGGTAAAGTGCATCAGCAAGGAACTACAAAAATTCTTCCAAAAGAAAGAGGTAATAGAAGAAGGTGCATATATGCAGCATCAAGCTAGAAGGCATTTGATTTCAAAAGGGTGAGTAGCTGTGCCCTCCGGGCTGAGGCATCATCGGATGAGGAGGACCGTAGTAGGCAGAGCCGCCAGAAATCTTGTTCAAGCCCAGTTGCCCGTGCATGCCTTCTCTTCCATATTGCTGCCAAAGAAGTTGTTCCTGTGCAAGCAAATGCTGCTTCCTCTCCATATCTGCTATCTGAACGTATGAAGGAGGCAGCACAGCGAGCGAGGCAGCAAATGGGTCCTGGTGCCCCACTGCTTGGACTGTCCCGTCTGGGGCGGGAAGAGCCAGCACCGGATTAGCACCCTTTCCTGCCCCGGGCAATGCCACGCTACTTGCACTCCCACCATTCAGTTGTGAGGTGCTCACATGTTGCCTCACTGCCCCCTGATCATACATGCCATCCAATAACAATGCATCAAAACCACCTGCCAAATCGGCCTTCTGCTTTGACAGGTTACTGGCCGTTTCAACCAATGCCAATTCCCAATCGGCTTTCCCACTCTCAGCAGCTGGTGTCTGCCAAGCTGAAGTCACTTCCGTCTCTCCATTCGATGGGAATGCAACCCAAGACCCATTTGTATTAGTAGTAGTCGGTCCAGAGAACAAAGCCAATGCCAATTTGTTTCCTTGCTCATCAGCTGTAACACCATCATCCCTCAAATTCACCAAGTCCTCTGTCACTGGTTGAGGCTGCAAGGACGTAGGTTGCACTTTAGCTGGCGGCGGAGCCGGAGTGTAATTCTCCTGCGGAGGAAGAGCTCTGACCTCAGAAGTCATACCTTGTTCTGGCTCCTCATTAACCTGACCCTTCTCCTCCCTATTTTCCTCAGGACTCTTTGGCCTGTTTGTCTTCTCCCTTAAGAACCCCTCAAGTGACATCAAAAGCTTATCGGTTATTCTCTGCACCTCCGGGTACTCAGACGTCCTAGCAATCCCCATGTCCTTACACAAACTATAAAACCCGACCAGCTCATCAATCATCTTCGCAGCACTCACGAAAGCATCGAACGCCTTTACACAATCCCCATACTCCATCTCAGTAAACCTATCCAACAACACTCCCATTGCCTCACATATCTCAACATACAGCCTAAAACTCTCCTTCACAATCGGGTAAAGCGCAACAATCACCAACCTACTACTCTTCGCTGCACCTGCCGGCCTACACCCCAAAAGCCGATCAAGAATCCTCAACAGGTCACTCAACCTCACCAACACTCTCTCAGGCCTCATTTCCCTCACTGGTGTACTCAACTTGCTCTCTCTTTTCCCCTCTCTATCCAACCCCTCCTCACCATGAGAACTTGAACTCCTCCGCATTCCATGATCGAAATCGACACGATTATCTCTCTTATCATCCACCCTCCCACCCTCAGTACCTCTAATTCTCCTCTCATAAACCTCAAACTCCACCTTCTCCTCAAGATACATACCATACAACCTCACAAACCCGGCGTGATCCCACGCATTCGAATGCGTCTCGTCCCGAAAATCGGACAAATTCAAAACCCTCATCCCCCTACGAGTTGCATACACAACCTCCTCCCCAAACAAACTGTGCCCGTCTCTCAAAACCCTATGAACAAGCATAAGGGCCTTAAGGGCCACAATCCAATCATGGGTTTTGCTCAGCCGCTTCGCCACCGTCGCCACGGCGGCGGTGACGTAGCCGCGTGATTGGTGGGTCAAGTATATGATCTCCATAATGTACTTCTCGTCGGCCGGGTCCTCGTCGTGGGTGGTGGCCTTGACGACCAGGACCTCGAGCTCCGGCGCTAGGTTTCCGGCGACTTTGGCCAGGCTAATGCTCGTTTGGTCCTTGACGGCGCCGATCGCCTTCCGAATTGTGCTCGGCGCCATTGATGATGATTGATGGGGTTTATAAAAAATCTAGCTCAAAAAAAAGGGGTTTATGATATCGGTGATTAAATTACCTTAGTGAGTCAATGCCGTAGACGGCGGAGGTTGACGTCGTACGACCGGAATTGCGACGGAATTTTGATGGTGACGATGACGCGGCGGAGCTGAGCTGTGGAAACCAGAGAAGGCAGGAGTCTTGTCTATTAGTCCTCTGTGCTGCGGAAACGCGTAATTTGGCGGTTTATGGACTTTTTACTTTTCTTACTTGGTATTATTATTCAACGTTGAATCGTCTTCAATCAATGTGTGCAATGTATGTAACGGTGAGTTGATGATAAGAATGTGACATTATTTGGGAGATTTCTTGATTTGCAAATTACTCAAAAAAGAAAAAATGTTTACCTTAAATACTTAGGAAGATTCCTTAATTTTTCATATTACTATTTTCGTGAAAAGGAAATATATTTTCAATGAAAGTGTCATTTTGTCGTGATAAGTAGAAAGCATATGCTTTGTTGTTCCATATTGGAAACCGATTCTAATCCTATCCCCAATAGCATCGTTTGTACTTGTACTCCACTTTTATTGGTTGAGCTTTGTCATCATCATCACCATACTCTCTTAAGCCTTAAGTAAAACATAAATACTACGTGTAGGATAATATATGCGACCTTTTCTTACAAATCTGTCAATCACGTGAATGAAGAAAGTAAAGTGATGGTGAGTAGAAGACGTGAATATGCTCTAGACTCTTAGTCGTCACGCTTTAGAGTCATAACTAGCAATGGTGCTCGCGCTTTGCTGCGGGTTTTAAAAATGTATAACATTTGTAAAAAGTTATGAAGATATATGGGGAAAATAATAGTACTTACATAGGTATGAAAATATAAATAGTGATATAAAGTTTTGTTAAGAAAGTTTAAGTTACAAAGGTAAATTGATAACATAGTCCTTGTGTTGCTTGTCATGTTAAAATACTGACCATATTTAACAAACCAAGTAACAATCAGAAGACTATTACAATACTTGTGGGAGACAATTAGACAATCTAGCTGGTTGCTAACTTCCAAGTATGAAATAGAGCTCAGAACATACTCAAATGAATGCTAAGATAATTTTTCGTTGTTTCGCAAGTCAACATCATCTAGTCCAGCTAGCAAAAATCCAGTCACAGTACCCTACATGATTACAATAACTTCATCAGTTAAGGCTGTATAATTTGTATTTGTTTGATTATAGTAACATTATTATAAGCATCATTTTGCACCTTTTGTGGTTGAGTTGATTTGAGTATGTTTGAACCGAAAAAATTTGAAAACATTAACTTCTAAATACAACATATACAGAAATCAAATGCCGTACCTAATTTTGAACTAAATTTTTTTTGTAGAACAACCCTATTAGCAATCATGGTAGTGAGTGCTGAGGTCTTGTGGCCATTGTAATTTGACATCTACATGAAAAAGAGCCAAAAATCTGTGGACTCTACAGTAGAAGCTTCCAAGGAGAGGTGGTGGGATGGACAGCACACAATAAAAAAAAGTAAAAAAAAAATAGGCTAACTTTGGGAGAGCTGAGGCGCGCAGAGAACACGAAGACGAAAAAAATATGAGGGCAAAACCGGCAAAGCATTGTGCTGGGAAGGGAGCCACGTATTAACAAAGGGTAGAAAAATAATTTCCGCTCGTTTGATGAACAGGTTAGCAACAGTTACACTTCAGCGGTTTTAGTATATATATATAATCCGCTGGTTTGATGAACAGGTTAGCAACAGTTACACTTCAATGGTTTTAGTATATATATAATTTTTAGTTTTTAGAGCGAAACTCTAAATTTGTTCCAATTATTTTATTTGTACATTTTCATAATCTAGTGTTATATATGAACTCCTAATGGTATATGTATGCATTACCATCGAATATTCTTGGACATTGTAATTATCATGAGAAAAAAAAATTCTAGAACAATGATAAAGATTTTTTAAAATAATAGATCGCTAAAGGGAAATAAATATTCTTTAGAGTAACTCCACCGTGCCCGAGCAAAATCGGCCGAAGGCGAGGTCGATTTCTCGCTTTCTGCCTGGTCGATTGTTCAGGCAATCCAACCGCTCAATCAATTTACACCGCGTATTGGAAGGCAAGGGCAATAGCTCGGGCGATTTTGGCTGAAAAGAGGAGGACACGAGGAAGGCACAGCTGACGTCAGAAACGGGGCGAAACTGCAGGCGAAAGCGAGGTCGATTTTTGCCCTCGCTCCTGATCGCCTCAGTCGATTCGTCCGCAGTGGAGCGCCTTCAACCTCGAACTTGGGCGATTTTATCGATCGCACCGACTGATCGTGTCCGAGGTGGAGTTGCTCTTGCCGACAAAGCTACACATTAAGAGCACTTCCACTGGGAAGGCTAAACCGAAGGCGGAGGCGCGGGCGCGCCTCCTGCGGGAACTGTAGACCTTCCAGCGGGAGGAAAACACGAGGGCGAGAGGAAGGCGAGAGCGGCGAAGGCAAGGGTGAAGGCGGGTGTTGCCCACGCCCGCACCTGCAGGCGGTGTGGGCCCCAGCTAATATCGCGCTTAGTTTTTTTTTTTTTTTTTTAATTTCCGGCGCGTGCAATTCACGCGCGAGTGGGGGCCAGTGAAAGGGCTTACGTGTTCGGGAGAGGAGGCCGAACAACTCTTGTTGGACTGAAATGAGTGTTCGGCAGTGGCTGCCGAACACTTAAAAACAAATTTTTTTTATATAAAATCAACATTTTCTTTTTTATAAAAAATCACAATTTTTTTATATTAAATTTTTTAAGTATGTAATATTAAATTTTAAGCACAAATATTCAATTTAACATATGATAATTTTATATGTTTTTTATGATAATTTTTAGTATGTAATATTTAATTTTGTGTGAAGAAGTATTCAATTTTGATTTTTTGAATAGTAATCGTCTGCGATTACGCCTACATGAGTGGAAGCTGATTGTTTGACGGAATGCGAGAGTAATAACTATTCATCAACTGTAGGTAAGAAGTGGGATTGCCTGTGGTGGAAATGCTCTAATCCGCTCGGGAGAAAATCGGTACAATTCCCGCGAGGGGGCAAGAGGCTATTCCCGCGAAATATCAGTTATTCTCAAAACAGCCAAAATCCAATTTTCTCTCTTTTCCCAACCGAGTCGACTCAGCCACCACCGCCATGTTCTTCCTCCAAGTCCACTCAGTCGACACCAACCACCCTCTCCGCCTCGAGGACGATGGGTTCACCACCGTCGCAACTTCCAAGGGCGCCGCCGCCGCCGCCGCCCTAGAGAACCTCAAATTCAGCGAGCGGAGAGGCGTAGCCCATCTGTTCCGAAGCATCGGCCACTCTTCGCTGCCGGTCGCCGCTGGCTCTCGATCCACTCTCTTCTTCGTTGTCGCCGTCCCCAACTACCTCACCTATGACGACTTCATCCGCTTCTGTGGGTCCCGCATCGACCATGTCGCCGAGCTCGTCTTCATCAGGTAACCAAATTTGTACTTGGAATTCAATTATTTAAACCTAGAAATGAAGAAAGTTTGAATCTTTGAATTCTGGGTTGTGGTTTTTGTTGCTTGATCAAAACACTGAATTGGGTTGCTGACAAAATTGAGAAATTTGCAAACTGGGGTTTTGTTTGCTGAATCAAAATGTGGATAGAAAGGACAGTAATTTGAGCTGGATAGCTTTGTTTGCAATTGAAGTTTTACTATGTAGTTTCCAAACAAAGTTTACGTTGGTGTTTGTTTAAATTGATTAGGAATGATGCAATGGAGGATCGGTATAGTGTGGTGATTAGGCTTCAGAATCAGTTGTTGGCTGATGGATTTTATCACGGTTTTAATGGGAAGAAGTTTTCGCCCGGAGAGGTAAATGAGTATTTTTGTATGTTCTTTTAGTTGTGTGTATGGTAGATACTATATCGCTTGAGCTGATTGAGTGCCGGTTTTCTTTGCTTTGATATCCTTTTTCAGGCTGAAGTGTGTCATATTCTGTTCTTGAATTCTGTGGACTACACAGATCAAGCTGAAGTAGCTGGGGCTCCTCCAGAAAAATGTACTGAATTACCTACATGCCCAGTTTGCCTCGGTGGGTCACAATTTACTTATGGTCGGGGGTTGGGGTTTTTGGGAAGAAGCTGTATTCTATTTATTATTGTGGAGAGTTCAGTAGTCTTCTTGTGCTCAATACTTATATTATGTTGGTTTGACTTTTGTTTGTATGATAGAGAGATTGGATGCAGACACTAGTGGAATAGCGAGTACACTTTGTGACCATTCGTTTCAATGTCCCTGCATTTCCAAATGGACTTATTTATCTTGTCAGGTGAGCTGGTTTGTTGTTCCAAAATGTTTTCCTATGTGTTCAACATTTTTTGAAATTGAGAGCAATTAACAAAATGTTTTCCTATGTGTTCAACATTTTTTGAATTTGAGAGCATTGTTAATTGCACTGGTAAGGCTTCTGTGGTAATATCCTTACATCTTGTTAGTTGGTCTTCTAGACCTAGCAAGTTCTTGAACGTTTTGTGGTTCCAGGTTTGTCGATTATGTCAGCAGGAGGATGAAAAACCTGCTTGCTCTGTCTGCGGAGTATTGGTGGATCCTTGGGTCTGCGTAATATGTGGATTTGTAGGATGTGGAAGGTAAAGACGCTCTGCTCTCTGGTTCTTCTTGATGAGTTGTTTGTCATGTAGTTCAGTTTTAGGACATGCTGTAAAGATATGCAGATAATTGTTTATGTTGTTTTTCTTCAAAAAAGATATACAGAAGGGCATGCTGTAAAGCACTGGAAGGATACACAACATTGCTACTCTCTCCAGTTGAACAGGCAGCAGATCTGGGATTATGTTGGTGATGCTTATGTTCATC
Organism: Spiraea crenata; assembly: GCA_033992175.1. Classification (NCBI taxonomy): domain Eukaryota; kingdom Viridiplantae; phylum Streptophyta; class Magnoliopsida; order Rosales; family Rosaceae; genus Spiraea; species Spiraea crenata. Next base: position 1,350,411 of record JAVBHV010000079.1, on the reverse strand, counting down.
GCCTGAACCAATCAAAAGTTGACGGCAAGCTACTAACTGATATGGACTCTCGCTGTATGCCACTAGAAGGAGATTGTGGCAGTTGTGAATGCAGCAACGATTCTGGAATTAGTGGAGCCCTCTATAGCAGCAAAGTTGAAACAGTGCGTACTTTTAAGAAATGTTTACTAACTGTAGCTATAACTCTCCGTTATTTTACTTTCTTATTGGCATACATAACTGACCATTTGATGTTGTATTTCAACAGATTGTAGATGAATATAACCGACTTCTGGCGAGTCAGCTTGAGACTCAAAGACAAGTAGGCTGTCACGAAGCCCAAAACCCCATCTTTTTTTTATCTTGTTTGCACTCTTCCTTTTGTGTCTGTGGATCAAGTGTTGAGTCATTCAGAATATAGAGAATGAGACTACTTTCTAATTCATATTATATGGTTTGATCTTTTTTCAAATTCAGTATTATGAATCTCTACTTATGGAGGTCAAAAACAACAAGGAAAATTTGATTTCAGAATCAACAGAGAAGGCTCTCTTTTCCAAAATGCAGGATCTACAAATGAAACTGGATAAATGTCTTGAGGAGAAGAATTCTGTTGCAGAGGTGAGTTCTTAGTTTGCTCCTGTAATGTTACTCTTGTTTGGAGTTTGGGTATCGTGTATTGTGTTTGTGCGCATTTGGTCTGTATTTTTTTTCTGGAATTTTATTTAATTGGATGGTGCCTGCTTTTGTGTTTGTTATGTTCTTAGATCAACCGAAATCTCATCAAGGGCCAAGAAACGAGGCGCAAGAAGTTGAAGGAAATTGAAGAGAGGTATGTGATGCTTTCTCTTCTTCATTGATAGATGCCTATTCTCCCCTTGTTCAAGTATTAAGGGTTCAAAATCTGAAATACTAACCATAAAGAGCCAGCTTCTACTTCAATATCCATGGTTTTAACTTCACCTCCTTGTAGGGAAGCTGCATCACTGAGGTCAAGGGAGGAGAAGATACTTGATTTGGAAGAACAGGTATTACAGTTGCAAGTTTATAAGTTTCAGTTTGCAACTATTTGAAAGTGTGTGCGTGTGTTAAGAAGTTTGAACGATGGTGGTCACAGATTAGAGATCTGACAGTCTATCTTGAAGCCCAAAAGAAACTTAACGACATGGGAGATCCAGACGGCATCAAGGGAGGAACACTCATGCCTGTACCGTCAAAACAATCTTCTCCTGCCAACACTAGAAGGCAAACAAAATCTGGCCGAAGGCGGAACTAGATGGTTATGTCATAACCGTTATGATATTTACAGTTAGCACTCGACATGTCGTGTATAGTCATAATGTTCATTAGATTTGGATTAGAAACTAATTTCTTTTTTTCTGAATGAAAATATATTTATAGAAGATGCCCCGAGCTGGTTCTGCTAATTTTGTAAAATATTTGCCTCTTTGTTTTCCCTTTTGTATGGCTATTTCATCAGTTTTCGAGTCTTGAACCTTGGTTACCTTAGCTAAATTTCACCACGATCTTTTTACCTTACTATCGTGTTCGCATTACTGTGTGTTTCAAAATTGACTTGGAAGTACGTTCTTCTCATGGAATAATATTTTATGTTGATTACGGTAGGCAGGAAATAACCTAATTTCATCCTGAAATCATCAGCCATTCACAACTTATGAAAGCCTAAATCTTTAAGAGTCATCAAATGCAAGCGACAAAAGGAGAACGGACATGCATGACTGAAACAGCTAATTTCTTATTAACACCTGAAAATGAACTACAAGAGTACATAAAATAAAATAAAATATAAATGGTTGATCATCTCTGATTCGAATATAAATAAATTTCTAAAAGCCTGAATAACTTTAAAGAGAAGAAAAACAGTCTGCGATCCTAATCCAAGCAACTAAAATCTTGTGCTGGATTCCCTCATTATCTGATGTGCAGCGTTGTCTTCAAAACTTGCACTATAAATGACCACTCTTCTGATTATCCTAAATGAGGGAATTGCCTCACCACAACCTGTGTTCAAATGCCACTATAAAGAACTACTGGGTTAATTTAAGTTTCCTAAAAGTATAATACCTAAATCTTGAGCTTCCCCGAAAAAATAAATATGGTGACCAGGAAAGGAATCGATCACACAGAAGCAATACATACACTCAAGGTCCTCGGTGGAAACCATGCACATCGAATTTGTCACCTTTGGGATTGATCTGTGCCAGCTGCTCCAGAAGTGGTGCTAGGTCCAGCGCCATTTTCAACTGGAGGGGAAGTGCCCCACTTTCCTTCTGACTCTAGTGGTTCGAGTACATGGACTCCGCCATCTGTAAGTCCTAATGCAAATTGATTGGGTTCGGACGGATGTGCCGCAACAACGAGAGGATACACTCTTAAGCTGTTAAAAAGTTTTGTGGCAAGATATGTTACGAACAGAAAGACCTCAATGCCTTGAGAAAAATACAGAAGAGGAAAGATATATATGACCCGTCACATTCAGAGGAAAACATACCTTGGATTTGGAGGTAAATAAGCAGTTGATAGTATCCGGCATCTCAATCTAAGTGTAGAGGCAGTGAGAACCCCCACACTTCCATCTTCAAAGCTAACATATATCAACTGGCTATCACAGGAATACACGGCATGTGTGATTGGACCAGTGGCTTCTCGAGGGACCCACTGTATCAGAAACATAGTTGCACAAGTGTAAGCGACACTAATAATATCCCAAATAACAAAATAAAAGCAAATAACACAATTGGTCTTAATGGTCTCATGGGCATTGTGTTAATCTAAATAAGATTTTTTATTACAAAGAAACAGGATAATTCACAAGGTACGAGAAATTATAAGCAAAGTCAGATGATAATAAGATTTATGCTGAAGAGTTAGTTAAAGAGAAAACAGCCACGGCACCTGCTTGAGGCAGTCTAATTTTGATGCTTCATATATGGCTATCTGGGTTTCATGAACTGCCAGCAAATGCGTCTGATCTAAGTGAAACTGAACCCGGGTGTCTGCCAGAGGTGCCGCAGCTCGCCCACTTGGTATCTGAAGGAATTTACTAGCTTGCTTCTCCCAACCATCCGTGTTCCAAACACACAACTGTAGAGAAGAAAAATAAAAACATTGTAAATTAATGATTTCCCACATTAACACCTCGTCAAACAATTGAAGTTCTCTTACATGAAGCTCAAGGAAATAAACACAGGAATATGATAAAAGCAAGATAATCAAGACCAACAGCATACTTCAAAGGTTTGGGGCATTAATGAGTAAATGAGTGTTGATCTATAAACTATCTGGAACAAAACTAATCCTTTTAGCTTGGCTATTCGTGATAAGTTACTTCTGTTTGTCACCAGTTTTGTTTATAGCCAGCAGACTGACATACATGCAAATAAATACCAGTTGTCTATTCATACCTGCGAATCAGCCCCTGACGATACAAGCACATTAAGAACATGAGAAAAGGCAAGGCCTGTTATTCTTTTCTGATGACCTTTGAGCTTGGTTTTAACCTGTCAAAAATGATGTCAAGATTGTGAACCTCCTATATTCTAACTATCAACAAGCAGTAACAAAAAGTTCAGCGAACAGAGACCTCATCCACCCGAACATTGTAAATCTGGATAGTAGAATCTTCCATTCCTATGGCAATTATGTTATTGTCCTGAGGATGAAATGCCAGGTATGTTGCAGCTGGTGGTGGGGGCATGAATGTTGTCATTGTCTGTAAATCACAAAGTTTTAAAAATGATAATCATAAAAAAATAATAATAAAAAAAGAATCTTATAATTGTATACAACAAAGGAAACAAAAGCATGTATATGCCATTGTAGGAGTACATTCATGTAACCTAATAAAATGAGCTACATCAGATCAAAAGCAAATACAATTCTGACAAAATATTCCCATCCTCCTATGTTATAGACAATAATAAACTGAGAGCAAAATTATGATTAGTGTTTGAGGGTTTACGGAATATGGATGGGTGGATTGAATAATATGATTCATTTTCCCTAAAGAAAAGTGTACAGAAGCTCTCTTTCCAATACCATTGTCTTGTGCACGGTGCCATTATAAGTTCCATAGACGATGCATACTAATATTTTATCCAAAAATTAGTCAAGTCACTACATTTGTCCAATGAGGGAGATATTTGGAGAAAACTATCTACCTTGAATGTCATCATATTGAACAGGGATATTTTCCCTCCAGAAGCTGACATTACATAAGAGTCATTCTTTGAAAGTGCAAAGCATGCAACAGCATCCTCAGGGTTCGTATCACTTATATCGTTAGTCATCAATATTCCACTTGCAGGTTGCCACAGTTGTGGTGCAATACTAGCTGTGGCCTACAAGAAAAAAAAACGTTTTTGTAAATAGAATTCTTGAGCATAGATACCCCAAAAAGATGCAACTATCTAACAAAGGATACCTTTCCCGTTGTGTTTCGCTCTCGCTGCCACTTCCACAGCTTGTGTACAGCATTAGATGATAACGCCAATATGGCAAGTCCTGAATTTGTATAAATTAATCTAGACACCTGAAATCATCATTTGTATATCAGAGATCAGAGATTGACAACAAAAGCATGCATTCTCTAATGACAACATTATAAAAGAAATATAACAAGAATCAATAGCATATAGATTCACTGTGGAATGGTCTTTCTTAAATGTCTTATACAAATCGTCACTGAAAACCACAGCACAATACAATGAAAACGTATACATACACATACAGTCGAAGACTACATAAGGTTGTATGCCCTATCTTTTGAAAAGCATAATCTCTTTCAAATGTCAAAAAACTTGGTTGTCAAGTTCCAATGCTTTTATGTCTGATGATTAAAACACATACAAAAGTGTGAATATTTGAAAGCCTATAAAAGGTAATACAATAATAAATTGTGACTTTCAACAAATTTGGACAAAAAGTGAATACCCTCATTGCTGTTAAACTATCAGGGAGCCTCAGTGAGCGACATTGTGAGGATTCATTGATCTCAGTTAGTTTCCAAATCCTGGATTTTTCTGCCGACTCATCAGCGATTCTAGGTTTCACGTCGACCAAACTTCGACTGTCACTGTTCTACACAAACTCCGAAAAGAGAGAACAAGGAAAAGGTTAAATCATTAAACACAAAAAAGCCCATTTTCTACTACAAAACAAAAACTTGAACTTTTGCTTCGTAGTACACAACTCTTGCATACTACACATAGTTAATGACTAGATCAAAAAATAAGTTCTTATTGATGATGGTAACATGCATGCATCCAGCATTCTAGTCACCCATGAGATAAATTGTGGACTCACCAGTCCAACCATGGTTGCCACTGGAGGAACGCGGTCTCCAATGCTTGCTCCAATAGTGGGAGACCCAAATGTTCCTATTGGGGGGGCCTGCATATTGCTGATGCAATTAGCAAATGAACTACGAATTTTGACAAGATATGCCCAGAAGAAACTTTACCTTCACAATAGCTGCAGAAGCAGCTCTTGAAGCATCATATGTACGACTTTCCATAGTTCTTAACAACCTAATTCCATCTGGATTTGCTAGAATTTTAATACCATTGTCATTGGTTGATGCAGCTAATAGTATTCCTTCCTTGTTAAATCTAATAGTAGGAGAAGCCTGCAGGTTTAGAAAAGCAAGATGAGTATCTGGGAGGAATAGTTTTACTGAGTAAGATAAAGTCAAGCTATAATGCCTACCGGCAAACCACCATCCGCATCAAAGCTTGTCAAAAGGCTAACATTGTCCATGTCCCAGAATTTGACCATGAACTCATCACCCGCAGCCAGGAACCGATTTTTAGTGGTATCAAACTGCACAACCCCAACAGTTCGCTTCCCGAGACCATGATAGGTACGCTTCACAGCTCCTTCACTTTCATTCCATTCCACTAAGAATGAATCCCCTTCTTTATTTGTCCCACATGAGAACAACCTATTGTTCAGAGATCACACAGAGATGTCCACGATTATATAGATTACATGGTAATAAATATCAGACCACTAATAGAAAGGCTTTGTCAGAAATCATGTTAACCTTGTTCCATCAGCACTGTAGGCCATAGTGGTAGACGAATGGCCTGGTGCATCATAGTCAACTCTTGAGCCCATATTATCGTACAACCATGCCTTTATTTTCCCATCAGTAGCTGTCGAGAAGATAAACTGAAAAAAGAAACAGTGTGGAATCAACTTTAAAACAAAATACTATGGTATCAGAAATGTACTTATAACTAAAGCTACATAGGATTATTTCTGTTGCATTCCCCCCTAATACAATGCTGTTTCTGTTGCGTTCCCCCCCAATACAATGCTGTTTCTGAACTTAGGAATTTGTTTCTTATTCCGCATCTGATAAAAATATGGATCAATACGTAAATCAATATATCAATTCACTTATCTGCAGAAAGGTTAATTTTCTACCATATGGCTGGACGTCAATGTTCTGGGCATCACCGAGACCGACATACGTTTACAACTGATCCAAATTCTCAATTTAACTAAAAAGTAGAATCTTTTTAACTTTCATTCGTTATGTATAAAATATACCTTTTACGGACAGGAGGGAGGAGAGGGTGTGGGAAACAAAAAAGCAATAAGCTGCATTCATGCCACATTATCAGCATGATGAGATATTACCTGGATATTCTCCTTGTAATGTGGGCACACTGAATATACAGGCGATTCATGGCCCTCAAAAGTATACTGCCTATTCCCATTATTTGCATCCCACACCTGCAGATCATTCAATAATCATAACTGATACTGAACCTGCACAATCACCTTAGGATCAGTCAAAATAATAGTCCAAACCTTAATGACCCTATCCTCGCCACATGTGACAACGCACAGCTGTTTGTTTGGATATGAGAAGGCAAGATCATTCACACTGCCAGCATGAGCGTCAATCTGAAAACAGTAAGATATGCACAATAAAGCTCAACTCAATGTTGAACTAATATGGAAAAATGAAGCATCTAATCAAAGTAGGAAAAACAAATGGGAAAAAAGCAGCAAATGACAGGTAACATCTTCAAAGGGATTCGTTAGGAGAAAACCTCTAGGTGATTTCGTAAATCGTCACCACCCTGATAGGCATAAAGCTGCACAATGTGCTTAGAGTATGCAACACCTGCAATTATCATAACCAGTTAAGAGTCATCTCCTATTTCTTGATAATATTTCCTTGTGATGCACTAGCAGGTATCTCTTCACGCGATAAAAATTGTCTTACATACAAATACAAATTTTGCAACACTTACCAAAAAGCGTCCCATCAGGACTCCAAATCACGCGATTGACTGATGCTGTATAGTCACTGGCCAAAGATGCCTATTGGACAATGGAGAGGAACATATTCTTCATGTCAATAAGCAGTCTCAGATAAGCATTCATGTATACTCAATCTCTAATGTATGCAGAACAGAAAGTCAAACCTGCAGAGCCACAGAACATGCTGCAAGGTCCCAGACTTTGAAGTTCTTGATGGCAATCTTTTCATGGTTTGGTAGCTCATATACCATGACATCACCCACATTTGTTCCAACTGAAATTACAAAGGTGCTCATCACTAAAAGGAAAGCAAGGCAGCTAACACCCAGCACTTAATAAAGAAACTAAAAAGTGTATAAAGACAATAATTTACACCAAGTGAAATTGGACATTAGTTCTTTCCACAGGCAGGAACTTACCGAGAAGAAGAACTTGCTGCACTGGGTGGAAATCCATACTCTTGACAGCTGAGCCCAGACTTAAAGTCATAACAACAGACCTGGGCAAGTCATCGGAAGAGTATGAACTCTGACCATGGCTCTGATTAGGATATGTAACAGGTAGCATAGTAACCGGAAGATTGTTGGCCTAAAAGAATAAGTCAATAATGAATCAGTTGCATAAAATAAGCAGTTGCAACATGCAATTATTCTTATAGATCAAGCCAATACACGGATTTTGGGCATCAAATAGATTAGATCTCTAAGTATAAGTTTTTCCTTTAATTACATTAGGCGTCGAAACAAGTATTGTTATTGGCTCTATCCCTTTTTTTGGTGCCTACATTACTTTCTATTTAAAGTTCCAAACAAATAGTCCTAATTGGAATCAGAAAAGGAGTGCCCATTGCCTAATAAATGCCTCATTAGAAAGCCTACAGTCCCATCCTCATCAATACATGTTCAATATACCATTTTGTAGTAAGCAAATAAAATGACTACGATTACATGGTCATAAGAATAGAAACGTATTCAACAATAGAACTAGGACTTCCACCAGGTAAATCAGAATATTGAAAAGTCAGGAGATAGATTTATACTTCATCAGTTATCCCAAAAGGTCTTGATCTCTTCAGCACATGTTCAGAATCTGCTGTTTGATAGTCCATAGTCGGGTTAGTTGTAGGAGGAGTTCTAGGCCGCTTTAACATGGCTGCAGTCATGATAAATACGTACATATCGAGTAAAAAGAAAAAAAACTTAATTTAAAAGGAAAAATAACTAGTATAGAAACAACATATTTAATAGAAATACAAAAAGACGGAATGCATCATAAAACAATTTCAGTCAAGATGATAGACAAAGTTAACTTCCAAGCTCTCAAAATATGTTGACCAAAGTCCAAGGGAACATCACACGAGTACACAAAAGTATCTTTCTTTCACTTGACAACCAAAATGATTGAGAATGATTTCTATCAAATTTGCCACACAACACATTTCTGAAACCCACTAAAGACAGCCAGCAATGAAATAATACCTGCATTGTTAGCTGCAGCCAAACCAAGAGGTCCAGCAGAAGCAGCAGGATGAGGCACAGGTGATGGATTTGCCATCCATCCAGCAAGAGACGTTGGAAGAGAGGCTGGTGTGGGCTGAAAGGGCTACATACATATAAAACCAGAGTCAAGTTTCAAATTAGGGACATGTTGTTTTGAAGTTCTGAAAGATACTATAATTTCACTTCAACTTACCCCATGAGCACCCAGTGGTGGGAAACCTGCTGTCTTAGGGACAGCGCCCATTAAGTGATTAGTGGTGACAGGGGACGGAGCCCTAGCACCATTTGGTTGCCCACAACTGTGGTCTACAAATAGGGTCTTTATGTCAGGATTCGGCCTCGGGTTCTTACAAAGCTGATGCTGCCAGTTTAAGCTGCAAAGGTGATGAAGCAAGAGTTGAAGATTTAAATTAAAAGCAAGCAAAAATATAGTGTCTCAGACACATGAAGCAAGAACTTCTCAAGTACCTCTGATTAATAAGAGTCCGCAATCTCGAGTTCTTCAGGGTAGGGAATTGAAGTTTATCACGAAACAATGGGTTGGCCTCTATTAACTTTTTCAGTTCGGCAAGCATTATAGCCCTTGCAGACTTAGTATCACCATATTTAGACAGCTGTTCATTATCCCTACAAAGCAATTCATTGGCGGAAACCCATGATGTCACAAACACAACAGAAACATAAACCAGGTTTCTATAACAACAATAGTACACGAACAGTTTGTCCTTACCTAAAGTTATCCAAAGTCAGCAGCTGTGTAATTTCCTTAAAAAGTTCTTCATTAAATGCCGCAAACACTTTCAAGTCCTTAACCAGAATCTCCACACCTTTGGCGCGATCGCGCCTACAATAATCATACATTCAACTTTTAATCAAACGGGGCAACCACAAGTTTCCAAATGGAGCACATTAATTAACACCAACAAACCACCATACGACAAACCCTAATTCAACAAAACGGGAATAATATCCAAACCCACGTACTTGTCCAACGCTTCAAGGTACTTCTGCTTGCGAATCTCGAAAAAGATCTTCATGGAGTATCTATTATCATCCACCTTGGTGAAACCAGACAAATACTTCTCAACTTCCTCCCACTCCCCATTTGTCACCATGTCCTCAAAATACCTCATGTTAAAGAAAAACCCTGACTCTTGCTCCAACCTAAACCAAATCAAACCACAATCCAATCAAACTCAATTGAATTACAACAAACCCTAATCAAATTCACAACCAAATGCATACTTTCACATAAATTCATCAACAAAATAACAAAATTGAAGGGAATTGAGCATACTTGTGAACACTATCTTTGAATTTCTCTTCATCCAGAAACTGAAGAATGAGAAACACCAGCTCTCTGCTGAGCGACGACATCTTGGTCTTCGCCAAGCCCTAATTCAGTCAAAGATCTACCAACACTGCGCCATAAAAACCCCAAATTTACGTCCAAAAATAATTATAACAAAAAAATTAAACCAACAAAAAAAAATTAAACCAACAATTAAAAAGTTGAAAAACACAATTGAGCACAGAAAATGATCAGATGGAAAAATGAGATGGATAATTAGCGGACCTGAAATGAAACCGATGGCGCAGATCGGAGGGTTTGGAGAGCTTCCTCTCTCTAGCTTCTCTCTCTAGCTTCGGTTGTTTGGGTGCTGTGGAGCTCAGGTATTTATACGGAGAGGAGGAGGAGGCTTAGGGATTTAAAGGAGAGAGAAAAGGATTGAGAAGCAGACAAATTAAATAGCGTGGCCGAGAACGAGATGAGATGATAAGTCATTCTGCTTATGTTATAAGGCCATATCGGCTTTATAGGTGATAAGAGCCTGTGCTTATGCGGTGGTTGTGTACCCCTAGATTTGGATTTATTTTCGGCTGGATTTGTGAGGAGGACTAGTTAGTTGTAAAATTTCCTTGCTTTTGAATTTTGATACAATTATACATAGAAGAATACTGCTTGAGGGGGGGAATATCGAACTTGGAACACGGTAAATGCTTACATATATTTTGAAATAGGAACTTTCTAAAATGAATACAATTTGTGTTAAACTGTTTTTACGTTTAAATTCGTGTTAAAAAATCATTTTGCATGGCTTGATTGAGCCGATTTAGGGCTACATTATTCTTCACTCGTATAAATTTATTAACTTTAAAAAATTACGATTATTATGCTGAGACATCAGTTATAAAATGATAAATATGTGATCGAGATCAAGAACTCTCCCTCCTCATATATTTTCGTTTGGTTGGTTCTTCTTGAATGTCATGTTATTTATGTCCTACTTCTTTACTGTTGTGGAGCTCAACAACTAGTTTTGCAAGCTTATAATTAATTGGTACTTTTGAAGTTTGACTCAAGCACAACCAAACCAAAGGTTGCCCCCAATTTCGGGTGAAAGTTGTTAGGTGGGTATTGACTATTTTGTTTATCATCTTTTTGTTTTCATCGCAATATTCAAGTCTATATGTCTTGATCTTGTATTGGCGAGATTCCGAAAATCAATTACGGTAGCCCACTTAACTAATTTTATAATTATTTTATTTTAAAATAGTTTAATTACATGTTTTGTTCTCACTTTATGATCCACATTCCTCAAAATACAATTTACATGCACAACTTCTAACCTATATTTTGTTGATGAAAGAAAATGCCAATTATGCCCTTGTTGGACTTAGGCATATGCAAACAGATGTGCATCGTTTGATTTTATTTTTTCTTTCTTGGTTGAATGGAAAAGAGGCACATGAATGCGTGCTGGACTGAAATGCTAGCCACTTGAGGAAAAAAAGAATAAAAGTTCTAAATGAGAAAAGACTTAAATTCTCAATATATCGCTTCACGCAGATCAAGGTAGAAATATATCGCGATACGATATGTAGGTATAATCGGGAGTCATTTTCACGTGGGATGACAACCACATGTCAATTCATTCTGACGAAAGACATTTTAAACGGTTCTAATCAGATCACTTTGTATTTATCTAGAAAACAGCCAGGTTCATATCACATGCCTGCATCTCCACTGTGTATAAGCTGGGATACTCCGGTAGAGCCAATAAGGAATTCTATTTAATAATCTACTTTTTAAGAACAGATGTAAAAAAATTTTGGATTGGTAAGGGATTTCTTTCTAAAAAGAATTCATAAGAATTTACTATCATTTCCTAATTTCGACTTGGAGATTAACGTTAGATTCGTCACCCTTTGCACAACTATATTTTCGGGTATGAGCCATTTCTAAAATGGCATTATGCAATTACTCTTTTCCATCCTTAAATATGTATAGTATAAAATTGTATTTTTGGAATGTCATTACCAGCTCTTATCTCGAATGTAAGTATAAAATTTCGATGGAAATTGTAAAGATATTAAGTTGAAGAAGACTAGCATCTTTGAATTTTGTTATAACTTGTAATAGTATCTATCCAGAAACTCATTATGGTTTAAACTCCAACATAAAAATCCTCATCGTAAAAAATTACATCCATAATCGCCACCTAAAGGAAAAGGTTGTCGACAAGAGGAAGTGTCGAGTACTAATTTAATCAAACTAACATAATACATTGCTATATGTAGTAAAATTACATGTGTAATTTATGCTTCTATATTTACAAAGTTGTATTACGAGATTGTAAACTTTATGTCAATTAAGTGGATTCTTATGAAAAGTGTGACAGCTACATTACTTCATATATATATATATATATATATATATATATATATATATATATATATAAAAGGACCAATTTAGCAAAAGGGTTTTATTTTGTTGTGGTGATAATTAACATGATTTGGAGGAGTACAGTACTTGCCTGTGTTCCTACCTACCCTTTATCAACCAAGCAAACAAAACTTGTAAACATGCCCAAAAGTAAACTTTATTGTCTATATATTGCAGTAGAAATATCCAGGAAAATTCCGTTGAAAGTGACATATGCTGGCTAGGACAACACGACTTGGTCGTCTTTCTGCATTTTTGGTGTTTGTTTTGATCTGTGGTTGGTTTAGTGTCTATCCAGATGTACCTTGGTACGCTACTAGCACTATAATTATTAGAGACTGTGACTTTATAATCGTATATATTTATTAATTTTTAGCGAGCCGAAATATGTAAAGGGTATAATTTTGATTTCTTATTACAAAATGCGTTCGCTTCCTCAATCCAAAAAAAATGGAAAACTGACCCAACCCGATTCCACTCTATGATTTTTATTCCTAATTTTGGAGGGATTAGTTAACTCATTTGTTCATTTTGTAAAAACATAATTAAAAAAAAGTCTTCGTTGACCAAGACTAGGAAAGTCTTCGGATTCCCAGATGTACAAGGTTTTAGCCTTTCCTAGGAAACCGAGGATTCCTTATTTGATTGGAAAACACTGAATATAATATATAAGCGCTATCTCCTCTTGCTTTTACACAACCCACAATTCTCTCGCAGCAGCATTATCGCAGTGAAAGTGAGCTACTCCGCAACGACGAAGACAATGGCAAATTCAGTTTGTCAAAAGTGTGGCGACATAGGGTTCGAGGTGGCCTTGATCGATTGCGACAAGTGCGGCAATTACGTTCTCCATCGCTATTGCCACGAAATAGAACCGGCAGAAAAGATCTTCGATGACGATCTGACCTGGCTTTGTGCGGATTGCGAACCACCGAAGACTGTTGTGAAGCCGTCCACAGTTGCAAGAGCAAAGAAAGACCGGCGTAAGAAGTACAGGAGGAAGAAACTCAAGAAGGACATGTTTACTAGGAGGAAGCGGTGCAGGAAAACCGAGGTGCAGCGCACAAGTAGTTGAAGAAGGTTCTCACTGACAAGAAACGATTTTGGTTTCGTAGTCGTTAAAATAGACAAAAGGGCTATTTTATATTGTTGTAAATTCAGCAGCAGATCAGAATTGGATTGGAAAACTTAAAAGAATGTTGTAGTCCTAATATCATATCAGATTCTTAATTTCTTACCGAGTGAAAGTTCTCTGTTTCTGTAAAATTGTTGGATTCCCTGTTCTGCTCTTTCATAATTTCAATTAAAGGTTGAAAAGGTCACCTTTAAATACAAATTTGGAAAATACAAGTTTTAAATGGTGAATGAAAATAAGACAAAAATGGTGATTGTAATAGAAGACTATTCTATTTTCCCTTTACTAGGAAAAGAAGTTGTTCTCCAAGAATCTCACTTTCAGGTGTTTGAATAATAAAGCGAACATGTAAGGTATTAAAGCAAAGTATTCGATTGCGGATCACTTCACTAGATTGATTCTATACATACATACTCTTACTAGTATTGGAGTACAAGCTAGTTTCCTGTGCACCTTATGAGCTAAAATCAGAAAGGAAAAAACTGCTTACCTTTATAAAACTAAAGTCAAGCTACAAAACCTTCAATCCTGTGACCTTAAGCAGCCTCCAGGGAGGAGGAATCTAAACTTGTCTACATTCTTTATCAAGTAACCAGGAAGATGAACAGCTGAAGTTGAGCTGGGTATCGGTCCCATCTTTTTAATCAACTCTTTGAATGAGTACTCTTCAGGCAACATATCAAAAAGATCGTCTCCTTCACAAATGACCTTCTGAATTCTTGAATACTGCAGGAATTCCCTCCGTTTTACACGGTCGGCATGGCTGTAAGCAGTCATCTTAAACACAAAATCTTCAAGATGCCGAAAGCAAAAACTACAGTGCCAACCTGCATCGGAGAGTAAGTAGTCCGTTTGTCTTGAATGCTGATAGAAGGTATGGGGGCCATAGATGTGGGACGTTGCCCGCCAGCTACTATAATCTACAGGGAACTCAAACGAATACACATAGTGCTTCAGCTCAAGATGCATAGTAGGTGGAATACCATCACACCATTGCAGTAACTTCACAGTATGCGCGCTTGGTATCTCATCAGTGTCTGACATTATGAGTACATCACCATAGGAAATCCCAGCACGCCGAAGTAAAGCATTCATAGCTATACGTTGCTTTTTCTCAAGTTTAAAGGGGTCTTCATGGGATCCTCGAGGCAAAACTATGCCAGGAAAGACATCATGGACAATTTTGTCCTCAGCAAAGGCAAATCTGCTCCGATTTGAAGCAAAGAAGAGAGGTTTTGGGATGCCAGTGAAAGTGGTTTTAGCCTCAAGAATTACCAACTTTGTGACATAGGGATAAAGCTCATGCCACCTAATATCAAGCATATCTAACTCATGGCTGAAGATGATGCCGTCAAAAACACGGCGGGGTTCAGTACGTAGGGACCAGCCATGAAGGCGGCAAAGATGGTCCACGGTTACATTTTCAGCATAATAGTGTGGGAGACGTTTGAAAGGGGGCGGAGGCTTGTCCCAGAGTGGCCGGAAGAAGTATGAAATCTTCTGAAAATTTGTGTACAGTCCAAATATACATGTAGGTATGATTATCAACAGTATGAGACAAAAGAATTTAGGTCGTGTTCGTCTGGAAACAGGCCGAAGAGATCTCATTGCCATGCCCTGAAGAATAATTTATCAAGGGGTGAGGTACTCAACATATCTGTGCAAACTGAACTACCAACATTCCTTGCTCAAACAATCTTTATCACCTGCATAGTTAAAATGAATATACAGATTACACACTACAATAACTGCCTTCATGACATATAACGAAGTAACAAAATTTGCATGAAAGTTCAATGAGATGTATCACA
The DNA here is from genome assembly GCA_033992175.1 of Spiraea crenata. Lineage (NCBI taxonomy): Eukaryota > Viridiplantae > Streptophyta > Magnoliopsida > Rosales > Rosaceae > Spiraea > Spiraea crenata. The sequence continues at coordinate 1,334,961 of JAVBHV010000079.1, read as the reverse complement.
AGTCAGATTTTTGAAAATGCCAGAAATTGAAGGAGTACATCCTCCACTCAAATGTCGAGTTTAGTTACTTTCCCACTATAGCACAAGTGAGCTATTCTGCATTTCCAAACATGGAAAAATATCCAATTGCCTAATATTCCTAAATCAAATCAAGAACAAAAGAACTCCTGCTGCGATAGCCTAGCCTGATATTCTGTACAAAAAACATTGTGTCTTTTACTGCTCAAACTATCGCCCCTTTTAAGAGCTTAGAAGCATTTCCAATTTCCAATTTCCAAATTACCACTGCAAGTCACGCAGACAAAAGTTACACGGACAAGATGCATCACCCGTGGCCCTACTGTTGACCAAAAAAGAAGCAACCTGAAGTAATTTTCCGACTACCATTTAACTGATCTATATATTTTCATTAAGATGTAGCTATGAAGCATCTTCTTCCCCCTAACGTAACCTTTTCTGATACGTTTCAACTAGAACTCATTTTTTGCAAATACATACCTGATTAGAGACAAGAAACAAGTTTTTGAAGGAGCCAAAATATTGAAAATTTAGAAGGGTTTTGGAATTTTCTCTGGAGCTGTTTGTACAAGATTAACAGACTCAATTCCACTCAATTCTCTGTATCAAGCGAGGGGACGAAAACTGCAATTGACTGAATTTAATTCATCTGAGCTTAAATGGTAACTACAGAAACAATCAAAAGGGCTAGGGGATACTTAGTAACTACATTCTGCCAGAACTATAACCACAGAGTTTATAAACATTACAAGGCAATTAAGATACTCAACACCTTACTAATCAATGCATCATCTGAAACCTAGCAATCCCTAAGCAAGCAAGAACTTGGTTTTCCTCAAACTTGTTGTCCTCATTAAAAAAAATACAAATCAATCCTCAATTCTAACATAGTAGCTTCAAATTCAGAAACCTTTCTGTTGCTAAAAAGTCAAACAAAACAAGCATTCAATTCAATTATCCAAAAACAGAAACCCACCAATCAACAAGAACCCCCCTGTTTCAAGATAATTAATAATTTACGACAGAATCAGATTGCGATACTTACCTCGAAACAACGTTTGACCTTGTCGGAAAATTTTTACTCGGCCGCGATGCGCACATATCGCCGCCACGAGAGAAAGAGAAGGCGGAGCAGCTCGGGGTATACTAGGATAGATGTTGGGAACAAAACAGAAGCTGTGGAGGAGCCAACCGCAGTTGATGCTCACGTGCGAAGATCCGAGTCCTGCGGAAGTGGGGAGAACCTGGGGGACTTGGGATACTGGGCGGAAAAAGATCCTCTGCAGCTGCAATGTTGTACAGTTTGCAGTACCATGTTATGGTGAAAAGACACGTGTCAAGAGAGTGGCTACGTGGCGTTTATTTCTTGGTTGATATGGGTTGGGCGCAGGTGAAATCGACTATGGGAAAATGGGGCTATAGTGGCGGGCTAGTTTTAGATATTTGTTGGGAGTCCAAGTTGGGATAAATGGAATATTGTGAGAAACAACTCGTCTGCCGTTCTTTAGGTTCCTTCTGGTTGTTTGTCAATTGTGTTTGAATTGCAGACGGCACTATAGTTTACACTAATTTCGGATCAGATTTTGGCACAATCTGTCGATAATTGCAATGTCTATTTATACTGTAACACGTGATTTTATCAAGTCATAAAAACTAGTGCATAGTGCAAAAATTAAGGAAGTCCGATAGCATGAGAGTGCTATACATTTGGCGTAAGGTAGCTGAGTTTTTTGTTGAGTAAGTTTCTACTCACGAGAAAACAAAGTAATAATAACATAGACATGAAGCTACACATATTATAATATGTAAATTGTAACTGATACCCTAATATAGACTTGATTGACTAGAGTTCGGCCTGGCGAATTCTATTTTAGACCATTGGGCCACGCTGCATTAGCCCATCAAAGTGGTTTGGCATAGTCAAGTCCTACCAAGTCCAAAACTAGCTACGTTTTGTCTGCAGAATATATATAGCTAGAAGATACAAAACCCATGTGCTTCTATTCTGGGGGCATATATGCTGTACGTACAAATATTCTACATTATACATAACAGATGTTCATAACTTCATGAGAAAGAAGCCTCATGGAAGTCCACTAAAGTGGCTTGATGCTGCAGCAATTGTCAATGTTGATGATGGTCCCTGCAGCATGGTTCTATATAACTCCATTAATTACTCCTCTTGACCAATTTCAGACGCTGAACCGACCGTACAAAAGTTCTGCAAAACCCAAATTCAAACATGAGAATACAAGACAGTACAGATCCTCTAAGATTACTAATTTTCAATAATGAAATGAAATTGTTAATCAACTATACCTCCAAGAGATATCTTGATCAGCAAACAACCAGTCTCCATCTCTGTCTTGATAAGCGAGTTTATAATTGCTTGATTCCATCTCAACTGCAGGGATACAATTGTTAATACACAATTGGAACTGGGAACATAACATGAAATTAAACATGTGTACTTTTAACTGATTTAGGACTTACATATGTCAAACATGCCAAGCAAGGTGTCTAACAAAGTTTGGAAAGAGTGATGGAGGCGTAAGTCAATCTTTCTTGCTATTCCAACCCCTTCCATCTTCACCTTAACGAACGTAGAGTGGTGGTTTACTCCTCCGCCGCCACAAACGCACCCATTTCCCGTCGTCCGCCGACCACCATTGTTCGGGAAACATATATTCTCCTTTCTCCATGACTTAATTGGCGGCCACCCCACCAAACCATCTCCATCACTTCTATCGAGGTACAAATTAACAAAATAACACTAATTAGATCACGAAATAATCTTTAATTTTTTTCATTTATAAAATCTCTAAAAATATTGTATTACTTATGGTATCATTCTAAAAACATCGTACTAGAATCATATATTATAATATGTGAATGAATGAATTGTAATCTGTAACATGATACTACTGTACGATGCTATTTTATTAATTTAAGAAACGAGGGGAAGTAGTACTTGATGACAACGGTAAAGCCGGAGTTGTCGCGTTGGCGTTTATGGAGGTCATCATCGTCGTCGCCGCCATCGTTTGGGTGGTTGTTCCAAAGCAACAACGGCAGCGTTCGAGGCACGGCTACCAGCCTGGAAGTCAAATTGCACTCATCAAAAGCTCGGGCAAAGCTACGTTTGTTGTTGTTGTTGTTGTTGTTGTTGTTGTCTTTAGTAGTAGCTTCGAAAACAAAGTTGTTTAAGTCGAAGCTTCTGATTGGAGGAGAAGAGGTTGGAGGAGCGAGGCCCAGCTGAAGCTCCATGTGTAAATTCCAAAAACAAGAAACAAAAACTTGAGATTACCCGATAAAGTATCAACTGGTGTGAATGAATTGGAATTATGAAAAAAGAGAGAGAGTTTGGGGTTTAAGGGACGTGGGCTTCTTGCTTGAGTATTTATACAGGAGGGTTTTATTGAAATAAAATACTGATATAGGATTAAATGGGGTTGTGGAGTTCAGACAAGGGGGCGGTGAAGGAGAGTCCGGGGTGGGCGGGGATGGGACAACAGTGCTGGGAACATTGCTGAATGTGTCCGTATCAATGTCCCTCTTTTAGCCGACCCACTTGCCCCTCTTGTTTCCTTCCCAAGTTTCAACCCAAGTCCTCCTTGCTTTCTGAACCCCCTAACTCAAGTAATATACTAATTGCACTGTACTATATGTTAGAAGATTCAAAAAAATTTGGTAACTTACCACAAAATGTTACTTGCAATACGTAAATATTTCTGATAAACATATGTTATAGTCGTACTATTTAGCTTTGGATATAATGCATTCACCTTAGGTGATAGTCGATGTGTATGCTCCTAAGAAAACAACTCGTGTAAACTACGTCAACTTATTTATTTTATTTTTCTCAATTGAAAGTTATGAAATAAAATTATAGTGATTTAATGGCCTAAAAGACTTGTATACAACTCAAGGTCACATGGACTTTCACGTACATTAAGTATGTGAGAGCTTTGGTAATGTTTTCGTGTCAATACTTTAAGCTACACTATCCGTTATTGGATTCTATGAGTCTAAAGCCAGAAGATCATACAATACTAATAGCTATGATTAGACATGACCAATTCAATTCAGACAGTTCTGCCCTAATTAATTGCATAAAGTGACGTATCTTTGATTAAGAATTAATATAGTTTTGTTTTGTCTCATATCATAATCATAACGAGTGACATGGAGGTGGAAGTGTGCAACAAAAAAAAATAAATACATATTTTGAAGTGCATAACAAATACCGGTACCAAAATTGACAAAACATGTGTTCCCTGTGTGCTCTGTTTTGATCATGTTCGGGGGATTAATTTAATTTAGACTAAGAGAAGATACATGAATGAACATGGTTTTTGAATAGTCCTTTTTCTAGTTACATAAGAGCTCCAATAAACCAACACCCAAAGTTGCCTCCTCTCGTCAAGTCACATTAGCATTTCCATGTCACGGCCTCAAAGGACATGGAAACAAGACCACAGTGCTCCCCGGTACTTCACGTGACCGGGTTCCGGCAACGCCACGAGACCCCTGGACCGAGCCACCCGCACGAGGCGATGAAGCATTGCCATCCATGGTGGTCATGGTGCCCACCCACATTCCAACAACCATTTGAATTGAAGGTGTCGATTGATTAATGAGTCCCTTGCAAACCCATGTGTGATATGGTCCAACTCACTAGCTAGTGTGACCAAATGAGTCAAGTCAATCGTACTACTCGTTTGGGTTTAATGTGAATTTAAGTGCAACTTTGAATGGAATGCAACGTACGCCACGCAAATTGTAAAAGACTAGTAAGGAGTAGGGAGGGGATCACTACTAGTCCCTAGTGAAAGATAGTATTTCAGATTTTTGTCTCTCAAAGAGGTCCCCCCTTTTATCTCCTTCGACATATTTCACGCCTATGAGGTGGACTTTGATTGCCACCATCACCTCACAAGCTTCTATCAGAGATTAAGTTCTCTTTAGTCGTTTGACCTGAGAAAATAATAGTATATTTTTTAGTAATTCAATGAGTGAGTATCTAGTAGTTGTGTAAAATTTGAATATATTGCTAGTTGATTACATTTCTCACCCAGAAAAAAGCAGTGTTTTTAGCCTTCTAATAGCGATATAATAAGACTAAAATGAGCAATTAATTGCTAATTGAGGATGAAAGTGACTCGAATTTGGGAAGCATGTAGGCAGGAAGCTTGTTGTAAATTTAGTATGTATATAGTATACTAGAGTTTGTGGGGGGGACAAAGGGACATGCCAAGTATAGAGTTTCTGTATTCAGATTTTGCTTGTCTTATGATGGCTTTTGGACTTTGAAGTGGTGTTTGTGGGACCAAAGTTTCCCATCCAATCCAATATAAGCAAGTGTGTGACACTTTGGGATGTGGTTTCCCTTCCTTTTGGGCAAAATCTTCCCATATCTACTCCTTTATTGGTTGGATTTCTTTTGGTTGCAGACACACGTGGGAGTTCTGCTGATCAAATGGAGCATGCTGTTCTAATTCGGTCGAACCAGGAGAAATTTCTGTTAATTTGTAACCCTAATCAGTGTTGATGAATAGCTCTCTTTCTGGGTTGATGTTTATGGTCTCCCAATATTTGGGGTCATAAGGAATATGAGTTGCTAAAAAGTCCACAAACCACAGCATATGGGATATGCCATCCATCCAACACTTGGGACTTGCACTTTACACTGTTTAATTGGACATCATTGATTGGTCGAGAAAAAGAGAAGACATTAATTTATACTAAAGGTGTTTATGAAGTCATAAATTTGCCACTTGACCACTCAACTTTAGCTTGCCGATAAAAAGAACGAAATGGACTTGAACTGTCCGGTCTGGTTCAGTTTTGGTTAACTAGGACTCAGAGTTCAACAAGGCCCTTTACTTTTGGTGCACTCTGGTTCAGAAAGGTTTTTCATGTTTGGTTGCGAACTTGCGACGACTTTAGGTTCTTATTGTCGGTTAAGATAAGCAAACCCCGAAACCACGCTTCCCTCACTTTAACTAACCACTTTGACAAAGCAAAAACTTGGCAGCTTTCATCTTAATTTCGTTTTCCTTAATTTCATTTTCCTTGCTTTTGTCATGTGTGTTTAATTGTGGTATCAACATGTCATGTGTGTGTCGGGCAATATAGAATCATAAAACGTTAAGTAGGTAAGTGATGACGAGATTTTTACAGCAAATGTTAAAATTTGAAATCGAAATTCACCTAATGAATAAATTATAAAGTAATTTATAATTGACATTATATAGTATAATGAGTTTGCGTATGGATCAATTGAACTGCAAACCATTAGAGAGTACTTTTCCAGCCTAATGGAAAAAGATTTTAAAGAAGAAAAAACCTGTCTTCGGTGGAAAATGAACATGAAATATGTTGAAATCAAATGGTGGTTGGGCCAATGTAAACTCATTGAATCCTAGCCATTCAAATTGAACGACCATAGCCCAAAATGTTTCAACATTCAATTGGGCTTGGAGAACAAAAGAAAAGAAATATACATAAAAAAAGCCATTCTCTCTCTAAAAACCTCTCCCTTCTCTCTAGAAACCCAAATCCAGATCTCAACCGTATTGGGGGAAGGGGGCTTCTCCTCCTTCCCCCATCCTTTTTCTTTTATGCTTGCTTTCTTTGTTCTACTTTGTCTTATTTTCAACTATTTGGCCCCAGATCTACAAATTCCTTCCATTTTCTTATCTTTATCCACCACCTTCAAGCTCCTGGTTCATCTATTCTCATCTAGACCTGTCACCGCCACTGTCATCAACTGGACTGCTCTCGAAATCAAAACGAGGCTCTTCCATGTGAAGTCCTCTCGTTATCTTGTCGACTGGGATGTATCCAAAGGCTCTTTGAGACCTTTGCCATCTGCTATAGACTGTTTTGTCCTATGTTTGTGCTGTTTCTTGCTCTGGTTCTCTCCGGATGGGCTGACTGGTTTGTTTTGGCGACGGCGCGACTTGGTTGCGGATGCTTTGGCTGGATTGGTGTTTGCTTTATTTTTTTCTGTTTTTGTTTTTGTTGATGGGCTTGGGCCTTGTAGTTTAGGTTTTACTGCTTTGTTCGGTTTTGGTACTTTTTGTAAGGGTTTGGGCCCCCCACTGGGCCTTTAATTTTATGCAGTTTGTTACCTTGACCAAAAAATTGGGCTTGGAGAACTCAAAAGCATGTTTGCGAATTCTCGTTTGATTTAAGGTCCACTAAATGTAATTTGTATGTAACAGATGAATCCAAGATCCACCATCCACCAAGCTTTTTCCTACTTTTGGTCAAACTATTTGATTAATTGGCTAGTTCTGCTCCAATTATCACAGACTTTATCTTATCTGCATATTAACATAGTACTTAACTTTTTACATTGTGGAAGTCTGCTCTTTAACTTTTTCCATTGTGGAAATCTGCTCTTTGTATTGCTCAATGAGAATGACTATAGTTTGTTACTTTGTTTACAGTTTTGGGTTTCGTCAAATTATGAAACACATTTAGCCTCCACGGCAAATTATTAGGAGACAAAAAGTGAAATCCTGAGTGGTGATAATTTAAGTATGATTCTGAAAAGTAAGAATCCAAGAAAGATCTTCCAATATATACACGTAAGTTGCAACCAAAAAGTGAACAATTTGAATATTAGTGGAATTAGGCCACTTAAGTTTGATGTCTATAATACTATTTCTACAGTTGTGAGTTCAATAGCTATGAATTGCATCTCTTTATATGGGAACTAGTTGTATTTGATCAGTTCTCATTGTTTCTCTCTCTTAGATGGTGGGATCTATTGAAATTCACACTCGTGATGTCCATATTTGGAACTCATGAATTGAACTCACTAGTATGAACATCACTTTTTTCGATCAAGTGTGAAAGTGTGATGTTCATATTTGAAACTCATGAATTGAACTCACTAGTATGAACATCACTTTTTTCGATCAAGTGTGGGAGTGTGATGTCCAAAAATAAGTTTGGACATTACTTTTTCCGGCTTAATGTGGAATGTCAGTTGTAAGCTGGGTTGGCCTATAAAACTCATTTTGCAGGCACAAAGTTTGAACGTGGTGGGGTTAATTTCATAATTGATTTGATGGTAGAATAGTTGGAGCTAGCTAGCTATATATAAGGACGTTTTGCTTTCCCTTTACACTGTATGCAGTAGCAACAATAATATGTGCGTGTGATGAAGGGAAGACCAAACAACAGCTCGAAAGACAGAAAAAAAAAGGTGAAATATGATTGCGCAAATAATGGGGTGGACTGGATGGTAAAGGAATCGTAATTTTAGCGAAAATCCAAAACGGCCAAGGTAAGCGGTGTTTGAGGCTGCTGGATCATTGCAAAGATGATTTGTCGATACTCTAATAACTCAGTGAATATGATTGTTGATATGCAGACAACTTTTCAGTACAAATTAAAGTGTGTGATCTGTATTCCATTCTGTAAATAGCTCTAGTGAGATGAGATCAGAGAGACAGAGATTGATGGGAGGTTTGGCCCTCCACAAAGGGAATCTATGTATACCATATAACTTGAAACTGGATCGTAGTCCACATAAAAACTTGTCATTTTCTATCCGTCCTGGATTTAAATTCTCTATCAGATTGAGTACGGAGGGCAACAAAATGATGGAGATGGTGGAGAACTTTTCAATTTGATAATGCATGAGAAAGCAAAGAGTTCTCTATCAGAGAATAATTTGCACTTTGTCCATAAAAAAGAGAGAATAATTTGTACAACCTGCCCAGTTTTAGCACTCATCATTTTTCTCACTGGTCTAAACTCCAGTACGTGCTTCAACATGCAATGTAAGGAAAACATAAGTCCTAGCGAAAACATAAGTCCTAGGGAAGATGTAGAAAAGATGTAAGGAAGGTCACGAAATGATGAATCCTGACATCAGTATAGCTTCCTACTTTCTAGTCCCATATTAATCATGAAGAACGTTATATGATTGTTTTAGCTGGTCAAACCCAGAAATGGAATAAATTTCTGAATGCAAGGAGCTCAGGAAAAAAATAAAAATAATAATAGCCTGGAAAGCAGAGATAGTGTGCTGGGATGATTTGAAACAATTGGGGGAAGCTGTCGAGAGAGAGCATGTGATTTCTCAGGGACGAATTGTCAGATCTATCTACCCCATTAAGGATTAGTGGTGTTCTTGCAGAAGCTCCAAACTAGAAAAGAGCCAAAGTTATAAGCGACACCACATTTTTCAAACTAAAGTTGGCCTTCGTTTAAAGATTACATTTTGCCTTTTGAATCACTTCATCATTCTATAGTTGCTCATCAACTAAACCATTTACACACATGGATTCACAATAAAGGTTTGCTTCACTCCTTACTAGTACTTTTCAATTGTTTTTCTAGCCGAATGGGGCAGTGAAATCAAACTTTGATACCATCTTAGACGATGATTCCATGAATAAAACTTGACAGTAAGTAGAACTACTTGACCGCGAAAAAGCGGCTTGTAAGAGAATTGACAGTAAGTAGAACTACTTGACATTGTTTCTCATTATTAATGACTAAAAGTGTTTAGACAAACAAAGAGCAAAAGGGTAACTAAAGCTAAAGGTAAAGTGGGTGGCACCCGTGCATATCAAAAAGGAATTACTCGACCATTAGGATCGAAATAGTGAACTGCATGAAAACTGATAAGCTTTTGCAACAGTTAATACTCACTAACAATTTAAATCCCTCATGATTGGAGATATAATTCAACAAAATGCCTAGCAAAAAGGATAATGAGATATGAAATGCTGAGATTTGTAGCAACAAGTAATTTATACTTTCTGTAAAATGCATGTCTGCAAGTTGGAATACGCACACAGCGATAGATTTCATGAAGTTTGGTTGAACACCAGGTAGAATTATGACCTTCAAACTCAAGACTTACAATTTAGAGTATTCGTGGAAATCTATGTTGAACATGATCATTATTTGAATTCCAGTACGTTTCTCTCTCAGATCTCAGGTGAATTTGAACTGTACTCAAAGTGGGAAGCAAGCAGATTTGCTTTTCACATGAGAGCGGTGGGGTTGCCAAGACTCGAACACTACTGCGACTACAGTACTACTACTACTAATGAAATAAAGCTAAGTACAAGGCCACAGGGCCCCCTAACTATTCATTCATTTGGCTACCTCTTCATTCTGTGAGATTTGCAATATATATAGTAGCTAGCTAGATCGACTGATAGGAAATGAATAAAAGATCAATCAAGATCAGCAAGAACTAGCAGCTATAGATATTGATATATTCATTATCAATCATGGTGGTGGAAAACAAAAGGTCGAAAGCAGCTGCAAGTCGTGGACATGCCAAGAAGAACTTGTGGAGGCCGGAGGAGGACTTGATTCTAAAGAAATACATCGAAACTCACGGTGAAGGCAATTGGGCCACCGTTTCCAAGCGATCAGGTTCATCTTCATTCGGTCATGCATTCATATTCATTTTCAAAATATAATTTGTCCTGCTGTCAATTACAATTAGTACTATCTGTCTATCTCAATCAAACACGAACACTAAACACTGGACTGGGCACATACGCAGGATTGATGAGGAGTGGAAAGAGCTGTAGGCTGCGATGGAAGAACTACTTGAGACCAAACATCAAGCGTGGAGACATGTCCCAAGAGGAGCAAGACCTCATTCTCCGAATGCATAAGCTTCTTGGCAATCGGTCAGTTGTTAATGATTCAATCGATCAACATTACTTACGGCAATTGGTATGATATATATTATTGATCAGTAACTTGTGCCTACTTATGTTTGATGGGTGAATTTATAAATGTAGATGGTCATTGATTGCTGGTCGGCTTCCTGGTCGAACGGATAATGAAGTGAAGAACTACTGGAATACCCATTTGAACAAGATGGCCAGTGCTTGCTACTCAAACCATGAGCACCTGGCCAACACCGAGAAACAGAACAACAGCATCCCTACCACTTTAACCACAACCACCACCACTACTACAGCTGACCACCACACGATCATGAACAGCACCGAAAGTAAGAAAGGCACCACTGATGACTGCAATAAGGAACCGAATTTGGGATCCAATACCAAAGAGGAAGAATGTAATGGTATTACAGCTGCAAATCCATGGCTATGGTTTGCTGACACTACTAATACAGAGGGTTTTGCTTGTGGCATAGCTGAATCCCCAGGGTTGCAGCACTACTACCAGTACTACCTGCCTACAGACTTCAATGATGCTACATCTGTGTTTGATGATGAGCCTCTCATTGCCTATATGGATTCCTTTCTTCTGTTTTGAAGCATTTGGATCCTGTACTACTACTGCTACTGCTACTTCTACCCCGGGCATGGAATCGGTTATGCCATTTGGATGTCATGATGAATCCGCTCATCCCCATCCGTCACACATCTAAGTATTTTATGAACAATTAAAGATTGAAGCACATTGTCGTCATAATGAATAAGCACTTGCATACTTGGGCATAGCTAGCTAGCTTCAGTATATCTTGTGCTTAATTGTTTTCTGATCTGCTTTTTCAACGGATGTACTCTCCCACATCATAATGTTATACACATGTTGCTGCCCTAGGCCATGTGTGATTTTTCCTTCTCTGTTTTCATACAAAGTTAAAACTCGAAACTCATTACGCACAAGTTCAATCTGGTACTACATTCATAATATTGGCACGCTTTAACTGAAACCGAGAAGGTTTACAATGCAACAGATCAGCTAATTGTCTTTAAAAATAACAATATGTAGATTTCCATCTCCAAGTTTAACGCTGATCAATGGGAATGAATACATTTACAATATGTCATCTAGATCTTGTTGAGGGTACAGTAGACAATCATCAACAGGCAATGACGGTGGAGTTCCAGGTGGAATGCAAGCCTCACCGTTCTCACCAGCACAGATGCACAGAGCCTCCGCATCCCTGACAACTGCATCAAGCTCTATATGACCACTCAGCTCATTAATGAACTTCAATAGAGTGTCAAAGTCCATCTGCTCCCCTATTATTTTATTCCGGTGCCGCTTCAATATTGCCACACACATATACAGGTGCAGGTGCTCAGATGGATAATGTGTCCACAATACCTCCCACAAGCGCATTGTTTTCTCGAATTCAAATTCCCTAGAGATAAGGTATGTGATGAAATTCAATCAGGAAAAGTGGAGAAGTAAAATCCAGTAAACATACAACCAAGGGCATAAGTCAATAGATATATGAACAATCACCTATCAGGCCAAGAAACTTTACCTTTTAAATTGTATTAGAACCCAGCGGAAACAAAAGAAGTAATTCAAGCAGTCACGCTGGGTAAAGTGGTTGTGCAATGAACTGTCCAACAACTCGACCAACTGCAACAACAATAATTTAAAACAAATTCACATATTTGAAAAATAGAATACCCCAACTTATGCACATTTATAATAAACAGATTCTTCTACTATTCAATGTTTCATCACATGAAATGTACATGAGAGAGTGAGGGGGACCTTTGTTATTGCAAAAAGTTGAGAGTGCATCCCACTTTGGTCACGGTTAAAGTTTGGCCCAAGGCGTTCCATCAGTGAAACAAAACACCAAAATGATTCTGACTCATCCTCCATTACATACAATATTGGGGACAAAAGATCGCTCATACCCTGCAAGACAAACAAAAGTTATCTTACATAATGAACACATGGAACAGAGCATCTCCAGTTGAACCTGTACCTATGAAGTTACATATTAAGATAACTAAATCGTTTTTTGAACATACTGTTGTCCCTTTGCAATGACCACAAAGACAGAATGAAAAAGAAAAGAGAAAACAAGAAGCACGACCGCAAGCAATATGAAGCTATATCACTGCAACCATTCTAATGAGTATTCAACTATTCATTTGTTTATATCTGTATCATCTCAAATCAAATCTATCTATACTGATAAATCTCTATAAATATAATCTACATATATCATAAATATGTAGATCCTACACAACAACAATGGTATTCCACTTGAGCTCGTGTTTTTGCATATATGTAAAGTAAATTAGTAACATTATGCGGCCAGCTGAAGCAAGAATTCACTGGGCACAAAGAAGTATTTACCTGACAGTAACCAAGATCAAAGTTGTAAAATGAGTATGTTAACAGTATATCACGTAACAGATTCACATTTGGATTGTCATCTCCGTCATAGAAGGAGGTAGATCTGTCTGTCCTTACCTTCAGAAAATTAAAACGCAATTAACAGTGTTAGACTTCAAAACTTGTTAATTCATCAATGAAGTTAAAAACTCATAATAAATCTGCAAGTTTCATGATACCACATCTTTCTCAATGAGGCCTTTTCTCTCCCTGAATTTGGTGAATCTTCTGGCTTGTTCTGGGGTAATACTCTGCAAAGGAAAACACAAATATATATCTTAGCCCACCTAATCAAGCTACCCATGACAATTGCAGCACTAGTGTGGTCTAAGAGAGAAGGATGTCGTGTGCCTGTCTCAGTGAAAATTGCAAATATTATAACCAACCTGCCATTGCTTCTTTATGGTCTCAAACTCTGACTTCTTAGTGGCCTTAAGGTATTCCCTCTCAGCATCTGTTGAATCATATACATGATATCCCAACAAGAACGGCCAGACCTACATTAACACTTAGAATACCAATGAGAAAATGCATACTCTGACAAAGTACTTGGCTCATAATTTCCAAAATACAACAGTGTACCAACCTCTTTGCGTAATTCATGCTCAAGTCCCCCATAAAATATTCTCCTTCTAAAAGCTTCCGAGTCCACAATCCTCCCTTCAGAATCCAAGAATGTTTCCCACTGAAATAACAAGTGAAACGTGCAGTAAGCCATATGAAAACATTTCCACGTTTTTAGCGGGTTCAATGCTACTCAAATCTTTCTATTGACAGAATGATCCAGCATAGTCAAAGGAAAAGAGTCAAGGTACCTACAGAAAGAATCTAACCTTATACAGAATACAAGTATGCTAAAGCCAGACATACAGACCTCTATTGGAATACATTTTCTTCTCAACTTTCCTTTAAAATAGGACAGTTTTTGCCTTGAAGATTGAAAATATTCACCTTTCCAACTTTTCCATTCAGCACATACATATCTTTAGTTAGTTGGGTCTTTGGTGACTTTAAATTTGTATATACCACCATAAAGTAAGCAGGAAACTTATCTTTTACAAGAAAGTTCATTACCTCAGCAGAGCCCAAAGGTGGCTGTCGTGGCTTTCCCCATACCAGCGATGCCTTTTCAAACTGCCAGGTGAAAAAAAAAAAAAAAAAACGATAGTGATTACTGGACAGCGTAAAGCTTTGAATTACATCTCAAAACCCTGTTTTATCTACAATTTCATAGGAACACCAAGCCAGACAACTTCCTTGAGTGCAAGTACCCACAATGACTGCAACAATTTTTCCGATGATCCCTCAATTTTTCCTTGAGTGCTTATTAGTTAACTTGATAAGATTAAAGGTTTACCTCTATCGAATCTGGCGGGACAGGAGCTTTATCTGGGACTTTGTTGAAATCATCCGATGATCCCTTCTGAGGGTAAACAATAGGTGACTGGTTATTACTTCTCCTTTCTAAAGCACCATATCCATTACTATGATTATCACGGAAGAGTTGAGAAGTTGTTTCCCGAGCAAATTTGGTCACAAGAGAGAACTTTTCCAACACTTGAATTGAGATATCTCGTGCTGGATCATGGACCCTTTGCCTTTGCTTCTCATTGTACTGAGAAATGCTTACACTTTCTTCATGGACATCCCCACTTGTCCTCTCTTGGTTTTCATCTGAAGAGGTCTGGCCAACTGAGACAGATGCTGTTTGTTCACTTGCACCATTAAGAGCCCTCGGCAACTCTAAAGACGATAGAGTTCTCTGAAGAAACCAAAAATTCATGAGAAAACATTCACCTGGAAGATGCCAGAACCTGGAGAGGTTTCACTCAGCGCAAATAATTCATACCTGGAGAGGATTTTGAAAATCATTTACCAGAAATACATTTCCATCTTCGGCTGACCTGTAAGATTTCAAAAGAATAAAATTCCTGACTATGGCTGAATAATCTTACATTTAGACCACCATTTAAAGTGCAAAAAATAATACCAGCACCAAAGTAAGCTGAACCAACCTCACAAGAAAAACGTGTTGCTTTATAGTAGCAAGGAACTCTTTGACTCCTCCATTGTAGAAGTACAGGGGAGGAAATGCAAGTCCTAAAAAAGACTTCCTTTCATACCACATACAAATACAAACAAAACATAACACAAGAGTATACATGTTTACATATTACCCTGAACCAGTAAAACAGAAGTACCTAGCTCAAGAAAGTAACTTCAGCTATATTTTAAAGAAAAACATGATGATGGTATACATACATTTAATGCTCTTTCTTTTCTTTAGGCTTAGACCAGTCCAAGATTTGTCGACATATCTAGTTACTTTGTTGAATTGTCTATGCAAACTGATCCTAAATTGCACAATAATATCTTCGAACTTTTATCTTTTACATGGACAGTCTTCAATTCAACAGATCCATTTCCGAATTGGTTGCTCACTAACGACGCATTTGGAATATTGAGCACACCAACCAGGAACTATGAGCTCCAATTAGTAAGTTTATCTTGTACACAAAGCTCCTGAAGAGATATCCCAATTAGAACTTAGAGATAATGTGCAAGTTGTGTTACCTGTAGACAAAACGACGATAATGTAATGCCACCCAAGCGCCGGAGTGTGGTGGCGGATGGACCGAACCTCCGTCAACGGCACTGCCCTTATGGTGTAAAGGCTCCTATCTACACCACCACAATAACCCAAATTTTTTTTTAAAAAAAAAAATCAACATCATCGACTTCATGAAGAAAAAAATTCCACTAAAAATTCTAAAGCCAAGAGCTACACAAAACCTTTATCAGATAGCCTAGCATTCGAGTTTTGCCCTTTGTACGGAATCCATGTCTACATATAAATCATAGATTAACAACACCAACAAAATGTATTAGCAATCAAATTCGATCAAGATTAAATTACTAATTACTAATCGATGATTAACAATTTAATACCATGAACAGAGAAGAGCGTTGCTTGATTAGCCTTAATCTTCCGCTAATCCGCTCCGATGCGAACTGAGTCGGGTGGATCGTAACATTGTCCTTCACGTAAAGCACCTCGGCGCCGTCGTGCTCGCTCGACGAGCTGTGCTTCCCGCTGTCGCTCCGCATCACGCTCGCCGAACCCTAGAAAACCAAAAATCAAATTCCCCAATTAATCATCGGAAAATGAAGCGCAGATTGCGAAATTGAAGTTTCGGCTCGCCGGAGATGAGATTGCGCTTACGTATTGCTGCGACGCGGCGTAATCGGCGTCGTCGGAGAGGTCGTGGAGCTCCGGCTCTTGCATCGCCGCCGTCGATTTGCAGAGAGAAATGGAGAATCGAGATGGTGGGGGGTGGAGATAGAATATTGTTGGGTGTATTTTAACTTAGTGGGCAAGGCAGTGGGGTCGCCGTGGAGACTTGTGATGGCGAGTAGGCGGTTTGGCGCGTTGGAGTAAAACGTCATTTTGGGATAACAGGGGCCTGGATCAGGTGGCGTGGTTGGAGGAACTGGAGTGGATCACAACCGTTCGTCTGTCTGACCTTTTCTATGGTTCGGATCGCTTGATTTTTAGTGTTATCGCGGGATTGGCTAGTTTCTCCGATATTAGTGCAATATCTTGTCGTATTTACAATGAACAAATTCTTAAAAAACACACAAACTCACAATCAAAGTAGTTTGTTGGTGTCTTTTGGAAAGGTTAAGGTATTTACCATGGCGTAAACATTGGTAGTTAACATAGTGTTTATCGTGATGTTCACCACGACTTTCGCCATAGTTTTCATCATGAGGTTTACTATAGTGTGATTATGGTGTGGTGTGCATGATGATGTTTACCATGATATTCACTAGTGTTCATTAGCCTTCGCTATAGTGTTCGCCATAATCTATTGAGTTCACCATGATGTGGTGATCACTATAGTATTTACCATGATGTTGGTCTTCATAATATTGATGACTATAATATTTATCATGATATTTATTTTCCATGATATCAAAATTCTTGCATAATATCGACGTGGTATATGATGTATCGTACTAATCAGGCTTACCATTGATGGGATTTAGCACGTTTCCAAATCCTTTCTAGAACTAGATTAGGCATTCCATTTTCACCAATAGAAATAAACTCGATGAGTATTGCATTGACGTTTTAAGTTATCAAATCATTCGATGAGTATTGCATTCCATTTTCACCAATGGATTAGGCATTCCATTATCAAAAAGGGAAGATATCAAATCTTTGAACAAGTACATGGAACCATCATAAATGATTCACATGCTCTTCCTCAAAAAAAAAAAACACACAGAGAAGATCCAGACGTTTATTATTCCTTTCTTGGATTATTAAGCCATTATTTTATGATTATTTCCATACATAGCAAAGAATCCATCATTCCTTCCTCTACACTCTCTCACCACCCACTGTTTAAAAGCTGCACAAAAAACCTTTCTTTTTGCAGCGTAACACTTTCAACTTTATAGAGTTTTTTAAGTCAAGGTCCGTGCTTGGAGACATGGAGATGGAAAGGAACCAGAAATTACCGGTCTCCGGCTCTTTGCCGGGCCAAGAGCGGCCCAAGAAAGGCCCAGCAATGACCAGGAAAGGAGCTTATGCTGCCATTTCCTACATGGCTTCCGCAGGTTCGTAACTGTGTATATAATTTGATGCCTTCAGGATATTCGTTTGGAACTATTTGATTGATCGGTGTGTCATTTTTTCTGTTCATTCTGTTTTGTTTGGATGGTCAGAAAACTTATGAAATGAAGATGGTTTCGTTTGGAATTCAGAAATTTCGTTTTTTTATTCTTTTTTCATGTGATTAGCGTTACAATTACAACTTGGATGAGGCTAAAAGTTAAAAGTACTAGTCTTTTTCTTTGTATAGGATAGCTGGGTTGAGATTGGAATGGTATGCAGCAAATTAGGGAGGGAATGGACTAAGATTAGTGCGTATTGTGACTGTGGATATGTTTTCGTAGCGAAAATATTGATTATATGTAGAAAGAAAGAAACTTTGAATTGTTAGATGTGGAAAGAAGGTCTGAATGTTTAATGTTCATATGAAATTACTTTTATCATACTGTTCTTTGTTTACGTTGGGATCGAGTTTTGTTGAGAACAGCAATGCTCGACTTTCGTGTATCTAGTTTCTGCTACCTGCCTTTTGATGTGTTAGTCAATAGTTATTCATGAAGGCAAATGTGTTTCCTCTAATATGCATGATCATGTGCTGTCCTTTACTGTGCAGTTCTCTTGATAATGTTCAACAAAGCAGCCCTTTCTTCCTACAATTTCCCATATGCAAATGTGATCACCCTTTTCCAGGTATCAAATTTGCGTAAGTTGGTTTCATGGAGTACAGCGATAATCCTTGGATTATTATCAAGAAAGTCCCATGTCGAGCAACATTTACTGCAATCACTTTGTAATTATTGATGGGCATATCTTGCATGGTTACAAATATGTGATTTAAGAAAGGGTTACTTCTTTAGCCATTCACTGTTATTCCCCAGTCTTCGGTGAAGTAGTGCAGAATTTTTTATTCATCTTACTGTAAGATCATAAATCATCCTGCAGTGGTTTTGCCATGTTACTCATATTTGGTAAATTGTACTTTAGGAGTATTCTATTAAGTCATAATTTTGCATATACAATAATCTTATTGACTGGTCTTATATGCTTATAGTTCGAATACTCATTGTTTAGATGATATCGTCATGCACATTTCTGTATGCAATGAGATACTGGAGGATCATTTCTTTCACAGCTGAGCCACAGAGCACTACGAGCAATCCAGTAACCCTGGTACCATTTAAGACGT
Source organism: Spiraea crenata (assembly GCA_033992175.1). Lineage (NCBI taxonomy): Eukaryota > Viridiplantae > Streptophyta > Magnoliopsida > Rosales > Rosaceae > Spiraea > Spiraea crenata. The sequence continues at coordinate 1,316,020 of JAVBHV010000079.1, read as the reverse complement.
TGGCTCACACTCTTCCTCTTGCAATATCCTATTTGCTTTACATGGTAGGCAGCATGAATACTGTGGAATCTCTTACATTTTTGTCTAGCTATTATGGTTTTCTTTCTAATGATTCATAGATATATTTGTTTTGATGAAAGTTGGTTACAATGGAAGCAGTTCGTGGTATCAATGTTCCTATGTACACCACCCTCAGACGGACTACCGTAGCTTTTACAATGATTGTTGAGCATGTTTTGACAGGACAGAAACATTCATATCCTGTTATAGGCAGGTACGCAATAGATTACTTTTCCTCAAAGACTGCATCCTTGGTGTTTTTGGTAGAGAAAAATGAATATATCTATCCAGTTTCTTTCACATCGATAATTTTATAGTTCCATGACTAGGTCTCATGTTGCTAACACCTTTCTTAATGGAATGTATCCAAGGACTTCATCAGTGTGGGGATAATTATACTAGGTGCAGTTGTTGCTGGATCTCGGGATCTGTCATTCGATGCCTATGGCTATGGTGTTGTTTTTGTGGCAAATATCTGTACAGCAATATATCTTGCTTCTATAGCTTATATTGGTAGAGTATATTGTTCTTTTGTTATCTCATGTCTCATTTATGTTGAACGTGTTGGTGTTATTATTTAATATAGTTTCAATCTTGCAGGTAAATCCAGTGGTCTTAGTACCTTTGGCCTAATGTGGTGCAATGGTGAGATAACAAGTCATAACAGAACTTACATATTGACCTTGAGGTTCATTATCCGTGAAGAATGTACTCTGGCTAAGCTAAACTTATATTGAAATCATCTTATGATTGCAGGAATAATCTGTGGACCAATCTTGCTGGTTTGGACGTCAATCAGAGGTGACCTAGGAATGATTATAAACTTCCCGCATTTATTCTCCCCTGGGTTTCAGGTATTTCCCTCCAAACTTCTATTTCTAGCTTTAAGCGACAAAACATTGATTGCACCCAGAAAACTGCTTCTTATTCCAAAATTGCATCCTTTTTCTTTGCTGGAGAATGGAGACGTCTGCATGTCTATGTTATTCTCCAACAATGAACTTTTTCACATGTGTGAGTTGAACTTGCTGAATTGGAATATCTTGCAGGCTGTGATGCTTCTTTCCTGTGTTATGGCCTTTTCAATCAATTATTGCGTGTTCTGGAATACAACACTCAACTCTGCTCTCACACAGACAATTTGTGGTAATTTGAAGGTCAGTATGGTCATTCCAGACCTTGTGGTATGTTGAACATTGCAGAACTTTCCAGTGTTGGTCTAAAATGTTCTGGCTCATTGTATAATCATATAAGTGCGGTTTCTTAAATTGTGTTTTGGCTCATTGCTGTTGCTTTTAGGTTGTAAGGCCCAGGAGACTGTATGTTTGTGTCACATTTAGGACAAAATCCACTGCTTAGTTTTTCATACTGTAGTTATCAACCGGCATTCTTACATGACCTATTTTCTTGTTCCTTCTGACAAGTTCATGAAGCCATACCATTTTGTTGCACATTACGATGGTAGCATTGTAACATGAAATTTTGGCACCTTGTCTACGCTTGGTCTGCTCTTGATCAATAGAAGATCCATAGAAGCCAGCCCAAACCATCCAGGCTGGGTGAGCCACCCTATGAGGTTTGCAGTGGGTCCATCACATTGTTTTAAACTCGCCCATAACGTTGGCAAACACAGGGCAGAACATGGATTGGTGTTAAATACAAAACAATTATTAGCTTAAAGTTATAGAACTACGTTTAATATATTCATGTAAATGATGCTTCAATTCGTTACTCAAATCTGGACTTCTGCTCAGAATGAACCGGTCCACATACTTGTAACTTGTCTACCTGCTATTTGTCTCCCATCACTCACTGCTTGTTCCTACGTGCTATTTCAGGATCTTGTTACAATTGGACTTGGATGGCTGCTGTTTGGTGGGCTTCCTTTTGATCTGGTAAGCATGAACTCCCCCATCCTACTCTGTAATTGCAGCAATGTTTATTACTGACAGTCAATACTTTGTTTACTTTTTCATGTGAACTGCTGCCCTGCTTTCATTCAAGTTAAATGTTGCTGGTCAATCTCTTGGTTTTCTTGGGTCCTGTTTGTATGCCTATTGTAAACTCCGAGGGATATAAGAGACTAGTGACTGCATGAAGTCTTCCTTCATAGAGGAGGTGAAATTCTCCAATGACTGGGAATTGGCTGCCTGCATCAGCTCTCAAATTTTGATTTGTATCCTAAGGGCCTTAGTGAGAAATAAGATTGGATTTCGCTAAGGTCTTAAAGGCTAGATTCTATTCTCATTGGACAGAAACTAGGCCAACACATTCGGTTACGTACTTAGCGATCAAGAATCAATCCGTGCGAATTAGATTTGGCTTATTGGAAAACTTTACATTAGAAGTCTTATCTTCAGTTGCTTGCTTGCTTGGGAAAACTTGTAGTTCTAATATTTAACTTTACTTTGAGCGGAGAAAAGCTCTTGTTCTTAAAGCTGCGAGGATTCCAAAATTGTGTATGTCTGGGCAGAGAAGTTTCATCATTTTCGTAGAAATTACAAATAGTACTGCTTCTATAGCCCTCAATTTCATAAAAGCTTAAAAGTCCACAGCATTTTCGTTCACTTCAGATCCCTTATTTCATGCCAATTGTTCAGTCACTATGAGACACAGAGATCTCGCAGTACCCTCATCTCACCAACTTCAGATCGAAGCTCTGCCTTCAAAACTTCGTAAGTCTAAGTTCCATGTTACTTAATTATTTGGCACATCAGCCATAAAGTGAATTCTACCGATATAGGCAATAACTAAATATTAAGAACTTGTTAAGAACTCGTTTGGGAGTGTTGAAATCACTTATGAAAGGAAACGTCTTTCATGGTCATTTGCAAACGAGCCCTAAAGCTGGTGAAAAGAGGAAAGTGGCATGTGGGAGGCAAGAGATTAAAAAGAGAGATTAAAAAGAGAGAGAGAAGCAAAAGTGGTTTGAATTGAAATGTTGTGGTGTTAAGAAAGTATGTTTGCTTTGGTGATGATGAATATAAAAAGGGCCAACATGCATGGCCCTGCTCCGGCGCGCGCTAAGGCTGAAAGAAATCCCACATCACTTATGAGGAGAACATGGATGTCTCTTTGTCTACCTCTTTAATCAACACTTCCAAAACAAAAGACCATTACTATTGACCAGAAGCATTCTGCAGCTGACTTCTGACCTTGGACTTCATATTCCTTTTGAAGAGTATTGTCCATTTCCAATACTTTCCTTTTACGCTAGGGTTTTGTTTCAGTACTTACGCTACCAATTGTTATGCTGTCATTAAACTATCTTCCGTTTGTTAGGGAGATGGCATGAACTATGATGCAGTCGGAGAACATATTGTTCTAGCCAATTTGACTAAGCCAATAAAGTATGCCATTCAATTACAAACCTTTCCGGAGTTCTTGTTCAAAGATTTCAATAATGTTCCTCTAATGGTCTAACCTTTTATCCTAATTGCTTTGCTGAAAAGACAGTTTTTGCTAATAAAACCTAAGGGAAAACTAGGCAAAGAAGCTTAGAAAACAGAACTTGCTTTTGACCTCCTAGGATCTGGTGTAGAAAGAAGAGAAAATGGGAAGAGGGTTTAAGGCGTGGGGGAATCTGTTTTTGGGTAGCGGCACGCGAACTTATCGCCCCAAATAATGAAAGAGAGATGGACTTTTCTTCTACTTGTTACAATTTTTGAGAGGAGAAGTCTTTAATTAATAATCAAATTGCATAAGGCAAAGAGAAAAGGAAAAAGCAATTAAATTAGTGCAATGGTGGGAAAAGGGTAGGCAAAATCAAGGAAAATGTCCCCCAGGGAGCCCCCAAGGCAGGGCTTCTTTGGCGCCGGTGTCTCCGCTCCAGGTTGCTGCCTATTACGCCTATTTGCTGACATTGATCACTCATCTCATCATGCTAAATAATTAATTAACATAACTCTCTGTCTCCAAATTGTGTCTTTGTTTTTGTGTACGTGTGTGTGTGAAAGATTGATAGCAGTACTCTATATAACTTTGTACGTACTCCTTACATTCGGAAACTTAGGTTTCATAAGATTCTTGTCAAGAGTGACTCAATCTTTTTGCTGACATTCTGCACTCCTGTTCCCAATATTCCCCTCCCTAGACTCCTGCAACACACACATGCCATCAACATCTTTCTGCTCTTTTCAGTTTCGAGTCTTTTGACCAAACTCATCTTTTTAGTTTGTACCTGTACATATTTTTAACATCTATACTCAATTTGGGCACTACCAAGTGAAGTCTTGCTTTAGTTAACTACTTGACAGTTTGAACAATAACAGAAGGTCTATGCTGCTATAATCATAGCCTGCTGCTACTCTATACCAATTGAAATCTATCCTACTTTTCATCTTTGTGATCACCATTTTCAGTCCATTATGATATATGATGAAATACCACTTTTGTATCACACAAACTATCTGTCAATATGCCAACTCTGTCTGATCGGTTATACATGAACATGGAATATTGTACACTGCATAATTGTGTTTTAACTTTGTGTCCACACAATACTAGCCTACTAGGGTTGTTGAAGAAGGGAGGAGATTCGAACACCAAACCCGGTGTCTTAGTGACCCTTTTAGTATCAGTTTGTTTAATGGAAAAAGAAAAAGAAAAAGGGTGTCCTTTTGATTATAGGGGGCACATATAAGCCAAGCATACTATTCTTGCAGGTGATGAATTAACTAATGAAATGCAAGCTTTATTAAGCATGACATATAGAATTAATTGTTAAATGTGGAAAGAGAGGTAGGTAGAATGAAAAGGAGGGTGATTGTGGTGTTTTTGGTGAGGGGGGAATATTTCAGGTGCATGCGCACAGGGGAAAGAATTGAAGAAGGTGTGTATTGATTTTTCATTGAGTACAAACTAAGCATGACAAACCCCCCTAAAGTAAGTGTTGCTTCCCATTGATCATCATCATTTCCCTCACCTCCTTCCTCTTCCGATGCCCCCTTAAGCTTCCCATCCCGAGGCGAATGCGAAGCCCCCACCAATTTTTGCATTCCTTGCCTTCTCCTCCCCTTCCTCTGCTGTATATATAGGCTTGTTTCGTTTCTCACTTCGTATCACACTTTCTTATGCTTGGTACCTCTTCCATTACCTCAATTTGTTTCCGAAATCGATTGACTTCTTTCTAAAACTCTAGCTGCGCGCATCTGGTTGTTTTCATGACTGTTATATCCATGATCAAATTATATATATGTTCTGGTATATATGTTTTCTGGTGTTGCTGCATATAATGTTTGTATCATATGCATGGTTTTAAAATTCTACATTGATTTAATAGTGGGGTTAATTTAAAAGGTTATTAGCACATTTGACTTAATGGTGCTATAAATTATTAGTATTTGGAGAACCCACTTCAACATTACTGGCCCCCAGTTCCATCCCACCAAGCTAGCAACCAGGAATTACCTAAAACTATCTGATCATTGTGCTTTTTTAATCACTTTTTCTAGAGAGATGGGGCCAATTTGGTGTTCTTTATTCAAATAGTACTTTTGGCCCTTTTCTGAGGCAAGTGGCAGCAGCTAACCTGCTTAAAAGGCAAAAAGACCGCTACAAAACTCCTTACTTCCTTAGCTAGCCCACATGTTTGACGTGCTTTAGGGGTCACGGTGGTCATGATTCATGAAAGACCATCTGCTTTATGATGCTGTTCCTTTCTTCCCTCAATTATAAGAAAGATCAGCCTGATATGGATGGAGATATGCATGGTTGGTAACTGGTAAGCGGAGAAGAAAGCGATGTTGGTGAGGTTCAATCCGAAGACAGATTTACGCAAATATGGCTGCTCCATGCGTAAATTGATCTCAGATTGAGCCGCGCCAATATCACTTTCTCAATTCCTTTCGTTGCTTCTTTATCACCATTTGCTTAACTAGCTGTTTGTAAATTGATTAGTCTTCGGTGACAGTTTGCATGATAATGTTATGATCATATGTGAAGTTTTGTTCTGTTAGTATATTCTTTTCTTTTAACAATGGAAATTGAACTTGGAACAACGAAGAGCCTCTGGTAGTTGCATTTTGATCACCAGTTGTTCTTAGTACTATACGTAAATGTCAATTTCATGAGAATCTGAACCTTAGTTTCATATGTGTATAGCTCTCTTCGGTTCTACTTTACTACTTTGTTCCCCTAGAAGATGCTGCATGCTATATAGTTTCTGCTTCCAAGCAATCCCCTTTCATCCGTTTATAGATCAATCACAGATATGCACTCTTGGTTCTCTCTATCTTACATCTATATTTGGTCTAGAGATATCTTTTCTGCCATTACCATTGATTAACTAAAGGTTCAAATATACATATCTATCTGGTTTACTGACTTCTTTTCCTGTTGTTTGTTCTGTTTTTCGATCTTTAAGTTAGTAAGCTGTTCTTGATTCTGTTTGTAGCCTGATGATGCCTGCTGTGCTATACAGCTTCTTAGACCTGTAGACAAAACTTGTAGTTATGTACCTTAACAACAATGATCTAACTGTTTTCTTTCTCTCTTTTTTGTATGTTAGTTTTCATTAGAGCATATTTGGCCAATCATTTCAGTTGGCCCAAGCAACCACCCCCACCCATTTTTACTTTTTACGGAAAAAAAATTTGACCATGAAAAACCAACCCTTTTTAATTCGGCCCTTCTTCCTCCTCTTTTTTTGTACCACCCTATAAATAATGCAGCTTGAATATCAGTTACTTTGACGCGTTCAAAAAACAGCTTTGGCTTTCAAAGGCCCCCCAAAACAAATTCATTCCTTCATTGGTCACTATCAACTGCATTGATTCATTACAGGATCAGGACCATATATTCATTTTTACCTCATCGGTTTGATTATTGTGTTTTGTATGAAATGGAGGTGGCTACATTTGAACCGGAGTTGACAAACAGCAGATGCGTGCCGGCGTCTATATCCCCTAGACGGCTGCTCAGCCGTAGCGGGCGGAGGAGTCATGCACATTACCAACAGCTGCCCCAAGAGCCCCTTTCGCTCTTTGTTATCAAATTGGACGGCTCTAGCTTTGGTACGTAGCGTTTGTTAATGTACATTACATCCAATGTTACATGTGCCATATGTGAACTACTGTGTTATTGAAATATGTTTCATTGTAATTGATTTTCTTGTTTTTGATGATTGTAGAGATTCAAGTTTCGAAGACAGCAACGGTGGCCGAACTTAAAGAGGCAGTGAAAGATGTTTTTCATCAATCTCCAATAGATGAAATGATTTCATGGTCACATGTATGGGGTCATTTTTGTTTATGTTACAAAGGCCAGAAGATGCTCGATTACAAGGCGTATATCCGACTTTTTGGAATCAATGATGGTGATCAGGTACTGATCTATTAATATTGATGTTGAAGGAGTTATATACATACCATTAACTTGTAATTCTAGATGATTAATTGGTGATCATTGTTGTGAAACGTGCAGATATTTTTCGTAAGGCATGCTTCGATTAAGTATGACGGCCCTGGAAAGAGGGGACTGGGGTTGTGGAGGAAAATGATATGTGACAGCCCTGCTTATGAACAGCTCGTGAGGTTGTGATGAATGATAATGGAACATGACTTGGCCGGAGTCCGATCTGTGCAGGCTTGTGGATGAGTGAATTAATGAATATGCTTCCACTGAAATCTGAGATCCCTTCATGTTTTAGTTTGGTTTGGTTAGTCATGTTGTTTATAGGTGCGGTAGATTCACAGGAAAATTGTTAGCTGGTTTATTATGTGTACAGTCCTATGAAATACAGAGAAAATTGCAAATTGTTGGTTTCGTGCTCGTATGAGAACCAAAGCCGATCGAAAGCAGTCAATTTTCCAAGTCACCAGCTTCAATTTGGGATCCACGCGTGATGAAGGAAAATGAACAATGTTTCAATCACTCAATATGCATGCCATGGAAACATTTGGAAAGTTAAATTAGGACAGGAGGGTCTTATGAAAGGGTTAGGAAATAAAATCTTCAGAGGATATCTGTCTTTCTTTATGTTGAATTCAATGTACATCAAGTTCAATAAAGGAAAGAGAAAGCAAAAAGGCTTCAAATTTCTTGTAATGATGCTGTATGTTTCAGCATTACTGTGTGCTCCTATGCTGAAAATAAAGCCTTGTGCCTTTGCATCTCAGTTTGCGGACTCTTGAAAGTATATGATCATGTGCTAACTTTTCAGGAAATATGCTGATGCTCGTAGCTACAAGCTAGCTTTTTTTTTTTTTTTTTTGAGGTATGGTTTGGGTTCACCCAGAAAAACTTTATCTCTGCAACTTGAGGAGCTTCAATATGCATAGTAAATATTGGAAACAGCAGAATCTGCAGAAATTGAAAGATAAAAAAAGTGCAGAAAACCTCACAGAAACTAACACATTATAGCTGCGAACTGACAATCTTAGAAATTATGGACGCGTTTATCTAATTACAAGATCGATTTCTCAACTGAAACATAAGCAAACCATGATGATAATTCCCTTCCCGTACATTGATGGTCAGTCTCTAATGCAATGGTACTTCAGAGAATTAAGAGGATCTCATGCATTTTTTCCCATTTCGTTGTCCTTTTAGCGCTGGATCATTCATCCTCACACAACCGAATTAGCAAATTTGGGACATTTTGCTTCATTCAGTCAATAGCTGATTGAGTTAGTGGAGGAAAGGGGTTGACCGTGGATCATTTGCGTTGCTGCTTGCCAGTATTCAATGGAGAATCTCTGATGCTTCTAGATTGGCTGTGAGTGAGCTGGTAAGTTCCATCAGGCTTTTTCTTGCGCCTTGCTTGCTGATAGGATAAACGGGAGTGATGAGATAAGATGGCGAGGTCATTAAGATCCTGCAATGGAGTAAGAACCTTTACAACTTCTTCCATTGTAGGCCGGGATTTTGGATCCCTACTGAGACAGCTGTAAGCCAATTGTGACACTTTCTGTACTCCTTTAATGGAGTAATTCAACTCCAAGCGAGGATCAACCAGAAGGGAAAGCTTTCGCTTGTCAGCTAAGTGTGGACGCGCCCAGGCAACAAGGTTCTGTTCCCCACTAGGGCGTTTCTTGTCCATTGATCTCCTTCCTGTTAAAATCTCAAGTAAAACTACACCGAAGCTGTAAACATCACTTTTGGATGTCAAGTGTCCTGTGAAAATGAAGGAAACAGAGATTGTACTAGTTAGAATCTCAAATTTCTGATGAAACAAGTAACTCAAAACAAAATCACCTTTCAGTTATAAGGTCCTATAGATCTAAATCCAAAGAGGTGCGTCATAAGTGGATAAAAGGATTAAGAAAAGAAGTTCACAACTTCAGATAGCTGAAGATCATGTAGATATTCTTAGATTTCCTTCTGTTCATAAGGTTCAAGTTGCTTTTGTAAACATATTAAAATACATGATCTTCAGCTAGTCCGCTTAACTCAAATCACTTTAGACTATCTGCTATGGTTTCCTTACCTGTCATCACATACTCTGGTGCCGCATAGCCATATGTTCCAACAACCCTGGTAGAAACATGTGTTTTGTCTCCCTGAGGCCCGGCTTTCGCCAAACCAAAATCCGAAAGCTTTGCATTGTATTCCTACACAGAAAACCCAATCTTTTGAAACCTTCCCCAAAAAAACCAAACATTGTTAACCGACAGTACTCACGTACATACCGTATCAAGCAAAATGTTGGATGTCTTGAAATCTCTATAAATGACTGGTTCTGGACCATTATGGAGAAAGGCCAACCCTTTTGCAGCACCAAGTGCAATCTTGATCCTATTGCACCATGGTAGAGGTATAGTTCCTTCATAAGTTTTGAACAATCAGTATCAATATGATCATATAGAAAAGTACAATCTAATTGTTCGAGGAGCATTCCAAAATGAATCACATTACAAATATCTATCAAAGATGACAACCAAGAACAGGCATTGAAATGGTCACTCACTTCTGAAAAGATGGTTCTCAAGACTCCCCCGGGTCATAAATTCATAAACGAGCAGCCTTTGATCATCTTCGATGCAATAGCCAATAAGCTTTACAAGATTAGGGTGGTGGAGTTGTCCCAAGAAGTCGACTTCAGCCTGCACCAGAGAATCAGTAGATGTTACCTTCACTATTTTCAGTGCCTCAAGGAAAATCCTATATCAGCAATAATCTACTAATCCAAGGTAGATATTCTACTAACCACCCATTCTCTATGGCCTTGGAGACCATCTGGTTTCAAACTTTTCACTGCTACTGTAATCCCTGACCCGGGTTTAGCTGGTCCTGTTCCATTTTCCTCTATCCACCCTTTGAAGACGAATCCAAATCCGCCTTCCCCAAGAATGCTATCGGGTCTGAAGTTCCCAGTTGCAGATTTAAGCTCTTGAAAACTAAACTGGAGCAAAAGGCGAGCAGGCTTCTCATCGGATGGTGGTGGATTGGGAGTATCAGAGGATAGTTGGGCTTCATTAGGGGGCAAGAGGTCCCTATTGCTTGCATTAAGATATCTGGTCTCAGTTGCTGCAATGACAGAAACATAGTCACAACTCTTAAATCACAAGTCTACAACTTTCACAGACATCGGAATCTTCAACCATCATTCCAGCAGGACTGAACTTATGCAGCCAAATTGAGCTAACAGATCACTTAACTATATGGTAAAAACTCAAACTTTACACACAATGGTGAAGCTAATGACATATCAATTGGCATGAAGCGCCTGCGGTTTCCCATTGACCAAGTAACAAACTTTAACATCCTTCAGAAGGAACCAGATAAAAACCACTTTCATAACCTTCAGTGCATACTGAACTAGAGCCACACAGAAATTAGCACTACAAAATGGTCATCGTGCACCCCACCGAGTTTTCGGTAGCTAGAACTTAAATTTGTGATCTGGGAGGAAACCAGCCGAAATCAAGTTTAGATCTGGATTATAAATTACAAGGCATAGTGGTTTATCAGTACAATAAGTCCGCAAAAAACTGCTCTGAAGTCAAAAAGCTAGGAGCTTTGTAGACAAAACAGGGGAAAATTGTGCATAGAATCAATCTTAGATCATAACAACAGACACAATACTAAGTAGTTTGAAAAAAACACACAAAAAGACACAGGAAACCACTTTGTATCAAAACCTGCGAGAAATTGAAGACAGGACACAGCCATAAGAAGACTCAAAGAGCACATTTCTGAGATAATTAGATCAATGTTCAATGATTATACAAAATCCTAGTTACCTAGTCAGATTGAAAGTTTCAACATCAGAGCACAAGCTTGATATCATTCAACAAAGAAAACACACCTGCATCATAGACAAGGCTAGTTCGAGGGATGGTGTTAGCAGAGTCTTTGGAAGCAGAGGGCTTGCAGGTGCCGCTAACGCCGCGTTTGAGGACAGACCAGCAACCGCACTTGTTGTTGTCCATGGCTCTTTGAAGGTCTCAGCTTTCATGGGATGTGAGCATAATTGCATGGGATTTGAGGGAAAGAAGAGATATTAACCATGGTAATTAAGAGTGTAAAAAGCAGAGAGGGAGATAAAAAAAAAAACAGAGGAGGGGGTGGTGTGGTGAGGAAACAGAGAAAGAGAGGAATTTGTGCTGGTTTTGTCTGGTGGTGGTGGTGGTGTGGTGTTGCTGCTGCTGTTGGAGATTGCAGGCATCATCATCGCCATCATCGCAGTGTGTACAAAAAGAACTTTTTTGCCACCACCTTTTTGTGTGGGGGATGGGAATTGCTTCCCTCTCACAGTCACAGCTCACATAATTACCAAGAAAACAGTACATTTGATAATTGGGGCCCCAAAAATTATTGTAAGTCACTTGATAAGAACGTATATTTACTTACAAAAGAATTTGTAGTTCAGTTAGTTAAAAAGCTCAAGTTTGAAGTTCGTTATTCTTGATTTGTGGTAGTTTAAACCATTACTTGCTACGAAAACTGGTTTTGGTTAGCAAGCAAGCCCGTGTATTTGATGTCCTTAATGAATCATATGCAGGTTTGGATTCTAATTAGAAATGGCATTAACGAATTCTTCAAAAGTAGCAAGTAATATGAAAGTAGTAAATTCTGATTGAAAGGTCGTTGCTTGCATCATTATATGGTCAAAACTAATAGAAAGCCAGTCAAGAGCATATTTCAGTGCAATCCCATCACTCTTCTCAAATGGCGGTGTATATATTCCTATATCATTTTGGGTGGGTGGTTATCTGGAGGGGCCTTAAAAGGGGATCTCAGAGAAAGAAAGAGAGTTGCTTGGTGGGAGGTCATTTCATCAACCAACCATAAAACAAACCTGTATTCTATAATGATTTTGGGTGAACAAAAGCAAATCCCATATTAGAGATCCTATTCTTTTTCTTCTGCACTGTGCCTAATTTTGCGACTTGACAAAATGCCTTGTTGGAAAGGGGTTTATGCCCATTGCTCCCATTATGTATGTTTGACTTAAGAAATCATAGAATAATACTGTATTATGATTATGCGGTACAAATTATTTACATTTTGTAATATATAAATAAAAAAATACTATTGATATTTCTACTTTTATTGTTATATGTGAACAAATTATATTAAGTGATTGTAAGATTATAGCTTGATAGTTAATTTTGATGAAGGCTCCACCACCAAACAGAGAGGGACAGGGAGAAAAGGGAAAACTGAGTGTACTGACCAGTGTAGCCCACTCAAGGTCATCATATTGGGCAAAACAAGATATCCTATTTCAGAGGTATAAAGTTAGCAGGCCAATATCATTGGTGTAGGAGAAAAGATCAAGCTGTAAATTGAACTGCTTTTTCATAGTTATTGCATATATGCACTGCAGTACTGCAAAATATTCCAAATCCCACATGTAGGACCTCAAATAAGGTCATGCATATGTAACCAAGCTCAAGCAGATCTGGTTACTTTGGGTAAAAATATCATCACCAAGAATGAAGTTTTTTTGGGGCATTGCATCAAAACCTCCCTAATGGTACAATAGTAGATGCTCTTGATGGAATCCCAAAGAATATGTACTAGTTTCCAGCACATGAGCTTGAAAAGCCAAACACCAAATGGGTGATTTTCCAGCACAAGCTCCCCCACTTCATCATCACTTCAAATAGGTGGAGGTTGGTACTAGTAACATCTTTTGGGTCTCTCACTTTTAGAACTAAGTCCATTGTTGGACAGTGATGCTGTCTAGAGTGAGTGAATGAAGGATTCATCTACCACATCACTCCAGTTGGGAAGGAGTACTTGTTATATGCTAAGGTTTGTCTCAAAATTCAAATATCCTTCCCTCATTTGTTCCTCATGTTCTGCTACGTTACATTGTTAGTTTATTTGATTGACAATCTAAAAGCATAATAGGATGATGTGGATAAGGTTAGCTGGAGTGCATGGACCTCAAACTTGGGATTGGGTGCAAATGGACATGGGCTTGACTTCTCTGAATGTAATAGCCCACCCAAAAAACATTGAAATAGAAAAAGAGAGAGAATTTGTTGACTCGCAATTCCGTGCGGCACCAACTCCCTTCACCAACAACGACAGGAAAACACATCTCCAGTTTCACCTTTCAAAACACTATCAATCAAAAAAGCCCAATAGCGTCCAACCACGTAACCACCAAGGAGCAAAACTTCAATGCCCTTGTCTTGCGTGGCTTCATCTGATTGGTCCTTCTTGAAACGACAGGTTACTCTATCATGAATTTCCTGCTTCCAAGAAAGCCATTGGAGAAAGCAAAGCACCCCACGTTGCTTCAAATGCTGCGAAAATTTCGTCTTCAATTTCTCTCCAAATAAAATCAATTAATTTAATCGAAATCGAAAAAAAGAAGAAGAAGACGATAAGGAATTGAAGAATTAGGGTTTTGAGGTTGAATAAGGAGGTGCGATTTCCGATCTGGTTCGGAATTAGGGTTTTTGAAATTTGGGGGAGTTGGGATTGGGACCGCCGAAACGGTGCGCTGCATGAGAAGGAAGAGGACGGCGGGGCATACGGCGGAGCAAGAGGAGGCCGACGACGAGAGCGAGTGAAGGGCAAAACATGTCTGCCGTCGTGTGCGGGAAGAGATCATCGATTTTCGAAGAGAGCTCCTCGCTGCCGTCGTCGTCGCCGCCCGTTTCCTCCGCGTCCAAGAGGCTCCGCTGGTCTTCTCCGGCGAGATTCTCTCCCCCGGCGTCAACGGCGTCGTTTGCTTCGCATTTGATCGACCATCTCAGGGCCATTTTCCCGGACATGGACAAGCAGGTTTGCAATTTATTCACATTTGTCTGTTTTTTTTCGTCATTTCTTTCTTATTATGTTAAAGTTTTGGTTTTTATCATAATTTGTATCATTTGAACCCATAAATTTCATTTTTTTTTTTGTATTGGATGATATCAAATAGCTGGTGCAATTTGAGCTAATTTAGATGCTAGCAATAAAAGAAATGCTTTTTCTTGTGGATTGTTGTTTTAAATACCTATACACGGCCTTGATTATCCCGAATCACAGTGTTCAAGGATTCAGATTGTGATTATGTTACAACGGTCTAGCTCAATGGTCAAACTTTAGATGGAATCCTTCATGGATTTTGTGTGTTTGGGGTGTTTTCATGATAATTGGTTCGAATCTTGGTGTTTATAATGTCGAATGAGCAATGGCATGCTCTTGGTCATTTCGTTTTGAGTTTATTTTTCGTTCTTTGCCTTATTTGCTTTGCTGCATTCGTGTTTTTCTGACTGCCATGAAGCATGTATTTACATTCAGATACATGTGTTTGTGTATGAGTATACAGGAAGTTAAACACGCGCGACAGAGAAGCATAATGTCCTTACTGCACTTGATCGCACTGACTTCATTGTGTCTAGTCAATTAAAGGACCAAATATCTAAGCATTTTCATATTCTTATCGTAGCTTCTGGAGAGAGCACTTGAAGAATGTGGTGATGATTTAGACTTGGCCATCAGAAGTTTGAATGAGCTACGCTTAAGTTCTGCTGCAGGAAAATCTGATGTAGCATCAGAAGCAAATGTGCAACTCCAATCACAAGGTATGACTAGATATTGGCTAAGATGATGGGTGCATATTAAATGCTCGTTATCTAGACAAGTTTATCGTTGATCACTTGGCTCTTGGGGTTTTAGTTTTAGCAGGGTATTGTTTATTTTCAACTTGCTTTCTCATAAAAAGATACGGTGTTAGTTCTGTTTTGAAGCATTTCTTTCACCTTACATAGGAATAGCAATGTTATTTTCTTTTGAAGTAGTGAACATATAACCTTTTGGTTCTCCTGATGCCAGCTTTGACATTAAAGGGAATGGGTCGATATTTGTTTCAGGTGTGGCAGCAGCAAATGGAGAGGTTTCAGTTACTGATGATTCATCAGGGTCAAATAACCTTCCCACGCATGGTGCGGAGTGGGTGGAACTTGTGGTTAAAGAGATGATGAGTGCCTCCAACATTGATGATGCTAAAGCTCGTGCTTCAAATGTCCTTGAGGCCTTGGAGAAATCCATCAGTGTGCGTGCAACAGCAGAGGCAACCCAGAGCTTTCTCCAGGTCTGATATCTTGCATCTTTTATATGTCCAATGATCGTTTTTCTTATTACTTCTTTTATGCCAGGTAGTTGTAGAAAGCTAGTGGATGAAAGATTTGATAATGGCTTCTTTCTTTCTGTTGGTTTAGCTGTGCTTATGGTTATCCGTGGTGCAGGAAAATATGATGCTGAAAGAACAGTTGGAAGCTCTTATTCAGGAAAATACAATCTTAAAGCGAGCTGTATCCACTCAGCATGAACGCCATAAAGAGCATGAAGATAGGGGCCAGGAATTGCAGCATCTGAAGCAACTGGTTTCTCAATATCAAGAACAGTTGAGAACCCTGGAGGTTGAGCTCCTGAACCTTTTATTTTTCAAACAGTTTATACGACCTTCCGCAATCTTGCTTTAGTTATTCTACTGATTTCTAAATTCTGTGTTCATTTTGATACCTTATATCAGGTGAACAATTATGCACTTACAATGCACCTGAAGCAGGCTCAGCAAAGCAGCTCCATCCCAGGGCGTTTTCATCCGGATATTTTCTAAGAAAAGTTGTAAAAGGAAAACTACGTGGAAATGTCTTTAGTTGGAGTTTCTTGAACACTCACTGATGTTTTCTAGGTCTTATAGAAAGTAAGATTAATGATTCAATTGTATTTTTACACTTCAGTATAGGAAACAAGTTGCTTTAAACCTTGTTGGTTTATCGAATTTCTCAATCTCAAATATTACATTTCCATTCATCCTGGTCAATGCCTTTTCGCGAAATTTCGATACTGATTGAAAATGGGATCACGAGTATTTATCAACTTCGAATTGCATCCAGCCTGACAAAAAAAAGTTGTATCCAGCCCAATTTCGATACTGACTGAAAATTGGATCATGAGTATTAGTTAGTTATAAACTTCGAATTGTCTGCAGCCCAATTTCGGTTTCGTCGGTCGTGGGATCAAGAGCTGTTTATGTGTTACAAAAGATGCCAAGAAGTCCCTGTGTTATGAACAAGTGGGAATAAGAAGTTCCATTTGGCACATGGGAAGCTCTCTTTAGCACACAATCAACTTGACTTTCTCTTAAATCACTTTCATTAGGCAATGCAAAGGAAAGATTGGTTCAGGAACCCGGCATTTTTGGGTATTCCAAAATAGGTAAACTTCTTCATGGGCATCTTTATCTTTTGCATCTTTTTATTTTAAAATGATGAATTTGCCAGAAGGGATATGCTTTTGTGTCCGAATTCGTAAATTCCCTCACCATGTCGCTGGTATAATATACAAATGCCAACCAATAAAGATGCTGAGTTTACTTATTTGCTATGCTTGCAGAAGCCATGAAATTAGTCTTTGAGCATATGCAGACATAGAGAAAGTACAAATATGGTCTGGAAGCTGGAGATGCGTTGCTTAAAATAAACAAATTGCTGAAAACAATTGTTTTTCTTTTGGGCCTGGAGTTGAGAAGTCTTTCTCTCCACCGGATTCTATTGGACTTGGTTTTATAGCAGCTGGAGTAAGATGGCATTTTCAATTCAACAGCTATTAAGAAGTGTGGTAGAATTTTCTATCGAACTGTCTGATGGATAGAAAATTCGAGAGTTGACAACACTTGCGCTAAACTTATATACACAAAACATCAAATGATTTAATAAGGTTTCAACTAACACCTAAAAACAATGTTAAGGTGGACTAAGAACCCATGTTCATAAACAGCAATAACCATGGCATACTGTTGACTTATTTCATCAAAGGTTGAAGTTTGGGGAGTTATACTACAGATCTATCATACACCAAGATCAAAAGCAAAATAGAAGGGCACATTTCTAATTGAAAGAGGCTACACCATGATAGTTTGTATGCCATGTCTGCCATGAAAAACTAACTCAACTACTTTACAGAGAGCTTGACTATAGAGGAATGGCACCCTATGCCATTGCACATCTACCTTTTGCAGGGTTGCGAGTCTAGATCGCACATCACATCACAAGAACTGGTCATGTAATGTGTGAGATAGGATTCATATGACCACAGTGATATGTCTTCAGTCACATGTAAAAATCTATGGTGAATTGAGATTAACCAGAACAATTTTTGAGTTACCTATACAATCTTTGGAAGGAAGAACTGTATCAGAGATCAATTACCGATCAATGGGATAGTAGAAGTCTTCCACCAGGTCCACCTTTCATCATCATCTTGAACTCATCAAAATTCACCATCCCATCTCCATCCTTATCAACTTTCCTCACCATCTCTTTGCAATCCTCCATCTTATTCCCTTCTCTCAACCCCAAAGAACACAACACCACCCCCAACTCCTCCACCGAAATCAACCCATCTTTATCCTTATCAAACACCCCAAAAGCCTCCTTCAACTCCTCCTCCTCCTCCTCCGCCCTATCTCCGCCGTCCACCACCTGATCTCGCCGCCCCATAGACCCACACAGCGTGCAAAACTCCGCAAAGTCAATCAAGCCATCTCCATTAGCATCCGCTTTCGCCACTATTTCATCCACCTCCGAATCACTCATGACTATTCTGATATTCTTCAGTGACTCTTTGAGCTCCTGCTTTGTGATGAATCCGTCGCTATTCTTGTCAAAGGTGGCAAACACTCGCTTTAGCTCTTCCGTCTCCGTCGTCCTGTTGGAACTGACATTCCCAACAACCTCTTTGGTGGCGGTTGACGGCGGCGGAGTGGTGGTGGCGGCAGGGGACTTGAGTTGGAATAAAGATTGGAACCAAACACTGAACTTGTTGGCGGGCAAATAAAAGAATAGGTTGATGAGGCCAGCAATGAAAAGAACAGCTAACAATAAAATGGTGGTTAAGACCATTTTGGTTTGTCAGAAGAAGAGGAAGAAGAAGAAGAAGAAGAAAAGATGAGGAAGGAGAGGAGAACAAAGGGCAATTAGCAAAAGCACAGAAATGTAGTCTGTTTTGTCTGCAGATATCAAAGTCTTTGGCGTTGGTGAGTTCCAAAAGCGTTCAACACTAGATTTTTCGTACACGCGGTTTTTGAGTGTGCTTTGTGATCCCACAAACCGCGTCCAACTGAAAATAAACTATATCGAAAAAGCCGTTACGCATTAAAATATCCCAAGATTAGTCCATGATAAATTTTTTTTTGATGAATCCATGATAATTTTGTCAGAGCTAAAATCACTTCTGATCGTTAATATTTTTTATATACTTTTAGATATAAGTTTAATTTTTTTTTAGAAATAATTACATGAGTGATGCTTTGTAGAATCACTTGAAAATAATTAGTATATGATGTATCATGTGAGTTGAAAGGTTAATTTATATAGTTTAGCTTAGTTTGTGTTTGTTATCGATGTTTAGGAAGTTGACCCGTGAATAATTGGGTACCAAGGCCTAATTAATATAGACAATGCTGAAGGGGTCTTTATCTTTTTTTTTTTCTTTAGATCCATGGCAGCCTTAGAATCTTGTTCTGTTGTAGCCACTAAACGAATCAGCAAATGGGCAGGTCACTCTCTCTAGTATTAAATGAGTTTTTTGTCTGACAGTCAACAACAGCTTGGTCTTCTTCTTGGTCCATTGGAAAACAGATGACTCATGCAAATAACTGTTACCAATTTTGAAGTTATCTTGTTCATACTTCTTGCGTTTTTATTTATAAGAATAAATCAGACACAGAAATTGAAAATGAAAATATAAAATGAGAATCAGATATATCCTTGGATATTTAATTCCCATTTATTTAGGTGTTTTTATCTCTAAATTGGAGAATAGCATATTAAATTTGATTTCTAAGAAAATTGGGAAATATAGAATAACTAATGAAACATAATGATTCTCAATATTTTTCAATTATTCCATTCATCTACTTAGTAAGTAAACATGTGGGGGGGAGCAAAATGATGTCTATGTTGTACCACTATCGCAATAGCAGCACAATTGTAGCTGTAGTTCCAACCCCACCCACCTTCAGAAACATAGTTGATGCAAATTGTATGAAGCTGTTGATCCTTACTTTGGGTCGGTGGAGATTGGACATATTTGTAAGTAACTTGTAGCTCAAATAATTGAGAAAACTTAATCATATGCTTTTGTAGTTTTGTGTTCGATTCTTCTCTTCCCAATATGTCTTGTACCAAATAGGAAAAAGGAAAACAGCTAGGACGAATTTACCTGAGTGCCGTGGAGGGTGGTGGGTACCCTTGCTTTTCTTGATGGCATATATGCCTGCCTCGCTTTTGCTGCGCAGTGTTTACCCACCCTTGATCACTTGTAGGAAGCTTTCCTTAAGAATCTGATGCCCACTTAATGAAGTGAAGATGATGATTAATGAATTTGGCAAAAAAGAATCAATTGTCTCGTAGCATTTTCTCTTTATTTCAAACTTTCAATAAGAGCAATATTGACACTGACTACACATACATCTAAGACCCACCGTCTACATGAGTGTCACGTTCGTTATTAACTAATTACTTATCATATATTATTAAGGGATTTTATCTAAAACAGGCCAAGTGGCCAAATCTTGTTCTAAAATAGGCAAAGGGCAGCAGTCAATTCTTCACTAGGCAAATTTGAATAGTGAATTTGCAATTAACTCCCTTATACTTGAAACAATTGTAGTACACTATAGTGTAATCGTAATCCGTCGTAGTCCACCGTAGTCCACCATAGTGTGGTCGTAGTCTATTTCTGAAAAATAAATTACTATTCATAATTTGCAATAAAAACTCTGGGTACTCAAAGTGTGGTAGTAGTCCACCATAGTGTGGTCATAATTCGCTGTAGTGTAGTCATAGTACACTATAGTGTAATCATAGTTCACTATAGTGTGGTCGTAGTCCATTTTAAAAACTAATGTACTATTCACAAGTTACACATAGTCTCTCATAGTGTGCACATAGTGTCTCATAGTATGCACATAGTCTCTTATAGTATACGTTGTCCCCTTTGTAACTCAGCAATTTCACGCCATTCTTTCCACCAGATCAACACAACACCAATCCAGATTCACAATCCAATTCAATAATCTGCAAATAAACACTGAAATTGAACACAAATCATTCAAATTGCAAGCAAAAGAATTCAACCCAATATTAAATTACCCAAACCTTTAAGCTTTTATCAATGAATCACCTTTTGACCAAAAAAAAGAGAAACCTTTAAGCTTTTTCAGAAAACGCGAAAAATGACCGATGTTAGTACCCCTCCGATGTGAACCCGCGGATCTAGCCGTCGAACCGTGTCGGGAACCTGGATGCACCGAACTGGTCGATTGGGCGGACGCCGCTCTCGCCAGCGAGGAGCTTGTTGTAGTAGGTGTTGACGTCGTTGCCGAGGACGGAGAGGAGGACCATTCCGGTGATGACGACCCGCTTCTTCGGGTCCTTCTGGCGATTCAGGGTGGCGACGTCGGCGGCAGAGGGGGCAGAGATGAAGAAGACGCGATGAGCTTGGCGGGGGTGACATTGGGAAATTTGGGGTTCGTTTTCGAATCGGGTCAAGTGGGGCGGGTCGTGGTAGTGGTTGAAGTTATCATCACCCAGGACGACGTCCCCACGGCGCTTCAGGGCGATGGAGACGTGGGTGAAGCCGACTGCGCCGGTGACGAGGACGGTGAGGTCCTGTGGACAAAGTGGGTGAAGTTGAGCGACGGAGATGAAGGGGCTTCTAGTGTAAATAGCATGAGAGGCTTGTTGTGTAAATAGGTAATAATTTTTACATTTTGGAATGAATTTGTCTGACCGGAGATTTTAGAACATGATTTGGTCGGTTGGCCTATTTTAGATAAAATCTCTATTATTAACTTGATGGCGTGTCAATTTGAACCAAACACGACCCACTGGGCCTTCAGAAAGTTGTTCACTTATTACAAAACTAGGAAAAGAAGGTGGCAGGCCCAGTAGTTCACAGAAGTCTACACAATCTCAGTAGTGGACCAAGCCCATCAGCAAAAGAAGGTTTTGAGGGTTTTGAAATTCTTCATACAATTTGTTGGTTGAGGGCTGCTATGTACACCCAGATTTTTTCTATGTACACTCAGATTTTTTTTCTTTGGACACCCTTTATTTTTTTCCAAAGTGAAATTTTCTTAATACCCTTAAGTAAAATTACATCAAAGTACATATATACATTAATTATGACAAAAACTTGGGTATACAGGGAAGTTTATTATCAAAATTGGGTGTCCTAAAAATATTGAAAATTAAAATGGGTGTACATGAGAAATGAAGGCGTCCAAAGAAGAAACTTGGGTGTACATAGCAGCCCTCTTGTTGGTTTGGTCTGAACAGAATAAGTATGCATAGAAATTCTTCAATTGAGGGCTCGTTTTGATCTGATTCATTTGAGTGTTGGGAAGTTTTAATTATTTATTGAGTGGGTAGCGATTGAACCGGTGTGTTGTGCTTTGGTTTTGATGGCAGTGGAGTTGTGGTGAACCGGTGTGTGGCTTATATATAACTGAAATGGGTTTGCTGCATGAGGTTTCCATTGCAGTGTGCTCCCATAATTGGGAACTTGCTGAAAGTTTGATTATGTCAGCTGACCAGGAACATCTGAATTTCGCTTTGCGCATCCTTTTGGATTCAACGTGGTTCTTGAGTGCACAACAAGAGCTTTTCGCTATCATGGTGTTGATTGAGAAGATGATTGCCAATGGTGCATCTGAATTCTACTTAGCTGTCCGCTATACTCTGTTTCTTGCATCGTTTGTTTCTGTTTCAGACTCAGAAAATGATCACTCCGCTATATTTCGTTTCTTGCAGTTGTTGACTGGCTTGTAAAACGGGGTTTAGAGGGTTACTAAAACGTAGACCTCGGTGATCTCTGCATTGCTCTCATGGCTGCAATTTCTAACAGCCGTGTTGATGTTATAGCTTATCTCCTTGCTATAGTTCCTCATGATACGCTTACCAAACGAAGCATAATGATTATCAAGGAATCTGCTGAAAGAGGCGATGTTAAAATCTCTTGATGGCGTTACATATCTTCTCCGTTCTGATTTCTTAGGTGACCCTGCAGCTACTTACGCTCTTGCGGACCATTTATCTTGGTCTGATGATTATGAGAATGTTGCTCGTGAGACAAGGGCTTTTTCTTCACGAGCATTGGTCAGTGAAAGCTTTTTGGGATGGAAGAAGGCAAAGACAAGAACATTACATGAACATGGTGAGGATTTTAAAGAAGGGTGAGTCTCCCATCTGCTTAGACCGTCTACCCTGCGAGTTGAGGGTATCAATTGCTTACCTGCCACTATATAAGGAGTGCATCACTGCCGGCGGTTGTTTGGTGTCACAAAGGTTTAGAGGGCAACTTGTTGAGGCTGTGAGAAGGCTTGCTGGTGGTATCTTAGATGGGGGAAGCCAGTGCACAAAGCGCTTGTCTGTTATGAAGCGTCATCTTCAGAAGTTTGAATGAGCTACATTAAAGTTCTGCTGCAGGAAAATCTGTTATAGCATCAGAAGCAATTGTGTGATCGCAATGTATTCTCCTGCCTTGAATTAATATCAGTCTTGTGTACCTGTTGTTATTCAGTGGGTGTAGAATTTCCTCTGTAATGCTTTTGGAAACCAAAAACGCTATGCATGAGTAAGAGGGAATTTTGATGGAAGCACAACGATGCTGCACCGTAGCTTTTTTGCGCCCATTGTTCAACCACCCTTTAAGACTTGTAGAAGCGAATTCTCACAGAATCAAGATGAGTTTGGTGAAAGAGAATGATTTCAACATGCATATAGAGATTTCATTCAGAAAGAAGTCATGAATCTTGATTCTTTAACACTAATATTGTTTGTTGGAAATTTGCAAATTCAACCTTCATTACAAATTTTGGGTACTAGGGCCTATTTCATTAAGTGGACTAATGTCAATGACAATGTTGAAGGGGTCTTATCTTCTCTTCAGATCCATGGTGGTGGCCTTTTCATTTTTGTTCTGTTGCAGCCACTAAGAGAATCAGCAAAATGAAGGTCACTGTTAGTATAGAAGAATTTTATTTTCACCAGCCAACATTTATGGTCTGCTTGTTCTATTGATGAGAATTTTCTGAAACGAGACTTATTAAAGGAATATTAGCTATTGCATCATGGTGTTACATGTGCTCGGCCTAATTTATCCTAACTAATGACTTTGTTTCCATAAATCGTGGAATTAAGCTCCTTCCTTCTTGAATTGCGTATTTGTGGAAGGAGCGCAATGATGTCCGGACTTTTTCTCTCGGATGTGGGCAACTACTGCAATTCCAGGTTTTTTCAATATGTTGGTGGAGGCGTGCGGGCGATGATATTGTCAATCAGTGGTTGCTTAATGCCTCTTTCTAAGGGAGTATAGATCTTGTGGCGCATCTTATTGAAGATTACTGAAAGGAACAATTTAGACGTTAATGTTGATGTACCATTCGGTATTGCTCGTATCCTCTCCATGATTGGAACTATGGAATGTGTTGTGGACGAAGGCAATCCCAGAGATTTCCTGGGACCTCTGTTTGGAGCTGCTGCTGAAGGTCATGAGCCAGTTGTTGAGTGGTTTGTAAAAAGGGGTTTCGCCTACCCCGAAGATCTCGATGTAGCAAGAAAGTCAGTGCACAGAGCCTTTAGTAGCTAGAAAGATTTTGTTAGTAGCTATCAGAAGTAGGAATGAGCTACGTTTAAGTTCTGCTGCAGGTAAGTCCGATTGGCATCAGAACCAAATGTGCAATCGCAAGGTATGTGCAGATTTTCTCTTGCACAATCAATCAATACCGATCACGTATATCTGTTGATTAGTGAGATGTAAGAACTTTCTCTGTTTTTGCTGTTAGAAAGCAAAAACTCTATGCACCTATCTTTTGTTGCATGCACCTTGTTTGTTTAATCACACCCTTTGGTAGTTGTAGGAAGCTACTCAAGAAACTGATTTCTATGAGATTCCATAATATTTGGGCCTGAGGCTCTTCACAATCTCAAAAACGTGGCCCAAGGCAATTCAAAGGCTTGTTTCTTCGTTTTCCTTTCCAAATAGATGTAAAAATGAATCTGAGGAGCAAATTTTGGTTGTCTTTTCTGCTCATCCAATGGTTAACAGGTGTTACCACACAGAATTTGAGTGGCGAGTAAATATGCACCCTATTTTCTTACATTAGCATTACGTCACATTGATTGTGTAAGGTCCCAGCTGGTGTCGGCTAATCAACTCCTCTCAATCACATATGCAATTAGCCAATCAAAATAAGACTGCATATGTTCATACATAATTCCCATAGAAAACGAAATGCTCCAAGAAAAGTGGGATAATCAATTCCAATAAGTATGAGAGCTACACACGGGCCTGCAGATAAGGATTTTATTGGGTACACCGAACCCCCATTCTGCTAAATTCTTTCAAGCCTTGGTCGCTCATCTTCTACGTCCAACTTTAACTAATGTTGATAACTACCAATGCGCTATTGATATCTCGATAACATCATTGTAGCCAACAACATCAATATAATGACGGGGTACCTACTGGATCTCCAATCTGCTGAAAAAATGTGAGAATACAGTATACTAATCCACAAATTCCACCAACAAAAGAACCCTCAATTGATTATAAAATCTTGTGTATGGAATTTTCCATTTATTCACAACAGAAAAACGGGAGGTGCATGCAGGCATGTGATCTTCGGGCCCATTTTCAAAAACAAAACTGTAGCTGTTACAAGTGGGCCCAATCTGTGCTGGTGTTTCAAATTTTTGCCTCCCCCACAAAACACAACATAGGGGGAGGTGGGGAATCAAAATTGGGGATCCAACGGCCAACAAATGCCAAATTGTAACGTTGCTTGCTGTAATGCAAACCGTAACTTGTAACGTTGGTGTATCGTGTGTAGTTAACAGGCTGTTCACTGACCCATACGACAGTGACTACAGACTATCATAAAGCAAAACGACAACGCTACCTCCTGCCTTCGATCCCGTCCCGTCCCGTTGTATGTACACTTTTATTCCTTCCAAGCAGTAATCACATGTGATGCACCCACTTACACTGCCATTTGGAGAGATCATGCCCCATTCCCTGATTGGCTGGGCCCCACGTCTATACCTTATCCTTCATCCTATTGGCTACTGCCCCAATATCATGTCATGTACCTTTTATTAAATTTCACCCAATTCGCGTAATTGTGACTTCATCCGCTAGTTTGGGCACGGTTTGATTTGGTCTGGTTAATTTCCAAAAATGCTACTTCAAATTACTATACTTCCTACTACTTGGCTATGTCTGGTTCGATTTTGCATACTTATGGTAAGAAAAACCGAATCAATTAAAAGTACGAAGGAGTTTGATTCAGGTTCTTCCTCCAATTGATTGTGGTTTCTATACTAATTTTACTTATACATTAGGGTTCTTACATGACTGACATCATCGATTTTGACTTAAATTTAGTCAAATGTGGAGGAAGCTAGCTAGATAGATGGAGAGAGGATTCTCTATTCCACATTTTGTGTGCCATTTTTGTTCCACTTTCATTTTTTCGACATCTCCAATGATTTATGTTATGATCCAAACCGTTCACTTTTTTTATTATCTAGTAAAGATTATCCTTACAAAAAATCATTCAAATTCGTGATCGTTCGGTTATCAAACAATGAAACATAGCCGAATCGATTTTGTAAAACATAACCGAATCTTTATATAACCTAAAAAATCACGGATTTGAATGATTTTTTGCAAGGATGATCTTTATTAGACAATAAAAAAAGTGAACGGTTTGGGATCATAACTTAAATCGTCGGAGATGTCGAAAAAAAAAAACTGGAACAAAAATGACACACAAAATGTGGAATAGAGAATCCTCTTCAAGATAGATGTTACCCCATCCCGCATGCAATTATTGATCGTATTCTATATGATTGAGTATGTTGGTTGGTCTCATTACCTTTTTTTTAACCGTCTTGAAGGGAAGGGGAAAGTGGTGGGTAAACCGGGTAAAAGAGAAACGAGGTTTGAGTAAACAGAATCACAGGGATCCGTACGATCCATTCAGAAACACAGCACATAAGAAGTGACTGCGTATAAGTTACCAGCGGGTCGGGTGGCGCGGAGGCTGAGGAGGATGCGCTCCCGTGCACCTGACTTGTCACGCATCCGCGCAGTACATTTGCAAAAGAAATATCATTCATTGATTGGTGGGTCCCCTCCTTCAATAATCATGAATCTTTATAATGATAACAGAACCATCCTATTATTCCCTCTGCCTTCCTTGTCCTCTCACTTCACCACCACTGCCTCCCCACACGCTTGGATCGAGAGATCCACCCAAACATTACTACAAAATGTGATTTCATTCCATGGTGAAATTATATACGTACGTCAATATCTGGAAAAAGTTTTAAGTTTCAATATTTACATCCACATAGTGTACTTGTGCTTTAGATGTTGTCCAGCAAAGGATGGATTCACGTAAGGAGCTACCTGACTAGTTTTTTGTACGTGTAAATATGTAATAATTTTTCAAGCCGGTAGTTATCTTGTTTCGTTTTCTGTTTCCATTCAATTTCTAGGGCATTTTCTCTCGTTTTTCTTGTTTCCTTCCATTTTTGTGAGGGCTCTACTACTTATTATAAATTATATGTACCGATATCGGCTAGCTTGTAGAAAAAAAATTGTTCGTAAACAAATTCCAGGGCATCCCATTTTTGAATCCTCCATTCGTTCTTGGGTCCAAACATGTCGATGAAATACATATTTGAGTTTAATTCTCAGTGTATTATGCTACGGATGATGTACAGTGGCTGAATAACTCAAAGTGGTGGCAGAGACTTCAGCTTTATGGTTTAGGCCCCATATGGTGATGGTGTGTACCACATCAGGGACAGATAGATGAATGGCACAACTCAATGACCGGATGGCAGAAGTGAATAGTATTTGAAATAAAAAGACATCAGGTACCTAGCTCCACCAGATGCATGTATGTGTGTGTACAGTTTACCGTAACATCATCGACCCCGATCAATTTGAATTCGATTTACAACTCGATCGAGGTATCTGAATGCAGGGTTGATGTCGATCTTTCGAGGAAGTTGGGGTATATATATGCAACAGAGGAACCCACCACTTCTCAAGTAATAGTTAGATGCCTTCAAAGTCCCAATCGAGGTCGCCATCTAACAGCCTTACAGGGCACGCGCAAATCCCAAATATACAATCTGTTGGTTTAGAGTGGGTTTTTGAAAGTTGAAAAAAAAAAAAGGCCCAAAGATTGTGGTTTAGTGTAGGGCAGTTATTTTTCTTGGACTGATATACATAGCCCATGGACACAATTCACTACAAAATTATATATGTAGCTAACGAATAATTACATAAGCTAGCATTGAGAGTGTGATTCCATGATGTGAAAGATGTGACTTCAATATTGTCAACAACTACTTTGTCTTCTTCCGATATTAAATTTAAATGAGTTTATCTATTAATCTCTTCTTTTCAAAATATGACATAAGGAAAGAAAATGAGGCTGTAAAAAAAATAGCCAAATTAATCTTCATATATGTATGCGGGGAGGTTTAAACCATTTTTTTTTGTTAAGTAATGCGGGAGGTTTAAACTTTCTGATGTAAAATAATACAAAGTTAAATTTTCTGATGTAAAATAATACTTTCACGGAATTCCTCGTGCTTGAGTACATGGTGAAAAAACCTGCCTAGTGTGCTACGAACACTCACCCCCACTCGCGCCGTACACAAACAAAACAATAAAACAAGGTGCAACAGTTAAGTTTGTAACCGTTTGAAATCATCATCACGACCGCTGAAGCCTGCTGACCGCGGATCATGTGATTGATATTCAAATATACATACCTATAATGTTATCCTTCGTACATTTAATATACATGTTTCTATGCTATGAGGTAAATGTGATGATGATGATGATGCATGCACTTCATGAGACATGAGGCATCATGCCATCAACAACCCCAAAGATTTGAAACATGTGGATCATGTGCATGCATGCCCCACCCATAAAACATGATCGTCAATATTGATATTCGTTGTTTTGATGTACTATTATTAGCCAAGCATGAGGACATGAGAGACATGTGTAGTGCACAGAAGATGATTAGGGTTAGGTTAAATACAGTTCAAGTTTCAACTGCAAAACATAATTGATTGTTTTTCCATTGTAAGATTGTTTACGAGTAATACTAGCTAGCAGCAATGGAGAGTTTATACAAATACTATATAGTTTGTACACATATGTACAATGACCTCATGAACAGCTCAAATGAATAGGCCATGATTTTATTTTAGAATCCGTATCATTATCACTGAGTGATGAGACCATCTATTATTAATCTACCTTTAATAATTACAACATAAAAAGAAAAAAAAAACACAAGGATTGGGGGACCATAAACAACCCATATCTTTAAATCCCAATAAAATAAAAGGAGATCTTGATCACATGGAGGCATGTGAATGGTTAGGATGGGTGTATATGGTTTTCTAATCTCCATTCTCTATTCAGCATATATACTCTCAGTAACATAAAATTACTTAAAGTAATGTATTATTTTGAATACGTATCTGTGTTATCCTTATGACTTATGACATAGTTTATGTATGCCCCACCACGCACTGAGCAAGAAAGTAAGGCTTTTTTTCCCCACCCTCTCTATAAAGCTGGTTTCATTTCACATAGATTACATATTGTAGAGTGGTCCATCAAAAACTTTGTATGGGGGTTATGGCCTTTTTTCTATCTCTTCTACCTCTCTTGAGTTCTCAAAATTACTGAGAGTCTAGTATTGGAGTGTCTTATAAAAATACATCTTACCATTTTGCTGGGCTTGAAAAGAGGCACAAGGGGATGTGAGATCTGAAGAGAATTACGCGAAAAAAGTCCTCGTCATGCTTTTCCACAGCTTTCTTGAACTTCCTCCTTCCCCGAGCAGCCGCTGGGTCTAATCTCTCTTGCCCGGTTAGCGCGGCACGGAAGCTCAAGAAAGCTGTGGGAGAACATGGCAATTGCGGACTTGTGTTCGAATTCCTTACAATGTGGATGCATATCAAACGGACTGTCATCAAAATGGTCTTTTCCGGTATGGATTCGGGTAATTCTCTTACTTTTTCTCGCATAATTCAGACCCATTTCGTATAATCTTCTCTTTTGTTTCCAGATGTACTGAATTGTCGAAAATTGTCCCGTAATTTGAAGTTTTGAACAGATTTGCATCCAAATGTTGTTTCCTCAACTGTATACAAATTGAAGATCTGATATTGCAGAGTGACAATGTGGCTTAATTAATTTCCTTAATTATCAGGATTCATTGTATTAATTTGGTTATTTCCCTGAAGACAAAGTAGTACAGAAATTTGATGAAGAATTCAGTGCATTTTGTGCCAGTTTTTCCCTCGCGTTTATTTTTTACCTAAAACTTTTGTTACATATACTGGCACACGTTTGAGCCATGCAGAAGGGTAATTTTAAAATACATTTTTTCTTAGTTGTCTGGGATATTTTGGTGAAATTTCAGTTTCAGTTTTAAATCAATAATATTCCTGCAGATTCATTCAAAATTTTCAATCAATTATGGTGAAAAACAATGATATGTTTTGCAGCTTCAGAGAAGATTCCCCTAGTTTCTGTTTAGCCTTTTTGATTTTTTGCTTCTCTCCTACATTTCTGTGAAAAAGGATAAACTTTGTCCTCATCTGACAGTTTTTTAACCGCAGTCAGATTTTTCTTTTTTACTTTTTAATTTTTTTTTTCCTCTGCCGTCTCCTCTGTCTCTTTCTCTGTCTTGGCTGCACACTCACTTTTATGTAATTTTGATATGATGCTTGTTTGTTCAGCAGAGTAGGGTTGTCATTGGTACTTTTATTTCACCTCTCTACACAATTATTATATGCTTCTCTTGATCCAAGACTAAAGCTAAAATATAACTTGAACTGTAACTTTTTCTGTTCGTGATAATTTACCATGAGTACATTAGCTTTTCCGTGAGTCTATCCACCTACAAGAACCAGATCCAATCTGGCATTCTTCAACCATATCTGACTGTAGAATGGTCTGTTGAGGCTCCAATAACAACTACTATGTACTGAACTTGGGCTAAATCAAGTTATGAGTAAAAACCCTATCATGGTAATTCAGATTAAAGTAGACTTTCGCTTGAAGTAAGATAGATTTCTTCGTATACAATATAGATTACTTCGTATACAATAGATGTGTTTAATAAGTTGTTGATGAGCTAGGTATAGCTTTAACTTTTGTCCTTATCATCAACAGCATATTGTTCCCTGTTCCCTCTTTCCACTTTCAGCAAAGAACTTTCATTGGCCAATTGCAATTTGCAAAGGCCTGTTCAATTTTAACTTGAATGTTGACAATGAAGATCAGCATGTAACTATATGATATTTGGCCAATTGCAATCAATTTTCAGATGGATGCAACATATAGAGCATATTTAGGAAACTTTATGACTGGGCCGAAATATAAATGGCATTCAAAGTTCTTGCACTCATGCCACCATCATATACATATATTTGCAAACTAGTTACCTGAACTTTTAGTGCAATAATTTCATATAGGGTCACCGCAAAGCTTGAGCAGTGATATGCAGTGGCTGCTGCAGAGTAAAAAAGAAGGTGTAATTAATGCTATATATAAATTGTGTAACCTAGTTAACAGGTAGCTGGAGAGCTGTAAACCAGCTATAATTTACACATACCGCTTATATACATGTAATGTAATGACATAGATAAATGCATAGTTATAACGCACATAGGGTAGACATGTACCGTTTATGTAGTTAATGTGATGGATGTATGAGAGGAGGATATATAAATGCATAATTATAACGATGGTCTCATAAAGATTCCTAATTATATAGATGCACGTCGTTTCCGCTAATACATGTCCACCAATGCATCGTGTGAGGCACACGAGAATGAATTCAACTAAAGTAAATAAATTAAGTCAATTGTTATTTGCACTCGAAGTAGTTCTCAAAATAATGATTCAAATTGCAATACCAAACAGTCTTGCACATAGCACCGCAATCTAGCTAGCTATAGTATAAGACGTGCAGATAAGGAATCATATAAAGGAAACAGAAGATGAAATATTAGAATCCAAAAATCGAAACGTGAAGATTTGACTTTCTAAAAGATGCATTTGGGAAATCAACTCCATTGACAACCCCAACACAAAATCACTTGTAAAAAATCACTATCCCATCGCACCAATGCATTATTTGGTTGTTCAACTTTCAACATACCAAGATACTCTGTAATATAAAAAATGACAGTTGCATCAAATGATTCGCATCTGGTTACCAAAAGCAAAACTACTCTGAATCATATCTACGTATATGTATCTAAAAATGAAGTAATGGATGAAACAAAAGCTTCGGAAGACAAAAATGGCTCATACGCATTGGGAAACCATGACCAAGGTGAAAGAGAAATGGCAAAGAGAAGGATTGGCTGGGGCAAAAGCGTTCAAAACAGTCACGTCACTGTATATATTATATACATACACTTTCTGATGGACCAATCAAGCGACAGGGTGAAACTGAATTGCAAAAGTGAAAGTGAGTAAAACAAACGAGACATAAATGGCAACTTTTCTTCACCATTATAAGCCACTTCTTAAGGTAGACGTACCAAGTCATGAGGACATTTAAAATGGCATACAGAAAAGTAACAATTGATTGATAGAAATCACAACCACGAATTCTGCAAACATAAAAGTAACGAAATTAGACGTGTCTTTAAGCAAAGTAAAGCCACGATGGAGATCGATGTAATGGGACGGTTGGTTTATTAGTTGGAAGTATACAAAACCTTGTGAGATGAGAGAGCAACCAACCTGTAAATCCAGCCAGCCAGTTATCAATATTATTGGTTTTGGATCTTAGCTTCGACCGTGCAAGAGCTACTTGTACACCAAAGAGCCTACTTGTCTCCAATATAACGATGTTCCAAGAGAAAAGACCAAAGAGCCTAATAACAATGACAATACAACAAAATCCCTTTCAAGTTGAGATACCGCAACCCTAATAGTTTTTATCAAGCACCCAGCTCGGGTAAAACAATATTCATGTAGCCTACTAGGAGTGAAACCAAAAAAAAAAAAAAAAAAACCCAACTTTAAGGAGAAAACGCATAGCCCCTATTATTAATAGGAATAAATGAAAAAGTAAATGACCCAAGCTTGGTCGGGTCAACACTAATATACCAGACAGACAACCATAGTGAGCCAGAGCGAACACAACCTAATGTGCTTTTTAAACGTTGTTAAAGAACTAATATTTGTATTTCGATATAGGTATTTTGTACTCCCAACAATGTATATATAGAAGATGAAGGAGAAGTACAAAGAGATTAATTTGAAGTTCTAATTACGATTCTTATTTATTATATGTAAAAGTTCCACTTAACATTTTAGATTTCAATTGAATTGCTCAAAATCTTGCTAATACTTTGAACTCGAGATGAGAAAAGGAAAAGGCAAATACAAAAATGAACCTTGTGGTCCAATGTAACAATCAATAAACAAAAAATGTTGTCCTAGAACAAAGGTCGTCATTAGTACATAGTCCTGGCCACGTTTTATTGTCACACATATAGCCCTCAAACACTTTTCTGTGAAATATAAGAAACCAATAAGAGAAAGCCTAACACTATCAACAACTAAACATAAGGTCCACACAGCTTATTACCACACAAAAGAGTATAATTATTTATTATTCTATCTATACGCCGGCAAAGGCAGATGAGACATTGATGTAAATATACAAAGTGAAATGTACATCAATACAGAACCAACACATGTGCACACACACTGTAAAGTATGCGAACTAGAACAGATTAAGAATCTAATCTCTGCTGGAACGAATATACATTGTTATCAAGGAAGTGCAGTTTATGAATCTAAAAAGTACAAGTGGATCGGAAAGAACAGAACAACTTATCCAGGAATGTTCTCCCAAGCATCGATCCGAGCTTCAGTATTAACCGAGCCTGTAGATATACATTGTCACAGCTGATTAATAAAATGTTACTTGGAAAAATTCGACTTAATTTTGTAATATCATGGAACATATGTAGAGATCTCCAAGAACCCTATGTCAAACATTAGGGTTGAGTTTTTTTTTTTATTTGAAAGAGAATTAAACTCCAAAAATTTATAAATAGCCATCACCACCACATAGTTCAAACAAAGAAGAATCAAAATTTTAATTTATCAATTCAAAACCATGTTGACACAACAAACCATTTTATCACAACCACAAAAAAATTTTGAATTTCTTTTTTAAATAGAAACTTTTATAAAATTAACCAAGACATTGGGAACCAAGACAGGGGGAATTGAAGACCATATACTGGATCGAATCCAACCAAAACAGGGGGAATTGAAGACCATATACTGGATCGAATCCAACCAAGACAGGGGTAAATTGAAGACCATGGACCGGATCGAAACCTGATGTCAATTCGATCCAGTATAAGGGGTGAATTTTTTCTTCTTGAACCTGTTTGTATCTTCCCACAGCTTTATTGAACCACAACGAATCTTTAGAGTACATGGAAAGATCTCATACAGACGGCTGCAGTTCAAGAAAGCTGTGGAAGAATACAAAGAGGATCATGCATCATCATCAATGGCCATTGGACAAAGGGCTTAGAAGATTCAGCCAATCAGAGGAGTGACCTCAGATATGGCAAGAAGCAGAGAATCAAAACCACAAAAGGAGAATTTGGAGAAGGGGAGGGTTAGGTTAAGCCTTGGAGGAAGAGGAGGAGATGTGTAAGTATAGGGGAAGAAGTGGTGGTATTTATAATGAATTTGAGGAGGGTTTTGATTTAATTATTTTCTGTTTTTTCCTTGGTCTTTTATTTTTTGCGCACCAATCCCGAGAAGAATATTGGGCCTGAGAGATTTTACTTCTGAACCCTCCTCCGCCCTTTTCTCCTTCCATTCATTCAACTCCTTATTAAAAGCTGACTCATTTAATATAATTTTCATTACTTATTTCATTATTACAACCAATTAAGCGAAAACCGTTCATCATAATATAAGTGCGGCTGGGATGATAGTTGGCGGATCTGACGGTGGCGGTTGCGATAGTGGGGGTACTGTACTGGGACCCTTTTCAAATCTGTCTCTTTATATTGGGAAAAAGTTTTGTTCCCACGCGCTGTATGACATGTGGATTTGCACTTGTCGTTTATGGCAACTGCAATTTTCTGCTACTTAAACCATCTTAGTCAAATTTTAGTTTATTAAATTTAAAAATGTGTCTAAAAT
Source organism: Spiraea crenata (assembly GCA_033992175.1). NCBI lineage: Eukaryota > Viridiplantae > Streptophyta > Magnoliopsida > Rosales > Rosaceae > Spiraea > Spiraea crenata. The sequence goes on along the minus strand of JAVBHV010000079.1, from coordinate 1,281,247 downwards.
TACATTACAGGAAGAACTCTTTTATGATTTGTAGGTTAAAATAGTTAGAAAGTGGCATTTAGCTAGTCTCTTGAATAGGGATGGCAGAAATACCTAACGGGGTGGGTACCCGCCCCAAACGGGGGGAAAATCCCCGGGTGCAATGGGGAATGGGGATCCCCGTCCCTAGGGGTGGATTCGGGTCGATTACCATACCTAAAATTTGGTTACCAATACCGAATATTTATCAAATTTAAGAAATTTTCAATACCATTACCGTACCTAAATTTTCGGTTCAGTAAAATTCGGTTCAGATTCGAACGGTACCGGGCCATATACCAGATTTATTCATGAACATTTTTTTTGTTCTAATAACAATTCCATAACTATTTATTCATACATTTTAACCCAAAAAGATACTTAATAACCTTCAACTTGCAATTTATGCATTGTTGTTCAAGGGTTTAGCAACATACTCAAGTTATAAAATCAAACTTCAAATTCAACAATGTAAACAAGCAACACCAAGCAAAAAGTCTTACACAACAACAATTGGTTGTAGATTTCTTTTCTTTTTCCTTTTTGTTTGGGTGAGAATTAGTTCCCATATATAATACACATAATATACTAGTGTTCTATTCTAATTTATATTAACATATTTATATAAATTATTCATATATATTGTATTTTTTTTTAATGTAGTTATTGAATAAAAAAGTTTGACAAATCGCCAAACAAAAGGAGTATAAGGAAAGCAACTAGAATACAACATCCTAAGGCCTCATTAAAAACCTCGCAGTGTGCGAGGAAAAGAGCCTAGTACCCCTAGATTCAATAAAAGACATCCGTAAAAGTAGACATGAATATATTACTTAGTCCGAAACCCGCTACCCTTCCCTACGGCAAAGTCATCAAGAAAGGAAGACGGGAACCTAGTCAACCTCTATACGGCCTAACCATCAGAGGGAATTAGGCCCAGACTAAGATCTATATTCAATCCACTAAAGTGCAAACCAACTAACAAACAGCACTGCAAGCGTGGCAAAATCTCCAAAGTCAAGTAAAACGGTAGTTTGGGAAACCCATCAAATCACGAACATAAAGAGAAAGAGCAAAGGGTGGAGTAGAGTCCCACCAAGAGAGGCTTGAAGAAGACATCCCAAAATTACCCAAAGCATCGGCAACCTGAGTACCTTCGCGAAAAGTATGAGAAGAATGAAACTGCATTTGCGAGATACGAAACATACAATTTCTCCACTTCACCCGAAGTTGCCATGGCACAAGATGAGGAAAGCTATTTATAAAATAAATAAAATTAGTGCCGGTAATTCAGTTTTAGTATACTGGATTTTTCAGAATATGATACTGTTTACCATACCAGATTATTCGATTCGGTACAAAAACTGAAATTTTGGTTCGGTAAAATTTTTGTTAGGTTTCGGTCTGGTTCAAGAACGATTTTCGGTATGAAAATGCTAGCCCTACCCGTCCCCGAAAAGTAAAATTCCCTGGTGGGATGAGACGGGGATGATATTGTTATCCCCATCCCGAACCTGCCCCGATATTATATAATAATTATTAATTATATATATATATATATATATATATATATATATTATTTTATGCTAATAAATATTAATATAAAAGATAAGTTTTACTATAACCTAACTACAAAACAAAACCTAATTGAAAACTTCTTCCATTCTTAAGTGCGGCTGCCTCTTCTTCTTCAAATTTCTTTCAATCTTCAAAGATTGAAATGATAAAGTTTTTCTTTTGTTAATTTTACATACATGAAAATTTAAAAAAAAAAATGGGGATAGGGGCGAGGATGGGAGAGTGCTCCCCGGCGGGGACGGGGATGAGGAATCCCCGAATCATAGAAATAGAGGATGGGAATGAGGACGGGGGAGGGGATGTGTATCGGGGACGGGGATGGTATTGTCATCCCCATCCCCAACCCGCCCCATTGCCATCCCTACTCTTAGAGATGTTTTTACTAAAGGTGAAAATAAAATTTTATCTATATTAATAAAGGAAATACATGTAAAACAGTTGAAAAGGGGTAGATTAATGGAAACCCGACACTACTCTTAAGTGCAAAGACAAATGTAAAGAGCAGTTTCGGGGCAGAATTGTCAATGACCTGCACCCCTCCTTTTTCTCCTACATTCCAACCGGCTACCACCCACAAACGGCAAAAACCTCACCTCCACTCCTTCCTCCTCCCACACAACCGTTTTTCATTATAAATAAAGGCAGAGTTGGATGCTCCCAAGTTATTGATGATATAGTCTTGTTTTTTGTTTAGTTGGCATTGGTGTTCGAATTTCTATCCTAGAAGCCATATATGATGAACTACTGAAGTTAGCAATATAGTATCTTGGTAATTGCATTCGATTGAGCTCCAATTTTTTTTTCTTCAAAATTTAGATTAGCCTAAATTATCTTTTTTCGATACAACAAATTTGGGACCTCTTGCAATATTGGGAAGAGAATTATCCATAAATATCAATTGATCATATGTAGATTAGCTTAAACTATCATTTGAATCGGACGGAGAAACTATAACAAATAACTCACCAGCTAATGGGAGCCTTTTGCCAGGTTAGATGAGGTCGTTCTAATTAAAAAAATTAAACAACTGACACCAAACGTAGTTCACAACTGTTCCAATGTGGATGTGGTCCAATAAGTATCCTTCTTTTACTTCAATGATCTAAATTATGCATAATGAATCTAACAACAAATGATTATTCTCATAAGAATTATTATAATGAGAGTATGCGGATATTAGTTAATGAACATTTCAAAGCATTTAGGTACTTTTCAGAATGTTGAAGTATAATTGGCACATTCATATTCATTTGCTCTTTTAATGTTGAAATAGTGATTGATGTTTGGTGTATCAATTCAAGGAGAATCTAAAATAATATACATGCTTTATTCGTAATGAGTTTGTTTCAAACACTTTGAATTGGATAGTAATATAGTTGTGTGAAAATTAAGAAATCTCATAAAATAAAGGAGACTGAGTTCAAAATTTTCTGTTGGAAAAAGTTTGCATGGACTAAACCCAGTTAGAAACCTAACATTAACCAAATTAATTAGGGGGATACGTAATTAAACATAGCAGTTAAACTAAATTGAGAGGTTGAGAGTGGGGGGAAGTCACATGGCCGGCATGTGGGGGAACGGCCCCACCATTAGGAAGCTGTGTACTGTTGACAGTACACTCCCGTTTTTCCCGGGACGGAGGTCGCCTTGTCGGCTTGTTTTGGCGGACACTTTGCGTTAATCCCAAAACTCAACTTCTCTAAAAACCTTAACAACGGGTGCGCACGTTAATTTAAGTCGCACCCACTTTCGTGTAATTAGTCTTTAATTTTGGATTTGTAATCACTAATCAGAATATATGCTGCTGGTGTGTGGGGCCGGGGCTCCTATTATGTGCATGTTTAAGAAACAATTACGACTTTTTTTAAAGTTGTGTTAGCTGGCAATCACTTGTTAATCTTCTTCTTTAATCCTCTTTTCACCGAAACTAATCTATGCTTTTTTGAGTCATGATTTGTCACTTTCGTTATGATTTGATTTGAAAACGAAAATAATCCAACCACCTCTCCACTTTCTCCACTATTCGATCAACTTTGCATTATTCATCATTTACAGTTGAGTTTTCGATCAATTGGTTTTGGGATTGGTAAAGATAATATAAAACTAAGGTTTGTAAATTTCGCCATCTTATATGTAAAATGTATCAGCGGATAAACTACTTCAGTTCAAGTCTTTCATTAGTAAACTCGTGATTTAAATGCATGTATTTCCTACTAAAACCTCATGCAAGAAGTTTATCATATATATCTATTTGCGTTGATTTTTTGTTGCACGAAGAGTTTGTGTTACCAATTCAAGACACTCGTGCGTGCGTGCTTAATGCAACTTCACCAACACTTAATGGCGAAGAGGTTACGCGGACCGTACCACTAATAAGTACATGATCACACTACTAGATATGGTTTTTACAATGTACGTATGGCAATGTTTTTTTTTTTTTCATAAAAAAAGCACAACATATTAGTTAAAGAGGCACCGGAAAGCGATCAGTAGTAGCACAAGTGGAATCCAGTAAAAAACATGCAGGATAAAAATCAAAATGATGTTTAACCATATACAATCCGAAAGAAATAAAATAATCACGAAGTGCTAAAGTGTCGTCAATAAAATTGGCTTGCGGAATACGGCAATAGAGTCAAAAAGAGAAAGATTGCCAGCAGATGTCCCTGAGAATGGTACGGGCTATGGCAACTTACTTGTTGGTAGTCTTTTTTATTGCATTTTATAAATATTGAGATCACGGGTAAAATAAAAACGTATGAATACAAAGAATATTATTGGGAAATTTGGTGTTTCATCACATTACCGTAGCCATTTCTTGAATCATATTTACATGGTGTACTTGTCGGAGGAAGCAGTTGAAAAGGGGCGTCAGGTTTTGTGTTGAGTGCACGTGTAGAAGTGGGGAGGGACAAATGCATGAAAATGTGCATGTACTCGTTTGTCAGTATATCACTGACACCATCCACCAACACACACGTGCCCAACGCGATTGAAGCCCTTTGTCTACTTGATTTAACCCACAACCTTTGTCTTCTTCCCCTCATTCCCATTTACCCATTTTTGCAGCTATACCCACCTCTCCATCTCTTTACTCTTTGGCCCATTGCTAATCACCTTTTCTTCTCTTTCGAACTTTGCGTATGGTATTGTTGACCTCAAATTTTCCAGCCTCAGCCTCGGCAATAGACAGGAAATCCTTAATAATTGCGCGGACGTATCCAAATTTGAAATTACTTGACGTGCGATTCGTTTGAGTACTATATGTATGAGTAGGTGTTGATATACATATTATTTAGGTGAATATATATATATTTCTGTTTGATGTTAAAGATCCGACGTACAACAAGACTTTAAGCATATATGTCTAGGAGTTTCGTATAGGTAGGATACCACGGTAGTCCCATCAAAAAATTCGAAATATTAAAAAAAATTACCAAAAAAAAAACAAAACACTTCCCAAAGACTAAAAGAAAGGGGACACGATCGAAAGATTGAAGATCATATCTGACAATCGTGAGTTGGATTTTCTAGGGTTTAGGGTGTAGATTGAGCATATTAAGTAAATGGGGATGAAAGAAAAGAATGAAGACAAAAATGTAAAGTTAGGAAATAAGTGTGAGAAAGTCAAGTGGCCAAAATTGTAGCAGGCTTTTTGTTGCATCGGATTGCATTAATGTTGCTGGTTTCTAAAAGTGCGTTTCCCTTTACTTGGGAATTATGCAACTCCGTCACCAAACCAAATGCAAAGCCTAGCCATAGCTAGAAATTACAATCTTATATTTTAGAGTTTACTTTGATTATTGAAATCTAGTAATCAAGTCTTCTTAGTTTAGGTAGATTTCTACACAATTAACCTTAAAAGTTAATTTGTTTAGTAATAGTAGTCATAGGATTAATTTGCACAACCCTTAATTCTTCAAATGCCCCTTCAAACTCACTTTTCGCCATAATTCGCCCTCCAAACTCCAAAATGCTATATTTCGCCCCCCACAAACTCACTTATGTTACACCGTTGCCCCATTTTGTGCTTTTCCGTCTCTTTTGCCGAAGTGGCAGCCACATGTCCAAAAACTGGGGCCCATTGAAGTCCAACTAAGAAAAAACTAAAAATGTCAAAAATTAAAATTGGGAAAAACGGGATTGGGAATTAGGGTAACCCGAGCTTTAGTGTTGCTGCCGTTGTTCCTGGAGAAGTGCATAAAGTTTTGAAGCTCCGTCCTCCTCGCCGGATGGATCGGTGGCTTCGCCACCGGTGCCGTCGTCCAGTTCAGCGGCGGCCATAGCTCGGCGATGGTGGTGGTGTTGCTCTGATCATGCACCTTCGAAATCTGATGAATCAAATCAGAACTTAAAGTCTCGGATGCCAGATCCTCGAGCAGTGGACAGGGAATCAAAGACGAGAAATTCAAGTGGAAGCTATCATACAACGAGCTGGACGTATCAGTAAAAATCCTCTGAATGTTGGAATGGCTAGGTTGCACAAAGTACACAACCGGCACATCATGGACCGGTTTTCGATCCTTGTCAATGAGGAAGTACCGTGTCACGCCATGCTTCCGAAGGTCCTTAACATGGATCAAGGGTGAAAGTATGTTTTGGCATAACTTATCATAGATCAAGATCTTATACACCTCTTCATTGGCCATACCGGTTGCATTCACATGTTGATTCAGATTCAGCATACGGGTAATGCATTCTGGACCCAAAATTCACATATCAAAATTCAATACTTTAAACAAAATCCACAAAAATTAAGCATATATGCACAAACCCAATAACGCAAATCAAGCTCGACAACAAAACCCACAAAAAAGTAAACACATTTAATCAATTCCATTGGAAATTACGCCATAATTCCATTTGGGTTTTCTAATTGAGCTAAATTGCTTCTCGATTAACTCCATTTTTTTCGATTTTTACTACCTAGGTTCGGTTGAACTAGAGATCTAAGAGCAACTGAAATGAAAAAAGACGGCAAAATGAGCAATAATTTCCTGTTTGCCTTTGCCGCAGATTGAGCGCCATGGCCCCTAAAGATTCACAGATTCCCAGCAATTTTGGTTCACTTCAAAGTTCAGAGATTTTCCAAATTTCTCTGCAGGTTGCCTTAATTCCCAATCCCGTTTTTCCCAATTTTAATTTTTCACATTTTTTAGTTTTTTTAGTTAGACTTCAATGGGCCCCAGTTTTTGAACACGTGATCGCCACCTTAGCAAAATAGACGAAAAAGCACAAAAGGGGGCAACGGTGTAATAAAAGTGAGTTTGAAGGGGCATTTGAAGAATTAAGGGTTTTGCACAATGCATGGGTGGCGCACGTCATTGGGCCACAAAATTAAGGAACTACGGATCCAATGTTTTTGGCAAATGGTTTATACAACTTAAAGGAAGTTCTCACCTACATTTGAAGCTTAATATTAGGATTTATGGTCTTCATAATCCGCAAGCGATTATGTAACAAGTTATTAAATACCTGTATCCAAACTCATTGGCTTACTGTTCAAAGCTACTTGGAGTGGCAAAATATGAAAATTTCTACTAGCTTGTACGGGGATGGTACATCAGAAGAAGGTAGAAAAAAAAAAAAAATTAAGGAAGTGGTTTGGATTGGGACTGAATTTGAAAGGAAGTGATTAGATACAAAATGCCATTGGGCTGAACAATTCGATCTCTTTATGACAAACAAGGGAAAGCTACGTGAGCCCATTTTCAGCGGGAGATGCCCAGCTTGGAACCAGGTTGTGTTTCCAAATTTGAAAGACTGGTTCATAAGACAATTTTAAAGCACTTAATAGTATCTCCACTCCAAAATGTAGAATTACCTTTGCCTTAAGGCAAGGGCAATTTGGAGGGTTGTCTCCACCCCAAAAAGGCAATTGGGAGGGCAATTGCACCAAAATTTTGTTGGAGTTTTGAATGTTTGTCCCACAATTTTAAAAGCATTTATGTTTTGTGATTTTTGTTTGGGCTTGACATATTATTGGACTTGGTTTAAGACCAAGTAGTATGCAATTAAGTTTATATAAGGTAGGGGTACAACTCTTCAAAGGTAGAGGTACAACTCTTTAATTTAAGCATAAAGATGCATCTTTTGGAAAATACCTCTTTGCAAAGGTGTTAGAGTTCCTATAAATACAGGAAAGCCCTAAGCCTAAAATAGAGAAGAGAGAAGAAGAATCACATACATATTTGCTTCACACGGAAACATATCTTTTTTCAAACCATTGCATAGTCCCTTGGTGAAGAGCACATGCAAGTTCGCTGAGTCCAACGTTTCGGTGCTGCAAATGCGGATAATAAATAGTTGAATCATGTGAGATGGACGCTCGTAGAACTGCAAGCAGTGAGTATGGGCAAAATTATGTCTTATGGACAGTGTAATTATACACGCCTCTATTTTTCGTTCAAGTCAATATGTTTTCTATTATCATATACTTGTTGATTTGAATTCATGTTAGTATATATAAATAAATTGTTAGTGTGAATTTTCCTATCTACTTGATTGTTCCCCAACACATTTCTCATTGCGTGTTTATTTTTTCATTGTAATGTATGAGAAATATTGTTGTATTAATAGGAAAAATGAAATTTATATATGGTACTTTTCTGAAATTTTTTTTAAAAGTAAATTACAAAACAACCCCAAAAAGTTAATTGCAAAACAACACCAAAATCAACGGTCGAGATCAGATGACCCTTTAGGATTAACGGCCAAGATCAGCTTAATCAAAATTAATAAAATAATAATGAATAGTGCACTGACGTCAGTAACGCTGAAGTCAACACGGTCGAAAAAGCAGGTGAAGGCGAAGGCGATTTCCGCCCGTGCCCGCGCCCGCGCCCGACCTCCCGATCGCCCCCTATGATTCTTCCGCGCTAGAGGCTGATCGGCCTCACCTACGGTCCAATTTGTCGATCGCACCCTCCGATTCCACACGCGGTGGAGATGCTCTTACTGAATAATTCTTTCTCTAACGTTTTCCCAACAGTATTCTATTTTTGTTTCATCATTCATCCAAAGAGATATCTATCACAATCTATATAGTATAATCATCATGTGATAATTCTAAACTGAGTTTTGTGATGATACTAAAGATAGAGTAAAATAAATGGCGAATTCAATTTTAGATTATGCACTAAGTAGTTCCAATATGTTCGCTAGCATGCAATAGTTTGCCCGACAATTCTTAGCTGCTCAAGCCTAAGCAATCTAAGGGCCTCATGGAGGCTTCTCCCCGTATATGTGTTACGATCGAATAAAGTCTGGAAAATCAACTTTAAGGCTCCTGTGGAGGCTTCTTCCCGTTTATTCATTACGTAGCCAAGATTATTTAGCATAGATCATTTTTGCAAAAATCAATCACATTTGAAATCTTTCAGATTAACTGAATGCATAAAAAATATAGACGACTAGTTTGACGTCTATTTATACCGTTTATATGTTTCTTAAACTTAGAAGAACAAGCGGTCTCATATTTGATTGATTTTTTTGCATAGATAATCTTGGCTACGTAATAAATAAAATGAATGATTATAGTCATGAAGTGGAGAAGCCTCCACAGGAGCAAAAGGTTGCTTAGGCTTGTGCAGCCAAGAACTGTCCTAGTTTGCATTCCTTGTTTTGGCAAACAAATTTATGCAACATATACCGCACTATATGCATTTGAAACCAAAAGTTAGCATCTATTTGGAATCCGAATTTGGTCTCTCACTTCCTAATGTCCAAATCAAGTTGGCGGATTGATTGGCATCGCCAAAACATCTTCTAGCAACATACCTCATCGATAGCACGCCCAATATGACCAACGAAGGCCAGCCTTCCTCACTCCCCACAAGGATGTATTCAAAATTCAAAACATACATCTCCCTAATTGGAGTGGATGTACACATCATTGGGCTCAATAATTCACCCTCTCTCCAACAAGAAAAAAAGCATGCGAAAGCCCATGTGGGCCCCCCTCCCCCTATAAAGAGTCCATCTTATTCGCTGGGCCACACGCTTAGCACGTACGGGGATGGAGGATGGAGCCAGCCCACCTTGTGGTCCGGTTGAAATCTCAAAACCGATAACGCAAACAAAGCGTTGGCGTTCGATTCGGAAATTAATAATAAAAATTATTATTGGACCTTCACCAAAAGTCCATGCCCAAAAATTAATAGCTATTTTCAATCCGACCCCGAAAAATCTTATCCCCAAAGTCCCAACCACTTCTTTTCGTTTTAGGTCCAATAACCTTCTCGGGTTTATTCCAAAACCAAAAGCCCAATCTCGCCTTTCCTCCCTCCCTCTCTGCAAAACCCTAGATCTCGCCACCGCCGGAGATTCCAAGCTCCCCCCTTCGAGCTTCCCCGCCGCGCCGCCGACCTCCTCCTCTCCGGGTTTCCGACGAAACCCCTCCGGTAAATTCTCAAACCCTACCTTCAATTTCGTGTTCTCTGAGATTTCACATGTTTCGCGTTGTTCGTGCTTTTCTCGGCCTTCGTTGTTCGAGGAAGGCCTCAATTCGTGCTTTGGTTCGTTTTTGGTGTTGTGAATTTTGAATTTTAGTGTTTGGTTTGAGTTGAATTTTGTACTTTATATATGGGGAGGTTGATCTGTTAAATCTTCGTCGGTGCTGGGTTTTCTGCGATCTGGGCTTGTTTGTTTGTACGTATTTTTAAAGTCCAAGCTCGATCGGACGGCTAAGATTGTGTAGATCTGGTTTTGGTTTTGAGTTTTTGTGTTGTGATTGTTTTTGTTAGCCCGTAGTTTGACCAGACCCATCTGAGATCCATGGTTAGGTGTGGGGAGAGAGCTCATCTTGGCTGAAGGTGCAAGATGGACTTTGATCCGATGGACTGTATTAGATCTGGGCAGGTGTAAGCTGTTTAAAGTTTGACTTTGTTCATGTTTTTGTCCCGGCCCATTTGGGTCTGTTTGGGCCCAGTCTGAAATATAAAGGTGTATGACTAAGTGCTCTGATGCGGGGGGGTTTTTAACTTTTTTTTTTTTTTTTTTTTTTAACCTCTCCTTACCTAAACCAGACCCCTCCTACCCCGAAAGTAAAAAGGCCCAACTACAGTTTAACATCAGTATGAACATAGTATGCATGGTTTTATGGTAATTCTTGGATTACTTGTCGTTTGTTTTCACTCTTCGTGTTTTTTATGGTTGGTCTTGTGCTTCTGAATTTGATGTTTAGCTGGTTAATCATATTATAGTGGGATTGGATGCTTGTCTTTTCGTAATATCGTATGCATTAACTACATCATTGAACCTTTCTGCAACCAAAAGAACATTGCAACAATGAAAGACATACTTGTTTGTAGTTTTCTTTCTCGGAACAATCTGCTGTTATTTGTTCATTATGATTTGATATATTTTACTATAAAACCATGTGTAACAAGGCTGTTCAATGTAATAAGCTTTTTCATTTGGTACATGCTAAATGTTTATTCTTGCGATGTTTTCTTCTCATGTGATCCTTTATCTGTTTTGCTCTTAATTCCGGCATTGACATATTGTTTTCTGAAGTGATTGTCTTTGTTTGCTGAGAGCAGGTTTTTACTCCTCAAGACAACATGGCTACTTCCGCTGAGGAGCCGATGCCCACTCCAATCGAAGACAAGTTGGCTAGCCCCATTGATGAGCCGATGGAAACTCCGGTCGAAGTTCCGGTTGAAGATAAGTTGGCTAGCCCCATTGATGAGTCGATGACCACTCCAATTCATGACAAGATGGCCACTCCTGATGAAGACAAGATGGACACACCTGATGAAGAAAAGATGCTGAGTCTGACCCCGTTTGAAGACAAGACAGAGACTCCGTACGAAACCCATGAGCTGACAAACAATGAGTTGGCGATCCATGAGCTGCCAAACAATGAGCATGAGCTGCCAAACAACGAGCATGAGCTGCCAAACAATGAGCATGAGCTCGCAAACAATGAGCTGGTGGTTTCAGAGGCACAGCCTAACAAGAGAAGGAAAAAGAAGTCCATAGTCTGGGAGCATTTCACCATTGAAAATGTGAGTGCTGGATGTAGGAGGGCATGCTGCAAGCAATGCAAGCAAAGTTTTGCTTATAGTACGGGATCAAAAGTAGCAGGTACCAGCCACCTCAAACGCCACATTGCCAAGGGGACTTGCCCTGCAATTCTGCGTAGCCAGAACAATAGTCAGTCCCCGTATACCCCAAATGCAAAGGGTGGAAGCACTTCCAATCCTCCAAAGCGACGCTACCGAACTCCTAGTACACCCCCAGTTGTGTTTGATCCAGACCGCTGCCGCCATGAAATTGCAAAGATGATCATCATGCATGACTACCCATTGCATATGGTTGAACATCCTGGGTTTGTAGCTTTTGCCCAGAATCTTCAGCCACGCTTCAACATGGTGAGCTTCAATACTGTTCAAGGAGATTGTGTTGCTACTTACCTTACAGAAAAGCAAAATCTTATCAAGTGTATTGAGGCCATCCCTGGACGTGTCTGCCTGACGTTGGACACGTGGACTTCCTCTCATAGTGTGGGCTATGTGTTTATTACTGGCCACTTCATCGATAACGACTGGAGGTTGCACAAGCGGCTGCTGAATGTTGTTATGGAACCGTATCCTGACTCAGATAGCGTGCTTAGTCATGCTGTCGCTGTTTGTCTTGATGATTGGAGTTTGGGAAGTAAGTTATTTTCAATTACTTATGACCAGCCATTAAGCGAAGCTGCTCTTGAAAATTTGAGGCCTCTTCTCTCTGTCAAGAACCCACTTATCCTCAATGGTCAATTATTGGTTGGGAGTTGCGTTGCTCGCACTTTGAGCAGCATTGCAAAAGAAGTGTTGGAGGCAGGAAAAGAAGTAGTAAAAAAAGTCAGGGATAGTGTAAAGTATGTGAAGACTTCTGATTCCCATGAGGAAAAATTTCTTGAACTCAAGAAACAGCTTCAAGTTCCAAGTGAAAAGAGCGTATCACTTGATGACCAAACTCAGTGGAATACAACGTATCAAATGCTGGTGGCCTCTTGTGAGTTGAAGGAAGTATTCTCTTGCTTGGATACATCTGATCCTGATTACAAGCAAGCCCCATCAGTGGAAGACTGGAAGCTAGTTGAGACTCTCTGCACATATTTGAAACTTATCTTTGATGCAGCCAACATCCTGACCACCACAACCAACCCCACTGCAGTTGTCTTCTTCCATGAAGTATGGAGGATTCAGACAGAGCTGGCTCGTACAATTACAAGTGAGGATCCCTTTGTTGGCAACCTAACCAAGGCAATGCAAGATAGAATTGACAAATACTGGAAGAATTGCTGTCTAGCTTTGGCAACAGCAGTTGTTATGGATCCGAGGTTCAAGATGAAGCTTGTTGAGTTCAGTTTCAACAAAATATATGGTGAAGAAGCTCCAACATATATCAAGATCGTTGATGATGGAACCCATGAGCTCTTTCATGAATATTTGACTCTGCCTCTTCCTCTCACACCAACTTATGCAGAGGATGGAAATGGGGGAACCAACATGAAGGGAGAGGATTCCCAAGGAGGAACTCTTCTTACAGACAATGGCCTCACTGACTTTGATATGTACATAATGGAGACTACTAGCCAACAGATGAAGTCGGAGCTGGATCAGTATTTGGACGAGTCTCTCTTGCCTCGAGTCCATGAATTTGATGTGTTAGGCTGGTGGAGACTAAATAAGATGAAGTACCCAACTCTTTCAAAGATGGCTCGTGATATTTTGTCAGTTCCGGTGTCTACAGTTCCAGCAGACTCTGTCTTTGATACCACTATCAAAGAAATGGATCAGTACAGGAGTTCCTTGCGACCTGAGACAGTGGAGGCTGTTCTATGTGCCAAGGATTGGATGCAGTATGCATCATCAGAGCCTTCAAATGCCGTAGTCAAAATGGAATACTAGATCGTAGGTTGTTCCCACCGCCACAATGTCTGTCATACGTGATGGTAAGTTTACCCAGCGAGGAACAGATGTATGATGGTAGGTGCTGTATCATTTAACGTAGTTTATTCGCTATTAGGAGTTTTATCTTTTGTACCTTTTAAGATATTGTATGCCTAGAGGCAAACATTTAGCTTATTGTAGCCTTAAATTTCTGATGTTATGATATTAGATGCAGTTTGGAACATCGGTGTTCAATGTGGTGGAAATATTGAAATTGCTTAGTTTGCTTGCAATCTGGATGTATACTTGAATGTATACTTTTCATCTTCTACACTCTCGTATCTCTGTCATGAACAACTTTGAATGTGTACTTTCACGCATCAGCTTTAGTATCTCTCTCTCAAAAACAACTTGAATCTGTACTTTCGGTTTCGATCTCTGTAGTCATCTAGGAGTGTAAGTGGTCGGACAACTGTTGATATATAATATATGGAATTTGATTTAAATCTCTTCCCTCACAATCAAGTACAACATAAATCAATGGAAACCCATTCAATCCCGAACTACTTAATACCACGTTAATCCAATCTAATCCAATCAGAGACCAATTACTTCTGACTTCTAAATTCTAATCTACAATTCAAACTCCACTACATGAACTTTTTTATCCTCCTCAGGCAACTGGTCCAAGCTCAAGGTCACCAACCCTAAACCCGAATCGTACTTGAAACCCACCACATTATCTCCCACACAACACCTCCTTGGCTTAACTGAAGAGTAGGCACCAAACTTGCCACAACCCTTAACCTCCAATCGAACCACCGCGCCATTAACACCATCATCTTCATATCTCAATCCTTCAACGGCTCCACCTGCATTGTACATGTCCACCAGTCCCACTGGAGCAAAAAAGACTCCATTCCCCAAAACTCTGATTGGGGTCACCGTGAAAATCTCGTGTTCAAGCACTTTGAGAGAAACTGGCAAGGACGCATTGTAAGGAAGAGCCACCAGATCGCCTGTCCGGTGTGAGTACACGGCGCAGTCGCCTTTCCAACCGCCGTCCATGGCGGCCTCCGTAATGAGGTGGACGTCCCGGCCGCGGACGGAGCCGGTAATGGCGCCGGAATTGGTCTCGTGGAACGTGTTCTTCCGTTCGGAGGAGCTCCACGCCGCACCTTGGCAGTTGTAAACACCAAGCACGCCTGTATACTTGTTCATGTTCCATATCTTCAACAAGCTCACCCCATCTCTGGCCGGGTCAGTAAACAAGCAATCCCTGGTCGGCCGTCCGGGCAACCGGGCTCTCAGTACCGACCCGTCCGGCAACACCAGCTTCCTCAGCAGCTCAAAATTATGCTTCCCCGGTGCATCACTGCCCAACAAACAAACACAGCAAAAAACCACCGAGTTTAATGATTTACCAAGCAATTTTAACCGAAAACTTCAAATTAATATAGATAATGTGATTTGTCATTTGCTCACGCTACATTATTTATGAACAATTACGATACCTGACGTAAATTGGGCCGCCGCTGATGGCCCTGGCGGAGGCGTGGTACTCAGCCGCCGGGTGGAGCGAGTGGAACATATCCCAGTCCGGCAGCATAAACTCGCCGAGAAACACGCTGTTGTACGCGACCGCCGCCACGTGGATGGTGTGCGACACCGGGTCTCGCGGGTAGAAATCATCCGACGCCCTGACAACCGCCGTGTTTTTCGCACAGTAGAGCGCATCAGTATTGTGGCTCATGCACGCTATGATCCCATTGTCCTTGAAGTTCCTCTCCACCGACGCGTCCAGCGCCCGGTGGTACTGCCGGGTCAGCTCGACCCGACCACCCAACCCGGCCCCGAGCGTCTCCAGGATGCACTGCACGTCCACCTTAACCCCATCTACACCCGCAGAGCTCAAATAACTGTGCAACTTGCTGTAGAATTTGTACACGCTTTTCGGATCCACCAGGCCCAAACCCTGAACCGCCAAAATATCCGTCTTCCACGTCGGTTCATTTCCCATCACGCCTTTCGACACGTCCGGATACTTCATCACCGACCCGTATTCCTCGCCGGGTCGGACCCCGCCCCAGTACCCGGTGATGGCGTGCCAAACGTAGACAAACTTCAGCCCATGCTTCTCCTTCGCGACCTTCACGATGCTCTCAATCCCGACCGTCGGATCGTCCTTGCTCTGAAACTTTGAATTTTCTTTAATCCCGGTCAACCGTTGTAACTTTTCATCTTTGTCGTTTTCCGCCGTTAGATCGCCGGCGACGGATTGCCACCCGTCGTCGATGATGACGAACTTCGCCGGTGTCCCGCCGGCGGCTAAGGACTCCAATCCGGCCTCGACTCCTTCCTGAGTCACCTCTTGGTAAAAGGCGTCCCAAGTGCACCATCCGAAATAGTCAACGATTCCGGGGAGCTTCTTCTCGTGACGTTGACGAAACGTCCCCATGTGAACTTTAACGGCCCTGATCGCCTCCGAGATTATCGCGAACGGGTCCGTGCCGGCGTGAATAAACAGCGAGTGCGAAAACGACGACGCTTTGGTATCGGCATCGCCGCTCTCCAAACAGAGCTCGAGCTCATCCTGACCGTTGCCTTGCAAGCAAGCCCGGAAGGAGCCTTCGATCAGCGGGAGGAACACGGCGTAGACGATCTGATCATCTCCGCCGTCGGATGCGAGGTGGGACCCGCCGTTGGTCTCCACCAATAGGAACTGAGTCTCCAGAGGAACATCTCTGCCCCGATCCCCCATCTTCTGGGCCATCCACCACAGCTTGAACCGGAAGCACGCCGTGAACCGGACGCCGTTGAGAGTCCCCAACGGAACCACGTGGCGGCTGTTGCTCTCCGCGAACTCCGCGCCGAGAAAGACTCCCTCCGCCGGGCCGGAATTCGAACCGGAGGTGGCGGCGATCACATTGTCCGGTACTCCCGTCAGAATCGTCCGGTCCTTCACGATCAGCTTCCGGTCCGAGATTCGAACCGCCGGTTTGATCGTCATCTCCCTTTCTTCTACCTCAGATACCCCCTTATAATTCTGCAATTCCAAACAAAACTTCTCAATCCCTAATCCCCAAATCCAACTCGAATCGAAACCACGGATAAATACATCAAATTCAATTACCTTGATTTCCAACTGCGCCGGAGCTCGATTCCGATCAAATCTGCAAATTCCAAAGCATGAAGGAAACCAAGCAGCATTGTCAGCAAAATCATTATCCAAATTTTCTCGGAAACCAAACAGATTAAGAGAAAAGCTACAAGAGAAGCATACCAGAAGTCCTAACAGTACTGTAACGCTTCAACGAGCAGAAACTTCTGGGCCTTCGGAGATTGAATTTGAGAGCTGAAGAATAGTGCTTTGAATTAAGCGCGGGTAAAATAATCGGCGGACGAGTTGTATTTATAGTGCGCGCTAGAGAAATGTAGCTCGAATTTGACCCCATTGCTTCCGATCTTCGACAAACTCTCTCTCTCGCGCTCTGTAATTATCTACTTGTTTATTCCCTTTTTATTCTTCTCAAATGAAAAACGGCAAGATGATTTGACCGTTGAAATTATCGGGTCCCACGTCGGATCACGGAGCCAATAGCAAAGCAAGGATGGAGTTTTTTTACTGGCACGTGGTTGTCGTGAATTGTATTTCATCACGTGTGCTGATCTTTGTCCACGTACTCGGTGTTAAAGTTCAATTTTATCTCGGCATTCATGAAGGTTGCGTTAATCTCATTGATTGATCTTGATCTGCCACGTATACGTGTGTAGTGTATATTTTGATATTATCTGGTCACACGTTATGTATGGTAGCAATTTATTGAAATGAATGATTCGTTCGGACAAGCCATGAAAATGATATTGTGTAATATATGATCAACCTTGTAACAAGTGTACCAAATGTGGTTTGTAGGATGATTGCTACACATTCCATGATTGTTGGCGATGATTGCGCCATATTTTTATATTTTGCTATAACACTTGTTGATTGTAGATATATTTGTGAAGACATTGCAAATGTCATTTTCTTAAAAACTCCCGTTACCTAGCTTGCAAGTTTCTAGTTTGTACGCAAAAAACATCTTAAGACTAATTAATTGAAGTTTGGGTAGCTTCTCATTTCACCTCTTTCCTTGTAAGTGGATTGGTGTCATTTCCTAAAACGTGTACATCAAGGTGGGCTATGGCGTGAGCCCTTGTTGAAAGAAAGTCAATATAATTTGTAGGAGGATTTGGGGGACATTATGGCAATAAGATTTTCAAAGTATCATTGCTTAAGCTAAATGTCACCAGTCATATGTTAAGTTCAAGACCAAATCCACAAAGAGATGATGGTTTGCTATATTTCTCTTCATATTGTCTTACATATACTAAACGTGATCCTATTGAACTCTACCATATATTGGAAATTTGATTAATTACAACCTTAAAAGTTAGGGCAAATTTCAATATGATATACATATTTTTTTTCTTGTATTTCATGTACTTCCAAATTCTTACAATTTTGTTTTATCGTTAGTAGAATTATAAATTTTCTCATTTAAGTGATGATGTGGATTTGATTGGGTCATATCGACTGTAGTTTACGATGAGTGATGCACATGCATTGAGTAACTTAGAGCCATTGAAGAATGCGGCATTTGGTAGTTTCAGTACATTGACTTTTGCCTTGGATACACAACTTATTTACCCAAATACCAGCTTAATCTAACCCATAGACATCATTACTGAATAACCAAAAATTGACTATCATATTAATGATGGAATACAATTGTAAGAATTTAAAAGTATAGGACATTAAAATGTAAGAAAAAGTAGAGATATTGTATTCAAATTTGACCAAAAACACTTAGTACATAATTGTAATTTAATTTACCTTAAAAGTTAAAAATGGAACAAAATTATTCGGGAATTCTTTCCGAACCTTTTCGGTAATCACCCGCCATTCTTTACCGCGTTTTGGCGCGAATTGTTCCCAAACTCCTGACTCCAGTCCCAAGTTAGGGTTTCTCTAATTACTGACACTGCTCCTTCGTCTTCCTCACCGCAAAAAACCTCACCGCAAACAATGTCGAATTTCTCAGACCAGCTCGAAGAAATCAAAACCCTAATTTCTTCATCCACCAAACCAGACAAGTCGTTCGCTTACTCCACCCTCTTACTCCTCCAGCAACAGTCCTCTGAATCCAATTCGTCACTCCAAACCCTAGCGCGGAGCTCCCAAACCCTAATCCACCCAATCGTCGCCGATATTCAAATCGACGACGAGGAAATGTAAGTGTTTTTGGTTCGAATTTGCTTCAAAGCTGAGATTTTTGTATTTTGAGCTTATTGGATTCCGCTGGTTCAAATTGTAGTGCGACTCAGGCGTTGAAATGTTTGGGCTTTATGATATATCATCCGTCCATTGTCGCGGAAATTGCTGGTTTGTGATGAATTTAAAAGTTCAAAATTAAAAATTGAAACTTTCTAAGCATCTATCTGAGTTTAAATTCTTCTGATTTTTTATTATCTAGTGGATGATGTCAGATTGGTTTTGGATTCATTGGCCAAACTGATCACAACTACGAAAATGAAGGTAATTTTTTTACATTAACTGTAGTTTATGCCTGTAGTTTTCGTTATTTTCGGGTGTGTTTCTTAACCTGTTTTCTTAACCGCAGTCGGTTTGCAATTTAGGAGTGTGGTGCATATCTATCCAACAGTTGAGTGCGCCACTTTTGGCTGCCCATTTCCATTCTCTTTTGCTTGCAGTGGTTCATGCCATTGATAATCCTATCGGCTCTCTGTCGACAACTTTTGAGGCGATTCAGGTAGTTCCTGTGCGAGTATGAACTGCGATATTTTAGTTTGTTAACCTTTCAAATGACAATGTTGATTGGTCCTTCTGTCTACATGTCATGACAGGCTGTTATGAAGCTAGCAACTCTGTCAAGAGACAATGTGAGGGACTTGTCGCATATATGGGCACCTCCGGTATATAGAAGACTTCTTAGTCTCGATAAGAGGGAGAGGGATATGTCCGAGAGGTGTCTATTGAAGACTATGTCTACAATATTACCTCCTCCACTAAATCTCTCCAAGGTACACACACTTCCTCTTGCATTTTCCTTGAAGTATGACTTCTTGTACCAGGTAGGTTAAGCCATATCAGGAAAAGATTAGCACGTGTTAGGATTTAGACCAACTAAACATAAGATTTTTATTTTTTATATCAATGTATGTAGTTCAACCACAAAAACACCATTGCGAAAAATGGTACATGAACTTAACCACGAAAACAATGTTGCGAAAGATGGCCAGCCACAAACTACTTTATGCATTGTTTGTAGCTCAGTGCATTTCATGGCTCCATTGGCTTGGCGGTCACATGTAGAATGCAGCTGACACGGTTAAGTCTTGAGTATGGCAATGTATAACATTTGCATTTCCTTCTTCCATAAACAGGCACTTATCAAAGATTTGAAGCCAAAGTTGCTCACTGGGATGCAGGACATGCTAACCAGTGGTAAGAAGGTTCAAACTATTCAAGCATGGGGATGGTTTATCCGTTTACTGGGATCTCATGCTCTGAAGAACAGAAAGTTAGTTAATCATCTGCTGAAAACTTTGGAGCACACATTTTCAGATCATGACTCACAAGTTCAAATTGCTTCACTGGTACTTCTTGTTCTACAGAGTTGATGACGTGCTTTTCTTAATGATATAATTTAACATGTTCCTTGGATGCCAGACCCAAGTTATTAATCCTGATCACTGTTAATTGTCCGTTTAGCTTCATAATACCTTGCAAAATTTCCGCTGCCATTCTTAAGTTAACATTGTCATTACTCCAACTTTACAGGTGGCATGGGAAGGTCTTATCGATGCTCTTGTTCACCCTCCCATGATATTACCCTGTGAGACAAATGCAGCGAAGGAGGACAATGGCATGAAACAAACAGGAACATGCAAAGGAAACAGTGGTGAAACCCAAAAAAGTGGATCCTTAAAGAGCATTAAGCTCATCATGACACCACTAATAGGAATCATGTCATCTAAATGTGATGTATCCGTTCACATGGCTTGCTTGAACACATGGTGTTATCTATTACATAAACTTGATACCTCTCTCAGTGATTCTTCTATGATCAGATTGGTGGTAGAGCCTATCTTTGAAGCAGTTTTTCAAGTTGATCCTGATGGTAAAAGCGTCTGGGCAAGGAACCTCTGCATAGATTTGCTTAATGATTTTATACTGGCAAAATGTAAAGGTACAGATTGTGACTTAATTGATCAGCTCAACAATCAGTTATCAGCCAAGATCTCTGTGAAAACTCCCTTTATATCTGGAAACGGCTCAAGGGAGCAGTATCCCATTAAATGGTTGCCATGGGATCTGAATCTGTTGGACTTCCACTTAAAGATGATCAACATTTTTATTTATCAAGCATCAAGGGAAATTGTCTCCCATGATACCACAATTTCAGCTGTTGATACTTCCTTAAGGTTATTTAGATCTGTTTTGAAAGGGGCTCAATTGGAGATGAAAAAATCATCCATTAGTTATGAAGATGTTATGTTGTGTTTGAATGCAATATTGAAGTTTGTAAGAAATATAAGTGAAGAGTTAAGTTCGAATTGCAGTGATGGCAGTGACTTGCATCTCATATCCCTTCAGTTGGTGGAAGCTGTCAGTGAGGAAATAGAACCTACGATAGTGGGATCCACTCTTTACAAGGTGCCATTAGACATCAAGTTTATGGATAATCTGCAAACAGTTGCTGACATTGGATGTCCAACAGCAGGTGTCAGCTCTATTGCTTATATGGATATGGTTTCACCAATTGTTTATTTAAGTGCACTTTACTTCTGCGTGGTGTTTCAGTCAACTTTGAGAGTGCCTGAAACAGACTGCACTCTCCAGAGAATGCAGAAATATTTTAAATTTATGTTAGCGTCATTTGATCCCCTGGAAAGCCTACTTGTCAATAGTGGATTATTGTACAAGCACAGTGGTCCTAGCTGCTTAAGGATGTGGATAGCAATAGTGGAGGGTCTAAAGTTCTACGTTAATGATGTCAAGGTTTTTTCATTACTGAAAATGGATTCTGACAGCAAATGCTGTTTCGCTATGTGCTATCTCTTGTCCTACCCAGTAGTTGTATGCTCCTGCACTCAGAAAGATTTTGTACCAGCAAGGATTAGAAGCTCCTCGGAAAAATCTCATGGTTCACTGCAGATACAGGTTGAACTTGAAAATGTTCTCACAGAGTGGAAGTTGCTCTATGGTTCTATCTGTACCTCACTGTCTAGGTGTTTCACTATTGGCAGTTTCTTTGAGGATCTGTTTTCTATATTGGATAGGTGCCTTGACAAGTGTACAAGCATGCTTGTATCTGCTGATGAGCTCGAATTGAATTTTGAGGATCTAGCTCTTAGCGTTTCCTTTTACGGCAATGTGTTGATATGTATTTTGGAAAGATTCCACTCTCCAGAATTTGCTTCATGTACGAATAAAAAGCATGGCTATAACCACAAGCTCTCTAGTGCCATCAAGTGCTGCTTGAAATTGGCCATCAGGTCAGTGCAAATGTTGCTTATTTGAAATCAGCTGAAGTTAAATTCTTCTGCGGTCACTTCTCATGTATAACTTGTTATTGTACAGATATATGGAGTTGTTGCAGAGAAAGATAGGAACAAACACACCAATTGTTCTTAATGTGGTGTCAAGGTAAGTCTAGGAAGCTATTTGCTTACATTTCATGCTTGTGTCATTCCTTGTGTAATTTTATTAATAGCAACTTCTTCATTTGATGTGAAAGGTGCAGTTTATATACTGCATTGGCACACTTCATGAGTTCCCTTCACTCGAAAGAGGATATCCTTTCCTTCTGCGAGGTTTGTGCTTATTTTCAGTGTTGTATTCTTTGGCTTTCCTTTAATAATGAAGTGAAGAGATGAAAGAGACGGTAATGAACACGAGTTTATGCTTTTGTTCCTTTTCATATTTTCCTCCCAAATTGAAGCAATGTCAGATCATAAGTTAAATGAAAACCATATGTTTGAATTATTCATAACTAATATACGACGAGCGTGCAGCCTCCTACTTTAGTGAGGAAACTGAGCAGTTTCTTTGAAAAATTGATACCTACATGTGGTAGAAACCATTTATTAGATTATGTCCCTCACGGGAAAGCTGTTTTGAAAGTGTTGTCTTTAACAATCAGGGTTGGTGATCTAGATATTTATATTCCATCTGTTTTGTTTGTTGTTTTTGGTATCCTTATTGATCAGTGAGTGAATGCTTATGAAAATTACTGAAGTTAATTTTTGGTTTTGTGCATTGTATATTTTTTGAAGATTGTAAAACCTGAGTTGGTGTATTTATGTGCAGATTATGTCCAGTCCACTGCTTCAGTGGCTGGGAATCACTGAAATGCAGGATGAGAGCACCAGAAATCAATTTAAACTCCTATGGACAGAGACGTTAAGTTGTGTACGTAAGAGTCAGCCTCCTATAACCTTTGATTCTGCATTTCTGGAACTCCAAGCACCTCTTCTAGAAAAAGCTCTTGATCATCCAAATCAATACATTTCAGAGCCAACCATCACATTTTGGAATTCCACATATGGTAAACAAGCCAAGTTGGATTACCCCCGGACGTTACTTCATGTTCTAGACAAGCTGTCAAGAAATGGTAAGATAAACCTCCACCAGAGAAGCCTACCACTTCGAAGATGTAGACCAGAAGTTGCTTCTGTTCCACCAAGATACAGGATCAGTGCAACCCATAATATAGGCTCGAAAAGAGTAGAACTGGTAGAGGGTAGTGTAGGTGGTGACCACAAAGAAATGCCATATTCAAGTTTGAAAAGGAAAAGGTTGGAGCTAACTGAGCATCAGAAGGAAGTGAGGCGAGCACAGCAAGGAAAGGAAAGGGATTGTGGTAGTCATGGCGCGGGTGTCCGGACTTTCACTACTGTTGATTTTTCTCAAGAGAATGAGGATTCACAAGAGAACCAAGAAATCCGGAATGCAGAGTGCATATTGGAGCTGCTGAGAAATCGTTAGTTGACTGTCCGAGTATTCTCAGTACTTAGATAACCAAGTGATCCAGCTTCTTTGTTAGTTTTCTGTAGGTTGTACCCAACTTTTTTTTATCCAATTTTCAAGCAGTTGCAACTGTAGCTAACCTCAACCCCAACATTGATTGGGTTGGGCATGTTGTATGTACTTAACTCAGTTACAGTGACTTCTATACTTCTATGTTTATATGTACAAGT